>JAMPIT010000712.1:7130000-8602500 GCA_026261815.1 Monarcha castaneiventris obscurior | reverse complement strand
TAATAATAATAAGGGATATGAGAGGAGTTCAGCAAACAAGAACTAGGAGAGCTGAATAGTAGCCGGGACACAGAGCTGGAAACCAGGGACTCTTTACTTCTGCTTCTCCCTGATGCTGAAAACACTTAAACAAACTTCAGCTGCCCTATGTATTAAAAATAGGAAAAAAAAAAAAAAATATATATCTATATATATTCTAGGGTAATAATACTTACCTATCTCACCAGACTATTACAAGGATTAATTAGCACTCTCAATGTGTTTTGAGCATCTTGGGTGTCACAAGAGTGTCAATTATGATTCCTCCAGACCTTCTGGTAAGCAGTGAATGCCGTGCCTGGGACAGCATCCCTATGGATAGGGTGTTTCCCCTGGGGCAACCCTGGGAGCTACTGGCTGCCCATGGAGCAGCGAGAACCTCCAGAGGGGAGGGCTCCATAAAGAGGGGTGCAGCATCAAGAAGCAATAGCGAATGCAGCTGCCAAGAGGACGTACAGGAGCAAACTCTAACTTTCCTTGAAGGCCAAGTTGCAATGCATCTTCATGTCAGCAGGCAAAATGTCTCTTTAAAAGCCCTAAAACTCATTCTGCTAATTGGTAAGTGCACTGCATCTTCCTTGCTCTGTGCCTCGCCTATGATATGACAGTTGCCACGGTAACTGTTTATTTCTATTGAATTACAAAACAAACACAGTCAAAGAAAACCAATATTTCTTTTCCTAAGAACTTTCTGCCCGGAGTCCCTTATCCCTTTATTCTGCATTTTTACCTTTAACTTGTCCATAAGGAAGCACTACTTCTTTTTGGTGTTACTAGTTATACCCCAAGTACATTACAACAAACCCATAAAAT
Source organism: Monarcha castaneiventris obscurior (assembly GCA_026261815.1). Taxonomy (NCBI): domain Eukaryota; kingdom Metazoa; phylum Chordata; class Aves; order Passeriformes; family Monarchidae; genus Monarcha; species Monarcha castaneiventris. Next base: position 8,601,648 of record JAMPIT010000712.1, on the reverse strand, counting down.
GACTCATTACAGTGTACTTTAGAAGCAGAAGATGCTTGTTGTATTTTTGTGATTTGACACACTGCATGGGTTGAGTCAAGTGTTGGGAAAAGGCTGGTGGCAGGTCCCACCACCCTCAGGCATGAGGTAAGAGCCTTGCCATAGCTCACAAGTGCTCTAGACCTTGCAGATGCATTTGAGACGCCCAGTACAAGCTGTCCACATCCACTAAACTTTATACTTTGGTCTTGCCGCTACTACAGCCTTCTGAGGCTTTATAAATCATGTTCTGAGCTTCCAGGGTTACGGGGAAGGAAGTATGCTCACCTCTGCAAAGCATTGTGAGACTACAAAGAAGAGTGTGCTGTGTCTATTCAGTGCTGTCACTGCTATTGCTGGAGGAAATCAAAATTATTTAGGTTGAATTTTGTGCCCAGGTAAAAACAGAAACCCACCCTAGGACAGGGTAGGGACCCAAGACATGATGATGCCTGTGCCACCCAGCCCTGTGTGCCAAGAGCTTCTGACATCCTGTGAAGGGTTACTAAAACAAGGCTGGCAGGTTAACACAGTGGAGGGAACAGTGGCAAAACAAACCATGAGAGGTTTCTATGATATTTTATTGACTTTTAAACATGGAACTGAGTTTGCTTAGGGTTTTTTTCCCCCACCAAATGTACACTAGTACATGAAATTCCTTATGATTTTTGCCAATGTGCTGGTGCAGACAGGAGTTAGGAGAGGCCCCAAGGAGTGTCATTCTGCCAGCAAAAGCAAGAAAAGGCATTCACCTATATGTTATTCTGTATATTCCCATTCACAAGTCACAAAAATACTTGTGTCCTTGCCTGACTGTTTAGGACCTTCTCCTGCACTTTTGTATGGCTACAACTACAACTGAAAGCCTCCTCCATGACAGCTGCAAGTACTCAGGCAGTAATATCCTATTCCCAAGGAGAACTGGCTTAAAAACAGACTGAGGAATAAATGATAATGGAAAAGGTACAATTTATTGTCCTATGAGTTAATAAGGCTGTGGCCTAATTAAACCATTGCTTTTCCACCTTGCCATTCTTCTTGTGTGGCTGAGCAGATTGATTCTGCCTGTACTTGGACATTTGCTGCATTCACTTTGTCTGAAGTTCTCATATGCAGAGTAGATGGGATATTATAAGTCAGGTGTCCACATAAATGGACACCTGCTGCCCCTGAAACATTAATTTTTTAAACTGTTAGGTAAATAAGAGTCTTTTATTCTTTAACATAGAAGTTAGTTACACCATGGCATTGACCGAGTCAAGCAACAAATAAGATTTAAGTGTATCCAGTATTTTTAGGGAAAATGTCTAAGTCAAACAGATTAAATGCCTTGGCACTGGTTCCGATGTAGGATTTTGTGTTCAGCAGCTGGCATTTCAAATCTTAAAATTTTGAGTACATTAACCTGACTGTGAAAGGGGTTTAGAGTAAGTATTTGGGACTCCCGTGCAGTCTTTCAGTGCAAAACTATGATTGTTATCTACACTTGGCCTGAACTCTCTCAAAGTCTGGCAATTTGTTACTTTTGCACACACATTTAATTTTACAGCCAAAAAGTCTCATTCAGCAGAATGCACAAAGTGCATAACAGAAATTGCATAAATATTTGGTGGATTAGGCCTTGTTCTTATAAAGAAGCAACCAATATAAGGTGAGTTCTGGCAATAAATCTGTATCTAAATTGACCCCTGTGCCTCAGTTTGATTTCAATATCTTCTAATCCCTCCTCACAAAACAAATTGCATCAACCAGGACTACATTTAGCCAACTACAGTCCTCACTGTTTTTGTTCCTCCTCATAAGTTCTTCCTAAAGATTAAATGCTGATGCACTGAACTAACTGCTCTTGGCTGAGGTGGGCAGGTGTAATTTGATTAGTATAGATTCTGGATTTGGTAAGTACTGTATCAGTATCCTCCCTAGAAAATAGGTGACATATCATGGGATATTAAGTATGGCCATTTAATGTAAAAACTCAGATAATACATGAGTTAAATGGACAAAATGAGAGAAAGCTTTTAAGCATTCTCCCAAGACAGATTGCAGAATAATATTACTGTACACGCAAGTAGAGCTGATTGACACAGTCAGAAGGCCATTATACTGGTATGGTATAAAATCATTATAGCAAAAAGCATTTCAGAGCTGCAGAGTGATAGTAGCAACATATAATGAATTATCAATAAAGAAGTGGTGATTCAGTTACATTACATATGAATAGAAAGCTTCCTGTTATATAATTTAAACCTGCCAGCCTGACAAGTGACTTGAATATTCAATTTTTTCTCTAGGTGTATGAATCATCCTTTAACTTTACCGGAGACTGCAATTTTGTAGGGCAGGCCAGAAACTGAGCTATGGTAAGCAGTGTTTTTAAAGAAAGGTTGGTTGAGCAGATTTCAACACGGTAGCCTCTGCTGAGATTCTATTTAAACTCTCATGGAAACAGCATCAGTCTTTGAGATGATGCTATTAAATAAATATTTCTTCTGGTTTATGGCAAATTAACATGAAGTACAGTCTTTCAGCAAATCAATGGCACCAGTATTTAATGGTTTTTATTTTATTTTACCATAAAGCCCTTGAAGTTCATATTGTCACAAATTACCATTAGTGACAAAGCCCTGAGAAAAAAAATCCCCAAACTATCAGTACCAAATCCCTGTGTTTTGAAGGCTGTGCTCCTGAAGGAGGCTTGTCTCAGACCTCGCTCCTGCACGAAGCTCCTCTGAACCCAACTACAGTGTGTTAGTTAAGAATTGCAACATGATCCCATGGGAGGATTACGACCTTTGGGAAAATTACAGGTCTTTTCAAATGATTATATAGTATCTGCAGTGCTAACATAATACCTAAGTCAAAGATAACTGCACTGGAAGCTTAAGAGTAATTAACTTTAAAGTTCAGGGAAACAGGAGGATTCAGTTTGAATGCCCTCAGTGCTAGAACCAAAGTCACAATCAACAAACAAGAAAGATTGAGGAGCTGAAAATGATCCAGCTGCAATAAATATGGGTGTAATATTACCCACTCCACATTCTGAAAATAAATACATTCACAACAATGTCAAACACAAGAACTTAAAAGTTTTGAGTAGTTCTAACTTGTCTTTCAGCATTGTTAAACTCTTGCATGTCTAAGACACATTTTCACTTTTTTTAATATATAGAAATTGAGTCTTACAAAGCACATGATTTCGTAGATAAATTAGATTGCAGAGCTGCAATATTGGAACGTAATGCTACACAGATATGTATCTATATATACACATTTAAATATATCCCAGTATTATAAACACTCCTAGAAAATTGACAATGTTGACAAAACTGTTCTAGTAAGTCTTTCTTCATCTGTTGTCTGAATAAGGTGATTTTAAAAAGGCTTTCAACTCAGCATGTTTGCCTAAATATGATGGGCTGCTATTTGAGAATTCCTCAGTATTTCAGGCATTTCACCTTTTGTTTACTACTTCTCCTTTCTCTTCTCTATTAAGAAAGGTACATTTACAAATTGCAGAGGAAACACCTTCTCCTCCCTCTTCCTAACCTGTTAGAAGCCTGCAGCTGAAGACATTTCTTTTACTGTGCTGAACGCTCCTGGGACTAAAGGCAGCTCAGAAATTTAATCACAGACCAAGAGCTAGTAGCTAGATTGAAGCTTGAAAAGGCCTTTAAGGAGGCAATGGGAACATGGATTACTGCCTCACAACCACTAATTAGTAATGAAACTTCAAGAAAAGAACTCTGAACATTTACATGAATTTTTGCTGCCTCCAAAGATCAATGGTGTAAAGGAATTTCACTTTTCAAGTGGAGGTGTTTAAAAACAAATCTTTCTTTACACAGACAGAATTGTGTTGATCACAGAGCTGACTTGTGCCATTTTAAGACTCTGTTTTTATGTGTTTTAAAAATAAAATAATTATTGGGAGTATATGGTTTGGGGGAAAGAAAGATTTATGAGTGCGTGACCTGGCAGTCAGAAACAACCAAATACTCATATTGGCTCTAAAATCATCTCCTGGGCAAATCACTGTAGTCTTGGGCAAACCTCTCAACTTCCCTGCCTCAGCATTCCTGACTTTCGGGCAGAGGTACAGCTAGTTGCTCATCACAAGACTGTTGTAAAAATTAATTAGCAAAATGGCTATAAAGCACTAAGGATGAAAAACGTGCTAAAAGCTAAGCATTATAATTAGTGTTATTTAATGCATCTTTAAAAATCAAATTATATTTTTTTCTTTTCCTTTAATAATGAAATTACACAATGGCTTTAAGAAATGACAAAGTAATTTGAAGTAAATGACTGGCCTGTAAAATTGAAACACACCCTAAAATGTGGTTATTATAGAATAACCACACACCCTGATAGTTAGCACTGCTTGAGCTATGTACAACCTTAACTCAGTAGTGCATTATTAAGTGGAGGAGGATCAGCAATTATAAAAGGGAGAGCGAGTGCTGATGCGTGTTAAATACGCGTTACCTCTTTGGCATCAGCAGATTTGGTGCACCCATTCCTGGCAAAGAAAAGCATGCTGGGCAAATTAGACTTGTGGCACAAAAGGATTAATTAGGGTACAGCTAATACAAGCAATGTTTAGACATGAATCAAGAAATTTAGGACACGGGGCTTATGGTGCACTGAATAATTGGCAACATCATAAAAGAAAGAAAATACGTGAACTAATTTCACATTTACGAGAAGTAGAAAGTTCTACCTCAGCTTCTGCATGGTGAAGAATTATGCACTGCAGGTTTCTTTTGAAATACTTCATACTACCACACAAGTTGTTTTCTTCTGCCTATGCTCATCCTCCCTCATTATATTAAAATGTAAGCTATTTAAGGCAAAAAAATCAACAAGTATTTATTCCCTTAAATAGAGCAGACTGGATAAAACAAGACAGGAGTCAAATAAGACTGTTGGGAAGTTAGGAGGCTGCTGTGGATGCAGGAACTGTAGCTGATGTCTGCAGGAATGCATGGACACAACACAGAACAGAGCTGCACAGAGGGATCCAAGCTGTCTTGCTCAGCACCAGAAGCTGGAGAGCACTGATAGCACAACTCTCCCGGCCTACTCCTTGCTTGGTTAATTTATCCTGCCTTTTTTGAAAGAAGGAAAGGTAGAATAGTGTCTTGTACTCTGCAGTGGCACGTGGACACAGTCTGCCCTTTATTTGCCTTAGTTCCCTATCTGTAAGTGGCTGTGAATCTCTGCTGTTCAGTGAAGCTGTTGGAAAAAGAATTGCCTTTCCCATCTTTGCTCCGAAACAACAAACACGTTTCATAAAACATTCACAGAAGTGCTAAGAGCAAGAGTTCTCAGAGTTTTGTATCACCAGCAGACTGAACACAGCCAAAGGGACAGACAACAGCATCTGCTCAGGGTGACTCCTGAGCTGAGCACAGAACCCACCTCCAACCCACAAAAAGCCTTTGTGAAAATTGTGTCCATTAGTTCCATAAAATATAACATCATATATTCTCTTTTTTAAATATTTAATATTTTGCTTACAAATATGTATTGTTGAAATATGTTTCAAAATATTTAATGTGAAACTTTCCATTAAGCCTATCCAAAACTCAAATAAAATATATTCGAAAATTATTTTGTACATTTTATATATTATTTCTATCCATCTTTTATGGATATTGGAGGCAGGAAAAAAGAGTACCCTAAACCAGAGAAATAAAAGAATAACATAAAAATGGGGAGAAAAGTAATCAATCAACCATTCTTAAAGCAAATGCTTCCTCAATTCAGTACCACTGATCGTATTCCCTCTTCAGCACTCAAATTCCTTGTTTTTCCAGGGAAAGTAAAAGCCTTGCTTGCCTGTAATATTGTTCCAGTCCTGTACAGCTCAGCAGATGCAGCAGGGCACAAGTTCTGCCTGCACCTCCAGCCCAACAGCCATCAGGGCCAGCCCTCCAAGGCTGTGACAGATGCACTGCATCTGAGCTCCCCTTCCATGCAGGGTGCTCCAAATCACTGGATTTACATGTAAAATTTCTCCTCCTTAGCTGATTTATTTTCAGGGAAATTAAACCTTATATTCAAATATTGGTTTTCATTAAATCACTTTAAATTATATTTAAATAATTCTCAATCTCCTCTTTAATTAAACATACTGAGGACCAATTTCCATCTTTTATTGAGGAAGCTTGGCTTTGCCAAGTTCCTAAAACCTGTGACACAGTAGGACAGAGACCTCCTGTTATTTTGAATCCTTTTCTGAGTTTTGCTTGCAAGCCCTGCTTTCTGAAGAAATGAAAAATCAGCTCCTACAAGGACTCACATTTTAATCACTTCAGGTTAACACAACACCTTAAAGAGCAGTCTCCCTTTTCTTTCCATCTCATGATTTGCTCCACTCCACCTGCCAATGCAATGCTCTTCCAGGATCACCCATTTGCCCTACACTCACATAACCTCCAAGTCCTTTCCTCATTTTGAAAAACAAATTAATTTTGTTAGCAACAGAATAAAAATTTAATGAAAACACCAAGTAGATATAATGTATTTATTGCCCATGGTGAATCTCACCCAGTTCAACCTGAAGTTTTTGATGTTTCCATTTAATTAAGAGTAATATGCTTTTTAAAGACTCATTTAGTTACTTCTGGTTTTGTCCCACTTGAATGGCACTATAAAAGCCAAAAAGAATCACAACAGAAGTGCCAGAACCATGTTTCAATAAAAAAAAATTGCTGAAAAACATTGTCTAGGAATGCTCAAAGCTATTAATAAAACAGAATAAATTTAGCAAAAATTTTCTTTTTGTCAGGTTCAGTTCTAAAGAGCAGTTTCTTAGTTTAAAAACATTGACCTGAAGTTGAAAAGATGGAAGTTTAGAAAAGAAAAAATGAAATAAAATAATCCTCAACTATTTCATGATGAGCTGAAGCCACATGCATAATTTCTGTGTCTCTCCTGCTCTTTCACACAGATCCAGTGTGAAAACTGGGTTTACTGGTCAAGGGTGAATCCAACACAGCGCGCTCCCACTTTCACAGAAATCCTTTAGTTTCTCCTCTCTTCAGCTTCCGCTAATCTGATGAAATCAGAATTGTAGCTCCATTTCCTGCTCTGTTTCTTCCTCGTTTCAGCTCCCTGCTGTTTGTTTCTAGGATATTCTCATCCCTGCTGAGTGTATATTTTACTCTCTTTTAGAAGAGCCCTGATCATGTTTCTGTTTCTCACACTATCTGTTACTGACGCTTGCTATGGGAATCGCCGGCCGGCAGCGAGACCCCAGTGCTTCCAGCATCTGGGCAGTTATCCTGAGCTAACAGAATCACTTCAGCAGCTCATGTTAACCGTGGCTAACAATTGGTTGTTTTTACTCCTTCACACTTCCTTGGATCTTAAAAGAAGAATGGCATTGAAAAGAAGCATTTTGTGCCTATAAGATGGACTAAATTTAACAGTGGTGCAAACAAGGAGAAATCTCTTGAACATAAAAAAAAAAAACCCAAACAATAAAACCCTATAATATATCTTTTTTTACTGTCCAGGCTAAATGGATTGTGTCAAAAGGGGTTAGTTCATTTCTGTTCTCTCAGATGGGGAGCCTCATATGAACATGTGACCATGAAAATAAGATTTATTTTTGCAATGATGCAAAACTGACATGATGGTGTCTCACCCTATTGACAGGTCAGGAATTGACCCACTGTCTTCTCCTGCTCCTGCCAGCCAAGGTATCACAGCCTGTGGAGGCCTGTGCCTGGAACTGCTGCTCCAGGGCTTGCCCAGCTGCCACCACACACTTCTGGAAAACAGAGGCCAAGTCTGCAACCAGCCTGACCAAGAGGAAGTTGCTAGGCTTCCAACTAAGTGTATTTATTATTTATTGGATTGTAAAGTTGGACAGACTAACATTACAAGTCTGTGAGGGCAAACAAAACCAGAAGAGATTAGTGGGACAAGAATGAAGAGTCTAAGAGGCCTCTGAATATGTGGGAATGATGCTCCATACTGCCAAACAACTGCTAAGCTGCACAGCCAGATGCCTCCCAGTGTAGTTATTACTAATTCCTACCTCATTAACTTATTTTCTGATCTCCACCCAAAAAAGTATGTTTTTTCCCTTGTGATCCAACACACAAGAGAGGCTGTCTCTAATTCAGCTGTTCTGCTAAGTCTTGCAAGAATGCTGCCATAGAATCATGGGTGATGATCCAAGAGAAAAGATGCTTTAGTTGAAGACATATTGCTCCTGCCATTCTGAATCAACATCCCTTGAGGGGATAGAGGTTTCCCTTCATCCCCTCTGCCACTTGGCTGAGCAGCTCACACCTCTGTCTCTAAGCTGTATGGCCCAGGTGGGGCAATACTTAACTTCATGGTCACCAGCCCCTCTCCATCTCCAAACACAAGAGCATGACCCCAGCAGTGCCAATCCAACACTCCTGAAGCCAGCGAGGTGACTACCTGCGTGTAAAGTCTTTCTTTGCTAGGGAACGCCTAATATGCTACTTGTTCTGGAAAACTCCCTCAGGCAGCTACACGCCTGTGAAAACGTCGAGTTGCCTCTGGGGCAATGTGCTTCTAGGGCCTGGATCTGTCTGCAAGTGTGCTTTGGAGGCGGAAGAAAGGCTTGTCACTGATCCCAGTGCAGCTGGCAGGGCTGCAGCTGAGCTGCGAATGAGCTACAAATTAGTCCAACATTTAAATGCTCGCTTCTAAAGATAAAAGCCAACTAAGCCTCACACAGTAGCTTTTCCTAAGGAATGGGAAGTGTCTCTAAGAATAACCATAGCTGCTGTGGAGCGGTCGGGGTTCACGAGAGCTGCCTGACATCACGCCAGGAAGCTGCACGCTGCAATGCGATACTTTTAGAAAAGACTTCACTGCCTTACTGGTTACCATTACCAAACATCACGGCATCATCCTCACAGACAGGGCCCTTTATAGCTCACATGTGTGGAGCCGGGTCTGCCTGCTTCCCAAAGATATTAAGATGCCACCTGAAGCTCCAGCTACATGAGTACTTTATGCTTTAACCTCTGTAGAGCACCTTAAAAAGTGGTGCCATGGCAGCTGTGTCTGGATGGACAGCTCTCCCTATCCCAACACCAAAGGGCAGCATTCAGGGGAACTTGGGTTTCAGCAGAACAAGACAAAATGACCAGAAACTTTTATCAAGAAGAAACAAAATGAGAATGTAATCCACATAATCCAGTCCTCAAGTGACTGTGATTGTTAACAGCCTTTTTTAAAAGAAACTGCAGAACTAAGCTTAAATAGAACATATTGATGTACTGAGTGACAGAAGTTCTTCACTGGAATAAACACAGAGTGTAGACAACCCTCCTGTACAGATGTATGCCTTCTTCCTTATACATTTACCCCCTTGTGTATTAATGTATGTGATTAATGTTTTTGTGTTTTCAGCAAAAAAAACTCCAAATGAAACAAAAAACCCTCTAGAAATGCGAAACTAGGAGCAATGTTCAAAGTATATGGTTTATATGCCTGAAATTGTTTGATTTGACTTTCTCATACTGAGACAAATGTTAAAACTTCTAAGAATATTTTATGAATTCTTGCCACATTAAATAGCGTGTTCCAACTCAAGATATACCTCTAAAAGAGTCTTTTCAGTATAAACAAAATGATGTCATATTGACAGAGGGAAGAGCAAAGCCTGGCTGTTTAATTTGGAAGATTGCTAAAAGCGATACATTTAACTCTTCTTGTCTAACAATGGAATGTTTTTATAGTTCACAATACCTAACACCCTTGTTCATATTAAACAAGTCGTCTTGAGTTCCTGTTGAACTAATACACATCCTATTCTTTTTCTGTGTATATTGCAACATCAGGAAAGAAAAATAAATGTATATCAAAATTAAATCCCATTTTCATCCAACTGCATCAAATGCATTTAACATTTTGAAGCATTTACAGAAGTAGATTAGAAATCTACACAGAACACTTAAGAAGAATACAAATGTTTCAGTTATGCTCTAGCTGTACCATGGATATCTCCAGACAATACAGTTTTCATTCCAGTGTTATTTTCCCCTATTTGTGGTGCTCATGCTGCTCTTCCTGTTGTTTTCATTTTGTATTTTACTTTCCTTTTCTCTGTCTTCTCCCTTCTCTAATTCTCTTTTCCCACTTTTCTATTGCTTTTGAGTTTGGTATTGTTTTCTCCCCTTACTTTTTTCTGTCTCTAACACCGTTTCTGTCCTCCCTTTGCATGGCTCACCATTGTACCCAAGGTCCTTTATTTTCCTCTCCCCATGCTTTACTGACACTGCAGCCTTGTGAAGGATGACAGGTACGTACAAAGCCCAGTTCCTGATTGGGGCTTCCATGCACAACACACCCTCTCGCCCACATATTAGAGTTCATTACATTACAAAATGTCTTGATCTTTGGAAATGGGAACACTGTTGATAAGAAAAAACATTCTTATAGATTGTCCTCTCCAAAACATCAGATAAGCTATGAGAGCTCTCCACATTAGCTGATCAGATGCAGACTGTGTGGAAATGGAGGTACAGAAGCAGAAGAACTATGATGGAACGGCAAGCCAAATACTTATTTTTAAAAGCAGCTAACACCTTCCTCAGGAAGATTTAAAATGAAAGAATAAGAACAAGCACACATTTGAAAACACTGAAAGCTTATAGTCGAAGTTTAGAATTAAAAAACATTAACTGCCTAGCCTATTAAAAGAATAATTTTCAGACAAATGAGCTTCATCAATACAGATTAATTTGCACAATGCTATCCCTTAAACAAAATCAAACCAACACAAACCAGAATACTAGAAACTACAAATTGTTTAAAATGTAGTTAATTCCTAGTTAACATCCTCAATTTTTAACAAGCATGAATAAGCACCACTAAATATGTCCATAGGCAGTAACAAGTATGAGAACACCAGAAGTTTAAGTATAGTAGACTTCCTCACCATTGTACTCCATGGCTTTCTAGCCTTGCCCAGAAGGATCTGTTTGAAGAAGGAAGAGTAGTTTAGCTCCTAAAGCTTATTTAATCATTTCCCTTTCCACTGCCATTGTAAACTTCAGCTTTTTCCTGAGACTGCAAACATCAACAGGAAGCCCATAGTACTCTCACAGTACAAAGGGCTGCAGGATAATACTGGATCTTCACTAGATAGGACCACAGTCTTAGTTTAAACAGGCTTACCAACTAACTTTAGGATGATTAAACTCAGGAGTGTTTACTAATAAAGCCTTTATTAAGTAGCCTTTTGCATTTCCATTAAACCCAGAACCTTTATTAAGCAGAGATAATAACTATTTTGGATAAAACCATGCTGATCTTTTTTTTCAAAAGGCTAAGGAAATAGGAACCATTGCAGCTGTTTTATACTTCAGCCAATTCTTTCTTGAGGGAAGTGTGTTGACTTCATATTGGATGGGCAAAATAGTATGCTGAGCAAGGCATGACTTTCCTGTTATTAACACCTGCTGGGACATTAAAGACTTGAAGATAACTGGTGATCTGAGAAGCTAAGTGTATAGGCAGAGTATTCAACTGAAGACCTCAAATGTGAAGAGCTGCCATTTGAAGAAGTGCCAGAAGTAAATCACCATTTACAGCACAAAGAACTAAAGTGAGTGCTTCAGCAGCACTGAGATTCTGCACAAGGTTTGTGTCACATGTTTCATTCAATAAGGCAATCAAGATGATTAGGGAGTGTAGGAGAGGCTCATTAATGGTCATAGCAGACACTGAGTCAGCTCCTCATTTATAACCAATGCATCTGGACGGTTTTCATTTTTGGGCGTTTTAATTTAGAGAAGTGAAATTTATGTGGACAGAAAATACACACATGTATTGTACAACCTGTTCTCGTTTTAAAGCTGCCATCGGCTTTACTGAAGTGGTACTGGCAAAAATTATCTTGAAAAATGGTGTTTCACAGTTCACATGCTTCCTTTAGTTAGCTCCTTTACTTTAGCTCCTTAATTACAGGGTGAAAATTTAGCTAGGGATTTTATTTTAAAGATGCTGAAGAGAACACTAAAGCTATAACTGATGACAATACTCTTAGCTTCAAAGACAGAAATTTTGCATACTAATCACTGGCATTTTGGAAGATGCAGAGTTATAGAAAGTGAAGATGAGAACTATGAGGCAAATGCACCAGACTGGTACCAACTGTGGCTGAGGTTGTGAAACAGCAGCCTTTTAATGAGAACAAGGAGTGTGATTTGGTATTCTATCCATTTTAACCAAGCAACAACAGTTATCTCAGTTAACTCACAGTTATCAATAAATGAGGAATCCCTTTTTCCTGTACCCTGCAATGCATATGCAAACTGAAAACAGTGTTTGTCATTTCATCACACATAGAAATTTCACTGTGTGCACACACCCCTAAGCATGCCCACGCACCTCCTTCTGTTTCCCTGACTTGAACACAGGCACTAAGGTCTTAAACAAGAGCAACAGAAATGTTGTCTGATACTGGGGCCATGCAACGGAAAAGCATAGATAAGACTTACTCTGCAAATGACATTTGTATGACCAGAGAACTTCCACAAAAAGAAAATTAAAAAATTTAGTTGAAATCCTGGACCCACACAGCAAAAGAGGTTCACCTGGCCAAGACTAAGTCTTCACTGAGTAAATAGAAAAGATTTCTCTACAAAGGCTGCCTTAAAAAAACCTTCACCAGCCCATAGCCACACAACGCTGGAAATTTTAAGGCCTGTATTTAAATACATTAGTTAAAAAAAAATGAAAGCTAATTGAACAATAAAGGGGAAAAATAAGAAACATCTCAAGAGAGATGCCTCCTTGGCAATAAAAGTGTGATGTTCAGGTCCTCCATACTGCAAATCAATTGTTCCTGTCATTTGAACTGGGGATTTCCTGAAAAGATTCCTTCATCTGGTGCCAACTACACAGCACTCAGCTGTCTGCATGCCATAGAGGAACAGTGAAGGAAGAGCAGTGCCATAGCTGGACACCAGGAAAATTCAGAGTTTATCAATGGCTGTGACATACCAATGCCATCAAACAGGGAGAGCACGGCTGGAGGTGGGCAGGTCTCCCCATTCTTGTGTCTCTGTGCACAACAAAGCTTCTCTTGAGTTCTCCAGACTGAATCGAACAGAGGATCCCTCAGAGACCTCTGGTTAATGTTGCCCATTGTGGGTCAAGGTACAAGCTGGTATCACAGGAGGAGACAAAGACTGGGGGGATCCACCACTGAGCAGGGTGGGTTCTGGATCCCACTGAGGACAGAGGCTGAGCAGCAGCTCATCTCATTATTGCTCAGGCCATCACAGGACCATCAGACTCAGTAATTTGTCTGTGGGAGGAAAGAGGAGCAAAGGACCATAAAGACCTATACAGCACAAGTGGCACAGCAGTATATTTCAGAAGCTCTCCCTCCCCCTGGTAGCTCGGTATCTCCTCATGGTGGAATGGGAGTGTTTTATTTTTGTTTTCCTTTCCATTAGAGGATGACCTTTGCTACAGTTAGGTTGATCTGCTGCAGAGCCAACATCTGCCAGTTTCCAGGGCTTGTGCTTCCCCAACAGCAGCAGATACTTTCTGCTGCTCCAGTTTCCTTATTTAATCATGACTCTATAAATCAAAACCGACCAAAACTGTTAAAAAACATTTGGGTGAGAACTTGGAGCAGCTGAAGTGAGACCAAGACTGAGTCATTGCCTGATGCAATTTCTGTACACAGTCGAGCTTATTGTTGTGTTAACACCAACCCCCCCCCAAAAAAACCCCAAAACCAAAACTAAAAAAAAAAAAAAAAAAAAAAAACCCCAACAAAAAAACCCGAACCCAACCAAAATATTTTTAATTGCATGAATATTGCTGTGAATACGTCACTAAATGCCAAATGAGAGATGTATATAGGAGCATATTTCTCTTGGAAACTGACCAAATGAACATCTGGTGGCTGAGTCTTCTGGAAAAATCCATCAGAGGATACTGACAGCAGCATTAGATGAACCACCATAATTAATACTATGTTTCAATGGGTTTAAACATGAAAAGTGCTGAATGCAGCTGTGAGATGCATTCTCAGATCACACCTAGTTCAGCGAAGAGCAAACCACTGATTGTTGGAAAGATATACCAAGGAAAGGATGACGCACTGCTCCTACACTGATAAGCAGTCACTGCTAGCTAGAGTCAGATAGCAGGACACAACAGAAGGACATCTGGTCTGACCCTATATGGTATTCATTACCTTTCAAAATCTGTTGAAATTATCAATAAAGAATTTTAAAGCTAAACACTGAGAATTAACATGGGAAATAATACCAAATTTCAGACTAGTCCTGCTGCTGAAAGGGTAGGAACCACTCTGCTGTACTTTTAGGGTTTGTTTAGTTTTGTTTAATAAGGCTCATAGGATGTCCATAATAAAAAGGGACTTTCAAGCATATATACACAATTAGTCTTAATGGTTGATTTCAACCAGAAAACAAGATTTTTAAAACTTAGTATGATCCCTATGTTGTGGGAAGCATGATGGTTATACAATATATGTCTTTTGTATTAGATCCACTCAGTTTATTTCACAGCTGAATTATGGCCCTAGTACAAAATTACTGAAATTCCACTGAAAAGATTCACCGACAAAGAAAACTCACCTACAGTGAAAATCCCACCTGAATAAATTACTTTGATACCTCTGCAGTGTAGGTACAGAGTAACACAATCACAGAAATATTAGTAAAAGTGAACTTTAAGGGCTCTGCTTCCCCCCAGAACTGTCATGAATAATAAACAAGCCATGACTCCATCTAACCAGCCCTTGAAAAGTTCCAAGGGTCTCTGGCCAACCTGTCCCAGTATAACCATACCATCATAGGGGAAACATTTCTCCTAGCATGTACTTTGAATCTTCCCAAGGCACCTCTTGTAGTTGTTGCCTCTTGCTAGACTGCCACTGAGCACTTTGGCTCAGCCCTTTCCTAATTACCCTTCCTGCTCTCCTTCACACTGAAGAGGTAGAAAGTTGAGAAATGACACAGCAAAATCCTTCAAGAGACAGCATCACTAAGCACTCATCCATGCTACAGTTTAAAAACTTTGAAGAAATAAGACTTCTCTACTTTTCTACTTCTCTACTGTGTGTTTTAAACTTAATTTTTCCTATGCCAATAGCTACCCTGAAACATATCTGAAAAATATTCCCATAAATTATGCAAGTATGTCATGTGGGTAATATTAACAAAAAAGGAAAGCAACTATGTTCCCCAGGTCAACAAAAGAAATAGTAAGCACATTTAAACAGGGCTTTTAAAATATATTTTTTACAGGAGATATATACAAGAATATATTTTACAATTGCTAAAGACATGGGTTTAGATCACTAATATGGAATAAAAAGCACTGTGGTCACAAGGTGCAAAGACACATTGCAGAAAAATCTCACTCTGCCATCTTTCAAAAAAAATGTGTCAGCAGCCTTAATGCCAGATTAAACAGTGTTTGTCCTACCACAGCCAGCACAAACTGCATATTGTGAGCTAACCCAAGTATCCTTTAGCCAGATCAAATTTATCCTGAGTGCTTTGATAGTACATAGATTGGATATTAATGATTGTGAAACCACAGCTCACATTGTCAGACACCTACATAATGCAGCTGGGTGATTTTATAGATACGTGATTGAACCTGCGTAAAACAGCCAACATCTGTGCAATGTGCCCCGCAAATAGTGCTGAGTCCTGAAGCCAGGTAGACACATCTCTTTTACCATTCACTTTCAGAACCAATTTTTGATAGTATTAAAGTCATGGATAGCTCCTCATAGTGCCAAATATGGCTCAGTTAATCAAATGAAATGTTCTTAAATATTTAGGATAGCTTACAAACTGCTATCTTCCCATATTTAAAAATTAAAATGGCTTATTTCATTATGCAGAAATCAACTGAACACGCAGTTCTGTCATACAGCAAGTAACTCAAAAGAATTATAGCTAAGTGGTTTGCACAGTCTATATTTAGTGATTCTTACTTCCAAATACTTAGACGCTAGATCTGTCCTTAAAGTATTCTTAAAAGGATTGGCAAGTATGTCTATGTCTAAAATATGATAATCCTATGTTAATTCTCCTCCTTACCACTCCGTAGATGCCTGGGAACAAACCAATGTAAGCATTAAGCTTGCTTGAGTTCGCACTGCATTTGTATTCATTAACCAGACTATTAGTGAGAGCATTTTAGAATTCTCCCACTTTTCCAATAGCTGTGTATGTACATTCACTGGCTGTATTATTTATCTGTGTGAGTGTACATCTACCCACCCATCCATCTCCACTCCTGCATGCATACAGATCAATATGTGTCCCTGTATATTTATGTCTTTCACCATTCTCAAGACATTCAGTCTACTTCTCTGGCACCAGCTCTGGGAAACTACTGCTTTAGCTAATGCCCTTCTGACTGAAAACACAGCTCCATGCATCATTGACAGGAACCAAGGCAAAAAAGTAGAACAAACAGATGGAGGTGCAAGAAAGGGAAGTATTTATGCTAAATTCGAGAAAAATAAAGGGATTAAGGGGATGTCACAGAGTAGATGATTTAAGAAGGGGATTTCTTCTGAAGAGGGGATATTTCTCTGTTAGAATAGAAATCTATCATGTATTCTAACCAGGGTTAATTCTAACATCTAGAACAAATCTAAATCTTAAACCCAAGATTAAGAGTTGGCTTGTGGTGTCTATTGTATGTGTCAATGGCTTTAAAAACCAGGGAGAAAATATTTTATGTTTGGATTCAGCCAATACAGTAATAATATTTATAGGCTGCCTTGGAAGCAATAATAATTTTGCATGTTTTTCAGTAATTTGAATTATTTTAACATGCTAAATTTTTTTTTTCCATCGTCTCTCAGAGACACTGGATTAAGAAGCCAATTTCCTTTCTTCTCCCTGTCACTCTGCGTTTGTAGTTGTAGACTAACCATAACCCTAGCAGCTATGCATTTGTAGGGCTATCACAAGCAGTGAAGAAATTATTTCTCTAAACCTTCTGAGCTAACTGTACTGGAACTGAGTGATCTTTAAGGTCCCTTCCAACCCAAGCTATTTTATGACTCTCTGGCATTCAGGCACCAGACCTCACATCTGATCATGATGTTGGTCTAACGCAGACCTACTGTCCCAGTGATTTTATCTCCAAGGGGTCTGATGGCTTACAAATACCTCCACCCTTATTTCAAACTAACCCAGAGCACAAAGAAAGACAAAGAAAGCCCCACGGCCATGGTGATCTCATGAAAGCATACCTGCCTTATATTTAAATCAGTGATTGAGCTCCTCTCTTACTGTGCCAAGTGTTTCCCAGAGCAAATGGCCAGTGTATCCAGGGAACTTCTCCTCTGTTACTACTTCATCCCTCAGGCACAAATCAGATGGTGCTTACATGCAGACTCAAAGGCTATACCAGTATCCATGCAAAAAACCCATACTGCTACATGATAGCTTTTAACTTGCTCCCATGCTCAACACATCCATGTAAATCCCTAGTGCTACTCAGATAAACATCTCAGAAAACAGAAGTTGTTTAATTATTTCTAAGTAAACAATTCTTTTCTTCTCCACCTGTCAGGTACAAGTGAAAGAAGCTGAACCACATGCTGAATAAGATGATTTGGGTTGCATTGTCAAACTCATCACCAAATTCTTGTATGACTTGGAAGAGGGCAGTCAGTTCTGAGGTGTTCCCTGCATACAGAAATCCCCCAGATGGCATTTTAATGGGAGGAATGCTGGCTTTGCTATAAAATTCTGCTCTGAAATTACGGAGAAAAGGTGAGATTTACTTAGGCTGAAGTCATATTTGCTGTAGGGTATTGCGCATCTAATACCTGGAAGGTAAGAAAAGCAGAGAGAAGCTATAAGACTGCAGCAAACTGAGTGTGATGATAACAACTCTGGTGATGTTAGAGAGAAAGCACCAGCATTACCACCTACACAGCACGAATGCGATGGGGGAATCCAGAGTATTTACAGATGTTCATCAAACTGTAAAGCCTCATTGCACTCCACTTGGCAGAAAAACAATTCCATTCGCATTTCTCATGATTCTTTTATCATTGACTTGGATTTAGCAGAGTATACTAACATTTCATCCCTGATGAAGGCACAAGACTGGGAACATTGGCATATTTTGTGAGTATAATTCATTTTTTTGTTCTGGTTGGAATGCAGCGCAGTGCAACGTTACTGCTGGGTGAACACCTGTAGTTAGAAAACACTGGTTTGCTCAGAGGACCCAAAGCATGCCAAACTGGTCCCTGGAAGGAGATTTGAAAAATGAGCATTAAAAAAAAAAAAAAAAATTAATCCTCCTGTGCACAAAAAGAAATAGAAAGCAGGCATGAAACTATTCTTTCAGTGCCAGATGTCAGAAAGACAAAATCAAGAATTTGAATCTCTTGGGGATGAATTTCAGCTTTGTCTGTAGGACAAACTACAGCTTATCTCAAACATTGGAGGATCCAGTTCCTCAAAGCACCAAAATACATACTTATCCCAGTTTCTCAAAGTACTGAAATGTGTAAAAGTCAACAAGAGCAGTGCAAGGAATGATACTGAAACCCTTTTCTTTGAGATAGATTAATTTCACTTTTATGGAAAAATGCCATCTAGAAATGAAAGGGTTTTATCTCAAACTGTCAAAACATTCCATTTAATTTGCAAAATATCCAAATATGATTTGGCTGCAAATGTTTTAGCCAGTTTTGATTTACAGCTACAGTGCACATCTTTATAAAACATGTTATGAAAATTTGACTTAAAATTGCAGACAGCCTTTACCATCACGAAACTCCTTTTTCAGAGAATATCTGTTCCTTGAGTAAAAGGACACAAGGACTTGATTTTCATGCCAGAATATTAAATTCTGCTTTCCTAAAAAAACCCTGCTCACAGCCACTCTACTTCTCAAAAAAAAATTCTAAAAATAACACACTTCATTTCTGTCTTCTCCTGTTTTGCCCTCCACTATTGAAGTCCAACAGACACATTAATGGAATTGAAACTCATTCAAATTAATTTAGCTTGTACAATCGGCTTTACTTTGTCTTTTGTTGCTGTTGACATTGTGAAACTTGAACTCTGTGTTGGTGAACTGCAGTAAAATAACAGGTAAGTTACAGGTTCTTGAGAATTTCCAAGTTTCCTTTCCTTTGGTCTACTCCCTAGATGATGTTATCTGCCATTAATTTACACAAAATTTCCTTTCCTCTTTTATATAACATACAGTTTGGCAGTCTGATACTGATGTTCTAGATGATTCCCCATCTTTCTCTCCTTCCACTGCTCTACCACATAGTTTGCCCTCCAGGCATTTTACTGTTCTAACCCATTTATGCTTCTCTCTTCTGACATTTCACCTCTTCAGTGGTTCTCCTTCACTGATTTCCTTCCAGATCTTTTTCAATGCTGTGATTAAATAATGCAAGATATAGCAAAAATGGGTAAGAAAATATAACTTCATTTGATCACTTCAGCTTCATCCACAAAGAAAAAACCAAAAAAGACAATTAAGCAGTTAAGTATCAAAGTGTGATAAAGCTAAATCAGTGGTGATGGATATATTTCTAAGACAGAGTTGACTTACTTACATCTGAATTCAGAATTAGGCCCTCTATGTACCCATAGGTTAATGACGTGTTCTTTCAGCACATAAGTTTTCTACTGCAGGTATACAGAAAATGGAAAACAATACTAAAAATCAAAGCGTTGGCCAAGTGTTTCATGTCCCAAAATAATGCTGCTAGTTAGAGATGAAACACAAAGTGTCAAGAAGAAGAATCTGGAACTCTTATGTTTGCTACCAACGAATCTTAATAAAGCACTCCTCCATGAAGGTTATCAAGCACAACCCATAATATTTTTAGCAGTATGCATCTACATGAAATCCTTGTACTAGTCTAAAAATCACTGTATGAGATATGCTGGTTTTTATGTTCATCTCTTGCACCAAAGTTCTTGGTATAAGAATCACCTCATTAATGTTTCAGAACACAGTATAAATACTCATTTCAGAAAAAAATTATAAATAATAAACCAACTGATAATGCTGTACAGGACTAGTCTAGTATACATCATGATTAACTAAATGCAATGATAAAAGAGCAGATAATTTCCCTTCTCATTTTTTGCAATAATCTCATGTAGTTTAAATTATCTACATCTATCAGCTCCACACACTGGCCAAGGCTGAAACAGTGTTGACCAGATCCACAGAAGTCAATTAGTTATGCCAATTTGCTCCAGCTGAAAATCGATTCTCGGTTGTCTTTATGCTTCCTATAGAATATTCTGTAGGAAGCATTGCTTTAATGAAGCTTGGTCAGCATGTATGGGAAATGTCAACACGAAATTCCTTCTCACCAGCTTTTGGACTTCTTAAAATAGACAGTTTAAAAAAATCCAATCTACCACTTAGAAAACCATAGGCTTTCATTGAAATTGCAGGGAAATTTAAAATTAACTCTAAAGGAAGGGATTTCAACATTATCGATCTAGTAAAATTATCATCCTTCTTTTCCTTTGGCAGGTTTTCCTAAATTTGCAATTAAATCATTAAAACCATTCTTGTCCAGATGCTGTTGATGAGAAACAATCACAAGAAACAGAGCAAACAAAAGAAAGTTCATAAAATACATTAACTTTTGCTAGCCATGCTGCCGTGCATTAGCATTTTTAATAATGACCTCATTACCATTTAGTTCAACAAGCAAACAAAAACTGTTTATTCGATAATTTATTTATTCTGAAATAATGCAGCCTTTTTTATGTGTCCTTGTTATGAGCTCACTAACGTTAAAGGCACCGCTACAATCAGTTAAGTAATTATCATAGGATAAAAGCTTTTACCATGAAAAAGTTTTGTTTGAAAAAGCATGAACTGCGATTCTCATTGATAGCTTTCACCAAGTGCAGGATTCAGTACATTGTAGCACAAAGGCCTAGATTATCTCCCTCTGTTAAAGGCTTAAAATTCTACAACCAGACCATGCCAGTTACCAGTATCAGATTATGATAACAAGATCATGTTCAGTTATAAAAACAAGTGTCTAAACTTTTCTCATGTCACTTTCTATCTAAGTCCCATTGCAGTTGTGAAAGGACCCATCTGAATGTGTGTAGAAGCTCATTTTAAAGCTAGCTCTTTGAACTGGATTCATGGGGTATTTGCATAAGAAGATTTGGGTAAAAAGAATGGGCTGGTGCTGCATCTGCCCATTAATATGCCTGCTAATTCAGCACATTGTAAGCCTATTGATGTATCACAAAAGGCTCAAATTCAAGGACAGTTATCCTATTGCCATTGTTAGGGTTTGAATTCAAGTAATATGTTCACTATAGGAATACAGTTGTTACAATTAGATATTTTTCTATAATGGTATAAAGAACTGACGACAATCAGAATTACAATAACGCTGATAAAACTTTAGAATTCATGAATTCTATTATTTTAAAAGATGCAGGTGCTGATTAATTTTGCTTTGCATAATACTTGGATCTTGAGAGCTAGAATACTTAAAGAGCAGCAGCAAATTGTGGCAATATAACCTATCAAAGCTGGCAGTCTCCCTTTAGTGCCAATGCACATTTATCTTGCTTATGAGAGTTTTAATAAAAAATTAAAATACTAAACTGAGTTGTAACAGAACAGAGGAGACCTACATCGTGAGCACAAGGAGTGGGTATTTTAATCTTGCTTATGAAAAATGCAAAAGCATCACTTGTGCTATCAGGGGATATCCTACATAGAACGTTTTTATGGTGAATATGAATTGCTTAAAAACACTTTATACTCACAAATGGAAAAAAGAGCAGAATCAGTGATTCATGCAGGAAGCACAGAGCAGCCACTGCACCAACTCCACAGTGGATTCAGAGCAGACACTGAGGCACGCAGGGAAATAAAAAGCTGCTAGCTGAAGTGCTGTAAAGAGTTTTTAAAGCACGCAACACAAAGGAAATGCTAAAGAACAGGCTAAATGGAAGCAAATGCCGAAAACAGCAAATTAAGTCTAGTTAAACTTGGTGCTTCAAGGTCCCATGTTTGTGTGTGTTTAAGACCACAGCGCGTGGCTCACAGGGGAAAAATGAGGAAAGCTGTGTGTGGTGGTTCCAGGGTTTTCTGAGACGGGCCGTGCCGGTCTCCTCTGCTCTTGCCCAGGAGAAGCCCGGCTCCCGCCGGAGGCCCGCGGCGCCCTGCGCTCCCACACTGCCGCATTGTCCGGCCGCTGGGCGCGGGGGCACGGGCACATTTTTCTCACTCTGAGTCCCTCAGAGAAGACATCAAAGACCAGAGAGATGTGGTCTTTGTGTTGTTTGGTCTCTGACTCTCAACATGTGGTTTCGCAGGCCCAAACATCGGCACCTTTTAACCTATTCTGTTCAGCTTAGGCCTCAGCTCCATTTGAGCATTAGGGAAACTATAGTAACCGATAATCTGCCTGTTCCTGAATAGAAACTATGTACCTTGTCACACAAGAGCCTGAGGATCACCATTCGGGACAAGTTCCTTTACAGGCCCTTGGCTTTCTTCGCTGGGGCCCGGCCTGTCCTGCTGAAAAGGTGTCAAAACCCTTCGCCTTTCTGCGACGGGGGATCTGTGTTAATGTTAATTTATATTTAACAAATGGGATATTGTCCCTCAGAATGTATCAGTATTTGATGATCTATTACAAATGTTTTCATCAAGTCATAAATGTGGGCCCTTGACAAAAGGCGAAAGGTCTCTGAAGGGAGCAGGACAGCGGCAGGGAAGGCAGGGACCTGTTGCTCTGTGTCTGTGTGTGTGTTTTTCGGTGCGGACCCAGCCCATGCAGGTGGCGACAGCACATCTCCCACCCACCCCAACTCCCCATGCTGGGCACTGAGGCCAAGTGACGTGTCCAAACTCGGCAGCAGAGTGAGCAGCAAAGCCTCCTCCCAGGCCTGAGTGTGCTGAAATCAAACGCTGTCTCTATCAGCAAGTTGCAGAAAGAACTTTGTTAGTTGCTGGTTTTATTCATGTATGTATTTTGTAGCGATCTGATCTCCCATTTAATGAGCCTCCCCCCAGGCATGGGGAAAACCGTATCACCAGTCCCATTTTTCACTCACTCAATCTCTAATCCGGCACTGCACTGTCTTGTTATTAGCAGGAAAAACAACAACAACAACTATGTATATCGTGTAGATCAGAGCCAGGAAAGAAAGGAACAAATGTCAAGGGTTTGAAGAAGCAATTCGAATCCAGCTTCATTTCATCTCTGTCATTCTCTCCTGACTGTCACGCAACAGCTGCCTGCTAACACATTTCCCTCCACAAAAAAAAATGACACTTCTGCTTTCTTTATAATAGTTTAATATTAATAGGGAGGGGAGCTAAATTGTTGACACTGCAACCAAAACACTGTGCTGCAAACCAAAGTATTTGGTATGAAACTCAAGACCTTCTGCATTAAGCTCTCTCACAGTGACCTGACATAAACTGGCAACTGGCAGCCGTCTGCTTTTGGCAGCTTGGCATATTTGGTCATTTACTGGGTGCATGTGAAGATCAAATGGGTTAAGATTCTTCTCCTTAAACAGCAGGGAAAAGAACATCAAAAAGGTGTAAATTTCATTTCCCCAGTTTTGATTAAGTCAAGCATGAAATGAAATGTAATACTCTCAAGTGGCAAGGGTTTATACTATTGATGTTGTTACTTCTGCTTCACAAAGCCCAATCAGCCGACAGCGAGTTGAACAAGCTAACAGAGTTTCAGGGTGGCCAGATGGAGGGTTTTTACTATGGTTGAAAAGACAGCTTAGTGCTTGCCTCTTCAAGCCAAGTCAATGCCAACTGTGTGAAATCCTGGCCATTCTACCCCTTCTTTTTTTTCCCCCTCGTCTCAGTGCTGGTGGCTAGCACCATACAGACCTGATAACAAAAAACAAACCCTTAAGCAAAACAAGGCATTGAATTAATATTTTTTTGTCAGAAGCATTGTTTATCTTCCCCCCAAAGTGCAGAGATTTCTGAATTCCTGATGCAGACCAATCTTACTACAGTATTTAAGCAAATGGCAAAATCTATTGCAGTTAAATGTTATCTGAAAGGAGGCCTTTGCAAAATTCTGGTAGTTTCTCTGAGATTAAAGTCATAATTCTATTTGTTTTCAACAGTGTGGTGAAGCAAAAATCTACTCATGTGCTTTGAAAACAGATGAAGATTTAAACTGTACCTTGTTATCCTTAAAGGGAAAAGAGAGGTAACTCAGATCGCTGTGAGATGCACATTGAGAAAGTCTTTAGATCTAGATACAAAAGTAACAGGTCTTAAATTGAGTGTGGTCTTACTTCGTTAGGAAATTTGTCCTTTTTTTATAGGTGCTTTTTCAGGCCCCTTGTTCCCACTACATTCTCAAATTTAATGCCCTTGCCACTATACAGCTGGACTAGAATAGAGTGGCTTTAGTAAAGACTTAATAGAATCTTTAATGCTTCTAACAATCCACTCCCATTGAACTGCATTAAGTAGATATTATGGAAGGACAAAGAGCTAAATAGCTCAACATCAACCTCATTAGGCATGCAGGCAGGCCTTGAACCATTTTATGGGCAAGCCTATTGTGAGTACACTCACCAGGTTAGCTTTAAATTGCAAATGATACCCTGAAAAGGGAAGAGAAGTTTTGGACAATGGCCTCACAGAAAGAAAATCATTTTAGGCTATAAGAAAATGAAAGGCATTGTTAAAATTGCTCTGACCGTAGCAAATGAAATACATCATGGACTTGAGAGGCTGAATGCTACACTTGAGGGTTTTTTGTTGGCTTTTTTTTTTTTTTTTTGTCCATTTAGGAATGTGGTGTACAGCAGAATATAAACAATATACAATATGTAAAACTTAATAAGGGTGCCTCAACATACTATCCTTTGTCTGAAGTTAAACAAATGGTAAGAGCACAATAATTAAGTGGAAGCAGAAAGACAAAAAACATCCCATTTGAATAAAAGGCAAAGTATGAAGAATGTTATTTATTGAAATTTTCCAGCAGTGCACTGCTTAATCAATAAGGATTCATTTAATCTTAGCACTTCTGTGTTCAAAATTTTATATTAAAAAAAAAAGTCTCTCAAGAATTGTTTGCAACTGCAAAGTGCTTTAACAACTGACATTATGATGCTGCAAGTCTGGGAACATATTCCCAAGCAGAGCCCTTCTCTGTCACCTTAGTGGATGAATAATTGTGCCTTTGCATATTCCTTGTCATAAATGGCAGGAATGAAGGGACCCTAAGGACCGCACTGGCAGGATTGGTGCTGTACAAGCAGAGTAAATTAAAACGAGGATTAGAGCAAGTATGATTGGGGATGACAAGCAGGGCAGTTGTCGCCACACAATGTGCCTTTTTGCCCATATGGTCTGTACCAAGCTTACACAGCACAAACCCTCTAACATGGATGCTTATTAAAGCATTCCTTCTTGATCAGGACATAAAGTCCTTAAAGCTTCATGTCATTGGAGAAAAACAGTGTTTCTTTTGCAACTTTGGGTAGCAGCCTCAAGCATTATTATTTAAGAAGTTCTACATGCAACTGCCCTATCTTTACTTTTCCTTAGATTAATATACAAGAAAGCTCATAAATGTGAAAAATTGAGGTTACAATCTGCAGTTATAGTTATGCATTGTATAGGTTATTAAATGTGATAGTGAATTAACTGACAACTATATTTTAAATAAAAATCAGACATGAGATATTTCAAAACTGCCTCCCAAAGCATGGATTTGCAGTGTACACAGACTATGGGTGATTTTTAACTATGTTTAACTGGATAATGAAGGCACATAAGATTCATGCTAGGAAAATATTTGAATGATCAAATATGCGATATTATGAATAAAGTAGAAGAGTTTGGCAAATTTCTTACAGCTTACAAAAGCAGAATAGAGCAATTTTGTTTCTAAACTCTTGTGTTCTTTCACATGACATACCTAATTTTCTGTGCCTTAGTTCCCTCATTGGTAAAATTAAAATAAGTACACATATTACCCATGCAATTACACTAAAAGCATATACATGTTAGTATTTCTTTTTGCAGTTTATTTCCCTTTTGCTCAAGGACCATACCACTGGTCCTGATTTACAGAAGGTTATCTAGATTCCACAAATGCCCATGAATAATTTTAAGTCTCTGAGAAGAGTTCTGCCTATAGCAAGATACAATTGCAATGATGCTTTCTCAGTCCTGCAATTAGGTACTCAGACAGTGGTGAGAAAACAGAAATATAAGACATTTTATTTAAATTTTGTTCCTCTGTGGTCCATAACACATCTCTGTCTGACCTTAACACAACACCAGATTTAGGACATTCCTTTCAGCTTGATCTTTTTCTCAGCCAGATCAGCCAGTTCTGCAGTAGTAACAAATTTAGAAAATCTCTTTCATGGAGTAGCATGCAAAACACGGCATTAAACAGGAATCAGCAAAAACACTGGCAGGTAGAACTCTACAGGCACCTTCAAGAATCATCCAAGAGTTCCTGCTAAATTGGACAGAGGATTCTTATAGAAAGCTGGAGGCCTTTTGGTGAGAGTCTCACAATCTGAAACAGGACCTGGTAAATTATCCTTTTATGATTTTAGTTCCTCCCAAACTTGAGCCACCAGCACAGAAAACATTTATTAAAACATGTTATTTCTTGCTATTACTCCTACTTTTGGACCTCTGGAGTACTGGAATTGTTTCTCAAAGCCAAGCCTTCCTTGTGATTTATAAATTCAATGAACTGAGTATGAAAATATTCACTGCTGTTAGTGAATTGTAAGAGCCAACATTTCTCACTGCAGTAAGTCTTGGCTGCTGAAGAACAGCCCAAGCTCTATGGATACACTACAACTCCCCCCTTCAGCAGGTGGGCAACTCTGAACTTTAGTAAACAAAGAGAGTCCCCAGTATGTCAATTTTATTGCAACAGTTCCTAGATCCTACATATACACACATTTTTAATGCAGAACTTTAAGCCCGCAAAGATCAAGCTGAAAGAGGTAGAAGTGACATGGGTTGCTCACCTCCTTGGTTATATGAGTCCTTCCTATCTTTAACTTACAAGCATCTTAGACTAGGTCTCTTCCCTGAAAGAATCCACAGACTTTTTCTTTTCTGCACATTTTCTCTTGGCATGTAACTACTGCCACAAATGCAGAAGAGGATCACAATAACCTTAACTTCACTTGGCACATAAAAATCATGGGCAGATGTGCTAGAAATCTAAAATTAACAGATGCTACTACATTTACCTCATCTTCATGTCCTAAAATCTTTGAACTATTATATTTTTTATTTTCAAAGCTGTTTGACTTAGACTATTCTGCATGAACCTCACATTGAATTAGAAATTATTAGGGCTTCAGAAGAAAGCAGACAGTAAGCTCAGACTTGGCCAGCCATTATTTGGATGGATATATTCATATTTATTAGGATGGCCAGAGGCCTTTTATTTCATGCCTAGATTATTTTAGACACTGAAGCAAATTAGAAAATACAAAGTACACCATTTTATGGGTACAAGGGATATTCCCACCAATAACCATGAACGTATTTCATGTATTTGTTTCATCTACTCTGCAGTAGTATTTGGGCATTAATCTGCAGGAGCATGGCTACAGGAAAGAGTGGCCCAGTAAATAAAGCATCTAGCCTAAGATTTGGGAAGCCAAATTTAAATCCCTATTCTATGAAAATATCTTGATCATTTAGGTCAAGATACTCAAATGTAGTTAGAAAACATACTCCTGTTAAGCTTCTAACTCTCAAGGAAAATAAGTAAGAATTCTAATTTTTTATAAGAAATTTATTAAGCACCTAAAAATCTTTGAGAATCAGGACTTGAGTCTCTCTGTGCTCCAGTTCCCTGACTGTCAAACAAAGATGAGTGCATTGCCCTACTGGGCAGGGATATTCTGTATCTGCCCTACTGTCTTGGAAATGCTCACGGTTATAGATACAGGAACCAAATAAGGACTGTAAATATGATAATTTTAAAGAAACATGGTTTAGTATAATTCTATTCCTATATGAATATGGTTGAAAGGGAAACAGCTTTTAAAAAATGCTATGTTGAAGGCGTATTTTTTTCATACTTGAGAGATCTGCCTTTGGAAGCTTGACTTTTTTTCAAAAACTCTGTAAACACTGATATGATCATTATTTTAAGCATAATTTTAAAAATTCCTTCTAATATTCTGGAAAGTTCTTTTAGAAAGAAAAGGAATAAACTAATTTTAACTGGAATATTTCAGACAGCTACTCAAGCTTTCAAAATGTGTACAATTTCCTGTATATCTGTTCATATAAGGAATTATTGACTAGCCATGAAAAGAGATTCAATGAAGTGAATGTGAAGGACTTCTTATTTCACTCTTCTCACTTAAATTCTAGATTGAGGCTACAAAATTAAATCAAACGATTACACACTCGAGGATATTTCATATGAAGTGACTTCTGCTCAGTCTGATCTAATCTACACTGAAATGTAAAACAATCAGTCTCTAAGAACTTTAAAGTATCACGAGCTTCATTGACTTCATATTACTTAACACTTCAAATGTATTTGAGAATAGGCCAGGAGAAATTCCGTGAAAGGAGGACATCGGGCTTAATGGCAAGGTGATATCACAGTACAAAACTTTAAAGTAATTATTACTCTGATTTTAATTTCCCCCTGCACTCTCCCCCTCATCCCTCAAGATTAAATAACATTTTTCAGCAGGCTTCACACCATGTAATACATTTCAGACCTGTTGAGTAGATATCCTGAAATTCTTACACCTCCTGATGTCACCATTCCTCTGAAAACGTGTGAACTATGTGTGACTAGACAAAGCTGCCCCACTCCTGCAAAGGCATGCCTAGGTATGCAGTTAACTTGACGCACTGCAAATTGTCCCATAAATCTGAGTGTGCCTCTAACTTTTTGCGGGCTTGGAGCCTAAATGAACATCCACCTACAACTTCCACTGCATTCGCATTGAGTTTAGGTGGGTGACGACTGCCAACTGGCTTCCCCCAGGGTCCACCTAGAGACAGAGCACAGATCCCCAAATACCTGTTTTTCATTTAATTAGTAAAGCTTTCATGTGATATTTTGACAGAATTGTTCCACCTGTCCCAACAGTTACAAAACACGTATTTCCATCACTTCGCTTTTCAGCACTTCCATTGACTTAAAACAAACCTTGAGCAATGATAAGCCTTAAGATAAGGGAAAAGACAGAAGACAACTTGAACACCTTTTTTTTTTTTTTTTTGTGTGGAGGAAGAGATAATTAACTTCAGTGTTCAGTGATCTTTTCCAAAACTAAACAGAAATAAGATAATTAAAAACTTTTACTGAAACTGCTATTTACATTTTTTAAAGTAAAATATATATGACATAATATATCAATCAGCAGCTTATTTGTTTCAGTGAGGACCAAATGAAATGGAAGTTTAGTTTCTCAGTGGAAGAGAAGGTAGCTCCTATCATTATTGAAAGATAAACATGTAGGTACTGAGAAAACTAATTAAATTTTGTTGAGTAATCAGGAAGTCCCTCATGATTATCCTCTGGGGTAAGCCCTAATGTGAAGAGATCTCAATTTTGTGGTTAAATAATTTGAAGAGATTAATTAGTAAAGAATAAGCATTAAAGACAATCATGAGAAGATAAAGGTAACAATTTTTTTTACATTTACTGGTTTTATAGCTCTACCTGATGAAAAAGCTTTCATTTTAAAGTGACTGTTAACAAGACAGTTGTCAGAATTATTTTTAAGTATTTATTTTATTAACTATACGGTAGAAATAAAAAAACATTCTGAGATGAAAACTTAACTTTAAACCAGATTTGCATAAAGGATTAGGCTCTTTCCAGTTCAGAACTACTTTTCAATCTCAAAGTGGGAGAACTGATCCTTATCCTGAATTTCTTTTTGTTCCTTTGGAAGTTCAGTTTAATCCAGCTTTCTTAATTTTCACCTTCTCCCTAAACCTTCTAGGCTTGTTACATGATAGCTAAGGATCATTATCCACCCAAGCTGAGGGGGTTTTCCCTTCATTAATTTCTGTAAGAAGATTACCAGGGCTTGTTTGTTGTTGTTTAAGCAAATGATTTCCCTAAGCAATTTGTTTTTCCAACTGGTTTACACTTTAATGCCCTTGATTGAATTTCAAACAAGAGATCAACTTGACCAACCAACTCTGTTTAGGGAGAGTGAAAAAAAAAAAAAAAAGGAAGAACTTCATGTGAACTATTTAAGCAAGAAGAGTGCTTAAAAACGTGCTCAACCATTCAGTTAGACATGCATCATAATTAGCAGCTCATTCAGGACTTGTTTAGTTTTTAAAGTCAAGGTGACTTTCTTGAAGACAAAATTCTCTAATTACAACTGAAATGCATGTGTCACACCTAATAGAGGTTTTTACTCATTTAGTCCTAAGTATTTCCTCTCCTGCTTCCCCCTGCCCCAAACCTGTCTTCATTGGAAAGGTGTCAGAATTTTTTGTACATTTAGGAAGGGATGGGTGAAGCAAACATGAAGATTGGGCATTTACTGTTTGCAGTTTGAATAACATTCTTACACAAATGGTTATTTCTAAGTGATGCAATCAAGAGACGGCTGTGATTTAGTTTCACTTCAGCTTTTAGGCAACGAATGCAGTTTTAAGCACTCTGGGCTTCTCAGTGAATTTCGTATATATAAAATTGTACAAACAGAGAAGCTAAGCAGTAAGAGATATCATCCTTGATTAACATATTCCTGAGTAATTATCTTTATTTAGATTATATTAGATTATTATATAATTTTTACCTGGGCTAAGCAGCCACTTCAATAAAAAAGAGACCATTAGTCAAATTTAACTCCATCAATCCCACTAACAGTTTGATGATGCCTGTCCACTAGGTCAAATTGTGAAATCCATATTCGTGTATTGAAGTTTTTTTTATTTAGGGAATTGGAATGTACTTTCAAGCAAAGCTGGCAGAATCTGACTCTTTCTACAGGTGAGCACCACTCCTACACCCTGACTACAGTGTGACTTGTCAACCAGTTTCTCTCTCCTGTTCCTCTTACTCCATTTGTTCTACTGCTAGACCAATTGAACATGTGACACCCCTGCTGCTTAGAGAGACAAAGCTGCTTTTATACAAACTGCACGGGAAGAAACTACATAAAATCAACAACACCAAAAACCCAAAAGAGCAACCAAAACACGACAATGTGAACATCAAGAAATGAAAAAACAAAATAGCCAAAAAATCAATATAACTTGATTCTTAAGACTGAAATTCCACTTGTGACCTTAGAAGTTTGCAGAACCCCCAACAGCAGCATTGCCTCTACCCAGACTGCCTCACACCTAAAAAAGTGCCAAGCGTCACACAGAGAGGCAGTGGCAGTTTTTACCTGACAGCACAAAGGGATCACAACCCACAAATGCTTAGGGAAGAAATGAACAACTCTGTAAATATTGGATCTTAATGGAATGGGAATTTTGCACCAGCTACAATGGTGAAAGAAAAAAAGGTGTAAATGTGATTACTGGTCACTAATATTACAAAAATAAGCAAATGCAGAGAATGAAATTATTATTATTAATATTATTATTATTATTATTATTATTATTATTATTATTATTATTATTATTATTATGTGTTCTAAATTGACAAGTGAAACGTATTGTTAATATCCAACAAAGGAGCTCAGGGCTGTGCACCCAAAGCAAGGCTCATGGATGCAATTCTCCTCTGTGATGACCTTACACACTGGCTACTTTACATTCCACCAAGGTCCGTGCCAGCTAAGTACCTTGGAAACTTTGAGATATGACCTAATATAAATTAACTGTTATGAGGTCATATTAAAACGGGAAGCCCATCTATTTTAACTTCTCTAGCAACAAACAGCACAAGTAGATTGAACCATGTCAAGCTATCAGCATGCTGTTGAAACTGTCACTGATGTAGATGTTATATTGCATGAGATTCCCTTTCCTTGCTTTTTTTTTTTTTTTTTGAATAAAGAGTATCACAGTATTTCTGACTTTGGTGTCAAAAGATAGATCAATAAACAGGTAATCATTAGTTAAAACCCAGGATACTCAATCGTGAGCATTAAGTTATTGATTTGACATTTATCCTGCCACAAGTGTCTTCTTGTTAAGTGTTTCAATAATCTAATTTTGAAATTATTTTATTCTTTGAGATCCTTGGATTCTGACAGACCCTTATATATATTCAGGAACTTGTAACAATGCCACACTAACATAACCAGGAGATGAATTATAGCAGTTCTGATTTTGGGAGCTGGAGATAAAATTATATGAGCCTATTTCTAAAGCAAATAGACTTTAGAAACAATGAATTTCTGCATATCAAAATTCAGCACTGAAATCGCTAAAATAAACAGTGTAATCCATTCTAATAAGTGTATTCTAATTAACCTGCTTTGAAAATTGCATTCAAACCATACATATATACATATGTATGGTTTGAATGCAATTTTCAAAGCAGGTTAATAACATAAACAGTGCCTATATGGCATGAAAAAAATAGTTTAGGAACAGGATACACCAACAAATTTAATTTCATGATGACACATAACATTCTAACAAAGGAATGTTGTCACTTAAAATAATATCCACATTTTAATATATCTTTTCCCAATCTCACCTCCTACTGTCAACACCATCAATTTCAGCAGTGCTCCTTCCCCTCTTTCAACATCAAAATGCGGTCCTTCCAGTATCATTATTATCAACCTGAGCAAACTAAATGTGAAAAGGTGCCACTAATAGGACAGCTTTTGACATCACATCTTGAACCAGAATAAGCAAACAGGCAAGTCAAATCTTTAGGGTCAAGCTTTGAAGTCAATTTTCTGACCCAGGAAATCATGTTCTGTGACAGTGATGACAAACGGTGAACACATGCCTTGTATAAATATGTCTATGAATGTTGCCTTACAAACATTCACAGTCACCATCTCACTGGAGCCAACTATGAAAAGAAAAATGGGAAGTTTACATTTTGAACATCCACTGTTGATGCTTGTTTAACCCAAAAAAAAAAAAAATCCAACTTTAAAGTTGCTTTCATTTCTTAAGTAGACTTAAAAATGTAATGAAAAAAGCACATACATACACCTAATTTTCAATTAACCTTCAACATCTAAACATCCAGAGAGCAGCATAATGTATATAGTGCAAATGTTTTGCTATTTGGACTCCTATGCCTAAAGCACTCTCTAGCAAAGCTTTCTAGGCACAGCACTAAAAAGTCATTGTTTATTGATTTCAAAATCTAACAGACTAATTATATATTTGTAGATGACTTGACAGATTTACAAAACTGCTATATGATTTTATAATGGAACATGCTCATGTTAATCTCCATCTATGGAGATAGCTAGAGGGGGCTGACCTTTATCTCATATTTAAAACACAAGCAATAACTGAAATTCATTTTCAATTTATTTTCCAATCATATAAAAGGAGGGGGAAAAGATTACTTTATTGAATCTTTTTAGCTGGTAAAAGGTTGGAGACACACAGTCTTGATGCCTTCCAAGGAGCTACAGGGATGGTCTATAGGGAACAGACTTAATCGAATAAACTAATCTTTGCTGTGGAGATTAAGTAGATGGCTACAGCAGTAGAGTAACAGCAGAATGCAAAGTATCAGCAGCACCATCAGCTGCTTTAAAGGTGCTGTAGGCAGTGGGAAATCTTCCCTGTTGGGTCCACCCTACTGATCCTGCAAATTTGGTAAACTTCATGGAAATTTAATAATGCTGCTGCATTGTGTTTGCCTGCTGAGCAAACAGCCTGGTGCTGCAAGGCACATATGTGATAATTTACAAGGGGTTTTTGGAAGATACAGTGACTGCTGCTACTCAAGCCTTGGGCCTTTAAGCTGAAGAGAGCATATACAGTGTACATCCTCAAGGTAAATAGTATCTAGAGGTAAGGATGTGTTTCAAAGCAGCTCCTGACAGCTGGTAAAGTGCCTTACTTTGTAAGCACATCTTTTCAAACAGGCTTTGATTCCCTATGCCAATACACACATGAGGAACTGAATTAGTCTGGGCTAGAATCAGTCATGATATATGACTAACATATTTCTGCACTTTTATGTTAGCTTAAATAAAAATCGAGTTATTTTGTTGGGTTTCTTGTTCGCCCTGTCTCTTCCATTTAGCACTCTGAGTTGGAAATCCCAACTAATTATGGACTACACATTTCTGAGGAAATGGCAGAGATGGCACCCTTTCCCTGCAGAAAGGATATTTTTATTATGGTTTAGAAGCAATCCAAAACACACACACACAGAGCTTCTGTGCTTTCGGCCTGGCAATGAAAAGGGAAGCAAATCAGAGCAGGAATGATCCAGGTTTCAACGTATACAATGAACTTATTTAATAAGAATAAAAAGAAACATTTCAAAAACAATTACTGCTGCCTTTGGATCCTGGAACTTGAAAGAAAACCGCAGCTGCGTTGCTCATTCCAGCAGCTCACAGTTCACAGGGTAAGCAGCGCTCGTCAATATGAATCAGCTGTGAAATGCAGGGCTGTGCTTGGACTTCAGTTTAAATTGGCCATCCCTGCAATATTGTTATTACAGTTAATAAAAACTGTTGCCTAACACTTTGACCACAGACCAGCGGAGCCGGGGCGGGGTGGGGCTGGGGAAAGGGTACGTGTCAGGGGGCAACACTTAATGTGAAAAGTATTTGAGGGAAGGTAGTTCTATGGGTTACTTCTGGAGGTGACAGTCTTGCTTGAATATTGATTCCCTATGTGACAGAAAATGTGAAAGAGATATTAAATGAATTTCAAGTGTGCTTCAATAGCAGTTTAGCAATAATAAGCAACTAGTGAGGGGAGAAGATTTCTTCCTCTTTGTCAACAAGGTATGGGCTATCAAAGGGCAAATAATATATCAGAAAAGCAAAAACACTTACTTTTTTTTCTTTCCCTTTTTCATTGAGGCCAGGAACCAGCAATATTCTTATGGCCCTTATGATTTCCTCTGTCTTGCTTAACTCTCTCCCATCCTAACTCTCATAACAATCAGATTATTTTTTACTATATATGGAGGATAATAATAATGATTAGCATGATAATGTGCTACAGTTATAGCACACACCAGTGTGCAGGAAGGCTGCAGTACCTGCAGGGCAGAGATCACAGTAGGGCCTTTAATACAGATGACCAACATGCAGCAGCACTTATCTTGTGTTTTAGGCTCCCTGTGCAGTCTGAAGTGGGGCCACAGAGAGTGAAGAAAATCAAATGCTGCCATCAACCTTCCCACTCTGCATGGTGAGCAGCTACCTGTACACAAATGGAGATCATGGAGCAGACCATTGAAAGTTTATCCTGAAGAAACCTCCCACAGTAGACGAAAATACTGACTTCACAAAGACTGAGCAAATCCAACAGCCTTCTGTCAACAGCAAATGGGTGCTTGAAGACAACCTCCTACCAAATGAAAACAGTGTTGATCCAATTCAGCCCAAAGCACCCACAAAGCTGTGCTTGATACTGGAAATGTTTGGTGAGTCGAGGCACAGCCCATTCAGAATGCAAGTTTTGCTACCAAGCTATTTGGAGGTATAACTAATGTATCCCATGATCTCTGCTCCTGCCTCCACCACACTAAATGGTCTTAAAAATGTCAGTGTCTCATGCTCAGAGAGGAAAACAAGGAAACAGCATATTAACAGAAGGGCTCAGACTATGCTTTCCAGAGGAGAGACAGACAAGGCAAAGCTCTGAGGATGACCATGATGACAGCTAAAGCCCTTGCCCCAGGAAGCAGCAAACCAGACTTAAAACGCAGAAAAGTCAACTCTGTTAGGATCAATCTGTAGAGGACCAGGCTGCACACCAGAAACAGAGCAGCTCAGCCCACCAGGAGTGTGTTTACACGGCAGCCAGAGCACTCACTGAGTGTGTTTGGCTACACCTGAGCCAGCTGCACACTTGCTGGCCCAAGGGCAGCCCGTGGTGAGCAGCAAACAGAACCCAGCACAGCTCAGCACTCCAGAGCTTCCTCAGGTGGGTGCATTTTGTAACCCACATCTCACACCAAAATAGCTGGAATATTACCAGTCTTTGATATGCCCATTCAAATACTACTCAGCCACATCTAAAAAGGCTACAATCACTCTTTTGTCATCATTGTGGATATAACCCTTATGGCAGAAAGCAATCAGGAAGATATGCAATCAAAAATTAATACTAAAAGCCAAGCTGTCTTCCATGCAAAAAACAAGAAAAAGAATAAATATAAAGAGCAGATTCCAAAGGGCTGGCAGGTGTACCTCCAGTGGGAGTGGAGAGAAAACCATCTGCACTTCTTCCAAGAAACTCTAGCCAGGATGATTAGTTGGTGTTCATTAAATGAGTTCTGTTGACCAATTTTTGTTATCTCATCAATATTTTTCTTTATTAGAAAAATCAGGCTGGTTAAATGCTATCAGTAGGATTATCTATAACCTACTGAGATAATGGTTTTCTATGCTGATGCAAATGTGATCACTGTGCGAGTTAAATGACCTCTGCCCCCTGCCCCCACTAGTTGTGTAATGAAAGAATGCATTTAAGAGACAATTTTTAGGTTAATTTCCTTACTTGAATGCTGACATTGATGCTGTGCTCCTGTTATTAGATCTGCCTCCAGGTACTAACAATGCAAGTGAAATAAGAAAGAAAGTAGCTGGTGGGCAT
Source organism: Monarcha castaneiventris obscurior (assembly GCA_026261815.1). Classification (NCBI taxonomy): domain Eukaryota; kingdom Metazoa; phylum Chordata; class Aves; order Passeriformes; family Monarchidae; genus Monarcha; species Monarcha castaneiventris. Next base: position 8,564,871 of record JAMPIT010000712.1, on the reverse strand, counting down.
TGCACTGGAAAGCCTGAGGTTCTTATTATCAAAGGTGAAAAGCCCTAAAAATTTTTAAAAAATCATTAAATAACACAAAGTTCTCAAAGAAGAATCTGTGGAAGATGAGTTCAAAAATAAGAAATCAAGGACATGAAACTAATGGTCATATGTGGTAAGGAAATACTACATCTGGAAAACATGCAGGTTAAGTAGCTGATTGTCACTTGTACTGAGGCAGTCCCAGCCACAAACTACTCTCAGTAGAAAAGGCCTCTCCACTTAAGACCAATCATATAAACAAGCAAAGCAATGCACAGAAGGAGAACTGGAGAAAGTACGTTGTTTAGCATGGTGAGGAGCTGCCAGCTTCTGATTTAGAAGGCAAAACCAGTGACATATCATTTGAAAGTTACTAGGTGTGGCAAGGCTCCCATTGCTCCCAGCCTTGCCCACAGCCCACACCACTGGCTAATGGGGCAGCGGGTGGGCTGGTGGAGAAACTCACTGCTCTTCGTGGCCTGCAGCCACCATCAGAGCAAAGCCTTCTCTCCCACCCCGAGTCCTTTGCACCAGCTGGCAGTAGAGGATCCCCATGCCTGAACATCTTCACCACCAGCTGTTTGAGCACTTCAGCACATGGTACTGCCCTGAGCCATGCTTCATCACGTGTGTCCGCTTAAACCAGTGCTTCCTTAAGGCACAAGAACCAGAGGATGGCCCCAGTTTGCTGCTAGGGAGAGGTACTAATGGCATCACAGAATAAGCATAAACCAAACAAAGCAGCAGACCAAACTTTTCCTGCTAGGAGAACCTCTTCATTCGCCTATGCTCTCGTAATTCCACCTTCCCATGCACAGTTTGTCCACCACCTGTGTATATGAATAATTTCCTTTTTAAGAAGAGCAAGAAAAATGTGACTGACTAAAACAGCATACCCACACACTTCCAGATCTCTATAGCACTGCCACAAGGTTTCTAGCTGCTGTCACTATCTGTTTATTGTCAGTGAAAGAGCAATGGATTGCTCTTGCTTTCTGCGGATGGCCTGCTAGCCCCCAGGGGAGAAAGCATAGACTAATCTGGAAGATTAGCAGGCTGTGGACCAGGCAATCACAAGCTCCCACCCTGTCTGTAGTACACTTGAACCATCAGCTTGCCTGGCAGGGAATTCTGATCCTGCACATCTTCTGTCAGACCCTGAAAAGTCGAATCCCACAGAGGCAAAGATCTGCACTTTTGTCATGGTGACAAGCAGCATACATCTCATCCTGAGCAATCCCACACTGCTGGCTAAGTTGAAACAAATGGATGCAATGTTCCTCAAAGGGAGCCCCCCCCCCAAATAATCTCTAAATCCATTCACTTTTATTCAATGCAAAAGTCACAGCTGGTTCTGCAGTTCAGGGCACATCCTTCCAGTGGGCACATTTCCATCTCGCCCCAAGCATACAAGCAAAGAGAGCTGTGCTCACACAGGAGAGCAGCACTGCCCTGCTGACACTGTTCTTGAATCCACCAGCAGCAACCAAAGCTCCATCTCCTGCCCACAGCAGTGCCATTCGCAGAACCTTTATCCATAAAGAGACTCCCCTGGTAAGGGAACGCTCTAACTGAGAACCAGTAGGACACTGATTTCTTGAAAATCTTCTGTACACTGGGAAATCCAGGTTGCTTGATGAACGAAGAATGTGCTGTACTGGTGCTACTGGTGGCCACTGCATTGCTCTGCATTGAGAAGATGAAATATGAATATGCCCATTTTTACTCTGCCCAAGCTGGTCCTCTGTGCTCTTAAACAGGCCTCCTAAGCCCTTTGGATGTAATGATGTTGGGGTCATGAACTGTCTCATTACATCTGTCAGGGAGAACAAGGAAATCCCAAACTCAGAAACAAAATGTTGATGGTTACCTTAGAAACATTTTTTTAACTTAAATTGTAATATCAACAATTTTTTGGTACCTTTGGGATTCTCTCTGTCACCCTAGTGTTTGCTCTGCTACGAAATTTGGAGTGCAGTCCAGATCCCATTTTCAGCTATGACAAAACTATGAAAAAAGTCCCATCACCATTTCAAATGCTGATTGCCACTATCCAAAGATAAAAAATAAGCCGTAATAAAAACTAATCTGTGTAAATTTGCATTCTGTATATAGTAAACTCCACCAAAACCCATTCTCCTGCTTTGCTAAGGCAACTAAATAATTGCAAATATTACTTTACAAAAGTATCTTTTACTATTAGTTTAGAATTTTGTTCTGAGCCATAAAGTAATTTAAACAAATTAATATAAAAATGCAAAATCATTTCATATTAGAATTATTATATTTTTAATGTATAAGAATAAAAGCCCTTTAAACTTTATATTAATATACTATGTATAATATTTACTTTTTGATTTACAAATTCTGAAAAGGCAAAAGCATAATACAATGAATACTCAAAAGCTGAATTTGCACAAAGATTCTTTTCCTTACTGTTTTAGCCCTTCAACAGGTATTAGTTTAAGTGGGTTTTACTGTCTATTTTACAGACATACCAGTAGAAAATGAAACATTTAAATATGCAAGCTTTAGCTAATCCTCCAACACACAGCCTATGGACTTGGTAGGATTATCCCTTATTATAACACCGTTAGAACTGATACAAAATTGCAGTCTGAGATTAAACACAAGAATTTCTAAAAATGCATCCCTCTGCCTTCTCCATTTTTTCTTGCAAAAATATTTAACATTTTGAAGCATTCATTTAAGAGTCTCAGAAAATAATTGGTGCAGAATTCTAGCATTTATATAATAATGCAGCATTATTTTATGCAGTAAACACCTATACCTAACATTTAAAGTTAGCACTTTCCCCCTCAATCTAATGCAGCATTCAAGACATTGAGGAAAACAGTGGAATATTTGAATATATTTTCAGACTGGTTGGAGAAACCTTCACGTGTGGAAACACTATTTCATCATATGTGGAAACAGTATTTTATTTTTTCATTTAAACATTTTAGAGCTGCTGTATTATTAAAAGTCTCATCTTCTTCCCTATCATGAGCTGCTAAATTTCTTTTCAAATATAATGCTGCTAGTTAAGGATATACTCCAGTGAGGGACCCAAGTTCATTTGCATCCATTGGCTATGCTAAATGCTCAGCCTAACAGATGGGAATGTAATTGCAGACCTGTTGTCTGGACATTGTTAACAAATGCAGAAGTAGCAATATACAGGGCTTTTTGGAACTGAATTTGGTCTGGCAGCAGGGGAACTCCAGTTAATTACCAACATCTGAATTTCTTGTTTAATGCAGGCAAAGGCAAAAATAGAAGTACTCAGACTCAGGAGGAATGAAAACTGGATCATAAAAAACATAGACATTAGATCACCCAAGGCAGCTATTTTGGAAACCTGGGAGGAGGGTTCCATGTCCATAAAATGCAAGACTCCATTTTTGTGACATGGCTTCCATGAGAGAAAGAGACAACTGTAAATACAATCAGGTAAAGAATATTAAGCTTGCAAAGGAAAATACTGTCTCTACAGTGATTCTTAAACTCGAAATATCATAAATAGAAATATTAGTATTGGTATTAGAAATATTAGTATTGGTATTGGTATTAGTATTAGCCTTAACAGAGCTCTAAAAGGCAAGATTGAGTTTTTTCTGCGACTTTGCTTTGTGTTTCAGAAATAGCAGGGAGATGAGATTGTCTGCAGAAAGCGTTCAAATTACCAAAATCTGTAAATTTTTAATATTTTCTTTGTTAAAAGAAAAGGCATTTGCTCTTGTAGAAAATAATTTCTGCTGTTTTCACCCCAACTCCTCAAAATGCTGAAAGAGAAACCAAGACTATTGTGACAATGTTTACAAACCAACACATCCTCACGCCTTTCGCTGCACTGGAAATGGAGACAAGTTTTCTATGGCACTTCCCTGTTCAAATTACTCTCTTGAGCAATTATGTGTTTCCAAAACACTCAGCCTTGTCATTGCTTAATAATTTGACTTTCCTGAATTTTTTGCAGGGTTTTGTTGCTGTTTGGGCTTTTTGTTTTGTTTGTGGGGGTTTTATTTTGGGGGTTTTTGTTTGGTTTTGAGTTTTTGGTGTGGTTTTGGTTAGCTGTTTGGGGTTTTTTAAGTCAGGGATCTAGAAACACACCAAGGCCTGTACCCATCTCTTTTTCAATGTTCATGTGCTTTTATGCAAAAGTCCTATCAGGAACCTGGAAACCTACACAGTGTTGTAATATCCAAGTAGTGGCTTTAATAAATTGAGATTTTTTTACTTGGTCAGATTATATTTTCATGGGTGACAGGTAATAGAGCCTCAAAAATGAGCAACACAGTGTTGGCATTTAACAAATCCAGCAGTCTAGAAGAAGGAAACCAGGCTGTTTCCATGGAATTAATAACTGGATCACAAAGATTTCACTGACTGACTTCTAGACAGGAGATGAAGGGCCTGATGCTGACACCCACAATGGTGAACCCACCACTTGCTACCAGTTGGCAGCAGCTGAACTTCAAGGACTCTGAAGGCCAATGGACTGTACATTAATTGACTTTAGATGGGATGCTTAGAAAATGTCACTACTTTCCTCCTCTCTACTGGGTTATTTTATTCCACTAAAACAGATTCTAAAATTCTGTGCATATTTTCTGGTTTCATTAACTGAATTTAATTGCTGTTCAATCTCAGCCCTTGCTACTGCACCACTTTTCAGGTATCAATGGTATAGAAAATGCCAGACGCTTGCTTAAATGACAGGAAAGTGATACCCAGAAGTCACGCGGTGTTTCAGAAAATGCAGTTATTGTTCATGAATGAGGTCAGGCTTTAATACCATTTTGAGCTGCCTGGAATGATTCTGCTGAAGACTATTTGGCCAAAACGATCTGATAATTCAGATAAAACAACAGTACTTTGTCAAGGTTAAAAAAAACCAACACACTGAACTTGATACAAGGCCTCCAGAGTTAATGGAAGCACTCTGTACATCATGCTACAGATATCAAAACCTGCTGTGAAGATCTGTTTCACAATTTCTTAGAGTCACAGAATCATAGGAAGGCTTGGGTTGGAAGGGATCTTAAAGACCAGTTCCACCTTTAAAGATCTAGTTCAACCCTCCTGCCAAGCACAGGGATGTGACAAACTACGTTTGTAACTCATCAATGGGACCAACTTACAAGAACAGCACAGCCCGAGGAGGCAAGCATCATAAAACTAAACACAGAATGGGATATTATAAGCAAATATAATTTTCATTGTTTCCTGCTTTATTCACATTGCCTTATATTATTTCATTAACATTTTATAAGTTTCATTACTTAAAGGAATCAGTGGTACCCATTCCAGTTACAGCCTGCAATCAGTTAAAATGATGTTAAATAAATTAAAAATATTAGAAAACTATGTGAATATCCACTGTAAAATACATATATTGGAGGAAGAAGGGATCACCCAGACTAGATTTTTAAATAATCATTAAGATTTGCCACTAAACACATATTTTGCTACCCAACATATTTAATTTGACTAACCCTGCTTGGTTTTAATGAGCTTTCATAAGAGCATAGGGAAATTGAACTGTCATAATTTAGAGACATTTTTATTTCTTTGCTTGTGTGGTTGAAGTCCCTATTCTCAGCAGTGCTTTTGCTCTTTTGTTTTTATATTTCCTGAATACTTCATCCTTTTAAAAGTAATCCATTTCTTTATCACCCCTTTTTGAGCTCAGGCATGCTACAGACAGTTGAGTGATGAAGATGACGTGGATTGGAGGTGTTTAGCTTTGTAATTTCATCCTTGAATTTTGTGATTACTAACAGGACAACTTTTTTAATTTGCTCTTTTGTCTCGATTCCCCTGGCTGACAATCTGCTCTGTGAGCTAGGCTTTTTAATCAATCACCTAGATAATCAAATGTCACTGGCTATCTGCTCCATGTAATTACTTTTGCAATTAAAAATCAACCTCAAGTTGCCTCATCTAATTAGAGGGATGGGCAGATTTTCATCGAGATTGATTTTTTAATAAATATTGACTTAAAATGCCATAATCTCATCATATTCTTTCATTTTCTTTGTACCAAAAATCAAACAAATGGAAGAATTAACAAGCAGAAAGATTCATAGGACTTCAAAGGCTTTTGCTAGTTGAGACATACAAAATTGTGCTATACAGAAGCCTAGCTTATCTCAGTCTAATAACACCCAAAAGCTCCTACCTTTTATTAGAAAGAGAACAAAGCAGTTGCACCATTACATATTTCACTTTCTGAAGTAGTCCAAATTAAATGAATAAACTTTATACTTATAATTATCTGGCATGCATATGACAAAAAATATTGCATAGGTTTTACTGAATTACCCTGTATTTCAGAAGTCACTCACTTCAATTAAATAATAATATTGAGAATTCCTGTTTCTCCAACACCTACCAATATGTGGTTTTCATTTTTTTTCCCTGAAGAGCAGTTAATTTGAGGATGGTTTTTATCCCTTTGCGTCAATAAGACAAACACTACAACATAGACTGTTTTACTGATCAGCAGGAAAATAAGGTTTGTGGCAAATAGCTGTGTAGAAAAGTAGAAGCAATATCATAGAAAGAGCTGAAAGATCCTACTTTTATACGTAGTAAAGGAGAATATTTTTGAATCTATTAAAGTATTGATAGAACAGCAAAGCCGCCTGGAAGGCATCATCAGGAATAGAGGCTACCTTCTTTTTCTTATTTCTGACATGGACTCTTTCTCTGCCTGACCTTGAACACTATGGACTCATTGAACCTCAGGAGGATGTTTCAATAGCAGCAGTAGCAGGTCCTGGTGGTGCCAAGACCAACGCTGCCCTTGGTGAAACACAAGTCCCTGTGCCTGCAAGAGCCGTAACCTCCCTGGGGCTCCTGAGCTGTTAGAGCAGCACATCTCCTTCCTTTCCTGCAGCAGCAGAGCCGTGCTAGGCAGGAGGGACAGCTTCCCACTGCCTTCCCACCCCCTGTGGGAACTCTTAGTACTTGGGGCAGACCCTTTTGTCAAAGGGACGCAGAAATTTTGCCTGCCTTGTTATCACTGTGCTTGGTGTTGCTTTTTGACACTTCTCTGGAACACACCCAACCTTGTTTAACTATACAAAGATACAGATGGCAAGGCAAAACTGCACAGTGACTCACCCATGAACACAGGAGAAAATTTGTGTCTGTCAACAGCAGATGAATGTTCCATGTTATTCGCTAAAAGAAGACAGTTTGCTTAATAGTTGTTGATGACCCCAAGATAAGCTCTTTAATGTATATATGTACCTCAGTCATCCCAATCTCTACAAAGCAGTCATTACTTTAAATGAATTATTTTAACTGAATGAATTGTTTTAAATGAATGAACAAACTCTGAATGTGCGATCCTATTCAGATTATAATGATGAAACAGGATACCACAATTACAGCTGCTGGAGGAGTATGCTCTGCTTTATACTGCAGCCAGGTCCAGAATATGGTATTTCCACTGGAAACATTAGCAACTAAAGAGTGCTTCACAATGCCTGTTGAGATATTCATTAACCTCTGATTTGCTACCAATAAGAATATATAATTTCAACAGTCATATAAAGTATTTTTCACTGTAGTACAGAAGCCTGAAGTACAATACTTTTCTCAAGTGAAACACTCAGCTCCTTGTTCCCTCTTGTTGAAGGTTGGCTACCCTAAACCAAGGGAACAATAACCACCAGATTCTGAAGGGGATAAAGTGGGAGGAAAGAATATAATCCAGCCCCTTTTAGATTAACTACCTGAAGTCCTTATTACAGCAGTGCTACCTGTCTGGTAACAATATCACAAGCACTTTACAGCGAATAACAATGCTGTGGTTGTGTCAAGCAAAACAGCACTGGCATCTATGCTGCCCATACATTGCCAATACATTTACTTTTGTTGGCTGCAAAACAGAAATGAAAGTAATTGCATCTGGGAAAAAAATAACTCCGCTCAATGTCCTGAGCATGTGCTAGCCAAACCAGCTCCCTGTTAGTGGTCTGGAATCCTTACACTGGATCAACCACCTCGACATCATTTCCCAGCCCTTCTGTCCAGAGCTCAGTTTCTGCCCTGCAGTGACCAGGGAAAAGCAGATGTACGGGGCACCTCTTGTCTTCTCACCAGTCATTGAATGTCACCCTGCAGAGGCCTAAGGAAGAGGCTAGAAAAGGCTGTGGACAGGGGAAGAGGAGTTGCAGGAGATCTGCAAGCCATTTGGTTCTCTGTTTATTTGGGGAAAGGAATGCAGTTACTAATCAGGCTCTTGGGTTCAGCAGCAGATGTGAAAGTTGCATGCAAATATGCCTTCTCTCCCCCTTGCTAGCAGTATACATCTTCCACACAAAGGCCATCCATATTTACAAAGACTGCATTAGGCCTGGAATTTACATCCTCAGAAAGGATGGGCTGATAAGTGCTGTGCACTCATGGGAGGTGCTTCAGGACAAGAGCCTCCCACACTGTTTCAGGTCTCATAGCAACTGGTTTGTAATTTTTTTTTTTTATTTTTTTTTTTAAGAGGGGAAATTATTTTTGAAGGGAAAAATCTTGCTAGCATCTTTCATTTTAGTTTAAAAACAGAATCAAAACCCAAAACAACAGCAGCTTCACACGTCCCATGCCTCCCTCGCTCTTGTGGAAACTGTGCAGATCTGACCGTGTAAACACATGATGTTCTAACTGCATGCAAAAAGTGCAGGAAGGACCTAATCAGAAGAAAGCTTTTTGAATCAGCTGGAACAAGAAGTCTTACAGAAACAAGATAAATGCAATTACCTGGAAGACTTTTCAAAAGCCTTCTCTTGTGTCCTTTCACAATAGTAGTATAAAAGGTAGAGTAACATTCAGGTGCATCTGAAACAGATTAGTTAGGTCCCTTCTCTAGGGTGGTTCAGACTTTTAGGTTCAAGGCTTCCATTTATTTCTAAATCCCTAAGTGGGAAAACATTCTGAAAATAATCTGCTGCAGATAAGAACATCCAACCCTGTCAGATGTTACCGAGTCAGCTTTTAAACTGAAGCTCCAGCTAAACCCACAGGTAAGAAGTTGCATCTTTAGGTAATTTGTCCAGACAGCACATAACTTTACTACAATTTTACACACCTCTATCCTGGCACAGCATTCCCACACACTGTGCAGACATGCTTTGCTGTTAGCTAGTATGCATTTAACATCCTCACCCTGAAAGTAAATTCTATGGCACCTCTTAAATGCGTGGAAGCAACTCAGATGGCTCTTCAGGAATTAATTCACCAGAATTTGCCTAATGATTTGACAAGATTCTTTAGAACAAAGATTTAAGAGTTGCCAGCATCGATTTTTATCTCTAGCAGTGAAGTCCTTGACAAGTTCTTAGTAGCATACCTTCTTCTTGGAATACTTTAGAGCATTCAGTGTCTCAACAAAATCATTATTATAATGTGTTATGTAAAGTACTTACTCTTCTTGCACTTGGCAATAATGCTATAATTTTTCTCAACAAGACAGCCTACTAATGTAATAAATTTATGGCAAAATAGAAAAGGAAGATTAAGAATTGTTTTACACTCTGTGGTATAAGATTCCTAGTTATATTAGCATTTTGAGAAGGATTTATTTGGAGATTGAGGATTAATTCCCATGAAATCATTATACAAATTTCAAAATGTCAACTACTTTGATAGAGCTTATGATTTTATCTTCTTATTTTGACAGGCAACTGTGTAAAACAACTTCTGTGTAGAAGCAGCACAGGAATAAAGCAAGGGTAGGATAAATAAAGACAGAATGATCCTCACAGGTTTTCCGATCAGCTGTCTTTTTATTCTGATTACTTGTAGGACAGAGCAGTAATAGACATTTTCCTTTGCACAAAATAATAAGAGCAGTACTTATCGCTTGTTGCCTACAGCTAGTGGCAAAAGGAAATTAGAAAAGTCCAATGAAGCTGAGTAGTAATTAATCATCATACAGTGGGGCCTGTCAAATCAGAGGGGTCTTTCCAGCTGATAATGCTGCCCAGCACAATTTAGACTGATAGAAATTAGAATTCTTTTTCCTCTGGCAAAAACCAAAAATACTGGAGTTAGCACAAATGTGGCCAACTGCTCACTTCAATGACTGCCTGACCCATTTACAGCCAATGTCTGCATCGAGATTAGCTCAACACAGATTTGAAGGAACACCACTCATTCCTCACAGCAAAAAAATAAAAGATTATCCTTCACAACTACTCTGCCTACAGTGGTTAAACAGCACTAAACTGCTGGTTGTTCCTTTTTGTTTAATGCGAATATTTAAATCTTGGCTAAAAGAAAGGAAAAAAAATCTTTTATTCAAAATGAACTTACTGCTTTTCTCCAATTCACAAGAAGGAAATGACAAAGCTCGCAGAGACAACTCAGACTCCTTTCAGGTGAAATAAATGTAAGAGTCAGGAGTGTCCCCTCCTCTCAGGCTGCCTCAGCACAGCTGGGGAGCAACACAGTCATTAGGGGGATCAGGGCTTATTTTTGCCCAATGCAGTCAAAATAGTTTTGCTGCTGACTTTGACAGACACATTGTTAATTCCTGATGAGACGAGGGCCTGACCTGGAGCTGCCCAGGCATGGATGGGGCTGAGCAGAGAGCCAGGAGCTGCTGCTGTGGGGCCCTTGCTCTGTGGAAGCCCACAGGAAAACAAACCTAAAGAAAGGCCTTCAGGAATGAAAGGCCAAAGAAAATGAATGAAACTCGGTCACAAAACGTTAAGACCCAAATATTTCTGCCGTGGTTCTCTTAAAACTAAGCAAATTAATGTTATGAAATAAATCCAAGGCAGGGTAGATAACAAGGGCTGTCCACTCAAGGAAGACTCCACTTCTTACACTGCATATAAGCATGCTGCCATAAAAATACAGCACAGTGACAGAAGCCAGCAGGCTTTGTTAGCTAAAACTGTGTGTTATGCTGCTATAGCAAGAGCAGGGAAAAAGTTTTACATGCACACAAAGAAGGGCCCAATATATTAGGGTTTGCATTTGAATATTTGAATAATATGGTTGTATTTCTTCCTTTTCTTCATGGAAGGAAGGGATTCCATATTGTCACGGAAAGTGTGCATGCATGGGTACCTCTCTGACAAACTGGCTTTGTGAACATAAAGGCTCCATAAATCTGATTCTGTGTATCTCAACTTTGGGGGAGTAGAGGAGAGCACAGTGTGCGCAGATAACAAAATTAACATGTGAAAAACACTTTGTTTTCCTTTCATCTGAGGTATAACACAGATTCATTAGGAGATCTGCATGCTTCTGTACCTTTCCCCTTAATATTAGAATGAATGAGTGCTATTTACATATGTCATTAGTGGGAAAATCCCCCACAGAGGAGCGTACTGAATTCTAATTTGCACTGAATAAAGTGCTTTATGATGTAAGACTGTCAGGCACCCCTGGTCGGTGCAAATGAATGTTTAATCATCACAAAGAGTTAGACATGACATAGTGCAAAATACGTCAGGCAGAATCACAGCCAATATGAACTTCCAATGCTCAATGACTCTTTGATCAGCATAATCAAAATGCATCTCAGCAGCTGAAATGTTGCAAAAGTAACAAAATGCTGTCTTGTGATCACAGAAATTAAACTTATTTCAAACACTAACACTTAGGGAGAGCATGCATGACTTGGTGAGTAAATGCAACACGTCTGGAGGTAATAATGGCAGCATTTCACATTTTCCCACCGTGATTAAATGGACCATGTCCCACCGTGTGGGTGGGGATTTACAAAGAGAGCTACAAACCCTTGAGAGACAGGACCCCCACCCAATCCTTTTCCTAGAGGTTTACCATCACTGCAACTCCAGACCTGCTGGTACAACCATGTGTTAAGTAACAACAGCATGAGCTCAACACACTGTTGACTAATACTCTCGATGATGATTTTTCCCCTTGGTATTTTGCTTCTGTATACATAGAGCTATTATGGGGTCCCTCTTGTGACCCTCATCAAATTCTGTGACCTCTGTACTACAGGAAATCAGGCTACAGGGCTTACAGTTGCTGTTGACACATAAACAGCAGAATCCCCTTGCATGGCAGATAGCAGCCATACTATATCATCAACAGTAGCCTTGACAACAGATAAATCTAACATAAAAGCATTAATTTTCCTATGAAAAATTCATTATTAATAAAAATAACCAAAGAAAACCATGGCAGATATTTTATCTTCCTTACAGAGAAATCTTAGTGGTAACAAAGGATCACTAAAAACCCCAACAAAAACACCACCAACAAAAAAAAACAGTGAAGAAGTTTTGTTTTGTGGAGACTTGATTCTAAAACATTTGGGTTTGCTAATTTATTTTTTTCAATTTTTTGTGATTCTGCATGGTCTGAAGTAAATTACCAAGCTCTTGTTTGTTCCATTGGTACCAGATGAAGACTATTATTCAAAATTTACATCTGTGAAAAAATCCAGGCCTGTCTATCACAGAGGTGGTCATCCACAGATGTCATTCAGCAGCACAAGATTAGCTTCATTCCCTCTGAACTCTCAGATAGTGATTTTGTCTTTGAATAATACAAATTCTCAGTATTGAAAGAACTAGCTCAGATTTCATTATTTATATAAATATGGGAAGTAACCACACATACTTTTATGTGCAAGACATTGGAGCAAAAACCTGTAGAAACAGATTAGTGTTTTTACAGAAAAATTCCTCAGTCAATAAAAGATGAGGAAAGAAGACTGCACCCATTATTCATTAATTGCATAGATGTTAAAAAAATCTGAAAGGCACAGCAGAATGTCTTTATGAAAGAAACATCAGAGTGTTTCCAAAAAAGTCTTGGAAAGGGAAAACATTTAAACAGCCTAAGAATTTGAATAAGGATGTGAGAAGTTATTAGGCTACCAGAAGATAACTGTATATAAATCAAGCATATTAATTCTTTCCCCTGCTCTTCCTAAATCAAGTATGCACTTAAATCCCACCAGTTCCAGGGAATGCATTTCCAAGGCAGGGTTGTATAGAAATAGGTGCCCTAGACTGATAATACAACCTACTCATAAGTTACATACTGGCTTAGCTGTGAAGCAAAGTAGACTTCATGCTGCTCTTGACCATTCTGTCACTGTAAGTATTCATGTATTTAAAATCAAGCACGCACAAGCATTTTGCTGAACCGGAGCTTTACAGCAACTTAGGATCAAAGTTTGAGTGTCATGAAAGCACATGGCTTCTCTTCCAGAGGGCAGTAGCTTAATATACTTGCAGTTTAATGCTGAGAAAATTTAATGGAATTCTGCGAGGGTAAATAGATCCCCTCAGCTCTCAGAAAATGTAAGGTTCAACTGCTGCCTTGTCCTTCACATGTCTCCAAATTCACTCCATTCCTTTCTTTGTAAAGTCCCACAAAAGCTTTACTGTGGTGGTTAGGATGACACAGGCAGGAGAGTGAGAAACTTTGCTCATAACAAATCCATCCAGGAGAATTCCCTCTCCTCGTGGATAAAACGTGAGAAGCTGTTATCCTTCATTACTGTCTCCTAGTCTGATGCTACTGAACTGGGTATTCAGGAACTGGTGCTCAAAGCACCAGCCAGTGCACTGTCACTGCAAGGCACAGACAGAAGGACTTGATAGTCTCCTGCCCAGAGTCTGCCTGAGGAAACTCGCTTATGAAGGCAACACCGCAGGAAAGACAGCTTTTCCCTGTTCTAACATATTCTTTCAGCTTTGATTTCCACACTGTTTGAAGCAATATGGCATGCAGACAAGAGATCCTTATTAAACATCTATGGAAGTCAAAATCTTGTAAATCATTAGGTGACCTGTTACTGCCTTACACTCATCTTTTCCAGGTGTCACACAAAAATCAACAACTCAAACTTCCCACGTTAATGATACTACTCACTCCACCAGGCCTAGCTGGTAAAAATTAAAAGTGAGAGAGAGACAGGCTGAAAGAGGCAAGAAGGAAGTAAAACAAAACACACAATTTTTTCTCATTAGGAAGCCATATAATGTTAAAGTAGGCAGCATCTGAAAGCATACATTTATAATGATCCAGTCTCTGTGAATACCATCTTTCCTTCAGGATACTGTTAGCCTGTTCTCTTGCATTCAACCCTGCATTTACATATAGATTGAACCTTTCTAGAAAGCAATTTTACGCATTTTGTCTTAATATTTTTCTCATTAACATTGCACATAGATTAGGCTTCTTGAGAAGGAAGAGACATACCTGGATATCATTGGCATAATTTCTAGAGATCATGTTTGCTTTTGAAGAAAAATATGTTTTAAAAGACTAATAAACACAAGGCTGGTCACAAGTGAATTTTCAGGAATCAGATAAAAAAAAAATTACAGAAATTGCTCTGGTGCTCTTAAAACAAACACCTCCTTAATTACCTCCTCTGGTGGGAAGTAACAATAGAAGAAAAACAACAGCAAAATTGCCTGTAAAACAAACTTCTCTCACAGGGCTTAGTACTTCAGCGAGGATCATTAGTCCTAATCAATCAGAGCATTTAATCATATGCTTAAGTTTAGGCTTACAGATAAGCATATGTATAGTCAGATAAGACTAGGTATTGCGCCCAACTGGGGCTGAAGTACTCAGCATCCAGCAGTATTACCCTGCACTGCTGAAATCTAAATTTTCTTCATGTCTTATTTGCAGACTGGGTGTAGGATTCAAATTAGAGGAAGGATTAAGGAAAAAAAAAGTCCTCATGATAGCAGGGCCAGGCTAAGCAAACATTTCATATACACACCAGGAGAAAGATGAAAGGAAAGCAGCTGCCCTTCCACGGTCAGAAATTCTTATCTGTTGACCGAACCTTTGTTGGTTTGAGAAAGCACAAGTGGTCTGCATTGGCGGAAGGTTCAAAGCAATTTTTTTTAATAGATAATGCAATCAAAAGTCTGTCTGTCGAAATATTTAGAGGAACAAGATATCGCTTTAACCCCTCTACACCTGAGACCTTTGTCAAAGACTTTAAGAAGTGCCTTACACTTGTTTATGTTTTTTATCTTTAATAGGCTTCTGCATTTTTCAAAGATTAATGTCTTGTGAGCTCCTTTGAGCAAAAGATATATTTTGTAACTTTTAGCCAGTTCTTCTGTATTGCCTTCTTCAAAGGAGCTGTATATGAAGGTGTGCTACCAAATTAAAAATCAACATGCAAACCACAAGTCAGCTGTGGTTGTTGTAGAGGAATGTGTGGTTCTGGTCTGCCTGTAGCTGGTGCACATTCAAAACAAAACAATAATTAACCCAAGCAACTTACTAAAGATAAGGTAATATGTTCAACACCTTTAAATGCCAATTTGAGAATGAAAAACAGTGTGTTTCTGTTCTGTCTGGTATAATTATCTCGATATTTACATCTTCTTAGAAAGAATAGTGTAGAAGTAAACAAGAACTCCACAGCAGAATTTCCCCATACAAATGTTAACATTTTGGCAAGAGTGGATGATTTCTGAGATTAAATCAAGCAGAACAGAGTCTTGCAAGTTCCCAGGATAAAAACCAATGAAATAGGATTAATACCTTCTGTGTAGACTTATAGCAGGGGAATTTGGGTACACGAGAATAGTCAACTGCCATCTCTTTAGTCTTATATTTACAGTACTGGAAGGGTTCCAGAAAAAATAAATTCAGTTCCTGGGTTTGCCACTTCATCTCCCGACTTACAAGCAGGGGCAGTGCTGCATGCCTTTCTTGAGAAGTGGCTCAAGTGACAAAGAGCAGAAAATGTTATTATTGTATTTCAGCTCTACTGCTGCCTTTCATTCATTAACAGCTCCTGTTATTGACTATCATCCTACTTTTTCTTCCATTTATGTAAACTCCAAATGCACTGGTTATACCGTATATGCTACTTTCTGAAATGCCATGCTTTGGTTTTTGTTTCTAATTAATCATTACACAGGTGTATTTGTTGTCACTGATCCACTCAATAAATTCAACATACCTTCCCAAGTTTTCTAAGCTATTTGCAGAAAAACGAATCTTTTTCCATAGCTCATAATCTTTTAGAAGGAAGTGATGTCATACCAGTTAGCCTTCTGCTTTTTGTAATGTCCTTGCTGGCTCAAAATATATAGCTTCTCAGTGCTTTATATCTTCACTCCTGAAGCCAAAATTTGCTCTGCTACAAGCAAGTATAGCTCCCCCGAATCCATTTATGCCAAGACTGAGTTGAGCCCCTATTCCAATAAATTTTCCATTTGTATTAAAATTGTCTACTGCTTTGGAAAGACATGTGAGTTGGAATTACTTAGATTTCTGTGGGTATTTCTTCTCTGATTGGGTCCTCAGGCCAGATTCATCCAGACACCAATACAGCCAGGATCAAGCTGTTTGTGCATTTACTATCTGTGGCTGTGGACTTAGCCAAAAGGACTTCAAAAGCTTCTTAGCTGCTGGAGAAAGGCTGAGGCTATTTTCAGGCAACTGGTGTGGCCACATTAGTGCACAGAACAAGTCAGAAGGTGCTCTGGCACCAAGAGCATTTCTCCCTGAGGCCCCTGGGCAGTGTCACCTTGGTGATGGCCCTTACACAATGGCTGTGCTTCCCTCAGAAGCCAAGCAGAGCAGGGCTGCCTTTCCCCCTCACATCAGTGGATGACAAAAAAATCCCAAGGAAGAGCATTTCATTGTCTCATCAGTTTTAGTAGCCTGCTCACTGCTAGGCAGGGTTCATATTTTTAGAAGATGGGAAACAGCTGACGACTTTCTAAAGGCTTCTTTACACACCTCTCACTCTTGTCCCAGTATTACCCAGTCTGACCCAAGACAGAGCCAGTCTGGAGACAAGTCCTTTTAAATGAAACCTCCTTTCTTGAAGACAGATTAGGTAGCAGCAGAACATGCAGATCTGTCTCTGTGCTTCACCAAACCCACTACTCATCTATCTCACTGCAAGGACTCCTCTTGGTGGGAGGATTAATGTCAGTTAGTTCCAGCCATAATTTTTACTTTTAGTCATTTTATTCAAAACCAAGAAGCTTTCTGCTGTCCCCTGCCACCCACTGTGGGAGTACTTTTAATCACCACGTTTACTTTTTAATGAGCTGGATCCTGCAGCAGCAAACAGGCCTGAGCAGTGATGCTGCTGGTGGTGCTGCTGCGAAGCACAAGCTGGAATTGTGGGAAAAAGAGGTAGAGAAGGAACAGGAAGGTGAAGTTTATAATTCAGCAGCAACCACAGGAAAAAGTTAGTGTGACAGATTTATAGATTTAATGAAAAAGAGACTATGAAACAGTAACAAAAATGCAACAAAATAGACAGGTATGTAGGGTTTTTTTTCCTTTAAGTTTAACAAAATGTTTAGACCAACATGATTCTTTTGTTAAACTAGATAATATTTTTGAGAAACAGCATTACAAAAGGTTAAACATAGAACAGATGTAAGTTATAAAATACAAGCTGATCAAAGCTCAGATTTTGAGACAGATATGTTAGCAAATGATGATAAATCAGTCCCACTAGAATTGTAAGAAGCAGACAAATGTAACTATGAAAGAGTGAAAGTCAGGAGTTGAAAATAGGAAATAGAAAAAAAAGAGTGGCAACAAATGTTTAAGTTAATTCTAGACAACTTGTGCAGAACATCAATTGACTCTATTCTTCAAAACAGGAATACTGACATGCACCCAATTTGATTTCAAAATACGACTCAAATGCTTTAAACTCCTAATATTGGCTTAATGTATACAACATTCTATTCATTTCCAATTTAGTATCTGCTCTTCTCAAAAGTTTTCAAATTTCAGGAAGATCTGTACTACCATGATCAAAGCTGAAAAAGAGGCAGAAAATGTTATAAAAGCAGGTATGCAGTAGAAAGCTGAAGCCATCTTTAGTTACCTTGCTTATATACTTATTTTTTAAAAAAAGAAAACAAAAAGTTATTAATGCATCTAAGTTAGGACAAAATATATAGACATACAGACATTTGAATGAAAGCTGAAGTTTCAATTTCTTTCCCTTTTGTAGGTAAATAAATAAAGCACAGTGAGAAACACAGTATTTACCAAGACCTAAGTGAAACAGAAAACATTTGAAAGAGCAAGAAAAAGGAGGTAATTGTTAGGACTGTCAGCAGGGGACCGCTGTGATAATTTGATCTGAACTCTGCTAACAAATCACTGCACCATTCTTTTTACTTTAGTATCTGTTTATGCTTCTACAAATTGAAACCCCACTGGCAATGCACTGAAGAACAGAGCTCAGCACAATAACACATCAGCCTGGCGATTAGTTCAAGGTGGGGAAGGATTAGTTGACCATCCCAAACCTACAGCCCTCCTCGATATTTTGTCTTTCCCTGCTGAGGTAAAAGGGTGCAGACATATGTAAGTAATAAACTAACAGGCTTCCATCCACTTGAGGTTGAGTGGAAGGAATGCAGAACAAAACTATAAAAAAAATAATAGACAAAGGGGTAGTGAAGACTTGGGGGAACTCAATACCACATCTGCTAAGCTATGCTGGGATGTAGCACCAGGATGCCCATAAGTTTTTAAAGATATAACTATGCCTTTTTGTGATCTTGCAGCACACTGTTATGGCCTGAGCATGCCAACATTTAGACCTGACACAAGATCAAAAGGCTGATAAATGAGAGGAAAGGGGATGTTTGACCCACTAAACTATATTCTACATGAATTCAAGACTTTTTAAAGCAATAAAAAAAGTAATACATTACTGCACCTTGAATATATTATGACATTCTTTTCTAAGAAAAATCCCTAATATCTAGGTTCATTATATACTTTTATGCACTTATATATGCATAGACATATGTATGAATACATGTTCATGTTTATTTAGGTGAACATATTTTACATTATAACAAGCTTCTGAAAACTAAACTTCTGATTAATGCAATATTAAAATTATCTGGAAATTAACTTAATCTGGGGTGTAGTTATTTATGGGTCCAATTTATTACTAGCAAAAGGTATAACGAGCAACAAAAAAGGAGGGAAATCCAGCATGGAATTTGTAGTTAAATAAACAAAAAGAGGTTGGCTTTTCTATTTTAGCTAGCCAGTGATATGCACTAAATTTCTGCTCCTGCCAAATTCAACATGAATTTTGTGATCCAAACAAAACCAGTGTGAGTTTTGTTCATTTATTTCACCAGTCAGGATGCCAGAAGTACCAGTGGTCTTGTCATATCATCAAACTTCCAGAAAAGAGTTTTGAACTCTAACACACAACTACAGGCTATAAGCAGCAATAACCATTATTACACATCCAAACCCAGTAGTTTTGGAATGTATATTTAATGAAGAATGTACCAATACTAAATGCTACAGGGTCAAAAACTTCCTGTATTCTGGGATATTTCTGCTCAGTGTCATGTTAGGGATTGGTATTTCCTATTTTTAAAGGAATGGATGCATCCTAACCCCTAAGAATCAAGCTCTGCTATGATCTAGCATGAATACGGGATGAGGAGCCACCAGGTTCTGAAGGGTGTGCAGGGAAGCATGCAGTGCCATCAGCGATGTCAGAGTCACCCTGCCTGAGTGACAGCCCCTCTGCAGATTGCCCAGTTTGCAAGAAATCACACCTGTTCTGTTGACAGTCCTTATAGCTCTCTTCCTCATGCCACTAAGCAGTTTGGAAGGGGAGTGTAGAGTGGAAGTGGCTTTCTTATGCCCAGCCCCTCTCAATGACTTTGAGGGTGTACTCTCCAAAGGAGGAATTTAGTATCAGCAGTTCCTGCGCTAATCTCTTCTAAGAGCTTTAGGTGCTCAGCACTTTTGGAAATAAGTTAATAACTATTAATGACTTAGAAGGATGAGAACTGAGTCTTCATGGTACTCCTTATTCAAGCATTTTTCACATCAAATTCGAGTGGAAATTCAGCTCTGTTAAGTGAGAGGATTGCTGAAAAGGATCCAACATCAAAATAACCCTGAGCAACGCAATTAAATTAAATTTGGATGTAAAAGTGATGAGATGTTCTGATTCTCCTGAGGATTCAGAAACATTCTCCTCACAAATAAGAGTTGTATAAATGTATTAGGGCATGAGGAGCAGCCAATCAAAAGGTAAAATGATACTTGAGGAGGCTGAGAAGCTATTTACCTCTTAAGTCCATCTGTAAGGAAGAAGCATCCCATGTCCTTAGATTTCAAAACTCATCAATTGCATTGTCTAGCATCAGGGTATTGGCACTTTTAAAAATTAAGTAGCTTAGATAAGAGTTATTGTATTGCAGAACTCACCTCAAGCTGACCACCTCCATATTTCCCCAGCTTCAAGGCCACTGCAGCTACTCTGCTTCTGATGCCCAGATTTGTCTGGTCTAAAATGTAGAGTGAGTGTGTCTATGTAATCACAAGGCTGCGCCCACCAGCCTGTAAATCACTGCATAAGAAATGCATCATCAGTGTGTGACACTCAGTGTTTGCCATACAGCCAGGGGAGTTCCCCACTTTGGAATGCACTTTTCCATCTTGAGCTGTTCTCCTTCCTGGCTCAGTCCCACATGCCAGCCCGGATGGATGTTGCAGCACAGGCAGGTAGCTGGTGATGTCTGGGAGCAGCGAAGGCAAGCAGGCATGTCAAAAGACACACTCAGAATCAATTTTTAGAAGTAGGTAAAAATAGCGTTTTTTGATTCTCTACAAAAAAGAGCAGGCAGGAGAGAAGCCTCTTTGTAGACAGATCTGGGTAAATTTGCATCTTGTCAGATGCACAAAACAATTAGTTGAAAAAGCGCAGAGAACACCTACAGATTGTAGGCAATGTTATTTCTACGTCTGCAGAACAAAGATCAAAGCAGTCAATAATAAACTTCAGAAGACCTGAGGAATTACTTTGCAACGATTCAACTTTTTCCATCAAACCATCCCCCAAACCATCAATAAATGTTAGGAGTCACCTGTTTATATCAAAGGAGCAGGGCCGAGCACTGAAGCCAGTATTCTACCACAATTACAAATACATCAGCTGTCAGAGTAAATGAATCTCTAGTACAAACATAGCAGGACCTATATAAAGCTTTGTATTTTAACAAACATGAAAAGGAAATCACTGCCAGAAATGTTAATACAAGTGAATTCTGAGCAAACAGGTTATTTATTCTATTAGTACCAGGAACCTTTCTATCAAATCAGTATATGACATCATTAGAGACACTCTTTCTTCCTTGGGGAGATTTGATTTTTCTTATTTTTAAGGGGACAGAGCAGACTTTATTATTTTTAGTTTTAAAACTCTGGTGTCTGCTTTGTTTGCCTGCCAGTTTTAATTTCTTGGTTTTAAAAAAGTTTTTTTTCATTAAGAGCACTGAGGTTTCCACATGTAAGTAAAATTAATCTTATTGATTACTGTTTTTTTATGGTAAAAATGCATATCTGAAAGTGATAAGATGCCGGAAATCGAGGGACAGAACTGCTATGGTGAGTTTTCTGCCTGCAATAAGAAAACAAAGCAGCCAAACTTTGACGACGTCCATTGTCCTCACCGTCTGGAGTGTACCAACGTGATGGACAGACTGCTCACCCCAGCCACCTCTGGGGACAGATGGCTTCGTTCTGGACCCAGCAGAATGTCCATAAAATTAACATTGACTACATGTTGCTTGGTAAACAAATGCAGTTTGATTGATGAAGGAAAACTGCAAGAAATCCTATGAAACACTCTTTCAAAGTCAGAAAAGGCTCTGCATTTTCAACTTCCAACCCACCAGTCTAGAGCAGCCAAGTGATTTAATAAATGTATTTTAATGCAATCTTAAGTGCCTTGGTTACATTAAAATCCAGTTATTGCACATCAGAGTTGTTGTATTCCAAGGGAATCCAGTACAGATTTTAACTGATGTGAAAACACACAGATTTTGTTTAATAGCCTCTTAATCCTGCCAATTTTACTAATAAGATTACTGCCTAAACGGCAGCTAAATAAACTGTGCTGTTGACACTTAAACAAAACAAAAAACATACCCACCCACCCCCTGAAAAGCGCAATTTCTCCTGAAACATTCTTTTCCTCTATTATGGCCCCAATCCAGCAATGGGACTACTTATGTGCTTAAAGTTAATCGAGTGCTTAAGTGCTTTGCTGGACTGAAGCCTGCAATAACATAAATCTGAGTGGACAAATTATCATTACACATAAGAAACTTGCAACAAAATGAAAATAATTAAACAACTGAAGCTGTTTTTAGAGATACTTAAGTGCTGCATGATGATGTAAAGTGTCTGCATTTTGCACATCCCAATGTTGCCATTTGATTTCTGAAGAACACATGCTTCTCACTGTTTTGACTGCCCACATCTGAACTTCCAGCTACAATCTTAGAAAGGGAAGTGAACCCTTCTGCCAGCTCTGTATTCTGATACATATCGAAATCTAACTGGACAGACACTGAATATTACTGGGCTAAAGGATGGGTCTGTGGGAAAATGATTTGCAGCAGTAGGTTTTCACTCCAGAGTGAGTAGCATTGGAATGGTAGAAGGAAATTATGAAAGAAAGTGAAATGGGAAATTAAAATATCAAAGTAAGGGGGAAATGGGATTTAATGGAGCATTTTTTACATTTCATCTTTTGGGTATTATCTGAAAATATTTGGACTTCCTTCCCCCATCAGCCAGGCCTCCTCTTGAGCCTTAATTTTCATTTAGTTTTTATCTCTGTCACACAGTCTGCCTTTATACAGTCTCCTTGCTCCTGCTCTAAGAACATTCAGGCTAATTTCCTTTTCCCTTAGCCATTTATCTTTCCTACAAACATTCAAGTCTATGGATGCATGCATCTTGAAGGAGGAAAAAAAGCTAAGACTGTATATGTCATAAATGTGACCAGGAATCAAAAATAGCTTTGGGATTAAAATCCATCAAAACTGCGCAGTCCAAAGCAAAGCATCCTGGCTGTCTAGACAAGCAAATGAAAAAGAAGAGCTACATTCTGCAGAAGTGTTCTTCCCAAACAATTTATCCTTCTATAAAATTTCTTCTCTTTCATGAATGTTCCAGCTTCAACAGAACATTCCCCAAGACCTTTAGGCAGCATATGAGCAAGGAGAGGAGCCAGCGCTACAGGGACCCTTCAGACTTTGGTCAGTCTGGAAGGTGCATTCCAGGCCATGTGAGCACTTGACCCTCATGAGTCTGTCAAACCCAGTGTTCCCCAGATCCACACACGACTGTGTCAGTGCATGCACAACTGCCATCTTGCTGCTCTTCCAGCTGGGCTGCTGGATGTTCAGGAAAGTCAGCAAATTTTACTGCCAAAATGCGTCAGTTTTGGAAAGCAACGTGGAAGCAAAAATCCACATGGGTTATTCCAGCATGAAGGAATGCTAGCAACCGCCTCACAAAGCTTTCTGAGGAGCTCAAGATTTCTGTGACTCTTCCCAATACAGGGCCTGCTACTCCATCACTACCCTTTCCCATGGGGCACGTCTCCAGTTAAACAAGACACAAGAGCTTTTCCTCTCCTCATGCTGTCCCTCATTCCCCTCTAAAGAGGTAAGACAACTGGCATGCGAGGCAGCTACACCATCGTCAACAGCTTCTGGCCATCAGAGTCTTCTTGACATGGGGAATGCTCCCATCCAGACCTCTGCTGGGTTTGCAAAATAAGCGTGGTGGACTGGAAAATCTGGTCATGTGTATTGATTTCTGGATTCTATTACAAATGCACTCGCTGTGCATTGTTCTGGGGCCCTGGCTTTTCTCCAGCTTGGAACTGTCAAGATTAGCTACGGAGTATTTTCATTCAACTTTCTAAACACGTAACTTTGTTGAAATCATCTTTTGTGTGTATGTATGTGCGAGAAATGGATTTTCAAGGGGATCTATGAAAACTGATGGTACCCTCAGTGCTAATGCAACTGAAGTTTTCAAGGATTGAGAACCATTTGGTTAGAATGAACAAAAATGTCTTCTTTTTTGCCCCCACAACTTGACTCTGCCATCATAAATCAGGCCAAGTAGCTTTGCTTTTAAAAATAAAAGGAACTTAAAGAATAAGAATTAAATACCGAAGTAAATTTCATATAATTACCTGTACCCTAAATGAAATTCCCTGATTTTCAAGTACAGACCCCTTTATTTATTATTAAAAGAAATGGATCTTAGGTTGGATTAAGAACTCACCTAATGTCAATAAGGTTGCTGCTCATGAGGGATCAAAAGTAACAGTAAACTATGGAGCAGGAAAAGAGGCTGAAGGGGACAAGGTGGCACCTAAGCCATGCTGAACAGAGCTGAGCTGAGGACAGATAGGACCTACACAAAAGTGTCAGTAGAAGCTGAGGGTGAAATGGTAACGGCTGGAAAAAACCCCCAATTGTTCCTTAGTCTGGATGAACTTGCAAACCTGCAAACCCTTTCCTGGGCATAACATTTCCTTCTACATCTTCTTTGGCAGAACAGCTGTTTTAAGTTCTTCTCTTCACTTGCCTGCTCATTTTCACACACCCTCTGCAGCACTGCCTTCTCAGTTGTGTTGTTGGTCTGAGTGAGCTGTGCGAGATCATGGATATGATCAGGACTGAAACAAAAAAACCTTTCACCCCCTCCAGCAGATACTCAGGAGAAAGCAACAGGTGAGAAAAACCCAGAATGTCAAATTGCATACTTTGAAAATTGCAAAATACCCCCAAAAGGTTTGATTTGTTAGCAAGTGCTTTAGATTAGCAGACACAATTCATTTATGTTTGGCAGCGTTAACTAATTACTGTCTGCAGACTGGCAGCACAGATGCAGCTCTTTCTAAACCAACTCCACAAAGCATGTTAAGCAAGCAACAGCATAATAGAAAGCACAGCTCCATGGAAAATGTACACTGACAAACTTTCAGTGCTTTTAATTGTGCACTTTTTAATTGGTATTATTCCTAACAAGAAAAAAGGCTATCCTCAGGAGGCTGCAGAATTATATTTGCCTGAAAGCTTATTCTTTAAATAAAAATGGCTGTTCATAGAAAGTCTATTAGTTTCTTCCTTCATCCCACTGAAATATGTTCTTTCCCTTGGGAAATAAATTTTAATTTACTGTAATTTTTCTTGAGGTTTTTCACTTAGTATGTCAATGTACACTTCTCCCTGCTCCCTTTCTTTTTTTTTCTTTGTGTAAAGACCAAGCTTTTTAAAAATATAATTAAATCTGAACAAATGAAAAAGAATTGAGTCAAAAATCTCAAAAATTGCTGAAAAATTTATGGGGCATTCTCTCCAACACTCTTAATTTAATATGTCTGTGTGTGTGTCTCCATTTTCTAAACAGCAACAAGGACAAGAAAGCCTTTTAGTAAATAACATAAATTAAACAAGCCCTGTTAATATTGCCTGCTGACCTCAGAAAGGCTAAAGTGAGAATGGAGTCCACACTTCTTCTACTGCCAAGTTTGTGCATTGATTCACTTGTTGAAAAATTAGTCATTTCAAATGGACTGAGGATCTATGGAGAACGTATCCAGCATGTCTTGGCACTTCCAGTTATACTTCTGGGTCTGCAAGAATGAATGACTGAAGGAAGGAGTCAATGAATGAAGACAGACTTGGTATTTAGGAGTGCTGAGCATGCACAAAGTGGAAACACAGAGAAAGCAGGCAACAAACTGAATATGTGAATATGCGAATGGAGATGTCCTTTCTGGTGATCAATATGGCAGCCAAACAGCACTCAAGAGCCAAACGGCTGCTAAAATGAGAGCAAGGATAACCTGGACAAGAACCGGTGTAGAGATGGCTCAGGATAAGCCATAACCAGAGCTCACTAATGTATGGTAACACTTTTTTTAACCCACAAAAGAGAAAAATCATGGTTCACTGCCCTAACTGAGCAGGGCTGGACACCATTCTAAAGAAAAGGGCAAATGTAGTCAATACTCACAATTTCAGAGAAAATGCTAAGATGAATCGGGTGGAGGTTACGCAGTTCTGTGGAAGAATCACTTCCTTGAAACTCATGTGTCCCAGCTTGGAGCAGATTGAAGCCTCCCAACATCAAGCCAAGCTGTCTAAGAGCAGGAATCCCAAAACAGAAACACCCATCTCAAGCCAGTATGGGGGAGAGCTTTGGTGTATGTGCAGCACAGGGCCAAATATGCCCTGCACAGTGTTATTTCCTCCCATTCCAGTCATCATATGGCTGGGGATCTTCGATATTGGGGTGATGTTCTCACATCCATCATTAACCTATTCTTTGCTCACCTTACAGAGCCTGTACCAATTTTCATCCTCACCAGTTTCACTCCGTGCTTCTCAGGAGACAACATACCATGCTTTACTGAATTGCAAACAGATTAGATCTAGTACATTTCCTTTGTGTACAAAAGGAAATGGAAAAATCTGTTGCCTCACAAAAAAAAAAAAATAAATATATATATATATATATATTAAAAAAAAATCAGGTTAAGTTGGCTCACTCTACCATGGGTAAACTTACACTTCCTAGTTTGCATTTAATTCAATGCCTTCAGCCATGTTTTCTTTACGATTTTTTTTGAAACTGGTTTACTACTGAGATCTGACTCAAAACCCTGCAGTTTCTCAAATACCTTCTACTCCTCTCCTGTGTTTTTAAATACTGATGCTGTAAGTCTTATTGTGTATTTGCAGTAGTCCTCTCTCCACATGCTATAATTAACAAACCTATGTTACTAGATCTACAATATGATTTACCAGTTCATTTTGTGTTTTGTGTGCATGGGATTTCTCTGGCATGCTTTATTTGATGATATTCAGCCTTCAAATCTTCCTCTTCAGATTCTGTCACTTCCACAACTACAATTAATGTTAGCCAATCTTCCTTTATTTTCCTTTATCCCATTTTTAACATACTCATTCCCCAAAATAAAGTCTGGTCAGGTAACACCATTAGGAACCGAATGGTGCTCCTAATACAGTCTGGAAAATGACACAATATATCCACCCCATCTGTATCTTTAAAATCATGGTGATGCAAGTTTTTCATTACAAATATATATTTGATAATAACAATATTAACCTCCGCCCTAGAAATAGCCACAAAGTATTGAACAGCAATTTACTAGCAAAAAAAAAAGTAATCTCTCTCATTATGTTCTGTTTATTTTTCTCCTATCCTGTGCCTGTATGTGGTAGAAAACAGTAGTTAAAAGCAGGACTAGCAGCTACTATCCGTTGCTTTAGCGCATGTCATGTACTTCCTGCTGTGTTTTATTAGACAAATATAAAATTAACAACAGAGCTATAATGATTCCCTAAACTGGTTCCAACACAAATTTCCAATTTGAGGTTAGATGTATTGCCTAATAAAGTTTTACAGCAGCAGTCAAGTAGTGGTAGTTAGCTCCTCAGAAATACAACTCTTAATTCACCAGATTTAGTTTTAAGACTTGTTCATCACATAAAACAAAAATAAATATTATTATAGCTTTACCCAAAATGTTGACATGATAACCTCCAGATAAGATGGCATTGGGTTACTTTAACTGCAAACAACACAATAAAAGATACTTGATATATTTACATTTGTAGCAAATATCCACTATAACATTTTGATTACTTGACCTGATGCTTGTAAACTGTCATTCTGAAGCTACTTGGCAAGTACACACTGGTAATTCTATTGCTTACAGAGCATGAAACTTTAGATAACAGGCTGCTATGGTCTTGCACTGGAAAACCCTTTGTGTTCTTGATGAAGGAAACTGGGGTAAATAAACACATTTTTAGCATATCAATAAATTAAAACTGAAGGGATATAATTCTAAAACTACAGCTAACAGCAGAATGTGTTCCATAATAGCAAAAGAAATTCATCTTCCACAATGGTTGTTTGACACATTTAGGAATTTGGTGTTAGTCTTTCAGACTTTATTGGAAACCACTGACAAAGTCCATCAGAAATTGTATCAAGAACAATAGAAATGCAAGCAAAATTTCCATGGACCTGCATTTAATGTATAGAAAAGATAGTTTAGCATTTACAGACATTTAATCATGTCTGTAAATTATTGGTTTGGACATGTGTACTTAAAGTGAGCTGCCCATACTAGGGTGAGAACCTATCCCAAAGGATGACTTGATCTAACCAGAAGCTTTGTACAACAAAATAAGGAAGATCACTTCTTTTTCCCCCAAAATTTACTGAACAAATTAAGTGAATCAGGACTTGGGTAAATAACACACATAAAGGGCAGTGCTAAGGGAAGTAAATGCTACTGCTGTAATATACAGGATCAAAAATATACTATTCTTAGTCACACACAATTAATATTTTCCTGCACATTTACAGTAGGATTGTGTAAGAGTGTCTGTACAGCAGAGTTTATGGCCAAAACTTCCTTGGGATCAATGTAGATGAGCTACAGTGAGAATTTTCACAACCACAAATGAAAACAAAGGCACCGTCCTTGGAGTAAGATTTATATGCACATATATTTATAACTATCTCTTTAGAGATACAGTATTTATAAGTATCTCTTTAGAAAAAAACTCCTTCAAATCTAACAACCCTCGAGACTGTTTTGCAGAAAAATCAGCTTAAACCATTCTATGAATACAGAGCACTATACCTGTATTGCTCTATCCATTCATTTTGAGTTGCTATAGGTTTCAAGTATAACTACCAACTTAAATATGCACATTAACTGAGAAATGGTGAGTACACACCTTCAGATGCACCAGAGTGAGTAACTGAGCAGAATGGTTCCAAATGGATACTTTGCCAGGCAAGAAAAAAGAACAAGATCACACACAATAACAGGCACTGTAATATGTGTAAGCTGCTATTTCTGCTGGGCTACATTTTTCAAAACAGTCCTCAAAAGCCCTTTTCTACAACATGACAGCAAACGTTGCTGAATCAGCACCCCTGGTTTGCAGGGCAGTCAAACAGGGGTAATATTTCGGACACAAGCCTGACCTACACCAGAGATGCAAGCATTACCCAGGGCCTCGGTATGGCATAATATTTTTCTCTAGATCTTCAGAGTCAATAAAAATCTCCTCACAAAGAATTAAAAATCCAGAGCTAACATTTCAATTTCTTTCAGAATACTGAAGGTGTCCAGCAACAAAGAATCACGTGCTTAGTTTCAAGCAGGAGATAAGATGAGGCTGTACTATTACAGATTAGCTTTCCTTTACTTCTTCCTCCTGTGCCTCTTCTCCCCACTTAGAGACTCTTTGGGGTTTCATTATTTAACTTTCCCCTCAGGCATGGGGATAACACCATTGGAGCCATTTTGCAGGCAGCAGGATTCTATAAATGAGGCACTTATTTAAACAGCTTCACACAGAGCTGATGTCAAAGTTCTTGGCTATTTACAGGTGACATCACAAGAGATGCCTTCTGAAGCACAGCCAAAACAAGTACCATGCACAGATTAATTTTTCTTGTCCAACATACATCAGAAAACAGTCATTCCACCCTTGCTTCGCTTCACAAAACTCTTCCTTCAAGCAAATATATGACAGAGATGCACAGCAACCTTTTTTCTGCCTGTTGAACAGACTAGAATTTGGTTATTGCTGAGCAAGAATAGAGCAGATTTGTGGGTACAACTCTCTGTCCCACCACATTTTAACATCCTTATTGAGAGCCTACAGCTAACAAAAGAAACCAAAACCCCACAAACCAAAAAATGTGGTCTGGTAGCAGCTCTTGAACAACATGGCTAAGTAATCACCATTTAATTAATCAGGATCCAATGGTGCCATCTATAATAATAAACCAGGATGTGAATAAATTAGTTCTTACTTTACATTTCTTGAAATCCATCTGAAACACAACAATTCAGGAATAAGACCACAGATACCTTTTTTGGAAAATTATAACAGCAGATTAAATATATATGATCTTCTAGTGGGAAATACAAAACAAAACTGTATTTTCCAAGGTCAAGTATTTTCACAAGAGCTCAGATTCCAGCCCCAGGGTGGGAAGGTTCTGGCATTGGTAGCTCCATTATCCCAGCAGAGCTGCTTCTGTGAGGGAAGTGACTGCAGCAGCACCATTTGCAGGGCCCTAAGTTTTGAAATTTAATGTGCTGGCTTAAACAATATACACACATGCTTTGAAACATCTCTCCATTCCTCTGTTAGATATTAATTCTACACAGTAAATTTTGCCATTTATTAGCATATATTTGGAGTTTATTTTCTCAATATTTAATCACGCGTAGTAGTCATTAGCATATATGAACACACTCCTTTTCTAGAGCAGTTTGTGTAGAATTCTCATTTGAGTTAATTGCTATGTAAGATAGCTAAATTCTAATTAAAATTCAATGGCACATGTAATGATAAAATTTATCAATACAGTGTCTTTCTCAGCAGTTACTTTTATTAAATTACTTAGCTTCATTGTTTATTTCTTGAGACTGAGATTCTAAATTAGTCTGGTTTTAACCACTGAAACAATAATTTCACTAGGCTTTAGCTGCAATGTTTTTACTTCATGTTTTAAGGCAGTAAGTGTCTTTCAAGTTTAGTATTGACTTGTTGTTGCTTTGCAATGTCTCTGAAGATCTTTATTAACCTCTGTCTCCTGGCACTGAAAACAAAAAAGCAGCACAGAGTTGGTACTCTTGAAGCTAATGGCAAAACATCCTTACTTGTCACTGAGCTAGGAGCAGTGCAGTCCACAAGTATCTTGTGCAAAATATCATATGATTAAAATGGATCAAATCTGCCATCAGATAAAAAAACCAAACCTATTTAATATGACTATTTTTCTGCATCCTCACCAGTAATGTCCATTGCTGCAGTACCAGACATAATTTACTTTATTTAGTGAAAAACCTTCTGTACAGAGGTCAAGGCAGCAGCCTGGGCTCTTTCTTCAGCTCCCTTCAATGCTGCATTTCTCAAAGTGACCGCTGTGGATGTTTATGTGCATTTGCATAAGCATCTGCAAGCTGAGGAAAACACTTCGCTCCTGCAAAGGCTTTTCCTTTTTGAGAAAATTTACCTATATTAGGCAAGTCTTGTGGCTTGAAAATATGAAAAATCTCTTTGGATCAGTTTCATGTGGGTGGGGTGATATATGTGTAAAAAAATAAGTGTGTCAGATTTTAATCTGAGCTCAAGCTTTGCTCCCTGCATGCAGGGTGCACTGCTAGAAACTAAATGTGCTCTGAACAAAAGCAGAAGAACCTTGAGCAGCAAAAACTCCTTTCTGCTGCACCAAATGCAGAAGGCTGTTATTCTGAAACATAAAAATGACTAATCACCCTTTAATCAAGTTATGGTTAATAAAGTCATCCAATTTTTGCTTAATCATGTTAATATTCAGACATGTTAAACAGTAAATCCCTTCAGGCATGCAAGCCTGTGTGCCAAGTTTCAGCCTACAACAAGGTGTAAATCTCTGAAAACAGCCCTTTGGAAATGCTGACAAACCTTTGGCTATTGTAATAGAAGTTGGCATCTCTGCAAAAAAAAAGGGAGAAGTCAGAGCTCAGTTTCTCTACAAATTTCTACCCTAAGATTTGCAGAACATAATTCCAGTGCCCTAGATTTACTCTGTGCAGAACCTCTATTGCTATACAAGCCACAAAATATTACTGAAATAGGCAGGAAGAAGAAAATTTGACTACAACTAATTATTATTAGAAGATAATATTTATGAAAAAATATAGCTGTACTTCCACCTAAAAGTTTATAATAGATCAGATTCTCAGAGACATTTGTGATCAGGTTTATTCCGTTGTTTGTTTTTAAAGGTGCTTTATGACTTTTGAAGCAGAATAAAATGATAAATAATGCATTTTCCTCAGTGTTGGTGGGAAAACTCAGGCTATAATTAGCATACAATATTACATATTCTGATACTTGATGTTCAGTGATACCATTTCCGTCGTGTCATACAGCATAAATAAAAAGCTAGCAATCCTAATACCCCAATAACTTTATCCTTTTAAACAACTACTGTTGCTCCAACACAGCTTTTCTTCAAGAGCTCTTTAAAGTCGGGGCCCCCGTATCTTCCAGCAGATTAATTATAACTGAAACCCGCACTCTGTGCTGCAACCTTACTGAAAACACCAGATTTCTGTCTGCTCCTAAAGAGCAGCACAGGAAAAACTGTGCCACTGTGGCCAGGAAGGCCCCTTTAAAGGGAAAGCCTGGGGAGATGCTGGGCAGGGGTTCCAACAGAGGACCTTTGTGCTGCCATGCAAATGGATCCCTGCAGCAGCCTGCAGACAATGCCCAGGGAGAAGGCAGGGAGAGCCAATCCATCTGTGGAGACTTGGGGAACTCAGCCTTCCCGACATTCTTTCTCTCACACAAAACACTCCATGTTGACAGCTGTGAATTTTAAACAACTATTCTGTGTATGTTTTTCTAATTTTGTGTATTCAAATAGTTTCCTCAGCATCAGGGGCTCAAAGCAGAGTGCTTGGATTTCATAATTTAGAGATTTCATGCTTCTCAAGGAGTCACAACTCCTATTGAAAAACAAAGTGGAAATTAAGTCTCTAATGGAGAGAGCATCAAATGGCAAGAAAAGTGATTACTTTAGAGGTGTTACAGAAAATAAAATTCATATTTACATAAATTATGATTACAGAGGGTCTCTGTAAGCTAAACTATGCATGTGATAAATATATTAATAAAAAGTATGGAAACTTTGCTTGACTAAACATTTTGCTTACTCAAAATCCACTTGCAATTTGTAGTGCTTCCTTTTAAAGTAAAACTGCAGTATTTTGAAGAAAAATTTGCCTTCAGTCAATTAATCAAATAAAATATTTGGATATCAGCAATTTGTCCATGCAATGAATGAAGTTTTTTTACTAGGTCAAGAACTAACTTAAAACAGATGCTGGGGTAGAGCAACATTTCTCTGCACATTGAAAAAAATAACAACCGCCACCAAAAGTCCCAACCACTACTTAAAAGCGACCCTGTAAAACAGAAAAACCAAATGAGTTTTCCTTTTCCAGTTTAAAAAAAAGAAAGAAAAGAAAAGAAAATACTAGAAAATACCATCACATGAGTGTCCCATGGTGATCCTGTCATGAACATGGATATATGTGCAAAATGGAAATATTACAGATAGGTTGCCATTAAACAATTCTGGCTAAAAATGCATTTTGGATCTACTCTGTAGAATTCTGTATAACTAACGCTGGTGGAGCTGTCTTCACCAGTGCTCTGAGAAGGGAGCAAGCAGGAAGAATGTAGGGAACTGGAGACCAGGATGAGCGGCTGCCATTCCTGGCTCTGCCAGTTTGAAACCTCCAGAGATTTCTTCCCTGGCTTCCTCTCTCTGAATCTCCAATTTTAAAGTGGAGGTGGTCAGGAACCATCCCTTTTTATACACTAATTCAAGAGTGAAACCAGTTTCAGACACAATCCAGTCTTTTCTGCAGAGCAGGGTGGTTCTCCTCTGACAGCTCCTGCAGACTCCGGCCCATCGTCCCAAGGATCTACCCCTGCTGGGAGGGCACTCTGGGAAAGCCCCCAAAGCAGAAAGCACCCTGAAAATGCAGGAGCCGAGAAGACTCTGCCCTTCCCAGGAGCCAGACCACTCCTGCACACGTCCTGGTGCCAGGCTCTGTGCCTTGCCGCAGTCATATCCTGTGCCTTTCCCATCCAAGTGATGAAATTGGCTTCTGTAACAGTCCGTCTTTGACTCTCTAGGCCAACAACCAACAGGACTTGAACTTGAACCTGCTTGGGCAATTCACAGCTCTTTGCTTGAGGCACTGAGCCCTTGCCTTCACAAGGTGTCTCCAGATAACTCAAAAATTCCTGTAGGAGAGCATCATTTCCCTCACTCCACCACCAGTCTCCACAGTGGTGAGATCCACTCCTTGTTGACATTTTCTCTCCCTAATATCTGCAGGAACCAAACAGCAACAGCAATGTGGTTTCGCTTAGGGGAGGACAGGAGGTGGGTTCTGTCTAGTCTGGAAATGTATTTTCCCTTCTTCCCAGTCATTTATTGTTCTTCTTTTGGCAAAAGAAGAACATATTTTGGACATGAATTTCTCTGTGGGTGTTACATTGAAAATTAATCTTTCTCCAAGGCATATACGGTCTGGGACACTTTTGAAATACGTGCGAGAGGATGGAGATGGGAGGGAACGCACGGAAATGAGGCCACTTGGTGGGGCAGGCAGAATTATCTGGTTTGTTTCCACAGCCCTGCCTCACCTCACCAGGCCTGGCCACACCTCCCCTTGCTCCTGCTGGGCACAGGCAGCTGTCCGGGCCAAGGAGGGGCTGCTGGCATGAGGCTGAGGCGTACGAGTGCTGATCTGCACATCACAGCACCTGCACTTGGTCACTTGTCCCTCCAAGGGGGCACGGAGTCACCACCCTGCCAGCACAGGAGGGACCTCTCACCAGCACACGGCTCGGGGTCTGCCACCATTTCACATGTGATCTCCCAGCAAATTTTTAATTTTCCCTCATCCCATATGAGCACTGCCTACTCCACTCCTTCCTCCTTTCAGGGTCACTTCAGTCCTGTTTCTTCTTTTGGTGGTGTGGTATATTCCCTTTGTATGGTAATACAATCAACAAAGTACAGCCAGGTCCCAGCCCCCTGTGCTGGGCACTACGGAAAGGAGAAAAACAGTGAAAAAAGTTGTATAGCTTTGATCCAAAAAGGTCAAAGAACCACAAAAAAATGTTGAAACTATATGTGTGTTTTTTGCTTAAACTGAAAAGAATAAAAAGCTGAAATGTATCCATTTTCTATAAAACAAATTCTAATGAGTCATTATGAGGCATTAGAAAGTCCCATGTACATACATATTTAGGCACTCCTCTGGCTCAGAATTATGCTTTGAGCAAACAAAAGGCTTCTCTCTACAGATTTACACAATAGGTTTACACTGAGCCATTACGATCTATCATGTAACTGAGTGCTTAATGACTCTTTAATTTAAGGATTATTGACACAAAAGATGTAACAGCTGCTTAAGAGTTACTACACAGCAGCAGCTTTCCAAAGAGATATCACTTCATCATTTTTATATTTTCTAAACTACCCAAAGATGCTTACATTCATGGCAGTGCCTTGAAAGAAAAAGAAATTCAAGGGGAAATAAATTAGAATATACTTGACTTCAGTGAACTGGGAAAAAAAAATTAAATTTAATGTTCTCACTTGAGAACAGATTTCTTCTTATTTCTGACAATGCGAAAGTGTTGAAAAACAAAACTAAACTTATTTTATCTGAAAATAAGCCTTCTAAGCTAAGACCCTGTATTTTCTGTTTAAGTCCAAGAATTATTTTTTTTAGGAAAGTTAGAAGGCCCTTGGAAAAAGTCTTACACAAAGGCAGCACTGACAGAAGTTTAAGTACAAGGGGTAGTGGTTTTCACTGTAACAGCAAATACTTGAAAATGGAAGAGAGTTTGTTAGGCTGTGTGCGTGTATACATAAATATATTTATAACCCCCTTAACAATGAATATTCCTGCTGCCAAGCATTTGGAGACAGAGTTGATTTCCTTTCAAGTAATTGATGTAGGCTTTCTTCAGGACCCCGTCCAGACAAGTTCTCCACCGTGGAGCAGGAAATCACACCGTCAAAGGAAAGCTGAGCGCTCCTTCCACACAGCCCGGGTCAGCCCCTCCAAAACACTAGATTTATACGACTGCTGCCAAAAAAACTTGCATTTCCATGCCCTCCTGTTGCTAAGATAAAGGATGTTTCCTACTGCCTCAGAATGCCGTCCTCATTTAAAACTCCAGCTATGTTCTGACAAAACACGCTGCTGTCACCCCAAATTGAGCAAATGAGCCTACGTCCTACAGTATAAAGACCAAAAGAGTTATTGAATATCACCCGGGGAGCACAAAATGAAAAGGCTCCCATTTCTTCCTGACCTTTTTGGGGCATTTTTTTTCCTGAAATCGGCCGAGCCCTTCAGCCTTCATTTCTCATGCTGTCTGTGGTAGCACAGGAAGGACAGCCTGGACTTTGCAGTTTCAAAGAGATCAAGTTTTGTTAAATAACTTTTTCTTTTTTTTTCTCCTTCTTCAAACCCAAAGCGGAAGGGAACACTGTGAAGAAAATGGAAACTGGCAAAGAGCTTTAACTTCAAATAGCCTTATAAGTCAGCGTTGATGTGCAAAACTAATTCTGTTTTTGTGGCATTTAAATATAACCCGACAGTTGCAGAAGGGAGGGGTGAGGGTGGGAGAAGCACCAGGCAGATTCCCAGCCAAGTGCAAAATACGTAGACATGTAATGCTACAACTTCTGTTTATCAAATGAAATAAGGATTAGATTTACTGGCCCCAAGCTTTGTAGGGGAGACTACAAACTTGACCTGGAAAATTTCAGGAAGGGAACCCTAGGACAAAAAGCAGTTCCGTACCACTGGTGCCACAGTGAAAGGCATTTCACTGATGGCAGAAGGGGATGTTTCCACAGAAGACAATCCCAAACTTCAGCAAAATAGAAATGCAAATAACTCCATTCATTAAAAAAAAAAGAAATACCACTGAATATAATGTATCTAAATATTTGTTCAGGGTTAAGTGGTGCTGTCTAAACAAGCAGAAAGCCCTTTTTTTATGTAGATTGGCTCCCCCCATTAGGAGTGCCAGGCACATACTTACTACTTGTTTTTTTCTATGCTTTTCATTTCCTAGAAATCTCCTGTGTTATTTTACAGATGCATGAGGTAAGCAATATTGTGGCACTGGGTATTCATGTGAACCATACCATTGTCTGTTCAGGCTTAAACTGAGTAGCCCTTGCTACTGCT
Organism: Monarcha castaneiventris obscurior; assembly: GCA_026261815.1. Lineage (NCBI taxonomy): Eukaryota > Metazoa > Chordata > Aves > Passeriformes > Monarchidae > Monarcha > Monarcha castaneiventris. The sequence continues at coordinate 8,528,174 of JAMPIT010000712.1, read as the reverse complement.
CATCAATGCACTGATGGGAAAGTACACGGTTCTCATCCTAAGGATGAGACATGAACCTGATCTGGTGGTGCTTGCCAGCCTGTAATGACACCCCACATGGAAGAGCCTGCACTCAGTTGACCTGCAGTGCCCACTTGTATGGCCCAGGCAGATGCCCCTGCCTTCCCCTAGGCAATGCCACCGCCTCCAGCACCTGAAATTCCGCCTGTCCTTGTCTCTGTGGCTTTCACTGCTTGATGCTGTTGGCCCAAAGCACCACCCAGAAGCAATCCACAACTAAGAGTAGGAAATTACATTCTACCACATGAAACAACCACCAATATGAGGGGTCAACAAACAATGCAGCAGCCTCAGGGCTATGACATGGGGGGAACTAAGTGCCAAACAGGATCCTGGGTGTCCTGAACACTTCACACAGGAGATATATGCAATCACTCGAGCAGAAGGGGCTGTCTCCAACAGCTTGCTCAAAGGAGGATGAGGGTATGCTACCATGTTGAACAGGCATCTGCCAGAGAGGCACTGCACACTTATCCTGCTGGAGAGAAAGCAGCCATATAAAATGTGCAGGGGCTGAAGAAAGTTGCAGAGTTTGAGGGGTGGGAGTGTGTGAACAGCATACAAACAATGTATACAATTTCTCTTGATCCTTTTAAAGCATATTTAATGGAGGTCACTCAAAAACCTACCTTAAGTGGTCACCTTAGCATCTTAACAGGAAAAAAGTACCCAAAAATTGACGCATTGTCTCTTTCATCACAAACAGAACGAGAAGTGCTTACATGTAGTCCTTCATCTACCAAAATCCCAGTTTATTATTGACTAGAGTAAGTAAACACAAGTCAGAAATTAACAAACATATATTTCTATTTAATGTCTTCCACTGTGTAGTGCCATTATTCAATTGCTCCTTTCTAGGGAAAAGCCATTCAAGAGTCTGTGCTGAAATTAATTTTTCCAAGTATATTATTTGCATAATGGTTAGTCACATCAAATCAAGACAGCCCATGATCATAGAAAACTCTACCTGGCTAAGGATAAGCCCCTTTTGGTGAGGCGTCTCTCTCAACATCTATTTATTGAGGCTGAAATTAAATTTTCCACTGAAATTTTCTACTGGGGCGCCAAGATAGCAAATCCCCAAAAGGGAAATATTACATTTCAGCCTGCAGGAGACCTTGCTACTAACCATCAATAGCCACAACACAGAAACAGACAAAACAAAATATTTGAAAAGGAAAATACAACTTTGCACACAGAAGCCATGCCTCAACCTCCTCTCAAATAAGAGCCCCAGGTTATCAGAGAATCTTCTACAGAGTTTCACGCACAACACTCATTTTCTTTTACCAGTCCTCTTCCCCTTTACTTCCATAAACAGCTCTTCTCCTTTCTTCCGGGAGGGAAAGTAAACTACCATTTAATAATGGAGACCTAATACAGGAGGTCAAAGAATATGAATGGATTAAAAGATTAGGGAGAAGAGTATGAAGGCTTCCACCTTTCAGGTTTCTGCTCTGAATTTGTCTGATGTCAGCAGTGAGCAAGCAATGTAACCATCAAGAAGCTGTGGTTGCATGGAAATGTCTCCTTCAGCTTCTAGGAGTTATGCTAAGGGATCATTAAAAAGAGTCTGAACATTTTAAAGATATATACTGAGGCTGCGTCATTACCAAACCCCATATCTACCTGTTTCTTATATTCTTAATGGCTATAAACAGACCAAGATGGCTTTTCAGTTATTAAAACCTCCTCATACTTTTCACAAATAAATTCTAATTTTTGAGGCACATTTTGTCTTCCTGTGACTTCAAATATCAAAGATACACATCCCTAATTTTTACTACACCTGACTGTCAGTCAACCAGTTGTTCTTCGTGTACCAAGTTAAACCTCCTACAAGCAATAATCTGCAGGAAAAGAAAAAAAAAAAGAAAAAAAGAGAACAGTCTGACTCTGCCAAGAGCTATTCCTGTAGTAATGCTGAAATTCATCTTAACCACTCCATGATTTTGGTGAAATCATGTTAGAGTCGATCATTATGATATTATCAATGGCTAAAAGTGACAGTTCATGCACATAAACTTCCATCTGTCTCTTACAACACAGCTCATTGCTTCAGCTCTAGAAATTATAGAGAAGTTATTTTTCCCAAGACAAGGGAAAAACAACTGGCAAAGTGCTTGAGAAGCAAATCAGCCACGCATACAGGGTCCTCTCTTGGTATGAGAGGAGCGAGCTTAACAAGCAGGATGCTGATTCTAGATGTTAGAAATTTTTCAAGAGCTAAATGACATATTTGGTTCAGGATTTAGAACCAGCTGTGATTATATCCAAAGTGCCTTCAGTTAAGAAAAGCAAGTTGCACAACAGAACCAACAGCCGTGACTGAGGCTGGTTTAATAATAAACTCAAAACTACTTAAAATGAACCTCATGTTTCCATGGTGATGAATACATATCTCCCTTCAGACTGTCTTGTGATGTAGAAAACATTCACCAGTAGTATTTTGGTAGCAATCTTACTAATGGAAAATTCATTAGTATTATTCAAGATGGCGATAACACTGACTTGGATTAATTTTAGACTGACCTCGGTGAATTGGCAGATGGAGATGAAAGCCCAGTGGAAAGTAAAGTGCCCAGTGTAAAAGTAAAGTGAAGATACCCTCTTGTGACATTTTTTAAAAAAGAAGACAACTGGTGGCTGCTAAAACAAGTGTGCAGACCTATTAATTGACTTTACCTCTCTGATACCTGCTAATAAATCCATTTTTGCTTTAGTAAGCTCCCTCACCAGTGAGAAGATTTAAAACTCGAGCAGATACAAAGTGTTATCTTCTCCTTAGGTTAGCCTTGCTTAATGGCAGTGAGGCATGGCCAATTGCAGACACCCTTAACGTAACATATTTGACAGGTATAGGATCAGGCATATAGAATAGGAGAGGTCCCCAAAGCTTGCTTTTATTCACAAGGCTGTTCTAAGGGTATGAATTGCTAAACTCTGTCATCATCCCTTAACTTACAGAGCTCTTTAATACGATATGGTGTTCTATTCAGAGAGGAAAAAACCCCTCCTTAAGAGTACATATTCGACTTTGATCTGGTGACATGTCTCTGAAGGAAAGCATCTGACAGGACAAAGATGTACAGTACTTCATTTAGCCTGTGTGCCATATGTGGCAGTTTAGGGATCACTGTCACAGCCCCTTCGGCTGCCATCCAGGATCGCGTGGCGTGGCAGAGCAGAGGGATTGCTGCTGGGCTTCAGCGGGAAAAGGCTTGCGAAGAGCTTCTCTGGGCTCTTTCCAACACACGTATTTACATGTTCCATTCAGAAATTTAAAAAATGACATTTTAACTTGCAATCAAAAAAAAAAAAAAAGTAGTAACTCTTCCCAGCATAGAAATGACACTAATATTTTCATTCAAAAAGCCCATAAGTATGGGTGTCATTTTAAGCACGCAAACAGATGTTAATCAGCCTGCTCAAGGACGTAAAGCTACATATATGCAAAAGCACTTTTCTAGGAAAAAACCTGCAAATATGTACTACAGACACACATAGCTTCTTTCAGTCAACAGACCCAGAAATCCTGGCAACTGAAGGATCTGCAGTTTTTAAAATATGATCTCTTCACAAATATGAATTTTGGGGTTCTTTTGATCAGAAACAACTACAGAGTTTCTGAAATGCAACCAGAAATAAAATGCAGTGCTTTTGGTGTACAATTGTCCTTGCAAACATCTTCAAAAGTCAAAATGCTAACTACCTATGAGTAGGTAGCTGGTATTTGTTGTGAATAAAGTTCCAATTGAGAGATTCTCTGGTGATTTTCTTGAAAACCTGATTTAGATTTAACGTCTCTCTGTGCTGTCAAACAGTGCTTTGCAGGTTTCATGTTCCTTTTTTAGGTTTTATTCACTAAATCTGAAAGTCATTCAGCAGAACAACACTGTTACGACATGTTTCTAATTTAAAAAGGAGCAAAGTCGTTCAGGAGAGAAAGAAAAGGTTCCCTTCAGGAAAGGCGTAAGGGGGAGCCGATTAGACAAAGATGTGTCAAAGTGGACAGTGTTTATGAAAACAATCAACATTACATCTAAGCCTTTACTTAGTCTAGTTTCCTACTCTTGTTCCTTCAGAAAGCTGCTTGGGATTTCCAATATTAATGTCAGTTTAGCTGACTGAGGTTTAAGTAAGCATGCCTTTTTTAATTTCAGATTAGGAAGAAATGTGCAATGTCGAGAAGTAATACAAGTGATATGTTACACAGACATGCAACAAAAAGATTTCTTTTTCTCTTGTGATTTCTGGTAGTCAACACCAGTTCTCTTTTTCCTGTAATCATGAATCTAAAGGCACTGATTATGTCAAACAAATTCCCTGCATGGGTTTAGAAATGAGTTTCTTCAAGTCTCACAGCTTGGTGGCAATATTCAAACATTTATTCAATTACCGTCAGTATTCATACAATGAAATTAGTGTCTTGAAAGAAAACTACTGAACTGAAAAAAAAAAAGTTTAGGTAACAATTTTCAATTTACCAACTGACCCTAGGTCTCAGTAGAGATGAGTGTGATCTATTCCTCATATTTTCCTTCATGCAATCAGCATCCTAAATGCATTGCAATTAAACCACAGTCTAATTAAAACACAAAAGACTTTTCAGTAATGAATCTTTCTGGCAAACAGCATCTTCAACACTTAACTTCACAAACAATAGCACTTGTCAAGAGATGTTAAACAAATTTCAGAACAGAGGCTTTTCACAGCAACTTGGAATATTTGGTATTTTGGTCTTTGGTGCTCAGTGTCAGCCAGTTCCTTATGTCCCCAAAACAGACTAACGATCTGTAGGCAAATATACACAATTTAAAAAATTCATCAGTGTGCCTGGGATTACATGTGGTTTTCCAAGGGAAGTGGCTTGGCCTATCACTTTCTGACCTATTTTTGCCTTGTTCTACTTCAGCATGTCCTCTCAGCTGAGTGCTGGAAACTGCATTCATTTAAGTGGGATAAAAATAACAATAAAAAACTCAGTGCCTATAGCAACCCTCAAGCTACAGAGGGTGAAAAGAATTACATTTTTAATTCACAAGGCTCTTTTTACATGTAATCATTCCTTTTACGTAAAGGTCAAGTTACAAGACTTTCTGCATTATGCATAGTGATTTCCATTTTGGCTTATTATTCAGTGGTATAAAATTTATGATGTCAGATTTCATGACAGTTAAACCTGAGTTTGTTCTGTTTCAGAATGACATCTGGGTGTAGTGAATAACAAAGCTTCTATGTTAAAATAGCCCCATATTTTTAGGTTGGCTCCAATAAAAGAAATCAGACCAAGTGATACTTGAACAGATGTTCAGAAATATATTTCACTTCAAGTGCTGACAAACTAGAATGGGAGTAGAGTTGCATAATAGGAAATTAATCATTAAAGTCAATCATGAAAAATATGCAATTGTTTGGAATCAAAGTGTTTGGCAAATATTCTTTTCTTTCTGTACCATTGAAAGGAATTTGATACTCAAACCCAAACTACCTTAGAAACATACTCAGTGCTGTTGCTTAATCCCTTTATGAGAAAAAACAGGTTTTTCAGGGTAATAAAAGCACATTTTATTTGTTAGTGTGTGTACCAGATAATGATTTTTAGCTGCCAGTACAATTACTTATTATGACAATGCAACGCCTCTAGTGAAAATTGAGTAGTCTTAAGGTGTTCTGTGCTGTTCATTCATGCAAAGAATTCTTGTCAAATATTTTAATGAGAAGAAAAGCATGGCAGTCAAGATTAAAAGTCAAGGTGACCTTTAACTGTGGAAAACAGTATCTACATATCACCTTACATTTTTTTTTTAAGGTCATCACTCCTCTCTTGAAGAGTCATTCCATAAATGGAAGCAAGCAATGCAATGAGAGAGCGAACTATAAAAACCATCCTTCCTTCAAAATTAAGCTCTGCATTATGCCTATTTTAAAATCACGTTCCCTTTTTGGTATAAAATTCAAACACTTGCTCTGGTGTCTTCAGCAAAACAAGCAAAGAAATCACACGTTACAGAAAACAGGGATATACAATGGTCCCCCAGCCCTTGGCAAAGCAACACTGCAACAACTTCAGAATTGTCACTCTTCATTATAAAGAACAAACTCACCTGTGACCAGGCCATGGCCAGGGTGTTCTGAGTCAGATGGAAAACTGTGCTGATGGGCATCTGATGGCCTGTTGTTCCAAAGAGTCTTTGGGGAAACCAAGGATGCTCCCACAGCACAGCCATGACCTGTTTCCTACTGCCATGCTCCCAGCTGCCTCAGTTAGCCAAGCAGGTACCCTGCTCACACCTCACTGTGCAGAGGTTCTGCTGCATGAGCAAAATCAGCACGGACAATGTGACCTTCAGCAAGTCCAGGGGAGCCTGGAAATACTGTTCCAATTACCAGAGATGAAATACTAACAAATCATTGAATATTGGGTGTTCATGATTTCTGGTCTACTCACAGCAGATGTGGCCAACGGGTGGTTGATTACCTGCGCTTAATGTGCCTCTGCTAGAAACCCCCCAGAAGGCATCCAACCTGCCCAGCTCCCAGGCAGAAAGTCACACTTGCAAAGTCCTGCATTTGTTCTTCCAGCCTTCTTATAGCTTCCTTTACCCCTTCTACAACTGGAGGGAAAGACAAACCTGGAAGCAGGGAAAGCCACCTGCAGTTTACGTCCTAGACCTTAGCTGTGTTAAAAAGAAACTTTTTTCCAGCAAATATGGCTGTAAAAAGAAGCATCACACCCCAAGGACAGCTTGAGAGAGACCTCAAGGCTGGTCCTAAACAATGGCATGAACCTACTTTCTAATTTATTTACTTTATCTCCAATTTTAGTCGCTTATCTGCAATCTTTACTGGCTTTCCCACACTGAAAGCGGTTCAGGTATAACATGACATGAGAGTGGTGATAAGGCTTCCAGATTAACACTGGTTTGGGTCCAGCCAGCTTGGCATGAGCTGCTCATGAGCACGGGCAGCAAAATTAATGTTTACTTCCATCTGTCCACAAAGATACATTCTTAGTTATATATACTAAGAGGATTACTCACAGAGTATCATTAATCATTTTTATCACTACCAAACATAGTATCAAACACACAGAAAAATGTAGTTCCTAATTGCTACTATGGAGACAAAGCAGCAGAGGAACAGGAGATGAAAATAAAGTACTCGGTGTCATTTCTTCTGTGAAATTATACGTGGAATATTTTAATTAATGGGTGATATAATTTATACAAGGTTCTAAGTGAATCTTAAATAATTATAACACCCAAACACAGCAAATCAGATTTTTAAATTTCCTAAGAAAAATGTTGTGGATAAAATGGCTAAAACATGCAATAATTGAATGAATTTATTAAAATATGACAATGCTAGCACAGTTTCAAATCAGAGCCTGAACTTGCTGAGGCTCTGGATTTAATAAGATTGGTGTTCTTCTCCACTAAGAGTATCCATTTTCTTCTGCAGGCCCATTTGCCATATATCACGTAATGAAATGACTCAGACATTCCATATATATATTTTTTGTAAAATATTAGAATCTGCTTAAATTAAGTTAGTAATGATGCATTGCACTTTAATTATTTCACATGGCACACACAGAATTTAAAGCAAGCTCTCACAAGTTGGGCAAGTGAACTGTCTGTGTCTATTAGGAGTCCCCACAGAGTTTTACGCAAGTTAAACTTGAAAACACTACAGTACTTAAATTTCTACTTTTTACTTTTTCTTATTGGTTGGCTGCTAATATCTGAAAAGTGAATTCCATTCCTACAACTGCTGATGCTATGCACTTCTCTAACACACAACTATATTTAACACACTAGTCTGCTATTTTGGCTTTATTGAAACGTGCACAAAATTCCTTTTTTAGCCACTAAGGAGACTTGGCACAGGTTATGAAAGATTTATTGATCTTGTACTAACTGGAGTACATTACAAATAGCCTAGTGCCAAACAGTTGCTTTGCACCAGATTGTGATTTACAAGTGAGGAGAGGAAACTGGATTACTAATTATGTAGAAAAACTCTAAACCTTCAAAAGTTGTGTACTTATAATTAAGGTCTTGCAAAATAATCTTTCTCTAATTAAGACAGACTTTTATGGCAAAATCTTTTCTTTAATATAGATACACACATACCATTTTCTTTAACAGAATGCTGAGGTCAGCTTTAAAGAAAAGTTTTGTATGGGAAAGTGTCACCACTCTCCCAAACCACCACCATTACTACCAAGAAAAAAACAACTTCTAAATTTAAGTATTTAGAAAAAAAAATTATTCATTTGTATCTTGCACTGTATAGTTTTGAATTTGTAAAAGCTTTACTAAATGGCCTGTTCTGATTTTCTTTTAATTTTTTCCATATTTCTTTGCATTTATCCATGAAGACATTTAAGAATATTATGTCGATGTAGTGTAACTCTTAGGAATTGTCTTAACCCTATTATCTTTCGAATAGATGCTTGGGCTAGGTCACAGGTAACACAAAGATGGACATCTGAACTGCAAAAGTGAAACAGAACTGGTCCAAGGATCTGTGGGACACACAATACAATCCTTAAACCTAATGAAGGCCACTTAAAACAAATGAAATTAGTCTGGATAAAGCAGCAGTACCAGAGCTCAGAGAGAGGCACCTCATTAGAGAGTTAGCCACGGCCTCATGCCAAGAGTGAGCAGGCTCAGCCCAACCATGAACACTTATGATTTCATCATCGGAACAAGCAAAGTTCCCAGAGTCCATTGTGTTAATTTATAAGCGATTTACCACAACACTGGGTGGTAACAAGGGTGTGATTGAGAGCAGCAAGCTTTTCCAGAAACACCTACTGACACTTCAGCCACTTTGGATCCAGCGCACTGTCACCACACAGAGACCGATGTCTGCCATCAGCTCACGAGATGTGCAAAGCTAAATCAGACACTGGGTAGCAAAAAAAGGGACATAAGAAACGCAAAGCAAGAGGAAAGCCATATTCAAAAGAGCAGGGTAAAAGCATAGCCTTTCATTTATAAAATTAATTTTTAATTATTGTATTTTAATGCAATAGAAAAAAAGCTGTACTAACAGCTCACTAACAACGTATGGGTGTGTCTTTTGGAGGTCCAGCTCCACAAGTTACATGTCAACAGCCAAGACATGCATAGCTTTATTTCAGCCCCTGGGCAGACAAGTATGTAGAAAATATAAAACAAAAAAGGATGTGTAATTTAATATGTAAAGTTACTTGAGATACACCAATTATGTTAAATACATTTATAACTAGGCATACTTCTGCATTTAAAACCTTATTAAGAGCACAGGACAGAAGAAACAGTCTGTTTGATCTGTTTTGAAGCTATGGTAATAGGAAACAAGTTTTCCTGCAATGTCTCTCAGGACCATCAAACAGTCCTTTTCTTACCAAGAATAAATACAGAGCCATATTTGAAACCCTTAGCCTAATGCTCACAAAGAAATCTCCCTTGTAGACACAGCTGTTTATTAAGGCTAACCCTAGTTCATTTTCCAGTCATATTTCAGAGATAAGCGAAATTATAGAAATAAAAATGTCTAGCAGGTAGTTTCATTTGCCTCTTTTATTACAAATCCATATTCAGATATGTTAATATAAAGATGTACAATATTACATAAAGGGCACAAAACCTGACATCGTGACACTGGTGGCTGAATGGCTCGCTTATTGTAGTGGCTCTTATTCAGCTATTTTCTAGTGCTCTCATCGGTCTTTTGTGTGAAAGTCTTTGGTGAGAGTCAAGTCTGAACTGATAAGGCCTTGGAGACATAATCACTGGCCCTCATTTTCCATTGACAGCCCCACACAGCCAATTCACAAACATTTTCATATTAATATTGAGCAATTTCCCTACATTCTAATCCATCAAAGTAGGCTATTAATCCTTCCCCCGCGCTCTTCTCTATTCAAATGCTAACAATTTTCTTCTCACAAGCTAAAACATTTGTCCTACAGCCCCTCACACAAAGACACTGTATTGTCAGCAGTGATTGATCAGAGTATTAATATGAGGGATGTGATGTACATTATATCAATGATACCACACGGATGTGGAGGAAAAGGCCTTTTTTAAAGGATAAACCAAATGCAAAATATGATAATTTCTCAAGAAACAACATTTTAAAGTGTTTTGCCTGGTGTATTTTATGGAAATTTATGAAAATACCTAGAGGTGTAAAATGCTTTTGAGTTTGGAATGCAAAATAAATGTCAGGGATGTCCTAGGTACTGGGACCAGGTGAGGAGCAGACTGCAGCTGGGATTGGCTGGGCACTGAGAAGGCAAACAGCAGCAAGGCTTCTAAAAGCCACTTGCTCTCCAATACCATATTTTATAGAATTAAAGGGGGCAAGGGCAGAATAAAAACAAACACCTAAGAAAAAACTTAGGTGAGGATAACTCTTTAAAGACAAAAGCCTGGAATGGAAAAATTAAACAAGGCCAAAAAGGAGTTCCAGCCTTTAGCCACTGGGCTCCTTGCTGCAGGGTGACCTGACAATTCCCACACCCTCATGGATGGCCAAAAGCTCTCCTCAGATGGTGGAAAAGGCAAAGGGCATCTGATAGATCATTTCTTGCACCCTAGTCTCAAATGACATGAGGTTATTTATTGAAAGAAGGATGCTCAGCCTTAAGATGCCTTATGTGTAGTCTTACTCTGCTTTAGGCCTTCCCTGTAAAAACACAACTCCTGCTGTCACTGCAGGAGATAAGCACAGAAAGCAGCAGCAAAAGGGGGGCAGTCTAAGAGATGTGGCTGTAGGAAGGTGAATGTGCTGCCTGCAACCAGAGCAGAACCGTGGGCGCAGGGAGGTGGAGGGAGGGAGGCTGTGGATGCACAGAGCTCTTACACAGCTGATACACCCTGGCACAAATTAGAGTAATTTCAGGGATGCTGTAATTTACGGCAGGTTACAGTGGTTCTTGGCACAGAGCTCAGCCCTCTGCAGACAGACCCCCCCCACATCTCAACACGTGTCCTCCTCCTTACAGGGTGTGGGTAGAGGGAGAGACGGTGCCAGGTGCTGTCAGCAAGTCAAAGCCATCAAGCTCAGCCTCAAGTCCGCCCTAGGATCACTTTGCTGGAGCTGCACGAAGCAATTTAAAAGAACATGCAGCTGGATGACAGAGAAATCCAGACCTCCTCAAACATCCAGCACCCGTTCATCCATAAAAAGGAGCAATTTGCTCACTTCCAGTAGCACACAATACAGGGAGGGGGTGCATGTGCACACATGCATGTGGTTAAATAAGCTCAAAATAAGATAAACATACACAACTGCTTAATAAGCTGATAAATTCAGCACATTTCAATGCAAGTAAGAGAATATTTGAGGCTGAGGGTTTAAGAGACACACTACATTTAAGCATGTTCAGGTGACAGCTAAGCATCTAGTGAGATCACAAATCATAAACTGCAATTTATGCATATTATTCTATTAAAATTAATTTTAATTTCCTCTTCTTATGTACTCCTTCCTTTTCTGAAGGAACAAAGCAAACCTAAAATTAACAGATATAAACTCAACCCAGCAATGCAATTAGACTGGCAGAGCCTAGTGACCATATGAAATTTTATCACTGGATTTAACCCACATCCCAAACGAAATCATTCCAGCTCTGAGCACCCTCTGCCATCATATTGGCACCCATGTCTGAGCACGTGTGTGCCTTCAATGAATCAGGGAGATGGCAAGAGGGGTCCCTGCTAGTTGTTAAAATGATTGATTGATCTAAGAAGACAGTTTGTTCATGAGCTTATGCAGAAAAAACAGAAAAACAACCAAACCCAAACAATTTGTAAATTAGTTTTCTTTTCAGTACCTAAACTACGATGTACTCGGGCCTGAAAGTGCTGCTGCTTCCCAGGATGAACTTGCTCTGGGCAGAACATGTCTTTTTGAAGAGCTGGAGTTTCTATGCCACAACATCCTATTTCTACATCACTTACCTTGGGTACGTTATATCTTTACAACAAGTAATTAAAAATATTTGTACTTTGAAGCCACTTAGGAGCTCTTCCAATTACTTATATTAGCATTCTGGCAAACACTCAAGCCTTTTTAATGTTGAGTCAGGCTCCCGAGCCTGCATCAAAAACTCTCCAAAGAGCAATTTTGATTTTCTCTACTTCCAGACAACTGGAAGGGGTACCACGAGCTCTCCTGCTGCCTCACAGGAATCCTTCCTGGGGAAGATGACGATCAGAGCTAAAACTGCGAATCACCAAGTCCCACCTCCCAGCACCTATGCAAGGTCCCCGACCGCAGGAGCCAGGGCATGGGGCTGAGGAAGGGAGATATTCTCACGGCTGCCTGAGGCCAGAAGGTGCAGAGGATGAGACGTGCAGAGCTGAGGCTGTTTGGCTCGGGGTCCGGGGGCTCGGGAGCAGCGCTGGTGACTCAGGGCTGGCACTGCAGAGCCCTGAGTCAGTGTCCCAGGAGCGCAGGGTGTGAGCCCCAGGGGCACTGCGGGGCGAGGGCTGCTGCTGCAGCTCTGGCCACTTCGTGATGCTGAACGTCTCACGGCAATTTCCTATAAATAAGGGTGTTAACTCTACTTGAAATATGGCCAAGGCATCAAGGTTAAGCTTCCACTGATATAAATTAAATTGGATAAAGTATTAGTCATTTCCTGTCCCATGCTGTTATGCATTGTGATGTACATTATGAAATAGCAATTTTAAACCCAGAAATAGATTGACTTCAGTTTTAATTGAAATAATCTTTATTTTGTAATTAAGCTATTATGTGCCAGAAGAATGATTTGCTTGGGGTTCACGCATGAGTATTACAATCTTTATGAAATCCCAGGCTGGATACTGTTTGCTAAGGTTGCTCTTGTGCAAAATATAAAACCCAGAACTAGATAATTATAAAAATTAATTCGCTAATATATTAAATAGAAACAGCAGAAAAACTAGATACCATCTACTGAAGGGTTTATTTTCCAAACTAAGGCACATTCACAAATTTAGCAATTCAGAGACCTTAAAAATTTAATGAATTTCACCTAGAAGGCCACATGAAAATTGTGAAACCTGGGATTCAGGGATTTGGATTTGAGAACTTTCCCTCTGTGCCTTTCACCGTCACCTCAGATGGCAGGAGAGTTTTTCCCAGCTGCTCTCCCACATCCAACAGCAGGTTTCCACACCACACCTCTGTATCTCCACTCTGGCAAGCCACTGCCCAAGGTTAGCAAGTTTCAGATTATGCTACAGACATTCCCTTTAACTAAACTTACATCAAACACGGTTTTTCTTGTTCTTTGATGAGGTAAGGCTTTTTTTCAGGACAGAACTGGTTCTATTTTAAACAGTTTAATGTGTTAAAAATCGTTTTCAGCTACGTTGCAAGTGTTTTAAGCCAAAGTAACTGGAACTTACAATCATTGCTAGAGAAAGAACTGCCATTAGGAATAAAGTGTGGGTTTATCCATTTTTCATATGTAAGCCAGATTCACTTTGTCAGTCTCGAGATTTGACAAAGTATAATTCAGAACGATTCAAGCTCACCTTCCACTGGACTGAGTAATCAGATTAGACGAGGAAACACAGCAGTGTCTCTCCAGAACTTCCTGCAATACTCCATAGGAACCTCACTGTATATGTGCCACTTCATTTTCCCAGTAACACAGGGCTGTTGTATAGAATTGTGTACACAAGAACTGTGACAATATCTCACAAATTTCCAGGAGCAGAAACTTGCAGTTTAGGAAGGGAAACTGTACCTTTTAATCTTGCTAATGTTTCCAAGGGCCATGGAGTCATTGCAGAAGCTGTGGAACAGCTACCAGAGGTGTGCAGGGCTGTGTGAGAGCCCCAGCATGCAGACAGCAGCTAGTGTCATCTTCCTTGACCCTTCTGTTGGCAGCATTGTTCCTAAAAGACACTGCCTCTAAGGTGATGTCTCAGCATTGCATTCTTAATTAGTTGATTTTTTTGACAGTGGTGCTGCTCCTTAGATATAATACAGTAGATGAAAGACCTTTAAAGATACTGCATGTCACACAGTTTAATTTGGCTAAAAGATGAGGGGTTTTTAAGAAAAGTGACAACCATATGAATTCATTCAGTAGTATGGGAGGTAGAGTGGTAATTAAAAACAAGTCAGAAAGCAAAAGGCTTATTTTAAAGTTAAATTTCTTGGAAAAATAATCATGTTCTTTTTTCCACAAGGATATCACCATAGATTTTAGCCTAAAAATTAGCATCCAGTGATGAGAAAATACAAATGCAATTCACTGCAAAGGAATACTCATATGCTGATATTTTTGCCTGGATTTTTTTGTTTGTTTTCATTTGAATTTTTCCCTGTACCTATGTTCAAATGTATTTTTGCATCCCACATAAAAATATGATAACCTTTCTGATAAAAAAAGTATCTCTTATGTGATTTAATATAATTCTGAGAAGAATGACTTTGACCAATTGGCGTAGTGGCTCACTGCACTAGTGAACAAGGGTTTCTGCATCCACTGGTCCACAGTCTGAGTGCTATGCAGGCTGAATAAGGAGATGAATTTAAAATGTGTAAATGACAAGTTTGAAACTTGACTGAATCAGACAAAAGATGCTGTATTTAACACTTTGCCCTCTAGTTTCAGACCACCCTCTTTTTTTGTCAGCTGAACAGAATATTCACAAGTGGCTTACCGTTCTCTTTGGGCTGTTCAGTTTTTCCTGGGTCTAGAACTGAAAATATTAAAAAGTGGGTGATGATAATTAAGGTCAAAATATATCTAAATATACTGTAGGAAGAGTCTTAATTAATGACAAGATAGAAAGAGTAAAAATTAATGGGAAGAAGTTTTGAAGAACAGCATGTGAAAACACTGTTAATTTACACAATATTATAGAAAGCTAATCAAATATTACTCAATTTATCTTTGATCCTTCTGAAATATTCCTTAGGGCCTGCTCAGTACAGTACATCAGTCACCTCCTTATTTGACTAATGGGGAGTGTGGCCTTTTTATTTTATTTATATTTTAAAATGTAGAAAATATCACACCACAATAAAGCAATCAACCAGTAGCCTGTGTGCTCCAGTAACTGGAAAAGATAGAAAGTCAGTGAGTAGATAATTATTCAAGGTCAAACCTTTCTAGTGTGGTGCCAGAAAAAAGCAAACAGTGAGGGTTAGCCAATACTTCACAAACACTTGTTTAAGGATTTCCTAATTACTATAAGTGGTTCCTCTGGCCCTGGCACTTAAAAAGGCAGCTGTATATGCATGATGTCATCCCTGCTGCCCATTATCTCTGCAGTAAATTTAGAGGATTAAGAAGCAAGCAAGGCTAAATAGTCAAAATAATCATGATTTTTCATGTTTCCTGCCATTAAAAACTAATTACAGAGAAAAAGACAAATTTAAAACTTGGATGCAATTAACTACTGAAATACATTTGAACATTTTTGTCCAAAAATCAGAAAAATGTTTAATGATGACATGTATGCAGCATGGCCACAGCTCCATAATTAAAACACAGGTCCTCAAATATTTTCCTTCCTTTGTTTCTAGAAACACTCACTAACCTTTTTTAGAATTTTTACAAAATTAGTTTACCAAGTGCCACAACGTAGAGGCCCAGAGATGGGTTGTCACACACAGTCACTTTCCCAGTCCCACTCTCTGAATGTGTGGGAAGTTCTGAGAAATTAACTTTTCTGCTGCTTTCCCTTCCTCTTATTTTCTATTATGGGAAGCTGCTCCTCAGCACTGGTCATTTCTATGTTCACTTTCTATTTGTCCTTGAAACAGGAGCCAGTAAAAGCAGTGCTCCTGATTTGTAAATTTGCACAGACTCAGTCTTTGGTATCAGTATTGTGTGGTCATTCTCTTTGGTTTTTTCCTCCTGTTTCCCTTAATTTACAACTACAGTCCAGGTTACCATTTGTCTGATAAAATTCCTCTCCTGCTTGTCCATTTGTAGCAGAAGTATCTGATTGCTGTCAGGAATACTCTGTTTTAATAACATGTTAGAAGTTTATGTCAACACTATAAGTCAATTTCTTCTGCAGTGTCTAGCTCAAGCTGGATTTGTCCTTTTGTCTGCAGCCTCAGATATAGCTACCAGTCCCCAATTTAACTTCTGTACTATGCTATGTTTCCTACCTAGTGAAAAAGCACTCAGTATTTTTCTTGGATCAAACTTATTTTACATCTCAAAACTAACTATATAATTTCCCAGCCTTCCAGATCTGGGAAGCCTCTACCACTATCTTTTTTAACCACCAGGGTCTCTTTTTACCATGATTCTCTCTCCTGGTGGTTGTGAAGTTGGTTGTTGTCTCCAAACACATGGAATGTCCAGTGGGACCATTTGGTAATATTGGTCTAGGAAACATTACCTGGTCTTGCATGAGAAACACTCCATTTTTAATGCAGGAGATTCTGTCAATTTGTATTTGAGTACCTTCTACCAACTAATTTTGTTCTGCTCCTATACAAAGGTGAGGTGTTCCTGAAATCCAAAGCTTCTATTTTAAGTAAAGTCCAGATTCTGCATCCATACTGGTGTTCAGTCACTTCATCAGGAGCAGTGTGGACATTCACAGCTACACCACTCACCACTTCCCTTTTCCCAGGTGACACTGGGCAGTGCCTGCACACAGATACCCTTCCACCTGCCCATGGAAATCCTGTGAGCACTCTCCACTGCAGCATGGAGAAGGGCCAAAGACACAAAGAGCTGTGGCTGCACATTCACCAGATCCACTGAAGCCCCTGTAAGCTTTTCTATTACCTTCCAGTAGTGATGGGTCAAACTAGAAATTAATTTCTAGAAATGAATGAGATGGTTCAGGAGTGGGCTTTCAGAAGCAACCCAAATAAGCACATCTTTATTCCCTCTTGCAGTAAAAGCCATCTTGCTTCCTCAGATAGCAGCACATGCAGCTTTTGCAGAGCCCAGCCATGCTGATGTGCACATGGCAACTTGGCAAAAGGGAAACACAGCGAAAGGAATGCCGCCACATTTGAGTATGGAAACTAAATGTCTTGCACAGATGCACATGCCATAAGGGAATGTTAGACCTAGTCTGACCTTCTGCACCACTGAGACTATAAAACATCATCCAGCTTCCTCGTGCCCTGCTTTGATGAGATGCATGTACAAATCCAAATGGGAAAACACTAACATATAAGCTTTAGGACATGTTATGCACAGAATGACTCCTGCTTTTTGTGCTCTTTCAACATGCAAAATTGTCTCTACAAGAAAAAGTCATACTTCCCGAGCTGACAGTAGACATATTTCTAATAATAAATATTCTGCCTATGGAGAAGCTGTAGGATATATGTATTTCATAGTTCCATGACTCTAGTGCCTGCCCAGTCTCTGTCTTTGATGTCATGGCTGCTACTTCTCTCTCTCCAGGAACACAGCCAGTATCCTTCCTGCCCTGGGGCCCTGATCCCACTCTGGTCAGACAGCTCTGGAAGCAGCCAGTGCACGGGACAAGGATCCTGTGCATTTGCTGAGAACTAAAGGTGAACCACCCCATTGTGGCAGGGTGGTGACAAATGGACAACTGGCAGGGTGAGAAGGAGGCAGCAAACCCAGCTGAGCTCTGCTCAGACAAGAGCAACAGCACAGGATCCCTTTTTGTAGACAATGGCTGAATAGTAAATAGTGATGGAGAGAGCAGAAAATGAGGGGACATTGAAGCAATGGAGGCAGGCATGCAACAAGGAACAGGAGATGACACAGAAAGCACCGTGGAAAAGAGGAGATGCAGAGGGGCCAGAGAGCTTGAAAAACCAAGCACAGGACATGGAAACTATTCCACATTAAAAAAAAGGGACAAGGGGGAGGTGTGGTATCAATTGATATAATCTACCACTAAAGAGACAGATTTAAAGGAATACTATTTGAGGCTGAGCAATGTAAGAACATTCAAGTACAGAAGAATATAGAATAAGTTGTTCCTGCCCTAAGGAAAACAGAAATCATTCAGTCTGGTGCAGTTCTGTTCAGACACATCTGAGGCAGAGGAAGGATGTGTCCAAGTAATATCCCCCCATCCCCTCTGCTCAATTCCTCCTTAAACAACCACGATGGTCCTGCTAATGGAGCAAAACCTTGCCAAAAGCAGTAACAGGTGAAGAATAAGGGGGGAAAGAGGCATATTAACACAGCAAAATAGTATTGGAAAAAAAGAGATCTTTCTCTGTGATTTGGTTTGGGTTATGCCTCAGAAAGGAAAAGATTACTGGTAAATTCCCACTGTTAATTGAGGGTGTATGGAACTGCTTTAGCCATCACCCAAAGGTCAAGAACAGTGCAATCAAGTGCATAAACCAGCACAGCAAGGATGACTTTTATGGTGCATAAACAGAATGAGTAAGATTCCATGCCTCCTCATGGAGAATAAGAAAGTTTTATGCTACAGTCAGCCTTTGCAAAATGACATGTTTTCAATCCAGCATCCAAAATATTTAGCTTTTCCATTTGCCTTCTCTGACTTTGGATCTCTGTGTCATACCATCACTCTTTGATATCTTAATGGATGCCATTTTGGCAGAAAATAATTTACTCTGAAAAAATTCTGCACCAGCATTAGCTGAGCTGAAAAATAACCCCTTAAAAAAACCCACATCGCATGAAATAAGCAGATCTTGAAATTATACAGTTCATGCCATAAGAGTAATAAAATAGCAAAATTAAGGGGCTTTTTTATTGATAAGTAACTGCTTTCTTCTACCTTTTATAATGTCCACCTCTTAGCATAACAAAGCTTTTCATAGCTTACTAATGGCTCCCTGTCACTAGTGCTGAGAACTATTATCACTGCGCTGCCCCTTCACATGGGCCTTTCAAACATCACTGTTTCACTTAATTCTTTCACCTCCTTCAGTTCAAATGCAATAAAAACCTTTCACTGGCTGACAACTAGAAAGGCAGAACAGCCTCCAACTGCTGTATAATTCAGGAGGGCTCTTTCTCATTTTAATTGGCTGCCTAATTGGAATGTTTATGGGTTCTGCGATAGCTTGGGATGAAAAGGCAGGGTGAGCAATTATGTGCTCAGCATTCCTATCTGGCAGAGTTAATAGTTTTTTTCTAAAAAAAGCTAAAGTTCACTGGAATGCCATGTTTTTGTTCCCTAAGAAATACCTTGATTTGAAACAATGTAATCCCCAAGTCAGAAATTATGTCAAGCTGTGCTTATCCAGTAGCAAGTTTGAGCTTTTGGAAGCCTCTTTGCTCCTTTTTGATGTTAGCATAACATGAAGAACAGGAGGCTATCTGGTGGCTGTCAAGTTTTTAACTGCTTGCTCTCTCACTGGCTGGAGATAAGATGTAAGCAGAGCACTTGATGGACTTGATTAATTCTCTGGAACGAAGGTTTGTCTTTCTTGGCTCAATGAATGACTTCATTCTAGTAGATGAGGTCACCCAAGTCAAGGCAATAAAGTTTCTGATATTCACATGAAAGCTAGTTTTCAAAGCTGCCAGCCCCTAAAAAGAGAAGCAAGTGTTTTCTCATTTACCTACATTCTAGTGGCAGCATCCAGCCTGCTGCCCTATCTATCCTCTCCAGCACAGAACTGTGCTTCAGCTGAAGAGCAATTCTAACACAAGAGGAGATTTAAAGGAAAGGAAACAAAAAGACACACTTTGTTTGAAGAAACAAAGATTTTTGTCAAGTGATTTGTCAAAATGCCAACAGGAAGAGAAAAATTACTTTCCAGCTTTTTAGCCTGACCAGGACAATTTCATTCCCCCCCCCTTCCCCCCCATGCTGTCTCTGTGACACTCTGGCTGCAAACCTCTGGGGCCAAAGAGCAGCTTTGTGTCCCCTGTACAGTGCATGTGGCAGTTTTCTTGTGTTTCAGAGTGAGAGAACCCAAGCACTGCAAACACAAGGAGCAAACACAGAAGGATGCTGTGCACTTTGGGACACTTGTAGCCTTGCATGCTTTGAGCTTTAAGGGCAAGTTTATGGACTGTTCTTCACAAAGCAGACCAGTCTTTGTTTTTCCTTTCTCTCTTTTAATAAATACCATTTAGTTCAAAAACAGGGAAAACTAGTGAAAAGGGCTGACTTGCTTTGTAGATTTTCAAATTATCACAACAGTTTGTGCAGATGCCTATTAATCTCATCCTTTTTGCTTTTCAAAACTATGCAAATGATGAGTAGTCCCTCCAGTACTCACTACAGCCTAGCAAGTCCAGTGAACAACCCACACAACAATTCAGTCTAATCTGATGCACAGATTTGTTTTCTCAGATAACCTGAAAATCCTTGGTCTAGTATGATTCTAACTTACTCTACACTCCTCCTTCCCAGTTAAATTTTGTCCTTGCCTCAAATAACAGAGCACTCATAGTCCTGTGGATTATTAGGGTTGCTTTTCTAGTGTTTGAAGCTTCTTTCTAACACACACTTCTGTTCCTGTGCTGCAGTTTCCAGCATGTGCAGTTACAGCTGGAGCATGGGGACGATGACAGGAGCATCCATCTCAGGCACAAGTGCAACCAAAATGCCAACCAGGGCACATCTGCCAGCTCCCTTCCAGCTGGTGCTGCCACACAGGAAAAGGCCATAAGCTACAGAGGTTTTGGGGCACTGTGTTTTTTTCTAAATGCCCTCATAGGTACCATGGAGAAATTAGAAGGTTGTTTAAATGTTCCCATTAAACTGTGGAGGCAGAGTTTTACCCCAGGTTTTATTGCCATCTGGAGCCTGAAAACCTGTGGAAGCAGTGCCTTGTTTGGAAGGTCAGGAGCCTGTACCACATCAGAGGGCTCAGCTCTGCCTAGAACATACTTAGGAAATGTTGATTTGGTGCATGCCAGGAGGGATTTCTGGCCACAATAGCTCTTAAGAAATTCTCTCCAAAGGACTCATTTTCAGATTCACATACATCAGTTCAGCATCCAGATGATATAAAAATAAAATATGATAAGTCATATCCTTGCCACTACAGATGTAGTTAACCTGTAAGAAGGCAGTCAAGCAATTAAATAACACTTTCAAATAAGCTGTCAAGTAAACAACACCCACTTTTAAACTAATCTTTGTTTGCATTTACCTAAAGGTTGTGACTTGCTGATATTAAGAATTTCAGAGGAAAAATCTAATTGCTCAAGATGTCCATCTCATTTTATGGGCAAAGGCGATTCAGAAAACCCATATGTTTGGTAAGTGTCCAAACATGTGGACGCTTATGCAAACCAACAATTCTTTGAAGTATGCTGCTTTCTAAAATCCAGGCTGAAACTTAAATTTAATAATCAACAAAACAGGCAGAGCTAAGGCAGAAACTCTCTGCTAAACTCTGCAGGACTGGGATATGAGAGGAGGCGTCTCTCTGAAGTGACATTATAGGCCCAGATGTGTTGTAAGAGAATAAGAGTCTGTCTTAAGATGGCCTGTAGACCCTGTGAACTTCCTTGTTTCGTGACTTTAAAGCAAGAAGAAAAATAAATAATGAAACATATTAAAGTCATTATTGTTGCTGTGTGCTCCTTCTGAAGGTTCGGGTTTTTAAAAGCTCCAACCTTTGAAAAAAGTCCTCAGTGAAATTAAAGGCAGCAAATCTACACTGAACTGTATTTTTATATACTACCAAATTTACATGTGGAACTCATTGTCACAAGATATTATTAAAGCCAAGAGCTTAGCAGGATTCAAAAAGGCTTAGACATTTATGTGAATAATAAGAACATCTACAGTTAGACCAGAAAGGAAAAAGACATTTATAAGTGACACTAAAACTCAGAGTTGAGGGCATAAGCCAATTGCTAGATGCATTGGTTTAGGGAGAAAATCCCCAACTGACACTTTTTCCATAGCTGTCCATTTCTTTGCATCTTTTTGTAAGCATCTGGTACAGACCAATGTCTGAGGGACCATCCAAATCTGAGGCAGTCCAGCAGGTGTTACGTTCAAAATATAAAACTCTTTTTAATGTAAAGCTGTCATTAAATATTTTGAAAAGACTGCTTATTCTTTACCTAATCCCATAGCATTTGGCAGCTCTTAAAAAGAGTAATGGATATTCCACAGTACTTTGTATATCCACAAGAAAAGGGTAGTTATTTGCAATATTTTCTTATGTCTTGTGCCAGGACCTTTTCCCCTTTATGTGGCATCAGACTCCATGGGTCCATATGGAGTCCATGGGGACATTCCACCCCAAACGAAACGCTGTTCTACAAAACCTCTGGAGTTTCACAACACCACTGAAAAGTCCCATGATTAGGCACATGAGATGCCACTCCCAAACCCTAACAGTGTCCAGAGACTGGGAGTGCTGAAGGAATCTGCAATTGTAAGCAAAGCCTTACAAGTGCTAAGGATCAACACTGCAGAAAAGGTCAAATGAATGAGTGCTGTGAGACCATGAAATAATCCACTTTCATCTGTTAAACACCTGAGAGACATCTATATCACTAATGATCTGTAAACACAATATTGACACAAACGCAGCAATTGCTACTAATAAGTGTGTTTGCGTCTACAGTAGGAAAATTGCAGCCTCTCTCTTTTGTCCATAAACTTTGCCTGTCTTATTCTAGCCATCATAGTTTGATCTTTGCTGATGTTTATTAAGTCTAAATATCAAATGAAGTGATTTTTCTGCTTGGAATAAAATATCAGGAATGTGATAACATATTCAGAAGAAAAGTCAAAATGACCCTTAAAAAAGGAATGCATAAACTCCTAGAATTGAATTTATGCTACTTAGCATCATATTAAAAATATTCAAAATATAAATCAAAATTCAAGGGTATAACTTATATTCAATTTCAAATTTATGGCATTTTAAAATAGGATGATTTCCTTAAATGTGCAATAAATTTGGTTTTGTGGAATTGCACATGCCACCTTATCATGACAGTTGCTTTATCTACACAGTCCACTGAAGCCTAGTCACTTTATATAATCTGAATTCACAAATCAACTGTCGTCTTCACTTCACTGATTCATTGCTGATGGGCCTTTCACAAGGTAAAAAATCCTTTCCAAGTTGACAAGAGTAATAAATGGAGAGGTGAGAGCTGCCTCTCCATCCTGCTGTTCTATTGTGCTGCCGATAGTGACACATGGCAGAATAAGCTCATAAACCAACCTCATCTTTTGACCTCTGCAGAGCAAACGGAAACAGAGGGGCATTTATGATGATGACTATATTTAAAGACCAATAATGACTAGATAAACCTCTGAAATCTAACTAGCTCAAGCAAAGCTTGGAAAAATGTGATGGGTTTGTGTATTTAATATGGTGAAAAAGTGTTGAAAATACAGCTATGAAACTTTTGGAATAACCTAGAACAACTCAGCTGCATCAGCTTATAAGATACTTCCAACTATCCTATACACACAAGAGAAATTTTGAAAAGATTAATGAAACTGTAATTGGATTTTTTTAAAAATGTTCTTCCAGATTAAGCAGAAACAACACACAAATCAACAACTGAACAGAACAGGATGGCATTCTAGGAATAACCAAACCATTTTAAGTTAGAAGACTTTCTTTAACCAATACTGCTCAGGAGAGAAAGGACAGGTGAACTAAAAATGCATATGGGCTTGTACTATCCTTTGCAAGTACCGTAGTACTGAATTTTGATTTATTAGGGATATTGTCTTTTTAGGAACGAACACTAGTGTTTAAACTTCAACCACCTCATTATTTGCCTTCTCTAGTGAGGACACAAATTTTGTGCAGTTTAACGAACGAGCATCAGCAAAACTTTGGAGCTGTGAGCTTAGCCTGTGCTACTGCCTCACCTGCAGGATCAGCTGGGTCCCCAGGCTGGCGAGTGCCAGCACTGTGGAAAGCTGCATGATCAGTCAGCAATGCCCATTTCAAGTCCTAGAATACCAACAGTTCACCTTGTCTGTGCACTTAATAGTAGAAAATTGTTTACTTGTATGTGAAAGATAAATTAGTACTTATTCATTCGAGCCACAACAAAAGCTTTCTTTTCCATAGTAAGAATAAATATACATTAACACCAGATATATTCCAGTTTTCAGTGATACGCTGTCTTGCTTTATTCATGAATATATAATTCCTTCTGTAGTCACTTTATTCTGTAGAATCTGTAGTCACTTTAAAAAATACGCATTGAAAAAGTTTCAAGCTGCAAGCAGTAATAGTAATCACTTAATTTCCTAAATTTGGTGAAGTCAAATTATGAAAAAAATCAATGTAGAATCAGTAGAAAAGCTAAAGTTTTAGTGGAAACTGGGAGAAGACCCCACCCTTGCAATAATATCTACTATTCTTGTGTACACCCCACTGCCACCCATGGACTGGATACCAAGCACAGGAAATGATTTTGAACTGCCTGTCTGCACTTCTAACATTCACTCAAATGGAAGAAAAAGGAAAAAAGGTTTTAACTCTTTCTTCCAAATGCAGATTTTAGCAAACCAATGATATTTTTCAATTAACACCACCATTGTAAAATGTACAAGATACAATAGGGAATAATAATAATAGCACTGAAGTCTCCAGATGCTAAGAACAAAAACTAATATTCAATGTATTCAATGTTTCTCAAAGCTGTTTTTCATTCCTAAAGTAAACAAGCCCACCAGCAGACCTTCAGCAAACAAGAATTCACAGCAGTTTTTAGGAGAAGAACTTTGCTATTCACATGAAGCCATCTCCTATCTCACCATTTTTCTGAGGTTTGCACACTGGCCAACACTTCCCCAAGAGCATGACTATTTTGCTACAAATAAAATAGCAATCCTCTCTTAGAGCTGTAAATTAATAAAAACAGGAAAGCCAGACAATTGCTTTCCCTTCCCAGAAATATTAAATTATTTAAACTGAGCATCCACCCCTTCCCTAGAAATGCATTTCTGCTTAAGACAAGAAAGCACCCTAAAAGGTGAAATGATATGTCTACAGGTTACATCTGTAGGACATGAGAAATTAATAAAAGACACTTCCATAAGTGTGACTGAGTTCACTGTGAGACTGCGGGGACAAGAATAAGCAGCTAGACGAAAAAAGGTGGTTCATCTCCCCAAGTATTGTCTCCTAACCTTCTCTAGATCCAGTGAAATGCTATTGTACAAACCCGTGCAGCCCTAGGGCAATATTTATTGCAGAAATTAAATGCAGAATAGAAGCTTCCTTAATGCAGAATAGAAGCTTTCTTCATTAAAAATTTCATTTTTATGTCCATCAAGTTGTAAGTTGTTCAAGTACCCAGTGCCCTCTGTATTTGTTAGACACAGAAGTACTGGAAATGCAAAGTAAGATTCCTTGCTCAGAGAAGCTGGTGGTATCACCTGTTCCACCCTGATTTGTACCCCACGATTCTGGGCATATATTTGATTATATTAAAGCATTACAAACTCTGTTACCATTTGAAGACACCTGGGAATACAGACACACCTGGTTGAAAGAATATTCTGGCTGCCCTCCCTCCGCACACCCTCCCCTCCGAAAAAAGAAGCCACAACAAAAGAGAATACAATCTATTTGCTCAGAAACACTGAACTCTATTAATATATTATGATGGGGTGATGTGCTCTAGCTCCTCACTGAGTCCACCTCAAAAGCCCCACAAACACCAACCACCACTCCTATTTTCATTGATAAGGCTCAGTTGAAGCTGTGTTTGAGCTGGGTCAGTTTTCGGGTAGAGCTCAGGATTTGGGTTAGAAGCAATAGCCAGGCTAGAGGTCATATTCCAGTTAGGTAGCTCCGAAACCTCATGAACTCAGGACTGTGAACTAACAAAAATCAACTGAATTCAAGGAATTTCACCATCAACCACAATTCCTCTCTTATATCTTGTTGTGACAACAGTTTAATTTCACCACCGAGATCTGAGTTGTCCCTCATCAAATGCCACAATTTACCATGCCAGGGCACTCCAGAAAGTTTGTATGGTGAGGTTCTTCGCAAGCAAAAAAAAAAAAAAACCAAAAAAAACCCCCAACAAAACAGATAAAAGGTTTTGTTTGGGAAGATTGTTTCTTTTTTGGGAAGATTGTTTCTTTTTTCCCCCCAAAACATTTTTCTTAACAAGAGTATGTAAAACTCAGTTGTTCATGCTGATTATCTCAGGCAGTATCAGTTGGCTTAGTTTGAAAATCAGGTGTACTGTTTCATAATTAAATTATTCAACAAAACCTTGACTATAAAGCATTCTCCTAAAACCTAATTAAGAGTATGATTTGATAAAAGCACATTCTGCAGTTTTAGTTTACATTCCCATATGAGTGGGAGTGTCATTATTTCATGCTTTACACATTTGGGGCTTCACAGGGTTGTTTGGTTTTTTTTTGTGTGGTCAGGTTTTTTTTCCACCTTTCCTTTCCCAAAGGTGATTTTGAATTATATAAAGAAGTACTCCAAGCTTAGATCACAGCAATTCATTAAATGTTGGCAACATTCAGTTCTGATTAAAAAAACAAAACCAAAACCAAAAGACACACCCCTAAAAACAAACAAAAAACCCACCAAAAACCCCCAAACAACAACAGCCCCCCCAAATCCACATCTCCCTAAAAAACCCTCAACAAATAAACCAACCCTCAGCAAATGTAAGAGAAAGACATAGTAAAAGGAGAACTATTTCAAAAGTTGGCCCTTGTTCAAGCTGCATATGGTCACATAATCTTTTAAAACACACGATTCAAGTCTCAATTTAATTATGTAATAGCACAAATGGAATTACACTGCAGATGAAGTGCCGTATTTCAGCTCAAACACTCACTGGAGTTGTGTGACTGACCCAAGCTTATTTAATTTGGCCATTGTATTAGAGGGCTTAATCTGAATGCAAGCACACGTAGCAAACAACAATTTCAATGCAATACCTCCTCCTCTTGATCCAAATTTTAATACAGGCTGGGCCAGGTTATGAAGCTAATTTGTCAGGCAGCTTGCAAAGATTATGACAATGTGATATTAACAAGAATTTTTCTTGAATTGTTTTATTTGCTATATATATACTCGTGTGTCTGCTTAAAAATGCAGATTCATCTTTTTCCCATGCAAGTACTTGTGTGTGTGTGTGAATCCTTTAAGTGGCAGATAGTTATAATAACGTCTTGGGAAGCAGCTGGAAAAACAAGAACTTTCTCTTTCAAGAAACTGGGAATGCAAAATCCTAACTAGTTCATTCCTCAAGACTTGTATACGTTCCGTGCTGCAACAATGGGCACTTTTCCCACCTGTCCATACTGGATCCTCATTTCGTCTCCAAATGGTTCTGCTAGAGCCTTCTTAAAACTGTGGGTAGGGACCAGGGATGGACTGATCCATTTCTGACTCTGGTGGAGGAAGGACATGCAGCTTCTCAGTCTGGCCAGGGACTTCCCTGAGCTGAGAGGCCTTAGAGAATAAGTGAGGATGGAACATATGTACCCCGTGTTAGGAGACAAAATACTAAGCTGTATTGAACTTTATTTTGAACCAGTAAGGCCAAAACAAATTCTCTTCTTTCTCCTCTCTTCTAGCGTCTTAGATGCTGGGGAGAAAAAGATGCAGATGCTCTGGCTTTAGTCTAGCTTTTGTCAGTCACTTCTGAAAATGCCTTGCAATCTTAGGGAAACTTTAGATTAAAATAATACAAGGTTGATACAGAGCTGACAAAAAATCAGTTTTGCTCAATTATTTCAATAAAAACAAAAACAAAAACAAATGGTGTGCATGTAAACTTGAAGACAACTGCAAAATATCCCAGACAAGAAATACAAACACAAGTAAAACACATTACTTACTTGTAAAGAAGCAGCACTAGGGGAAAAAAAACCCAACCATGACAAACTAAGACTATTTTAACTGGGCCACTTCTACAGAGGTAGAGGAAATGCTGCCAGCACTTTGCCCATTATGGCTAAGGTTTCTGCTAAAATACTGCAGGACACCATCCAGAAGAAACAAAAACCAGAGTGCCAGTATAACTGCAGAAGGTTACCTACCTAACCACGGTCCAAGGCAACATCCATGCATTCCACCATATTCTAAATCACACCTCTCTTCAACAGAGAGCCTGAGAGTACTACAAAAGGTTTTTCACATTGGGAATCAATTCCAAACCTGCCATATTCTCAGAACATCCTTCTGGCACTTCAGTCATTGGCCAAAATTATATTTCAAGCTATGAATTTTTAGAAAATTACTGTATTATAGAGAAAAACATTACACCAATAACATTTTTCTTTTGTTTAGAAAACAATTATAGCTGCTGTACCTAATTGTTATTATAGAAAAAATTAAGAACATAGTCTTATTAGGCTTTTATGATGTACCTGTACATCATAGCTTGCCTAAGCACTCCTGCCAGCCACATCAAAGTGAAAGGCAAAGCAGCACAAGATTTAGATTACAAACATGATTCTACACTGTACAAAGAACGGTACCTCTCACAGAGACAGCACAGTACAGATCTCAATATATAGGGCATGGCAACCTCATCATCACTGAGACACTCACGTGCTGCAGAAATGGGGTCTAACTAGAAGAGCTGAGGAAGATCAAGAGAAAAAGCCCCAAGCCAGAGAAGAACAAGGTTCTCCATTTTTAACCTACCAAAACAAAGCAGAGTGGATAACATCTGTAAATACCACTGGGGAGAGACATGTGAAAGAAATGAGGCTCTAGGGAGGAAAAAGAATCACTTAATTGAAAGAACCAAGTACCAATCAGCAATTAGAAATGCCAGGAAATTGGAAATTAGAAAAAGGTCATTAACCAGCAAAGTGGTGAGATCCTGAAACAGCTGCCAATGAAGGGGGGTGGGGCACAAGAAACCAATCTGAGGTTCAAGTGGAACTTGAAAAATAGAGGAGGGGATTACATCATGCTGTGGCTTTCAGACTTTCTCTGTCTTCTCATCTTGAACTTTTGAGATATGGATTTTATTTTTGGCTCTGTCCTTGACTTTAGGAAAAGCTCCTTTCTCTTTTGTAGAAACATCTTCTTCCTTTTAATATAATTATTCAACTTTTATAGATAAAGATCTTTTATATCTATTGCAATTTAGAAGTGAATCTAAGATTAAAAACTATTATTTTTTAAAATTGCACATTTTTTGTTTTCATTGTAGAATGCATCTATAACACCAATGAATACTTCTGTTCCTTGTAGCCATGTCAACATATCTTTTTTTTATGTCCCTCCTATCAGGGGTTTATGTGCAGATTAACACAGCCTGTGCTCTCCTTCTCTTCCCTTTCTCATTGCATGCCAGCTCTGTCACTCTCCTCTCTGTGTCCTGGCACCATGCACTGAAGATATACTTCCTTTACATCCTAATTGCCCCACACCACTGCCCCTCATTCTCCATCCCACATTTCCTTCTGCCCTGTTTTACCTCTGTGCAATGGCTTTATTGCACCATCTGATCTGTTCTTTCCCCACCAGCATTTCCTATTTCTCTGTCTCGACAGCTAAACATGCATGAAACCCATTTAGACAATTGAAAAATATGACACATATCCAAGCACAGCCCATGCATTCACCAGGATTCTGTACTGCAAGTTGTTAAACTAAGAAACATCCTCTAACAGACTGAGCAGAATAAGCTGCCTCCCTTTCTCCTCAGATGTTTTCCCTATCAACACCCCATGAAGTGAAAGTACAATGTAGACCTGATTTGCTCCCCTCCAGGATCTTCAGGGAATCAGATACCAGAAAGATCATACATTTGTTCAGGTTAGAAAAGACCTTTAATATTGTTGAGTCTAACCATTGACCCAGCACTGCCAGTTCCACCACTAAACCATGGCCTTAAGCACCACATTTACATGTCTTTTAAATACTTCCAGGGATTGGTAACTCAACCACTTTCCTGGGCAGCTTGTTCGAATGCTTGACCAGCCTTGATGAAATCAGGAGAGGTGATGCAATATTAAGGATTACTATTGTACTGGTGACAGAGCAGCCAAAATATTTCCATTGGAGACTTCTCAACAAAGTGCCTACAAGGCAAGATTCCACAGTACCCAAACACAGCAAGGTGAACACTGCTGTTGTCATCTTCAAGTGTTTCTTGGTGCCTTAGGTCATCTAGGTAATTTTTTCTTATACCTCTCATGCACTTTCTTTTAGTCAAAAAGTTTTTAAGTATGTAGCATGAGGCACAGAGAGGACAAAGCCATTTGACTAACAGCACAGAGATGGCCATTAAGAAAGGAAGGAGGAAATCTCCCAGGATTGTGAACCTCTCTCCCCCTTAGGTTTACCAGCATGACACTTCCCTCATCCATGGTTTCAAAGCCACACTGAGATGTTTCATCCACAAATGTATTCTCATCGTACCATCCAGATATTTAATTTCCAAATCTACAGACTTAACATTAAATACCAAAAAAAAAAAAAAAAACATCTATATAAATAACCATTTATATAGAATGCCAGTCACAGGGAAGTTAAACCTGGGCACAGTGTCCCAACTGATGCTTCACACAGCTTGGTAAAACAAATGCCACTGCAGCAAAGCAATCTAAAAATAACCTTCTCAAAAACTGCAAATTCAAAAAAACCTACTCCTGTTCAGAACATCAATATAATCAAGTTCTCTTTGATTATACAGGATCCTGTAATCACAGCCCTCTGAGAATTTTTTGGCTACTTTCAAAAATGTCTGAAATTTACTCTGTAAAATTAATGCACAGAATCTGAAAACTCTACCTTAGCAAATACAAAAGACCATTTGATTAGCTACAAATAAAAGCCCCTTGAGCTAAAATGAATAAGGTTTAAGCTACTTCAAATTATTTTCCCGCCTGATAAAGCCATTATCACATTTAGAGCATTTACAATGCAGAACTACATTCCTTTGATCATCTTATAAAATTAATTGATCTTGCTTATCTATTGTACTATTTTAAATCATTTTAATTGAGGACATTAGGAGAAGTAATGGTAACAACCAATGCATTTATTAGCTACTGACGTTCAAGGCAGCAATGTCATTTTCATAATCTGAATTTCTCTATAACAAAATTCCATTCTTAATGGAATTTACATATAGATCACCCCCAGCCACAAATAATTTACTGTTACTTTAAGTCCTAAAGGACAGGCAGAAAAACTGTGAAAAATCACTCCAGCCATACTTAATTTTAATTATTCTTTAAAATCAGATAGAGACCCTGAAGTTAAATTCTCATAATTAAATAGAAATTAAAAGTTTCTAAAAGCCTTATTTTCAACTCCAATTTTAAATGCAAATGAACACATAAGAAAATTGTCCCATGAAGAACTGAGTAATGTTCATCTACAAAGTTTTGTTCCATAGGCCCAACACTCCTCCATCACCCAGAGTCCCATGGAAATCCTCACTTAGTCAAAGGCTACAAAAGGCTGGGTGCAAGAGTCCATTATTAACCAAAGTCCTGACCATTGTCAGTGCTGCCCCTGTCAGTGTCTGCAGAGCTGCCTGGCTTACCTTGAAAGAGTCCTAATGTTTCCATGATAGACTGTGAGTTTGTGTGATCCACCGTGCCACAGATCAACTGAATCCCTTTGAAAGAGAAAGGTGACTTTCCTTCCTAATAAAGGAATGTTCCATTGCCCATGTGGCTGAAATCATTATTAACACAAACGGAGTATTTCCTGGGCTAAAGATATTGAAAATATGCTTCAACTCCAGCCTTAAGTCATCTGCCTGACTCACAGGGTTCTAAAATTAAAGAATACACTTGCATTTAATCAAGTTAAATAGGATTTTCAGCAGCACAAAAACAAAGTTTAGGTATGCTGCACAAATGCACACACCAGTGATTGTGCCAGCATGCCACTGCACACTTGGGAGGTAGGTTCAATCCTCTTTGCCATGAAGCTGCTGCACTACTCCAGGGAAAGCACTCAGGTCATGTCTATGCTGACAATTGCCATCACCCCTGTTCCAGCACCACCAGCCTTCTCTGCTATCACCTCTTTTTGTCAGCCTCTCTGGACACGGTCTGCTTCAGCCCCAAAGTGTCTGCTGATCTTCAAGAAGAAGACACTGCCTTCTTCCTTCTTGCCTCCTGCCTTGTCAGGTCACTAATTCCTGTTCCCAGCTCCTTGTCCTGCTGCAGCTCCATCTCACTTCCCCACTGCCAAAAGAAACAATTCTAGAGGGAAGACAAGCCAACAGGCAGTGGCTTAGACAATGGACACAAACTGGCAGCATAATCAGGGTGTCTGACAATAGGCTGCAAAATACCACAATGCATGAAGACTAG
Source organism: Monarcha castaneiventris obscurior (assembly GCA_026261815.1). NCBI lineage: Eukaryota > Metazoa > Chordata > Aves > Passeriformes > Monarchidae > Monarcha > Monarcha castaneiventris. The sequence goes on along the minus strand of JAMPIT010000712.1, from coordinate 8,495,928 downwards.
TTTTGTGAGTGTGGTGATCCAGGAGACTAAGGTTAGGATAAAGACACCATTTTTCCACTTCTAAGTTATAAAATGAAGGCAATAGCACTTGCTGGACTGTAAACACATTATGTACCAAGCTTTAGGTGCTCAGTTACATTCTGATTTTGACCATCTTTGCAAAAGTACAGAAGCAATTATACCTAGGTGGTTTATTGTGGTAACTTCTCAAGCTAATTTCTGTGGGATAGATGCTCCTGAGTGATGGGAGCAGCATGTCAGTCACTGCTGTGTGACAGTGCTGAGGTTGCTATAATGAGACAGCAGCATTTGGAAGGTTTGCCTTTACCTGAGACAAGGCTGAATGTAACAGCTGCTTATGCTTTGATAGCATAAAATAAAATTTTTAAGAAAGAAAAAAAAGGAAGAAAAGAAATAATTAAAAGGTGGGTCAGCTAGCAGCAAGATGTAAATCTGCCACTAGGTTGGAATAAACAGCCCTCATTCATGCTGATAACTTATCTACACCAGAGAAACCACTCAGTAGTGGGCTCAGAAGAGAGAAGTGAGGAACCTGGTTACAAGCTGAAGTGGTGGGCACGCAAGCAACTGCACTATAATATTCATCCCTTTTGTCCTCGGCTGAGACTACAGGCAGCAAATGCTGTGCTGTCCCCACTGGGACTCATCAAAGAGCAAGGGGAGAAAAGAAAAAGAAAAAAGAAAGCTGCAATAAACACTGTGAAGAGAAACTGTCTTTACTTGTTCTGATGACTAGACTTTTTTGTTTCTCTTTACATGGCTTGTAGTGAGTACAAAGCTCTGGCATTCCCCTTTATAGAATGGGAAAATGACAGTTAAAAGTAAACACTTGCATTTAAACACACACAATGCAAGGACACCACCATGTTTTTGCTACACCAGCAAGTCTGTTCCTAACATTATTATTAGAGTATTGACTCTGAAAACTAGACTTCTTATTCATTCACTAAAGTTTGCACAGTTTTAAGATGAAGGTTTTGGTTTGGTGGGTTTGGGGTTTTTTAAATCTTATTTTAGCTTCATCCCCAGAGGAACTCCTGAATCAACAGTCCCATCACAAAAGTAGCAGCTCTACCTTTCCAAGCACTCCAGAGGAAAGGACCTGTTTGATTTCAGGCTACTCTGAAGCCATTTTTTAATTCCCACTGTCTAAAGAGAGGTAAACACAATGTAAATAGAGTTGGAAGGCAAAAGAATATAAACTGGTTAGGTGAATATATTTTGAGAAACTGAAAAGATAAGGAAGTAGAGGCAGTTTTTCATATAGAAAGCAAAACTGAAACTAAAATTACACTAATCAGGCCTGAAGCAGCTGGGGTCTTAGGCTGTGGGTTTTCCATTGTGCTAGTAACCTCCAGCACACCTTTTCTGTCCCCTTTACAAACCCAGACCTGCATCCTCTCTCTATGGCTGTGGTGCATCTGGCACACTAAATTCAACTCCTATTGCCAAAGAGCCCATTAATAACAACAGCATGAGCTTACAGGCTGTCAGAACTGTTTTCATTTCAGATTTTTCTCTTGTTGAAACAGCAAAGAGTCTAAAACAATGCAGCTGTGTCTCCCTCTAGTTTATGGCGTGATGGTTTGAACAGCATAGATATGGTTAACATCTTATTACTACAACCTAAGGCAGTAGAGCTCTGTGTTCAAAATTTCCCAGAGTGTATATTAACAATATATTAACTTATATTAAATTAATTAATATATAGATATTAATATCTATTAAATATAGTATATTAATAATATCTTCCTTACACAGAGACTGATAAAAACTACCATACTTGTTCGGTTAAGGAAACTTAACACCTTGTAGGTCATTGTAAAAACATAGTCAAGATAAACTATTTGTATTTTATTCACCTAATTTAGGTGAGGTCAACCACTGGTGTGAAGGTGAGCACTGATCACACTGAGGTGGTATGTTTTGTGGTAAGTAGTTCAAGCATAAAATCCATTCAGAAATTCATGGCACAATAATCATCATTCCTGTGTCACCTCAGTGGAAATGTCCTTGGCATGGCCAGGATCTCCCTGCCCCAAGCACCTGGCTGCTCCTGAGTGCTGGGCAGGTGAATTCTGGTCTTTGTCTCCAGCTGCCTTGCAAGGTGGCAGCAAATACCACTCTCCAATGGCTCTCTCAAACACAAAACCACATTCAAAGATTTGTTTGTAAAGACCCCTGAAATCTGAAGGTATCTGTTACTCAGTGTAAGTAACCCATTAACCTAATTAGGTCTATCAGCAACTGTTCCTGTGGTTTGATTCTTATAGGAGCAAATACCAGCAAAATGCATCCCAGAATACAAATAATGAGTCAATATGACCATGACACATGATTTTTTTAAGATTTTGAGTAAGTAATATAATTGTAAGATTTTATAAGACTTTAATGAGCAATCCATGACAGAATGCTGCACCTTTCATATGGAGAAATGAAAAATGATTAAGTCAAAATCTTCATCTTTGGAGTCCTCAGGAATGTGAAAAAATGGTATGATGGCAAATGGAGCAGCCTAAAATTTCCCCTAGTCTATGGCAGGAGGTTCTACAATGACATAACTTGTCCTAATGCCTGAAGTTTTGAATTATCTTGCCAGAAACATGGATATTTAGTCAGGCTTTTCAATGAAGCAATTTTTCCAGCAGGATACTAAACAGTTAGTATAAAGGATTTTTTTTTTACCTGAGAAGGAACCTACAATGAAAAGACAGTTAGGGCAACTCTGATTCCAGACATGGTCCTCTGACAGATCATTCCTGGATTTATGGCATTACTGGTTCTTAAGTGCACACAATGAAATCCCTATCACAGTCCTGGCAAACTCCTGTGGAGGAATCAACCCCAGGCTAGTAACAGTCATGACACGCCTCCAGTGGAATGTGCCTTAACAAAACCCTGACAGGTTTTCAGGCTTGCTAAGAAATAATCCTAACATGAAAAGCAGTTAGACAGCTATTAACACAAAGTTCTCTCCGATATGGCTTGACCAAGGAGTGTGGTGTCAATTGAAAGAGGTAAATGCCAGAGGACAAAGCTGAAGTGCTCCCTTAGAACCACTTTGTAGTGAGAAGGTTTGCTAGGATGGATGCTAAGCTGGAGCTCAGGAACAGTAATGGCAGCACAAACAGATGTTTTAGTCTTTATCTATAGACTTTAATCTTCAATATGCACCTTTGTTACATATACCAAACATCCCATTTGCAAAGTATTTGCTAGATAATAATTTCATCAAACCTACAAACTGTATATTCATTTTAATTTTTATTTCTTTGCTTATAAAAACACCTACAGAGGCGTCAGTTCAAGGCCAATCACTTGGATTTGAATTCAATTTATTTACCAAACAGTAACCTTCAACTTAGATCAGACTAGGTTTGCATGTTTGAGCATCTCACTTGTCTCGCTCTGCCACCCTCCGTAAGGGTCTAAATCACTAATGCTAAATGTCAGCCAGAGTGGATGACAGTGCATCTGGCACCCCCACAGAGTATTTGTACCATGTGGCAAGTCAAGGAAGTGCTCTCTCCCTGTTACGGCTCCATGGACCTTCCCAAGGTGTGAGGAGAAGGATTTGAGCTGCTGGAGTACAGGCAAGGGCAGGGGAAGCACACCTCCCACTCACAGACCCCTCCATGGAACATGGGCCCTTCCAGTGCCCTGCAGCATTGCTCTGGACAGAGAGCAGAGAGCTTCAGGGCCTCAGGAACAGCATGGAACTCAGAGACTGCCCTCAGTGAACTACACTTGCCCAACTCCTTCCCTCAAGGCCTGGCATCCCTGCAGTGTCAGCAGAGGCCAGCCACAGGGCCCCTCCCCAGAGGACAGCAGCAGATCGTGTGTCCAGCTGACAGTGGCACTCCCTGAAGCAAACCAGTGCCAAGCACATCAGTCAGCAGCACACACCTTCCAGGCATACCTGTACCACCCCGCTTAACTGGTTGCTCTACTCACACATGCTAGTGAGAGAAAGAGGAACACAAACAGCCTACGGAAGAAAATGCTAGTGTAAAGGACAGTGACCCAAACAGAAGGCTGTCTATGTAAATAATCAGGCATTGAGAAAGACAAAAATAAGTCCTCTAAACAAATCTGAACTGCCTCAAGGCTTCACACTGCCTGTGACAGTCCCTATCACTTCCATAACTACAGTAAAGGTTAAAAATATTGCAGTTTTAAGGGGAAAAGTATAAAAACCCAAGAGCAGGGATGACTGAAGCTGAGCAGCAAGGCCTGAAGACTCCCAAATCTATCAGAAGGGGAGGAGGTGCAGCAGGCAGCCCCTGCAGCTCCCCCCCTGCCCACTGCCACCCGCCACTCCTGGCCTTAGGACCTGGAACTGTGCATGCAAACCTCCTTTACATACAGCTCCCACCTTTCCCCCTCCATGATCATTTGGGAATGAAGGGGGAAAAAACTGTCACATGGATAACATGACACATGCAATTCAAATGTGATCTCCTAATGAAGGAGCAGTACTGACTGATCCAAAGAGGAACGTCCCAGCAGGGAAAGCAGACTGTGAAGTTATGTAAATAAAAGGGTCCCAGGGAGAGGCCTCTCATGTGCCCATACGGGAGAAACACTGGCGGGGCAAACACATTCATCTTGCACTGTGATGAGGAGGGGGAGAAACTGCGCAGCACCAAATGGAGACACACGTAATATCCCTCTCCCACCAATGCAACTGTGGTGCTTCTACAATCACAACTGCAAATTTTGTAATAAAATGAGACTAAGAATCATAAATTATATGTAAATTGCTTGTGTATAATTTACGAATACCTAGGGCTAGATATTATTATTCTCTGCATTGATAGTTTTCTGCCAAATGCTCAGATTGCTGCTTTGTAGCTTAGCATCCTCTCTTCTCCTCTGTGACCCCACAAGTGAATACACATATTGTAAAAGAACAATATTTACTTATGACCAAAGGGGGAAATATCCTTGTTATACTGAAAAGCTTATATTTACTATAGGAAATAATAAAAATAATAATAAAGTCTAAATTGCTTTCCTCATAAAAATACTACAGCAATGTGATTTCTGCTTGCCTATGATTAAGGGTGCTTTGTAAACAGATTGTTGTTCATTTTGTGATTCAGACACCATAATACTGCAAGATCAGGGTCTGTTTCAGTCTGAAAATATTTAGCAACCCTACAAGTTAAACATGATATATATAAATAGAACTTCCTAATTAACATTTCTCTTTTGTCTGACACTTTATTTGCCTTTTTTTTAATGGATAGCAAGCACAATGACAGCATGGTATTACTCTTGAAATAAACCTGCCAAGACAAAAGCATGTGTCTTGGATTTATTTTTAACAAAAAGAACAGAAGTAGCATCTTTTCCTGGGGTTTGCTTTTGTTCTGTCTGTAGGATGTTCTGATAGTAGGTTGATTGGTTCAGTAAAAAACAATAAGTAGAAAATACTTTTTCTGAAGAGATATTCAGTACTTTAACCTGCCCTCTAGACCTGAGATACATGGAAGATACTTAAGGGTCATCTGTGTTATTTGACAAGTGTTACATCTGGTATGACAGGCAAAGATACAACCTTAGCACTCATCCAATGGTGCCATTTTGAACCTAACTCTGGTGGCAAAATGTTATTTTTTTTTAATACAGAATGTGATAGCTTAGTGCTGAAACATGGATTTCCAGACAGAAGATAATATCAAAGTGGCCATTTGCGATGCCTGAAATCATAACCTCCATGTAAGGCTCTAAGACTCATTCCACGCAAGAGATACATACATAAAACACTGCAGTCATTTATGGATGCCCTTTAGCTCAGATGTCTAAAACTATTCCAGTGAAATACAGCAACCCAAACCCAGGTTTTTGACATTTTACTGAATGATTATATAGGAAACTAAAATTAGATAGCTACGTGGATGCTCCAGCCACAAGAATGGCTGTCCTCAGCTGCTGCAGACACTTCAGCTCCACACCGCTTTCAAGAAGAAAGAAATGTGCTCTCTTCAGCTTTCCTTGCCCAGGTAGATACTACCCAATTTCTCCTTCTGATCCCTCTCTAGGGTACTTTCTAGACATGGAATATAACCCAATAACTCCCTTCAAAATCTGTTGTTCCAGGACTCACCTCCTGCCCCTTGCCTTCAGCCCACAAACATAAGAAAAATTCTTTTTGAATACTGGTCTGAAAAAAACATATTGATTCCTGGGAAAATATCTCCACGCACATACTCACCTTACATATTTTAGGCAATAATTAATAAATAAAAAAATCTTCTTTTTAATAAGCCTGAGCTGTAAGATTTTTTTCACATGTTGCATAGCCACAGTGGAGTAAACATGGGGACATCCAAGGACAGCCAGGACAGAGGGAAAAAGGTGCATTGCAGCCTGTGCCTGCCTACACAGCTGCGTCAAGCTAAGCCACAATCTTGCCTTTAAGCTAATTAATTAACTGCTTTCAACCATAACTGTTTCTTCACAGCTTTCTTAGTCTGGCAGTGATAAATACACAGTAATGATGTTAACAGTTTGGATTTACACAGCTGGTGTAACATACAGAATGGCATTCATATTTATGGACTTGGCAAGGTCCCGAGCCACCCTGCACTAATGTATCACCACTGAAATCACAGCAACTGGGCAGATTTACACCACTGAGTGATCCAATGACCTACTCGGCGTATCAACTCCTATGTGGGCATTAAGCCCAAAAGCAGTATTTATATATTCATAAAAGTACATACTCACCAAACAAGCTAAAGGTACTACACTGGAAATCACCGCTCTTCAATTACTGCATGTAATTTTTAATGCTGTTCAAGTTTAATTACAGTGAAGTACTTAACTGGGCTGCAGCTGATTGATCATGTTCTTGACTACTCGTCTCCTACTCCTCACAACTGCCAGATGGAGAGATCTAGATTAGTTTACACCACATAATGAGAGCTTACTGCTGAAATATGAATGAATATTGCATAGCTCAACTTGACCTGTTTTAACAAACTATTTAAAAAAATCCACCTCTGGCTAATCAATTATTTTTATTTGCCTTTCTCGCTTGCCAGGAATTGCTATGCATTTAGGTATTTTATTTAAAATGGAAATGAAATCATAATACATTAACTTAGCCAATAACCAAATGCATAAGACATGTTGGGGTTGGGTTTTATGGGGATTTTTAATGTGACCCTGTTTGCACATTGGTTTTGTTCTTTTACTCACTTGTTTCTTTGGAGGAACTTTTGAGTTCCTCAGGATTCATGCTACTAAGGAAAGATGATTGTAATTATAATGTTGCTCATTTGATCCATCTATGACAGAGTTCAAGAGAGAAGGAGCAGGAAGACCATTAAAGAAAATATGTTTCTCTCAAGCCCTAGTATTTATGCTATTTTAAAAATATTTTTTTCTCCTGTATCCCCTCCCTTCAAAAACAATAAGCAAACACATCCTTATTTTACTCACTTCTAAAAACTTGACTAAGCAATGACCAAAACATGATTAAAAAAAAAAAAAAAGAAGTTTTTTCAGCCAGAACTACAAATCAGTTGTTAGTCTTCATCATAAATATCAAGACAAGACCTTCTGTCCTAGCTCAGGAGGAATAGGACAGAGAGGGAATAGAGTAGGGACCCTTGTATTTCTGCTGTGATTCCAGAAGCAACTTAGAGAGTTTTGCAAGGCATAAAGTGTTAACAGCTCTTACAGCTTCAGACAAGTACGTGTTAGTTGTAACATGTTTGAAATAAATTAAAAGTTAACCTCACATCTGCAACAGCCTAAGTGCATTACACAAGCCTACGTACATGAATTTAGCTTTGGAAAGAGCTTCATAAATTCTGGATGAAGGAGCAAGAAAGAGGCCAGTTTGGAGCTTGCTGGGAAGGAGCCATGACTAAAAATATTGAATTTAACCTGTAGTGGCAGAGGTATGGCTGCAATCCACAGCGGAGGGTCACTGTGGGAAAGAAGAGGAGCTGGGATGGGTGCATACCAAGGACCAGGCAAGTGCTGTTCTACAAGCAAAGCAAGGACAAAGGTGCCAAGAGTTACATGCTTGTCCCACGAACACACAGGTGAACAAGACTCCCAGGCTGATCTTTGAAAATAGATCATCACAGCATTACAAGAAATATTTGGAGGTGTAGCTTTGACTCTTACTAAACACTGCCAAAGTAATTTCATTCTCTTTACTAACATGTGTACAGATTAATTACCAATGTAAAATACAGAATATGCCTGAAGAAATGCAATGTGTTTCATTTTCGCACCTGGTGCAACCTGGTGCACTGATCCCTCCCAGAATGTTATGTTTTACTGGATGTAACAAAGGAGACTGTAAGCAAAATTATCATTGCAAAACCTTTCAACTGCTTGGAGAAAAAAACAGGAGAGCAGTCAGCATCGGTTTTCCCACACAGTTCAGTTGCACAAAAAGCATTTACTGGGAATAACTTCTATAAGACAAAATTTTCAGGAGTATAAATGTGATTTTTAAAAAAATTGCATGGATGGATATTTCTTCTGCAAATGTTATTGAGAATGAGCAACTTGCAAAAAAGTTTATACATTTTGCTATATAAAACAATCAATTGCGGGACTCCAAAACAAGCAAAGCAGATTTGGCATCTGCCTGTATTCCATTAAATAAATGAGTAAGCAAAGTCGTTGCATAAAAAGTTTTTTAAGATGTAAAAAACAATAGACTACAGATAATACTAGAATGGGAGAACAAACCCTTTTCATTTTACAAGGTAGGCAAGTAATTGTTTGTGTGAATGGCTGTGTCTATCTGTTAGTGTAACAACTGCCTACAGAACACATGAAAGAAGTTAATAGCAATAATTATCTGGAATTAACGATGAACATAAACATTTCTTTGCACTCAACTAAATAAACAGCAACTGGAGCTTAGTATTCACCAATGGTGCAACCAGAGCACAGCACTTACCATGATGAAAGGGAATAACCATTCCAAAGAAAGCCATGGAGAAGCTGAGTCTCTCCATTAATAACAAATAGATAATTCGGAGCTTTAATTCCACTACTTCTAAAGCTGCATGAAAAGACTGGATCACAGCCAAAATGCAATAATCACAATGTCTGCAAATCAAAGAAATAAGCCATCAAGAAACTCAAGTTTTTCTGTAAAATGTAACTATCAAACAGTACCAATCCTTCTTGCTATCTGAACTTTGAAAACAAAGATCTTTAAACAAGCACCAGCAAATGAACCAGGATCCTAAAATTGTGAACTCTCTCTGTGTCCCACCACTGTCACACACAGACTCTGAGAATCAGTTTTACTATGCTTATTTTTGCCACCAATGTACTGAGAAAAGGGTGTCTTTTATGTGAAAAAGGATGAAATACAAGGGCTTTTGTGCCTTTCCTTTATTTGCTTTAGTTCCTTCTCTGTATGGAAGTAGAGAAAGTCCTGGTTTGGTTTTATCTTCACTACAGCTGCTTGCAGTTTGCATACTGCTTGCTTGCCTATCTGATTGGAGATGAGCAGGTGTGCACTGCACTCTCTTCCAATTTACATTCTGTATTTTAAAACAGACCATAACTTGCCATGGGCGTTTGGTTCCAGGAGAGAATGCCAAATACAGAACAGGAAGGTTTGCTTCTTAATTGCCTAAGTAAATAAAACTTTCTTGTGAAATATGTTACTATATAAAACACTGATGAAATACCACAGGGTATTTCTACATTTTCCAATCCCCACCCTCAAAAAATGATAGCTAATGGATTTCCCATACTATCTTAACAACAAGACTAGTTCTTCCTTTTGGTCAGTTAAAAGCATCATGATGACCAGGAACAGTTCCTGTGGGATGTCCATGTAGATTCTGTTACTTCGTTTAGGGGGTCTAGGGTAATATACAGAAATACATTTTGATATGTTGTGACACAGGCTGCAACAAGGAAATTAAATTATTCATTGTCTTGATTTTTTAGAAAATTTGTTACTGCAGTGGGGAAACCAATACCCATGATGTACATCACTAATACACGATGGGTGACACCCTTCAGATATGCAGCAATCTGAGATGTTGCTCCTATGGTCTGGAATTGATCAGAAATCAAGGTCTGATTTGGACCCTACCTCAAACCCACACACTTGAGGGACAGCAATGAAGACTGCCCAGATTCTCAAGGCAATGGCATTAGGTAGTTCTAAATGTTTAATCATTTAGTATGGTTCCAGAGCCTGAAACTAGTGTATTTTAGGAGTCACAACACTGCTTGGCTTCATATATTAACTCTTCTTCCATTCTATCCACCTCGACCTTTTGTATTAAGAAAAAGCTCATGAAATCTAAATTATGTTGATCACTATTCTTGATAGCACAGATTTCTTCAGACTCACCTGTTAACCTACATGCAATCCTTCCACAGGACTTGAAAGGCCACAGCAAACATTCCTCATCCTGCTCTATGCCCACCACAGGTGCCTTGGAGCACAGGATCCCACTTCCAGCAGAAATTCACAGATGTTTTGAGGCTAAAATTAGCATGGCCCAATGAACTGTGCCATCTTCTATTAGCCTAAGACATTGGCTTTGGATGGTACAATGAGATCCTGAAGCAATTTTCCTATACATTTCAAAAGCATTAATCTCTCTCATCACAAATTTGGCAAATTCAAAGTTGGACACAAATCTGAGAACATGAACTCTTACCTCTGTTTATGTCCAATGTTTTTTTCTTTTCCCTTTCAAAACCTATTCTCAGCTGTACAATTACAAAATTTTACAAACCTGTGCCCTTTTTTCTGCCATTTTCTGCAGAACAGTCTCCCTGCATTTTATTTCTGCTTTTCACAGATCATCATAACAAACAAATAATCATTAATTTATCCAACAGTGTTGTTGTTATTGCATTGTGAATTGCAAATAGGATTAATCTCAGGTATGTTAATAATCTAAAGTTTAAGCTCTAGCCTTACCAGTCCCTTGGACTGCCAAGTCAGTAAAGACAAGCACCCGTAAAACTGAACTATACTGCATCTGAGACACCTGAAATGGAGTATTTTGCCCTGTGGAAATAAGTCTTCCTATTGCTTGACTGTAAAGGAAACCTTGTACTACTACTTACAGACTCAATGTTAAAGTACATAATATTAGGCACAATAAATACTACTATTCTCATCTAATTCTTATTTTATTAATTATTTTCTTTGTACCTACACTGAAAAGTTGTTTATTCCTGCACATACAGTAAATGTTAGTACTTAGTTTCCTGAACTTCTTTGACCTGAATCAAGTTTGAAAACGTTGAAGCTTCTGTTGGAAGAAGTTGCCCATATTCTCATACCACTTCTTACTAACAATTATTCAAGTACTGATTAATAAAGTGTCAAAATGTTACATTACAAGGAAGCAGGAATAAATTATGAAATACACTAGTAGTTAATTCAACTATAATATCTAAAGTATTGTAGAAATAGGGATAAGTTTGGCTAAAGCAATTTTCAGTTGACAGAGATCTGTCAAAGGATTTCTCACTAGAAATAAGCTGGTGGTATAAACAAACTTTTGATCTTTTTTAGGCTTTCATGTTTTTTTCATAGTCTACCCAAATAATACAGAACAGCTTGTACAAATCATTCTACATTTTGCAATTTGAAGTATCACTGTTTTAAGGAAGAAGACTTTCTGATTAAAAAAAAAAAAAATCAAATTGTTCCCAAGTAAGACATTTGTGTTTTAAAGAGGCCATTAGGAATCCCTAATACCACTGTTGCTCTGTGCAACTGTTATTTCTATCATAAATGTGTCACAGGTTTTATTAACCAAGAGAAATGTGTGGTAGTTTTACCAGCTGTAGAGGATACTGGGAAACAGTTTCAATGAACCAATTAAGTCATACTTATACTGTCTTTTTCTCCCATTCTAGAGGGTTTTTCATTAAAATTATTTTCACACTTATTTTTTAAAAGATAAAAAAGGAAGCATATACACCATTCAACCCATTGCAGGTAGCTTTGAGTTTACATTTTCAAGATGCACTGAACATATTTTAACATTATGTTAAGAAGGATCAGTCTGTACACAGCAAGAATGTTCTCTTTTCCTCCATACAGCAGTTTATAAAGAAATTTCTTAAGAAATGTGGGTAGTTTTAAGACAACAGATGGTCTTGTCTCAGTGCAAGAAATAATAAAAGAGTGGATCATATATCATCTGACTCTAATAACACTTGAATAGCCACTTGACTTTCAGATTACTAAAAAGACCTACCTAGAGGCATCAGATTCATAGAACAACAAACATGGCGTGAGAAGCTCGAGCAGTGAAGACAGTGAATAAAAACATGTTCTTGTTGGAAAGAGAAGTGCAAAAATATTTTAGAGACAGCCTCTTAAACAATCATTTTTCAAACATCTCTAACTTTAGTGCTATTGCACTCTGAATTGAAGCTCTGAAACAGAAAGCTGGAATCTCACAGTTATTTCCTTTGTGCCATACCAGGCCAGGACACGGATTCTGCAATGGCTTCTTTGCAGCTGTAATTTTACTCATTCAGCCTCTGAGGTGAATCTCCTAGTTTTGATCAGCTGGACTGCTCATGTGAGCCCAGTCACAGTAACATTCCTGGAAAGTCACTACACTTTGCCTGGCGGTGGGAGCTCGTTAGGCTACCCAGAAGAAAGATGACCACAGATTTTATTAGTAATCTTACTGATTTGGAATTGAAATAAAAAACCTAGTCTCACCAAAAAAAAAAAAAAAAAAGAAACTCTTTCTGCTTAGTTGACATTCTGACCACAGCTTTATTTTAAGCCTGATTTCTCACATGTGGAAGAATTAACACTCAAAAGCAAATTTGTCCTTGATTATGCTCTGTTAAGCACAGAACTGTCTTTATAGGAAAATATGAATACATACCCTATACCACTTGAATTTTGAATGGGAAAAAGAGCAATATTCCATCTCTTTTTCTGTACTCCTTTAATAATAGAGGGCATGTTATTTCAACATACACTGCTGGTGTTATTCCATAATTCAAAAATTCTCCATGTTATTTCAATACATAAATTTTATTAGCAAAAGCTTCCATTTGCCCTGAAGTATTACTGAATGCTGATAAATTACTGTGGGCCTATAGCAATTTTTCCAAGCAGTCCCCATGTAAGTGTAAATTTAGTCAAACAAATCAAAAAGTGAGTTATGTTCAGCTGAAAATAATGATATCTATTGAGTGGTCAAAAACTGTTAGTAGCTATTAATAAATAATCCTCAGCACATATGGTGATGTCAATCAGCACTATTATTTCACCCATAGAGGAGGAATTTAGTAAGGTAGAGCTGCACAGTGATACACAAGTTAATCATCGTACACAGCACAGTATTGTCAGAGCTCAAGAATGCCTTTGATCCCTACCTCAGTTTCAGAGCATTCGGGTCACCCTTTCACAAAGCATTCAAATGTGGTGCATGAATACTTCAACACATATACAGAATGAATGACTGAGCTGCACTAGGTCACAGTGTAATCGTGACATTATCAATTATATAAAAAAAATCCCTAAGAAAACCAGCTACCCCACATGTACACATAGCCTTTTTCAATATTTTTCATCAAAACTTTGAGCACACAGACATATAGTGAGCATACACGTCAGTCAAATGGATTGGAAGCACTTAGGAGGAGATGTCATGGTCTGTTGCACCCGTGATGTAAAACGAAGAAGTTTAGATAGGCCTTTGACATAATGGACTTGACGAGAAGAAAACCTGAGCAGAGAGGGCACCTGGAGAGCCCCCAACAGCCCTGTGACATTTCCACAGCCAGACCTGAGCAGCACCTAAGCTCTGCCTATCACTGCTGCAAGGGTCCCCAGCACCTCTGCCAGCAAGATGTCTCTCGCTCTCATTCCCCACTTGTTGAAACAACGCCAGCCTGTGGAAAGCTGATGCTGCAAACCAGCAGCTGGTATTCGAAAGTATGGGAGAAAAGAGATAGGCTTATGGGAAATGTGAGCTATCTAACGAAAACTGGCTGTGAAATTTTGGTTGAAAAAGCACCACCTTGTTGTTGAATATATGCTCTTCAAAAAAGCAATGTGTCTAAGGGTGAGGCCAGAAACTAATGTTTTTCAGAAATACACCTGTGTTAATTCCTAGAATAACATACAGATGGCATCCAGACTGGTATTTTCCTGCTGCTGAACAAATAACAAATCTATTAAACATGTGTTCATCCTGTATTAATGCATATTAATGAAACATATATTTGCAAAAAATGTGAGTATTTCTAGAAGAAACAGAGTTATTTAATTTCAAAACACAAAATCTTAAGTTATGAAGCCATCTGGCAGTATAAGAGATTTTGTGTCTAGGAGACACCAAAACAAAAAAAAAAGAAAAAAGGAAAGCAAGGAAAAGAAAGGTCACTCTCATAGTAAAAAGAGGAAAAAAAAACCTAAAATATTCCCATTATTATAACTGAATTGGCCACAACTTTAAGCAGCTATTTATTTTGATTTGTAAACACAAAGCCTATATTTTAATAGAATGTATTTTAGAGTTCTGGGATATTAAATGGTTCTAATCCTATTCTACTTTATGACTAGTTCAAGAAATGACCTCTAGCTAGATCTGGCCTTGTTCTATCATGCAACTAGATTTTTCTTACAGAAAATAAATTAAAAAGGTGTGACCTTGCTGAGGGCTTGCAGAGAAAATGAGGTACATCTTGTCACAAGCAGAAGCGCCTATTTGAAACACGGTTTGTTCAATTTGAAAGGCTGCTGCTTTCCTCAGATCAGAAGTTAAGATAAAGGCAGTTGGATGAAAGAAGAGAAACATTTCCAAGAGATGAAATTAAAGAGCTACACTGGAATCCCATTCAGTGACACAGTGCCTTTTTGTGTGAGGGTTTATCTGGGATGCATCAGCCACACCTCGTCCCTGCAGAAGCAGGCTCTTCACCCAGCACAAAGCCTGTCGCAGAAGGAGAGGATGAGGACTGCTCACCGACAGGAATCAGAGGACATTCTCCCCCACACAGCAGGACATGGCAGAAATGAAATAAGCCACCTCAATGTTATACTTTTTGCTTGGGAGAAAAATTTAAGCCCCTGCTTGTCTAGATCTCAGCAGCTCTTTTGTGAGCTCTGTCCTTCCCATCACCAACAAATGTGGCATCAGTGGGCAGTGTTCCCAGATGGCTAACACCTCTGCACTGAAAATTCAAATTTTAAGCAAGTAGTAGAAGACCCACCCAAAAATGGGTATTCAAAACCTGTCTCACTGTTATGACTGGTAGCTCACACTCAATTAACTTTTAATTTGACCTCCTAAAAACACACAGCAATTTGTTTGACACCACCTCACCAGAATAGCTTGTATTTGGTGTCCACATCAAAAATAGGTTTATTTCATATTTTCTCTTCTAGTATCCTAAATAATTTCCTTGCTCATGATCACAGCAAGTATCAGGTAGCAAGGCTCAGATTCGGTCGTGTCCTTAAGTGCTTATCTAAGCCAGTCAGGTTAGTCCTCAGCCCACCAGGGCCCAGCAGTGTGGACAAGCAGCACGCAGGTTTATTCCCCTCTGCAGCTGCAAACCTGCAGCACCATGAGCCCGTGACTGGTTCCCTGCTGCCCCTCAGCAGCGCAGCCCAGAGCCTTTAAGGGCTCTGACTCTGGCTGCTCTACAGCACAGCAGCTTGTTCCTGGCACAGCGAGTTCCCCTCTGCCACCACCCCTCATCGCTGCTGGGGACAGCGAGCAGGGAGCAGAGGGTGACCCCAGCCCCTGGCCCGCCCCAGAGCCGGGCTGGATGTCACATCCCCTGTCCCATTGCCTGTCCCATTGCCTGTCCCATCGCTTCCAGACTCCAAGGCTTGGGGCAGGTGGGATGGATCACACCCACAGCCACAGAAGCATTAACGCAGGTTCTTTCTTGCAGTGCTTGAAATGTTTTTAATCCCAACGTGATTATGAGGTGCCCCGCTTTAAGTATCATAAAAGCAGAACCACAGCCTGCAAAAGATTGCCTTACAATTATCTCACAGCAGCTATTTAAATATCACCCAAGCATATGTTGTGCTAATTCTTATGACCAAATACAGTTTCATTTCACTTGTTCAGAACAAACCCTGACTGTGAACAAAGCTTTTGGTGAAGTGACAAGTGGAATTCCAAACGAGTAAGACAAATATTTCCTCCAGAGGCTAAACCTACTGCAAAATATTAATCTCCTCTTCTACACATCTTCACATGTCTTTGGTGAAACACCTGTCTGGAATTGTTAATAACAAATATTTTTCAGGGTATACACTTCAAAGACAGTACTGCAATGTCAAGCAGTGTAAAACTTTTGAAGTAATTTTAGCTAAATACTTCTGTGACAACTGTCTGAATCAATTTGTCTTAGCTGACTATATTCTGGTATTATAAAAACCTAAGACCTGGTTATCAGCCAAAAAGGTAAAAATTTGAGTGAAGTCATAACTAATAAGTTGCACAAATCAAACACTCACACACAAAAAATTATAATGTTGTAGTTGATTTAGGAAATGAACTATGCCCTCTGCTTTCTTAACTTCCAATGCAAATGCTATTTTTCCTTAAAAGGATCAAATGAAAAAAAATTTATGCACTAAAGGCCAATTCAATAAACCAACGAAACAGCAATAACCCAATATTAAAGAATTACAAAATGAGAATTTTATGGCCTTGCTTAGCATAGTAAAAAATTTTGTCCTTAGCAAGGAAAAAGATAAAAATTCAAAGTAAGATGATGCTAAGAAAGGACGGCTATTTTTAATTGCTGAAAAACCTCATATCACAGGCAAGTAATAAGGCCAAAAAAAGAAAAGGAAATAAAAAAGAAATAATTGTGTGCATGTGTTGGGGGGTAGGGGGAGAAAAGAAAGCAAACTAGAGCTAGAGACTTAGCAAAACTTCTGAGAATTACTCACAATTGTGGTAGCAAAAAAAAAATACCACCCAACAAAGAAGGTCAAGCTGACCTCAAGATTCTAAGTCAGGCTCTTGAAATCCTAAATCATACAAAGCTCCATCACTTCAAGGCATACAAACATAAGAGGATTAAGGTAAGTGTCCCACCTAAAAGCCTGAGAAAACAAAGATTAGTTTTAAGTACTGAAAAGAAACACAAATCATATGGATGCTCCATGCACAGGAAGGAATAATTGTTAGGTTGTATTAAGAGCACAGTAAAATAAGCACTACATAACATAAGAAAAAAATCCAGGTTTGCTTGCCACCTTCTGAGTGCAAATATACTCATGTCAAAATGTAACAAATATTAAAGAACCAACTCAAAACCTATTGAAGTCAGTGGTAAGTTTTTTATTGACTTCAGTTAGCCAAGACCCTCTGTTTAGAAAGATTAAGTAGAAGATAAATAAAACTATTCTTCTTAGGGGAGGGCAGTAAAACTGCTGCCCTCAGCTCACTGTACCTACCTGAGTGACTTCAGTAACTCACTTATCAACCCAGCCACACAGCAACAAAGGCTTTCCCTATAGGTAAACACTCAGAAACAGTTTATGCTAGTTA
Source organism: Monarcha castaneiventris obscurior (assembly GCA_026261815.1). Classification (NCBI taxonomy): domain Eukaryota; kingdom Metazoa; phylum Chordata; class Aves; order Passeriformes; family Monarchidae; genus Monarcha; species Monarcha castaneiventris. Next base: position 8,478,379 of record JAMPIT010000712.1, on the reverse strand, counting down.
TGCTATCAGACTCTTGGTCATATTTGCATTTATGCTACATTTATGTTAGCAGGACAAAATGTGCTGCCTTTTAAAGGATGACATTAGTTCTCCACGTTATTCTACAAGTTTGAACTATAATGGTCATGTCTTGACTTTATTAGATGTCAAATGCAATTTGAGCATGCACTCCAAATTCTGTATTCATTTTCATGTCAAGGAATATCTAAGAATATTAGTGATGCAATTGTTTATGCTTCTAACTAGATGGAAAGAGAAATAATACACATGATTTATGGGCTGACCAGCTTTCCACCAGTGAACACTACTTCAAGAAGTTATTGTTTAATTGAAGAGTTCAAGTTTGGAAAAATTCCATTCATCTTCTTGTTACGTACCTGCTGGAAGTAATCGGTGACTTGTGGCACTACTGAGCACTTATGTTATCCTGTCCCTCTATTCCAATGCAACTCAGTAAGACAGAAGCTTGGACTAACCAACCAAACTTGAAACTTTCCAGTTGTTCTATTCATTAAAATTAATGCTTGCACCTTTGTCCTGTACTTGTCAAAAAGCCTCTACTGAATCCTCTCAAATATCTACTTATTTAAATGCAAATATGAAGTTAGGGATCTGGGGGATCCCCGTGCTTTTCTAAGCACTTAGTCAACTAAAACACTCCCTGACATTAAACAAGTCACTTGCCAAGTGGTCTCTTTTGAACCCAGCTGAGAAGTGGATAAGGGATTTTAGAGCTGAACCAGAGGCAAAGGGCTTGGCGGATTCCACCACATCTGAACTGTGCCCCCAATGCTTCCTCCTCTGTGGAAACTAATAAACCACACTGTTTCAGAGGAAAAAAGTAGTATGACAAGCAATTAAGTGCTGTCAAGTCAATAACCTTTTGTCATGAAGACACTTAATGGGGAGAAAATTCCCTTTTAGTTTATAATTCATTCTTCTTACAGGTTGTTTGATGAAAAGTCACTTATCACATTATCAGGGTCATTTATAAGCAGAATTGTATTTTTTAAAGAATTAGGCACAGTCTTCCACAAGCAAATCAAGACAAACCTGGCTGTACTGGCCAAGATGACCAGTCACTGGAAATTATAGCAATCTGTATTTGATACAAATTAATTTCACCCATAGACCCAATGCATTCCAGACATTTAACTTGTCTTGGGAATGTTTTCCTCCTAGTCCTTTGAGGAAAAGAGTGAATATTCTTGTCATTCAGGATGAGAAGCAAGTAGGAAGAACATAACTTAAAGAGGTACTTTAAAAAAAAATCTCCCCCATTTACTTTTAGCATCCTAAACACAATCTGAAACTTAACAACACCAGACCATTTTCGACCACTTTCAAAGCAACCTTCCCCAGAATTTGCATAAAAAGTTTTCAAGAAATCAAAAATTTCTGTTCACTAAACACTAGGCTTCTGCTTATAATTATTTTAAAATAATTTTGATAATGTTTTCAAATAGATGTAGAATTCCCACATTAGACTAAGTTAACATTATCTGCAGAATGTTGTTTTTGTAACACCACTGGCTAAACAAAAATAATTTCTTCATTGGATTAACCTGTCTTCTGAGCCTTTCCTACTGTCAGATACAGACAAAAGCTGCACTGTTCAAAGGCATTTTGGCCAGCTGTTGCACAGAAGAATACAAAGTACGTGAGGTAGCAGTACACAAGGTCACAGTGCAGAGCAAGCGCATATTCAGAGAGTTTTTCACTGCCGTTTCCTACAAGCCTTTAGCACAGGCAAAATTTCAATCTCATTACTAGGTCACCCACTGCTCTCACTTCCTCTGTCAAAGAACTTTCCATGGCAAAAGTGACAGCCATTCAACAGCTATATTGAGGTCTTGTTGTGTTGCGGGGAGCAGTGTAAAAACACAAGGTTGGACAAATAAATGCTTTGTTTCTTATCAGAATTGCTTCAACACCCAAGGGAAGCTCAGGCAGAGCGTGAGCAGGACACCCTCCCTTTCCCCGCTGAGAGGAATGCAGCGGCTGAGGACTTGCACATCAAATTCCTGAGATGCTGCCAAAGAAAAAACAGCAGCATCCCACAGACCTGTCTCCACCAAGCATGGCAGTGAGGCTCAGCCATGACCAGGCCCAGCCAGAGACCTGATTGCAGGGGCGCCGTGGGGGGATGCAGCTCTGCTCTCCTCCCATTACTGGGGACTCACAACTCCTGTGGTGACTCCTCACATGATCTGCAGCCTCGCAGGGAAACCCCTGAAGGAAATGCAGCAGCAGAGTTATTGCCTATGGCGATGCTATGGAAAGAAGTAGTAGTGACAAGATGACATTGAGAGTCTGACACTGTAGATTAGCCCAGAACCATATCAAAATGACTCGCAGTTATCAGATCTAGATGACAATGAGACTCCGACATCACTGTCATCTATACTGAAAAAATAAATAAATGCTACATGCCACTAGCCACAGGAATGCACAAGCATTATAGATATGCTGCAGCAATGCTGTCTATGGCAAGGATGGCTCAAGAGCTTCGATAATTAACCTAAACTCAAGCTTATACAATTTTGTCTTTTTCATTAAAAGGAAAAAAATATGCATGAATACTATGATTAATCTAGGGATAATTCATCGTACAGTCACAGAGCAAAGTGCTGGTAATTGAACAATATCAATTAGGTATCAATAAATATTGAATTAGTACTCATCATTCTGATGTGCAGAATGGCAAGGATGGATGCATCAGGCTAGTAAATTGGGTACCGGATGGAAAACCTTCTGCATTCCAAATGCCCTCCTGTGAATAGCATCCAGCAATCCTATCTGAAGGCATTAGGCACAAGACACATTAACAGTCAGCAAACTCAGGCTACGTGCAAGGGCAAGCACACAAGGGCTCCCTGCTACACGCAGTGTGGTACCCCCAAATCAATTCTCTGACAGACACGGAGCAATAAGGCATGTGGCACTGGTGACTGTGAGCAGACAGCAAGGTAAGAGGGACAGCTGCAATTATTAGGAGCAGACAACAGCAATATCCTACAGGCATGGAATGAACACACCCATGTACAAACAGAGGAAAATGAAAGATACTTTTTCTCTTCCTTTTTTCGCAATGAAAATATGTTAAATACTAGGTTTCTTTTTCCATTAAAATAGTTTTACCAGAACACTGTTGTAACTGCTGTCCAAAAAACTCAATTTCTCTTCCTACAAAATTTTAGAAGAAAAAGCATTTAAATTTTTACTTCAAAATGAGCTGCTTCAGACTGACCACCAAGTCATTTGTCTTTTATTGCCACACTTGTTTTTCTCTTCCTTTTTCCTTTTCATTAAAGTCATACATTGAAACTACAAGCTAATGAAACAATGATGAACATCTACTTCAATAACACTGAGAATTCTCAAATGTGCTTTGTTTGTTTTGTTTTTTCTGCAAAATTAACACATTAGAGACTATTTACCACTGTACAAAATTCCTTTCTTTATTTATGAAAGCTACATCTTTACTATCATGATGTGAAATGAAAAGCCTCCTGTACTTGTTGCATACAATTAAGCTGCAACAAAAGCCAGCCCAAGCCATTTCACATTTCATAGGGCTGCAATTATTCTTTAACTGTTAGAATATGCTGTCCCCCAGGAGCTAATTACAGAAAAGCTCTCATCACATACAAGAAACACACAAACAAATCCTTCAAGCACAAAGCAAATGTTCAACATTAAAGAGATGCATTCAGGAAGTCACACCAATCAGTTTGGTTCAGCTAATTACTAATCTGATTTCTGGAGTAGTTGCATTAGATAATTATGATGCCCATTCACAACTTGAAAGCCAGGACTCTGACTGATTATAATAAAGATCTAGGACTCGAAATAAAAGTAAGGGCAGAGTATGAAATATACATCAGAACGGGGCTGATGGGGTGCGTTTGTTTATTGCCGGCACTTCCTTCGGCTCTTCGCTTTGGAAGGCCCCATCCAGAGTTTGCTGCACCCAGCAGGAAGATTTCCATTGATATCCCTGCCATTTGGATCAGGCCCAGAATAACAAGGCATGGCTTTGCCTTGCAGATTATATTAATGAAGTGGCCAGGAAGGAGCCCTCGTTGCGTGCTTTTGGCCGGGCCGAGAGCCGCGTTCCCCGGCAGCCGCTGGAGCCGATGGCGGAGCCCATCCCGGGCACTGCCCTGGGCCCGGCTCTCACAGCCCTCCTCCAGGGCCTGGTGAGAGGCACCCAACTGGGATAAGAATTAAACTCTTCAGAGACTCCATTGTAAATGTGCTTTAACTCACATTTTGTTTGGTTTCAGCTTCTGCAGGACTTTTGCTTCCTCCAGCAATTGCTTTGCTGGGGTTTGAGCGTTTATAAAGGTGCATGATCCAAAATACAAGGTACAACAATTCCTCTAGTTTCTGACCCAGCTGAACCCCTAAATTAGTCCACTGTAGTTTTAACCTGAGACTGGCAAAAATTTGCTTGCAGAAACACCAATATTTACACTTTATAGGAAAACATTGTTCTAATTAAATGTATGATGAAGTAAATATGCTGAATTCTCTTATCAGTCCAGCCCTTAGTTTATGCTCTCTTTTAAAGACTTCACCAGATACAAGGGAAAAAAAGTCTTTTAAAGCCCATTGACAAATTTACAGGTAGCAATTCATTCCAAGTAACAACACAAGTACAGGAGAAAAAAAATAGGAATTAAAACTTTTCATAAAGTTACAGCCTTGCATGTCTTGCACCAACCAGGGTAGTACTACTAAGCCATTACATGCATTAAAATAAATACAAAAAATGCAGAACTTGACCTGTCATTTTCATCATCATGTGTAACATCTGAATGTCTGATGAATGCATGGTGGCATTAAATAAGTGTGAAATTTAAACAAAGGCTGAATTTCAGACAGGTGAACCAGCTTCAGTAGAATGTGTTTGGTGGTCCTTTGCCAAGCTGGGGCAACAACAGAGATTAAAACACCATATTTTAAACTAATTAAAGAATAAATAAGTTTCAGCTGCAACTTGAGGTTCACATTAAACCCGAGACTAAAGAAAATAAAAGAGACAAAGGCTAGAAAAACATATCAGAAGCAAGTTTTCCCACGGATCCTTGAGACTCATCAGCAATAGTTTCACATTGTGGGGTAACAAATTCTGTGTATGTCCTTGAGAGGGTGCCCCTGCTCAGCTCACCGTGTAGGGACTGATCACACTGCTTTGTACACACATCTGCCAAATGACACGGGTTGCTAAAGATTTTTTGTTGGTTAAAACCCCCCAAAAATAAAATATCCATTCAGTCTGGCATTCCTCCACCTCAGTATCTCAAATAAGGCAAAACTACACTCTATTAAATTGCTTGCACATAGTCACGCTGGACACTTTTCTGAAGCATTAAGGTGAAAGGGATTCTTTGCTGCTGTTAAACTAAATGAATGAGAGCTGCAAATCTGTATTTCAAAGTCAATAGGCTACAATATTTACAGGGCTGCCATATGTGATAGCTTAAAATTCAAAACGGAACGAAAATTGTGTGGGGTGGAAACTAATGTTATGGAATCTGAACCAAGGCTACATTTATATTTCACTTTAATGCTCTAGCTGTTTAATCAAAATATGAATAAAAGGTCTAAAAGACCAACACACAAAAATATCATAGTTCTGGAATTTAGCTTTAGCTTCCTATTGTCAACCAATTACTGTGTAATTTTTTCCCTGTGACTGAATAACTAACTGTTAGCAAATAATGAAAAGGCAATTACAGCAGAGCTTTGTTCATATTACCTTCTTCATTTTATTCAGGCTATAATTATTGTCAATGCTGGAGGCTTACTGTACCATGTAAGTGGCACCAGGGAAGAAAATGGAATGGGCTGGTGCATGGAAAATTGCAAATGTCACAGCTACCTTCATCATCACCGTTGGACTTCAGAGATTAAAAAAAATAAGCAGTAAAAAGCTCTCCACGTATGTTTTGCAAATTCTGTACCTCAATCTGTTGCAAAGGATGATGAACTGGTGGAAGGGAAAAAATTCAAGTACCATATTTGTTCTTTTTTTGTTCTTAACCTCTGCTGCCTACCTCCCCCCCAAAATTTTTATTACTTTTAATTCCCAGGGGGCAGCTTCTTTTGCCACAGTGTGCCTGGAAACAAACTCATGGAAATATTCTTTTAGCAGCAGTTCTCATTAAGGATGTCCATGCTGTTCTATAACACAGTGGCATATAAATGATGTATTTTATGGGGTTTGATCTTTACTTCTTTGCCACATACAGACATATCCCTAGGAAAAAGAAAGAACAGTATGACCTGTGTGTGCAGATTTAGCGTGCCATACTTAGGATCTGACACTGACCATCTATTTTGACCATTGTTTCTCTGGGCTTCTAGTATTTGTCAGAAACAATGGATACAAATCAGAAGTGTGCAATTCCATTCTACCTTTTTTTTTTAGGAAGAATAACATTCCTGTGTGTTATGCACATTGTTTTTTTCTTTGCATTGTTGTTTACAAGAGAATCTCAGTAAAACTATTTTATGCATTTTATTCATATGCAGTGTTGCAATTGTTTTTAAAATACGTAAATCATTATATAGCCAGTTAATTTTTCAGTATAAAGTAAGGCTGACATACATTAAAAGACATCATAGCTTGATGCTGACTTGTGTTTAAACTTGCTTCCAAACTGACTGGCAAATTTTGGTATAAATTGCTTAATATAATGCATGATAATTCTTCTGATCTAGGTTAGTAAAAGAAGAAATGCATCTTTATATTTTCATAAAATTGAGCTGCTTTGTACTTTCATGGATCTTCCTGTCAGATACATGTATATTCATCATCTTTCTTCAGTATTTTAGTGCTAGCTGTTTATCTTCTACTACTGTTGCTGAAGCAGATACTTCCACAAACACTACATTCATAACCTAACATTTATAATTGTTCTTTCTGCTTGACACAGTATTTGGCCTTCAGTGTCCCCCAGCACTCTCACAATTAGAGGAGTGAGGTTTTGGAGTCTGCTTCACCCAAAGAAAACAAAGTGAATTCCAGCAGGAGACTGTAAGTCTTCCATAAAAATATAGGGATGGAAAACAGAAGCGTAATGGCAAATGGCATCAAGTGAAACCACAAAAAGAGAAAAATAGAGGTGCCTCTCCTGGGCTCCTTTGCAGCCCTAAACCACTTTCATGCTGCCCTGTTCCTCCCAGGAGATTCCATAATCAATGCCCTTCTGCAGGTGGTGGGAAGGAGACCCTTTGGGTGCCTCCTCCCCTCCCCTGGGATCCTGGGCCAGGGAGGGCTATGGAGGTGATCTCCCACACTGTATTTCTGTGAGCACCACCCTGCTCCTTCAGCTGGGCTGGCTCTGGGGCTGCTGCCAGGGAAAGGCACTGGGACTTTTGGCACGCTTTGCATTTATGGACAAGACCAGCAATTAAGCCCAGAATATAAATCACTGCCTTTCTGCTCCCAATGACTCAGAAACTACACTAAGATAATATGCTTGTCACTTTTATAGCTAATGTCTGCATTTTTTAATGATTTATTTAATTCGTTAAGCCTTTCTTAACTTTGATATCAGAAATTGCCACATCCTTGTGAAAATGATCAAAAGGCTTCATATTAGGAAAAAAAATTAACCACTTATTTTTTTGGAGGACAGAAGAAGGAGTCATAGAAAAATTATTTGGAACTAGCTACTTAAAAAAAAAGTAATTCTAGTTAATGTAATTTGGTAGAGACATCCAGCACTACTCTTTTTTTCCCTAGGTTTAGCCAGTAAAGACTACAGAAAATGGTTTTGTGCAAACTCCGTCTTCCAGATAGGAGAATTAACTATAGAATACCCATTAGCCAGAACAGTTCACAGAGCAAAGGAAGGGACCAGGATCATACTATATGCCTTAAAATGTCTGAATTTTAATCACTGTTAATTAGATGGATAGCACTCAAAGTAAGGACAGTAGGTCATCCTAGGCAAGGGACATGTTCCTACGTGACACCTAGCCTAGAGTTCAGCACCAAGAGAAGAACACCTCACTGTATGCAACAATGCTCTCTCAGAAGGCACTTCATAACAGTTTCAGTACTTTGTGCTTTGCTTTAAACACCTGCTGCCAAAATCTAAAGATTCCAGCTTCCTGTTGAATTTTCACCCAGCAGTTACACGTGAGTGGCTTTACACAGTCACTCAGATTTTGCTTTGTCACATGAGTGCGAGGTTAGTCTTACTATCACAAGGTGACTTGTTTCAGAAAAAGTTAATATCATGGGTGTATCTTGCCTGTCTAACTTCATTAATTTAATTTCTGTACTATTAGCTAAATTTCTAAGTGTGTCTATCCTGTTGGCTGCAAACAGACATCATCTCACACTAGCTGCACATCCAGCCACCAAGAGCCCTGAAATCCAAACTGGAACCTTTTAACCCCTCTAGTGTGCTGCTTAATCTGAAGGAGCACTCCTGGCCCTGCCAAACTGAAAGGCTGATATGCCAAAAACCTTTCCTATAAAGTATTTTTTAAAGCATGAATCAGCATTATTCATGGAACACATTCACACTTATCACAACTGGCTTTATATTTAGAAACACTGAGAGCTTTCATGATCTGACTGTGGCGAGCAGCCCTTACCAAGAATTATATCCCACACGCAAAGCATTGCTCTACAGTGAATTTATTCCATCTAAAATACTCCTGGTGTGGAGGCCCAAATTTCCAGCATGCCCCCTCCGCTGTGATGCACTGACAACAGCAAAACTGCCTGTATTCTCACAGGCAAACTGAGCCCAAGGGGGAGTGAGCTCTGGTCATCCTGCAATTGCAGAAGCCTGTGTGGTACCCATAAGAAAAGCTCTGCCTCTTGCTCTCCAACAACACAACTGCAATTGCAGTCACGTATCTGGGTAGTCAATTAGTGCCTGTAAAATGCAGCTGCCCCAATAGAATAATAGTAATTTAACTATCCTATAGAAGTTATATTCAATTCTTAGTTTAATTCATGATCCATGGGCAAATCAACAGCTTAAATAGTTTGTTTTTGTTTTTCTAAGTAACAGTATAACTGGGAAATGGGAATAAAATCAATTGCATACAGACAGCACAGTAAGGGCATTTCCCTTCTTATACATTTTCCCTGGCAACGCTTCGGGACCTTTGTGGTCTGTGGTCATTTTTCAGCTCTCTGTGTCAACAAAAACAGACTTTTCAGCTCCAAAAGAAATGCATCACACATTAAATCCTTACCAAATTTAAGCCTACTTTGTCATTTTTTAGATCCTGAATAATATCATAAACTTTTGGGATTACAGAAGTAATAATGACCAGAGCCCAGGCAATTTAAGCCTGCTGTGCTAATCGCAGAGTAGAAAGTCTTTTATAATAACATCTATATGCTAGAAAAATAAAGATTTCAAACCACCCAAAACCCTGCTCTTTCCATTCCCTGCAACAATGCAGAGGTCATTGCTGAGATAATGACGCACATCCTCCAAGCCATTCAGATCATGTCCCAACACAGATGAAAAATAATCTGATCACTCTTTTTTCATTAAAAAAACCCCAATACTATTTCTTAAAAAAAAAAATCCTCTGATTTATTGAAAAATGTAGTATGATGTCAGTGTGAATTAATGTTTCCCATAGGCATACTAATAAGCTCCATGACATAATAACTTGTTATACTACACCAGTGGGACCTTAAAATTATTCCAAAGATAACATAACACAACACTTGAAGCAGCAGGAAACTTCCAGCATGCTTTTAGATGTTTTACAGTGTTACTAATCTTTGAATTGCTTGGAAAAACTGAAAGGAAACAGAATATTTAAAATTGGAAGCACTGCAGCTAGAAAATGACTCCATTCCAAATTCCAAATGTGCACAGGAGATTAATGTCAATGTGAAAAAAAAGGCAGCAGAAGGGGGGAAGTTATTAAATGCACTTTCTAAGTTGGACATGTGCCTTTTGGTAGTCCAGTGAAAATCTGTTTTTATTTGGCTGAGTTATGAGGGTTTAAAAGAACAGACTTGCACACATACCAATTTCTTATTAATGAGAAGTTGGTTTTGTTTATTTATTTATTTGCAAATGAAATTTAAGCTAATGATTGCCCAGCAACAACATCAGGATACACTTGAGAAAAGAAGCAGAGACTGCTTTTTCTGTAGCACATAAGGGTACCATCTAACGTCAAAAAAACCTTAGGAAGTCAAAGTAGAAATTAGTGCAGTGTAAGCTAATAACTCTGCATGGTGTAGCAATGTGCTCTCCTGGGCTAAACACTACGAGCAGACAAAAAAAGAAAATGAAGTGGTGTGGTGCAGTTCACTAAACTGTCACAATTTGTATTTTAATCTCAACATTCAAACCATTTATTCAAACAAGTCACTTGAGATATAAGGGAGGAACCCCAGATCCCTCAAAGAAAGGCCACCAAGCAAGTGCTTGGGCAACAATCTGTGTGCTCCACCCAACAGTGCCAGAAAGGTTTTCCAGTCATGAGACAGAGAGCCCCTAAAAGGTACAGGGAGCAGTGCTCAGCAAGGGCTGCCACACAGCCAGGCAGGCAGTGGCCACTGCTCCAGCTGCCCAGGGAAGCTGCCTGCCCACTCCAGCCAGCACTGGCTCACCTCAGTGAGCTCACACAGCAGGCTGGATGGAGGAGCAAAGCTCTGCCCAGGTGAAACACAAGCACGGCCTCCACAGGCCTGCGTGAGCCATGCTCTGGGCTGTGCAAAGTTCTGGCCTTAGGGCTTGTGTGACTCGGACAGAAACATTCTTCCCTTCTTCCAATCATCAAAATTTCTGTGTGTCTGACATACATTTACAGCATCATCTCTTCGAACCAGCTGCCTTTCTGTCCAGTTTAATTTCACCACAATTTCCACTTGGCCTTGCTAAGCCATTCTCTGCTTGTTCATTTCTAAAATGATAACATAACCCTGACCACTGCTCCCAGCTGAACAGTACAGTGTTCAACCAAAGCTAAAAATGAATATTCCATGCAAAATATGTTAACCTTTGATCCAGACACATCTCTGGAATAAGTGATCCTGTTGTGCTGCAATCCTTTGATCACTCGCACAAAAATTGGAACCATTTGCAAAAGTAAAGCTTGTGATTTGCACATAAACCAGACCTGATGGGATGGTTTACAGAAGGCTGTAGTACCCACGCATTACACTGGGAATGCTTGTCCAGTCCTAATACAGTGGTCATGCACTAAAACCATTCCCATCATGCGTCTAACATGGGTTAAACCCAAGTTTCTACTCAAAAGCCCTGCAGAAGGAAGCAGGATGGTGTGTCTAAAACAATAAATCACCCTGAACTCAATGAGCAAGTGATCTCACATTACCAGGTATCGCAGGACAGAGAGGCAAGAGCAGCTCTGAAAGCTTCATCAGCCATGAAAGATTTGGTTTCCTATTCATTCCCTCAACTGTTTCAACATCATGGGAATCTACAACAACCGTGTGAAACCATTTTCCACAGTGAACCTAGAACACCTGGGGAGCTCTTTGTAGTCTCTGCCAAGCAGCTATCTTTAAAAGGAAGGATAAACTGCAATCTGAAAATGTCAGATACAGACCACTACTGGTACAATGGCAAGGCACAGTCAAGCAGAGAGAAGGGGTGCAGTAGGATGGATGCTTTGGGCTAGATAAAGAATTAGATGGAAATAAACATAGAGAATTATATGGAAAAGGAAGTATTTTAAGAGTATGCAAAGGCTACCAAAGGGTTGAACAAACGTAGCAGCAGAGATGAACAGAAAGTGATACACAAGTAAGTTTGAAATCTACTATTCCCACGATCCACAGAGAACAGGAAAAAGAAAAAAAGGAACTAAACTATGAGCTGGAAATGCTCCCCCCCTCCAACCACATAAAAAAATATTAACGTGATATACCACTGAAAAAAGATAAGGGAGCCCTGTACTTTTCACTAACTGAAGATTTTACCTTAAGTTGAATGATTCATAATCCAAGGAAAAATAAAAATCTATACTGAAATATATTGTAATTTCCTTTATCACTTACAATGGACTTGTGGGGAGGCAGTGAAAGAGATAACTTATTCGAGGAATTCAGTGTGCTTATTTCACAAAAACAACACAAGCTGCATTTTCTTCACTGAAAAGCAAAACATAGTCTGAGAGTTTCAGACTGAAGAGACAACTCCCCTTAAAATTCTGTTCAATTTCTAATATTGGGCATGACAAACAAGTTTAAACATACAAGAAAGACTCACTTTAATGCCAACTTTTTGTCCATAGGAAACATCCCTATATAGGACTCCCATCTTGGTGGAAACCCTGCACAGAAAAGCTCTACAGCAATTTCTATTTTTTTTCTTGCAAAATGGATGCACATAGAGAAAATTCAAGTTTCTGAGATTCTTTTTGCTAAACATTTTTCATCATCTGTCTTTAGAGATACTCAGGTATGTTGCCCGTGCTGCTCACAGAAGTTTTTGCTGACTAATATTACAATTAAAACTATTAACATTAAAATATTTTCCCTTTTAATATTATAGCATATATTATAGGATATATTATTGTTTACTTATTAACAATATTTTAATTAAAAATAAACAAAAAAAGTGAAAGTGTTCAAAGCAGATTGAATGCCAGTTAACATCCCAGAACACACTTCTACATCTGCTTGGTGCATCCATCCCTCACTAAAAATCTAATCACAAACAGAACCTATCAACAGGCATAGTGCAAAAAATTCAGTCAGGAAAATGGGTGAAATTAAAATGGTGGAAATTTCAAGTGCTGTCATTTGGTTCATTTGAGCCCAGCTTACAAAATATTTATTTAATTTAGAAACACAATCCATGAAAACTCAGAATTGCATTGACTTGTAGTTGGATTGAGAGGGTGTGGCTTGTTTGTCAGTCAGTAGAAGTGTTGCTGGAAACTCATGTAAGCTTGATCTAATTGGACTTTGGAGATTGACTCCAACAGACCATAGTGAGACCACCAGCAGTACATTTCTTAACCATATGCATTCCCATAATTGCAGTCTTCTATTCTCATCAAAGTTTATTTTTTGCATGGCAAAATGACATGACTTGGTTATTTGGAGGACCAAACAAAATGCAAGTGACAATTAAAATTTAAGTGTAAATTAATTACATGCCTGGCTATTGTCAACTGCATTAAAAGAGTGCTGCTGAACGGGAATGATGCCATCGAATAGTGAAAAAATCTGAAGTTATGGTCTGTGTTAAACATCAAGCCTCTGTAATGCAGGTGGCTTATCTCAAAATACTGCTTTGTGTGGGCCTGTTCCTCTCGTGTCAGACACAAGCACCGAAACAGTTTTATACAGAAGATGATAGGTAATCTCACAGGCTGCTTTAATTTCTCATCATTGATTTTCTGTAGGGTACACAGGAAGCATCTTCAGGATTTAGATGATTCCCATTTGCAAATATTTTTAGATAAAATAGTCATATGCAATTATAGAACTAACCTCTCAGAAACAAGCCCATCTTGCAGTCCAGTGAAAAAACATTCATTTTCAAGCTATAAAGTCATGGTTAAGAGAATAAAACATACTAGAGGGTCCCTTGGTACATCTTGTCACATTTTTAGAGACTGATGTTATAAGGGTCTCATTTAAAACTCATTGATGCTGGTGCCATTTTTCCTATGCATGTCAGCAGATTTCAGAATGAAATAAGACCTTACCATGCAAAACTTCTGAGGCATCCTTGCAGGTGTGGCGTTGGTGGTCTTAAAAGGAAGTTCTTATCTGAAGTAAACTTCTGTAATCAGCAGATTGGGACTGGGACCAGAGGAACCCACTTTTTTAGAACCACTGACACTCGTAAACCACTTTTTCCCCCCCCCTTCTGGATGGTCTTATCATTATTAGTACAAATATACACTCCTCTCTCAATCTTCTATCTCAAATTTTCTTTACATTCCTATTTTATTCTTGTTTCAGGCAAGTTGCCATGAAGTCCTTTTGTGTATGTTGCAAGAAAAGTAACAGATGCCCTTTAAGCATCTTCCATGTATATCACAAAGAAAGTAAGAGAGAAGAGAGATGAAGGAGAAAAGAGGGAGAGAGAAGAGAAAGGAGAAGAGAGAGAGAGAGAGAGAGCAAGAGAGAGAGAAAGGAGAAAAGAGAGAGAAAGGACATATATCAAGGGCACAAGCATCTCCCTAGAAAAGCAGTAGCTAGAAAAAGGAATGTGTCCACAGGATTTTTAAGGATTTCTTATGTTTCAGTAGTAGCAGCACTGAAATTTATATCCTTTCATACCAAGCTGTTGAAAGATAGGCAGGAATGTTATAGACTGCTGTATGGTAAGACAGATCCCAGATCCATGGCAGTGGATTAGCTCAAAGTCATGGCTGAGGCCTGACTCTCAGGCATTTCAACTTATTCTGTGCTCACAACAACCTTTGAGCACAGGAAGGTTGGATGATGATAAGGGAAGGCAAATGTAGTAACCCAGAGTCCTTCCAACCTCACAAGCAACCCCTCGTCTCTAACTGCTTGAGATGGTTGTGTCAGTGAGCATAAGCAGTTAATGGGGCTGATAAATCTTTAAGACAGAAACTGTCACAAATTATGTTTCTGCACATTTTATTAGAACAAATCCAACCTTAATCTGAATCTATTCTACCTCAAGACCCAAGCAAGTCGCTGGGAAACCATGTCAAACAGAAAGAGAAACAATTTAAGAAATACTGGCAGCTGTAAAGAAATTTTAACCTTAGATATATTTTTCTAGAACAAAATGCAAGACTTAAAAGCTACAGGTCATAGATTTTTCCATACTTTAACATACTTGCACTGCAGCAAAAGGAAGTGACTAGAGAAAATCAAGCAGAGGGTACATTCTCTGAATACCTGTCAGTCACACATCCCTGTCATGATTACTTGCAATTTCAAGACTGAACATGAAAAAAAAAGTTAATCATGTCTTCTCTAAATTTCATTGAACACCTCTAATTCTGAGGAAAAAAAAACCCCCCGAGAATGCAGTGAAGTATCTGCAAATTACCCAAAAAGGTTACTTAAATGTACTTAGATCACAGTTCTTTTTTACTTTTGATGTGCCATGATACAGTACTCTCAGGTGCAGAATCACTTTACGTGGTTTCATTTAACAACATGTTATAAAAATTTTTTTAAATTTCTGTAAGTGAAAAGAAGTCCTGGTAATGGGGATTGTTTGCCAAACTCTTGGGCCAAGCCAACATCTCTATTCCATTAATTACTTAAGATTTATTTCAATTAAGAGAATTGAAGAGAATCAAGCTTCTAGTCATTAATGAGAACAAATAAGAAGAGTGTGAAAATCTGGAAAAGAAACCTACAAGCCCACAGCCTTCAGGATTGCATGACTAGGAAAAAAAAATGAGCACATATATATAACTAAGATGTAAAAAATTTTAAAATTAAAGTCTTGATTACATCACAGAAGTGAGATGACAGATTTACCAAGGTTTAAATCTGCATTTTGAGAGAAATTGCCTGTGTTGCAAATACTTGAAGTCTAAATGTTGTTAATTCCTGTATCAGTGCTCCATCTTGGAATAACTGGAGGTGTGAACTTTAAAGACCACGCTCTCCTATGCTGTACTTAAAGAAATATCATTTTCTTTGATAAACCCAAAATCTGGCCCAGCTTTCTGTAGCACCCTCAGAGAAAAATTCTATCCCACATCCCTCACTAATAAAGTCACCACACTGATAAACCAAAAAACTGCTCAGCAGACCTGGTTGGATAAAACCTTTCAAATATTCAAGCCTCGACACACAGAGCTTGTTTTAGGAGAGGCTTGCACAAATTCTGTACTCATTAACAGGATACAATTTTTCTAGCAAGTAGCAGAAGTAATTGATTAACTTGATCAGGTCCCCATCCTCATAAATTATTTTGTAAAAAATTACAGCAATACCTGTAGACTAAATTAAAGAACTCTGTAAGCAGAACTACCTCCAAGCCTTAGTCATCACATATAAGAAAAAGTTTCTGAAAGTCATTTTTAGGAAGTGTCTGACCTCACATTAGTGATAAAACAGAGCCTGAACCACAGCTAATGTACACCCATCTCCCAACCACAGAGCCTGTAAGGAGATCTGAGCCCCAGTTCCACACCTCAAGCTCTATGCATGTACAGTCAGGGCAGAGGTGGGCACTGCCTGGCTCACCAGTGCTGCTCGCAGGAATCAGCTCCAGTTGTGCAGAACAGTGCACTGGCAGCCCAATTTTCACAAGCATTTGAGTTAAAAGTCTATCTTATGCACGTGAAAATAGTTATATAAACCCTGGTTATTAGTGCCACATTATTCAAGAATAGCTTGGATGTGTGGGCCAAGTCTCCAGCTGAAATAAATCCTCATAGCTTTGCTATGGGTAATGCATAGACATTTGAATAAATTAGCTGAGGATCTGTCATATCTGACTCCTTATATGTAACAGCCTTAGCTCCACGACTATTTTGATGTTTGTCTTCTGAGGGTGTTAACCCTAAAATCACCTGTTCTGACCATGTGCTGGAGAATACTTGATGCTGAAGCTGAGGTGACACAGAAGGTGAGTAGTAGAGATGATATCACTGGAAGAGGCCAACACTTTCCTCAGCAAGCTCCACCAATATCCTAATGGCTACGCTCCATCTCGCCAGCAGATGATGTCACAGGCTCTTTCACACACAGAAATAAAAGCCACATTTCTTTCTTCAAAAAATGTCACCAGCAACACACCAGCAACAACATTTTAGTACCCTCAGGAACTTTTATGCATGTACTCCACAGATACAAACTTCTCAAATCACCAGCGTGCTTTAGGAGCTGACCCACAATCTGTGTGCAGGGTCACATCACAGAGTTGTGTGAGCCAGACCCGCTTTGGATGAAATTAAACCAGAAGATTCCTCACAGCACCACACCTAATGCACTCCAGCCCACAGGCACTCAGTCCATGGGACAAGCAAGAACCCACAGAAACATACAGCGTGGGCTTGGTGTCCACAGCTCCAGCTGCTTTGCTCTCTAAATCCACAACCTGACTCACATCACCTGCTAACATATGCATAACCCCAGAAAAAGTACGTATAAGTAGATGCCAAGTTACAGTTCAACTCAATCTGATACACCTTTTGCAAACAAATACATGAAAAGAACAAAGTGTGTAAACTGGCTTTTGTACACATGAGAATCGTGCCTTTCCTACAAATAAATTGATGTTAGTATTTGAAGCCTATTGTGTATAATTAAAAATGTCTAATTCACCCAAGACAAGATTGTCTTAGTGAAAGCCTGTCACCTTCTATATGGGAAAGACATGCATTATGTATTTTTTGCACTGACTTGTCTTTGTTATGCATGAGGCATGTTCTGGCAATATATAGGAAACATGCATTCAGTTTCTGTGATTTAGAGTTGCTACAATTAGCAGAAGTTAATTTTTGACAGCAATTTCCCAAAAAAGCAAGAAGGAGAATTTGAGAATAAGCATCCTTGATACAACAGAAACAAAGGTGTTTCTC
This sequence comes from Monarcha castaneiventris obscurior, assembly GCA_026261815.1. Classification (NCBI taxonomy): domain Eukaryota; kingdom Metazoa; phylum Chordata; class Aves; order Passeriformes; family Monarchidae; genus Monarcha; species Monarcha castaneiventris. Next base: position 8,460,862 of record JAMPIT010000712.1, on the reverse strand, counting down.
ATGCTCGTCTGTTAAGAGAAAAATCTATCATAATTCCTTGCTAAAATGTGTAGGTGAAGAATTTGCATTTTTAGAATTCAACTTTGAAGGAGCAAGTAGCTTGTTATAAATTACAGTAATTAAACATGAATTTATAAACAGCTTCTAGTTCAAAATTGGTACTGAAGGAGACAGAAAGAGTTCATTGGATATATAAGCCCTTTCATGCTATTATTCACAACAATGAACAAAATGTGCAAAGGGGATCTGTATGGAAATGAACATAATATATACATGATACAGCACTACTCTGAGAATTCGGTTTCATGGTGCATCTTTAGCCAGGCCTTCCATTTAATGGAGCAGGCACTGATCCAGTGCACCAAGTTGCAGGTTATTATTCTTGTTACATGGCTATGAAGGCCCAAAAGTGACATGAGATAAGATAATCAAGTCTTTTTTCCTTAAGGCACATAAAGGTCACAAAATAACATTTAATTACCCACTCTTCTAACATTTATAAAGGAGCAAATCAGAACTACTCCAGAGTGAATATCTAGGAATCAACAATGAGTCAAAACATAAATGGCAATTATTTTGTGTATCTGAACAAAAAACAGAATAACTTTCTGCCAGAGGAAATCAATTCCCCTTCCACATACTCCAACTGGCCTTGGTATTTCGCAAAAATACTGCTGCAACCAGTTTGCTGCATTTTAACGTGATTAAAAAAACACCAAACAGCAAAACAAAAACAACCACAGCAAAACAAAAAACAAAAACCCATCCAGTTTTCACTAACTAAGCAAGTTTTCCCTACTTTTTACTGATTTTAATGTAAGGCTTTAGTTAAATTGGGGCTGAGCACTCCTTGCAATTTTATGCTTTCTGAAGTGAGAGGAAGAAGCCAAGTCTGAGATTAAACCACACCAGTGGTGTTCACTTCTCTACCTACTGCAAAAAAGTGTTTAGTAATACCTCAAAAACTTGAGGCAGAGTTCTGTGCTGGAAATCAGTCTATGTAGTTGCTGCATGCACTAAAACCCATGCAGCTTGTCATGGATCCCTTTTTAGGTTGGGTGAGCTGAGGGACACGTCTGTCATTACCACTGCCATAAGAGAGGAACAAAGTAGATCCCAACATTTAACCTGCAACACCCTTAATGGGCATGGATCCCTAAACCTCAGCAGGTCACAGATCACCCACCTATCTGGACTGTCCTGATTCTGTAATGGAGATTGAGCAGTGTCACCTCATCACCAGTGCTAATGAAGATGTCATAGCCTCAACCTCCCCTCTATACACCCTGAGATGTACAAGAAACTCTTATGACTACTTAGTTATTTTTCAGTCTTCCAGAGCTTCCCTTCTCTTCCTTTAACCTCCACCTGCATGTTCCCAAGTCCTCTGTGTCCTTGTGGACTTGACATATTAATAACCTTAAAAGACATGAGTAACATTTGGTACCAGAATGCTTCATTTCTAACTCCATTATGCTTCAAAGGCTTGCCAAGAGATACAAAGTCCAACAATTTAGAGTTAATATCTACTCACAGAGTGGTTTGCAGTTCTACTGCTAGAAGAAATACTAAGAATTGAGAAGGTGTCTGCAATGTGAACGTCAGACAGAAGGAAATGGTTGTGATGAAACACCATTTCAAGTGAGGCTATCAGCTCCTGTACAGCTGACATCAAAGCACTGAGGTTACCCCAAAAAAACGGAACCAAAAAGTCCAATCTGATTCCAGAAAGCTGTATTTTGGTAGCCATTACCTTCATTCTTCTTAAATTACCACAGAACCTTATATGTTTATTTAGTGGTGAGCATTTAGAACAACAGATACTGAAAATGTCTGTTCCCCACATTACATAAGTGTCTTAGAAAGCACCTGAGGAAGAAGGGAGTTATTAAATCAGTATAGCCAAAGCAACAAAACATTTGGGGAAAAAATATCGACGTGGGACCTTCTTTTGGAATATCAAGAGAATTTTACAATTCTCTGTTCTCAAACCACCCTGTTACCATTTCCCTACTAATTCCTATCACAGTTTCTAACACGCAGCCCTCATCTAAATGAAGAGCTGAGAATTCTTATCTACTGGCAGACCAGACTGGCTGGAAAATAGCCATAAGACAGGAGTGATCACTGAGTGATGACAGCTTAATTCACAGCCAAGGTGCTATTAAAACAGCTTCCAATGTTTCCAAAGATGTTCCAAAAATCAACTGTCATAACCCCCACCATGATACCTGGTCATGACAGTAAGAGAAGGACCACATAATCCCTGTACTCTTCCTTTAAACACAGAGGATTAGCAGATCATGTATTTCTGTAAATCTTCATTGTACCAGACAGTTAGAAGTCATGATAAGAAAGAACCATGCTCGTAGTCATGACTAATAAAGCAGAGCTTGTCACTCCTTCTGGGGTCACCAGAGCTGGATTAAGCCTATCGAGCTTCCTTTACAAAGATATATAGGATAGATTTTAAAATGTAAATTACCATTTCAGATTGTGTCAAATTAGCTGAAGAGAAAATGCATTTATTAGTACAATAATACTGCTATTCAAGTATTGCTGCAATTAAAGCAAGACCCATCTCTTATAACAACACAGGGAGAAGCCTGGATTACAAGACCAAGCAGTAAAAACATCTGACTATACACCTCCTGAAAGGTGCTGTAAATGGACTATACACCTCCTGAAAGAAAGTACACTTGGCTTTTGCATAATTTGTTGTTTCATCATATAGTTCTGCCTGAAGGATAGAAGGTTCAACCACAGAGGAATAAAACAGAAATCTCTAAGCTCATGTCTGGGCTTCCCTGATGTCCAGAACAATAAGAATGTCTGTAAAAATTCTGGGGGACCAAGCAAAAGTGCACCTCTAGGTAGAGCTCCCTTTAATTTTATTCAGTTTACAGGCTCCTCCAGGTGGTTTAAGAACACCTATAAGCTACACCAAGGGAACTTGTGCCTGTAAACCAGAAACATTTTCTATGGATTAAGAAAACATATTCAGATGTCACTACAAGCCTCTGGAAGACAGAACCCCAAGCAAACAAATCCCAACTCCCCAGGACTTGGGGTGATTCTTGTCAAGGCAGAGTCAGTCAGAGACCATGTCATCAAAAACATCTGCACAAACCCAGTGAGTGGCCTCTGCTGCCCAAAGCTGAGTGCTCAGAGCAGCACCGTTACTTTCCCCCTCCCTCGCCATGCAAGCCCAGCCAAGGAAAGGATTGCTCCACAGACCTGTGGGCTGAACTGAGGAACTCTCCTCAGAACTGTTGAATGAGGAGCTGGACACCACTGTTAGCTCCCTGGAGCACCAAGAGCTGTGGTTTAATCTTCGAACATGCTCCAGGCAAGGTCAGTTTTTAATCCTGAGAACAAGACATCACACAACTGATTGGAAAAACCTTTCTAGAACTGCATCAATTCAAAAAGAATTTTCCAACACTTAGCCATAGTTAAAAGAATAGTAGCTATAACCGATCTGGAGAGATTAAAAGGATAAATCACTGAGGATGTTGGGGAAGATAAAGCCAGTAAAGTGAATAAATGTTCTGGGTGTGGAAGGAGACAGGCTGGTTTTATCAGCCAACAGCATGGAGTCTCAGACCTAAGGCTATTAGGATTAACGTTGCTCTGTCCTTTAAAAACCCTCTAATGTATTCAGTGAAATGAAAGAGGAAGAATGTGCCTGAAGTGAGGGAATGCCATGACAGCCCTGGTCTGAGAGCCCTGGAAATGTTGGAACTGAATCCTTCAATTTGGCAGCACGAAAGTCAGGAGGCGGAGTGACTGTAAATGGTCTGGAGAAACACTCTTGACACTGTCCTGCTTTTTAAAATGATTCTAGCCTGAGTATACAGTTGCTTGGGTACAAAATTATTAATTTTTGTCTCCAGCAATTAGTTTTGGCATTATCACCAAAATCAGCAGAAAATTTTGTAGACAGAGATGTTGAAAGGGCTACATAAGGGAATATAGTTGTTTGAATTTTTTATTATTATTATTTTAAGACATGCAAGTATAAAATATTAAAACTCAAAATTTGTGTTATGTTTCAGTTCTATTGATGAAAGCAAATCACTTGCTTTCTGTCTTGAATACAGGGCAAAAATTCCAGCACATAATCCTTTATGGAAAATAGCTACATTTGTAGGAGATGGAGAGCCAAGACTGGCACTTCCCTTTGGTCCTGGGAAAAATATCCTTTAAAATATGATCATTTTGAGCCTCCATATATCTGGAAATTCACTGATCACTTTTGTGTGCGACTAGCTCAGCATGAAAAAAATACTATTACTCCCTTCCATAGCTTTAGCAAGACAGGTATCTGCATGGCATATTCATATATCCCTCTGTGGATTTATATGTAAATATGGAAACATCTTCTTGAAGGTCTCTTATTTTCTAAAGAACCCTTTTGGCAATTTGCTATTAAAGCTGCAGCCGTACATATAATATTAGGCTGCCCTTTGGTCTTCATAGAAAAAAGAGGCTGTCATAAAGCTATCTGTCTTTTTCCAGAGGCTTACACAAAGCAGCAATGCTTTCAGGAGTAACAATATTCCTTTTAAAGAGACTTCTACAGATAGTAGCTACTTTTTCCACAAGTAGCTTATACAGCATTTAAAATGGGCTCTTTATGAAGAAAGATGGAGTGTAATAAAAATACCATTCCTAATCTGAAAATCTAAGAGACACTGGATGAGCCAGTTACATGTTTTGGGGTTTTGCTGCCAGGAAAAAGCACTCCCTCTCATCTCCTGGACCACTTAGGATGATTTGGAAGACTAGTCATTATTTCCTTTTGTTTTTTTCTCCTATTAGATCTAGTAGAGCTCCATCTTGGCATGTACAATTCCCCACGGGTAAGCAGAGAAAGAAGCAATTAAGTACAAAATGCTAACAAGATGTCTGAGTGAGTCAACTGTGTTTCTAAAGTATCTGTGGGTTTTTGTACACCTAAAAATCTTTTCTAGGTCAGAGAAAAATAAAAGTTAGGGTAAACCTAGAAAAAAGTGTCATATTAGGATATTTATATAAACTGTCATTCTTGTGTTTTCCCCAAACCTCATGTGCTCTAAGCTATCAATCAACAGCCTCCACAATCAGACTTTGAGTCCTGATGGAGTAGGAAGATGTCATCCAGGGAGGAAAACATGTGGAAAATCTGTTAGCCATGTGTGTCATTACTGATGTCAACATTTAAGTAAATATGCAAGAACTACCCAAGGTTCCTACAGACCTACTGCAACAGAAATTACTGAGAGCTTTGCCAGATTAAATGGTGCCATGTTTATCTCAATCTTTTCTCCAGTTACCAGGTTTTACATGTCTGTAGCACAGGTGTGTTTTCTAGGAGCAATTTGCAAACTGCTGTGGCAAAGAGCAATTTGTTAAATTAATGGAAGTTTTCAGCTTTAATTATTCCCAAAAAGACCTGAAAATAAACATGTATTCTAAGTATTTTTTGAATGTGAGCCATAATATGAATTATTTCAAGTGGCAAAAGCAGCATTCAGAGTCTTGAGATTCCCAATGCAGTTTCACAAAATGGGAATTACAACCTGCAGATGACATCAGCAGTGATGTGGTATTCAGATCACGGGGAGATTACAGCAATTTTACAAGGAGGAGGAAGAATTAGCCACTTTTCATCAAAATATTACACTAATAATGATGAAAGCATATTATAGTAAGCATTAGGATTAAACTTGCAAAAATTTCATTCATTTGTAGCCACATACAAGACAGCAATGAATGCTATGGGATACACATTAAAAATGAGAGATTAGAAACCCAGAAAATTTGGATTAAACAAGAACGATGTCCAAAGTTCAGAAACAAGGCACCCTACACAAAAGCTTATTGCAGGCTGCATACATCTCTGTTATGGTGAAACCTAAATGCACTGTCACTAAGTTTTTAAAAATCAAGCACAGAGTCCTGAGCAACCTCAAATTTTAAGCCACTAAATCTCAGTAATAGTTTTTAAGGAGAGTTCAAAAGCAAAACAGAGAAGTCAAAGTCCAAAGGTATCACAATGGCAGATCAAAGTGTGAAAAGGGATTAATGGCATCTGCAGCAAATGAAGTTTAAAATTCTAGTGTATTAGGGAAGGTCTTTTTTGAAATGGTAATAGGCTATACCTGAGCTGAAAAGACAATTAAGATAGTGTTAATTTTTTTTATGGTATCTGGCAGTAATATTTTTATCCTGTTAATTATACAGCAGACAGCAAATGTACATAATATGATAGCTCCATGCTGAGATGACATGCCTGCTGCCTAGTTAAGTGGCTACATTTATCCTATAATTAGCTTGCAGGAATGTGATTTGCATTGCATACCTAAGAGTATATATAATGTCAACTATGCCACAAAAGCCTAAAATGGAAACTGACACTCTCTTAGCTTTGACCTCTGGATAAAACAAGGTGATGCCTCTCATGACCTCCTGCTCTTTGTATTCAACCACACACAAGAAACGCATTGAAGTAATGCTAAATGTATGACAAATTCAAAATGTACGGAAATTTAAAGTCAGGGCAGAAAATCAGTGCTGATGCTTCAGCCTAAACTCACCCCTTTCCAGGGAATGATGATAATGGTGGCTAAAAGGCAGCAGCTGTGGTTTATTGGTAGCAACTTTGGGTATGTTTTCTCTTGCATTACAGGAGCATTTCCTGGACGTATATTTAACTGGCATAGGAAATACACAGCTTTTCTAGGCAACTACATATAAAAAACTTGTTATTAAAACTATGTTACTGTCTTCTGTATTTTCTGAAAATTCTATATGGGGATAGGGTGCAGAAGACTTCACTGCTACAGCTACTGCACATCTGGGTGAGCAAACACCTGGAACGAAATCTTAAGTGTGTGGTTGAAGATACCTTTGTCAGCAACTGCATTTCTGCTGTCAGTCAGGGACAGACTCCATTATTCTCATTACAAGCAAGCTATCAACCTACCCCAGGTTATTCCACTGAGTTCAAGCTGTTTGTCCTTTTGCCACAACTCATTGCTCCTGATCCCAGAACATACAGCACCACATTGCTCTGAGAAGAAAAGGGGAACCATGCAGCCACAAACAACTCTGAAGCTCACTGGGTGGCTTAAAGTCTTACACATACTGGATACACCATGAATTCTAGTTTGCTGTGTAGTCCTGCAGTACCATTAGAGGCTTTAGGCTCCTGGGAGCCTATTCACAGCTGTCCTTATCCCTTCCCACTGCTGGGAGAAGTAGGGAAGCAACAACAAGGGTTGGTAACCTCACCAGCCTCACACTAGCCATGGAGGGAGAGAACCTGGGGGATTCTGCCCTTGAAACATGGCCAGGAAAAGTCACCAAATCAGAAACAGCAAAGCCAGGTGACAGGCACCATCTCAGAGGAGCACAAAGAGGAAGGAGAGAGGGACACAGGGCAGGCTCAGGGATTGTGGGACTGGCCAAGGAAGAACAGTGGATGAAAACAAAAAGCCAGGGAGGGTGAGATACACAGTGACAAGCAAAATGCAGAAGGGACCTGAGAGAGCTCCGACCCAACCACTCTTCCAGACAGAATTCTTTCTGTGCAGTGCCACAAACTGCTCCCACTCAGGAGCCCAGGCCTCCGAAACAATGCTGGAAAGGCTGCTACTGATAACAATAACTATGTAATATTAACACATGCAAGAAGGTATTTACTTGTATTTATTTACTTGATATTTATCTGTGCAAATATTGTGATTCCAGCAAATCCTTTCCCTGAATTTTTCTTCTCTACCAAAACTAGTAGGTAGCCCCTATGTCTAAATACAAGGATTTAGGTGCTTTTTGATTTTTTTTTTGCATTCCCATTTGACTGAAACTAAGTCAGTTATGATTTCTCACACCAAAACTTCAGCCTTTGCAGCAATTCCAAGCTGTGCTTGCTACATTTCAACCAGGTTGCCTCACAGGTTTTGATGCCATATGAAAATTTACAAAGCCCTCTCTATTACATATCTCATCTTTCCTTAACATTTGCATTCTTGCTTGCACAAACACTCCAGCACTATGTGCCTTTAACAGTTTGGCAGCTTCCAAAAAGTCTTCTATTTAACTGCATCTCGTGACTCTTTGTTTCATGAAACTGCTTACCTTGGTGCAGTAGGTCTTCTCCAGTCAAGTGTAGTGTAGCTCCCAGGACTTGGTCTCATACAAAATTCAGGGAAGTTCTTGCCCTCCTCCTTAAAATTTTGCCTTTTGAAATAAACCCATTATTCTGTCTCTTTGTCCATGATGAAATGATACTTCTCCGATTAAAGTACATGGCATGCTCTCAAGTATGTGTTACTACATCTGTTTGCCTTATTGAACAGCTGAAAAGCATTTAAACTATTATTCACTTTTTTATTACTATTCAGTACATTTCTGTGTATGTTCTGGCCAATTTTTTTTAATAATAATGTTGATTGCTGCACCACCACCTGGTGTTGCTGGCAACTGTGTTCTTAGGACAAATCTGGAGATAGCTAGGGTTTAATTTAAAAGCCCAGTTCCTGGAGGCATGTGATTAGATAAGAATTTTTTGTTTTGGTTTGTTTTTGAGGGGGTGGGAGGTGTTTGTTCATTAAAAAAAAAAAAAAAAAGGAAAAAAACCTTAAGCTTCTGAGGAAAACCTAAATGTGACCACAGTGTATCCCCAAAGGATCAGAAACAAAAAATCTCAGTACTTTCCTAGTCTTCATTTCAGACTCGACTATTTCAGTACATCCTCAGACATGGAACACATCCACAAAACGCACATTCGTGCTTAGACATGCAGACGCAGCCTTCACACACACCTTGACGGGGTATAGAAACAGTAATTTAGCAATTGTCATCAAAAGAATGTTTACAATATAAATCTTCCTCACACGTTCTCTATCCATCCAGCAGCTCCTTTGAACCAGCAATGTTTTCTAAGAGTAAAGAGAAATCAAGATGATTCTGTGAACATTTGTACTGACTCTTTACCAACTTCAGCAACTGATCGAGGAGTATGTGTGGAACCATTGCCTACATGTTATCTGTTTGTTGAGAGGCAACTGCATAAGAAGTAACACCCTTGAAGAGTGCCTCAAGATCAAAAGAAATAAATTATGTACACAATGCTACAATTCCCCCAATATACCCAACAGGACCAGGCACTGAACTGAAGCCTCAGTTCAGCATGAGGCATGAAACAGGCAGCAAAGTTTTCTGTATGTGATGCAAATCACATATACAGAAGAATCAGTGATTTTTCATATACTCTTAGGTCTTGGTTGTATTAAAATACAACTCTATTTTACACATGCATAGCAGCTTAAGATTCTAATTTGCTCCTTTAAACAACACTCTCCAGTTAACATGATAGGCAAAGCTTTTCTAAAATCCCACAACATTGTTATCTAAGAATCAAACAGCAGGATGCTGGAGGAGCTGTTTAAACAACAGCTATTTCTAGCCCTGATGGAGCTCCTCATTTTACAATATGTTGAAACACAAGCATCTTGACTAATCTTTAGTGGGCACCAAAGAATGTAGTCCAGAATTCAGTTTTCAGGATGCTGAAGCCAGTGTCAGTCTACCAGGGAAAACCAAAACCAGCAACCCAAATCACCAGCTTTATCCCACATACCCTGAACTAGGCATGCCCATCCAACTACACAAGCCTTGTTTCTGTCTTGTACTCAGTGTTGTGTGTCTTTACACCTACAGGCAGCCCGTAAGTGCACAGCCCCTTCTCCTCAGTGAGCTTCTGCTGGCAACATTGGGACCTTCAAACAGGAAGAGTCCCCAAGTTTCATGAGTTTCTCAGTTGCCTACCAAGCAGCTATCATCCCAGTCACTGTCCTAGGGAAGAGACAATCTTTCCATGGAATATTTCTGCTTGGCTTTGCTTGATAAGCTTCTCAGTCCTCTACTCTCCCACAAAGTCACCATTTGGCCATTAAAATGTTTCATAAAGGGCAACTTTTGCACAAAGCCAGTCTTGATATGTATAAAGAATGCCACATGCCAGTGCCAAGGTGAGGTACCTACAAGTACTGTTCAAACAGGGATATAAACATCACCAAAAAGAAACTCTCCTAGTCTGACCCTACTTGCTTGTTGTTTTCACAAAGGTCACTTTCTGTTCAACAGCAGGAAGAACACAGGGCCCAAAAGTCAGTAAAAGAATGTGCAAAGTGCCATTCTCAGTTCCTGGTTTATACTTACATCAGTATTTAACTGGAAATCTACCTCACTTGATGGTGAGTGAAATATACTTTGTACAGTAGGATACTGCCCCCAGGAAGTCTGAGAAATAAATGCCAAGTAAGGAAGGTGTTTTGGACATGATGTGAGCACACACTGTGTGGGTTAAGAGTGAGGAAGGAGCTACAGCAAGCTAGTCACAGTTTGTAGAGCACCTGAAAAAATGTTGGTTTTTGAAGATAACCCCAAGGGGAAAACTTGTGGGAAATCTCCTAAATGGTGTGAAAGAAACACAGCTTTAAGATCTGCTAGTTTAAACAAACATTTTTGTTTTGTCTTTAACTGGAGCTAATGAAGTGCCCCACTTATTCTGAATCGCTAACGGGTTAGAACAACTAATACTGACATAGCCTTAGGTAAAGAAGCGTGAGCTCAGCAACCACCTTTTAGTATTCAAGAGCTGCTGCTAAACAAGCACTGAAATCCATTGAAGCTGAAGAAATAGATCCACCTTCAGTTCCCCTTTGAATTTGGCCCTATTTACTGAAGAAACAGGAGAGAGTGGAAGGTGTGAATTATCCAGTCAATTAAGCAGCTGGTGCTGAGATACGTAAACAGTGATTGAGATTCTAACCATGTGAGTATGCATGTGCATATACATTATACATCTAATATATATATAGTACCAGTATTAAGGAGTCTATCAATTTTCTAAATAAATGCTGTTTTTCCATTAGATGACCTGGATATTATCCTGAAGAAGCAAAACAAGTAAGAAGACATGTATAGAAGAAAACTCTGACTACAGAAATCACATGCAGTTCACATTTTACAGATGTTAGTGTGTTATTCCAACATGTAGCTGAGCACTGAGTAGCCCTGAACTTGCTTTCGCATTAAAAGTCAGAAGCAGTTTGTCTTCCTTATACAAGAAATACCATTAAGAAAGAACAGTTCTATTTCTTTCTCCCAGAGAAAGTTTCTAGCAATCATCTTTAGCTGATGAAAGACAGATACTGCAGGACCAGCTTTGGTTTTTTTGTTACCCAGCATGAGGGGTCCTCCACTACAGATGACATTAACATATAATTAGGTATCCACTTAACATTTTTCACACATATACACATTCACATCAAAGCCTGATATAAAAAGCTGCTTTTAAAGCTTACTGTGTAGGAAATCCTGTGTGATCACTTGTTCAATCTGAAGGTATGGAGCAAGCAGGGATCCTAAGGCAGTGTTCCCACTGGTCCCTACACGAGCTGCACATTGTTTGTTGGCAGAATTAGTGTTACCAGAACAATCCCAGCAAGCTGGTTGGAGGTTTCCTCAGCCCTCCCGTGCTGTGAAAAGTTCTTCCTCGGTGCATTCTGTAATTTGGAGCAAGAGGTGAGAACGACCAGGCTTTGCTCAGAATTGATTTAACTGCACTTTAACAAATACCATTTCACTAGCTCAACTGGAAAAAAAAAGTTGTATTTGCTCTACAAAGCCATACCATCACCCCAAGGAGACAAAACAGGGACGGGACAATTCATTTCTGATATCAGGACTGTAAAAGTCAGTGTAACACCAGGAGAACTGATGTATGGTGGTGGAGAACTAGCAAACTGCCCATGGGCTCTTCCCCAGATGGGTACAACATCCATGTGCAGTTGAGAAAGCTTCATATGGATTGGCAACTGCTGCAAATAATGTCCAAGAATTTACTTTTTCTGTTATGTAAAAGGAGCACTCCCCTTCATCTAGCTGCCCATATGAATACAACCACATCCTCCAGAAGTTCCTGCTGCCTCCTGAGCATGCTGGCCATAATCCCCCAGCAGCCAGGCAGGCAGCTAATTTTTTTTTTTTCCAAGCTAGCTTCAAAACTATCAGTCTATTTCATATATTTTCCACATAAGAAAAAGAATTACAATATAATTACTCATGTTCAGCACAAGTTCAGCAGAACTCACTGCACCAAGCACGGTGAGGACACCTGAGGCACGTGCTCCTCTTGCAGCACCCACGAGGGTGAGCAGGCAGGGAGTGGGCACTGCTGAGGGAGAAGGCACTGACAGAATGAAGCACTGATTCTGGGCTGGCTGTGTTTGTGTCTGGGAAGTGGAGACATGCCTAAACACTGTGTTTTTTTAGACTTCACCAATAGGCAGCACATAAAACGCTAGAAATGCCTTTGATCTTGGCAAAATTAGGAGATAGGACTGTATTTGGGTCAACCGCCCCTTCTTTTTGCACCCTTGTAGAAGAAAAAAATGCTGAAGGAAGAGCAGCACAACAAAGACAGAATTGCTCCTTTGAATAGAAACAATAGAGGCAAGCATCTCTAAAATAAAGATATTGTGATTAGGTTATACACTCCTTTTTTGAAAACCTGCATTAATTTTGATTTATATTTAAATAAAAATGATTAAATTTTATCTTCTAAGATGGAAATGTTGTGATAAATACTGGCCCATGGCCAAACTAATCTCTAAAGCCTACAGCTTACAGCCCCTGTTGTCTTGTATGGATATTTGAATGGCAATGGGTTTTATCAGTATTTCTAAAGGCACTCATTTAATTATGTGGTTGTAAGAATTTTCAAAACCCCAAAGAATTAACCCTACCAATACATATTCATATTTCTCAAATTAATTCAACCTGAACATTTGAAAATATTAATTTAAAAAACACACTCATTTATTTTTATTTCTGTAAACACTCAGAGCTCTTTTCTGATCTTGTTTATGCACTCATTTTATTTTTGTATAATTATGAAAAAATGATGTAGTGAGCTCTCTTTCTTTATGTTACATAATGCTGGCAATTGATCTATTTACAATGGTGGGCATTATCCAGAACAAATGAACCTGAGAGGGAAGGAAGCTGGTAGCCCACAACAAAGGGCAAGTCCTGCTTGCTGAACCCACGTGTCTGTGGGTGGGGGACCCCCACTGTGGTGTCACTGGTGTGCTCCCACTGCCTTCCACACTGCAGATCCCAACCCACACTGCTGTGAGCCCAAGCACAGGCCGGGCAACTCCACACACCATCCACACCTCAGGGATGGGAGGTTTTTAAGGGCTGAGGTACCTGGGCTCCTGCAGTGAGTTTGTTCTGAGCTTTTCCAAAGAGTGGTTTTCTGGGCTGAGAGCAGGAGTGAAGATGAGACCATTACTGGACTGCTCCTGGCTGAATCAAGAGCAGCTGCAGGCTTCAGATTTAAAATAATTCCATCAAGGGAAAGGCTATCTTCCACACAACACTGCCCAGTACAGTGACCAAGGGCAGGATCACTCGCATCCAAACCATAACCCACGTGTGTATTTTGTGACAGGGAAATGTTACCAACACATGCCCACCATGCTTTGCCTGTGCACAGCAAGAGCTGATGGCTCACAGGACTGGGGACCACGGCCTTAGGGTGCGTGGGACATGAGTTAATGCATGGACAGCACCAACACAGAATCTATCCTCTGCTCAGCATAGAAAAATGTCTTTGTTTGCTTGTTTCACTGAGCTCAAACAAATGAAAACCCAACAAAAAAAAAAATCCCCAGCCCGCCAAAAAATAAAAAAAACCCCCAACAACCAAAAAAAAAAAAACCCAAACAAGGACAGTCACCCTAAACAGCTTTTTCGAGGTTATGTGTATATTCGATTTCTGAATGGGGGGGGAAAAAAAAGAAAACTTCATTGTAAACCCAAGTTTTGATTTGACTTGAGAAACCAAGCATTGTGAAGGGCCCAGAGGTTTATAAATGAAACATCTTTGTTAATGAAAAATATTCTCACCAAACAAAAAAGTTGAAGTGTTTTACTTAAAAAACATTAAAGTGAATCACATCTAACTGAAAACTGGGGGTTTAACTTTTCCAAATTGTTTACTCTTTATAATTAATTTTGATTTCCCATGTTCTACATACAGCCCATAACAATATGATTGCCTAGCAGGAACTACAGCACCATTCTTCACAGGCCCCTCTACACAACAGCACACTCAGAGAGAGCTGATATTTTAGAAAAAACAAACTTTTCTGCTTGAGCAATTATCAGTCTGACATCACACTCAAGGTATGCAATGTTGTGTCATTTGACAACTGTTTGTCCACTTTGACAGGGGAAATTAGGACTCTTTCTTCTCTACAAGCTCATGTACAATTATTATGGCATCATTCTAACATATTTACTACACACAGGAGAGAAAATGACATTATCGCTTTTTAGCTGTCACTTAAACTAAACAATTCACAGGTATATATGGTTATTGCTGGAAAAGGGATTACCATTTCTATTAGCAAGCAGAAAAACAGCAAGAAGATTAAACATTTTGAGAAACACAAAATCTGCCCTATTCCTTAGGCACCTATCCTATTTCAAGTTCAGGACTATGTCAGATAACTGATTTTTTTTTTTTTTAGGCTTCTTATAGCCCCCATACTTATATCAGTTTAACATAAGTAATAACAAAACTAAATTCCCTCTACTACCACTAAGGCTGCTTAAAGGACTTGCTTTGCTGCAAAAGCCATGACATAGGGGACTGAAATCTCTAACGAAATGCTGCGTATGTTGATTTATGCAGCTTTAGTGGTACCATTAACTGAAAATTGTTCTTTTCATAGGCTTATAGAGAATCTGGTGGCTGTCATTGTTCATGATTCAGTGAGAAGACTGGGCCTAAAATTACTGCTGCATTTGGGTGCCTATGTGAAGGATGGAAGTCTGCCCTCATTTTGTGTTAATATTTCATACAATAACAAATATAAACCTTCTATATCTAATAACATATTAGATTCCATCACTAGCCCAGCTGTCATTAAGTAATCTCTTTAAAAGTCTTCCTGTTCAGAAGAAAAAAACAATTTTTTTCAAGTATCCATGGGATATAGTTCTGGAGAAAAAATACATACATACACACACACACATATATATATATAGACATATATGCATATACATATATACATATATATATATATATATATATATATAAAGAATAACCAGGCAGCAAGCATTTAAAACTGTATTTCAGACACTAATGCAAGCAGCTAATCCTATTTATATTCATATTAGCCCTGGGTATCTTTTTCCCTAAGATTTACACATTTGTATGCTTGCATGAGTTGAAGTGCTTTTTGCATGATATCAGTACTTTTGTAATTTAAATCTATAAAAGGCAATTTCTTTTAAATATACTTCCTAACAGTGGGTGAAAGAAGCACTAAACTTATTTGAGAGCTGTACACATCAGTAAACATGTGCACTGAACTCCAGGCAATGTGCTGTGAGAGAATTAATCTTATACTGTATTAGCTAAACAGAAAGATTCTGGGACTCCAAGTAACAAGCGTGGAAAATGTCCAAACGTTTTCTTCCTATTACCTAGAAAATGTGTATTTTTTAGGATTATGATTTTAAAAATCCAAGCCTTTTTTTTCAGTGAGTGGTTAATTTGATATTTACTTACCTTACTCATTTCAAAATTTCCAACAAAGGTAGTCCATAAATAGCCCTAATGAATTTTATGGATCTCTAATTTTGACTACCTTCCTCTCATCTATCACCTTAATTCTGAACAACATCACAGGACCACCATTTTATTTAAAAGTCTGTCATCTCCTTGCACTTCCTACAAATACATAAACTCCAGAGTCAAGAATATTCTTCTCAGTGAAATCATCAGGAATTAGAGGGAATTCTTTTGCTAAGAGACATGAAAACCAAGGCATTTGTATGAGCAAGTCTTCAGACACACTTGAGTAGGACACTACCGGAGTAGCAGGACTTGAAATGGATTGTGTGCACTAAGTGCTAATTCCTTTTTGACTATTTTTTTCATTTTATATCCTGTATTAATCCAAAACAACAAAATTCAAGCATGGAGGAAGAGATTGATTTTGAAAACTCTTCATTAAATGATCAGTGAAATGAATTTTCATCCCCTGTTGACATATGTTATGGTGAGCAACATATTTCTGCCTTTTTTTCTTTAGGTTAAGTCCACCTACCGCCCCCTTTTCCCTCTTACACTCCTTCCTCTCTTCTTCCCAGACCCCAGGTTCCTCTGCCCAAGCATCCCTGTACTCTACCCACTTTCCTGTATTTACAGGGACTTCCTGGCATGCCTTCTCTTTCCTGTGACTTTTGGAGCCTCTCTTACATGCCTCTTTCTGCCTTGCCTATCTTGCTTGTCAATGCCGTTTGATAACAATGCCTTTAGAACCGTTACTGTGATTATTCATGCATAAAAAGATGTTGGGAACATGCTGAAGACAAGCATTCTCAGATTCCTTATGCCCTTTCTAAAATAAACAGCCATTTGCGAAAGAAAGGAGGAAGTTGTGAGGATTTATTGCTCCTCTAGCTCTAAATTTTGCCAGCACAACCAGCACTCAAGACAAGCCAGTGTATATTTCTCTGATATAATCTGTTGCCACACATAGATGTGTGTACTTCTATGTCTGTGCACTTTAAAAAAGATCATGCTGCCTAGAAGAGTACAGTTGATAAAATTTTAATAAATGAGTGAATAGTCTAAAAGTAGATGTGAATTTCACATGACATCTCATTATCTTCAAAAGAAAGGACACACGTACCATCAGTAGTGGCAAGGACATGGCAAACAGCTGCAAATCTCAAAAACTCCATTCAATGCCAGCAGCACTGCATGTCCTTTTCTTGTCATGTCCTTTTTTTGCCTCACCCCTAAAGGAGTCAAGAACATGACTCTCAAAGCAAATCATACATTAAGGAGGGCTCTGGCAGGTGGCCTTTGAGGAATGGTGTCTCCCATATGATGCACCCAGAGCTGGTTTAATGTGACTTCCCTTCTGCCCACCCTTTAGGAAACAGCTCTGCAGAGCAGTTCTTTTATTTCAGCCCTGGCATTTCAGACTTGAAAACTGGATGCAAACACTGTTTTAGCGATTCCCCAGTCACACAGCGGGATCAACCAGAATTGATCCCTGCTCTTTGAAATTAGCAGGTCTTACACAATCTTCCTTCTGTGTCAAACCTTTTCTCTTTTTTTTGTTCCTCCTTTTTTTGGGTAGGGAGGGAGGTGAAATGAGGAGTAATGAAGGGCAAACTGGCAAACAATGGGCAGCAATGGAAAGGGCTTGCATTGCTAGCTTTAAGGATCTGGGTTTGCTCCAGCCTGTTTCAAGTACTGATATGGATATGGAGTCACTGGCAAACTAGCATCCTCAACTTTAGTTAAAAGAACTATAAATCTGAAATGAATGTATAAATAATATGCAACTGTCTAGACAGTATAGGTCACTTGCAAAGAGACTGGGTCAGGAAAAGATTGTCCATCAGTCAGACAACCATAACTGATTCTGATGCTAAATAATGGTTTAGATATTCAGTATTCTATATATGCGAAAGGCTTCACTGAGCATTGGCTCTTCCCAACTAAAGTAGCCTTCTACTTATACATATCTTTATGCAGCCATAAGAAAATGCACTTGCTATTTAAACATTAAAATTAATGCCCACAGAAAAAGCTATTTAGCGAGGGACTGGAACCAACCTATGTAATTGGCTTTTGGTAAAGCAAAAATAACCATCATACCCTACCCATGATAAACAACCTAATTTTACCACAGATGGAATCTTAAAAAGGGAAACAATTAAAACTTCAAGCTGGCAAAGAAACTTATTTCCACTTACAGAGTCAGCTCACAGACACATTCAGGGAACTGTGTGTTGCATAGCCTGACTTTTCTCTCTGCATTTCAGAGCCCCTAACTTCCAGATATCACAATGCAACCATGCTGACTACACGTGCTTTTGAAATTATTCTGCGCATTGTAATTTTTTGCCACTATTTTAGCAAAATAAGTATGTGGTCTTCAAGGTTACAATGCTTCCATCCTAGTGCTTTTCAGGATATAAAAGTAAGTTTTGTTGGACTGGAGATAATAGCAGAGTCCTATGCAAAATATTTCGTTTATTGGCAACTTATAAAGCACATTTATACATACTTGCTAAAAAAGGAAAAAGAAAATACATAGGTAATAACCCTGGCACGTGCAGCAGCTGGCACAGCTGAAAAGCAGGTGTTATAGCTGCAAGACACAACCAAGGGCTGGGTGTGATTCCCAATCCCAATCCAAACACATTCCAGAATCAGACACTGCAAGGCAGAGGATGCAGCTAACTCCTTCCAGAGGTGGTGTGATTTCAAGGAGGCTTCACATGGTTGCATCACTGAATGCCTGTGCAACACACTGCCAAGCACATCTCAGAGCATATTTGGGATCTCGGGAACAGACCTCCATCAAACCAAACTGCACCATCGGCAGTGTCATAGCTCATTACACCGGCTGTATCACAGCGTGCCTTCTAAATCCTACTACTGTTTATGCTGAGTGGAAATACACTGGTTATCCTGGTAATTCTGAAAGCTACTCGTGTGCAGTGACTTTATTTTTCAATGGATGTAGCTTGATTTCCTATGAAAAAAAAAATAAAATATCTTGCTATTTTTATATCTGTGAATGCTATCAAACATTTCTGCACAGAAGCTGCAAATTTGGAGGTTGATCTTTTGTTATGCTGGCCTACCTTGGTTCAGCTTGAATACATCAGTCCAATTATGAATTTTAAATGCCAAGAGAGAGAGCAAAAATCATGAAAATTAAACACCAGGATTCATCCTGCTGATGCTGTGGCAGTGATAGTGAAGGCTGCCCTGCAGAGGCATTAATCCAGCAGTGATGGCAACAACCAGCCTCACACACCAGTCTCTTGCAATTTATACCAGAGGAAGCAACTGAGCACTTCCAAAAATCACACCCACAAAGGCTGGTCAGGGATCCCCTCATACTGATTCTGATGCTAAATAGTTGCACTCTGACACTTTGCAAAGAGGATTGACCGCCAACCTGCAAATCCAAAGCAAATTTCCCACATTTGAGGATTCATATGCTGGTAGAAAATACAAATGCAAGGAGCTGCCCAAGTTTCTTCCAGGACTTCACTGCAAAATCCTTGCTCAGTTCTATCAGTGAAGCACCATTAGCCCTTTCTCTGTCTTAACTAGAGTTCTGTACTTTTTTTACTCTAAATCCAAAAATGCTTAGAAGTCAGTATTATACACAAGGCTTGAAAATGAAAGACTTGTTTTTAATCAAGGCTAACAAAATGATGAGCACATTGAAGTTATCATTTAAGCCGTCTGGGCTAATCCTGTTCTTAATTAAAAAGACTTTCCATTTGAGGAAAAAAAAATAAAATCAAGATATACACAGTTAAATTAAAGTGTTACATTTGGGAAGTTTTTTTGCAGGTTTTGGAAGGAAGAGATTTTGTGAGAGATCCTATTAGCTGATACTATTCTTTGTTTCTCCATTAGCAGCCTACAGGCAGAGATTTCAGGCTCGAATACAAATAGATTATGCCAAAATAGATGTTTTCTGAATAACTTCACGTGTGGACACTTTTATTCTGGAATAAGAATACAGTTATTCAGAAATACCTAGCCCTACTTTAAATTCAGACTCTGCATTAATCCAAATTAGCTTTCAAACACAGCCATCCCTTAGGCTATTGGAAGCTTGATTGTGCCTGGTATTACAAACTTGTGTAAGAGCCCTCTCCAGCCATTCCGCCTCTAATCAAATTTATTCTGAGTTGCACTGTGGGGAAAGACAACTGAGGCTTACATTATAAATGATTTTGAGGCTTTGAATCCATGTTTTTCTTGTACCTTTTTTATAATGATCTCTGTCAGCTGTTCAAAGTGCCTGTGTCACTACCATCAGGTATCGCTGCTTCATCTGATTGATTTCATAAACCAGGGTTCAAACATGCGCTGCTGGATTGGAATTAAATGTATTTATTTTGAGTCTGTAAGGCTCTATAAACTCAAGAGAATATTTGGGGGGCAGTAGAGAGTCTTTGGTGTTGCAAGGCATATGGAAATGCTTTTCATTTTGGATGTGTCACTATTATTTCACTGTTTTTAAAGTATTGTCCAGCCAGGCACAAAGATGGGAGAATATTTTGTAAAAGTCAAAGTAGAAAAAATATGTAGTTAGGCTGCTTTGGAAAAAATTGCCTGTCTCCAAGTGTGTTATTTTCTTCCAGATGCCATAGATACTTTATAAACAGAGTTTAGCAAGCAGTTCCAAAGGCTTGTCTACACTTGAAAATTCATTTGTATCAAGACAGAAATGAGAATTTATAGTACAATATGTCTTTATAAAGTTGTTCTCTTCACATTAAACCCTCTGGTGCTTTTTAATAAATAGATGATTTTTAAGGTCCTGTCCACATCAAGCCATTCTATGATTCTCTGATATTCCTTAATGAAAACTACCTTGTATTACATACACAGCACATAAAACAAGGAAGTAGGAAATTTTTACATCTTTTTTGCTAAACAAAGAAAACCACTGGAACCCAAGTTCCACTTGGGAAAATAAAAAGAAAAAAAGAAAAGAGTCCATGTTATACAGTGCAACATTAAACAAGTTTTAAGTATGGTCCCACCCTCAACACTCCTCACCCATCACTACATCAGTGTAAGCCTTGATCATTGCTAAAAGCAACCTTAAAATATGCTTATTTCTTAAAAAATAACAATAAAAAGCAAATGAAAATGTAACAGCCATTGACCAGCTGGGAAAGAAAAATGCTGTGATCTGTCGGGGTGGGGGAATGAAAAAAGGAGGGAGATATTAGGGCTACAGGAAATAGCCCTAATTTTTGCCAAAATTAAAGGGCCAGCTCCAAAAAAAGGATGCTGGGAAAAAAATTACATTATCAGAGTCTCCCCAAACAAGGGAGGGAGAACAGAGTCAGAAATGAGTACCCTTCAGTGTAGTCTCTCAAAGAGGTCTCTTCCCTTCAATGTAAATTGTTCAAACTACAGCAGTGTTCCAAAATGTTCAAAATCCAAATGACAAAGCGCAGAAGGAGTTGTGAAGACATTTGTGAGACCATTCCCTTATTCTCAGAGTCTTGAGCCTTTAACATTTTCAAAAGCACCCAGTACCAGGCTAAGGGCACTCCTGTTCCAGAGGAACCAATGCCCAGCACTTTTAGAAGCCCCATGCTCAGTTAAGAAAAGTAGTCATCATCTTGTGTCCTGGGAAGAAAACCAAAACCAAATCAACCAGCCTTAACCCTGACCTCTCAAAATACACTATCCAGCTTCACCAGAACAAGGATTCCTGTGCAGCCCTGGCACAGAAAGCTCAGAGGTGCCCAACTTCAGGAGATAGATCAGGGCTCTGGACTCAGAAAGATGAAGAAACCTCCTTATAAAATGGAGTAAGATGTCTCCTCTTCTCTTCTAGATTTTGTACCATCAAGGTATGGGAACTTATTTTCCCTCTTTGTGCATTGCCAACTCCTCCCATGCACGCAGGGATGGCCCTGAGCAGATGTGACCTGCAGGGGCATCAGTCCTTGTACTGAAAGGGAACCTAAGGAGATAATGGTACTTCTAATAAGCCATTTTTTGGTACCTCCTGACTACATGACCCAGAGTTTAGTACACTCCACATGTGTTAAACAGCACCACAGGCCCTTACACGGAAAGCAAAACCCTAGTGACATTGATTCACCTATTTTCATATACTCTTCACTCACAAAATCCTATAGTCATGTAGGTTAGCACAGAACAGCAGCATTTAAAAAGGCTTCCAGCATAGAATAACAGCAAATATTGTGATGTTATGAGCAACTGAAGAACTATTCACCATTCGACTTCAGTTTACCATCAGCTCAGAGCTGGCTGCTGGTCCAAGTGCCCGTGCCACTCTGGAGCCAGGGACAGGAGTGGATAACTGGGAGCAGAGGACACTGGAACGCTGGGACTGTTCTGACACCAGATGCAGTGGTTGCATCACTGCAGCTGCTGGCTCCAGAGGCAGGGGCAGCTTCCCACTTCATTTACAGTTTTGTATCTCTCTCCATTTCCTCACTGCTAGTGGGCCACACTCGCACAGCCAGAGCCATTCCTGCTAGAGAAGACTCTAACAGAGAGCCAGAGCACACAGGGATAAAAACAGAATCCCTGGAAATGCTAATGTCATCACTGGAAACAACTCTGCTCCTTCAGGAGTGTCAGGGCAGTCACATATGTATTTGTATCTGTTCTCTCACTGTTCAAACAAGGACAGTTATCCCAAGGGAACCAGGGGATGGAGTTTAGGGCATGGCTGTTCCCTGCTTGCTTTCTGAATGACATTGAAGCAACCTGATTAGTTAACTGTTTATGACTTTAGTACTAAAATTTGACAAATGAGAAACTCCTTTTGAGAGAAAACATTAATTTAAAACAACACTGAGTGAGACCAAAGATACAAGGAAGTTGCCACTGCCAACACAATTTGGTAGAGTTTGTGGGGTCTTTTTCCAGATATACTTATGTTTGATGTACCTGGGGATCAATCTACCTTTATGATCCAGAATTAGAGTATCCTTAGAGTTACTCTTACCTGTCAAAAAGCAGCAAAGCAACTTAAAAAGCGACACTCTTCAATGCTTACTTAATATTCTATTCTTTCTAACTGAGTGAGAAAAAGTACTTTCAGCTCTAATATTTCATTATATATATTTTCTTCCTCCACATTCCTAATATTTGAGGCACATTCTACAATCCTGGGGAGAGATTTGCTGATTTTAGCCAAAAAGGATAACATTTATTTAAAATTGAGTGATGGAGAAGGTGGTGTCAACTTTCCTGCAGCTGAAACAAAGGCAATGTCATCAGCTGACCACAGAAAAAGAGAAGGACTTGTAAGTGACAGAGGTCCTCACAACCAGAGGCCTGAGAGGAAACTCTCTGGCAAAACTGCTTTGAGTTTAGTGGAATATGGAGCATCACGTTCTGTGGTCACTCAGACCATGATCTCCGAAGGCTCAGTGAGGGTATTTTATGCAGAGTGCCATTGAAAGTCAATGCACGGTATGTAAAATTAAACAAGAGTAATCCTTTGCAGAACTGGGGCCATGTTTAGTTAACCTTTTGCAGAAAAAAGAAAAAAAACTTAAGGTTATTTTCTAAGATTCTATTAAGTCCTGCTGTATTTTAATAGGAATGAGGATTTTGTTTCATTTTTGCTACTCAATATTTACATGGTTGAAAGGAAAACAAAATATTAATCCAATCTAATCTTTTTAGGATCAAAATCCCAAACAACACGTGTGAGAAATGCTGAGGAACAGATAAGCAAGAGGGAAGGTCTTTTATATACAGCCTTGCATAGAGTCAAATCCATTTTAAGAGTCTAATGAGAGCTTTAGAGATTTAAAAAAATAAAAATATATATTTTTTGCATGTAGAACACTTTGAAGAACAAGTTGCCTTCAAATTTCTGTCACTGACGACAAGTCAAGGATAACATTAGGGAATCATGATCATAGAGATGCCAGAAAAATTAGTCAGAATGTATCACACTGCCAGATCGATCTGCTTCCCCAAACCAAAAACGTGGTCTGGACAGCAGAAAAAAGGAAAAACACAAACCACATTTTTACGACAAGGAACCAGCTAAAAAGAGAGTTGTTTCTATATTAAAAAAAAAAAACACACACACAAAAACAAACAAAAAAGTTACCAGCTTTTGTGTTCTGTTTGCAAAAAAAAAAAAAAAAGGTGAAAGAAAGAAAATACTAGCCTAGAAATAAATACCACAGTTTAAAAAAAAGAAATGAGAGATGTGCATTTCACCTCAACTGGCTGCATTGGAGCCCTGGAGCAAAGACCTGTCTCCACATCACCTCTGTTTTGGCCACAAAATACAAATCTGATTCCCATCTTCTGAGGACATCATTGTTGCTGTTCCCTGAGAAAAAAGTTCTATCAGGATGCAGAGTCCATTTCCTCTTCATCTCTGAATGACTTATTGAAAACAAATAAATTGGTCAACCTACCATACAACCCCAAAGCTACAATTAATTTATTTTACAATTATTATTCAACTACAAACAGTAATGAAAAATACAAAAGAAGTGGAAAGACAATGGCAGTAGCATTCCAACCATCTATGGAAATCTTAGACAGACAGAGATGAGCTGAAAGACTCCAATGAGGTATCTATGGAGAAAACTAATTGTGTGTAGGTGAAGGGAGACTTTAGGACAAAAAAAAATATCCTTTTCCAGTCTGACTATCCATTGTGTCATGTCAGTTCAGTAAATGATGCTCAGGGTGAAAAGGTATCTAGGAAGAATATTGTGCATTAATATTTTTCAAAATACAGAGAAAGAAATGTTACCAGGAAGCCATGAAAACTGATATCAAGCAGAAGGAATATGTAAAAATCAATCAATGAAAGGAAATATTAATGAAGCTACTTTAGACAACAGAATGGAAATGGCCTGAACCCTCACATTTACACAAAGGAACTGCAAATGATAAAGACAAAGGAGTCCTGTTCAGGACAGCCACAGCCAAAGCAGTTCTATGTCTCAACCTGACCCTGCACCATCAGCAATTCCACTTCTTCAAACCAAGGCTTTTGGGGTGAGAGATGAGGCCAAATTCATCCCCACTCTTGGCTTTCCCTAAGGCAAAGCAACTAAAGCAGGTTCAGCCCAAATCTCCCTTGTTGTGTGGGAAATGATGCACAATTTTAAGTCAGGCATCCCAAGAAAGTGGCCGTAAAATGGATAGCTGCCTTTGTCCCTGCTGCCACGCTCCTTGTCACACACTCTTCCTGAGAAAGTTATTCAGCAGCTTTCTGACAACGGGTCCTGAAAAGAAATGTGTGATCTAAAGCAAACCGAACGAGGTGCTGTTCTTGGCAGAAAGGGATCAAATCCCACGTCAGTCAGAGCACAGCAAACTCTCTTCCACTCTGTCAGCTACAATTTGCCCATTTCCTTCCGCCAACTATCCTCAAAAAATAAACATCACTACACAAAAAGCGATTCAAACTGCATCACCAAGTCAGATTTAGCTTATTCCCAAGTCACCTCTCCCAGATTCACTGGATTGGGTCACTGCATGCTGGATAATATGGTAGAAGAGAGCACACACAAACACCACAGAGAAGATAATTGCACCCACACAGCCTACTGGCATGAACAAAATTATATATGGCAAGTTTTTAACTCAAGAAATTAGTTCTCTTTATCTTCTGACACAACAAGTTAGACACTGTCTCTAAATCTCCTTCTAAAATAATAAACTATGCAAATTACATTGCTCAAGTTATCCGAACATGGCTAATTATATGTATTTCAGAAATACACACGCATAGAATGGCCTTGTAGATTATATGGCATTGGTTTTGTACAAACTTCCTCTTGATTGGAAGAAATAAGGAAAAGTCCTGAGAGCTACTGAAAACTCTCAGCAAGAGGGAACCAAGACTTGATAAAGACACGAAGATGTGTTTAGGGCTGTTAAACCTTGTGCTCTGTGGCAAGTGTGGACACACCCAATTCGTGAGTCATTCCTTGGACAATTAAGTGGAATTTATACTTTAATGCCTTGTTACCTCTATGACAGCACAGTGAGTGTGTACAGACGTAGTTCTGGTTGCAAGGTATGACATTTTTCCCTGTTTATGTAACTGCTTCCTTGCAGGGAGCAAGGCAGGAGCCTTGCAGACTCTGACCCTTCGTGCCACAGAGCATCCCTACAGAGTCCAGCTAACCCCAGCACGAATTGTCCAGGACAGAGGAGTGCATGCAATCCTAGCTTACAGTCCTGGGAACAGAGTTCTCACAGGTTCACAAGCACAGCCAAAGCAGAAGCATTCTTAATTTTAGGAGAAAATCCAAGGGGACATTCATTTATTTGTGTGGTACTCATCCCAGCATCCCAGACTGCTTTTGTTTTGTCATTTTTACCTGTGACACCACAGCTCTAATCAATGCCACAGAAACATGTAAAAGTCATGGCTAGTCTATGGCAAATTGTCAGAATAAGAACCCACATCAGAGACCACCAGGCTGAAGGAGGAGGCTCCAGTTCCTGTAACATCCAAACACTCACAGAACTGCAAAGCTCAGGCATTGCTTTATTGGCAATCAGAAGATGCTCCATCCGCTTCCCAGCAGTCATGGTGTTTATCCAAAGAGAGTCACTTTAGCTTATTAAATAACATTAAAAAATCCCTTCTAGGAAAAACCCTGAACAACTCTGGTAGTTTATGGTGGGAAAAACATTTATTTGTCATGACTCAGAATATGTATAATTAACACACTAACACATGGCCCTCAAACAACACACAATTAAAACGGTCTTTCTCATGAATCATCATCCAAGTTTTTTAATCTATCATTTTACAAGCAAACTGACTCATGGTCAGTAAGCATATATTGTCTGAGGGATAAGCATATTTCATAGAACGTGGCCCACTTCGACCTCTCCAAAAAATGAGCATTGTCAGTCCATTTCAGATGGCCATGTTTATGCTTTTGGGCGCAAGAGGGAATTCTGGTACTTTCAGTTCTATCAAACACATTAATCCCTATTGAGAATATATATATGTATATATGTGCTGAACTGTTTCTTTGGAATCTCTGCTACACTCAGGAACTTTGTCATGTGCCAATACTTTGTCCATTCTCCATAGATAAATGGGCACGAATCAGAGGAGACACCTGCCTCCTTCCACCTGCCCATTTAACTGGAAAGGTTCACAAAGTCTGCGATCAATCTCTATATTAAAATTATCACCAACATCAACAAGATGCTGAAAATTCACTCGGAGTAGCCAACCTAACTGCTCTCTTTTACTTTGTCATTCTCAAATCCCTGCTCAAATGACTCACTAGTTTTTCCATGATTCCCATTTGGCAATGTTATCATGGGTACTCAATGGGAGTACGCTGCTATTTTTTTGAAATTTGTGCTGTTATAGCATGGTAATTTCTCATAGGTACTTGAATAATGTTCTTTTCACAGATACTGAATATACTGCACTATCTGTCTGTGAGCAAAGATAATAAGTTATCTGAGTAGGTCAGCTATTTTACTTTTCCCTGCTACATTAAGAAAAAAAAAAAAACCAGCGACTACAACATATTAAACACTAAAGCAGACTGCAAGGAGTAAGTTCAAAAGTGAAATGTTCCCAAAATCCAGTAGGTATCTGTAACAGCAGGTTTCACTTAAAGTGGCTATCACTTTACTGGTTTTAACAAACTTCAAAGTAAGTGTCCTAATGCTACTCATTTTGTGTGTCTGTTTTACATCAGTCACAATTCTGTATCATGGTTTCACTTCTGCCTGATGCTTATAATGAATTTTTGTAACTGGAAAGCACATTTAGTGTATGGATTAAATTAAGAATGGTTTTACAAAGCAGCATGATAGCAGACATTTATGTTATTAACTCACTTTTTTACATATCTGCTGATATGTTGTTGGGGCATGTTAAAATATGGTATGGTAATCCATACCACATCCATCAGCAAGATAAATATACTTAACTGAAATAAAATCAGAGAATCAGAAATCAGTTTCATGGGGCTCTGTTTCACGTCACTGAAATATAGGAACATTTTTCAAATAAAACTATTAATTTTTAATTCATTATACCACTTTGATTCAATGCAAAACAGCTAATTTTAATAAACCAAAGTGTCAGTGCTGATGGTGAAATCTTATACAGATGGAAAGCTATTCTCCTAGGAATGCAGCCTGGGAGCAGTACCTTGAATACCAAAAAGGTATTCCCCAACATGGAATTTTTATGCTATTTGCCAGCACATGGAGTGTGCTGGAGGATTTCACAGCCCTTGGTGTTTCCCACTCTGAGGAGCAGGACCACGAGCAATGGCAGGACCTGCAGGGCAGTTTAGGGGAGTTAAAGGCACACCCATCAATGAACCCAGGAGCACCGTGCACCACAGTTTCCTTGTTCCCTTAGAAGATCAACCCCGAAAGATTGACCCCAAAAGGGTCTGCTTTCTGTAAGTAGAACAACAAATGAAGAAGGAGCTCCTGATTCTCAGTTACAACTTATTATGCCTCAGACTTCTTCCAAAACCAATGCTGTTGTGTTCTCACCGTGATCCTACTGCTTTGGGATAGAGAGCAGCCAGCACAAGAAGTGCAACCTGGAGTTAAGTAGCTTCATCAAAGATGAGTGTGTTGGCACATCTGGCCCACAAGGCACTTGGAGTTCAGACACAGCCCTGAAGAACTTATAACAATATCGTGCAAGAGGAAAAGGCGTTCCATACACTCTGCTAAGGAACATAAAGGCATCCTATTTTTTCTGTCATGTTCCTTCAGGTGCTATCCAGTGGCAGGGGAGAACTGTGGAGGTACATTTTGCTACATTTCCTAGGCTTTCAACTCAGTCTAGATGGGATATTCATATCTCTGTCATTAAAAATTCTCTCGTTTCATCCCAAAACATGTTTTTTCCAAGGCTGAGGAACATGTCACTCTAAGCAGTTCATAAAACTTCTAACCTGGACACTTTTTTTCCCAATCACCTCCCAAAATATAGATGCATTAAGAGAAGGTGTAATTAAATCTATTTTAAATACTGTCATTTTTCTGGAAATATTTGATTCTGCCTGGGCCAGTTACCCTGCTTCTGACTCCTCTAGGCACACGGAGTACATGCAGCTGCTGGACACCAAAGATCAGCAGTAGTCATTTGTTGAAGGGAAGGTAAAAATCTTCTTGCAGATCCCAGGAGAAAATGGCCATATCAGATGCATTTCTAAGGCAAAATTAAACTATTCCTTAAGGCTGTAATAAAAACCAGCCATTGGAGCTTATTTTAGGAGCATTTCATTGATCCAACAGTATGAAAAAGAAAGGCTGAACTCCACTAGCAGGAAGAATTTTATCAGGCACACATGTATTTATGCTGTAGGACTGAAACTTGTATTCTCCTTTCCTCTTCTCCCTCACTACACAGGTCTTATCCCTGGAAGCAGAGAGAAGTCTTGGAAAGGTTGACTCCTCTGTCCAAATACACACATATTTGCCTGCCTTTTATCACAGCAGTTAGGTCTCTAAAGACTTGCATGGACTTACCCTCTCTAAGGACTTATAATGACTGGCAGAATGCACTGAGGCAGCAGAACTTGCCCACAGGCCAGTCCTCCTCCCTCCTTTATGCTGAAATAAGTCATGGTGAAAATAAAAACAATGCTTCATCTTTTCAGTACAAGTGGAACAAGGGGCTTTTACCTTTGATTCCAAAAGCTAACAAAATCTGCCCTTAACTGAGGTTGCTGCTTGAGCACCAGCTGATGGTCCAACACCAGGAACGCTGACAGTCAGTGTGAATATGCAGAATGCACAAAAGCAGGAATCGTAACTATTTTCCTGTGCCCTCCTCCAGGTACATGCAAGTGTGGTATTTAAAACTGTCAGACATCAGCAGTTAGGCATATCCAGACATCATAGCTGCCACCATCCAGGAGGAATTATGATTTATTGTAATTTTGAGATTATACAACAGTTATTTAGTCATTTTGGAGTACAAACAACTACTTTAATAAGCTTACAGATAAGTTATTAGTGCGGTGGAGAACTCCTTTGAAACAGTAATTTAATTACTCCTTCCCTTGGAGGATCTACAACATCTAGCACACATAAAAGGAGGCATCTCATGTACAAACTTGTCCAACAGTTATAAAGACGTAGGGAGACATGAAAAGAAGATGCTGAAATATGTATAACCACAGAGTTCAACAATAATAGAAGTTAAAATGATAAGATAACAAGGATCTTCGCAGTCTTTAAATACTGCTAGGGGCCACATAAAAAAACCCACCAAAATTATTTTCAACTGTCTGTATCAGTACTTGACTCCTATTTAATCAGTGTGATTTTTGGGACCAGAATCCTCTGTCTCAGATGCACGGGGCTCCACACACCCTGATCCTAACCTGCAGCTATCAGCGTGTGCAAAGAGCAAACGTAGTACTGGATGAGGAATTTAGCAACCCCTACAAGGTACAGAGAATTGGTCAATAACAGCAAAGCTACTCAAAGATGAAGTCACAGAGAAAAGAAGGGAAAGTTATCCCAAAGGAGGTATAGCAAATATTTTCATAGCATTTTTATATTTCAAGTTTATGGTGATGAAATGGAGAACTTATGCAATTCATTTGGGGTTTGGGCCTCCATTGTTCCAGAATCAAGAGCTCCATTAATCATCACCTTGCAAGATTGGGTACTCGTAAAATTATTTCAAAGAAATTCTTCACAAATGTTTTGTCAACATTTCTGAATGCAATATTCAAAATGAACCCTCTGTAGAAAAAAAATATATGAACAAAGAAACATGGTAGGAGGAAACTTATCTTAACACTTAAAAAATAATTGAATGAGGCCACAAAACTTGGATGTTTTTCAAACAACCAAACTTGTTGCAAATATTTTATGCACCAGATGAATTTTACTAGAATTTTACCAATTTGCAGTTTTCAAAAGCCTGCAAAAATGAAAGAGTGCTGAAAGCTGAGCATTTGATACACATATGAGTTCCTCTTTTTTTTTTTTTTTTTAACTCAAGTAGGATAGTTCACTGACTGTGTAATAATTCCTCCCAAGGTAATTTGCTATGATGCTAAAAATGTTCCCAGAATATTAGACGCAAGATTTTATTTTATGATAAAACTAAAAAGCGTATAAATTATGGGTTGCAAAATAACCAAGGATAACACTAATTTATGTAAATGTGTACTGTACAATACAAAGAAATATTCATTTTTGAGCAGCATATAATAAGATTAAAAAATCCTGCTGATTAAACAAATAGCCTTTTTAATGCATTTTGGGTTAGATGGAGAATGTTTCCAACATGAAATAGAATTTTGCTAAATTCAAAATACAAATAAAAGAAAGTTAAAGAATTAATTAGAAACAACAAGCTGTATTTCTGATCACAGCCAAGAATACAAATCAGGTAAGATAAAAGGGTATTTTATATGAAGTATTGTCTATCACCCACCTCATCTGCCTGTGTGATCACAACCCCTGGGATACTGCTGCTACCACTGCTGCTGCTGCTGTCACCTTTTCATCTTCATGCTGAGCTTCTTCTGCTCCTCCATGAGCCAAGAGATCCGAAGAACCACAGTCTAGCACTTCACCAACACACTCCTCATCTTCTGAAAAGTCAATGTTGACTGAGGTCTCAACGCCCTCCACAAAGGCAGACAGGGCCCCTTTGTTGGCACCATGCACAGTGTGAGAGGTTACCTGAGCCTCTTCAAAGGTCTGGTGTCTCACCATGACAAACTCTGTTCCCTGCTGAACAAAGAAAAGATAAGACATGAAGGCCCTTTCAATAGGACACTGAGTTCCTTAGCTTTGCCATGAACTGTATTTGATACATTAGGGATCCTGAGCATGTATGATGCTGGAGACTGTAACATTTTAAAACCTCTATAGTACCTTTCTCAGGGAAGGATTCTGCAAAACAAAAATTATTACAGCAACATTCTTCTATTTCCACAGAGAAATCCTTCATGCACACAAAAAGACACCTGCACATATTCTGCATCAAATAAACAAGCAAGTCTCAGCAAGAGGAAGAGTGTTTTTTGAATGCACTCACTGCTACCACAAGACTCAGACTACACTCCCAAGTCAGAGCATTGTGGGGTTTTCTCCCTGCTCCCAAACACCGGGTACAGGCTACTGCTCCCAGCAGCACACGGAGCTCTGCAGCTCTGGAACCCACCAGGGAACTGAGTATGACTCTCCAGGAGGGATGCCAGAGCAGCACTGGCACTGCAGCTAAACTCCTCTTATTAGCAATGTGTTTATATACAAAATACAATGCATTACACATCCAAGTAACTTAAGCTCAGGGCAGGGTTGTTGAACTCCTTCCTTTCCCACATATGTGATATTCCATCTCCCACCAAATTCCAAGTTTCAGCATTGGGAGGGTTGTCATCTAAAGCATGCAGCACACATCTCTTCAGCCTGCAAGTGTTTATTGCTGGACATGTGAGAATATGCAACCCCTTCTTTTCAGTGCTATCCACAGATGTGTGCTATGCAACCCTGCTAGACAACATTGCATTATAAAGACAAATTATTTCATTTAAAATTATTGTTTTAATTGTTTTGACTGTCTCTGAATAAAAATAACTTGACATTACTTCCCACTCACTACTGACCCCCCCGCCAAAAAAAGGGAAAAGTATCACTTTCCAAATGACACATGACATAATTTACTACAAAAGGGAAATGTTCTGTGACTAAAATGACATAATGTTGATTTCCATGCAAAGCATGGTCTCAAGGATTTACAGATAAGACAAGAATGACCACATATAAGTCTCGAGTTTCACTTAATAAATCTGTGTAGCAGATTTACACCAGCCATTTACACCCCAGTGAAGCCATGATGATCGCTGCTCACTTAGAGACCAAAATTGATATCTGCATTTGGGGAAAGTTCAGGTCTTAGGAAACCACAGTAAATGGTTTCTGCACACAAAAATCATCCTGAAGGAGCACCACCACAGTATAAGAAGTAACCTTCCATAACAGTGACTTCACAAGGTATATATGTTCACTCCTTTGTGTGTGCTGCTCAGCATCGAGGTTACTGGGCAGAAAGCAGCTGTGTTGATTCAAATCTGAACACCGGGTACCACTGAGTTACTATTACATATTTTCATGGTACAACTTGTAATTACATCATATCTTGACCCACAAATTCAACTCAGATCCTCCATTCAGTATTTCCTGAGAATGCTGCAGATGCCCAAACACTTCCAACAGTTTCTGAAAACCAACAGCAAAATTGCAGGACCAGCTCAACTTCTCAGAAACAGGTCCAGTTCAGTTCCTGCCCCTACATCTCCATGAACAATCCCATTTGCTGTCAGTTGTGTTAAATGGGCAACTTTCTTACTAGTCAAGCAGAAAAGATGGGGTGGGGAGGGGTAATCCTGCACGCCCAGTGTGACACGGCACCGGAGGAGCGAGCATTAAATTAGAGTGAGAGGTTATAAGTCTGACAGAAATCTGATCTGTATTCCCTAATTATGGAGGCTCACTTCCACAAAACTGACACAAATGTTAAGCCAAATTAAATGTTGTCTAATTAACTATCATATACAAGCCTTCAGAGCGGGATGTCTACATGTTACTTAGCGAAGTAACTGGAACAAGAGGACTCGCGGATTATCAGTCAAGGCAGAGCTGCCACCCCAGCTAACTGTTACAAGGTGAAGCCATTCCATTCCCACACATCCCTTCCACGAGCACTGCTTGTAATATTTACAGGAAAAGGCACATCAGTAAACAGGGCTGCCCGGCGAGGCGGGGGAGCTGCGGGTGTGATCCAGTGGCACCGATCTCCCCAGCGAGGTGCCAGAAGCCATTATGAAAGGCCCGGCTGATGGGCTGATGGCAGATAAAGAGAAAACCACCAGTGCTGGTAATTCATGAAAAACTACACACTGCCATGACAGCTACAAGTGCCAAGTGACAGCTGTCAAGGTAAATGGAGTTTGGGAAGCCTTTCTTAAAGGATCATCTACATGTACATGTTATTTTGGGGGGAGGGAAGAATAAGCATGAAGATTTTCATATCTCTTCCCTCCCTTGGGACCCAGGTGAAAAAATTCATTTATGATGCTCTTGATTTCAGTGTAATCATTCTGGTTTTCGACTGGAAAAGATAGAAAAGTATTTACTTCATTTCAAACCACTGTTCTTGTATAGCACTAAGCCCTTTCCATGTCATCAATACCCGGAAGAGCCTTGAGCACAAGTGAGGCTGTCTGGGTAGGGAAGAAGGTGCCAAGGCTGAAGGAGCCTTGCGTGTGGGAAGGGAGAGAAGCGAAGGCAAACCACAGTCTGATGTGGTATGGAAGAGCAGCAAGAGATGCCCTTCACGTGGGCTGCATTATCTGCAAGAGAGACATCATCCAGATTAGTCTCAGTACTAAAGGAGAGCACTAATCCAGAGTCTAGAACTGGGAGGAGCCAAGCGAGACAAAGCAGCATCTCAGCGTGGGTCAGCCTGCCTTGGCACGACTGCTTTCCCACCGGAGCAGGGACAGGCTCGGCTGCCCCTCTGCGTGGGTAGCAGGGCTCAGCCAACATGGATCCGATTGATTTGAAGGGGTTTTGTTCGTATCACAGAAGGAAACAGCTGCAGCAGTCCGAGCAAATCAGCCACCATTTCCCATACAAATCACTTCTTATCCTGTCTTAGCTTCCTGAAAACATGATTTTGTTTGTTTAGGAGCAGCCACATTAAAATGCAATAGCCAAAGCACTGGAAAATCGATTTGTGAAAATTTTAGAAGATCTACATCCAGCCATGGTTTAATGGATAACACTGACCATACACAATACAAACACACAGAGCTCTACTGTTTATGTGCTCCCAGAGCATGGTAAGAAAGGCACATCACAAAAAAAAAAAAAAGAAAAAAAAAAGCAAAACTGGGCAAGGAAAGTGTGAACAAAGCCTGCTATTAACATAATACTCCCTAATTGTTTTACAACTGTTAAATTGACAGCATAAAAGGCTCTACTATTATTACCAGCTGTAGTCTATCTCTCTCTATCCACCCTAAGCTTCCAAACACTCTAGTTACTCAAAAACAAATGAAGCCAAACATTCAAGCTGAAGCCAAACAAAAAGGAGGATCTTGGAAGTTTAACACCCACTCACACCCAAGAACAAATAAAACCTTGCAAAGACCTATCTTTTCCTGCTATCTCCAGTAACAAATCCATCTAAGCTGATTAAATTTTGCATTGAGTATCTTCTTGAACTGCTATTCACACCATTCCCAGGCCCTCACCCATAACAGACTGCTGCCAGTGTTTCCATGTCACTATTTCCAAGAGGCTGTGTTGGGAGCTCATTCTCAGTCCTGACTAACCATCCTGTAGCCTGATGAGAAACAACGGTGCTACACAGCACCTCCCTTTAAAACCAAGCACCTGGCCCTGCCCCTGGCTTCTGTGCTGCACAGATCCTCACCTGCAGCTGCTTTGCTTCCCCAGCAAGGCAGCCGGGGGCAGATCCTCACGCTTGCCCCCAGACAGAGGGTGGTGTCAAAGTTCCACTGCTGCCACATGAGTACTCCACAGAAAACAAACAACATCATATTAAATGCAGCATTAATGGTGAAGGAAAAGTGATTGAGCAAAAATTTTTAATGGAAGGGAGTCCACTGACTAATTACAGCATCACAGAATATCCTGAGTTGGAGGGGACCCACAAGGATCATTGAGTCCAACTCCTGGCCCTGCACAGGACCAACCCCAAGAGTCACACCACATGACTGAGATCACTGCACAAACTTTTCTTGAGCTCTCTCAGGCTGCTGCTGTGACCACTTCCCTGGGGAGCCTGTTCCAGTGCTGACTGACCTCTGGGAAAAGAACCTTTTTCTAATACCAAACCTAATTAGAAAAGATGAAGCCTGTCTCCCTGTCCCACCCAAATGACTAAGGAACCGTGCCTGAATGGGATGAGGCTGACAGCACAGGGGTGAAACTGTGGCCAGGGGAGCAGCTGAAGGGGTTTTCATTCTCTTCTGCCTCCCAAAATAATTATTTCCCTATTGTTGGTAACACTGGGATAAAGAAGAAGTGGTGCAGGTCTGGACATTTCTGTTTATGCTTTCCATTTCTCAACACATCATGCTAACCAAAAATAAATAAACTAAAACCACTTTTGCTTTTAAACAGATATCCTAAACCCCAGTGTCTGATTGTGTACAGTGGAGTGAGACAGGAATAAGGAGGAGACACTTATTTGAGGAGGGGAAAAAACAGTGGAGAAACAGGGTAAAAATGAAAACAAGGTTCCATTTGTCCAGTCAAGATGCAGTTTGCCTCCACTCTCAAAGGTCTGATCCTTCCAAGATCAACACAAGCAGACAAGCTTCTTACACCTGAGTATCAGCATACATGACCTGACTTGTCACACAAAAGAGACATTTAAAAAAAAAAAAGGGAATTTTCTCAAGGGAATCAAATGCCCTGTTTCCCCTTTCACCACAGCCCTGTGTTCAACTTCAGAGCCTTGCCACAGGCACCTCTCCTTCCCTCCTCTCTCACACACCTCTGTTCCACCCCCAGGTGAGCTCTGCCCTCCTTTGACTACCCCTCTCTGCACTGTCCCACAGCTGAGAGCCCATCCCAGGGCACACACCCACACCCTCCCTCCCCTGACAGAAGCGGGTCTAAGCACCTTCCTCTGTTGTGGGTTTGCCAACCACGCAGTTGACTATTTTATAGAGACACAACCTGCTGAAATGCTGAGAGAACTTTACCAACTTAGAATTTGCATGGACACATGCTTGTGAAAATCTAGCAAAGGTAGAATAGCACATACAACAGAAGTCTGATAATAGCTATTTTATTAAGGAAAAAAAAAAAAAAAAAAAGAATGTGTCAAAGCTTTCCTGCAGTGACAAACTGCTAAGATGCCCAGTCACCAGCATTCACCCTGTAGGAGATGGAGGGGAACTCACTGCAGTCAGGCAGCCACCAGCAGCCCTTGTGTGCCAACCAGAGGCTGAAATTCTCCCTCTTGAAGCACGTGGCAAATAAACTGTGTCCCTTTTATTTACTTGTTCATAGCATCATTGTCTTAGATTTTATGTTCAAGACAGTAGCACCACCGTGAGATTTCCATATCCATGGGATTGCATTACAATGGAAGCCCAAGGCCAAGTTTAAGGAAGGCTGTGCAGTCATCTCCTGTAAAAACATCCTTCCCAGCTTCAGCAGTTGTGCCAGGATAGCAAAATTTGTACCCTGAGAACATATTTTCCTAGTGGCCATGTAATCACCTTCCTTTTGACCCCTTCCCTCTCTCCCTCCTCCACCTTAGCCCTTTCTACCCAATCTAAGGTTTCTCAGTGTTCTTTGTAATTTTTCCTCCTCTGAATGCTGCAAACACAAGAGCCCCAAATTACCATATTTTTCAGGACAGATTTTTTTTTTATTTTAAAGAATCACACATCAATGTTTAGAAATTAGTATTTTTAAGGTATAGATAGCATTTGTATAGTTCTCTCTGGCTTGAGCTCAGAATTTCTATAGGGAATAATACGTGTAATTTCACCCTTGCACAAGTGATGTGTCTTTCCTTTTCCACCCCAAAAGAAGTGTTGTAGCAATCTCAGCCACCCAAAGAAGTTTATAACATTTCTATTACAAACGTATTTCAACCTACAATTACCAAATTACTTAATTATCATAATTAGATATGAAGCTTTACTGTAAATTAAGATTAAACTGGGTTGCTGAAATAAATGCTAATATATTTAATTGTGGGATAAATTATTTTGGCTTCATTGCTATTCCTTAACAGCAAGTCTTCCAAATAAGTATGACTGAATTACATCTTTATGTAGAATTACCCAAGCTCACCCTGCAGCAGACAGCAGCAATTCAGTGTTTGAAGCAGAGGGCACTTTTCCCTGTGTACCTTGACTTCCAGTGAGCAGATATTGATCTCCACGGGAAGCCAACGGCTCTTCATTTTTACTTTCAGGGTTTCAAATTAATCTGATAATGGTTTAAAACTATTCTCTTCCAAGGCATTACTGGTAGACATGAGGAGTTCCTCCTAGAAACATGGACTGAAGCCAAGAGATTGGAAGAGGGCAGGTCTGCCATACTTTGTGTGGCTGAAGAGGAGAAGTTACAGCCCTAACAAAGCAAAAGGCAACAAGGGACTGTTATCAAATGCACTTCTACCTCTGCCCCTGTCTTGTCCAAATCTGCATCAGGCTGCCTCTTTCAGCACTTCTCTCTGAACTGAAACAGAATTCTAATTGTCGATAATAAAGGATATTGCAAGGCCCACAGGAAGAGGTAACTCTGAAACTGCCTGTCCCTCATAACCTGTCGCAACATTTGAGGCCAGATCTTTGCTGCTGCTGCAGCCACGCTGTGAATTAGCCAGATCTGTGCTGCTAGCTTGTTTAGTATATATTAAAGGTAGGTATGGTAAATTTGATTTGCAACCCGTCTCATCTCATTTATGTGCTGAAGCCAGTGCAATAAAGTACTTCTGACATATTACACTGGCCTATGACATGATGCCAATGGAAAATGACATGTCCCACCATGCCAAATATGATAACATTTATCTGAATATCTATGATGCTTTTTTTAATTGCTGAACAATTCTAAATTTAGCCAGAAAACATAAGAAGATAAAGCATAGATTAAAAAAAAAAAAAATCCCCACTTATTTTCTCAGCATCTCACTCAATTCCCTTTAAAATCAGCACAGGGCTCAGCAGATGGGGTCAAGGCACTTTCTAAAGCCATTGGGAAGTCTTTATACATATTTTTAAAGTAAACAGACACAATGCATTATAAAATAGAAATATTTCAATATTTATTTTTAATATTCTTTGGAAATTTCTTTTATGCAAGCCCTGGAATAGCATAGAGAAGATTTAGGTTCATGATAAAAATGAACGCATCAGCCACAGTCTTTATCCTGGCACTGAGGAGCCAAGGCCCAGACCTCAGAATCTGCACATGAATCAACATTAGGTCTTCATGGACATGCAGCATTTTCCTCTAAAAGACCTGAGAACACTTTATAAGCACTAATGAATTAAGTGTCCAGCACTTCTGTGAGATAGGGAAACACCATCCTTCTTGTACGGACTGTGGGCAGAAGGAGGTTAAGTGATTTGTACAGGGTCGCCAAATAAATCTGTGTAAGGCACAGCAAAACTCATGTATTCTGTCTCCAAGTCACGAGCTTTGGTGTGAGACCATTCCTCATCTCCACCTCAGTCACACAACGGCTGGTGCTTGAGTCATAAGGTGTTTGAGACAGAACCTCTAACACATACATTTCCCATCTCCCCCTAATTACTCATATTTTAGAAGTATTCACATTTTTACACGCTTTCTTCCATGACAAAGTTTTACTAGGCTTAGAAAGGTCAAAGTAATTACATGTAAATGTGTCATACATGTTATAACACCCTACAGAAACCAGTCAGGACTCTTGAAGGCCAAACTGATGGGGACTGTAGGGAACTGGAAGAAGGTCCATCAGAACCTTTATAACCTGGCTGTCACCTGCAGACAATTTCCTTGGAGACCTGCAGGATTTCAGGATGCTGGGAGGATCCTGAGAAAACAGAAAACCCCTGTTCTGAAAAATACTTTGTTTTTCTCGCCAGCTACAGTAATGAGATTAAATTAAAGAAAATTTTAAATTGAATACTCAGGGCAAGAAACCAACTTCCTGGTACTCTAATGTATTAAGCAACGTAATCTCCCAGAGGAAGCAGCAAAGCCCAGATTGCTCAGAGTGCTTAGAGCCAAACAGGGCCAAACAATTAGTTCCCTTGTCCTGAGACAGACAATTTCTCACCTGCAAATGGGCATTTTTCCAGCAGACAAGCTCAGCCTTTAACAAGATAGGATTTTTTTCCCCTTTGTACACTTACAAAGATGAAAAGGCACAGCCAGTGGAAGGGAGACAGAGCAACCAGCAAGGATCCCATGAGCTTTGCCAGCACACCCTCCCCAGGCCTTAGCAGGAGCAGGTGGGCTCACACACAGGGAGGTGGGACAAATTGGTCAATAACAGAATTGACTAAAGAAGCAAAGGAAATCCACATAACCTTAAGTGAAAAAGATCATCTGTTAGCTGCCTCTGTGACTGCATGCACACAGCCAAGTGAGATTATTTTACACAACTTTTATTTACTATTTTTGCCATATTTAATTAAAAATACTTTCATTCATCCAGTTTCACTAAACTATCCATTACCTAGGAAAGGCCAGTTTAGACTTAGATTTCAGTTTGAAAGACTGAAATCTACTTGTGATCTGCTAGAGCAAGCAAACCAGTGGAAAAAAGTTTCAAAATCAGAAGGAAAACCCCCCCAGTGCTGCTTATTCTCACTCCTGACAAACCCAATATATTTAAAACATGTGCAGAAATTCAGAACTACTCACAAAGTGGGTTTGAGCTGATGCTGGTGAATATCAAATGAACAATGAATGGTTTTGCAATATGTAAAAGACATACTGGGAGACTGGTACGATCTGCCAAAACCAGCCTTAGTAAACTGATCTCAAGAATCTCAGGGACCCAGCTGCAGCACTAAGCCCCACCGAGCAGTGTGGGTCCTGTTACACCCAGCTGAAAGGTTGGGGCTTCAGATGTTTGGTCTTGTACAAGGTTTTAGAAACCTGAAAGAATTTCTCAGATGCTTTTTCCAAGAGTTTTCACTGGAAAGGAAAAAAAGGGAAAGCAATTTACATGATGCTACTTGGTTCTTTATTTGAACTTAAAAACAGTCCCCATTCATTATTTTCCACCACCTTTTAATCAAGTTTTGTCACACCCCTTAGTCCCAAGCCACCAGGACCCTTGCAGCAAAGCAAGCCTTTCCTGGAGAAGCATTTATTGCCTGAACTCCCACGTGCAAGCTCCTGCAGAGGTGAGTCTTGTTTGGGGACTGTAAGGAGAGGAAACAGTGCAGTAAGACCAACTGTGAGACTTAGAATAATTTTCTACCATGTTGTTCTTGGTCATATTCCACTGATTACCTATTCAATCACTATTTTACATAAAAAAAAACCAAAAACCATTGTTAAATGGCAAGAAAGTTCAGAAACTAAAGCTCAGAATTGCAGAACATCCTGTGTTGTTGGTGTCCAGCTCAACTGGCAGGTCCTCCAGTCTACTGCCAGAAAACATCACCTTTTCTTCTGGCTAAA
Source organism: Monarcha castaneiventris obscurior (assembly GCA_026261815.1). Lineage (NCBI taxonomy): Eukaryota > Metazoa > Chordata > Aves > Passeriformes > Monarchidae > Monarcha > Monarcha castaneiventris. Next base: position 8,420,034 of record JAMPIT010000712.1, on the reverse strand, counting down.
CAACACTGACTACATAAAGCCAAATAAAACGTGGGACCAGAACCTGTGATTACAAATAACTTTAGTCAGTCCGGGAAGGGCAACCATTGGATTTGGCAACACAGGCTGTAAATATGTCCTTCACATGCAGGCTGTCTAAAAATGGCAGGTTGCAGCAACATACCTAGTGGCACTGGGGACACCTAAGTGCAGTGAATTCTCAAGGGAGGATTCAAGAAAATTCTCTCTCCCTTTACGTGTTCTCATGACACCCCACGCAAAGCACTGTGTCCAGCTTTGAGACCCACAGCATAAGAAGGATGTGGACTTGTTGGAGTGAGCCCAGATGAGGGTCATGAAGACTAGCAGAGGAGTGGAGCAGACCTGTGAGAGAGCTGTGGCTTTTCAGACTGGAGCAGAGACAGCTCTGGGGAAACCTTACAGCACCTTCCAGTACCTAAAGGGGCTCCAAGAGAGCTGGAGAGGGACTTTAGGCAAGGACATGGAGTGATGGGACAAGAAGGAATGGCTTCAAACTGACAGAGGGGAGGGTTAAATCAGATATGAGGAAATATGTAGAAGGTGCCCATGGGCCAGGGGAGTCAGAACTAGATGGTCTTTGAGGTCTCTTCCAACCCAAACCATTCTAGGATTACTCATGAGCTGCTCAAAGCTGAACACTTCGCTGGATCATCAGCCCAAATGGTCATATTGTCTCCTTTCCCCCATGGGCACCTAAACCACTGCCAAATCCAGCAGACAGGGCTCTGAAATTCCTTCCCATACTTTCTCACCTCCCTGCCAACAGGCTATATCCATGGTGTTGGCACAAAGGCCAGGGGCAAGGAGGTGCAGCTCTTCTTGTAGCACAGTCCTGCCTCAGCCATCCCCCTCATGGTGGCACTTGCAGCTTCCCCAGTGCTTGTCCATGGGCTGTGCCTGAGGCAGAGGGTGCTGCAGCATTGGGGTTATAAACGCAGCCCAGCTGAAGGTATCTTATCCTAATTCTGACTTTTCTCCTCCAGAGAGCTCAGCACACGTATCCAGATGCTCCAGCTTCACTTTTCCATGGAGCTCACTGCAGGGTTTATACCTATCCAACAAGCCACGGGTTAAAAAAAACCCATGCCTCCTTCTTTTACCCAACCCCAAACTAAACCAACATCAGAAAATGATTCTGCATGGCTTCAGCAGGTGACCCAGATGCAAAAATACAGCCAAGCCCTCCTTGCAGTTTGCCAAGACTTCATCCATTTCATTGCCTTAATCCAGGCTGTTACATGATTTCAGCTTTTTCCAAGTTCAGCAACAAATGTGTAATGTTTCTGTCTATCAAACATACTAAGTTCCTTCGCTGTATTGTGTCTGATGGGTCAAACCCCTACTAAATCAAGCTCATCGTAAAGCAATACTACCACACATAAATTTAAGCCTTTTAGTGCAGGCCTTTCATCAAGTCATAATGCTGTCCGTGCAGGAAAATCTAGACATTTTGGAAAGCCTAATTGTAAGTTCAGGCTATGAAATGCTCATTTTTCTCTTGAAACCTCTTTTTATCACCACTTCTTGTTGCCCTATGGTGTATATTGATTATATATATTATACAGCAAGAGAGATAATTGTGTGAAAAGAGCTGTATGTCATCTGAGAGAAAGGAAAATAAATAAGTCTATTTGGCAAGACTGTGAGACACTCTGGGTGAATAGATGTCACTCTTCCTACAAAAACACACAGTGGTTGCAGGCTCTGCCGTAACCTAAATTGTAACAATTACAAAAGTAATTGTTAAATTACAAAATAGATATCAAACTCACAGACCTCCCAGGGACCTCGTGCATTTGGCCATCCTCAACAATAAAAGGAAAGGTGGGTGTCCCCTTTGTCACTATATCATGAAAACCAGACCAGGTGGCTAATCCTCCTCAGGGAACTCGAACCTTGGCAAAGCATCTACCAGAGGCTGAACAGATGCTTAGGCACTCATTAACCAATCCATTTCATCGTCACGCACACAAATGGGAGTGTAACACTGAGAGCCTCAGAACTCTGCTTCCACCCCCACAACTGAGACCCAGAACCTGCCCCTCGCTCATTTAACGTGGCCCAGGTCAGTAACACAAGTTTAACTTTTCCAACTGTCTGGGAACACGGAGGTCAGCAGCACAACGCAGCAGGAACCCAATTTCAGAGATTTTTGAGCAGTTGGATGTATTTTGGGGACTAGCTTCCGTATTTATAACAAACCAGTAGCAAAGCCCTCGGGTCCTAGCCTGCAAACACTGTCAGATGAGCTGCCACTGCCACAGCACTGGTAGGGTCACTGCTGCAAGCACGACACCTGGCAGCCCCCATCCCTATGGCACTGGCAGGCTCATGGATGTTAGCAGGAAACCTGGCAGCAGCCTCAGAATCGGGCCCTAAAGACTGCAGAAACTTTGAGGGTGACTTGAAAGTTCACATTACAGTGGCAGGGTGGCTCTAATACCCCTAGCAACTACCTGAGAATGAGATTATTAAAAAGAAAAATCAACAGAAAGAAACAAACAAAGAAGTGCAAACAACACAAGAAGAAACCTCCCCCCATCAAAAAAAAAGAAAAAGCAAACAACCAAACAACAAAAGAAAGATACACAATGAAAGCCTTAGGAGATACTCAGAGATATAAAATACTGCAGGGATGTGTGTATAAAATATAATTTCAATAATATAAATACAACAGGGGATATGAGAAACAAGTCACACATAGCAAAGTAGATTTTTTTTCTGAGAGTAGTTTTAGAAGTTTAAGCCATTAAGAAATGAGGCAATATCTAAACAGGACAGAGAAAATAAGTTAACCCTGCCTCAACACAGTTTTAAACAGAAATGTAGAAAAACTCTCTTGTCCAGCTATTCCTTTTCATGCTAGACAATAACTGAAAGAAGAGCATCAGTGTCAGCAGAAGCAACAATGTAAGGAGAAACAACAAGGACTCCTGTACACAGTCATACCTTAATTTCAGGTCACTTCCCTTCTCCTAGCACACCATCAACAGAGAACTGCTCTATTACCTGTGGAGCTGAAGGGAACAACATCACTGAAATGCCAGGCAGTACAATACCTTGGTAAACTCAACAAGCAATCAGAGTCATTCAGTCAGAGCAACAGGAAAACTTGCAGCAGTGCCCAGATATTTTTACAGGTAAATCTGATTTTTCACACTAGGTTCACTTTAAACAACAGAAACATCCATCAGTACAATGCTGAATGTTTGGTCAGTTAGATGTCTTCAAAAATATTGGCTATGACCAATACATTTGCCCATTGCAAACACATTGTCCCATTTGCCTCTGGGACTTACAGCTGCTTTAAAGAGAGTAAGCAGTGTTAGTCTGAGTTCATATTAAAAACCATACTTTGAACATTCTTATTTCCTGAAAAAATTATCTTAATTGGTGAAATGTAATGAAATGTGCTAGAACTAAACCCTGCCTTAGGCATCAGGGGCTGTCAGAATGGCCAAACCTGGACTGGAAGAAGGTCCCAGGGAAAACTTTTGTTTCATCTCTGCCTGTCTACCTCTTTCCTGCCTGCCAGAGAGCTCAGAGTACACTGTTGTACCCACCAGGCAGCAGTCAAGGCTATGGAGAGCCTTAGAAGTAACTTTAATGGCCTTTGGCAGGACAAACCTCTAAAGTTTGTATTTTTAGTCTGTTTTCTAAGGTAGAAGTTGGTGATAGAGTAGCTTCTAACATGCCTCTGAAGAGGCAATGCTGGTGGATTTTGGAGCCAAAAAGGGCATTTTATCCTCAAAGGATGAGAAACCAGCAAAGGTCTGAGACTCCCTTTGTGTGCTTTACAGCACTGGGCACAGGGAGTACAGAGACTGGAAGAAGAGATGCCCAAGAACAAAAATACAGCAGAAGGGAGAAACGCCTTTCCAGCTGCCAATCTCTAGGCAACTAAAGCCCACAGCCCCCCTCCCTCCCCATCCTCAGGGAGAGAGACCAACTGCTGCAGGACTTACAGGAACTGATCCTGGCAATGACAGACAAGACCCAAGCCTCAGAAACCGTAGGAAAGAGCAGCTTTGCAGACACACACTTTAAAATTTAAAAAAAAAAAAAAAAAATCTCGTCCCAGGCCAGAATAGAGACTTCTTAGACCCCAGATCACTGACACAAGTCAGCAGTGGTGCTACTGTCATGTCAGGGAAGCTGTTGGCTCATGCACAGGAGAGGCTCAGCACAGATTTTAGATGCCAGGACAGAAAGCTCAGTCCAGGTGCAACTCATCATGCTGCGAGTCAGGGCTGCTGGCAAGACCTCGACTACTCCCAGCCCTTCTAATTGCATCAAAGGGAAGCAGAGCAGGAAAATGCCACAATTCTATTTACGAAAGTAAGAGCTGTTGAGGATTATTTACACACAGCAGTAACTCAAAGTTGCATCAAACCCTTGGGTACCTTAATTCTGTGCATCACACACAGAGCACAAAGGGCTTCTAATTGCAAGTCGTTGGTAGCCAGGAAAAACCTCGGGGAGCTGTATCAAAGTAGGTGGATGCAAGTACCCAGGGAAGCTCAGAGATACCCCACAAGGTTTCGCTGTCCTCAAAAAATGCTCCTTCCTACACTTTGAGCCCAAATTCATAAACCTATCAGAGAAAAGCTGATTTACTCAGAATTTTTCGCCTGCTCAGGAAACACACAAAACTGAAGCTCCTGATCCTTGGGACCATTACTGTATCCCAGCAGGTCACCAGCAAGAGAAGTCTGCCTTTATTGCCCTATCCTGGGCCATAACCATTTTGCACTCACCTGAACAAGTCCCACAGGTTTTGGTGACTGCAGCCAGGTTCCTGCCAGGTCACTCTCCATTACACAGCTCCATTGGTGGCTCAACAATGCTTCACTGAAGTTCAGCAACTTCAACTAAAACCAGACACTGAGAGGAACCTTCAGCTAACAGGTCAAAATTATTTCTGAAAGCCAGGCTGAAGAAAGAGCACTGCACTTTTGAAACAACCTAGGGAAGCCCTTTCCTCACAAGCTTCCCCCACAGTAGGGGTGCAAGCTGTGCTGCCAGGTACCACTTTATACCCCCAGACTGTGGGCAGGTGTGCTGGGGATGAGCGTGTGCACATGGGGGAAGGCTCAGGGCTGGGCAGGGCTGATGGCAGAAGCTCCAGCATCTCTGCTGGCACAGCTTCACCCCTGGGGCCCTTTGTTCTGTAACTATTATTTGAAACATCTCAGGATAAAGACTTAAAATTTCAGAACAGAGACATTCTTACAGATTTTGATACTGTTTGCCAAGTTTTGCTGTCATGCAAAATCGTTTGTTTTGCTGGGTATTTTGGAGGAAGGGGGCAAAAATAAACTTTCTCTACAGAGTGACCTGCAGCAGAAAGAACTAGCTGCAAAGCAGGAGAGCAGCAGCTGGGGCATTGCTGCCTGTGCTGGATGTGGCACTGTGCAGTCCCTGCTTGCTTCTCCCAAGAAACAGGCTGTCCTGGGCTAGTGCCATCTAGACAGCACGTCCTTGCTACGTGTTCAGCTCGAACACGAACTCTATCCTACAAGCAGGTGCCAACTGGAACAAAAGCATCCTCAAAAACAAGTATTCCATCCCTCTGCCTGATTGTCCTACTTCTGGGAAACAAATCAGTGCTTTAAGAAGGCCAAAGCACGCCTTGACCAAATACAGCTTTTTTTTTTCTATTCAGAAGATACACAAGTGCCTTCAAGCTTTCCTCCTTCCCCTGCCATTGCAGGGGAAAAAAACCACAGCAAAACAGAAGAGAAATGAAGTCAAATATGCTTTATTACTTATTAGTTGGTAATGTAATACTTGTGACAAGCTGAACCATTGTAGGTGACTGTGGAAGTCACTACAGTGTTTAAAACAAAAATAGGAATGAAAGACAGCTCTGAAAGGGAGATTTTAAGCACAGCTCAGCCATCCTACCGTGCCCAAACCAAGTACTGTTATCCAGTTAATTTAGTGAATGAATCCCTCAGGGTCTCCAGCCATCTACCACTACAGCTCATTAGAGCCCAGTAGCCGACTTTTCATGTTGTATCACTGAAAGCACTTATGCTTGAAATGTAATTAAACTTAAAACAAACAAGGTCTCGTTTCCCCCCTCGGCTGCCCTGGGACGTGCCCCGGCCCCGCCCGCACGGCCAAAGGCACCCAGCTCTGCTGCGTTATCCGGGAAACGCCGCGTGCTTCCCACACCGACGGCTGACATCTGCCCCACCGCTCATCCTGTGAGCAATTAGAAATCTAAATACTGGGTGTAATGCCTGGCTGTTGGGATTTAGACTCTTACAAACGAGTAATGCAGTAAGACTTGCTGTCCAACGAGGTGTCTTATTGAAATATCCCAGGCTGGTTTGCTTGTCACAGCTGTCGTTTCAGCCATTTGCACTTACACTGTATTGCTTTCATTACAAAAATAGAAATTTGTGTCCTAAGTGCTGTTACATTACTAATGCTAAATATTTAATTCCCCGAGGTTCTAATTATGGTTGAGCACTGGCAACACTGATTCTACTTTTTAATAACAACTGTAAAAGCAATTTGAGCATTTTTCAATTAATTAAATACATAGTGTTCGAGTAACCTCTTGTCATTTTGCCCTCCAGGACCTGAGCTAATTTGTGTGGAATAAAATGTTTTGAAAATTAACTGATATACTGGTCTGATCATTGTTGTTCTATTAAATTATAGTCTGCCAAATGAGTGGTGTATAATAGTTACATACTATACCGTTCCCTTATTTATGATGGCGTGGTGGTTTTTTGAAACAACTTCTCCAGCACATTTCTAGAGAGCATACTGGAGAGGCCTAATTAGCAGGCAGGAGATGGTCTATGTACCACGGGCATCAGCAGACTTACAGTGCAGGGAGACTTCAGCGATGAAAAACAAAGCCTCTCTCCATTCTCCAGACCTCATTTTCAGCTTCTTTCATAGCTGAAATTAAAAGTGTTAATTAAATGACTTTCTGCTGCATAAACTCCTATGGATTAGTTCATAGTTTACACTTTAACACATGGGAATTGACTCACAATATTAAGACACATGAGCAGTTTAAAAATGTTTTTGTCTTCAACTTGCAGAACCCAATATGAAAAGATTTGTCCATAAAATGAGTTTGTTGGACTACAAAGACAGTTAAAAATACCTATCCTGCTCATGAAGACAACAAGGCATAAAACTAACTTGTACTGCATACCTAACACAGTGCTAAAATTATAAAGTGTATTTTCCATTTACACACTCCTAGAAGTTTAGAGCACTGACACACAAGAGCACCTTATGCATCCTGGTAAGGGAAACTAACCTCTTTTCCAAGTCCCACATTAAAGATAATACAAAATCAACTCAGAAGAATTTAGCAAGAAACCCTAAAATTTTGAAAATCTTTTTTCCACATGTTTATTCATAGCTGATGAATAATGTTCTTTCAGCATGTATTTTAATATTGTATTTTATTTTACAGCGTGCAGTAATGGTAAGTCAAACATATTGCTTGAAAAGTGCTTAAGGTCAAAACATTACAAAATATACAGGTGAAAGTTCGCTAGTTTTAGCCAAGTAATTTAACAGTAAGGACAACATTCTGCTCTGAAATAATATGTAATACAAATGAGAGATAAACAAGTCTATTTTTCCACAACTTGCAGAAGTATCACACATGTGGAACATTACACTCATCATACTAGTTAAAATGAAACCCAGCCTCAGTTTAAGCTGAGTAAGATTCCTTGCTTGCTACCACGACACTCACACACTAAGAGCTGCAATTCAAACTAAGCAGGGTCGTATTTCAGTAAAAAAAAATAAATTAATTAAAAATCCCCACAATATACTGCAGATTTCTTTTGGTACCAAGCAAATTAAGATTCTCAGTCAACATTAGAACACTATTCTTTGCCAAATAAATACTAAATAGAATATACAATCACTGTCAAATAAAAGTGCTCAGGTCAAGCATTTGTGTGTAGGTGTATAAGTACATACATAAAACATACACACGGACAAAATATGAACACGAGCAGTGTATTGCAATAACAGCTCTCTTCTTAAAGACAGATTTATAGAACAGCATAAAACTTGGAAGTTATCTTTACTACTATTAAAAGCTCACCAGTATCTCTAGATGTCTGCCTTCAATAAATCCTGGAAACATTCTGCTCACATACTGAGTTTTAAGGAATGTGAAGCATATGTCAGCTTCAATAAAAGCAGTACAGTTCTTTAATTACCCCATTCACCCAGCAGCTGCTTTACCAAAGTATTTTTCTGAACATGTAAAAATGTAAAATACCCAAAAAACCAGTCATCTATGGGCAATGACTGCTCAGCATCTAACAATAATGGATATACTGGAGGACAAAAGTGTGAGTAGTGCCAAGCCCATAATTCTCAGTGACTGACTGTAAAGCACTTAGTCAGCCTTAAGCTTTTAAAACTCTAACCCTCATCAACTGTAAACAAAAAAATAAAGATCTCACAGTTATTTTTAAAATCTTTAACTAGAACATAACTTTAAATAATTTTTCTGCTTTTTCTGATTTGCACAGCATTCTTCCCAACTCAGTATGGACTTCTGCATGAAAACAGGCTTGTATATACAAGTTGAAAAATAACAACACCTATTTAAACACATGAGCTAATTATACCTGGCACTTTGGACTTTGGTGGGAATGTATTGATTGCCACAGAGCAGAACACATCCCTGTTAGCCAAAACCAAAGGCGCACAAGATTCAGAAATCTACGTGGAGACAACCTCTCCCCTTCTCCAAACACTTCTGCCCACAAGTCCTTTCATGGTACAGGACAGCAAACAGGCTGCAGGGAACTTGGAAAAGTATGACTTGCTCACATTTATTTCAACCTTGGTGACAGGACAGCAACAAAAAGCCCATTAGGAAGAAAAAAGGCAGATAACTGGATACAATCAACTTGCAGTCATTTTCTTGCAACATATTAGTGAATGGGTGCCAGCTAACTAATCTTAGTAGAGAACAAACCTAATTTATCCACAGCAGGATGTTGTCAGATTATTTTCAACCTAATAATTATTTCTGGCAGAAAGGCAACGTTAAGCTTTGTAGAAGTAGACACTCTGTAGAAGACATTTGCTGTGAAAAAAGGTGTTCATGTGCAGTTTGATTAATGTGGGTGGGAGGAGGATGAATGAGCCAGAGAAACCCACCTAAGCCAACGAAACACCCTCCAGAAACAAGCAGTCAGGTGAAAGAGGATCTTTGAAAAAGGCATGGCATTAGGAGACAGGAACACTACCAACATCCCTCCCAATCCTTCCTGAGGAGAAGCTTAAGTAACTGAGTAACTTTTCAGTTGAAGCTGCTATTCTATAAAGATATTTGCTACACTGAGATTTCTCACTCCCTTCCAAACCAGAAGGATGTCTAAAATGACCCAGTCTGACCCCAAGTGTTGCAAAAGCCACAAAAGCCTGTGAGGAATTCCTCTACCACACCCAGCCATTTGTTCAAGCATATACCTCTATAAAAATATTTCATCCTCATTCAAAAGATACAAAATCTAATATTCCCCTTCTAATAATTTCTAATGATTCATTGCTCTTATTAAAAGTTTGCTCCTTAGTTCATCATTAACTGATTTTTATCTCTGTATATTGTCAACACATATTGCCTTAAAAATGTTGTGCTATGTCTGGAGTATGAAAGAGTCATATAAAATCAAGTGTCCCATTACAGATGTAAAGATTATTTTCAGGAATGCACCTTTTATTCAATCAAGTTAGAACTGAAATTAAAGAAGTTAGAAAGTAACCATACCGTACCAGTTAAGAAGGTAAACTATGTTTTGTCCAACATAGTTGTGGAGAACATATATAGAAATCATGTGTTTATAATAATAAACACACCATTATGAGTGGGATTCCTGATAGATTCAGACTGAATGCAGCAATCACTGAAGAGCCAGGAAGTCTACTTGAAACCAACCTATTATTTGGAATATTTATAAGAAGAAAATCTACCTTCCCTGAAGTTTTATTTTGTTGTCTTTTTAGCACTACATAAACTGTATGGCAGTCTTAACTGTAGTACTTGATCATTTTAAGTGCTTGGATGTAAAATTTTATTTATCAGTTAAACATCCATGACAGTGCTCTACGCAAGACATTATTTTGCAGTACTTGTTTAACTGTGTATTACCACTTAGGCAGGTAAAAAGATTCCTTGGCAATCACAAGCATTTCATTAAACATTTCAGTCTCGCTACTACAATAGTCCATTTTAAGAAAAAAAGAGTTATATGAATTATGGGCTATTTCAGAGAGCTGTGGAGGCTCATTTGCACTTAGTTCATGGTCAGGGGAGACATGTGACAGTCGTTTGGAGGAGACATCACTTCTGAAGCCAGGACTGAGAGCTCAGCCATGGCTCCACACTGGGCTGCTGGAACAGGGCACAGCTCTCACACCTGGAGCTGCACCCACCTTCACTGCTGGGCTCAGAGATTGGATCGGGGCAAGCTGAGGATTTTGGAAACTATGTGGCTGGCACTTTGCCTCCTTGAACTATGCAAGCACCAAGCACTCCACTGCAAGTATAGGCTAACGAGGGTACGAAAGAGTTTGACAGAGGAGCCCAACATTTTCTCAGCATACTGCAGTACAGAGCCAAGTCAACTCAAAACTTGACAGAAGAGCAATGGCAGAAGAACAATAGCTTTCCCACTGTCTTATCGTAACTACTTTGTTTTTACACAGAATTATAAAATATTAGTAAACTCTAAGTTTGTGCACATTCCCAAATCTTTCTTAAACCTTAGTCCTGGGACCTGCCCTGCCTCATCCCTTCATGTTACTATTCACATTAGTATTTTTCAGACCCACAGTTCAGGGAACAGCCCATGCAGGCCCTGATCTGAAGACCCTGTGATAAGGTAGTGCTGCCAAGGATGAACAGCCAGGGCAAGCAGTCCAGTGCCTTCAAAGCAGCACTTGCCCCTTCCTTACAGACCTGGCATGTTATTTTCCTCCTTTCCATATGTACAGTACAGCCACTGCATATTTCCTCATCCTTTAGCATAAGGCCAAATAAAAGATAATGGATGCCACACAAGCTGAGCTGGAGGTTCAGTCCTTTCCATGACTGAGCTGCGTTCTTTTCACCTGGCAGTGCCCTGAGAGGAGATGCAAGCACTGTTGCTGCTCTCAGGTTTCTGACAGATCAGAAAGCCTCTTGTTCTTCGTATGCCTGAGCCAGCTACAGGAAGGCACCTACAGTCCACAGCCTTCACACAGGAAGGGTCAGTGCTGAAGGAGCTTTTTAGTGCACTGTTTTTCTTCAGTATATCTTTGAGTACTAAAGATTATCCATACCATTCTAATTTTGGCACAGGGAATATCAAGAGCTTGGATGCCTCACCAGAGTCCAGCATCTACTGATTCAACACTGTAGAGATGCAACACAGCAGCCACTCCTGCTGGAGGTGATCTCCCTTCTCCATTCAAGGCAGCTCGTGTGTCAGAAGCAGTTCTCCTGAGGCACGTGTTGGCTGAGGCAGCCTCTTTGATGAGTGAAGTAAACAGTGTGTTCTCTAGATAATGGAAATGCTTGTACCATTCATGCACCTTGACCAGATACATTTTCCTGAAGTAGGTGTCTGTCATGCACACACACTCACACCAGGTCTCTCCCCTCATACTGGCACACACAAGGAGTAAGTCAAACAGCACAGGTTTATTTTGCATTATCCAGGATGTCCCTGAAATGTGAATATTATGTGTGACAGATCTGCACAGCTTTCTAACACATCCAATTTTTACCACATCCAAGAGATGTAACTGCACCTGCTGAAAAGGCAACACACCAGGGCCAGCCCTCAACAACCCTCTTGTCAACACACCACCCTTCCCAGACATGACGTCTGCACAGCTGGTCTGTGTATGCCCTGTCCTTTCACCAGAGTGACCCAGGGTGCTGGATAACTAATATTTGATAACACAATTAACTTTCGCTGAAATAAGTCTGGGTGTGCTCAGGGAAACAGCTCAGTTTGCTTCCCTAGCAGGGGCAATAACCTCCGGGAGAGAACGAGCAAGCAAGCGTGCATGAAGCCTCCTTCCTTAACCAGAACAGCTGCTGACACAGGAGCCTGTATCTCTTGCCTTCTCTGAAGTTAATCCCAGCAGTTTAAAGCAGACTTGTGAAAAAAACATGAATCTGAAGTTACTCTGAAATGCTACTCCAAGGACACATTAGTTCCACTAGAGTCAAAGTGTACACCAGACGCAATAGGTCGAGTTCTAGTCGAAGAGATTGCACAGAAAGTAAGAGCTAATAATTCTTAATTTGGCATAACATGACATTCCAAACAGCTTCTCTCTCTCCTCCCAGTAATTGTATCTTGGCAGTGTACATATTAAAAATCATTGCACAAAAGATGTGCTGTTGGGAAAATAACCCCCAAAAACCAAAGCACCTTTCTTTGTGCTGTGTCATTCCAAAAACTGAAGACACTTTCAGTGAAAGGCAAAATATGCTGATCAAAACACAAAGGGGACAAAACCTCATTCATTCCTTATTTGTTTAAGAATTACTAAAAAGAAACATTTTTGCAGGAGGCTAAGGCAACAGTAATTTAGACAATAATAAATTGAGCATTGTAAGAATAACTATTCCATTGAATAAAAGAACTCTGGCAAGAAACTTTTCACATGGCAGTCAACAGACATTCAAATAAATGAATGAAGTATGCAAGCTAATTACCTCAAAAATAAAGACTTTCCAGCAGTTTACCATAATGACAATGTTCTATAGAAAGATACAATAGCTCTTTGTAGCCTAAAAATTGTCAGTTTTATTTTACAAAGATGACTTCCAAAAGCATCTTGTCATGACAATCGAGTTTTTAGGAAAAAACAACCTGTCATTTGATAAATAGATGAAATTAACTGTCATTAAAGCCACTTAAGCACTCCTCCTTCCTGTTATCCTTCTCATCTTGGCAGTAACTGATAAGATTTCAGGGAGGCTCAGTCATTGATGGCAGGATCTAGAAAAGAAACAATTTTGCATACAGTTATCATTCTCATTCACAGCTTCTAGTTACTGTATTTCACTAACCTGCACTTAATTGGCTTCCTTCTGCCCCTGGCATGAGCACAGAGGACCAGGTACTTCACACCAATCACTGCTCACTGTTACACCTTACACCACGAAAATACTGAGGTGGTTGCAATCCTGTGGTGTTAATATTACATACAAAAGTAACAGTAACAAAATCCTGGTAACAGAGTCCTGTTATCCACCAACTGTGAATTCCTAATACCAGCCAGTGCTTTATCCATCAGGGACCAGACATTACTCATTATCATGCAGTTCATTACTTATGGGACATGGTTGAACTTGAGCCTGTAACTTCTGGAAAAGGTACCCCTCATGCACAGGGGTACACCAACGGAATAAACGAAGGACCAGATGCAACAGTTACAGCAGAATTAGTGGAGAGGCAAACTACAACTGCACACTTCCTCCCCCTGTTCCCCTCCCAAAAAAACATTATAAAAGATTTTGTCTGACTAAGCAAGCAGCTTCAAGAGGAAAGGAGGACGTGGACTGGGCAAAGAGAAAGCTCTGAGCCTTGCATATCCAGACTAACTCTCGTGCAACCCCAGGAGGTTGTGTGCATGGCAACCCCACTTCCAACACACAGAGTAATTAATTGTATTCCCACACTAAAGCTACCATGGCACACCTCCACCTTGGCAGATTTCTAGCTGGCTTTAATCCTTTCCACCTTCCACATGCCAGGTTCCTCACACCAACTGGCCCTCAGTGACAGCTGAGTTTTTAATGCCATACAATACCTTGATGCAAATGGGTTTTGCCCTTTTTTCCACCTTTTGCTAGACTACACTGCCACTTAGTCACTGCACTGACATAACAACTCCACCTTCCCTAGTGCAGCACAGCTGAACATCCACCGACGTGACAACGGGAAGCGAGGGCCTTCATCCCTACAGGAGCAGAGCTGCCTTTCAGTTTGCTACTTGCATCATTTTCATGCCGAGGACAGAGCATATGGTCCTTCGAAGGGACATCAAAATAAATATGACAGGTCAGTGCAATCATCATACTGAATGAATTCAAATGATGCCATATCTAAAATGAAATGTGCGCACATAATAAAGATTCAAATGACAAAAAAATTCCCCTACCCTTTATCCCTCTCTGAATTATTTATGAATTCTGCAACTCCAGCTGTTGCCACCAGCCCAAGGACACTACTTCATTTTGGGAATGACACTTCATGTTAAAAGATAAGTTAACAAAAGAAAACAAAAAAAAGAAAAAAAGGACACTGTGGGCCTTTAAAGACCACAGAAAAGCATAATACATCTTTTCCCAGCTTTCGTAAAGGAAAATAATCAACAATCAATTCCGTTCATGTTTCTCAACTTGTTTCCATAATTCCAGACAGATTTCAACACTCATGCATTAAGTCAGCCATGCCTTTTTAACCATTGCAGTTAAGCAAGACTCTCAAAGCATCTTGGATCCCTCACATATTTTTATAGGGTTAACACAGTCTTACAGGTCACCATAAACCATATGCCAACACACCAAAGACTGTGATACTATCAGCACTACTGATAGCTTTGAGTACATAAAATGGTCCCTCCAAAATAATGGAATATTTGCATATATGGAATTGCTTTTGAGAAAAGCAGTAATTTGTTCACAAATTTAAACAAAAACGAACAACACCTTCCCAGTGCAGTTTAGGGCTCAAAGAATTGGTTTCAAGTAATCATGACATTTAGATGGGCAAATTCTACATAGTGCCATCTGCCCACTTGTAGACTGCTCTGTTTTGGGTTCCATCACATATCAGTTCTTAGATTTCAAGTAAGTAATTTGGCAATGGGAAGGAAGCAGCATGGAGAAGGCTTAGCCAGTAAGCCCAATTTCCATCACCTATATCAACATGCGTTCCTCCTTTACTTTAAACTTTGAACTTGTTTTAGTTGGCTGGTCTGTGGAGCAGAGAGATAACACAGAGGCTGAGGAAATGGGAAAAAAAATTAAAAATCCACCACTGGTTTTGGTTGCTACTTTATTCATAATGGAATCAAGATCTGAATTGTTACACAAAACCACCCACTACAAGAACATACTGATGCACTGTGTTCACATCAGCTTTGCACTTAACTGAAATGGGTCAAAATTTGCAAGTTGCCAAGTGCAGAAGGACATACAGCCCCTAAATATCAACCCTTCATGAATGACCAATAGCCTCATCTCGGCCACAAAGGATATTATTCTGTTCTCTACCCATGACCTTAATTTCACAGTGTTTTCTACTTTTACCTAACTGAACAGCAATTGGGCTTATGTTCTAGTCCTGGGAGATCCCAAATGCCACAAGAACTTTTAACCAATTAATGATTTAGGATTGTTTTTTGTCTGAGGGTTTTATTTTCTCCTCCATAGTCACCTGACAATGGACTAACAATTGTCACAGTTCTAACACCAAGAGATAGGTGAAAAAAATGCAGAGCTTCCAAGGTACCATCATCAGACATCTCCAGTATCACCCACAAAGCTTCGAAGCCAAGAATGCACCATTTGCCTTTAGTGCCAAGCACATGGTTCAGGCCTGAGCTGGAATGCCAGATATTCAATAAACAAACTCATCTTTGGGAAAGGCAGCAAAGCAAGAGTTGTTACCTGTCTCACAAGTGAAAAATGCCAATGGCTTGAAAGCAGAGCCCACTTCGGTTTCACTGCCAGCAGTACCTCCAGCAGTATCTGCTGTTACTCGGTTTGGTACCATGAGCTCATGCAGTGTTATTCAGGAAAAGGAGATGTTGTTAAAACAAACATTTATTTGCCCTTCAGTCTGCACCAGAGCTGGCACCTAGCCCTGAACAATCTCCCTCTTCCTCGCTACTGTGGGAAAGCTACCAAACAAGAATCGTCCCCTTCCATCTCCTGCTGTTGGCCAAAGAAACAAAAAGGTACAGAAACAAAGAGAACAGGAAGAGAATTTGAGGTGTATAAAATGTCACTGAGCAGGAAATTAAGGTTCAACATTGTAACATTTGTAGATCTCTTGTAACATTTAACAAGAGCCCCAAATTCTCCTGTTGTCACAGCTATATATTTCAGTTTGTTACTGCCTCACCATTAATAATTCTCCAATAGTTTGGAAATCCCAGGTGCTATGCACAAGCCCTCTCAAAACTACAATTATTTACAGTTGTAGCCCACTCAAACATACATCACATTTTTTTTCTGAAAACTAACAAATTAAAAACAGGAACATATCTCACATTCCAGGGTTGCCATTTAACTCTCAATGCCACAGGTTCTCAAGTGCCTCCTGAAATAGTTTCTAGCTGTGCTAAAGGAATGACATTTGGAAAAAATCACCTGTGTGCTGATAGGAAAACATCCTTCTGAAGATTTTCACAAGCTAGTTGGATGCAATTGAAGTTAGTCCTCAGAAAATAAGGAAAGTCGTCTTCGTGCCCAAACATGCTCACTAAATGCTTCTGGCTATGACATTATTTCATAATTGACACATTATACACAACACCTCAAGAAAATATCTTTTTGTCTATGTCTGGATTACATGGCTATTTATACCCAATGCTTCTGCAGAGCCTTCCCAATGTTGCACAGTGCTCTTGAATACAAATGACCAATTGATCCTTTCACATGATAGGGTGGGTTTTTTTTTTTAGCGTTCAATACTTTTAATGTTAAAAAACATTGTATTTCAATATGGTCTTTAATCGAATCCTTACCCTGAACAATTGAAGTACATTCGTATTAATCTATTAGATGCTTTTCCACACCACACCTATGGCACTGCATAAATTACTGTAATTTAAATGAATTACTGCTTGAGAATTCTCATTTGGTACGAAACATGCAGAGTTACATGTCATGGAAGGAAAAACGTGCATTATGGTAACTAAGTTTTATAACACAGTGGATCTAGGTGCTCATATACCAGCCATTCTAAACTGTTGAAGGACAAGAATATTAGACTGATCACACAGAAAACACATCAGTATGTCAAGAAGTCAATAATATGAAATTTAATCTACAGTTTATTTAGATATATTTCATGCTCATATTCAGAATCCACATTAAAAATGCCATTAGGCGAGCTGAACAATATTACTGCAAAAGACATTTACACCAATAGTAATTCTATCTCTGCCCTGGATAACTTGCATTTTCCTCCTTAAGCGTTTCATCTACTGAAGCATATTGAAGAAAAAGAACTTGAAGGAAAAAAAAAGGAAAAAAATAAACAGAAAAAACCACTGAAGTTCTTTTGTTATGTTATCCCACATATTACTAATGTTTAAGGATGACTTGTTTAAGACTGCACATTTCAACTACCTAACAGCAAAGAATGAAAAGCTTCTTGCTACAAGCTAAAAAGAAAGTCTTTACCATGCTCCTTGAAGAGCTCATTTTCACATTACTCAGGCTTCATTATGCTGAATCAATATTCGTTTAGTCACTGGGTTATTGACATATTTTAAAATAAAAGTATACCCTTCAGCTACTGCACTCATTACGGGTAATTTGTCTTGTCAGGGAGCAGGGAATATTATCCCAGTCTTTCAGGGGCTGACAGCCCATGGAAATACCTCCCCTTGGTTACAACTGTAAATAATTTTAAGGTAAAATATTGAAAAATCAATGACTGTTTCCTGCAATCTGTCACAAACAAATCAATCATAATCTGCACAGCCAGAGAGTATGATTTGAAGGAGATGAGAGCAGATGTAATTCTTGGCTGGAATCTCTCATTTCAAAATCACTTCACATAATGGTGTCATCATTTAAACACTTAGCAGTCACTGCAACTGCCACTCATAACATCTAGTTGGACAAAACCACAAGGAAGAGGAGGAGAAATGCCACTGCTGTTATGTAAACAAACACTTTATTTCAATGGTTGCAACATTAGCAAATTTCACAGATATAACAACAAGGCTTGCCTCTCCACAAGCATCCAAGGTGCTTTTCCTTCCCAGTGGAATACTGCCTATAAATTAGCCTCTCAAAATGCAAAGCATTTCAAATTTTAAAACCAAACTATGCTTCATAAAAGGTGAGAAATAATATCCGGTACTAACACTACTTCTAAAAATATTTTTCATTCACTCCAAATCACTCATAACAGAATTATGCATCAAATTCTTAAGAGATTAAGAAAGGAAAATTATCTGAGGTACCTTTGTCTTTTTAAGAGCAATAAGGGTTTCAATGCTTCTTTGTCCTCTACATATTATATTTCACATCTAATTTTCATTAAGTACGCACTGACTCAACCTTAGGGTAGGAACCACTGCAAAGTACATGGGAAAGAAAGTCATAACCTACATAAATTAATTGCTAAAATATTTTCAACTTGCATTCAAAGATTAAATGTTGTATATGGAATTACATCTGTATAGAGGATCAATTTATACGTAACGAATTAACTACTGCATTCAGAATGCCATAAACTGACCTTTGTAAATGCAAATAAATTGTGTAAAGCTAATCTATTTTTATGAAGTAACACTAACACTTAGACTAAAATTATTTCCTCATTTGTCCCCCCACCTCATTACATTTTCACCCCAACACTACAGTGTTTAGAAGAATTCTCTGCAGATAAAACAGGATAAAACTGTTGTGCAACTGCAACCATAGGCCTAAGCCTACATTTCTTGCACGAACAAAATTTACAAATGCTCATGGAGTGTTTCCCTCTGGAGTCTATAATTTGAGCTCTTAATCTTTAATGTGCAGAGCCCGTTATCACATACTCATTTTAATCACATTAACCTTAGCAACTCCTAATTCTGAATATTTATCTTAAAACTGTGAGACTAAGAAAAAAATGCAATCAAAAACATGAAATTATTTTCTCTTTTCTTGAAAAAAATCCCTTAATACTGTTTTTAAAAATGAAAGAATAGGGCATATTGTACATCTAAGTAAACCTCTCCAAGGTTTGCCTTCCTTTAAAACAAGCTTTAACTCTCTTTATCTTCTACATGGAAAACACACATCTCTAACTCTTTATTGATACACATCAAAACCACTATTGTTTGTAACAGCTGGACAGATTCCCTTTCTTAGCAAAATAAATTATTAAAAAAAAAGAAACTGAAGTCTTAGGCCAGAAGAAGCAGTTAGTGCCTCAGAGGCTAACTGAGTGTAAATATCAGCCATGAAGAGAATCAGCTTATTGTGGGAAAAGGCCACTCCACAGCGAAAGGAAGCGGGAGGAGGCAGTGGGTGAGGAATTGCTAAAAAACAGAGTAGCTCCTAGAAACGAGTTGCAGCTCCCCACTTTTTCCCTGGATGAGATCTATAATGAAGCTATCCAATAGACAGCCTCAGGCTCCTCAGCCCTTTTAAATCTCCTCCCTGGCCCAGCGACACTCACAGAGGGAAGCCCCGCTCCCTACGCTGAGCCATTGTGCGAGGGAGAAGCGCGGTGTGTACGGAACGCGTCGGCAGCTTCCCCCAGTGCCATTCCCCTGAGCCAGGTTCTCATTTCTTGTGACAATCACCTAATTAGGTGGGTCAAGAATTGCAGAAGATAGAAGAGATTCATTCTTCCTACATGCCAGTTCTCCTATTTGTGAAAATGAAGGCAATGGCTCTTCCAATCCATTGTAAGGCACTTAATAAATGTTAATAATAATTAAGTCAGTCACATCTCCCAGACAACACTGTCAGATCTTTTTTTGCAGTATTTCAGAACTATTGGGCTCAGGAGGGAGCTCCCACAAGCTCCAGACAGAAAAGGACTCATGAATTCCATCCTTCAACGCAAGAGGTCACAGAGGGCTGTGCCACAGCAGACATTTCACAAGCCCTGAGGAGCAAGAGTAGCACATGCTGCTGCACTGCAGATGTTTATGGGTCAGCACTGTGAGTGCAATTTCCTGCTGGACAAAGCATTAAGATGCTCTAACAGCAAGTAGGACTGTGAAGTCTTTCTGGTTAAGAAGTTGAACTAGATTAAATTTTCTGAATGAAAAAATATTTTTCTTTATTCCATCTTTATCAAGAAACAAAACAACTACTGGTTATGGAAAGAGCTGAAAAAAAAAGACACTGGCTTAAAGAAAGCTACTAGTATTTCTTCTAGTACCCACCTTCTCCATTTACTGCTCTCACTCATAATGTTCATTTAAGTCACTGGCATATGTTCATTTATTTAATGCAGCTCCACATGATCACCAAACAGTACAGCAACGCCATATTACATCATGCAACATTACTGATATTACACTATTAGCAATACTCTACCTAATGAAGTTTATAAAGTCTTCATGTTTGGGCATTACAGAAAGCTGAAGAATCCTGCTTTGAGATAGCTCCTGCCTTCCAATTCTGTTCTTCTCTTCTTCAGCATTGCTGAGACCACCTCACTGAGCTCATCTGGAGAGGAGAAAAATAGAAGGAAAAGAAGAACATACTTATTACAGTTCTTGTCACCTGCACTGCATAATTTTCTCAACAGAAACGGGAATAAAGCTGATGTATCTGGAAACATTAATTCTGCATTTTATAAGTGACTGAACCCAGCACCACAAAGGAAAGTGCCCCTACTGTAATGCTTTGCTTAATGAATCATATCATACTCATAGCAGATTACTTACCATTAACTCTGAACAGGACTTAATATGGTTAAAAAGACTGCAAGCCCAGATGCATTCTGGCTTTGTACTAGGTCTCTTCCCATATTCAGGCAGGTACAGGACAGGATAGACTGCTGGGTTCATTTTCCCCACAGTGGACCTCACTGCTTCTCTCTTGGATGCAATCTATAAAGATTAAAAAAGGGACATATGGAGAGTGAGGGATGGAACAAAAATACAGTATTTGTCACTAATTCAGACAGCATGTTTCTCTGACAAACAAGGATTACAGACCGAGCAATACAAGGGTTTCTTCACCCATTGATCCAGCATGTTTGTTAAATCCCACAGACACTATGATAGGACCTCAATCCACTGGATGATGTTCAGTCATGCATGTTCCAAGAGGCACACCACAAACAGGTGCCTATGGAAATCAAAGATCTGAGAAATGTGAAAGTTTATTGGCATTTTGCTAAAGAACCAGTAACAGCATTAATAACTTGCTCTTGGTCAAAAGCACAACAGCCTAACAATTATGTGAGCATGCACACCAATTTACATCTGAACATTTCTGAGACAAGCAGAGTTCCTGTTAGGTAAACTGAGGCTGAGGTTACATGAACAAATCTAGGTCATAGGACATGCCGGAAATGCAAGAAGAAAACAAACCAGGTCTAGCCCCTTGCCTGCTACCAAGTTTTCCCATCCCTTCTCAGCCAGTCTAAAAGTCTCTCCACCCTTCTGCAGCCTCCTCTTAAAGAACTACCTGGATGACCTCAGTTTAAGTTTTACTAAGGGACACAGCAGCACAGTGTATACTACAGGGATTATCAGCAGAATTTTAACTGAAACAATAAATTAAATACTGAAATAAACTTAAGGAAAAGCAAAAAGGAAAAAAATACCTTTAAAATTACTTTTGAAACTTAGGCTCTACAGAGCAGTCCTCTTCCCAAGAGACATTCATGGAACCTAATGCCTAGAGGAGCTGGGAGACAGCAAGGTCCTTCCTAGATAAAAGCCAGAAAGTCAGCACAAACAAAGTAATTTTTGCACTGCCAATATCATAAAGAAGTTGTAGGCACCTTTTTATAATGACAGAGTGTTCTTAATAAAAGCTTCAAGCAGGTTTTACAGCTGCATATTATCCAATGAAACCAGTAATAAACAGCACTGTAGAATTATTTAGTGCAACTCCAATACGCTGAGAGTCTCAACCTCGGTTTTATTTATCACACAGGCTAAAATGTTAGTTCTTGTCTTTAGAGTAGCAGCCAAGCCTGTAGCTATCTTTTATCCCAGCACACTGCCATCTGGATATTGATACTTTGCTATGGGATATGAAAGAAGAGCATAGTTACCTAATACAGCTTAATTGAAAACACAGGACCTACATATTATACCATGCATTATTCTACACAAAATTAAATCTGAAGGGCATGAAAATTTCTGTAGATGTCAGCAGAGAATATTTCAGAGGTAAATGCTGTGTTCTTGATCTGCGCTAGAAATGCTAAGAAATACTGTGAAAAATATGTGCTTACGAAGAGAAAAAGCTCCTTTTTGCTCTGTTGGGAAAAAAGAAATTGCTCAGGAAGGTGCATCTCCTTCGGGAAGAGCAGGAGAGTCATCAGTCACATGTTCATTAGTACAGTAAACTCTGTTATGGTGATCCATATTCACCTTGAAAGGTCCAACTGGTTTGTTTTTTTCCCCTCAACCAGTGATTTATATAATAATAATAAAAAAAAATGCTGGTTCTACAAATACATTCACATTAATCTGCAAAAATCAGCTTCAAGAATCATCTACATCTGCATTACCCACATTAAGGAATACAGACTAAAAAGCTCTAATATTAATAAAACCCCAGAAATTACAAACTGTTATAAAGAATTCCCTGGGTGTAAGGCCAGAAAGGCTACCTGGCTTTATGTTTCTCCTCAGAGAGGTACTGCTGAGCTCTTGCAAACACCGGTCATAAGGACTGCAAATATATGTAAGTAAAGCAGATAAAGCACAAAATCTTTGGAACACAACACTGCTATTAAGTCGCCCACCTCTAACACCCACACTGGAGACCAGATTACAGCTACAGGAGCTCCCACCATGTTGCAGCACCTGCAGGCAAAAGACAATCTGCCACCATGAGGGAAGTTACGTGCTCATGTACACCCCATAAAACGGCACAGGGAGCCACAGCCATCCTTCCCACTGAGCTGCTCCTCATTTGCTGGAAGAGCCAACTAACAGTAGATGTGGCTTGCTTTAAGTGAAAAAGTTAGACATGAAAGAGAGTGGTTTTTTTATTTTTTACTCCGAGTCTATTTTCTGCGTATGTTCATGGAACTGTAAGTAAAATAAAGCCCAAAGACATTCTTAACTTAGTCCATACTATGCCAACAAATTCAAGCAAATAATGCCATTTAAGTTAATTACAGGAAACTTCAAGGAAACTGAAATACAGTTTCAGGTTCTCCCATGATACTGTCAAGATCTTTGGAGTTACATGCTCAATACAATAACTAGGTGCTTGAAAGGCTTGTCAGCTGCACTTCTGTATTTCATTCCACACACTAAAAAGGTTGGCTGAAGCAATTTAAAAAAAAAAAAGACCGGAACTGATAATCAGGTTTCTTTCAGCAGACAAGAAGAGATTTAACATAGAATGGTTTGGAGAGAAAAACAAAACTCTAAGCTACCTAATACCCAAATGCTAGGCACAGAAGAGTTATTCGTGGTGTTCACAAGTTTACACCTCGCTCTCAGACCACAAACACAGAGAGTGAGAACAAGGAGCATCTCAGGCAAAGGAATCGCAGGCAGAAGAAACAACAGAGCAGCTGAGGGTGTCTCACCCAGAGAGCTCCTTCAGGGACCCTTCACCCAGGCTGAGAGCCACAAACACGGGCACTTCCACTGCCCTGCCCGACCCTGGAACTCCCAGCACTGCACCTGAGGGAGGCGGCCGCAGTGTCTGCGGGAAAGGGCCCCTAAGTTTTATAGCCAGTATTTCACAGGCAATTTTTTAGCTCTTGCCCAGTTAATAACGTATTGATTTAACACACAAAGACACAGGCCCCTCCCTCCTCTTTGCACGCTAATTAGTTTTACTTCTACCATAGTGCAAAGATGAGAAAGAAAATTTCTCTTTCTCTTCATGCACAATTTAAAAAATGAATATTCACATGTATTTATTTTCCTCTGTTATGAGTTGTTAATGCTTTTAAATATACTGTACAAAACATCTCTTATCAGATGTTTCCAGCAGCAATTTCCACTACCATCCAAGTCTCTCAGGTTTTTTTTTAATAGGACAGCTTTAAATGAAACAGGGTATCTTGTAGGGGAAATACTTTTTAGGGTTTTTTTTCTTTTAAGAGGATTCCCTTTAGCATCACATACAGATCTCCTGGTAATATAGTCCCAAATTGAACTGGAGAAACAAATTATTGAGTGTCTAAGGTCAGGTGTTCTGATAAAGAAATATCAAAAAGGTTTTGACAAAACAGCCTCCTTCTCATCTACCCCTGTAAAAAGAAAAAAAAAAGTTGAAATGATCTCCTAATGCATCTCCCTTCATAATTCATGCTGAAAGATGACATTTTCTCAGGATCTTAATTAAGATAATGATGAACACCTGTGTCGGCATTCTTTGGCAAGACAGCATTATCCATCATAATCTTTTAAGTACTCTCAAAAAAACCCAACAAAATCGTATGACGGAACCAATCTGTTGCCTCTCCTCGCACTAAGTTTTACATCTCAGACACACAGAAGAACGATTAGATCTTTAAAGACTGCAATAAAAACAGGATCGTTAGATTTTAAAGTTTCAACAGAAAGTAGCTATTAAATTAATTAAATTAAGGTGTATCATATCCAAGATAGCCAAGTTTAACTCCATTCACTACAAGCCACCTGGAACCAAACCACTTCCAGTTAGAGCCTACCAATAGCTGTACTTTTAAAATACAGTTTGCTGTTACTTTCAGGATCATCCTGCCTCTTTTTATCCTCCTGGAAAGAAAATATTCTCAGCTGATCCCTACTGTACATTCATGCACTAATTTATTAAGCCATTTTATGCTGTACCACACATATTTGCACATCCTCAATGAAATTATGCAAAAGAAACCAATACAGAAAAACAAATATGCAAATTTAAATACTGCTACATTTTGGGTCACATTTTGTGCAGTCATCTCAAATCCAAGTTCCTCTCATGCCAAAAACCCTGCTGGAGTGCAAATACTAAACTAATCAAAGACCTTTTAAATATCTTTGCAGGATCAGCCCATCAGACAGAAAGCTACAAAAAATAGTGATTCTAATTATTTATTTATACAAGCTGAATCTAAATTCACATGCCTGAATTTAAATAAAGTGAAGAGTGCACAATCAGCCTGCAAATCCTTCCCACCGTTAAATTAGATTTTAAGGGCAAGTGTTTTTTCTATTACATTAACAATTTATCTTCTAAAAATTATGAGAAAAATATATAAACTCCAGAATTTTAATATCAACTTGCACTGATATAGTTTCACTGGCAGCTGCAAAGTACACAAACTCCTGACACCAAGAATTCATCCATACCTTCAAATGCACATACCTTCAGCAAAAATGAAGAGAAGTAGCAAATGTATTCTCAAGCCCCACATTTATTAACAGAACTGATGAACGACATAAGAGTCTTGAAACAAACTTCTTATTTCCCTTCGACCAAATGGCTGCAAAGTCCTGCAAAGCAGATTAGTCTTAGGCTTTCACATTTTAATATGCTGCTATCAGAGAAAAAAGTTGCTGTGACTAGTCATTCAGTAGAGCTATCAATGTGCAAATAAAGCAGAAAATAGAGACATCCTTAAGAAATGAGTCTCAAATTTGATATAAAGTGAAGGTGACAACCACAGCAATAGAACTATAAACTAAATGTTTCAATATCTTGAATAATTATCTAGAGTTCTTTTAAAGCTGCAAAGAATATAATAGTGGCATAATATAGTGAGAATGTCAGTTTGATAGGCACTTACAATCCTGACGGCATAAGAGTCCTATCACTACCGTTTATTAATCAGCTCTGGTATTATGTTGCAATGCATGAAAGTATGCATGAACTCACCACAGTTTCCAAAATGTATGCCTACAGAAGAAAGATTAGTGGAACATCAGAAATAAAGAGGGTAATTTTACATGATGTTAACCTTACCTCCTCTTCAAAAAAGTCAGACGCCATGGGAAGATGGTTAAAACTTCTGCTTCTTCCTAAAGAAAGGAGCACGGAAAAAAGCAGTTAGTTATTCTACTCACATATAAAATGAATGTTAAATGTATAAAACTTGACCAGATGATAACTCACTCCCCGAACAAGGGGGATTGTCAGAGGATTATGACAGAGAGCTTTTGAGTGGAAAAAGAAATGCAGTGCTCCAGAGCGATCGCTAAAAATTAAGCCGGGGACAAACACCGGTGACACCGTGCAGCTGAAAACTGATGAAAGTGCACACCTGTGTGGATTGAGCATGTAAGCGTGCGAGCCGGGGATGGACCCGTCCCGTTCACCGGGGCAGAACCACATGGAGTTTAAAGAGACGAAATTCCGCACACAGCACATTAAAAAATTAAATTTAAAAAAAAAAAAACAAACGGCGGGGGGGGGGCGCGAGGGGGGTGCAAGAGGATAGAGGAGGGAACGGCCAGACCGAGCGCGGCTCGGCAGCAGCGCCGAGGAGGAGCCGAGCCCGGCGTGGCCCCGGCGGGGCCAGGACCGGCGCTGCCAGGACCGGCGCTGCCAGGACCGCCGGGGCCGGGCCGAACCCGCAGCGCGGCGGGGCCGGCCCGCACCGCCCGTCAGAGGGCGCCCCGCGGCGGGGCAGCGCCGCCTCCGAGCGCCCGGGCCGGAGCAGCGCCGCTCCCTCACCTCGGGCCGGGCCGGGCCGGGCCGTGCTGAGCCCAGCCGAGCCGAGCCGGGCCGTGCTGAGCCCAGACGAACCGGGCAGTGCCGGGCCGGGCCGGGGGCGGCCGCCGCGGCCCGCAGCGCCTCCGCGCGCCGTCCTGTCAGCGCCGCCTCCGGACTCCGCCGCAACCGCGCCCGTGCTGCCGCCGCCCCTCCACACCCCGCGCTGAGGGACAGGTCCGCGGGCCCGTGGAAGAAGCGGAGCGCCCGCCGCCGGCGGGGGGACAGCCAGTCATGCGCCGGGACGGCCGGGGGCGGGACTGGCGGGGCCGCGGCCTGATGGGTACTGTAGTGCAGGGCAGGGCAGGGCGGGTTACTGAGCTGTCCTGGGGGCAGCGCCCGCCCCGCGGGCCTCCGTCCTGCCGCGTTCCCCACGGAGACAGCGGGCACAGCGCGCCCTGCCCTGCCCTGCCCTGCCGGCCCTTCCCGCGCAGCCCCGGCCCTGCGGCGCGGCCGCTCGGCAAGCCCCAGCCTGCGCCCCGCCGGGGGGCTGCGGGTGCTGCCGCCGGGACGGAGGGAGGGAGCGGGGCGGCGTCGGTGTCGCGACGGGGACACGGGGAGCTCCTGCCCCGGCCTGCCCGTTTAAAAACACACCCCTGCTCCTCGCGTCTCCGCGTACGTCCCGCGGGGGAGCGCGGCGAGAGCATCAGGGTCGGAAAATGCAAAAGTTACAAAATAAAATCAAATCTAAAAAGACAATTCTAATACTATCGTCCCTCGACCGAGAAAGGCACCGGCGGGTCCCGATGGCCGGGGGTCCGCGGCCGCTGGAGTAGCTCCTTTCCTCAACTGCAAGGGAAAAAAAATGCGAGAAGGGAATAAATCGGGATATGTTTCTGTTGGGAAATATATCTGGTGGAATCACAGGAGATTACATCTTCTGATCGGCAGGGATTTATCCCGGTTCATATGGTTTTAATCTGCTTTCGCCTCGACCCTTCAGTGAGCCGAGGGTGGGGGGAGGATACCCGGTGTGTTCCTTAGATCCGCGGGCAAACCCTGGCTCTGAGCGGTATCTGCGGACCCATCTCAGCCCCCTCCGCTCCCCTCCGGATCGCCCTTCTCCCGCGACCGGCGCTGGGAAAGACTAAATGCGAGCCCTCCGCGAAGCTGATCCCCGCTCCTGGCCGGACCCCCGCCGCCGCTCCGCCCGCACAGCCGCCGCAACAGGTCCGGTGGCGAGGTGGCCCCTGCCCGGGGAGTGACCGGCCAGCAGCCCAGCGCTGCCGGACCGGATCGGGCTGCGGCTCTTCCCCGACGAAAATCTCCTTTTTTTTGTTAAGAAAATCAAAACTAGCAGCAGCACCACTCCGCCGTATATCCCACCTCCAGTGATTTAGCGGAGGGAGGGGCAGGGGCAGAGAGCACGAGGAGGGGTGGCTGTGCAGAGGGGGAGCCGGGCGGCTAATAAATCTTATTAAAGATCTATTTTTTTTTCATATACTGATTGGCTTGCATTCCGGCGCAGCGCGGCTCCGCACGGTATTTAGCACATGCAGAAAGTTGGAGCTGATCTTAAATGGCTCGGAGGTGACTGCAATCCAGGAGCCGGCGCACTTGAGCCTCTGAGCGCTGGGGAGGGCCAGGGAAGCGCGGAGCCCTCCCGCTGGTTGGGCCCGGCCGCGGCAGCCCAGCGGGGTCCTGCCAGTCCTTCCACTGACAACACCCCGCGAAGGAGGAGCCTCGCCGGGCCGTGCTGAAGGCGTCAGGAGCTGCAATTTCCAACTTAGCATCTTGGCAGGACCCTTCGGAAAGCGAGAGCGAGGAGGAAGGGAAAAAAAAAGCCCCCCAGTGCAAGGGGGAGAGAGAGAGAAAGAGAGGAGGGGGGGGAGGGAAAGAGGGGAAAGCAAGGGGGGGAGAAAAAGGAGGAAGCGGTGCCCGGCTGCAGGCGAAAGCGGAGCAGCAGCCCCGGCGCAGAGCAAGGTGCCGCCGCTGCCCAGCTGGCGAGGGCGGAGAGGCGCCCGCGAAGCCCCGGCCGCAGCCGCCCCAACCCGGCAGCGCGGCGGCTCCCTCCCGGCGCCTTGGGCTCCCGGGTATATGTGTGCGCCTGGCCATGTCGTATCCTCAGGGTTACTTGTACCAGCCGTCAGCGTCCTTGGCTCTCTATTCCTGCCCGGCGTACAGCACCAGCGTGATCTCCGGACCCAGGACCGATGAACTTGGGAGATCTTCTTCGGGCTCCGCTTTTTCCCCTTATGCCGGATCTACCGCCTTTACCGCCCCTTCCCCGGGTTACAACTCCCACCTCCAGTACGGCACCGACCCGGCCGCTGCCGCCGCCGCCGCCTTCACTTCCTACGTGGTAAGAGCAGCCGCGGGCAGCAGGCACCGCGCCGGGCACGACGGCATCCCGCGGCCGCCTGCCCCCCCCTCCCCGCTCCCGGGCCTGCTTTTTGTTCCCATTTTATTTTTGAGATCTCGGGGACAAAAGGGAGCGCGGCTCCCCGCCTCGCCGCCCAACTTTCCCGCACCGCCGCCGTGCGCTGCCGCACACTGTTGCTGGCAGCAGCGGCGGGCAGGGCCGGGCGCGGGGGGAGCCGCCGGCACGGCCCGGGCGAGCAGGACCGCGGCAGGCGGGGACCGGTTTCATTCCCTATTAAAAAAAAAAAAAAATGTATAAAAAACACCAATCGTAGTTCTGCAACAATTAGCTTGTTGTGATTGAAAAGGGAATGAACCCAGGACCGGTCGGCGATGGGAGAAATCCGGCTGATAAATCCAGGCAACTTTCCCCTGCACGGCGATAATTAGGCTTAAATATTGCAGAGCTCTAATCCCATGGCCGCGAGCTGCTCCGCGGGGCTGCGCGGGGAAGGGAAGGGGAAGGTAGGGCACTGCGCCGCCGTGCGCGCCTGCGGGGCACCGCGGGGCCGGTCCGGGTGCGGGACATACACACCACAGAGCTGCGGCCAGCGCCCCGCAGCTCCCCCAAAAAACCAGCGAGTTTTGCTCAGCTTCTCCTCTATGTTTAGGGGAGGGTTTCACAGTTGCTTCTTTCCTTTTTCTGTATCCTTTCCTTTTCTCTTTCTTTTCTCTTGCCATTTTTTTTCCTCCTCTCTTCCCCCCCCCTTTTTTTTTGTTTCTCTTTTATCGCCTTCTTCTCTTTCCTTCCCTTTATTTTTTCCCCGTCCCTGGGCAGGGAGGAGCGGCCCAGCCCGTCCGGCCGCCTGGGCCCGGCAGGTTGTCTGCCGCGATCGCAGCGCGGGGGGGAAGGCTCTGGTCCCCCTGCCTCTGTCCTCCCCTACTCCGCGCTGCCCACTTGCTTTTCCGCTCCTGCATTTGGGGGAGAGCCGCTGGACTGCTGCAGGCAGCCGGTGGTCTCCTGGGCCGGAGATTACGGGCCCCGGCGAGCCCCCAGGCCCTTCCTCCCGGGAAGGAGCCGGGGGAGAAGCCGGGCCTGGCCCGGCGCCGGGGGAGAGGCGGCGGGGCGCGGGCAGGGGCCGCGGGCAGGCCCTGGCGTTGCCTTTGCCCTGTCATTGCCGCCCCGCGGCAGCCTGACCTCGCCCCGCCGGGCCGCTCTCCCCTCTCTCCCCAGGGCTCGCCCTACGACCACACGCCGGGCATGGCCGGTTCCCTGGGGTACCACCCGTACGCGGCGCCGCTCGGCTCCTACCCCTACGGGGACCCCGCGTACCGCAAGAACGCCACGCGGGACGCCACGGCCACCCTCAAGGCCTGGCTCAACGAGCACCGGAAAAATCCCTACCCCACCAAGGGCGAGAAGATCATGCTGGCCATCATCACCAAAATGACCCTCACCCAGGTCTCCACCTGGTTCGCCAACGCGCGGCGGCGGCTCAAGAAGGAGAACAAAATGACCTGGACCCCACGGAACCGCAGCGAGGACGAGGAGGAAGAGGAGAACATCGACCTGGAGAAAAACGACGAGGACGAGCCCCAGAAACTGGAGGAGAAGGGGGACCCCGGGACGCCGGACACAGGTAGGACAGAGGGCTCGGCCGGGTCATGGCGGCCGCGCCCTCGGGGCTGCCCCCGGCCCGGTGCGGGCGGCCTGTCCCCCCGAGCGGGCAGCCGGGGCGGGGGGAGCCGGCGGGCAGCGGTGCCGGCCTGGCCACGGCGGGGACCGAGGGGTGGGCGGCGAAGTGGGTGGGCGGGTTTGGGGGCGCAGGGCGAGCCCGAGAGCTGCCCCCCCACCCCTGTCCTTTCTCCCCCTACCAGGAGCGGCGGATCCCAAGGCAGCGCCGGGCTGCGAGCGCCTCCAGGAGTCCCCCGGCCCCCGGGAGGCCGAGAGCGGCCTCAGCGACTCGGATTGCAAAGAGCTAGCGGAGGAGCGGCTCGACGGCCCGCCCGTCCCCCTCAAGGCGCCCGGCGCTTCCCCGCTGGGACCGTGCCCGGCGGGCCGCGGGCCGCCGCCGGCGGGCGGCGAGGAGCCCCCGCCGTACCGCCCGCCCTCCGCCGCCGCCGGGCCGCCGCACGCCGCCGACCTGCACCCGCTGCTGCCCGCCGCCACCGGCGCCTCCGTCATCCACTCGCCGCAGCAGGCGGCCCTCGCCAAGCCCAAGCTCTGGTCGCTGGCCGAGATCGCCACCTCAGCGGACAAGGCTAAGGAGGCCGGCGGCGAGGCGGCACCCCCCGGGCCCGCCGTGCTGGGCGGTGGCGGCCCGTCCCGCTCGCCGCCGCGGCCGCGCTCGCCGGCCGCGCAGTGCCCTTTCCCCAACGGGGCGGTCCTGCCCCGGCCGCTCTACTACACGGCGCCCTTCTACCCCGGCTACACGAACTACGGCTCCTTCGGGGCCCTGCACGGGCACCCCGCTGGCGGCCCTGCCGCCGCCGCCCCCGGCGCCCACTTCAATGGATTAAATCAGACTGTCCTCAGCAGAGCCGAGAGCCTGGCTAAAGACACTAAAATGATCAGGAGCCAGTCCCAAGTAGACCTTTGCAAAGACTCACCTTACGAACTGAAGAAAGGTATGTCCAACATTTAATATCGGCTTCTCCTCCCTAACCCCTCCTGGGACTGTGGTTTTGTTCTTCTTCTTTTTTTTTTTTTTCATTTTTTTAATTTATTTGAGAGAAATAATAAATTGCTTTGGCAGTTATTTTTCCAGTACCAAAAGACAAACAAAACAAACAGAAAAAGACCAGCTTCCCCTCCCTCCCAGCACCCTCTTCAAAAGTTTATAGAGTCTATTTGAAATGGCTGGGTGGAAACCGCCCAGAAATGTCTTAAGCAAGTGAAAAGCAAACGAGTGACACGCTCTCTCTCACACACACAAAGAAGAAAGATTTGTATTAAATCTTATTCTGTATATTTAATGTAGCTTTTTTGTATTTAAATTGATAATACAGTATCTTTGAAGTAAATTATGAAATCAAGACAACTGTACAGGCATTAATGTTGTTTTCGTAATATAAATATATACATTTCTGTGTCTTTTTCCGAATTGTTTCATAGTTTTAAAATATATATATACAAGTTTAATTTAATTTTTTATGCCTATTGTTTTTTTTTTCCTTGGGTGTGAGTTAAAGTATAATGCAAAAACAAGACAAAAAAAAGGAAATAGGTTATACGTATTAGATTAAAAAAAACCCTGCAGCCGCCTTTGTAAAATGCAAATATTTAATTAAAAGAGATTTTTAACAGAATCAAAACCACTCTCTTTTTGCAACGGGTAGATACGTGCATAGCTGCGGAAAAATAAAAGCACGTCTTAAATGAGACGCTGGGCTCAATTTAGGACCTCACTGAAGACTTTTTGGGAGTGACAGGCAATTTCTAAAAGGTCGGGGGGCTCCGGAGGCGAGAGCCGCCCGCGGGACCGGGAGAGGCGAGCGGCGGCGGCAGCGGGACGGGGCCGGGTGCGGGAGGGACGCTGTTCCCGGAGGTGAAGGCTTAAATCAGGCCACGCACAAAAGCACTTGTTAGAAACACCAAATCGAAGCGCAGTCCCATCTTTTAACCTAATTACTTCCAATCAGTGTCGTGTTTTATGCAAAGCAATCAGCTGGTGAACTTTGCTAATGAGTTCGATTTTCTGCCAGATTTAGCCCGCGTCGCTGCAGCAGCGGTGCTGCGGCGGCAGCCGGGGCCGCCGACTGCCCGGGCAAAGCGCTCGGTGCGGCGGGGGCCGCTCGGCCCCTCTCCCTTCCCCCGCTGCCCGGCCCCGGCGCGCAGCAGCGCTGCCCCCGGCCCGCGGGATGGGGCTGGCCAGGCGGGGCCCGCGGGCGCGCAGAGCCGCGCAGGGCCGGCCGCGGGCGCGGTGCTCCCGGCGCTGGCAGGTAGGTGTCACACTCGGCCCGGGTTTGGCTCCCGCCGCCCGCTCGGCCGTGCGGGAGTCCCGCGGGGCCGCGCTCAGCCCGCAGCGCCGCGGCTGATGGTGGGACAGGGGCCGCGCCGCCGGCCCATCGCGGCCACCGCACGTCCCTTGGGTGCGGGGACAGAGAGCGCCCTGAGCCCCCTCCGCGCCGTTCTGCAGCTCCACGGCCCAAGGCTGGGGGAAGCAGGTCCCCGAGCGGATTAGGGGCTCCCCAGCGCGGAACCTCCAACCAAAAGTCATTCCCCGTTGGTGCGGCTGTCCGAGCAAAGAAATAACGGCGAGGACTGTTCCAGCACCCAGCCTCGGGGACGGGTTTCGCCCTGTTCAATGTGGATTTTGTGGGTGTCAGTTGTATGCTGACATCGACACTGCTGATGTGATGGGAGTATGACTGGGACCTCTGGGGCTGGTGCAGAGACACCCCTCCGTTTGCTTGGATTTTTTTTTCTTTACGAGTCAGATAATTATTTTTTAATCTCTTCAACTTTGTCAGAGCCATTTACTAGCTGTAACAGGTTTATTCATGCATATTTACATTTTACGGGATTTTAAATAGTAGTTTGTATTTTGAGTTTTAAAGATGCAGCCCATATTTGCTTGGTTATACGATTTTTTTGTGCATAATCTGGTTTAAAATCAAAATTGTTTCAGCTGAATGTGCAAAGAATCAAATATTCCTGGGATAATAGTATGTTATTTTGTCATTTACTAACGATAAATGATTTTTTAAAAAACGCTCGAATTCCTCCGTTGGATATTTCATTTCCAGTCGGTGAGACCTGCAGGCAGGCGTATTTTTTGCGCAGCAGTGAGCTTTACTGGACTCACCTGCCTTGTTTAAAACGGGATAAAGTTCTCGCGGCGAGGGGCAGGGTAGAGCTGGGCCGGGCAGAAGCAGCCCCGATGCGCGGGGCTGGAGGCAAAGCGCCGCGGGCCGCCTCCCGCCGGGCTCTGCCGTTCCCGTCCCCCCGGCGGAGATCGCCTCCGGCTGAACTCGGGGGAAACTCCCTAGCGCCCTGTGCTAGAGGGAGCGACAGAGCCCCTCAGGACCGCGCTCCCGAGACAACAGGTTCCAGAGAGGAACGACCACCTCAAAATAAATAGGTTTCAATTATTCATCTAGCTATGGATTTTTTTTTTAAATTGTCGTGCTACCTTTCCGCAGTTGATCTTCCCATCTCTGAAAAAGCTATTTTGCAAAGCAGCTTAGGAGCTTCGCTCGTTCGAATGCCCTATTCCTTATACTCAGGGCTATTCTGAATAGGTCTATTAGCGATCTCAATACGGTTTTCGTTTGATGTATAAATTCCTAAGGGAATTAACCGTTTCCTTTAGGTTGCAGCCTGTCGCCTATTTTAAACCATAACTATTATTGTAGCCCAAACGATTTCATACAACAATTTTATTCATCACCCTTTTCCCCTGCCACAGGAGATATACTGTATAGCCATTCTTTAACGTAAGCACGAATTTACCAGTTTCCTTTCCGTAAGAGACTGGGGGGAGGGGGCAGCGTTCTCCTTTTTTGCCTCTGGCATGTTAATTTGTTGTTAAAAAAATAAAAAAGAAGTGAGGATATCTTGAAATAAAAATAACGCCTGCTGCCAGTCAGAGCTGCCGTAGATTACTCGGGAGCAGCCCCCGGAGCGGCCGGGAGCGACTCTCCCGCTGGGAGCGGAGCCCTCCCGGGGCGCCCCGCGGAGGTTTGGGGCGGGAGGGCTTCGCTGCCGCTGCGAAGCGCTTTTTGGGGAGGTGAGGAGGAAGAGTGGGGCTGGCGGTGGGGTCCTCCAGACTGGGCTTTCATCAGCGCGCCTGGCAGCAGGTGCTTGCCCAGGGGCGCAGGTGGGACCGGCCCAGCCTCCGCCAGGCGCAGCTCCGCTCCCGGAAGGAACCGCTCGCCCCTTTCCGTGCCCGCTCCCTCCCCTTTCCGCCCCGGACCCCGGTGCAAGGCCCTTGATGGAGCAGGGGGGCCGCGACCCCCTCGCCGCCCGCCTCGACGGCGCGGGTTGAGCGGCGCAGGTGGCAGCGGGGTGCGGCACACGGGCCGCCCTCTCCCGCAGGTGACAGTCCGACATCAACCCCAAAACCTTCCAGCGCGGCCACAAGCGTGTGGGCCTGGCTGGCCCGGCAGGGCCCACGCATGGGGCAGCAGGAACAGCTCGGTCTCCAGGGCGGCACGACCGCGGACCGAGGATCCGGGACCCCAGAGGAGCCATGCGGGGGCTCCCGGCGGAAAGCGGCAGCTCGCCGGGCAGGGAGCGCAGCTCGCCTCGGGGAGCCGGGGCGCCGTTCTCCGCAACGCCCGTCCGAGCCAAGCGCCGCGTCCCCGGGGAAAGATGAGGGCTCCCCGGAGAAACCCGGGCAAGTGTCCCGAGGTCAGCTGTGCCCGTTCCGATGGGCCTACCGACACCTCAGCGCGCCCGGGATCACAGGACCCCAGGCGAGCTGCTAGCCCAGGGCTGCAGCCATCGGTCCCATCCATCCCATCTACGGCAAAATTCTCTCTATCCTGGAAGAAAAGAGACAGAACTGGGGGTGCGGTCGGCAGCCAGCACAGCCCCCACACTCCGGCTGGGACCCCCCTGTACCTCCAGCCCCGGTTCTCAATTGCAGGGACGGAGGGCGAGAGAGGCAGGGAGCCTGGCGCAGCCCTGCTGCTTCCTCTTTCACGCTTAAAAACAAAACAAATCCTAATTTAGACCCTCAACACCCCGGACCGTGTTTACATCCCCCCCGCTGCTCTCCCCGCGAGTGTTGCTTTTCCAATTGTCACGATTAACCTACGGGGCTCCCGCTCGGCGCGGAGCCTCCGCGGCGGCCGGGACGGCGCGGTCGCGCCTAATTGGCTTATTGGACCTCCCCCCGCACACCTCCCCCGCCCCGGCAAGGGGTTCTGAGCAGCATCTTCTCTTGTCGTGCCTAGGAACTACGTGAAAGCCCCTCCGCCAAGAAAACACGGGAAATCACACGGTCAGCAAGTTTAAAGGAGGAGAATTAAAAATATCACACGGGTTTGCAGTAGGGAAAAGTACAGGAACTTCAACCCAAAACTGAGATGAGTTTAGAAAAAAAAAAAAATCCAAAAGAAAACAAAGGAAAACTCGTCCCCGCGGCCCGGTCCGGTCGGCGGCCAGCGTCGGTGCGCAGCCGCGGGTGTTCCTCAGCCGGCGGTGCGGTGCGCCCGGCTCCGCAATGTTCCGCCCGCCCCAGCAGCAGCAGCCAGGCTCGGGGCAGGCTTGGAGCGGCACGGGAGTGCCGGGGAGCCCGCCCGCCCCCACCCCCCACCACCCCCCCGCTCCCCTCTTTCTATGACCTGCCACGATTATTAGTAAGGACATCTGTGGCTGGCAAGGGAACAAGTGTTACCAAAACCAGAACCGGCTGTTTTTCCAAATGAGCAATATGTTAATTCCTCATCCCCCCTCTGGTTTCTTTAAAACCTGGCACAAATACATCAATAGCGGAGAATAAGGAGCCTTTGCAGAGAACAAGTGGCAGTTTTGAATTTACCTTTTGTGTGCGCCTCAGATGCAATCTTGAGGCATTTTTTTCCCTTCTCTCCCACAGAAAAAGAGTGTTAATCTGCCCTGTCTTGGGACCCAAAAGGATTGGAGTGGAGTAGATATTCACTGGAATCACATAGGGGAATGAGGGTCTTGCTTTATTGAATCATCAAATCCCAGGAATGAAGCTCTTAATTAATTATGGGTGCTAAAAATTCAGGCCAGCTGTTTCTTTTTACTTGGCTCTGACAGAGAAAGACAAAGTCTACATCGAGATCTTCTAAGGAGCATTCAGCATAAATCAGCGCCCTCGGCGGCGCTCCCGGCCGCGGCGCGACCCGGCGGTGACAGATGGCGCATTGTCCCCGCATTCCTCCACCGCGCCTCCGCGGGTGCGGAAGCGGCCGCCCGGCGGCGCGGCCCGACTCAGACCGGGGACCTTTCTCCGCCAGGGAAAGGGCTCGCCCGGGACCGGCGAGGGATGAACGGGCCGCGCCTGGCCAAGGTGCCGGCCCTGCCCGACGGGGCGGCCGCGGGAGAGGCTCCTGCGCAGGCTCTGCCTTTTCTTGCCCGAGAGCGCTCCGCAGGCGCCTCCTCCGCCCCCGGCAGTCCCAAAGCGCCGCTCCAGCCCCTGCCCCTGCTCCGAGGCTGCGGCTGGAGCCCCGGCACCGAAGTGCTCCTCGGCTTCCCTCGCTGCACCCAGCACCCTCGGCGGTACCTCCACGGCAGCACCTAACGCGAGGGACACGGGGCCCCTCTACATGGGCGCTTCTACTTTTTCCCCGAAGGCAGAAGCGTCTCCCGGGAGAATGCGCCGGGCCCCGCAGGGGCAGGAGGCAGCGGGGGCCGCAAAAGCGCGGAGAGCCGCGCAGGAGGTGCGGCTTCAGGGCCCGGCCGCGGCCCGCCGGGTCACCTCCATCCCGCTCCCCGCCACCCTCTCCCTCTTTCGGGGGGCGGCTGCGTTCGCTGAGGGCCCCGTACGCAGCGGGAGCAACCCGCGCTGTTTTCACGGCCGGTTTGCAGGCGAGGGGCGCCCGCGGCGGGCGGGGCTGCCCGAGCCGCTCTCGCCTCCTCCCGCACGTTTTGTGGCAGGGAAATCTCTGCCGGTTCATCTCGGCGGGGCCGAGTACGGCGGGAGGCTGGAGCGGGGCTGCTCAGCGACTCCCCGGGGTCGCACCCCGCCGGGCGCTTCCAGCCTCCTCAGCCGAGGATCCCTTCACCTCCAACTACCAGAAAATAAATGTCCTCCGCACGGCTTTACTCATCTGTTATAATTAGAGCATGTGCGAACTCGCAGAGTGCCGGGAGCCCGGCTCGGGTTGATGCAGGCACTTGTGCAATAAGCACCTCTTTCTGCCGTGGCGGTGCGGCGCGGGCAGCCCGGCAAGGGCCGGCTGGGGCCGCATCCTGCCCCGGGGCCGCATCCTGCCCCGCGCCCGCCCCGGCTCGGCTCGCCCCTGCCTCCGCCACGGGAAGGGAGCGGCTTCGTCCAGATACCTCTTTTCCCCCGAAATTGGCTCTTATTTGCCTAAAGCTAACCACAGACCTCTCCACGCTCATGGCTGATGGATGCAAATGTAAATGTGCACTTATTTAATTGGATCAGGTCCCAAGATAAAAGAGATAAACGGCTCCCAGTTTGCCAAGTTATTTTCAGAGGCATGCAGTGATGTGTGGAGGGAAAGTTAATGAAGAGGAGAAGAGACACACTGTACTTAAAATACCTCAGGTCTAGACTCGGGGAGAGGGAAGCACCGAGCTCCGCCGCGGCGGATCTGCGGGGGGCTCCGCGCCCCGGCCCCGCACAGCCCCGCGCAGCGCGGCTCGGGGAGCCGCAGGTACCGCACGCACCTCCTCACCCAAGCCGCGGCGGGGAATCTGCGGGGGGAGGCTGCCCCGCGAGCGGTAATTAATGCTCTTCCCCTCTTCCCTCCACCAAAATTGTTCTCGGTTACTGTCGTCTCCCCTTGTTCCTCCCCGTGTTCTACATCCGTATGCATGAGACATTAACAGACGGTTATTGATACAAACATAGTTTTTGTTGCTAAAGGCCTTCCAAAACAAATTCTCCGGCTGAATGCCAATGTATGCATGTTGGCTGGTGACAGCTGATTAGTGAAATGATTTACGGCCAAGTTAAAAAAAAATGATACTGTCAAAGGCAGCAATTTGAAAAAAAGATAAGACAGTACAGCCCCAAGGCTTCCCACTGTAAAGCCACCCAACAAATCTAAACCTACACTACAAATACCTGAAACACTCAAGGAATCAATTGGTCGCAGATTAAATACAGTCTGTATTCTCACTCGCCCTGGTAATCTGTAACTCTCTACAGGAGCAGCCCCTCGATTTATGCCTCTAGCCTCACCTGCGGCAGGGCCGGCTCCTGCCCGAGCTGCCCTGCCGGCCTCCCAGCACCTCTGCAATTGGAGACTTAGGCCTCCTTTTTGTTTCAAGACTTTTTCTCTCATTAATTGATTAAAAAAATCCCCCTTCCCTCATTTCTCTGTAGCTCTTCTTCATAAAGAAAGCTTTTGCTCTGCAATAAAGTAAGAGACTTTGATCCCAGATCATCCTCTTAGGCCTTCCAGCTGAAATCAGCGGAGAAACTATGTGGAGTTATTGTTCGCACTTGCTGCACTTCTGATTCAGAAAGGGCTGATTTATTAGCTTGTCAAGGGAAGCATTGTTCAGGAAGGCAATCAAAAAGCACTTACCTAGCTAAACTAAAATTACTGCCTTTTCAGTGGCTAATTTGTATAACTCCCATGGAGGAACTTGGGTAGTGTTTGATGAGGCATAAAATGATGATTAATGAATTTATTGGCCTGCTGCTCATCAAATAGGAGTAGTATATCTTTCCTCTATTGGGCGTTGGGTCTAATGCTACATGTCTGTGTAAAGCAAGTCCAATATGATCTCCTTTTTAGCCCCCTTTTAACCCCAATGACCTGAAGAATATCACCGTGTAACAGAGGCAACATCAGGGGACTGCAAAGACAAAGAGCCTGTTTGATAAAACGCTAAATGAGAAATGCGAGGAAAGTTGCTGCAGGGACAGATCTGCTCAGTTTTCGGCTTTCAATCACTTTGACTACTGAAGTGGGAAGAATGTAGAAACCAGATAAGGTGTGAGAAGCGAAAAGAAAATGACAAACCAATTTTAACTTTCATAAAGGATCCAGCCAAACAACTTCATTGCTACTTGAAAGAACGAACGAGTGCAGGAAGTGCTGGGATTCCCGAGCAATCAGGCACGCTGCAGCACCTCAGCACCCAGCCATGCAGGGAGAGACAGGGAATATGCCTCCAAGCTGGCCATATCCAGGGCCAGCATGTAACCTGCTTCATACTCTGATCAGATTTGGTGCAACCATATTGAGCCCATACATTTTATTTCCATTTTCCTCCACCGAAACAGCTTTCTCCTCTGCTCAGTGTTTAATGCTTGAATCACTGTTTTGGAGCTAAGGGCTTCTGAGGAAAATTACATACTTTTTCTCTTTATCTCTTTTAAATACTAAATTACTTGTGATTCAGTGCCCATCTGGATACACATGTGACCTACAGGGTATCTTATGCACTACATATTGCTGCTTTGAACAGGTTAAGACCCCCAGAAGATCAGAAATGTTGCTAACATTCTCGAAAACTTGTTAAAATAACTTTGCCTGAGATTTGGAGTCAGAGATCTTCCCAGGGTTGAATCAATTTAGCTCTTAGTTTCCATGCACAGTTCCCCATTCTGCAGCTCTGAAGTTTGTTGAGAGATCTGCGGCTTGCACATCTCCCAGTGAAGATGCACATGCCTTAGTTGGAGCCTGCTGCCAAAAAGGCAGCATATCTCATTACCTTTTGGGGTTTCACAGAAGTACCCTCAGGCCTGTGTGTCAGCAGCCCACCGTGCTGAAGACTGAGAAGGTGCAAGAACATTTTGCAGAAGTACTGATGTGATCAACACTTGCTAGATGACGTGATGTTTCAGGCTCCAATAAAGCTTGGAGGAGCAGGAAATGGTAACATGGAGGTGCCTGGCAATCCCAGCAGCCTGTCTTCCCTCTCTGCACCTTCCCTTTGTGCCTCTGCACGCAAAGCCAGAGCACGGCCTGCTCTGCACTCCTTCAGAGGGGAGTCAAGGACCGAAAGCAGGCTGTGGGCGAAGTAGTGTGAAACTCCTTCCTTTGCTCTCTCGTGTTACCATGCAATCTCTTCTGCGTTTTTTTCTTTCCATGACCTGGTCTGTTCTGGGCTGTATTAGATGATGTCTGTTTCTGGAAAGCTGCTTGGAAACTGACCGAGGCAAGTCTAGATCTCAGCCCAGGAAGGCAGGAGTATTGCTCTCCTTAATTTTAAGGGACCTTAGCTCATATTCTCTGAGAAATGCTCAAATTTGGCTGTTCCATATTAGATAATAATTGTGATTTCAAACATTCTTGCTTGCAAAATGCAAGGTATGTAACATACCAAGAATTGTTCATTTTTTAGATCTGTTTAGAAATAGTTTCTGGAATGGTAAAAGGAATATACTCCTGATCAATCTTTCAGTTCATCAAAACAAAACTTTCCTGAGATGACACACTGGCTTCCTTGACAAAAGGAATAAGGCACTCACCTTATGTTTACAAGATCAGAAAACATTTATTTCAATTCTACCAATTGGTATTTGTCTGAGACACTTTTAGCTGAAATGATCCTCTGGAAAATAATGTTTATAAACATCCCCGAACAAATAGCACTCTCCTGACACAAGCCTACCATCAATGTACCTCTCAACAAGTTTTATCTACAAGTCCTTGACCTGTGACTGCTTTTACAAAGGCTCTCTGTTCATTAGCAATTTAAGGTCACTTTAAGTACTTGTGTCATGAACACATAACACAGCTGTAAAATATATGTATTAAATACCAGCTGCATTAATATAGGGCTTTATTTTCCTCCACTTGGCTCCCCAAAGCAACATGATCTTACACATTGATGAAAAAAGACATAGTTATATTTGCATAATTACAGCAATATTGTAAGTCTTTAGTGCAATAGACCTAAGAGGCTGATTTATGATTAAATATGTATGGCTAAAAGTTACCATGCTGGGTAGTGTGCATAGCATTAGACAATGACAGTTTTGGGACATAATTGCTTTAATGTGGGCAATTAAGACTAAGTGCATGTGATTTTAGTGTCTGCCCTACATTCCTCTGAATGATTACAATGATCAATACACATGATTTGTAAGTCGCTTCCTATTGATCGAATGGTAAAATGTTTGACCTTCCTTTGAGGAAGTAATTTGCTAAATTATGACACCACGTAAAGTCTTTCTTGGTTCAGAGGTGAGGGGTAATGGTGCTCAGAATTAGAAAAAAATAAAATCATTTTTCCTCCTTTTCCTGAAAGTCAGTCTCTGTAATGTCTCCACCAATTTGCTGACCTCACCTGTGGAGGGAGGAGTCTGGCACATTCATCTTTGAAACTAGGGAAAAAATGGGGAAAAAAATTGAACCGCAAACTCGGTCCATCTTTGCAAGAAATCTTCTTCATGAACTTTATCTGTTTACTCTATGCCAAGTCATGAGGAAGTTCTTGACCACAAGATCTCTGTTGTTTGCAAGCAGCTGGAGAAAAAAGTGCAGCAGCAAAGTTGGGGAAGCGGAGCACACCGTGAGTGCTGTGAGCAGCTGGGACACGTGGCAGGGCTGCCTGGGCTGCCTGCCAGACTTAATTTAGCTTTGCATGCACTGTACCAAATAGCCTTCACTATATCACATTAGCAGGTAGGAAAAGCAAACCAACAAAGTGTTCATGAAAACACATTAGCCAATGAACACTAACTTAGTTATAGCTGAGGACCTTCCTTCCATGCCAGCATCACCATCCTAAATGTACAGTTGCAAATTATATCAAAATGAATAGATACCAATGCGCTGATATGTCCTGTTCCAGGGGCTCACAGAATCACAGAATCAGCTAGGTTGGAACAGACCTTTGAGATCATGGAGTCCAACCTAAGACCTAGCACCACCTAGTGAACCAGACCATGGTGCTAAGTGCCACATCCAGTCTTTTCTTAAACACCTCCAGGGATGGTGACTCCATCACCTCCCTGGGCAGCCCATTCCAATGCCCAGTCACTCATTCTGTGACGAATTTTTTCCTAATGTCTAGCCTAAACCTCCCCTGGAGCAGCTTAAGACTGTGTCCTCTTGTCCTGTTGCTGGTTGCTTGGGAGAAGAGGCCAACCCCCACCTGGCTGCACCCTCCTGTCAGGGAATTGCAGAGTGATAAGGTCTCCCCTGCGCCTCCTTTTCTCCAGGCTAAACACCCCCAGCTCCCTCAGCCGCTCCTCACAGGATGTGTGTTCTAGACCCTTCACCAGCCTTGTTGGTCTTCTCCGGGTGTGTTTAAGCATCTCAACATCCTTCCTAAACTGAGGGGCCCAGAACTGGACACAGCACTCAAGGTATAGTGCCAAGCACAGGGGAAGAATCACTGCCCTGATCCTGCTGGCCACACTATTCTTGATACAGGCCAGGATGCCATTGGCCTTCCTGGCCACGTGGACACCCTGATGGCTCATGTTCAGTCCACTGCCTAGTCTCCATACTCCATCTCAGAGAAAGCCTTCCCAACATAATCCACTCTTCCTGCACTAGCACTCCAGCGTCAACACACTGCCGTCACCACGGCCAGAACGCTCCAGCCTCCTGTGCAAAGTTGCAGTTGCCTGTGCAGATCAGGCTTCAAACTTCAGTTCTTCTCCACCTTACCCAGAACTGGGGCACCCCCAACCTCCCATTCTGTGCTCAGCCTCCCCCTTCCTGCAGCTCCTGCCTTCCCAGTGCCCCGCACCCCAGCCTAGGTGAGGAAAGTAGCTGGAACACAGCAGACCCTTGTGTACAATGTGCTCACTTCCACACTGCTGGCA
Organism: Monarcha castaneiventris obscurior; assembly: GCA_026261815.1. Lineage (NCBI taxonomy): Eukaryota > Metazoa > Chordata > Aves > Passeriformes > Monarchidae > Monarcha > Monarcha castaneiventris. The sequence goes on along the minus strand of JAMPIT010000712.1, from coordinate 8,376,717 downwards.
AAGGCAGTATAATGGAATAGAAGGACAGAGACACTTAAAAATTATGATATGGAAGACGGAAGATGAAACATACCACAAATCATGTAGCTAGCAAGAAACATCCTATTTACTGGCTCTTGTGCCAAGCACACACACTGTTACACAATGTCCCACTCTTAAATCCTTTTTGTAAGGAGAAGAGCATCAAAGAGTTCATAAATTTCTCAAAACAGCAGTACTGAACAATGAATTAAACTACAAAGCAGTTGGAATTCATGGTTAGAAAAAAGTTCAGTCAGACAAAGGGCTGACTTGTTGGGAACCTGAAGGTAAATCTGCTTGCCAGACCTAAGAGGACAGCCCCTCCTGGAGCTCACCAGCCACTGCTGAAGCATCCTGGGCAAAATTCCTTTTCTTTCTAGCCAGAGATGATGTTTGGACACCAGTTATAGACAGACTTTGTGGGATGAACAGGACTGCTCTGAAAGTTCACCCTTCCCCACCCCTAACTCTATGCCAGTCCTATGCCAGGAGTGAAGTATACGGCTCCAAACCATAATCATCCTGTATCTAGATTTTGAACATTCCTTTTGGTTTTCTTCCAGGTCCTTAATGACCCTCACAGAGGCTTAAGGTTCCCCAGATGTTTAATTTTTGAGAAATCTTACAGACCAAAGCTGTTAACACTACACAGCATACTATAGTCACTCTTTTTAGTGCAACTAAAAAACCCAAACATAAGAAACAGCCAAGGATAAATACTAAATAAATAGTTTTACACCCAAATTTCTATTTTCTTATTCATGGTATAATTTCCTTGGCAGTAATCCATTCTCAACAGGTTGCCATGCAACTAGTGCACAAACATTTGGGTCCCATTTCTGGATGACCCAAGTTGAGCTAGCTGGTGATTGTCACTGGATAAGAGGACAAGATGGAAAACTGCTGGTGGCAGTAGTAATCAACTGTTAAACATGAGAAGCCCAGGCAGGGTACTTTGGTGCTGAGAAAGTTTTTTATGCTCCATTTTGGAAATTTTCCCAGCACAATGTATTCAGATAGACGTGTTTCCATTACTTTTCATTTAAACTAATTCTTCTTTGGCTACCTTCTTTTTTTTTTTTAATTTTTTTTGAATCAGATGAGTGGATTTACCCTGTATTTGAATTACAAGTTACCATTCTTATTCTAAAAATGTGCAGAGACTGAGATATCCATCATCTCATTAGAGGCTCCTTGAGGAACCAACACGAGAAGGTGGAAGCTGCAGACCAAGGCACAGGAACTGTGTTAGTAAGTGCCCCTACTCAAACCATCAAGATAAATCTGTTGGAGAAGGACAAGTCAGAGAGGGATAGAAGAGCATCTGTGACAAGCACAAACTGCAGCTGAGCCGTAGATTGGCACAGGGGCTGCAGGAGGCACAGGGGTGGTACCCAGGCTGGGCAGAGCCCGGCACTCAGGGACCAGTAACAGCCTGTGGAAAGCAATGGCCAGAGAGACTTAAGGGGGACTCCTGCCACGGGCACAAGGCCATCAGAAGGCTGGCAGCCCCCAGCACTGGCCAGGGCCTGGGATGAACAGGAACCACAACCCACAAAGCAGCTTACACCACCATTGTGTACAGGATAAATCTGTGGATAATTGCACAGAGGGTAGCAACCTGCTGGCTACCAGCACAGCTGTGCACACCAGCAACAGAGAGAGCCTGGGGGTTCAGAGGGAGGCCTCACTCTCTGCCACTGAACCCCACCAGTGGAGAAGCCAGGGAAACTCCACAGAGCAGTGTGGAACATAATGGGACAGCAAGAGATGTGTTGTGGTCTCACCCAGGATGGGGGGACAGGAGGTGGAAACTGACTAATTAGTCACTCTGCCTTTTTTCATCATTTTTCTGTGGGCAGAAACTGGGACTCACACACCTCAGTAATATAGTTTTCTCCAATTTTTATCTTAAATTTTTTTTTCTATAAAATTTTAAACACATTGTGCAGTGGAAATCCTGACCTCCAACCGGGAATCAAGCCATTGGATACTCTTTGCTCAAACTCTTCAGCAACTGAGGTCAGATGTCAAGATTTAAAGTTTAAAAGATAAGAGCTGCTGCCACAGTTTTCTCCGAATGTTTTTCTCTGAATCTGGGGAGTATGTTCCCAGGTTTTGTTTGGCCTAAATCTCCAGGCATTGAACATGCTCCATTTTCTCATGGGCCCACTACAGAGATTCCAACCTGGAGGTAGCACCTGCATCTGAGCTGGCATGTGGCACGGATTCAGTCACCTAAAAAGAGGCCTCTGTGGCATCTCAGATTCCTCTGGGACATCCAAGCTATGCCCATAGGACACAGGATCTCTGAGAGGCCTGCACTGGGGCAGCAGGGAGGCCAGGGAGGTACTGTAGGGCACCTCAAATAAAAGAAAAAGGTCTGAGTGAGTGAATAACAGCCCTAAACACTTTTACTGTCCCTAGCAAGAAAAGGCACTTTACAACATGATTCATTTCCTCCCAAAATCAATGTCTAAAACAAATCAGAGGAGTGACACACTGAAAGTGCTGATCTTGCTCTACTGCCTGTGAGGAGAGCCCAGAGGGACTACAGCAGGTAGGTGCTATGGACATTTAAAGCCAGGTGAGAGGGCTTCCCCCAAAGCTACATACAGATGTGCCCCTCCCTGCTACTTACCTGTCTTCAGAATTATAAAATCGACTCCAGTGATCTGAATCTAACAAAACCCAGATCTATCTACTGTAAAATATATACACGTGAATTCTTCCCAATTCTAGAAAAATGTTAATGAATACTTAAAAAACAATCACTTGTGAAAATCTTTACAGTCCAACTATCTGTAAGACATCAATTTAAGTACCACGACAGTACACAATTAAATTGTGTAGTGGTTGCTAAAATTAATGAACAACTCTTACTCAAAACTCTTACTTACATTGCAACTTCACACATGAACACTTCTCTTGCTATTCCATTGAAATGTTTATGGAATAAGATAAAAATCCATGACCCTTACTCAGGAATGCTCATAATCACATACTTAGCTTTAAACATAGAGCCACTGAACTTGATGAGACTTCAACACACAATTAAAGTGGTAGTTCAGCCAGGACAGGTTCCTCATACCACATTTTATGTAGGAGAATCAGGTTCAAAAATCTGTTTCTTTAAGGTGTGAAATAACATCAAATATAGGATTAATCAAATGACTACATTAAAACTAGCTTTTGCACAACTAAATTACTAGATAAGATGAGAAGAGAAAAAGGGAAATATTAAAATGGGTCAATATAGGAATGGAAAAAGAAACTTTAAAAGCAAAATTAGTAGCAGGATTTGTGGTATTCTGCAAGTTCAAAATGTAACTGACACATTTCTTTGTTGCTGTTAATTTTGCTTTGCCTTCATATTAACTGCATCTCTTTGATGAATATTTTTAAAAATAAAATAATGGTTATCACTCTGGCTGCTTTGAAGTACTTCTGAGTTGAACGACTGGTAGCATTTATTGATTTCATAGTGTGACACTAGAAGTTTTGATATGGGATTTAAAAAAATTATATTTGAAGTTAAAAGAAGACATCTTGATTAAAGCCAGAACAAATTGTTTGGCTGAGATTCAAACTCTGGTTCACATGCCTTTCCAAGTTTGTAGATTCACTTGTTTGCTAGGAAAAGCCCATATGCTTTCAATGGATGAGTTCAAAATTCATGCCATGGAAAGGCAGGAAACTGCTTCAAAGTTGGGAACCAAAGGACCAGCTTAAACTAAAGGAAAAATATATTCATAGACATCAGATATAAGAATGAGGTAGAAAGGACTTGTGTTTAAGGGGTTCAGTTCTGAGACACAGACAGCATGACCTTGAAACAAATCCCGCAGTCTTCTGGGCATCCGTTGGCCATATGCAAACTACTGATAACATCATTCCCATCTTCTGTGCAGGAAGCTGTGAGGATGAATAGGAGCTCTATGGTGCTGTAAGTCATATGGCTGGCTGGAGAGATGATCTCTTGGGCTACCACTTTAAGTCTCAAAAAGACTGTGATGAACGCTACTGATCTGGTGGGTGCAATCACTCACTGCCAGCAGCCTGGGGAGTTCTAGCTCAAAACACACCTCAGACTCCACCCCACAGGGCACTGAGTCTCTGTGCTGGCCACTTGTCACACAGGGCACTGAGTCTCTGAGCTGGCCACTTGTCACACAGGGCACTGAGTCTCTGAGCTGGCCACTTCTACTGAGATACCTGATGTGCTCGTGGCTTCTCCAGGTGAGGGGGAACATTTAAAAAAGGACTGGCACATACCTGAGGGCTGCTCAGTACTTAAGGATGAGCAGAGACCTGCAGCTGTCTCCTCCTGTACAGTCCAGTACACTGGGTATTGTCCTGTGTGGCTTAAAGAAACAAGAGGGGAACCAGTTCTTCAGAATGGACCAAAAGCACTAAACCTTTACAGAGATCATCTGTAAGTGGCTCAAAAGCCACTTGGGTCCTCTTTCTTTAAATAACTGACCTAAAGCACCTGCTCATAAAGCAGTTTCTGCATCTTGGGAAATTATAATCACTTCTTTTCTTGACCTTCTTCCATTGCTGGTTTCACGAGGGATGACACTGACTTTTAAAGGAAAAATTCACTAGTGCCATTTGGGAGGGTCATGAAGAAAAAAGAAAAGTTGTCAGTTTTGCAATGGAAAATGTAGTAAGTCACCAGCAGGCTACTGACCGAGTTGTTAAACTCAGGGGGGAAAAAAACTCTTAGGTGAGCTGGTTAATATCAAGGCTCACCACTCACTTCTGCATACTACAGACCATGTCAAAAGCTTTCCAGTAATCAGTAGAGCTTAAGAAAAGTCTCTGATTAACTTTTCTTTCATCTTTCTCTTTTCCATCTGGTGTTAAAGATCAAACCTTCAGTTCCTCTACTCTTTTAAGCCTTGCCTGTTTGACAGAAAACTTCTCATCCATCTTAAATCTAGTGTGGGCTAGAATGTCTTTCAGCAGTGGCTAGAGGGTAGATATATTATCAGATAGTAACCATATTGCTCCCTCTCCTTTTACTTTAGCTCTGTATTTGTTATTATAGGATATGTCTGGGGTTTGTGAGTGTTCAGCCTCTATCCCTCTACAGCAGGATAAATTGCTAATGCTTTCCAAATCACTGCACTGTTTCTTTCCAGTTTAGCAATGTCCTATCTGTGCTTTGCATAACTTCTTCCAATTTTACCAGCAGCCCAGAACACTTGTCTCCTAGGACTTGCAGCATCTGTACTGTTAAAGACACTATCATGGGGGAATGATGGTGACTTTGAGAGTGCTGGGGCTGTAACTGTTTCAAACTGCACCGCTACTGATTGTCAGCTGGGTAAAAGCAGCATCTTCCCCTTCAACAGAGGCTGCAGGAGGACAGGGCTGCTCAGCCACCCCTTTGAAATAATTGTCTTCTTAGTGGGATAAGGGTAAAGACTGCTGGAACCACTGGGGTTGACTTACACTTGCCATGGCATCTTCCATGGCACTCTTAGAGGTATTTCTTAGTACCAGAAGAAAAGCAGCTCTAAGTATTTGCTATGTGACTTACCCAGAAACAGAAAAAGAGGTCACACCTCCACAGCACACTGGGGAACATCCAGGGCCACCAGTTAATAATATAGAGTACTTGGATAATGGTGAATAGAAGACCATCAAGATAATTACATTTCTCATTATTTCAAAATCAGGCATCTTTTCAGGGAGAGAAATTCCATTTTCTTCCTGGCTCTACCACCTAACATCACTTGAAAGTTATGACTTCATAGTCCATACAAATTATCAAATCCCCTTAAAACATATTTTTCAGGCTAGTTATTGTACCAGAGATTCATAAAATGTCTTAATGACTTTGCCGAGGGAGGCAAAACACTTGAAAATGAAAGATGCTAAAAGATGTGGGAAAAAGAGGAAAGCTGCCTCAGGCAATTTATACTGGGCTGGTGATGACCACTTCATAAAACAGCAAATCTGTGAAGGCCAAGTCGTTTTTAGAGGACAGTGCAGCCAGCCATAGCCAATCTGCAGATACTTGAAGTGCACAATATCAGGGCAACTACTTCTGATTAGCTCTACTCTTGTCCTGTGAACCAAATTAACATATTAGGTGTAGCCCAGAAAAGCATTTTGTCCTGTGGTTTAAACAAAGGGAACACATGCAGTTTGTGTGCCATCAGATCTCTCCATGATGTAAACCACTAAGTAGCAACTGGTAATAATCAAGAATTTTTCTTCAGTGGTGCCCAAATTACACATATTTTCTGTCATACCTATCATGGGATTTATCAAGTATCTGTGCTCCACAGGCATGACACACTATTGGGTCAAAAGCTTTTTCATGCAACCTACCCTCTCTCTCAAAGGTGTTGGGCTGCAACTCCATGCCTTCATAAATCAGAGGGATGTAAACATGCTCTGCAAACCAGTCTCAAATCTTAAATTTACAAAAGAAGTAATCAGACTGAACTTGAATCCTGCCTGTCTGTAAGGAAAGTTAAATGGGATCTTTGGGAGAAAAACAGCATGAAGCCATACGTTTGCAGATCTTTCTGCCTTGCTTTTCTGAGCCTGGACTAAAGAATTGGGGTGCTATTGCAGTTGTGTGAGAAACATCTTCCTGCTAGGAAGAGTATAAGAAAGCACCTTTGGAAACAATTGATTCTGTCTGAACCAACACAGCTCTTGCCTGATGCTGATCAGTACCTAATATATCAGGAGATATGCAAAAGCACATTATCGAGCAGATGTAAGCAGCTTGCTTTCATATCCTGCTCCCCAGTAGTTAGAGACTGATTTACGTCCTAGAACACGTGGTTCAATATCCTTTTCACTATGTGCTGTATTATATTTAACATTAGGTATTTCTGATTTCAATATAAACATCTAAATCTGAATCCTAAATCTCAGTCTGAACAATTTGCTGTGGCAGGCGGGCCTGCATTTAAATCATGTGTTGTGTAAAAAAAGCATTTCCATTTATCAGTGCTGAATTTCATACCTTTAACAATCAATTTAGGTGACACTGGAATTCACTTAAAACATTTCTTCCCAGTGTAATAGATCCTATATGTGAAGTTCATGCTCATATGGCAATCAATTGTATTTACAGTTATAAACACAATTACTCTGCAGTACCACGCTACCATTCCTACAGCTCATGTTAATGTGCATGCAAGGATTAATATTAATGAGGACTGAGAGATGGGTGAAAATAATAATAAATGCAAACATTCTGGTTAAATAGGAGGAGGCTGCAAAACATTAAACCAGCTTTGGAAAGGAGCAGCTCCTTTCAATTTTCATTGGCTCACATCATTAAATTAGGGGCATGACTCATCCATCACTACAATATTTCAGATTTAAAGCAGTACAACTATGATTGCAGGACAGTTCTACTGATAGAAAAGCCAAAGGGGTATAATTGTGGGACAGATTTCTCATTTTAAAAATTTTCTTTGTTCTAAGTTACATGCAGATTACAGAAATGTTTTATGTTACACAGCTTGCCAGACTGTATTTTATTTGCTGAAGGGAACTAACTGTGAAATTAAATGAGCTGTTCTGAAGTTGACAGTGTGCACAGGCTCCTGCTTAAATGCTTGGAGAGTACACTACCTTTCCATACTAATTTTAATTCTCTAGATAATATTTGCTTGGCAAATCATGTCTTTAAAATGTATATTTATCATCTCAGGAAATTTACATGACAACACATACCTCCTCTTTTGGTCGTAAGGTAAGTACTCATTTTGATAAATCTAAATTTCCTGTAACTGGTTAGCATAGTAGCCAACATATTTGTCTCGCAAGAGTGTTTTCAAGATTAACTTGTAAATAGTTCACACTTCTGTGATGTGTGCAGTCCACATAGTTATTATAACTTATTTCACACATTAGATAAAAGGCTAAAATACTCTTCCCCCCAATCATACAAAACTTGAATTCTTTGGTTGTTTGTTTTTATTCTTATTTTTAAATTTCTAAACTATAGTTCAAGTCTAGGGAAAATCCACTTCATTCCTGGCTCTCTAAAAGCATGGAAAGATGTCAAGCTTTCCAGAGCTGCTGTTGATAGCAGCAAAACCAACACAATCTGGGCAGAATCATCATCATCATAAATAAAAGAGTAATGTTTTGATTTTGTGCTATAAATAATGAAATAAGCACCTGATTTTTATCCAAAAAATTAAGAGGCGTAATTAATTCAGACATGCTTCAGGGTAATTCTAACATGCACTCTTTGTTCTCGTGTTTTATGTTCTATTTGACTCGGTTGCTAGGCTGTTACTGCACAATAATACATATTGGGATCGCTATTGCCGGGTGATGCGGGTGTGACGTGGTATCACTTCGTGAACTTCATTTCTCCCTCAGAACCCGATAATTCTGCCAAGCTTGGTGTGATCCCAGCCTCCCACACCAACGTATTTTTATTAGGTGGATTGATTGAATGAATGAATGAGTGAATGGGAGACTCCTGCGTGCCTGGAGGGAGGGCAGAGGCGCGGGAGGCCTCGTTATCCCTGGCACAGCACACAGGCAGCACGGCTGTCCCCAGCCCAGGACAGGGACAGCTCTCAGGGACACCTCAGCAGGAAGCAAATGATGCCTACACTTCTCAGAGGGTGTAGGAGAAGCAGTTAGAGCTGAGGTTGAAGGACCAGAGATATCTCCCTCCTACGCTGAAGCTTTTGTAGAGGTCTACCCTTTGGAGAAGATGCTATGATACAGCCAAGAGCAGGATGAGTGGCCTGGAGGGAGAGTCGCTCAATCAACTTTAGTCCTTTCTGAAATAAAAATACTCCACTGTCCTGGAAGAGAGCAGTTCTGCTCCAAGAACTCTGTTTCCTAAAAGCTTCATATTCCTCCACCATATGGATGACATCTTTAGGTCAGCAGGAGTAGGTAAATCTCCAATTTTAGCCAACAAATTTCATCCATCTTTTCCTTTCCCTTTTGCCAAGTGAAGATCCATTATTTCATCAACTTCTACTTCTTTGCTAGCATTCATGAAGCGGATGAATCAGTTGCAATCTACTTTGACTCGTGCTTACTGTCAACTGCAGACCAAGTCCTGAGGAGCAGGAAGGATATGAAGCCTCCTACAGTCTCCAAAATTATGGATCTCTTAGCTGATGAGTTAGGAGGGGAAAAAATCTGTCACACACAGGAAGTTCTTTTGTGGCTCTTAAAACTAATTGTGCCAAGTCAGATTCACACAGGCAACAACAAACTATAAAAGTGGCTGATTTTAACTGTGTCTCAAGGAAACTACCCTTAATGTAATAGTCCCATTTCCAAAGCCTGCATGAAGCAAACTAAGTGCAGAGAATCTACATAACTGACTACATTGGATGGTTTATCCTAATCTCAAAGTGTATCAGGTAGGAAACATACACAATTTGTGTGATAAAATTATCAGCAAAATTTAATCTCTCACACACGCACACATGCATGCACAGATGCATCCTAGAATTGGTCTGCATGAGAGCAAACAAAAGCAGCCAGGGATTATGGGGCAAAGCTTTGGCCATCAGATGTAGCTGCAGCTTGTTGTATCCATGAGAGAAAACCCAAGCACTCAGCAGGCACCTGACCTTGCAGCTGCAAGAATAACTGCTGAATACTGCAGCTTAGAGCACTCCAGCTCAGTGCACAGTCCCTGAAAATGCCACCATGCAACACTACCAAATCAGTCAGAGTTTACTCCTTGCTACATACCTGGTATAGCATCCCCACAAGTCCTGTCCCAGGAAGACCAAACCCCTCCAATTTAATGCTCAGAATGCATGCACAGCACCCTGCTGTTCCGAGCAACTCTCTTTACCATACCTTTGTCTCATCATCTTTACTTTTAGAGTAACTTTCAGAGCCAGAAAAGCTGAAAGCAGTGCCTCGCACAGATGGGCACGCTCAGGTCTCCCCTGTAGCTTTGCCCCTGCAGAGCAGCTAAACTGATCAAGCAGGTCCCTCATGCACCATGTGGAGCTAACCTCTGTGCAGTGGGAATTTATAGCAAAGAGGCCTTATGTCAAAAATTGGACATATTTCTTCTGAACATACCATGTCTCTATCCTCTTTAACTTACTAAACGTATTTTCCATACAGAGCCCAAGCCAATTGCAAGGAGTCCAATATTAATGTTTAACCATTCATTGCTATGTTTGGGAAAGATACTCTTTTCTGTGATTGCTCCAGTCCAATCTCATCTCTCATTTATACAGTCTAGTTTCCCCTCTGACCCATGTTTTGTCTGTCATTCCAGTTTCTCTCTGCATACAGAAAGTACCCTGGCATAGAGCCTCTGTTCTTCAGGTATGCCCATGGAGGGTGTGCTGTCCTCCTGTGAGCATGCCTTGGCAGCTCTGGGGAAGTGGGCACAGTAAGAAGACCCTCTGCCAACATCCTGGGAGCCAACCCCCCAAAAATGTGCCACTAACTCTCAGATTTATCTCCCGGGCATTGCCCTAAACTCAGTCTCCCAGTTTAAGGATAAAACTTTTCACTCAAAGAAAAGAATCTAATACTTCAACCTAATTTTTCCTTGATTGGGTTGAAAGGTTAAGTGGGAACTGAGCAGAAGTTTAACCTGAGAGACTTATTATGTACTGAAAGGTACCTATTATATTTCATTTTAGATATCATGTAAGAGAGACTTCGCATTTGCTGAAGTCACCTCCTTCCTTCTCTCTGCTGTCAGCCAATATTTTGAGCAGTCCAGTAATGGTTTAGCCAAAACACAGTCTTTAAATTGTAAGACATATTTTTTATGCATACTCTACTTTCCATTTTGAAATGACAATATAAACCTCTTTCATGTAGCTGAAACATAACCTTTAGTCTCTATACTTAACTCACCCAAATTATACGTGAATGCTTGCAAAGAACTTTAGGAAGAATATTGGTCTATTCTAAGACTTGCAGGAAATAAATATTGTGAAATATGTTTTTCATTCCCTTTGTTCTGAAGTTTTATGACTAAATGCTGTGCTGGTAACAGAGGTTTATCAGGAATGCCTGACTTGTCCAGATCTTGAACTCTAATAAAATAATTCAACAGAGCTAGAAAAGAAAAGGGGGGAAAGGGGTAGAAAAGGAAAAAAGAATGCAAGAAAGAGTAAGCCAACTACAATATATGAAAAGTCTAATTGTTACTTGTAGCATACGGTCAGTGTTTCCATCACAGCTGTAATATAAAAAAAGCTGATGTTGAGATGGTAACATCTGCTGTGTATCCCATGATTTCTATATTCCTGTTCACACTAGCTAAGGCTCTGGCCTTAATTATTTAGGCTTGGATCCTACTGGTTTCGCTTTTTTTTTTTCTCTAAAGACAGATGCTCTTATTGAAAAATACATCTTGCAGAGTTGATTGACATGGACAAATAAGGTCCCTAAGACTGCTACTACAGAACGTGGTCCTTGGTTCCTATTTTACAAAATACACCGAAAGAGGTAATTTGCAGTTGGAATTCTGTAGGTTATTTCTGATAATATGATAGTAAGTCATTAATTATAACAGTTTGCAACAAAATCTAGAATGATGGAAGTCTCATGCAACCTGGAGCTTTATTTAAAGAACACTCTGTCAGTGGCCAAGCACATCGAAGCCCTCCCTGCATGCTCCACTGGCAGGAGTGTTCCCAAAGGACACAGTACTCACTTCTGAAATCTCAACGTAAGAGAGGCAGGAATAATTTTAAAGCAACTCAAAAAATAATACCGCAGGCAACTAGGCTGTACATAAATAAATATTTAGCATAAGCAGATTCAATTGCAGTAATTATAAATTAACTAAATTGAAAAGTGAACTCCTGAGATCTTCTGTGTGGATAAAAAAATGCCATGCCTTGAACACCTAATGCACTTCCCTCTTTTCCTTGTTGACAGGAAGTAGCTAACAATTAGGATGTGTTTGTCAAGCCTGTCTGCTTACAGGTGCCCCACCTGAAAAGGTGCTCGCCCCATCCTCCATCTGCTCACCACTTCCCTCTGCTGCAAGTTGCTATCCCTTCTCATCTGCTTGCTCAGCTGCTCACATAATTGCTCCTCACCTCATTTCAGCCACAAGGAACCACATTAATAAGGATCTAGTGCTGGCACTGTTAAAGTAACCTGCCTTGCTCCAACTGAAAGAGGTCAAGGCAGAAAACAAAATGTTAGAGGTGACAAGAACTTGGGGAGGGGGTGAGGGAGCATGCACGGGACAGCAGCTAAAGACCATGTGTGCACACAATGATTAGAAACAAAGAGATACATAGCTTAGGGTACATGAACAAGTTTCTCCCATTGTCCTTAGCAGTACAGAAATGAAAAAGACTGAATATATGGGTCACTGAACACTCATAAGACTGTTTACACATGGTAATTTGGAAAATGTATCAAGACTGGGTATCTATCTTAAAATGAAACAAAACAGTATCTTTGCTATCCCTAACTGACCTGTTTTTCTTACATGGTGAACTGTTACTGGAACAATGTCTTTCAGTGCATCCATTCTGCAAATAATCCTGCATCCTCCTCTGAATTTCCAAACTGGTTGAACTGAATGCCAGCAGAACACCAGCCAAGAGTGCTACACATCATGAGGTCACTATATCGTGAAAATAACATTCAGTGGGGATAGATTGTGAAACCAAAATTAACAGCTGGGCTGTGTTTTGGTTAATGTAACATTTTTAAATCTGAAAAACTGGTAAAATTTAAACAATATGGATTTTATTTTTAGGGTTGGTTTTTTTTTTATTCCAAGTGTAAGCATTCAGTTGCTGAGGAACCTGACCTGAACAACTCCAAGTAATAAGAATATGTTCTTCTAAGATGCTACTGACGTATCACAAATTGGTTTAGAAATCTGCTACCTTTTATATTGTATAGGACATGCAGGGCATTTTATGAACACACCTCTAAGAAACCTGGCAGAGGCTTTGAGAAGCAAACAGAACGTTACTTGGAAAACATTAATGACCTTTATGATATCTGGCGTTTGATCCCAAGATAAACTTTTGGCATCATCCACCCTTCAACTGTTCCAGTGCTGTTGGGAGAAGAAGGGAGGGAGGGTTTTCTCAGGTGGGGGTGCCAGGTGGTCTGGGTGCACTCAGGGAGAAGGGCTGGCCTGCACCCACCGTACTCCCAGGGCTAAGCTTTCAGCAGCTGAGCAGGCAGTGCCAGGATGCACAAACCAGGGCTGGTGGGACTGTACTGGGATGGCTGCTGCAACCAAGGTGTGTCCTTCTGGGGTGGGGCCACAAATCCGACCATGTCTGGCCTGGTGCAGTCGAAACTCCAGGAAAGAAATGACAGTGTCTCCTTCTTGCCCGAAGCTGAAGCTATATTTCATGGGACTCTACCTTACAGACCCTATTTTGCATGGTTCACAAGGCCTAGGCATGGAAACAAAAACTTCAGCTACGTAGGAAAGTCTAGCGAGGCTATGGGAAAAAAACCCCAACACCTGGGAGACCACTCTGTACCTGTGGCTCAGGTGTACTGCAGCCAGACCAATCTTTAAAGAGAAAAAGATTGACAGCAGCAGCTTCCTTATCACTTTCTGCCATCCAAAGCCCATGCACAAACAAGAAATCTGCCATAATGAATAAATCTCAGATGGAATAGATGAATGAATAAATCTTAAATCTTATCCAGTTCAGGCTGGCTCTTCATACTTCTAGGTGAATGATCTGCTAGTGAGCTACACAAGTACTGCTCCAACTCCCAAATTCCACCATGCAACATCTCTTGAGTACAGTCCGACAGAAAGAGGGGGGAATGCTAGGGAAATCAGGTGGAAGCCACATGGTCCATTGCTTTTGAGCAACTCCCCTCTCAAGGATTTCAGTTCTTGCTGTGAAGTGGAGGAATCTTGCCCATACAATTGGATGCACTGTTCACAATAGGCCGTAGTCTCCTCAGGTCATTACTCAAAGGCCTGTGTGCTGTCTCACGTGCCTGATGCTCTTCAGCTCAGGAGCTTCCTCTTGCACCGTGTACTGTCTCCCACAGCTTTCAGGCAAGATGTAGTCCAGGAAAATTCACCTAAACTAACATAGGGGAAGCCACTCCAGAAATGTGTATACACTAGATTTCCAAAATGACCTCACAGAAGTACAGAGCTGGTTTAAAGCAAACCTGTTTTGTCTCTGCAAAGCTCATCAGCGGATAATAAGTCAGTGTATTTCCACTGCCACTTGGTGTCCCCAAACCTATTAGCAGCTTGCACAAGCTTGGCAGGACAGGTATAAGCTGGATGAATAAATGAGATCTGATGCTTATATGTTGTTTTGCCAAAAGGCTGTGCTGACACCAGCTAATCTCACAATGTGTGCCAGGCTCAGCCTACACCTCCTGCAGAGGTTGCTAACTGCAAGAGTTACACAATGCCTTTGCACTGCACAGCCTGTTCCCAGGTCCACCAGGCCTCCAGAGGATGGGGAAACCCCTAAATGTCAGGAATGCCTGGGTTTTTGTATTATAGGCCCAAATAAAAAAGCTCAGTCCTCCAGCACTCCTTCCTCATCGCCCATCTATACTGCAGACCTAGTTAGAGCAGTTTTATTATCTCTGGGAGTAACCCTTAGGACATCTATGCATTTTATGACAGGGTTGACTGCTAATCAAACCCCCCTAAGGTTCCCCTTTTCCAGGATCTGCACTTGCTCTCTGCACAGCTTCAAAACATTGCAATGTCAGTGCCCTCAGTGCTCTGAACACCAGGGAGGCGTGCAGCAGGGCCAGCGCTCCTGCACTTAACAAGCATTTGGGCTCCAAATTCCACGACAAGTCTCACGTATCACACTTCCCTCAAGAATGTGAGCAGGCAAGTTGGCCAGACAGCTCTGGCATTTGGACATGGGTATGGCCTGATCGACAGCTGAGTGGAGTCAGAGAGACTCCTTCTGTTCATCACGACCAGTTATAGGATGGGAGCCTGTGCAGCACAGATTTAATGCCATCTTTGCAGAGATCATCCCTGCTGGTGTTAGCATTCATCACCCTCAGTGACTAATTACACATTCTGTAAAACACCACTGAGTGTGCATCTCATCCTGGTGAATTACTGAAGCTCCCCTGTACTGACTGATCTCCCACCCCACACCCCCCCCAAACCAGCTGGAGCTACCTGATGGCTGGGAAAGGGAGACATCAGCAAGCCCCTTAGGCTCTCCCTCCTCCACTGAATTTCTAAAGGGCCACACTCTGCCTTCCATTTCTCATCAGAGACATGCACCTCTGTGTGTAAATGGAAGCACTAAGTAGCAGCCACTAAGGAAAAGAGAACAGGAGGGAAGAGTTCCTTCTGGTGGGTTATTTTGTGTAGCTGGCAGGTTCACTCTGTATTTTCAGTCTGCCTTCACTTTGGTTCTAGTACTTCTCTCTCTCCTGCTCCTCCCCTACACACAGTGACAGAAAAGCCTTAAAGAATAATTTGTGACTGTAAATGATCAGGAAGCCTACAGGTAACATGCTTTTGTGAGTGGCTGGATTGCAAGTTGACTGTGCTCTTTTAATACAATAAACTGCAAAACAAAATCACAGGTGCTGTAAGAGCCTATAGATTGTTTTCTATAAGGCCATATTAATATTTTATACCACTGTCATCTCTGAACATTCTTGGCTGACTTGTTATCTTGAACAATCTGGAAGGAGTAGTTTGGCAATAAGACACATCAGTGGGGGCAATGTGGAACAGCACTTCAGCAAGAGGTGCTGCACTCCTGATGCAAATGAGTCTCTTGACCTTGAGCTTCCCCAAGTGTCTGGTGTCACTGAGAGGGTTCCTGACAGTGTAACACCACACACACACAGCAGGGCTGGGATTTGGCTGAGCAGAAAGAATCCTTCCTATATATTCTTTAAGCACAGAAGTCTATCTTATAATTACTAAGCATATGGCATTTTTAAGGCAGCCCTGGCTCCAAAATATGTTATTCTGAGATAACACAATATGACTCAACACAGCAGCATGAGACAGAGGTGACATGTGCAGGTAAGTTGTCAAAACAGGTGACAGATGGAGTTGTGCTAAAAAACATTCAAGATATTTGCTTCTTAGCTTTTCTCCAACATGTATCTCCCACACAGTTTTAAAAATTTACCTTGAAGTGCCTCTACATAATCTAATGTGATGAAAGAGAGAGAACACGAGTGAAAGAACGAATTGCAGAGTTGTTACAGATGAGACATACAGCAGATACCAGCACACAGCAAATAGCCCTGTTTGCTGACAACCTATATTGCTTTGGAATAGCTTGGCACAAATTGCCTATACATGTATGATGTGTATTTTCTCCTTTTTCTTACAGTTCTAGTGATATGAAAGGCAAAATCCTCAGTGATCAAGGAAAACGAAATAAATCAGTTCATTACAACAGTATGAGATTTAGCACAAACCATCAGTGCATGTTTGCTGGTAGGACATACTGTTCTTCTGCCCTTTAAAAGGATGTGACATGACCCCCTGCTTATCTGATTGACATGATTTTGATATATTTATGTATTTCATGAATACACTGTACTACACTATTCCATTTCTAATACACACATCAAAAGAATGCTTTTCTGCATTTCTCCATATCTGGAAAATAAATACATTGAAGTGGGATGTAAAATCACCAAGGTCTGTTTGTAGCTGTAATAGAACATTATTTGTTTTGCAGAAGCACCTGATACTGTAACAAAATTCACCCAGAGAGGAGTTCAACTGGCATCAGGGAAGCAAGTACTGCAGGATCAAGGCCCAAAACAGTCCAAAATACTTAGGTCAGAGAAACTTAAAAGGTTAAACTAAAGCTCTGCTTCATAATGGATTTATTTATTACTTTATTTATAACATTACTTTATTTATAATATCAAAAGAAGATACCCAGCTCAGGATATTTATGCATTTCAGTACAGATTTGCCCCTAACAACCTCTCCTGCATTTGCAAATTTGAAAGTGGGGACTGGGGAAGGTGGTACGTCCCTTTAAATAATCCAGCAGCTCTTTCCTAGTTCTCACAATGTGCTGTATTTTGGGGATCTCAGTTACACACCATTAGTGGCTGCATTTATGCCATTTGAAGCCTGTTTGTATATAAAGAAAAAGCAGCAACAAGGATGACATCCTAACTTAAAGCCATGGCAAAATGGAAAGTCTATTGCAGTTCAGGAGATGAAACACAAAAGCTGTAAGTTTAGTGAGCAAAAGAAATCGACTTTGGAAAGAAGTGTTGCACCTCAAGGAAACAGTATATCCTTGACAATGAAAGAAACAAAGAGCCAAAAAAAGGGATTTCAGTAAAGTCTGTGTGTTCCTCTCCAGGTGGATCTGTATCTGTTCATCCTCATGCCACCCCATTTAATATAAACACTCTGTAGCCATACTAATACAAAACAGTCTAGGCAGGGTTTATGAGCTCATGCTCAATTTCATGCTGACCATGGCTTTCTGCACAGCGCTGTGGCATCTGGCTGGCTTGGTCATGGGATCCTGGAACCACCCAGTCATTTCCCCTTCAATGAACAGTCAGAAAAGGCAAAATACTGTATGGTTTGATGAATCCTGTTTTAACTTCCCCCAGAAGGAACATTAGGTGGGATTTTGCAGGATGTGAAAAATTACCTGTTCCCAAAGCCACTGGCAGTAGTTGTTGTCAGTGAACTCTTGCCACTAAAAACAGAAGCAAGGGGGATAATACTGCAAAGTAATTTCCGGTATGTGGCTGAATTATGGCAAATAACAAACATGGCAGAGAACATTGGTGTGCAATGGGCAAAGTGGAGCAATGTCAGAGCAATTGCTGTGGGGTTGATGTGATCATGCTCCTGCACGCTTCCATGACAGAGCCTATGGCTGCTGCAAATCCAGGAAGCAGGAAGGAAAAGGCTGTTTGTGCAACATCTGCCAGGCTCCCATATGGCAAGTTCCAAACTCACTATTGCCTGATGACAGCATGCAGATTAGGGCATCAGTGTGGCTTGAACTGGAACTGATCTTTCACTGACTTTTGAATAACTTCATGGCATGGATTAAGAGGGGTGTAAAATTCATCTTCACATCACTGTTGGTCCCTTGCCCATAAAAGTTATTCCAAACTCAAGAGCATTAAGGAAGGGTATTTTGAAAACACACATAAAGAATTGAAACTATGTGGAGCTTTTCTTTATACAATCCACACTCAGCATAGTGTTAGATGCTTAATTCAGCTCTTTTGTAACTCTGGGCCCTTATTGTACATTGTATAAAGATGTATTTCAAGCCTTGGCTAAGACTACCAATAGCATTTTTTAACCCTTGTAGTATTAAATCCATAGCTCTCTAACAATTGTTTCCATCTGTTCAGCTCAGAGCACTCACAAGGGCAGGGAAATGTTCACCACCTCACTTAGGGAAACCAAAGAGCAGAAAGGTGATTGGGAAACCAAGTCCCCTGACTCCCACACCACATCTACAAAACCATTCTTTTTATGGACAGTCTGAGGTACTGACCCCAAACACTGATAATGTAAAAGCTATTTACATCTCATGTTACATCTACACTTTTAGTGTGGCCAAGCGACCTGCAACACCCAACAGGGGCGTGCAAAGCTTGTCTGTCATCATGCACGTTCCCCTCAATCTTTCATTTAACTTTCCCTTGCCTGGGAGATTGATAACTGGTATTTGTGCCGCTCCCAGGGACTGGAGTTCCACAGTGTTATGTCAGCCAGAGGCAGGAAAACCTGCTTGGCATCATTTGGTACTCAATGAAACTTTGTAAGTTGGAAAGTTTCATTTGAACTAGAGCATAACTGAGTTTGTCTTCCCTTAAATAGGGGCTGATAGAGAGAGTAAATGGAGGGACAAGCAGGGGAAAAGAAAAGGCAAGAAAGAACCCACCTAGTCTGCAGACCTGGTGGTCCTGTTTGGGTGTTTTTTCAGGAGTCTCTTGTCAAGACTTGCTGATATATAAGCTCTGTTGAGTCTTACAGTGGTGATTTAAGATGTTACTGCATCCCTTGCTCTTCCCACACTTCTGCTAAAGGTTATAGCCTACAAAGGAAGCTATTGGCAGAAAAGAATATTTTCCTCTATCTTCGCTATTCCAGTTGAAATTCTGGCCTATTGGTTAAAATATTTTGATGCAAGGCTAAGAAGGATGGACTGGAAGGATTGTGAAGGCCACCTAGTTTACGCTTCTGCCTGTAGGCTGGATCAGTCGTTGTGTCCCACATGACAGATTTGTCTGACATTGTCTTAAACACACCCAGGGTTGGAGATACTGCAGCCTACACGATCCATGCACCCAGTGAAAACACTGAGGAGTACAGGGCCTGCAGCAGGCTTCCACAAACACCCACTAGGGTTTTTTTGCTAGCAACTATAGCTTTTCAACCTTTTTCAACCAATTCCCTATATTTCAGAAGCAAATAGCACATTGGATGATGTAAAAGGACTTCCTAAAACACTTCAGGCCTAGTCCTCTTGAGAAAGAAACTATATTTGCTATGCTGTAGTCCAGTGACATGATCTTCATTCCCAGAAGCCCAGTGACTACTCCAGTTTCTTACAGGAACTACAAGGAAATTTGTTAGGCCACTGATGTCCCACTTGCATTGCATTTTCTGCATTGGTCTGTCTAACTGCATCCCATTCCACTCTCAAATCATAAATGATTGATCTTAAGGCTATTTTCCCTCCTTTTCCCAGTGTTTGAAGTGAAACATTTGTGATTTAGCTAAACTGGATTTTTACTATCCTTCCTCTCTTTTGTTGTTGCACAGGAATTTTTTGAACTTGTGCTCTTAATACTGTTCTTAAAGGATCTCCTAGATCTGTTTGACTTTTTCCTTGGACAAGATTTCATGACCACAGTGACGTTTACCTTCCTAAAACTGTACTTTGAGGCTACATGAAGGAAAGACAGTTTGTTGTCCTTTGGCTACAGCTCATGTATCTGTTCTATTCCGTGTCCTATACACAGAAAAAGTTACAGCATCTCTCAGTACCTGCCTAAACCATCCACTTCCTCTATTTTTCAGTAATTGGCTGTGTCTTACTTCTCTGTTTGTAACAGAGCCTGTGCTCTACAGGTGTTAACTGGTTGTTTGTGTAGAACATTATATCCTGGGTCTTCCTGGTTGCCATTGCAAGCTCACATGGCAACTGCATCCAGATTATTTTTCCCCCTGGTAATTTTAACAGGTCTCTCACTCTCTCTAACCCAGCCCTGAGAACAGCTGTGCACACCCACGAGCCCCAACACAGCCCATCTCCCCGTGCTGCTGCTGACTCCTGCTCCCCCTTGCTGGCTCTGGGTAACCTGGAGCAGCCACAAGCCACCAGGGCTCTCAGGGTATGAGAAAGTGAGCCAGGGGACTCACGCCCCTTGCTCTGTAAAAAACACGGGGCTCTTTGAAACTAAATCTTCCTTGACAGAGTTTGGGCTAAATGAAAGGAGTGAGATCTTGACAAGAGCCAGGATCCCCTGCAGCACTTTGTGCCCGTGCTTCAAAGGCACGTGGCAAAAGCAGGGGGACGGGTGGGTGGGAACTGGCAGAACGTGGGTGTGCCCCTTTCCCAGGGACACGTCCCTCCTCCATGAGACACATGCCCAACCCTGTACTCAGCTCCCTGCCTGGCAGAGGAGTCTATTTGGGGTCACACCGAGTACCTTCCATTGCTTCCATAAGAGGACCTTTAACTGCCACAGGAAGCATCCTCTCCCTGGGGTGACTTTCCACTTAATATTCAGACATGGCAGACCATGTTTATTTCCCAGGCTCTGGGAGCTGCTCAGGTGATTTCTGGTTATTTTGTGTGCTGCCACATTGAGAATTTTTATTAAATGCCAAACAGAATTTGCCTTCCCTGGGAGATGAACTAAAATGATCTCTAGAAGTATTGGTATGCACAACAAAACTTTTACATCACCATTAGCAAAGCAGAATATTTCTGTTCCCATTATTTCAAGCTGAATAATTTAATGCTCACCCTTTTTAAATTTACCACTTTTAAATTAAAAACTCATTAAAATGTTTCAATAACAGTTAATATTAGCATAGCAATAAGACATACCAAGTGGGCATTACCACAAGATAATTGACCTGATCTGTAAATTGGTGCCCTTGGCTTTACCTCTGGATGTCAATCAATTAAAGCAGTCAATCATCCCTGAGTAGTGCCTGCCTCAGCAGGTCTTATTGCTTAATCATATAACTGTTGAGCTAACACCATTCATATTTCTGGACAAAAAATTCCACTAGGAATTCCCATTCATTATCACATCAAAATTAACAAGATCTTGAAATGAATATTATATTATTCATAGCATAATACTCTGCCAAATGGAAAACATAAAAATATATCTCCCCTTCCTTTTTTTTTTTTTTTTTCCATTTTTTTAAAGCCTGCCATTGTTAATTAGCCATTCTTTAGGGTGATCAAGTAATTGAGATACAGGTTTTAGATCAGGTTCACAGGGAGTATGTGGTCAAGTTAATGAGTCATGAAGAGACTAAAATGTCACTGTATAGAAAACTGACTTGTGCTCAGCTGATATTAATTGCAGTGGCACCGGTGAAGTCAATAGCTCTATGCCAATTTACTGCAGGTGAAGATCAGGCCTTATGTTTACAAGAGTGTGGAATTTAGTGAATGACTTTTAATCTTCTATATAATGAAATTTAGTACATGTAATTTTTTTAACTCTTCGGATTCTGCCTAAAAGCCTTTGCTTGCATGAATTGTTCAACTTAAGCTAATGACTTAGCAAAATATCATATGAATAGAAAATTAAATGGATCTGCCTGTGCCAGTTAAAGCTAACAGATTCAGACCCTTTGTGAGTCGAAAGCTGACTATATATATTAGAAAAATCCTTGCCTTCTGGACAGCTATGCAAGTAAATGGAGCACAGGACCTCAGTCCTGCACATATTTATTCACATATATTGTTTACTGGAAGGGGCTGGTGAGTGTTGAGCTAAGCACATACACATCACCAGAATGAGGGCCTAGCTTCCTTTGTAAATTCAGAGATGTAAATGTGTCTCGTTTTGAACAATAAATAGGGTGTAAATCAAATAGGCTTGATCATTACTGAAGTGCTGAAAAGCTATCATTTTGAAAGGAAGCATCTCGCTATTTTCTCCATAATGAAGCAGCAGACGCAACATTATTAATGATAACTGTGTCTGGATTGTGCATTCAACCAAGATAAGAGTCAACACGTTTGGTAACATCAAAGAAAACCTGATACCTCAAGTATAAGAAGATTAGTATTTACAGTGATCTGTAGGGTTGGCAGTTCCAAGAAGTTGAACAGACAATGCCAGGAGGGACAATTAGTAATAAATTGGCACTGGGATTCTCTCCTGTGCTTGAAATCTGGCACTGAGCATAAACACACGTTTTAACGTTTTGTTTAGAACTTCCTGCTGCAGCCAGAGTGGGGCTCAGCAGAGTGAGAGTTGTTACAACACGCTGGGAAAACAGAGACAGGTTCTCCCATTGGCACTGAAAGGTGTCAGGTATTTTGTACAAAGGCTTCAAGGACAACATTTCCATCATGTTCTGTGAGACTCACCCAATCCGTTTGGACACGCCACTGCAAACCTACCGTGTGAAAGTTTAGGGATCCAGAGATTATTCAGTAGAACATACAGTTAGACAATAAACCATCCTAGAATCACACTGTACATACTCCCAGAAAAAAGGGCTCTTTATGTTAATCCAAATTTTTTTTTCTTTTTTTTAGAGACACAGTAAAATAAAAATATCCATTTTATTGTATTCACATATACTTCTAATACTTCTGCACTGGTCTCAGCATGAAAAATACGGACAGATCCCAAGTCACCCTTATGTGTAGCTGTAGTTGCTGAAATTTACAGCCCTGCATGGAGATGGGAAACTAGATAAATACTGCACATTAGATATTTTTTCTTTATTTTAATTTAAGTGTCACTAGCAATGGTGAACATATGAAAATAATTTTAAAAGTATCCAGGAAAACAGGAAAGAGTGGAAAATTCCTACGACTGACACTCACCTTACTTGTGTTTGGCATAGCTCACTGTGAATGAAATCAAATCATGCTTACATGTTGATAAAGGTGAAATAAACCCACTGGAGATGGAAACTCAGGAATATTTCTGCTAAATTTGACATTTGCACCTCACATTATTATTGAATGCTTTTATTATTGGATTACTTTCACTGCATACCTCACTGAAATCAATAGGAGGTATTGATGGTATCGAGCCCTGGAAATTACCTTTTGATGGAACATCTTTACAACATGAAATGGATCTTCATGATATCTTTCTACAATAGATAAGTGTCACTGGATCCAGTTACAGATGAGAAAAAAGTTTAAGTGACAAGGACAAGGTACATGTTAGAGGTAACCAAATGCACATGGTAGAAAATTCCCTTTTCATTTAAGGCTAAAAGTCAATTAATTGGTAAATACATAGCATTGATTCTCCTTTTCATGTCCCTTCAAATATAAAAGTCAAACTGTAATGACCAGATGTGTCACTGTGAAAGCTAGAAGCCTCTAAAAACACTGGCTGCACTATTAGCAAGCCATATTTATTTCCTAACCCCCCTTTCATCTAGGTCAACATTGCCAGAGTTTTTCAGTACAAAACCCTTCACGATAAAGAAATTATAAAGAAGTAGCCATGGGTTCATGAGGTTAATGGAGTATGGGCCCATAAAGGATCACAGGTCCCAACAACAATTCTGTATTGGAGGAGGACTGATGTATATAGTTGCTTTTAATGTAATTTGCCGACAGAAAAAAGGACATTACTGGTTTTCAAAAGCATTGGAATTCAAAAATTTTCATGTTAGATAAATACTTTAAAAATACTTCATGAAGAGACTGTTGCTGTTTCCTTTTTCACCAGCAACTAAGCATGGAGAACATGAACAAAGTTCATTTAAACTGTGGCACAGCACTAACTTCAGAATGCTTCAAAGGTTTATATCAGGTTTCCCAGATTATATAAACTACAAAGCCACAATTACACAACTCATGGCTCTTTCCAAGATGATCCTAGTTACACAGTTACTACACTTCATTTCTTTTTGGCTGAAACATATTAAATATTTGCTGGTGCAAAAAGAGTTTATCTAGAAAAACAGCTACTCTCATTATTAAATAGAAAAAAATAAAAAGAAACTAACCACTTACAATAGTACAATTCTTTGCCTACAACTGAAATATAAGATTATGAGTTTACATTATTAAAAAGCATTCTGAGGAATTTCTTTAGAAATACTGGTATAACATAAATTTTTGGATTTGAAACTCATGTATCATGATGTGTGTTCATCACACTGTAGCATTAAAAGCTTCTGGGAGATGCAGTATTATTGGCATCGCTGCACACCATAACAACTTGGTCTAGGCGTCGGGAGGGTGATGGGTCAAACCTTTGCTACAGTTGAGATGTTTGGGTGTACAGCCCATAAAATCAATATGAACATTTGGGCCATATCTGAACAAATCAGCAGTAGTTCATTTGCAAAACTCAGCTGAAGGAAATGTTAAGAACAGCATTTCTCACATGAGGTTTCAGTCACTCTGCCTTTATTATGGATATGTCTGTAACAGCCCTTTGGTATTTGGGTAGAAATCCAAGTAGAGTGTTCAGAAATGTGTAGCATTTAATATGAATCAAAGTACTCTGATAAAAAAACAGTTTGGCCCTTTGCTGCTTCTTAGGTTTCCATCTATTAACTGACCAGGTTTCTCCAACTGCCAGCACAAGTTACTTTGTTCAAGTACAACAGAGCATTTTCGGGGAAATCCTGTGCTGCCCATCTCAGCAGGTGTTAAACCTCCTTGTTGGACAGCCTAGAAGCTCATCACATTTGACCACTGGTTATAAAGGATGAACCCAGTATCAAAAAGTGTGACTAAAAACTCCTTTAATTAATTAGATAAAAATACAAATCCAACTCTGAACTTCACTGCTTGAACCTTTCCCCATGGCAGGGTCAAACCAGAACTCAACTTCAACATCCTCAAATTTCAATACTTGGATTTAGCTCCAATTTTGGATCTAAACTGGATGGCTTTGATTCACTTGTTATGAAGTATGATCTCATCCTGGATAAGAAGTAGAATTACTCAATAAAGAGAGTTAATACTGGAACTGTGACATTGGGAGAACCTGCTTGACAAGCAAGCTTGTTTAACCAACAGAAATGGGTTGCCAAGATCATGAGCCAGAGAACAGTTTAACAAAAATCAATGAAGAAATTACAAGTGACTAATAAATTCACACAATGAGTACAAGCAGCTGAAACTAGAGAAGAACCAGAAACAGAGACAGTAAACATTTTGCGCAGAGAGTGGAATCTTGCCATTGCTGCACCCGTAAAACCACAACCTCATCGGCTGTCTTAAAATGATTGGGTTCCACCTTGTTAAAACCCAGGGGATTTAACAAAATCTGCAGTAGGTTATTTTTGATTGTTTAATTGCTAGCCTGCTTTTCTTTACAGTTTTGACTTTAATCTGTTTATCACCAACTAAATAGAAGTGTCTGACAGAAGGTCCCTTTTTTTAATACCACAATTGCACCACACAGAACCAGAGCTTGAGCACAATAAGTCACAGAAGCAGCAAGGAATCATAAATGCCCTGAACCTGAGCAGAGGGGTGATTTACTAGAAAGGTGTTGCACGGATGAAAAAAGTAGGAAGTTAACTTCTCTTTTGGGCAGTTTGAGGTTTTTGTCTTCCCACAGCACTTATGGAAACGGATGAGCAACAGCTATGGCATGAGCCAAGGCATTTAGTTCTTTTGTCCTGTTGGCAGGTCAAGGTGTGAGCAGTGGTTAGTGAGCACTCTTCTGTCCTACAGGTGTTACAACACAGTAAGTTTGATTTAAGTTTGTGTTCCTGACCCTTGTGTCTCTGTGCTGTAATAGATGTTGCACAAAATTTGCCTTGATTGAAAGGACGGAGAAGGTGGCCACAATGGACAATTGTCTCAGTAAAAACACAGCATTCCACACAGAACTCCATTAAACACGTGATTACTTTTTAATACTGCTTTTGCATCCACTGCATCGATATCTCTCCCCCTGCACCAAGGCTGTGCTGTCTGTAGCTACGCGGCTCCTCCCTCTGCGTGACCCGCGGCGGGCAGGGACCTGCCCTGTGCAAACGCCGTTGTCTCACCCCATGAGGACGCAGCAGCTGAGTGCTGATCCCTGCTAACCTGTTAGGTCAGCATTATCCTACAGCAACAGGAGGGCTGGGACGCTCATGGACCTGTTACTCAGCAAGCCACACCACTACAATTAATGCAGAACAAATCAGTGAATAAAATGACTGCAGGCACTAAAACACAGAATGAGGTAAAAAAAAAAGGCGGCACTCTGGTTGCAGCACACTTGAGCAAAAGAAAACTGTTTGCTATATTTAATACATTTAAATGTGTTCTGTTTAGACTTCCCAGCCTCCAGAAATTTGAACGAGCCATATGTCAGCTGTTTCCTGAAACTCTCGGTACCACTGGATATACCCATTGCATGCTCGCCTTATCTGGACACTTCCATCTCACATACCCAACACCATCTCTGGAAGCTTTCCCCAGTTGATTTAGTAACAGTTGAAACTTGCTACCAGTCATCAGACAAGTTCGTTTGGATCATATGGCAGAGTATGGCTCAGAGCTGTCTGGAACGTGTTCAGGGACGCACTGAGCCTGCGGGGCCTTCCCCAGATTCCACTGAAGGGACTGGGGACCCCTGAACAGCTCTGCCCACCCTGAACAGCTCTGCCCACCCCTGAACAGCACCACGTACGTGCAAGATCCCTCCAGATTCAGGGAGTGCTACAATGAACGCAGGCCACAGTCGCTTCTCCCCTACCTTACCAAAGTGTTATCAAAGGTTTCTGATTCTCACCATTGCAACAGCACTAACAAAAATGCCATTTCCTTGCATTTCTAATCAAAGGCTCATTTTCAAATAGAAGGGGAAATACTCTTTGCTTGGGATGTTAGAATGACAACAGCAAGCATATACACAACTATAAATTTCACTCTGAAACATGTTGAAAGGTTAGATTTGTAAAAATGTAGGCAATTTGACACCTCTAGATCACAGCAAACACAAGGCCACAAAACTGAGCTTCCAGACTGCCAGTTAATTCCAGGCTCCCAAAAATGTCTCTTGGAAACTATTTCCACAGGGAGCAAAATAACTAATGTAATTGGAAACACTGGAGAATCAATGGGGAATGAAAGAGGATAAAGAGAGGCGGAAAATACACACCAAGATGCACACATAGACGTACAGTATAATTAGCTTCAGTCTATTGTATAAGAGTCATAACAAATGAGTCAGCTCCTTAGGTGGTGTAATTAGGCTTTAGTGGACCAACCCCAATTTATAGCAGTTGATAATTATGATATATAATTATATGGACTGATTCTGATCTGTATAAATTATTAGTAAACTTCAATGAGGGCAATAAGGTCACTCCAGTGAAAAAATTGTGCAAGTGAGATACAAATCAGATGCCCAATAAAATAATGAAGCATCTCATGTTCACACAGCTGCTCTTATCTCAGGCATTTTTTTTAATGAACTTTATGTGGACAGGAATTGCTTGGGGGTCCATTTAGATGTGGTCATTTCTGTGATACTACTCAGCAGCCCTTGACTACTTGCAGAAACTCTATATGTTAGCTGGGAATGGTAGGGCAGGGAAATGTTACATCCATTTGGAAGTGCAGGGGAAAGACTGTCTGGGAGGAAGAAAATGGCCATGCCTGACTTAGGACAGGGTATGGCCTCTGATTGCTACGTGCTTTCCAAATGCATCACCTAACAACCCACTGGGAGCTCAGCGACTTCTGCCAACTGAAACCATCAACCCCTTAAAACATCCGAGGCGTGGGCAGAGCTGCCTGCAGTTCTCCTAAGAACTCCAGTATGAAATGAGTGCAGAGACACACCTTAGACCCCATCTCCAATATTGATGCCTGTCTGTGAATCTTGCCTATTAGTAAAAAAACAAAGAGAACTCCAGAATAATCTGTTTGATTTGGTATATTGCCGGCTGTGAAAGCAAGCCGGGGTTCCTCCATGAGCAGATAACAAGCATGTCAGGAATTGCTTCTGATGTCAAATCCATGTCCTTATAGCTGACCTCATTAATGGCTCTATCGCGCTCCCACTGAAACCAATGGCAATGATTTCTACAGTTTGCTATGGGATGTCTGTGTACTAGTTAGCCCTGAAAGTCAAAAAGTGCTTGGCTCTTTCTCTGCCTGCCACTTTCACCACAATTCTTAATGTATTTTGGGGAGGGCTGAGGTCTCTGCAAGCATAGATGTAGCTTCAGGGAATGCCCCAAGGTGCTACCAGTAAATAGAAGATGCCGAGAAGACGTGCATGCTCTCTCCCTCTCCTGGGGGAGGGGGTCAAAAGGGACCTGGTGCACCATGAGCCACCACAAACAGAGACCCAGGGGCTGCCCAGCTATTGCCCAACACACTCACTGCTTTCAAAACAACATCCTTTCTTTTCACACTCACTGTCTGAAATCAACACTATTCCCCACCCAAGGGTTCTGACCCTAAGCCTCACCCCACTGTGGAGGTACTGCACTGAGCTGGTGCTGCCTTGGCTCTCAGCACACGGCAGCTCTGCACTCCCTAAGGCACAACTGCACCTCTGTGCTGCAAGGGCTTTGCACTTGGAGTTACAACACGTGTGCCACCATCTCTCCTTCCACCTTCTTCCTCCTCCAAAAGAGGTGCCAGGACAGGTGAGAAGAGACAGCAGAGTGAAGTTTCTCACGCTCGATGTGAGAGAGCAGGGAAGTCAGGGAACTGAAAAGAAAAAGCAGCAGCGAAGTAAAGCCCTTACCTCTCCTGTCCCCACCCAAGTGTAAAGAAGCACTGTGCCGGGAAAAAACTACAGCACAAATCTCCTGATAAATCAGAGCTTCTCTGGAGGGAGAAGCAACTAAAAAGGAATGTAAATGATCTTTGACCAATGACTTTTGTCTAGTTGTGGTTTCTAGTACAGTATATGTGGTTTCTTGTTCAGAACAGTAATGAGTGTGTGTACAGCAATGTGTTCAATGTGCACAGTGCTGAGAGATTAGAGAGTGAAGGATGGCATGGGACATGTCAATATGGATCTGCAATGATCAAAGGAGGCTGTCTCTTCTGGGCACAAGTCTGGGTTGGGTTACAGCAAAGGAAAAATGTGAAGTGCTTCTTAATGTGTTTTCTCTGTATTCTCTGCTCTAGGATCACCGTAAATGGAAGAACATCTTCTCCCCTAATAATCTATTTCCTGCATCTGGCCCCCCCAATACATGTACTAAAGTTTTGTTTGAACTATACAATTTGCTAGGAAAACAGACTTGCCATTGTTTAAAACAAAAATAATAATGAGTGCTATTTAAAAGCTGAAGCAAGGTTATGCGCATATCTTTTCTCTGACTAGTTATCAGCCATGAATCTTGTACTTAGGTAATTATTAGAGGTTTCTTTTTTAAAGAGATGATTTACTTACCCTGTATCCCTGCCAGATTTTCTTTCTTTTTTTAATATTTGAATTTTACACATTAAGTAGGGCATGCTCATTTTTCTTCTGTTTCTGCCCTCTTTTGAGTTATGAATCCCTTCAGTGAGTAATGAGCAGTTGGCAACTTTTATGCATAAGAAAGAAGATTCAATGAATTCCAAATATGCTACACGGATGCTCCTTCTCCTACATAAAAAGTATAACATTTTTATGAATTGGGCCCACGATGATCTGGCATTAAATCACTGCCCCCTTTCTTCTCTGTGCTCTATTTATGCTCAGGGGACGTGCAGTCACAACGTGTTATAAATTCAGCAGAATTACTAATTAAAAAACCTACTGTACAAAAATAGAACAAAGGGTGGAATTAGAGCCAACAGGATCTGAGCCAGTGCAGTGGTCCTGGGGAAATGGTCTGGGCTGCAAGGCAGGTGATCTGATCCTCATCTGGGATTAACTAACGTAGCTCTCTCGCTCCAGATGATTTACAATCCTACAAACCCAGCCCCTCTGCAGACTTTTGGCAGCGGGCGCCAGCAGGGCTCCTGGCCTCCTGTTTCCCATTCTTTCCCAAAGGATGAGCAGCTCCCATTGGCGCCATGAGAGTTAGAGCCCATAGGAAATGAGCAGCACTTCTGGTCTTGCTCGTTGGCTCACCAGAGTTTGGAGAGACCATGGGAGATTTCCACCGAGGTTTCGCACCATACAATGGCCAGCAATCTGGTTTTCCAGGGACTTGTGCTGCTGGGCACTGAGCCCTCTGCAGCCCTGTGTGAGCATGGTCTGCCTAGGGCAGACATGGGAAAAGAGTCCAAACAAGTTCTTAGGGAATCAGCAAGAACAGTTGCTTGTTCCTCTGCTAACCTTCCTAAGCACCTGCTCTAAAATGGAAGCATTCAATATTAGGGCAAAACACTAACTCTAGAAAAGCAAAATATGCAAGGTCTGCAGTGGATAAATTCATCCTTCTTTCCCCACTTCCAAGTATAAAAAGGTACCCTACAAACAAAAACAATAAAGGTTGAAATGTATATGGAAGTTGGTTTGTATGTCTATCAAAAGAGCACCTCCTGGATATTGCCTGTGGGCAGACACCAAGCTGACCAGTGCATCCAAGGAAAGTATGCCTTCCTTCTGTCAAGAGTCTTCAAAATTAATTATATAGAAGTGATATTAACAAAGAAGTGTCCCTGGGATGATCTAAGCTCCAACAGAACCAGGAAAACTATCCTCTTGGAAATTCAAAGTGGAAAAAAAAAATAATTCATCTTGCAACTTTCTCTGCATGGTCAAATCTCTCACTCTCAGTTTCTCTGCTGACATTAGTGCATCCTGTACTCACACAGAAACCTTCCTGGCACCAGGGAAAAGCAGTGAATCAAATGGCATCCTCTCTCAGGAAAGGGAGAGAACATAGGCTTTGTTATAATTTGCATTTTTCTCTACAACAGCCTTAATCATTGCCTCAGACTGCAGAAATAAAAAGACACCTAGTACCAGCTCTGCTTGATAGGTAAGGAAGCTTTACTGTCCCATGCTGTCTGTCTCACTCTTGATATAGCAGCATTCAAACCATTTCTGCATCGTGGTTCAGCTTCTGAACTAATGTGCAGGTTAACCATAAACAATTTCAGCCCACTCTAAACCTCTGTGCTGTAGGAATCAGTGGCTCAGCAGCTAATTCACAAATGGCTCAGTTGACCATGCAGTGGGGACACAGCAGATAGCTGAGGGCAGTGACCTCGTCACTCAACCTCAGCTAATCTGTCCCCATTTGCCAGAGACAAGAAAGAAAGAACACAAAAAAGAAAGGGCTACTGTCTGATGTCCCTTACAGTTCAGCATCACACATGCCAAAATAAATAGTTCTCCAGAATCAAAAAATGAGTTAAAAGTCACAAAACTTAAAAGAATTTCTGGATTCTTAGGTAAGCCTGGTAAGCCCATAGGGTTCCTTTGCTGAAGTGCTATGACTCTGAACTGAAAGCCTGCACTCTTCCTGAACTGCCTGACTCGTCACATAGCTCAGCCTTTGGCAGAGGAGAGGCTACTGAAGCCAAACAGCACAGATCATACCTGAGTGTTTGCTGTGAGGTACATGCACAACCCATTTCTCTCAGTGCAGGGAAGCTTCCCTAACACTCTGAATTCATATTTCCCCATGTTTTCTCTTTTTTCCATCTAAGTTCAGTCCAGGAATCTAATATATTGTAATAGAAGTGACTGGATAAAACCCTGCCAGAACTACAATGAGAGGCACACAGGCACAGGGCTTCTGCACCCAGCAATATGCAGATCATCTGGAAGTGATGCTGTTAATCAGCACAGGGCATGGGGCAGTGAGCCCTTCCCAAATTAATTTATTAACTACTTAATGGAGCTCTGCTAATGGGCAGAAACTTCACAAGGAAGGCAGCAGAGGTGATCCTGCCACCCAAGCCTGCCTCTTTGATGTCTTATGACACTGGACAAGTGTCTCCTTTACTCCTTCTGGCTATCAGTCCTCCCTCATTTATTCTCTTGGCACAGGAACAGGTATTCCCAGGGAAGGGACTCCTGTTGTACTCAGGCAGGTATTCAGACCTCTGGGCTGGCTGAAAGGCAATGTGCTGCATAATATTCTTGGTCACACCTGTGTGAACCTGGAATAGGCAAGACCAGTGGAGTTTCTGTAGGTCTCCATGATTTAGGCTGAGATCTCTATCATCTCCACCATGACATCCATGATCCAGATCTCCATCTCTAGATTTCTATGATCTGGATTCACCATCCAGTCGTCCAAACTCCCCTGCTTAACTACCTCAAAACCTTCAGCTATCTCAGAGAAAGAGTTTTAACCCCTGCAAGTTTATATGAAACTATTTCTTATTCCATTAATAATACAACCTTTTTACCTCTTATATTACCAATCTGTCATCTACCTCTGTACTCCCCTATGATGTAAAAGTCATTTGCTGTAGCCCAGATGAGCTGCACACCCCCTTGCACAAGCTTTTGTCATTTTGGTCTCTCATTGCTGCATGACACCTGGCTCACATCTCCCCAGTTTGCAAGCAAAGGCCTGGACACCAAATAGTCACTCAAGTGCCCCTGAGCACTCTGCATTTTGGAGAATGATGCCTTTTTGAAAGCCCACTCTCCCATCAGTGAAGCTTGGAAAAGCCAGACAGCTGGATCTACTTTAGTGTAATTTAGCTGCGATGTCAGCCTCTTAAGGAGGAAAACACTGCTCAGTGTGAATAAAAGTGGCACCATCTGTTCCAAAGCGAAGAGACCTTTGCAGCATGGCCTGAAGGTCAAACCCTGCTGGACTCCGAATCAGAAAGTGCTGTAGCACACGTAGCTGTAAATGGAGAGTGCTCTAGCAAATCCCTCTGTCGAGCGCCGCTCCAGGATGTGCAGCCAACAGCCCTAATTGAGGATTTACTTAGGCAGCAACTGGTCTTCTGCAGTGATGAGAGGTGTCAGGTTTTTGAAGGAATAAGCTCTCTTTTCTCTTCGCTCTTCTCCCCATCATGACCAGTAGTTTCTCAAATCTCAAGCGTTTATTCAAGCGACCAACCTTCACTAGCAAATGGCTCGAGTTTTGATGTTTAATGTTGCAGGAATAGCAGTAGGCAGCTTTTCTTGTTTTCAGCTCTTTTAGCACACTGTTTTGCCTAAAGCAAAATATGGTTTCAAGCGGTCTCACTCCACTGGTACTTTCTCCTTGCCTCAGCTAACAGCACTTGTGTATGTATTAAAGATGCTGCAGCAGAAGTTGATGCTACAGGGCTCGCTCACTTATTTCAGATAGTCAGCAATCCAACTTTTTTAAAATGCACTTTTTAAACAAAGGAATTATTTTCTCCTTTTTTTGGTTTACAACCTAATTTCAAAGCTTGTGAAAATTTGGGTAGGGGGAGGGAGAGTCATGCACTTGATTGGGACATCAACATAACATGACATTTCACAAAGACTGTCAATATGCCTCCTTAAAGAGACACTGCCATATTAGTTTAAGTGACTGGGTTTGCCGAGATTTCTTTAAGGTTGACTTAAATGTCAGATGCCATTAGCTCTGGAAGTTCAAACAGTCTACCACTGTGAGCATCTTGTGCAGTGGAGGTTGAAAGGGTCACAGGTAAGCAAAGCCATGCTAAAACACTGCCTACCCTGGCTGTGAAACATGTAGCTCCACAGTGAAATGCAGAAACCAAAGCCCTGAAGATAGAAGATTTATATTAATGTGTTCTCAAATAGACCACCAGGTCTAGATTTGTACCTCTGCAGCTTCTCACTTACCAGCTGAAGTCGCACTGCTCTCCTCATCTACATGTAACGGGGAAGTCTGCTTGCGTTAAAACTTCACAACACGTGTGTGTCTTTGAGGATAAGAAAAGTGAACTATTGATTAGCAATTGACAAACGCAATAGAAATTTTATATAGGCCGAGAAAGACCCATACATAATTTATGGCTGTGCCAAATATGAGTGACAGCGAACAGCGGGAGGCTTGAGCACAATATTGATTACTTTAAAAAACTGAGAAAGGCACCGTGCTGAGGACTGGGAGGATAAAGAGGAGAGGCAACAAGCAGAGAAAACAGGAGCAAAGCCATTAAGGATGTTGTGCTACCAGACACTGCCAGACTAGGAAACTGAGGAGACAGTCAGGTGGAGAGCACTGCTCTCTCCTTTCCAATCAATAATACCATGTCAAAACATAAAATGCATGCTTTTGCTCTTAAGTAAAATGTGTCTAAGATTTTTAAAAGCATTGATTCAAGGTGGATCAATGAGAATCTAGGCGTATTTTCCTGTGCAAAAAGGGGGTAATAACACTTTGTAGATAATCACACAACAGAAGAGACTTCCAATGCCAGTTATAAATGTCCTATTTATATTACAATCTTTTTGTCAGTTAAGGTTAAGAATAGTAGGTCAAGGAGTCATGCATTGTTGAAGGGGGGAAGGCAGGCATGTAAATGTGGGAGCGTGGGATCTCTTTAAAGGATGAATGCAAGGACAGGACTGAGCTTGGGCAGGAGAGGCTGTAAAACATATCCTCTTCAACTCCATTTCCAAAGTGGTTTATGGGGCTTTTTCACTAAACTTCTTAGCAGGTTCAAAGCCCCAGACTCAGAAGCAATGTTCAGCTGAGAGGCAATGAATGAATGTACTCCTCAAGGCCTGTTCCTGGGAGTACTGGATTTCTTCAGCAGCTGCTCAGCTGGAAGGTCCTGGCAAGGCTGGGGCTGATGTTGAAAAGGCTCTGCTACTGTAACTATTCCAGCAAAATTTGTTCTAGCAATTTTCATCTCCCAAAAATATGTTTGGTGGTGGAGTATACAATGGTCCTCTAATTAAGCAAGTTATGTGAGGATAATTGCAGCTTCAATTAGACTTTTGCCTAACAAGGTTTTGGCCAGCACTGAGATGGCGTTAAAAGCAAAACAGAAAACATATTTATAACTGGCATCATCCTACCACTATGGAGAGAAAAGTCTTTAAGAAAGAGGAAAAAGTGGAACTAAACTTCTAACTGTCTGATTCTCCCCCAGAGAGAACCCAGCTGGCATTTCCAGAGAAGAGCAGCAAATTTAAATGAACAAGGTGTGCATTTCAAATGCTCAGAGAGAAAGAGAAAAAAGAGAAGTGCACCTGCAGAGGGCAGCTGGGCATGTGAAAGGTACCTCAGAAATGGCTCTCACTGCCCTTGCAGCAGCCCTGGTACCTGCACAGCACAGCAGCTACTACACAGGTGCCTGAGTAAGGAATTCCCTGTGCAGTTCCTGTGCTGGGGTCCCTGCACAGACCTGCACTGTCCAATGCTGCCCTTGGGGGAAGCGTTTGTGCTGCTGGTTGCAAAGCAAGGCACTGGGTTTGTGTACTTCACACAGGCTTGCTCTGGGCATTCTCTCTTTGATCCATCAGGAAACAAAATTTGGCTTTTGCTTATTAGACTGGAACACTGAAATGGGACACTGGCAAAGGAAAAGAAAGAATTCTTCTTTCTTTAAAACAAAAAACTTTGGAATATTTTAAAACACCACAAATTCCAGACAGCGACTTCAAGTAAATCTCATCTTTAATCACTCATTCTTCAATATTCACTGATTCTTGTTGGGTTTTTTTAAATGCGGGTAAAAATTATCTTTTTTTTTTTTTTTTTTAAGAGCTATCCCAGAGCTATAGTTGAACAACGTTAAAGGAAGGACAAGAATTGCCCACGACCCATTTCAGCAAAAGCATGTTTCCAAATCACCCATATAGTCATAGAAATAACTCTCTTACAACAGTTCAGTGTTTTTTTCTCTCTTATTCAAAGGCACAATTTTTCCATAATAATGCAATGTTTCACTGTCCCGAACATTTACATGCCCCTGAAGTTCTAATACTGATGCAATAATTCCTCGGCATCAATAAAATATATTCCCTTTGCGAACTCCCGCTGCTTCCCTCATCATCGGTAAAATCTGAAAAGCCTTACAAAAATAATTATTTTGCTGCACACTGTTTTTCATTTTTGATAGAATCTTAACTGCAGACTTCTCTGAATGCACATCTAAGAAAAACCTTGTCATTATTTCCAGTGACCTGAGTAATGAGGCAGGAGCATGAGCCCCCTGCCTCCGAACTGGTGAGAGGTACTGCACAAAGCACACTGAGCTCCCCTCCAGCAGCCAAATGGGACAGGCTATGGAAAGCAGGAGAAGCATTTGGGAAAGTGAAGGGCATAGTCTGACTGCAGCTAGAGCACCAGGGTGGGGACAGAGCACAGTGGACTCATGATGGGGCCCCTCTGGACAACGCTGGCTCCAGTGGGCTCA
Source organism: Monarcha castaneiventris obscurior (assembly GCA_026261815.1). Taxonomy (NCBI): domain Eukaryota; kingdom Metazoa; phylum Chordata; class Aves; order Passeriformes; family Monarchidae; genus Monarcha; species Monarcha castaneiventris. The sequence goes on along the minus strand of JAMPIT010000712.1, from coordinate 8,340,352 downwards.
AAGTGCACCACATACAGACTCTCCTCCTGTGCTCACCATGGTCAGCTGCCGAAGCACCTTGTGCTTCCTCAGGATTCCCTGCAAAAGGAACAGTTTCTCCCACCCCAAATACTCCCAGAGAGGAATCTGCTCCAATCTCCACGCTCCTGGATCTGACAGCTGTGAACTGTGGCAGGGCACACATCTGGCCTCTACTCCTCAGTTTTTATGCCCGTGTTATGAAAATGACATTTACCTATTCCCTTTACAGGGCTGTGGAGGAGATTGATCAGGCAGCTTATATATCCTGCTTTCTGTAATCTTCCAAACTAATTAGCTCCCAAAGAGATACCATGCCGGCAGGCCAGATCCCTCCAGCTTCACCAGTAAGAACAGCAGGTGGGAGAATAGCTCCACACACGTTCCCTGCTTGGCCCTTTCTAAAACTGCTTGTGACACTAATTGATCGGTGCCAGTAGTGCTGGTGGCAGAGACGCACACAACCCACAGGGAAGCTGTTCAAAGCTGCAGTAATGAGTAACCTATTGCTGCTTGAAAGCACAACCACGGGCTTTGAATTCTGCTGTGATTACCTGGGCTAGCCAGGCCTCTGTCCCCTCACAGTGTTAGAGACGAATAATATTTTAACCTATTTGAATTTTACGCTAATGACCCAGGGAAGAAAGAAAGAAAGAAAGGAGACAACTCACTTCAAACTACTCAGTGTTCAGTGATATGGCAGGGGGACTTCAGAGAGAGCCCACCTGGGAGGAGGCATAGTTGAGTCAGCACACAGAGGTGCTCCAGGTTGTTGCCAGTGGGGGACCTGGAAATCCTGCTCTGCTGGCAGTGCTGCTCCATGCACTAAAGCCCGTGCAGGCAGTGAGCCTCCCCGCCCCCGGCAGCAGGGATGTCAGGGCATACACACAAGCTTCCGATGTTCTGGCAACCTAAATCCAAAAAAGCAACCCCTCTGGAGCCTTCCCTGAAAGCACCAGCTACAACAGCTCTGAGATTACTCCAAACTCTGCCCAGGGCTGGCTCCCAGCTGCCTCAGCATCAGGGGAGAGGAGAGAACCTGCCGTTCTTCAGAGGTTATTGGGAGTTTCCTAATCTAAGAAGTAAATTAAAAAGCTGAGGAGACCAAATCAAATGGAAACAGTATCAGTGCTGCAGCTCCTTTCTGGTCACTACTGCTCATAATTTTACACTATACCCAGACTTGATACAGCTTTCAAAAGCAGTACTGGCTCTGCTGAATGATTCATGCAGCATGTGTTGCAGTAGACATTGATGTTATGAAAAACTTCTCTGCAAACCAGCACAGTGATTAAAAATAGAAACAAAAATATACAACACCACAATTTAGAAATAAGCCAGTTTACAAGTGTCCTAAAATACACCTGCATCACTCTGGATACCTTCAGAAACCACTTTAAAATATCACCATTCCAGGAATTACTGCATTTCAGAGGGAGAGGTCTGTGCTTCTGGGAAGCTTTGCAAGACCATGTCATCACCAGGGCGGGACAGAAGTTGTACTGGCTGCAGGAAAACTTCAGTGTCTCAACTGCACAAATAGCTTCATGCAGAAAGTGTTTGCATCTTTTATTACCCTGCTGCGGTAAAAGCTTAACATTAAAATAAACACTGATCATAGTGGAAAATTTTCCTTGAAATTACAGAGTCTACACCGAGTGCTACATTAGTAGACAGGGACTTCACTTCAAGAGCATCTTGATATGTTCCAAGAATGAAATAAATTGCTCACTTAATTCTACTAATAGTTAAAACCAAGATATAATGTTCACTGTAATAAGCCAATTGCTGTCTTGTTTCAAGCTGTGTGCACAGAGGAACACAAGGCTGAGTCCTGCCCAACTTCCTGCTCTAGAGAGCATGCACACAAAGTTTGGTCCTTCAGGCTCTGTAGATCTGTGTGAACACAGTGCACTGGAATAACTTAGCATGACCTGAGGCAGCTCGAGCCATGGGGACTGCCAGGACCTCAACAGAGGGAGTCCAGAGCTGAGACAGCCCACCCATAGTCATGTTTCCCAAAAATGCATTTTCTGCTCCCACCAGTGCAGGTGACCCAGGCCTTCTCCTACCCTACAGCAAACACCAATTCCTGCCTCCCAGAGGAAGCAGTTTGTAGTGAGCAGAGCTACAAGATACGCTAAGCAGGTTACATCTGAGCCCGGCATGGGGCCGTTTGCTTCTGAATGCAATTCAACCCAGTGGCTTTCATCTGCAAACCCCTCCAGGTCCTCCTGGCTCTCTCAGAGTCTGATCTGCTCGATAGTGAGATCAGTGCCTGCATCCTTGCAATAAGCCACGGTACTGCTGTTAACAACACAGGACAGCAACCCGGGGGCCGAAGGACAGCACACAAAGGCTTGAGATCAGTTTTCTCACTGCAGATTGCCCGGCCTTTGCTCTCAGCCAAGTGGTCTGAGACACCAAGTGCCTTTCCCAGGATCATCTGGGCAATTTAATGGGGCTTTGACCTTCTGTCTCTGATGCGGCTGTTGCAGTGCCCTTACAGATTGCATATTCTTGTTAATTAATTCCTGCAAGCATTTGGTATTTACTTCTTTAAATAGCTAAAATGCTGTCATCAGGGGCTTGAAAATTCTCTGTCAAAGTTGTGGATGTGCTATCAGATTATAGCTGGAAACACATTTACATTTCACATCAGCTAAACCTCTACCTTAGGAGTATTTAGATGTCCTACCCATCCTTGGAGCATTTAAAATGGTGCCAAGACTCACATAAGCCTATGTATAATGCTCTTTTTTCCTGATAGAGCAGCAAAGACAGCAAAGCTCTATTTTGTTGGAGAACCACTGCATGGGTACACAGGACGCACTGGGCAGCAAGAATTCTGCATCTTATTTTCTGCTTAGCAGATTTTTGGTTGGTAGTGAAGTAGTAGGCAGTCATTTTACCAGTTAGTGCTTCTGTTTACTCCTTTTTTAAGCACTATTAAATTAATTTTTTTCTCTCTTTAAGGTTACACTAAGAGGGCAAATACTCTTTTACTCTGCACTGGAGCTCAGTTCAACAAAGCACCAAATCCATTTGGGACCTTGCTGTACCAATAACACAAACCAGTCAGATTAGAAACAAAAAGTACTGGGTTCTGAAAACACATGTTTTGCAGGCTGCAGAGTTTAGTCAGGCACTAAGAGTAAAGCTGTTGAATAGCATATTTAAGACTCAGATGGAAAACAGAAACCTCCCCAACCACAAGCTGTACAAGACAATATACATAACCCATTGAATAGAAAAATAGACTGCCTTTATCATATTAATGATGATTTATAAAAGCAGATGTTCCAGAACCCACCAAACATTTCATTTCACTTCTATTTATTTACACAGAGCTTTAATGATGGCTTGCTATATTCTTGATTATTTTTTGCCTTCACATCCGTTTCTGTTCCTGTTACCGTGTTAATCATTGTAGGCAGTTTTAGGCCTGGTATCTCCCTGGTTAAATGGCTCTAGGGTTCCTTCCTAGACAAGGAGGTTTAAGGAAAAAAAATCCATTCTGGAAATAACATCACAGCAGTGCTATCTGTAAGCATCCCCAGAATTATTCTGCTGGTTATTTAATTAGCTCAGACAAAGGTTGCAGAGTGCACAGAAATCTACCAAGGGATCTGCAGTAATATTTGGAGATCATTTATTTTACTGCTTCATCATTAATGTTTTATGTACTCTTGCAATTGGTAGAAGCAATAAAACATTTCTGAAAAATATAGAAGAAACAAAAAACTAATATACACGAAATAAAACCCTATCTGAAATTCCACTAGCACAGCACCCATGGCATCATTTAAGAGTTTTCTAGGTCTGCTGTACAGACTACACTGCATCATGAAAAAGTACTTAGAGCTAAATACATTTCCCCTATTTATCCCTAGTGGAAAATCTAAATGGAACTTTTTGAGTGAGAATGAATATATCAGTGTTTCGTTTACAAAACTTGTATCTTCTTGCTTCTCAAGAGTTTCTCTAAACATGAACCTGGACTGTTATATAAAATAAAGAAAAACATTTCAGTAAGACACCACTCACTTCAAGAAACAGTTATGGTTGTAATTTCATACAGGCATATATTATTATCTGTTGAAATAGCTCAGCATTACCCACAGTTCATGTGGCCTGAACAGAAATCCTGAGTACGGCAAAAAGCAAAATTTTCTGTTTCTTAATCAACACTTCAAGTCTTTTTGCAGGATCCTTCTGCAATTCTCACAGTCAAGAAAACAGGAAGAAGATGCATCATTTTAATGGCATATGTTTCTCTTCAGGCTTTGGAGAAAAGACCAAAGCATTCAGCACTGGGGTAGTTAAATGGCTCATTTCATTTTGAAAGAGTCTCTCCATGGACATGGTCGGTGCTGGGTGAAGGAGAAGTGAATCTGATCAGCAGGATCTTTATTTCCAGGTTAGCACACCCCAGAGAGAGCCCAGCATAGCTCTTAGTTTCTAGGCTCAGTTCACAGCTAGTAAAGGCCCACCAACCCTTCTATTTGAATTTGTGGTCATTAAAATACTATAAATATAGAACCTAGCTTGGCCTTTTTAAGGAAACACATGTCTTGATTAATTTTATTTTTAAGAATATAGTTGAGGGATAGTACATGCTAAGCTCAGCATCACCAAATGATGTGCTGCTAAGCTAGCTATGAAACTTTTCCCAGTAAGTGTCCATAGTTTAAAAATAGTTCAATCAAATAACTAACATCACACACAGTAGCCAAAATGAACAAATGACAAAATGGACAACTTTTGTTGGCCTGGGAATTCAAAGCATATTCTACACACATATTTCTAATCACAGAAGGAAAAGTAGGAAAACTTAAATAGTGCATTATGATAATTAAGTCAAGTAATTGTATACATGTGAGGAGTGATGTCACAGCAGCAGTGTCATGACTTTGCAAGATAGTAGGAGCAGAATGACTCTCTTGTCAAGACTCTTTAAACACAACATATTTGACAATAATCAGTGAATTTTCAGCATCAACAATCAGCAGCCTCAGTTACATTCTAGACTTTGGTCATGCTTATCCCAATGCCAAGTCCCTGGTGGCAGCCAGTATTCCTGCTCCCACATATAAACCAAACAAAGGCCAATATGTGTATGCAGACTGAACCCTTTACCCTGCCTCTGACATCAATGCTACTTTTCTTACACATTACGCCCCCTTTTTTTTTTCTTTAAAGTAGAAGCCAGCTGTTGAAATCTGGACTCAATTCATCTGCAGTGTGAAAGATCATGTCAAGTGCAAGCAATGACTCACATGAGGAAGAAGGACACTGTGATTTCCCAACTATCTGATCTGATGGTTTTAGGCAAATGACTGATGTTAGATATTGGATTATGTATTTTTGAAAGTGTGCCATAACCAAGTGTAGCTAGAAACTGAGGATACAGTTGAGTAGGGACATATGGAAAAGGTCTTTGTGCTCATTCTTTCTGGAAATAGCAGAAAAACGTGGAGGAGAAAGAGATGATGCTTTTTTTCAGTGGAATCTCTTTGCATTTGGTTAAAAAAAAGTCCATGGCATCCAGAAATGGGCATTATAGGTACTTTTGATTTCTTTTAAAAAGCTGCTTCAAGGGAAGAACATGAATCCATACACAGCAGAGCAGAAAAAGGAGAATTCACTTTTTGCCTATAGCTGACACTGCTGCAGGAGAAGCCTGGTGATGGGGCTAGGAGGGGACCTGGGTTATTGGGTTACTTTCCTGTGCCATTACTCTTCTGTTGTTATGGCATGACCTGCACACAAGTTTTGTGCACAGCCTTAGGCAACTCCTTGTGCTCCCCTGTGCCTTTACTGCCATCTATATCTTGAGAGTGATAGCACTTTGCTTTGTCACAGAGATGTCACAAACCCTTTAAAGACAGACATGGATTTGTTTATTGGAGCAATGGGTTTGCTACAAGCACCTGAGAGAGGTCATCAGAGAAATTCAGTGCTCTGTGGACATTCTGCCACTGCAGTCACTTACAGTGACTCTAGGACAAAAAGTGACTTAACGGCTTTGTCGTTGTCAGAAAGTGAGAGCACAGTTGAAACCTTTTTTCTGCACTAATATCAGGACTCTGTGGAAAAGAGAACGCAGAGAGAGTCCAATGTAAAGCCATCCTGCTGCAGAAGGGGATGTGGCTTAAATTTCTTTTTAGAAAAATACAGAAAAGTTTGCCTCATTCAAAACATTACAATGACATCAAGGGATTGTAGCCACATGGTCTCTACGACAGACAGGGCAGCACCACCATCCTGGAGATAAGTTCTTATTGTGCCTTGATGAAATATTTTAAGTTCATTCAATTCACAGTAAAACACTTAAACTGGCTGAGAGAGCTTGAGGCACTGCGATCATAGAATTTCCTGTTATAAATTTGCAGTGAACATAACTTAGCCTCCCCTAGTTTACAAGTCTTAATAGTCATGTCCCAAAATAAAGCAAATCCAAGAAACCAACTAAAAATCACTGGTATTGAAAGGCAGAAGTAAGGAGTTTACAAGTAAATCAAATAATCTTATCCCAGTATATTTATGTGCTCATGCATCTGTGCTTTATTTATCTGTAACTCTTCACAATCAGGAAAAATATAGGCTTTGTCTAGTTGAAGGGACTGGTTTATCTCTGCTCCTGACCCTTTAATTTGTCATCTAGCCAGCTTCCCCTTGGTGAGAATGTTTCTGGCACTCCAAGTCTGCAGTTAACTTAATAAGGAATGTAAGCACAGTTAGATAAATTAATTTCAAGGTCAAGCACACTGACAATGGAAAATGGATGCAAGTGGCAGGTAATAGAGGAAAATTCGCATGCATACTGATACACTGTTAAAGGCAGATGTTACTAGATAATTTAATCTCAAATGTAACTGATGTTTTCAGTTGCCCTTTTCCATTAAAAGAATTGTACCAGATGCAAAAATCAAAGATTATTCAAAGAATTAAGATATGAAAAGCATGTTAGATCACTAAACTCCAATTAGTTAAATTAAATTGTATACCATTATCTACCTGTAGTTTTATTGGTAGCTAGCATTAGCACTCAGCTTGAGCAATAATAAAATTAGAGAATAACACTTTAATTGAATTGCACTTAAAAGGATCATGCTGACAAATGTGATTGTATCTGGCTGTAATGCACACCTTTTCCAACGATCATTAAATCCAATGAAATGAAAGTCACAGGATGTTGACAGCTCTCTGAAATAATCTGTGAACCATGCTGTATCTCGCAGTTCCTAATCAATTTAGAGAAGCCTCATTAAGGCTTTGCTCTAAAGAACACTTAAAAATCAAAACAAATTACAACATGTTATGGATAACTAGATAATCATATCGATACAACAAGGATGTATTGTGTTGCAACAATTCATTTCCTTTGTAAGAAGAGTTTGCCATGGATGATTTAAGAATTGTTATTCATAACTGCAATCAGCCAGCCCTAATGTCAAGTTTTTTCATCTTTGCTCATAATAAACATTTCTTATGCTGTGTCTTCACTGTATTCTAGATCTAATACTGGACTCTATGATCCCGTGCCTGTTAATTATTTGTGTGTCTGTGTGTATATTTGTTTCTCTCCTGTGCTGTTTTTGCCTCTCTCTGGAGTATGCAGAAACAATGACGTGTGATTCTGGGAACAAATTAGACATTATCAGATACCCCTGTGAATATTTCTCGGCAATTTTTGTTCCCCATGAGTAAGTACTTTGTTGCTGGATTATTTAACAGCCAATAACTCACCCTCACTCTCTCCTACCTTCGGTGGCTGTTTCCTTTTTATATGGCAGCTAATACAAAATAGTGTACCTTGATGTAACACTTACACATAAGCAATTTGAGCTGGGTAATTTAGCAGATTAATGAGACCAGCCAACAGGCATTTAAAACTGAGACATATCTGTGGCACTCCTTCTTGATCTACTTAGTCAACATGGACTTGGCCAGTCACCTTTCCCAGTGGACTCATCTCAGTCACGTGATAAATCATTCTTACTCAAATATTTCTTTTTAAAGATTCCTCCTCAGCCTTAGTTGATAAAAGTCCCAGGCATCAGATGGAGTGCATGGAACCAGATACAAAACTCCTTTCCCCCTGCACGGACATTATATTTAGTCACTTACTCTTGCTGTTGATTAATGTTCCTTTAGCTTTAAGCCTTTGAGGGATTGTTATAGTGTGACTTCTGCTCTCAACAAAGCATAAAATTGGATATAACACTAAAGAGACACCACATAATACTATGCTGTTTTCTCTCCATTGGACTGATTTGCATGGACCACTCCAGACTGACATGGGAACAGACTTTAAAATGCAACAGTAGATTAAGACAGAATATGATACTGATGTTAAATACAATTTATAAAACAGAGGTTAAGCTATCTGAAGAAATATGGCTTTAATAAACACATGCTGTTTCTTCTGCTCTCTTTCTGCATGAAAACAAAGCAGGATTCCAGACAACATATGGATTTCCACACAGTATTTAAAACAGTTTTTCATGTTTGCCCAAGGTACACGGAGTGGCTATTACACACGCAGTGCGCAATGTAATGTAATGTGCAGTGTACTGCTCAGCAAAGGCAACAGCAAGTCCATAAACATTTGAGAGTAGGTTAGAGAGTGAAACATAAAGACAACAGAGCCAATAATTGACCAGAGGTTTAGCACCAGTTAAAGTTAATATTATTGGCATCATGGGAGTGCCTAGAAATCCAGTCACACCAGAACCCTTTTGCAAACAGTGAAAAGCAGAAACAAAAGACAACCCAAACATCTCCTGATATTCTTCTCCAGGAGTGCAAGGAGGGTTTGGACAATGAAAAAAAAAAGCAGCCTTAATCCTAAGGACCTGACCCAGCTCTGATCAACTCCCACAGCTGTCACCCTCTTCCACAGAGGGATGCACATTTGCCTCCCTGCAGTTTGGAGAGGATGAGCCCTTTCAATGCATTAGCTCAGCAAGTGAGAGTTCACCTGGGATACCCTTGAAAACCATTTTCTTGACCCCTCACCCCTGTTGTTCCCATGCTGTACCTGCTCTGATCATTTTCACTGCCTGACCTCCTCCAGCATAACACACTAGACACATATTTCCATAATCTGGCAGACCCAGGGCTTCATCCTGCACTTACCTCTGACAGCCAGGATAAACACCACTGAGTTGAAGTCATGACATGGAGATCAGTACGTTTTGGACATGCTCAGCCGGGTGGCCAGTGCACAGCAGGAAGCTGTGTCCTTCTACCTGGGACTGTCACCTCTGCCCCTGCAGAAGGTGCTTTAAAAGAGGGGCCATTGCTTCTAGTGCATAGACTCACACTTAATTTTTACTTTTCCCAGGCATAAGTGGCACTGGATGCTACATGGATGCTACATGGAGGCAGGACTGGAAACACACAACTTGTGTATGGATCTTACAAAAAAAAAAAAAGAAACCCTAAAGACAAAAACAGATTCTGGGAGGATAAACAGTTGTAAGCCACCACAAGTAGGTCTCTCATTATTTCAGGAGAAGTCTCCAAGCTCAACCTCCAATGAGGTCTTGAAGGGCTCATGTTGTGGAAATCAATGCCTGTTTACAAACATCTGCACTTTAAAGAAGTATAACCATCTACTGCAACTGGGGCTCAGTGGGACAAGAACAGCTACTCAGTACTGGGAGAAAATGTGGAAAGCCCAGCAGGGTAAGGGAAGGAATCTGACTGCTGTGTCAAGCATCCCGCTCTACTTCACTATATGGAGCACTCTTTACATAACCCAGCAATTAATTAGAAACAACACACATTTGTGGTTCCCCTTGAGGCAATGAAAAATAACTAATGTACATGTGCAATAACCTTTTAGAAAGAAATTTCATCAGGCTGTTTCTGTTTTGAACCAAAACACAGTGTGTGCATCAGATGGCAATAGCACTGAAAGTGGTGAGTCTGGACCCAGTAACAAATGGGCTTTGAATACATTTATGAACAGGAATCCTGTCAATATTTCAAGGCCTGTATTACAGAGTGAATGATGACGATGCCTGCCAGAAAACATATAAAGAAAAAAGGATCTGGGCCCCTGGGATTTTCTGTCATCCCAGGGCCTGTTATCACCAGTGTAGTGCCATGCACGCGCCTCCCACGGGCCCCTCTCCCCTGAACCTGGTGACAGCAGCTTTGAGTTTTTTCAGATTCAGCAGGGAGCCCACAGGGGCAAGCAGGCCAAAGAGTGTGTAATGTCCCCCTCCAAAGGAGAGCCTACCAAAGGCACATTTCTGGCCCCCCCAGAATTAGCAGCCATTTAGCAGGCGGCCCAGCAACACGGCCCAGGTGGAATTGAGCCCGTGCACACAGGGCCTCTTCACACACACGATTTTGGTTCACAGAAGGCTGAGTTATGATGTCTGCTAGTCCCTGACCATTATATAGTGTCAGTTCTAAGCACAACATCTAAACAGAAATCAACACTTAGGTAACCAGTACGGCCAAACACAAATTTTCAAAAGCCTTAGATAATGATAACTATCAAGAAAGAGATTTGACATTTATTTCTGCATTCTCACTGACTGCTTCTGTCAAAACCCTTAGTTCACCCTAAGCACAGTCTGAAATCTCTCTCTGCAACCAAGAAGGCTAAGAAGTTTATTTTATAAATGGAGAGGCTATCACATTTTTTCCTATTTTCAGAAATAAAAGTACTAAGAAAAACCACCAAGTCTTCACAGATTTCCACTAAGCTCACCACAGCTGGCAATGCTGAACAATTCTAGTGTGGCAAATTAAGCTAGGCCTTGGCTCCAGGCTTGCCTCTGGCTGACCTGGTATGTTTATGTCTCAGAAAAGCCCGACTAATACAGGCCATGAGTTTCATGAGATGGGCTGTGTGCTCTCCACACCCATGTGGGACATAGACAGTGTTAGAGGTCATTTTAAGCTCAAATCCATTTATAACAGCCATAACTTAGCACAGAGCTGTTCTGAACTGTTTACAACTTTTCTCTGAGAAAAACCTTCCCTTACGGAGGGGTTAAAAACATGTCTGAAATATAATCACACACATTTTTCATTCTTCACAATTTCCTTCTCTCTCTCATCCAACTCTTTTTCAACTTATTCCATCTCATACCCATTCTCAGCACCCAACTGCCATCCTTCTGAAGTTATTTTCCTGCTTAAATGATGCTGGAATAATATTAATAAATTTATTTTTTTGGTTGTCAGATTACAGCTCAGACGTGAATCAAAATTGCATTAAGGGTCTGATCCCACCGCCCTGGAAATCAGCTGAATTCAATGAAACCCAAAGGTCTTGCTCTTAGTGAGCTGTAACTCCAGGACCAGTGACCATTTATTATTCATAAGTACAGACTGGGACGGGCTGATAAACAACCCTTAACCATCCTGCTCCATTTCAAAAGGAGAAGGAACCAGAATCGACTAATTAATGACTCCAGCAATCCCAGGTCTTGCTAACCTTACCTTTGCAAGGATAGGGAGATGCCTGATGGATATAATATTTATATAACAAAGCAACTATCTCTGTAATATGGATTGTTTCAGGATGCATTCAGTCCAGCTCAATGTAGTGGGAATGTGGAAGATGATATCTGATACAGCATGTAAAACTGATAGATGAAGGCTTGTACTGCCCAGTTTGCCTACAAAATACAGGAAGAAATGATCTGCATGACAAACTTTGTACAAGCCAGGGTATGGGCAGCCTTTGTCACAGACGGCTGGGCCCAGAGACACTTCATATTCCTTTGCCCTAAATTGTGTTAAAGCAGCATTGGAAATGGTGAGACAGCAGGCCATGGATGCCAGAGACTTGCTTAAAACTTACAAAGAAGTAAATAGCCTGAAATAACTGGACCATCCATACCTTAGTCAATAAAAGCCTGAATCCAGAGCATGCCTGTCTGTCTGGGTGGCTGATGAAATGTCTTGAATGAGGTTGAAGGAATCCAATGAAGTCACAAAATTACTGGTGAGAGGGTGTAACTCAAAAAGACATGAATACAGAAGTCAATGGCTAAGAGAACCCTCCAGGGACTCAAATGGGCTGCAAAGAAGAGATTACTAAATTCAGTAAAAGAGGGGGAAAGCAAAGAGAAAGCAGCTCGTCTCTGTAGAGGACAGTAAAGCACTACTCCTAGGAGCTCGCAAAGAGCAAAGATAGCACTGAACAAAATGCAGAAACTGGAACACCCCATGAGATGCTTGGCTGCAGGAGAAAAGCCATTATAACTTGGCAATATCTGGGAAGTGATATGTGGCAGCAGCAGTTTCCAGCTCAGGTGGATTGGTGTTGCAGCAGAGCAGAGCTGGGTGGCCACAGCCCGGTCTCTTGCCATGGGCCATGGGGGGGGAGGCTGCAGCCAGGGTGATCTTCCCTCTCTAAACTTTTCTGCTCTGCCTGGCTTTCAGCTGGCTCTGAAAGGTGAAGATGGTGCCTTTCCCTACAGGATGTTCTCTCAATGGGAGTGGGGAATGGCTGTTCCAGTTGCACATGGCATTTTTACCCCAGCTCCCTGAGAGCCGCCTTTCCACATGTGTTCCCACCCCTCACAGTGCTCAACCAGTGAGAATGAAGCAGATAACAGTGGTGGCCCACTGCCAGTCATCTTCTTTGAGGAAGCTGTCTCAACAAAAGCTCTCCATGAGCCCAGTTCAATCTCAGAAATCCAAACAAAGCAGAAATGGAAGATGGGAAACAGTGTGCAGGTCCCTCTGGAGGTCTGTGAGTGGTCAATGCACCTAAGTGAACTGGGCCCATTAAGAGATGAAGAACATGGGACACTAAATTCATAGACTGTCTTGGGAAATCCTGCAGCAAGAAACTGCATCTCCTCCTGCAGACAGACCCCTGAGGACACAAAGAGCACTTCACCCTCCATTGAGCTCCATGCTGGACTGACATCTAACACAGCAGAAGTTGCAGCAAAGCAGGTCCTTTCAGAATTGCAGCGAACCTGATCAAAATGAATAGTTCTGGATTTATGGCAGAGTCAGTGATAGTAAACCAAAGAGGAGAGGTAGAACAATAAAAACAATGCTCAGGAAAAAAACCAAGTACACTTTTAAGTGGTCTCAGCTGTAGCAACTAACACATACCAGCTGTTACAAGGTGCAAACTGAAAGTCTCAGGCAGACCAACAACTTGACCAGTTCTGTTCAGCTATGAACAAGCTGCACCTATGTTGTGTGCCAGTAGATGGTGTGTTTATTTTAACCAAAGAGTTACCTGAACACAATTAGAGCTGTCTTTAGTACTGCTGCTTTGTTTTGAGCCCATATTGCTTCCTGAACATGCTTCAGTTTTACCCTCTGAAGTTTCCCTCTCTTATTTCATCCCCTTGTGAAATGTCACAAAGAAGATCACTGTGGCCAATGTGATAGGAACGTTGGGATCGTTGAGTGTAATATGCTATTCATATTTGCACTTCAAAGCACTGTGCTTTTGCAGTTAAATATAATCCCGTGCCATCTTTTATAAGAGATGCCAGGATCTTTCCTCATATGCTGGCACAATACCCCAGCTCCAGGTTTACCTCTCCTGGCTTATACAGGTCCTGATTTATCTTGACAAATGTCCATGCCCTTAAGACCAAGTGAAAGCAGCAGGAAGCCAATGGATTTCAGTGTCCTCTTGACACGCAGCTCTGCTTCAGAGACAACTTGGCTCAGCCTCCAGATCTTGTTTTCACAGAGGAGGTTTCAAGAATTTGTGAGACATCTTTTCATTTGCTTTTATCTTATGATAGCTTGTTCAGCCCCCTTCACAATTAGACTCTGACATTTTTATGGCTCAGAGTGGCTGCATCTTTTTTCTTTTTTTTTTAAGTAGGTCATGTGAAACATGAATGTGTTGTATCAACATGTCAAGGAGGCTTGGTGTATCTCAGTTCAGGTGCTCAGCATTTGAGACCACTACTCTGCATGCTGCCCAGCCATCACCCCCACTGGGTGCCCCTAGCTCACCCCACACTTCTTCAGAGAGAGATGGAGGAAAAAGGATTCTTTCTCAGAATAATTGGCAGCTTAGAAGAAGGAGCAACAAAGATGAGCCAAGAATCAGGAACTCTAGATCTACTCATCCATGACTGCTGCTTGTCAAAACACGACACATTTCCCACCTGACAGCCACAATAGGTCCAAAACGTTTCTCCTGACAGCCAAGGTACCAAATGATGAAGCTACTGACAATGTATTTCTTTTCTTCCCCTCTATCACAAAAGAACAGCCTACTTACTTCTTTACATCAAGCAGTAGTATGACTGGTGCACATTTTAAAAACCAGATTTGAAGCTGATTGGTGACCCATAAGAAGGTATGTGATTAATTCTGTAAGAAAGTTCATCAACCAATTCCTGAGAAGTACCAGCACAAAACTTGAAAGCTAAGGAACATGCTCCTGCAACGCACATTCAGAACTTCAAAACACACATACTTGTTGGACCTAAAGGACCAACAACAAAATTATATGCCAAAGCACTGAACTACTTGACTCACAAACAATTAAAGCATTCTTTCAGCATACATTATATTTTGTAGGGTTAGGTTTCTTAGGCATTATATACAACAAAGTGGATATGCTCACAGGAGTTGTATCAAGCTCTTAGATTTCTTTTCCTTTAAGTTTTGATCAGTCTAATCCTCTTGAATTTAAGGAGTTGTGGGCTGGACCCCCAAACTGAACAGAACTAAATCTCCCAAACTGATCCTGGAGACATTCTCTAGAGCAGCAAGGGACTTCATCTCTTCAAAAATTGCATTGGGTTGGTACGTTTTTGGCTTTCCTAAATTCAGTATATGGTAATTCCCATTCTTACTATCTTGGATTAGAACAAAAGATGCCTATGGATGACAAACCTCTCTTACTTCAGACCTACTTCTGCTCCTCTAGCCCTCTCAGAAAAGAATTACAATTGCACTCATATATTATAAGGTTGGCGTCATTTAGCTTTTGAATCAGTTTGGCAGTCCTGTACCTCAGAGGCAATAAGTCTATTGTGAATTTATAGCTGACTGATCATACTCTCAAATGGAACAGCACTCAAGATCTAGTACTAACAGCTTCACAACTTCTCCTTTGCTTCTAAATGCACAAACCAATTTTTTCTAACATGGTGTCCAACACAATTCTTACACTTGCAACTCTCAGTACCAGAATGCCAGGACAGACTCTTTCACTCAATTTTCTCATCACCTGCATAGTGTTAGGGATTCACTTTTACCTGAAACATGTGAAAGCAACAACTCTGTGACTGCTCCATGGAGTAATAGTTCCAGTGTGCGTACAGACATGAGATCATACTGCCAGGGCATCGTCTTTATCTTCCAGCTGGTGTCACTCCCAAAGGCAGCAAGAATGGAGGGAGTTTGTTCACATCTGGTTACAAAAGATTTTATAAACACACCTGAAGTGAATCAAGGTTAAAAGGGTATCTGCCCTGGATCTGTGAGTCCTTTACAAGTAGGTTTCTCATTCTGTTTACTCTCAAGCAACATTTTTTAATCAGGTGTAGCAACAAATAGAATAAAATAGCCTCAGGACCTAGCTCTTAATGCCCAGTTAGCACACATTGGCTC
Source organism: Monarcha castaneiventris obscurior (assembly GCA_026261815.1). Taxonomy (NCBI): domain Eukaryota; kingdom Metazoa; phylum Chordata; class Aves; order Passeriformes; family Monarchidae; genus Monarcha; species Monarcha castaneiventris. The sequence continues at coordinate 8,324,749 of JAMPIT010000712.1, read as the reverse complement.
TCAAGCGCAATTATTTGCCTTTCCTAACTTGAGATACAAAATGTCCTGTCTGCCAAGAACAGCCCAGCACAGTTATGCCTGTCTTTGCTTGATGCAGACTGATTTTCCACTGTAGATTCATTATGTCATTGAATTCAGTCACAGGAATATTAGCATTTTCACACATGTGGGAACTCATCTTGTGAATGCAAAGCTTATTTATTACAGTGATTTCTTCAGAGGCTGTACTATGCTCATTTTATAACGAGGCTTGTAATAAAGACAGGTTCTGAACCAGTGAAAGCATGCAAATTTACCTGCACTATGAAGTTTACAGCCAAGACTGTTTATTGCTGGTAATTGGGGGGGGAGGGGGGTCCCCTTTTTCCCCCCTTTTTTCTGGTGTCTTGAATAATTTAAAATATAATGTAAGATGGGAAGCTTAGGGACTTTGTAGCAGAGTGGCTTTTGATTGCTTACTCTGAATTCACTAATGACTCTGATCAAAATGAGCAGTTTAAATAGAAGGGCCATGTCCAAAACTACACTGCAAGATGAATGAACACCTTTGAATGATGCTTGCATTATTGCACTGAAGCCTGAGAAAAGAACTGGCTACACTCTCCCTGTCTAGCAAAATAGTTTAGACATAAATGCTGACTTAATAATGCTATGCATTTATTGCAGCATCAGAATTAGAGCAAGTTTTTATTTTGGAACATAATATTAATATGCTTAGAAAATGAAAGCCCTTCATGTTTATGAAATGCTCACCCAGTTAATGCTGTTAGCTCTAATTCTGAGCACTAAAACATATAAGGAGTTTTGGTCAGATAGTCACAAATCCATGCACCAAGAGAAAAATGAAAAGAAATCAGCTGCAGCTCTGAACACATATTTGTAAATCCTATTCCTTGAAAAGTCAACAACTAATTATCTGGGTCAGCAGAAGAGGGAGCTACATTTTTATTAAGAAGTTTAATAACACAGAAGCTCCTTTCACAGATGTCATAGCGATGGTTGGTATTGAAATAAATAATAATAAAAAGAACTCTTGTTTTAGTGAATTAGTAAGAGATGATCTCCCTGGTGGTTTAAAAGAGAAAGCCCAGTAAAATGCTACTATAAAGTTTCCTGGAAATGTGATCAATTTAAAGTTTCAAATAAAGCAAATGTACCAATTCAAATAAATTGATCTCTTTTTTTGCCACATGAAAGTAGTTATTAAAGATATAATTCTCTGGAGTTTTATACCTATGCTGTCATTGATATGACTACAAAGAAATTGCAGTTTGGCTTAATTCTTCTACACAAAAAAATCAAACCCTCTGTATGTTTGAGTATACTCTTAATTAAGGTTATTTTAACTATAGCAATCTCAGCCTTATTTGCAAGAACAAAGCATCCAGTCATATCTTTTAAAGCACATTTTAAGGCTGTAGGGACAAGTTTTCTGCTCAAGTTGTGCCATGTCCTTGAAGCAGACATATACACCTGAGCGAGGATTAGGAATGAAGTTGAGCACCCAGATGGACTGCTCAAAACTGGTTTCACGTGCACTGTACCTGCATCCTGATGCTAATAAATACCCAGAAGTGCTGAGAGAGTGTCAGGAAAAAAAATCACAGACAAAAAATCAGCTCACAGTAGGAACATGTGAACAGGTTCTTCAAGCTCTTGAAATCTTAATAAAGGAAAAGCTGATCTACAGTTTACCCTCCAAATATGTGTTAAGGACACACAGGACAAAACTGAATGCTGAAGGGTTAATTCAGCCCTAAAAATCATGTGTCCATCACCTCTGTACACACAGTGAATGAAATTCAACTCCAGGGATCTATGCACAAGGGTCATATTTTCTTGTAAACTCCAGCTGATGAGTAGGACACATCTGCAGAGGGCTCTGCCAGTGAGCAAACCATTTACCCAGCCTGCAGCCCAGATCCACAGATTAGGGGATAAATGATGTCCAGTCAGAATACCTGACCTCTGTAGAAAAAGCATGATTTTATTATTTTCTCCATACAGTCACCACCATGTGATCAGCACATTCTCCAGAGCCAGACAGAGTGGTGTGCAGGCAGCACGAGTACAGGCACCCCGAGCTGCTGGGTGCAAACCACCCGGGCACACAGGCAGGGGCTGCCCATGGCCCCACTCGCCTCTGCCAGAGCCACGCTGCTGGTGCAACCCCTGGGACGCTTCTCTCCCCACTTCCAAAGGGTTTTTATGCACAGACACCGCACTGCCCACAGGCACTGCAGCTCCAGGCCAGACTGGGGCATGCCCGAGGCTGTGCCCCAGATAAGAGCCCTCCTGCAAACAGCTGCAGCACGGAGACAGGCAGAAACCAGCTGCATCGGTGTTACCAGGGACTTTCCATTATCTGCAGTGTTCCAGCTCTGCTTTACCTCATGAAACAAAGCTGGCTGTGTTGCTAACCCTCAGCATTGAAAAACTATAAAACAGGAGTCACACGCATAAATCACACCTAAATGCTCTGGGGGGTGAGCCTTTAAAGTTCCTTTTTCGGGCTCTTCTCCATAACCATAAGAACGAAAACTTCTCTTTCTACATGAAAATTGAGATACTTTTCTCACCATTGGAATCCACAAGCTAGTACTTTAAGCAAATAAGGTAAGACTAGAGATGAACTCTTGAAGGCTGATGACACTGTGCAGTGGTTTCTGGCAGCCTGTGGAAGAGACCAGGTGTGAAGCCCTGTGATGTCCTTTGGGGAGCAGACCTGACGTCCCCTTTATGCTGGGGTTTGTGTGCACCACCAAAAGTACGAGTCTGAACTTTGCATCTCCACACGACACCCAGCACTAGCCCAAAGGGTCTAGTCTGGAGGTCAGCCAAGCTTTGACACAGATTCCTTTGTGAAGCATATCGTGGTTATTTTGTCTACCCTACCTTCATCTTGTTCTCACGCGATTGAGAAAAACCCTCCCACAATACTGATTTTAAAATGTCTCTGTAATGGAGCCTGCAATTTATCAAAGGGTCCAATTAAGAACTCCTCTTTGTTGCCCTGTGAAACCATCCCTTCAGAAAGTCAAGAAATATATCCCACAATGTATGAAGCTCTAACACTTGTAAGCAAATGGTCATCTTTTGGGTATGAATCTGGGTCATTACATAAACCAAGCACAAGCAGCACAACAGGGCCAATGCCTTATTGTCTATGGGATACTTTTAGGCAAATATTTCAGCTGCAGATGGTAAATACAGCTTCAAAGCATAATGATATCTAACTGTGAAATAGCTGAGTCAGGTGCATTTACTAAAGCGGGGTGAGCCAAACACTAATTACAGTGCGGTTGCACCAAGATTAGTGTTACATCTGACATATTTTAAAAGTAGGTATAAACCAGTGCCAAATTAATTTGATGAACTTCCATGAGCTTCATCCATAGGCATTTTATTGTGGCTAAAGAAGAAAGTTGCAGGAGATACAGAGCACATTAGAAGATATGCTTCTCATTTCTGAGAATCAGCACCATGTTTTCCTGGAGCTCTGACTAAGTGGCTGAAAAGTTTAGTCACTCACAGGTGTTTTGCTGCCATCTGTCAACAGCTGATTATTGCAAACCTGTTTACTCAGACTAGTGCTGTGAAAGAGAACTCCCTATCTTTGCTCAATCTCTTTATACAGCTCCTGAGCATCTTCCCCCAGAACCAAACTGCCCCAGGGCTTTGGGAAATTGCAATCCACATCCCCAGATGAGCTTCACAGCTGGTCCCTACCTCTATGAAGTTCCCAAACTTCAATTCTGGCTCCGAGTCCTGAATTTGGAGATTTAATTATAGCACTGTCATTCAGAGGGAAGTCTTCACAGGCTGGGGTATTGCCATTACTTGCCAGATGCATCCACACCCTGGTACAGATTACATACATTACTGACCTCAGCTGAACCATGAGAACAATAAGGCTGGCCCTGGTCAGGAATCTTCTGACAAAACCTGGTTTCACTAGAAGAGGCAGATGGGAATCTAACGTGTTTCACAGATATTTGCTGCATGCAGAGCTCCAGACAATCACCGGCAGGCTCTGGTTGCTCCAGCCAGCCCAGCAGGGCTCCCCCTGCCCCTGCCCACCCCCTGGCAACTCTCAGGGCATAACCAAGGCACCCACGTGTCCAAGGTCCACCAGCCTAAGGACAAAGCCAGGACAGGCCCAAGATGTAAGCTAATTTCTGTCTGAATTGGAGGAGAACTTCAGCTTATGCCAAGGAGCTTTTGGAGGACACAGCAGGTCCGGAGCCATAGAATTTGCAGCAGAATGCAGCTCTCTGCATGGCCTCCTGCTGCCATGGGTGGAGTTGGACACTAAATGTTTTTACTTACTCTTGTAGATACAGACCACTTAAAAACCTTCCCTAGCAGATTGCTAACCTGGCCATAAAAATGCAGCCTGCTGTGTCTGACCATCAGTACTGGATTATTCTAATATGGGTAGGATTTTATTAAGTTTCTTATCTTTTCTTTTCTGTAAGTTTCTTTTTACAAATATTTATCAATATGAATTGTTGTAAAGGAGCACCTCTAACTATTAATAGCATCTTTTTATCTACAACCTTCAAAGAGGGCATTCAGCCCTTTCCTCTGAAGTACAGGCACCACAAGGTTTGTTTCAATCTGATATGTCTCTTTAGGTAGAGAAATTCTAATCTGTCTCAAGTATTTTGCAGAGTGAAAGCAATGATATGCTGGCCTTCAGCTCTGCCAGAAGATATACATGCTAAATCTAGGAGTTTACATGATTCTGGTCTCTCTGCCTCCCTGAATCACTTTCCTCATCAACAGCATTAGAGTAAGTTAGCCATGAATGAACAAAAAGCAGGAAAATGCTTGACATCAAATCATGCCAGTGATAGAAACCACGGTTCAGCATCACTGCACCTTCCCATAGAGCACTATCCCATTAGGAATACTTTCATTTGATTAGACTGATCCATTGGCTCCTAGTCCATATTACTTAACCCTCAAACCATTATGCCCTATTGAAAATAATTGGTAATGACAGTTTCAGGTTTAATATTTAATACAGTGGTTAAATGGAGCCGTACTGTTTGTGGTTATAGTTTCCATTGACTAATAAGCAAGTTAGAGAGCAAAATTCATTTTTCTTCAGCTGTTACATTAGCAGAAAGCTAAACACCACATTACTCATAATAGCCTTAAACATTTTTGGAGAAATAGCTGCCAAAGCCAAGTCAAATGTTACAATGATTTGCGGTTCACTTGTTTTCCTTTTTATTACTGGAGGACTGTCTTTTTAGGAGCTTTAAGGAATGCTGCAAGGTGGATGGATGCACTGAAAGTAATTTCTCTGCATGTCAGGCCAACTTTCAAACACCCCTTCCCGCAGTGCCTTGTGCACGGGCTCCTCCTGCCTGCACAGCTGCAGGGGCAGGGAGCAGAGTCCTCTGGCTGCTGCTGCCCATTCCCACAGCAGCTCCTCTGCCCTCAGCCACGCCAGCACCACCCTCCGTGGGGTTTGCTCTGTGCCAGTGACCTGGGCTGGCTTAAAAAAACCTGCAAGGAAAATCAGATGGGACCATCCTCACCCAACCAACACCACTATCTCAGAGGAGAAGCCTTCTGCACTTTGCTCCCTTTTCTGCACAACAAAGGAGGAAGGTTCTGGAAGAGCAGGGCTTGAGCAGCTGTGAGATATCTAAAAGTAATGACAAACATATGGAAGTTTGTCCTGCAAAGGCTCACCCACCTGTACAAATTTTGGGTCAGGTTACCTGGTGTCTCGCCAGTAGCTTCAAAAGAGCTTTATTTATTTACTCTAGCCAAGAATTTGGCGCTCTATTTTTTAATCTGCCCACATCTTTCACCTCCTCCTGAAGCGCTTGTTCTCCCAGGGCTTTTCTTTTTGCCATTAACACTCCCAGTTCTGGATGATTATTACATTAACAGGGATTCCAGCTGAGGGTGGGGCTCACTCCCAGCAAATTAGTCAGTGTGGATCTCCACTCCTCTATGGCTTGGTTCCCACCAGTATCTGAGCAGGCTTGTACATACTGCAACTGCTGTGATTTACTGGAAAGAGACCCCTTATGTGTCATTCATAAGCTGAGTGGATGACACAGAAATGATAACCAGATACTTGAATTGCAGAAAGGAAACCAAAATTCACTAACCTGGTTCTGTATTTTACTAGTGCCAGATGATGCTTCTGCAAACCTTTCCTGCTTGCTCCTATGAGCTGAGTTTCTGTATATTACCTTGAGCGCGGGAGACTCAAAAGACTCTAGATACAATCAGAAGGACACTCCAAGAACCAGATCCTTCAAAGAGTTGAGTACCCTCCCAGATGTGCGAGCTGCCCACCTCTGTAATTTTATTTGCAACCTATAAAGCACTCAGCCTCGGACTCTGAACTCTTAGAAAAGGATTTGCCGGTGCCAAAAAATTAGTATTGGAATTTGGTCTTACAAATTCTTCACCGCATTGAGACAGAGATGATTTGAGAAGGCCCATAGCATCATGATTTGAGGATGCCCATGCATCCTTTCAGAGATGAGGCCCCTAATTCCATAGGTCACACTTGAATTGATGTAAGATATATTGAGACATAACTCACACTGCTTACAACGAAACTCATGCAACCTCTACTATAAGAGTAGATGAACTGTATTCAGATGAACTTCCTGAACCAGATGGTCAAGCCAGGTTAGCTTCATAGATCCTAAGGTGGGAGAGAAAGTGATTTACTGTCATTGAAACTTCTGAGGTCACACATTATAACAGAAAGATAATTTACCAAAAAGAGAAATAAGATTACTGGGTGGACTCAATGCTTAAAATGGACTTAGCATTGGTTTTGAACTTATTTAGATGCATGACGGAGAAACACAGCTTTGTTTCCATTTATAAATGTCCAAAATGACAACCTGAATTTAGACAAGTGCCTGACTTGACCAGTGCCAGGCTGACCTAATTGGTAACAGAAGGACCATATTCTTGGCTGCAACGCACAGACAGCACGGGCAGCTGTCAGGCAACCTGCCCCAGGCGACCGCAGTGCTGGGTGGACAAAGCCAAGATGGAGAAATGCCTTATTAAATCCCTCTGGTGTTCATTTGGAGCATAATTCTCCCATATATACCTGTGCCTAACCAGTGATGCCCACAGACTCACGCTGGGGTAGCATTTTGGATTTATTTTTCCTTGGTATCAAACAGTGAATAGCCCTACCTAGACTTCTCAAGAAGGAAAGTAAGAGACTATAGTTTGAGACTATTCCTGCAGTACTAAACACACATTGCAGATTGACATAGTTCCCAATAGATTTCTTCTAAATTTCTTCTAGTTGGACATAGAACAGTATAATTTAATAGCAGGGGTTGAAAGGGAAAAGGCAATAGGAGAAGCAACCAACACTTCTCTTTGAGAAGTGTTCAGAAACCAGCTGCAGTTGCATCCCTGAATTTTGCCAGAAACAGAGGTTTTTATCAACTGCCCCAGGGTGTGTCACCCCCAAGGACGCCAAGTGAGGGAGGAGGGGTGAAGGCTGCACTCCCCTAGAGAAGCTGCATGGGATCAGTGCCTTCAGTGGCACGTCCTCTTCCCACTGCTCCCTGTTTGCTATCAGCACCTGTGATAACACAAGTGCTTCCGTGGCACCAAGCACAGCAGCAGCAGCAGCAGGGATGACCAGCTCCTCTTCAGGCAGGCCCAGTTTCCCTAGGCTTGCTGGAGAGCTTCTGAAAACTGTATGTAGTTAGTGACTTGTTTCTTAAGAACTCCCCCAATACAAAGCCATGTAAAATAGATTCAGCCAAGAATTGAAATCATTACTAAGTACAAATTATTTTATCTTTCATTTTTACCTATTCACAGAGGGAAATGCACCTTGTGCACCATACAAATCCAATTTAAGCTTTGAGAATAGGCTCTAAGTAGGACTTAAGTAGTACAGAGGCCGTTAGCCTGACCCTCTACCCTGGGGTTAATTTCATCCAAAAGCTTTTCCAAGAGATAAGGAAACAATCTTTCATGTACAAAGTGCTTGAGGAAACCAAGAAACAGTAAAAGAATCTGCCTGCTTTGAAAGCTTTGTATCTCACCTCAACACTCAATAGAGAGATGTGTTGTGTTGATGTACTGTAGATTATACCTTACCCAAACGGTGAAGTTAAAAGAAAACAGGATCCCTTGACACTGTCTTAGACAACCCATAATACAGCACTATCATTAAATGAAGTTTACAAAAGGCTTCTATTTACATGTCTGCACAAAATAGACCAGGGCACAGGATGCTGCCTGCAGTGTAAATGTTAACTGAGGGACTGCACGGCACTCGCTGCGCTGCGGAAAACCGAGGGCAAACAGAGGGAGAAGAAAACAGTCTCTCTGCCCAAAGCAGCCCTGCATCCCAGCAGCAGGCTGGCTTGCAGTGGAAAACAACTCCACCATGCTACAGGAATGGAGGGCAAGAGCAGAATTAATGGGAGGTATCTGGCAATTTAAAAGATGGCTGTGAAAAAGTAGCTCAGTGCTGAAAGAACAAGAGACAGGACTAGACATAAATCAGCCTCTTTGCTGCCGGCCTCCAGAAAAAGTCTCTAGAATTGGTGGTAAGAAATTAAAAGAGATGGCAAGGCAGACCTGTACCTTGGGATTGAAATGTTGTTTTCATGGGAAAGCCTCACTGTTGTAAACACCTGGGCCAACCATTATATGTGTGGAGAAATCCATAGTGTTCATGTTGGAAAAGTGGGGCTTCTCTATGGGCAAGTGAATCCACATCTGTTTTGCTTCTGGAGATGTTTGGAACTGGGAAGGGAGAAGGAAATCCCAGTTCTAAACAACTGTACAGATAAAGAAGAAGAAAATACCTTTCAGCAGGAAATAGATGAATTCAGGTACATTAACTGCTTTTAATTTCAATATCAAAAAATGCAAAAGAAGAAAATATCTCAGAATAGTATTGCTGAGCAGAATATGACCAGCAAGGATCAAGACACCAAGCTTAGATTATTTACAGACCAAAGTCATTTTGGGCAGGGCTGTGTCCTTATTTTCTCTTGCTTCCAAAAACATTTCCAACAAGGCTGTGCAAAAGGACCCCTGTCGAGGTGAATGCTATTTGGGACTTCACTGTTCGTAACCAACTGCTTTTACCCACACACTCAAATAACCCTAAAATGACCTCTATTCATGACTAATCTAGGGCTGAATTGAAAGGACTGCTCTTGAGAAAAACCTCTGCATCTCACAGCAACAGGCAGTGCCAGCCTGTGCTTCCCCCCAGTCAAGATGGCTGGGCCACTCACAGCTACTGCAGCTCTTGACTCCATGTACCATATGGAAGTTTGTAATGCCCAGGTTTCTCCTACACACAGGATTTACCAGAATCTGACCCATTTTCAAGGTAAAATATCACTATGAGAGGTCAAATTCAACGTTCTATTCTATTATGTAGCTATTAAGACACAGCCCTGCAAAGATCTGCTGTGAACAGCTTCCCTCAGAGGAGCACTTCCCTGCAAGGCCTTTGCATCCTAGATGTGCTGTGTCACACGTGCTCTAATATCATGTGTAGCCACACATTGTCATTAACCACCCTTTAGTAGGTAATAGGGTGAAACATGTCAGTGAACCATAAACCCAGACTGATTTAGAAGATAAATTGTAATGGCCCAGAAGTAGCTGTTACAGCCTTTCCTGTCAATACTTCACCTTTAAAAAAATTCCCTAAATACTTACTAATACTGCCAGATGTAATGGCTGTCAATAACATTTACTTTAAATAGTCCCCAAACACATTACATAACCTGCATTTAAAAAGTCCATCTTGCCAATATTTGAGGGAAGTGCAGCAAGCTACCCTGTCACCTCTGGTGAGCTCCTGGGAGCAATGCTGCTCTTTGCTTTTCCACATTAACCCTTCACTGCCTGACCTGTCTCCTCCTGAAAGTTAAGGTGAGGAGGAGAGAGGCAGAACTGGGGGTGCAGCTGCACCATGTGTCAGGTTCAGTGGCAGAGCCAGTATCTGCTGTTCCTGCTCCCTCCTCAACAAAAAAGGGCAATTATCAAGCAGCTCCATTTTGATGGAGGCTGCAGTGTGGGCACACTGATGGCAATGAGTCAGGAATTCAGCCCCACTGGGGTGAGAATGAATGGGAAGGAGCAGCCCAGCAGGCTAGAGACCCCTCATGGCAGTTCCTTGACCCAGTAACACACTGCTGTGTCTGCTAAGGACAGCAGCAAACCTGCATGGAGACTCTGCTCTTGCTGTCCCATCTCTCAGACCATGGTTTTGTGTTTTAAACAGCAGCAGCGCAGTGCTAACACACAGAAGTGGCTGATCTGAACATGGATGCAACCCTGTGTGCATTACACTGCTGAAGGTTACTGTTGGTTAGGAGGGCAGATGAGTGGCACACACTGCGATTATGCAAAATAGGGATCAGGATAATTACTGGATTGCTTCAAGAGGGAGGCAGGAGGAATCATTTGTCACATCACAAGCATTAACTGTCAGTGTTAATTACAGGTATTTATGTCTGCCACTTCTGGGATTAGCCAAGTAAGCCCAGTACGATGAAGAAGGGCATTGGTGAGGGAAGTGGAATCATGTTCCTTGGGGCAACAGCAGAGCCATGGGATAATCACAAGTGTCTTCTAGGTGTCATCCACCTCCTGTGCCTCTCTGGCAAAGCAACACTTTGCAGTTCTGCATGTCAACAGCACTGAGCAGAAAATAACTTGTCTGAGACATCTGCAATTTTTAGATCTCACTCAAGTAGAGTCAATGCTCCACAGTCTCCAAAGAAAGGGATGATGACTTGTGAAAAAAATGGGCCTATGTATAAATATTCTACATTCAAAAGAAATCATATGTCTAATCCTTCTGTTGGGAGCCAAGATCTAGACTTCTACAGTGTTTAAGGGCCTGGGGCTAATGTAGTCGTATAAAGTCCTCTAAGTTTTTAGTGCAGCTGTTTCAAACTCATCCAGATGTGGTCCCAGGGGTGGAAGGGCACAGCAGGAATAAAATCACACTCATGCCTGGATCTGCCAGCATACAAAATGGAGGCAATAGTGACAGAAACATCACCCTTTCCCAGGGCCATTTCTAAAGGAATCAGTAATTAAGTAATTCAGAAGTCAGCATTTCCAAAACCTAGCAAGGAGCAATGGCAATGGGACAAAGTTAAAGAAGGATGTGGACGTGATTTGTTGAATGCCAGAAGCAGGAGATACCAAAGTATTCTGAGGAAAGGTGGGGAGAGTGTTGGGGAAGCAGACAGGAGCTGCACCCCAGGGATGGGTGTTCCTGGATGCCAGGTACTGGTACCTGACCTGAGCACTCAGCCAGGCTCTGGCACACTCCTCAGCCCCAAGTCCTGGGGAAGGAGCTTCCTTTCTTACTAACCCCCACACACATGACTAGAGGTGAAGGTGTGCACAACTAAATGTGTTCACACACGTTTACAGATCAGGCCCTATATCTACTCCTTTTCTCCAGACTAAGTAAACTAAAAAAAGACTCTTATGGCTGCTCTGAGCTCCACACACGTCCACTTATGATGACAAAGTTATAGATGAAGGCCCTGAGGGTGCAACTTCACTTGTGACATGCCTCTAGGTCACTCAAAGGTTCAGAAATGGCTATACAGTTCTTGTAAATAGGAAGATCAGAGAAGGAACAACACTAAGAAATGTCATACCCAAAAAATAATTCAACAATACAGGCTTTTTTGATGCCATAAGTAAATGCTGTATTTTCTATTTCATCTGCTGAACATCCTTTAGCTAACAGCAAGGATGCATGTTGACCCATCTCTGTAGTAAATGCCCCAAACCAGTGGTAGTTCTACAATAAAGACCAAGCATACTGAGTTACCGTCACAAGACCGTTATTGTTTTGGAAGATCTTTTCAACTCATGTTTTTGAAATGGGAGCATTTCAAATCGTATTTTAGGGGATTCAAGTCTTCCTGGCAAAGCATAGTTTGTAGGCAAAGGTGCTACCTTTCATTACACTGCTGACGCAATCTAAAAGGCTTTAGGGCACAACAGGGATCTTGGTGAAATGGCAGAACCTTCCACAGATGAGAATAGTACAAGGCTATTAATTTACCCTGCATCTGTAGGAATATGATGAAACTATACCTCTTCTGGTGTAGGCAGTGGTAACTCTCTACACTGAAAGAGGTACAGTTTGAAAGATGCCTGTTAGCATCTTTCTGGAAGAGTGTTAGTTTGAGAAGCTCACTAATTGTAAGCTTGCAATACAACAAAGGTGGTATTTAGAAAGCTCAGATGACAATTCCTCCCTAATATAGATCTGAAAATTATCTGTTACTTTAATGAGATAATTAATCATATCCTGAGACTTCTTTTTTTTTCTTATAAATCTTAAAAATGATGAATATAGTGTGAATCAGTCATTTGCAAATTTATTGCCTGAACCAGCGTTTCAATGCCTTCTAGTATCCAGGCACTGCTGGAAATAAAGGTGCACTTCTGAAAGAGTTAAATAAAGCAGGGTCAATTATCACTGGAATGCTAACCAGAACTCTCTAGGGCAAGATAAATCAATAGTAAATACCATCTTACTAGGAAAGTGTGTGTCATTTTCAGTTCAGTGTACTGAAGAGCACACTGCTCTGTTAAATTAAGTAAGAATTGTAATAATATCTTGGCATGTAGTAGAAATAGCAGTAGGTGAAGTTTCTTCCATGAAGCCAAGAACTGATGCAATGGCAGCTTGTATGGCTATAATTGTATATTTTGCTAGAATCAAAAATAAGGGTTTTAATGTATTATTAAATTCTTTGCTTGGAGGCAGGCATCCACACACCTACAATTATTTTAATTGCATGTTCCAGATTTTTTTGTTTTTCAGAATTTTATGACAGAAGCTGAAGTTAAAATTAATACCTCTCAATATACTTTCCTGAGTTTCAGTAATAAGTTCTTCTCTTTGGGTAGTGGAGTGGTTTATTCTGTTATATTTTTAGTTTTATGGAAAGGTTTTGGAAAAAATTGTGCCAAACAAAATACGCATGGTAACCAGTATTGAAACTAAATTAAATAAGTAAATTAAATAAGTCTGGAGAGCAGAAAAGAACAAGTTTGGAAGCTGAAGACATCACTAAGGTCCACTTCCACCAGGAGGAGGTGGCAGTGGATTCACACATTGCAGCTTCTGGAGTCCTTGTGGAATTGTGTCTCTAAAGACACGGGGAAGAAGGAGGCTCTTGTGGCTAAACTGCAATAGGGGGTTGCTCTGTGCACTTGGTACCTGCTCATGGCAGGCCAATGTCTGGGTTTGCAGCATACTCTGCACTAATGTTCCATATGCCCTCTTAGTCAGCAGGATGTAGTTTAGCTCACCGCCACAACAGGATGGTCATGGGAAGGACAAAATCCTTCTCTCAGCACACAGTGCCCTCTGTGCTTAACATGGAGCATCTGACACTCTACACACATCTCACCTGAGCTCCTGGGAAGGTCTGGTGAGGCCTTTCACTACCACTTAGCCTCTGGTCCTGATTCTGCTGCTGAATTCCATGATCTGGAGAATACCAGGCTGCCCTCCCTACCCATAATCTGCTGCTGGATCCCTCAGACTGATATTTTCCCAGACCTCACCAACAGATCTCTTTCATTTCCTCTGCATCAGCAGATCACAAGAACTATCAGGACCTGTTCAATTTCACTGACACCAGTGGTGTTTCCCCTGATTTATGGCAAACTAAGTGGAATGGGAATAGGCACCAAGCTCTGGGGGGTCACACACATTGCCATTTGCCACCCCTTCCCACTGGGACAGGAGGCTGGAAAGCAAGTGCTCATATTCTCATGGCAAGGGCACTTCCTCTTAGGAAAAATATTAATATATACCCAAATCTTGACTTTCATTAAGCTTAATGCATTTGCAGCCAATTGCATTTGATAGAAAGCCTTTCCCAGGTAGTATTTAAGCTCATCAAGAACACTAATCAATGGCTGGTAGTTAAATGCATTCTTAACTTTTTATGTGCATTGTCCTTGTGCCATGTGATGTGATGTCTTTATAACAAGATCATTAGGGAAAATCACAAAGATTAATAAAAATACAAGGAGAATTGGACGCAAGGGGTTCCATTAAACAGAACAGGACTACAGACAAATGAGGCTCTGTGGTATTCTGAGTTGTAAGATTTTAAGTGGATTTTTGCTATACTCTATTGTTTGTTGGCCTTTTTCTTAGTTCTTCCTTTTACAGCTGTACTGAGCTTATGCAAAATAGGCTGGTCCCAGAGCAAACCTAGAGTTGGGAGGAGAAAAAAGCTCATGTTCCCAAACTGTTGTGTTTCTATCCTCCCTCCTGGAAAGAATATGAAACCAGGACTTAAAATAAAAGGCAGAAATTCTAAACAACCCCTTTGACTGCTTTTATCCAAAGACAGAGTTTAGAGCTGAAAAATTCCATTGATCTATCAGTATGTTGGTTAGAGAGGAGTTAGAGAGGAGACTGCATTTATTTCAGGAAGATAGGCTCTATTTAAAAACAAAGTACTCAGCTCGAGGCTGAGCTCCACACACTGGCTCTGCCCACTACAGGATGTAAAAGCTCAGGAGCAAGCAGCTGCACCCCAGACACCCTCCCAGCACGAGGAGCAGCAATCCCTGGTGGATGGGGCTTTTCTGGGGCAAGTCACCACATCTCCCTGCACCTCAGTTTCTCAGTGTGAAATGAGGAATCATGGCTCTATCTTCTGTCCTTTTGTCTTTATTCAAAATGCTACAACATGTTGCATCTCTTGCCACATGTTATACACAGTACTTAAAAACAAGGAGGCCAGAACTAGCTCTGGAGCCTGTAACTATCAGTGTCAGCAGGATACTAATAACTTTTCAGAAGAGGCCAAGCAATAAGGACAGTCTGGGAATCTTGGAGTGACTTGCGCCTCGGTTTGAGGTGGAGATTTAAGAATTAACTCTTTCAGCATTATAATAAACTTGATGGGTTTATTTTTCTCTATTTTTCACAGAAAATCCTCTACGCTATTTCTTTGTTTTAGTGAAGCCTTAGCTAGTCTGTGCTAGCTCTGCTGACCTGGGAAAAAGCTTCAGCAGTCTTTAAGGCACCCAATATTAACATGAAAGTCTGTAATCACATCTTCCCAGCTGTTAGAGCCCACAGAGTCACTGGGAGTTTGCATGGCTAAAACAGAATTTGCTGTATAATCCGTGTGCCGTGCTGTTCATGCATGGTAATTATGTATAACAAAATCCATAAGAAAGGAAGCAGCTCCATATAGTCTGCTTTAAAGTATGAAGGGAAGGACTTATTTTTACTATCCAAAGAAACCAGCTAAAAAGAAAATTGTTCCATACTTTTTTCAGGATTAGCAGCCACTCAACCATCAGTGGCCCCAAATTTCAAAAAGCACTTTCTGAGCACCCTTCCTATCTCAGATGGTCAACTATTAATCTCTTCCAGCCAGCAGATACAAAGTTCTGAGTTACAGTTGCTGTCTTTAGAAAGCAAATATTTTTCTATATTCATAATGCAACTAACAGGCCCACATGCTGGGAAGAAGATGGTACAAAGATGCCAGAGTACAGAACGACCTCAATTTCTGAGTACCAGCATCCTGCCACACAGAGAGAGATCTATGACCAGCTTTCCAATTTGATATAACTTATGAAATACTTTTTCATGGAAAATTTAGACAAAACAAAACTTTTGCGTTTGTTATATTTCCTACCGTCTTACCTCTGCCTTTTCAGTATCTCATGGAAGTTGTAATTTGGGTGCCTAAATAAATTCTGTGGTCATCATCTCTTACAATGTATTATTACATCTGAGACATTAAAAGCTGTGAAAAAAATCATCCTGTCATAGTAGAGGCAACCTGAGCACAGCCCCAAAATGCAACAGATAGTATTATGTATATAAGAATTAAGTAAAGCAGAGTTTCCACTAGGCCCTGAGAGCAGGCTTAAAAAGTAAAAATAGAACTGGGAGGAAAATTGAGTTTCTGGGGCAAAATTTAGTGTCCCTAGCCTCAAAAACCCCAACAAGCACCAAACAAAAAACATACCCAAAACCCCACCCAAAACCCAATTCAGATTTCAGAGGAAAAGTGTCACAAGAATTTTTTATATCACTACCTAGTTGTGATATATCACAATATAGCTGAATATCAGAAAAAATAATTTAGGCAGAAAAGTTGGGAGCAGGTCTGCTACAAATGACATAGGACTAAATGTAGGCCTGATACAGGGAAAATCAGACGTTCTTAGGAACTGCTTTACTTTTGGGCCTCATAAGGACTAACTCCATATCTCAGTTGCCTTTACTTCGCTGTTTCCAAGCCGTGCCTTGCTCCCCAAAGCCTCAACTCTCCACCTAAACACTCCTGCCTTTGGAGCTGTAAGGGGCAAGGAAAAGAAACAGCCTTCAGCAGAGAAGTGGAGCATTCAGCAGGCGACAGCTCGTGCTCGCGCTTTTGAGGCTGCTCCTGGGACTCTGACATTGCCCAACAGGAATATTTCTGCTTTGTTTAACACAGTGAAAAAACATCAGTCGACACTGTAATGTTAAGAGTGGTGGATGCAAGTACGACCGATAAACAAACACGTCTTTGTTTTAATAGTGGGGAGTGACTTATCATAGTTAATTATAGGAATTTACAGCTATTTATGTGAACTCAAGAAAGCAGAAAACATTCATTTGTTGGTAGTGTAACTGCTGGGTGGAGGCAGCCCAGATGCATGGAGATGAATGCTAGACTGTATCTTGTTTGCCTTGTTATGCACAACTTTACTATGTAAATTTGAACTTCAGTGAGTAGCTACTTGGCACATTAGAATGTATAATTACAGACACACAAAAAACCCATGGAAAGTGACATTTAAACATTGTTTCTCTGTCACATATCAGTTAAATATAGAAAAAAGAAACATATTTACTTTAATCCGCAGTAGACACTTGGTCTCGCACCTGCTGCTCACACGCAAAATATGTCATTATCACTCAGTGTCCATCCTCTTACACAGAGAAAACAAAGTCACTTTGGTTCAGTTTTGTCTCACTTCAAGCCTCAGAGGAGCTGCACTTACAGTGGAATGTTAAGCAGAAAACAAAACCAAAATAGCGCAACACCAACCACAGTTCATTTGCAGGGGGAAAAAAAAGGCTGCTCTTGTACACATTCAATAATTATCCCAACCCAATTATGATATGATGGAATGAACTCCAGAATCAACTTTTTCTCCACTTTTCAAAGACAGAGGAGTGCTACTGATACACCACTGTCACCATTAGCAGTCACGCCACTGCTGCAGAAAGTGCTTGGCCAGCAGCACGGAGCTGGCGGGGTCAAGGGCTGTGTGCTCCCATCCACACTGCTGCCAGATAAGGCTGCTCATGTCCTGCGTATTTCTTCTGGACAGGGATCACTGGGAACAATTATTTGAAACACATAAACCAGCAGCTTCTAATAAACACCAGATCTTCTGCTAGGAAGGACCTAAAAGCATTCCTGGCTCTGTAAGGACAAGTTTCAGTGAGCAATCACCTACATCTAAAACCCTTAGACATATAAATTATTCCCCAGTACTACAGTGGCTACCTGTACCGTAGCTGTCAATGCATTTATCTTTGGAAGACCTCCTGGAAGAAGCTAAATTTATTATTTTATAGAGGGAAGACCAAAGCAGAGGGACATTAAGGAAGGAGTGGATTGTTTGAAGCAGCATAAGGGCAGACTCCCCAAGCTGACACTGACCAAACCTCATCCTCTGTGGCAACATGCAGATGCAACAGCTCATGCTCACAGACATGAGCCTGGCTGGGTTCAAGTTGGGCTCTTTTTGAAATCAGACTCTCAGCAGGGCTTGACTACATGCAGAGGAGCCCTGCAAGGCACAGCTCCATCCCCACTGTGGGCACAGACATGCCCCTGTGACTTGCCCAGGATTACACCCAGGGAAGCCATGTAAGGAAAAGAGGAGAACCAAAATTTTCAGGGAAGCATTGGATCACCTTTCTTCCCATAAAAATATCATTCATATTTGAGAAGATCTTGAAAATTTTCCTTTCTTCTAAGTAAGGCAAAGGAGTGCAGGCACCCAGGATGTTGCAACCTGCATGCTGCAGTCTAACATAATTTTGATTTAGAATTTCAAATAACTCTCCTCCCAAGCCCAAGTTTCTCCCAGCAAGCAACTAACTCATCTCGATATCTCAGTTGCATTTGCTTCTCTGCTTCCAAACCAAGCCTTGCTCACCAATACCTGCAATTACACAACTGACTAAGAACAAGTTTTACATGTAATCCCCACAGCACATGGGACATGTGTACAAATTCCTCAAACTCTTTATATGAGATGCAAACATCTCTGGGGTGGAACAGGCAAACTGTGATTACTGCAAAGCAACAGCATTGAGAATCAAACCCCTGTGTTTAGCCAAAACTACAGCAGGGGATTTAGAGAGCATTGCATTAGCACTGAGGACTCTCACAAGCCAGCCAACTTCCCATGGTTGCCTATACCTTTCTCTTACCCTTTTCTTTTAAAGAACCAAAGACAGGAAGCTATTTTTTTCCCAATCTGTCCTTGCCTAATGGTACCCTGTCTTGTTTTCTTGCTAAAATCCTTTCAACAATTTATATATTACACCTTCAGCCTGCACATCACACATTTCAGAAGGAAAAGTGAGCAGCATCTTCTGGGCCACGTTCCCACAGTTTTGATCCACTATTTGTTTTGCAGCTATAATGATTATTTGTAGTTAAGAGATCAATGGAAGCTCTAAACATATTCCTGTGACATCCGGCATACAGCTTGCATTCAGTCACAAATGAAAATAACCACACTGTGCGTGGGTGTCTGAACAGGCAATGCAAACACCCAAAGCATAACAGGCCTGAGGAGATACCGCAGAGAATATCAATTCAGACTCAAAATGTCATATGGCATCATTACACTACGCCTAACAAAAATAAGGGAGCAGAATGGAAAGGTTGCAAAACTGCTTGTAAACAACACTGCCAGGTGGGATGTTAATGCAGCCTCCTAAAATGGCAAGTGGAGCAAATTGTGTAACCCTTAATTAATGTGTCTAAATCCAGGCCCTTCCCCCAAAGAAAGTATCACTCAGTTGTAGGGAAAGAGAAGAGGAAAGTGAAGGAAGGGCAGATGGAGAAATTATATATTTTCTTAGAGATTTTATAGTTGGACATATTATAAAACACCAAAGATACCTGCAAAGTCTGCTTCATTCTGCAGTAGTAGTATATGTCATACAGGGTGCTTAAACCTTTGTGCTGTTTTTGATTTCTCCACATGCTTAGTTTTCCATCCATTAATTTGTTTCAAGTCATTCCTATGCACATCTACCTTAACAAACTTTTACAAAACTGCACCATTTCTCAGGTCACACTTCAATTTGTACAGAAAAAGATACCTGCATCTGATATTTTTAGATCTTTCCTTAATAAAATAATACTTATTCTAAAAGGCTTTCTACTGGTCTGGTTATGTTTTTGTTTTCTCTGTTTCTTTCCCAGGGCAAAAATTCTAATTCGTCCTGTTGCTACTGAACTCCTCTTTAGCAAGTGCTAAACAATCAGAAATACAGCAGCTACTGGCTAAACTTCAAAATCCTGGAGTGTAGTCCCAGCATGGAGGATGCACACACATGTTAGAGAGAGCTGGATGCATTATACATTTGTCTGAATTGAGTATGCATAGCTGAGGAAATCAGGTTGGTTGGTTCTGGCTCTTTTGTGGACTCTGACAGATCCTCACTCACATTTCTCATCCTAGCCTTTTTATTCCAACCATAAAAGCAACTTTATTTCCACTCCTTACCTGCTCACTGGGAGGCAGGAAACTAATTTATTAAGGAAAGAAGTAGGCATTAATCAAGTTATTCACATGACAAAGACTGGGCAGTGTCCATCGGTATTTCATAGGTTGGCCTATTCCCATGTTTCAACTCAAATGTATCCAGTGTTCAAATGCAAGTGCAGCCTGACCCTCACATCTAAAGGAAAAGCACAAGTTTCACCTTTCTTTACCTCAGCACTGACCAAAAGGGTGCCTACACGCAGCATCAATGTGTCACACTGGTTAGGGACTCTGGACAGACACTGTTGTCACCTCTCTTAGCTGCCTGCTGCTCCATGCTGCCTCCAGCATGCCGACTGTAAGCACACACAGATGAGAGATTTTCCCTTTTTACCCACCTGCCTACCCTTCTGCAGAGGCAGGGGGTCGAGTGAAGCTCTGTAGGCCCAGAAGACTGGGTTCCCCTGGCACTCACACAACTCTTCCACAGCCAAAGCTCAGTGTTTTCCTGCACAGAACAACTTGCCAGAATCACACGTCACCTTTCACATCTCCTTGATAGGTATACACAAATCTGAAACTTCCCTTCTGTGGACAGGCTGTTTGAGTTACTTGTTTTTGCAGTGTTTCTACAGTTATACTGTGTCAGTGTATGACATTTCAAGAGGTGAAAACACCCAGTTAGTTCACCCCCAGACCTGACTGCGATTCTTTTTCTCTGAATGTAACTTTTTTCTCAATGTTGTCTGAATGGGACAACATGTCCTGCTCATTTTCTGATTGTGTCCAGATTGCTTCCTCCCAAGAAAGGGGCGCTTCATGATTTCTGACACTGAGTCAGAAGCAACTAAAGCACTCGACAGTTTGCCTTTGAACAGCGGGGACAGGAATTGATTAGGGCTAAGCGAAGCTGTCAGACTACAATTTACTAAGACAAAGTCATCTACATCACCTAGCTGCTTATAGTGTTTTGATATTTTCAGACATGTTACTAGTGAGCATATATCGATTACCATTCCTTGAACGTGGCAGAGAGCATTTCCCTACTGAGTGCCTAAATGATGCGTATGTTGAAACATTTAATTGAATGTAAGTATGTTATTGGTAATTTTATTCAGGATTCCCACGTGAGACAAATCGCAGCCATTACTGAGAAGTCCAGCTCCTGGAAAGGGGCCCAAACCTATATCTGAAGTTAAAGGCACTGGTAAAATACAGGGTGAGAGAGAGGAAGGAAAATTTAATTGCTCAAGTATTGCAGGGACATAAGAAATGGATTTTTCTTATATTACTTACACCACTTAAAAATTGTGTGCCTAGATGCCTTTCCAAATATAGATAGAAAGCTTTTTTAGTTAACCATATGAAGATGGAATGAACTGCCAAGTGAAGGCAAAGATAAAGGACAAATCAGAATAAATCTCTTAATCTCTTAACAATGACTCTACTCTGTAGCCTGAGTCTACCCTGAGATATTTCTTACTTTACTTTCCCCTTGCAAAGTATTTCAGAAGAATAGCAAAACAGGTACAGAGCCACAGGAGTAGGAACTGATGCATGCAGGTATGGTCTGTAATACAACAGTTTGGGTGTTTTGATAATACATATATAGCAGTCTAAAACATGAATATTTACGCAGCAACAGTTCCTAATTTTGCAAAGGTCTCTGAGAGTGTGAAAAATACTACACCAAGCTTGTGTGAAGACAGTAAAATCTAGAAGACAAGAAATACAATCTACCCTTCACTCAGCATGCAAATGATGTTCTCCTTGGTGTTAACAAAAATTGCACACATGCATTTACAAGTGTAATTTGAAATGCCTACAAATCAATATTGGGGCTGAAAATATTCCAAACAAATACACAAGCTATTAATTTGAATCCTGATTCAGCTGACAACCACTGAATTTTCAGTTGTTGAAATGCCATGTTCAACATGCAAGAGAGAGGAGAGATGCACGTTGTGAAGCTGCATTTATGACCAAAGCAAATCCTCTGACTGTTTACCAGTGGAGTAAAACAGCGTGCAGGGCTCTCCAACTTCCCTCTGTGAGGAGTAATATCACATGACAGAACCTCTACTGCACGAAATGGCAAGCTGGGAAAAATAGATAAGGAAAGCATTGGTATTGAAATACACAAAGAACAGCAGATACTCTTTATTGTGTAACGCATTAAATTATAGTGGATGGTGTAAGTAATTCGGAAGTGTCACTCAAGTGTAAAAAAGGCACTTAAAGGAAAAAGTTAGTAAAATTCACGAAACCTTTCTTCCCCAGTTTCTGAACCTCCCCCTTTTGAAATATCCTCAGGGTACAGATGGGAACATGCAGATTTTTAAGTCGGAGTACGTACATTTATGAGCCCAGTAAAATCACATGGCACGCTATGGAATCCGACAGCAAAATGGCAGGAAACAAAGACAGGATTCAAACTGACACTGAAGATGGAGCTCAATTTTTTTCCCCAGTCCACCAAAGGAGAAGTCCCTTTGCTACATGGAGAGGGAAATGGCACCTGGATTCACATTTCTGCGCCTGTTCTCTTGTGCTGAGTGCAAGCTTGCTCATGCTGGTCCAGCACGACCCAGCTTCACAGAGGCCTCAGAAAACACCCTGCATTGGACTTCTGAAAGTTCTGTTAAACAGACTTTCTGAGATACCAGTGGCTGAAACTTATTAACACCAGTTATGGGCAGATATCCTTTCCTGTTCCTTTACTGGATGGCAGATGTCCATACCCGATTTCCTCAAAAAACTAAGAAATTCTCCATAACAATATGACTCATACTGAATTGCCAAATTGCCCAAGGTCACAACAAAGAAACTCACTTTTTATTTCCCATGAATTACATGCATTATGGTTTTCAAACTACTGCTGGTCCGATAGATTATTCAACTTTTCATTCACCTTCAAAGTTGGAGATAATACATCCCAGGAGAGTTTATACTTCAATGCAGACATGTCCATTCAGTGAGGGCATATCAACAGGTATTTTCAGCTTGCAGATAATGATCTCTACAATTTAAGTCTAAAATGTTTACCACACTGTGTGAAATGATAACACAATCTCAGCTTGCCTGCACTTGCCAAAGTCTTAGCAACCAACCCCACTGAAAGCCCAGCTCTTGTACCTTTCCTTCTTTACTTGAACAAAGCAACTTTACTAGCAACCTCTCCTCAGCACCTTCTTTTCCATAGGCTACTAAATCCTGAGCCCTTACACGTGACAACTCGGCATACAGGTCTTAAACAAAGAGTCAGATGCTCAGGGACAGGACCTGCTAAGCCTCCACAAATGTTTGCATTTAGTCCTTACACAGATGCTCAGCAGAGATTTCTGTGCTTTGCCCTATGGCCTTCAGAAATGTGGTTGGTACCTGCTGGCACTCACAGCCTGCTCAGGATGAGGGGTCATTAGCCATGCCCTGAGTAGGAGCTGGTTTTGAAAGTGTTCAGCCCTGGTAAACAGCTTCATGTTATCGGCCCTAAATAAGCAGTCAGAAGGAGCTGCCCTGTCACCCAACATGCACTGGGTGTGTTCAGACACAGCAGCAGACTTGTGCCAAAATGCCTGGCTCGGCATGACTGCAACACAGCTGAGAGCTAGCAGGTTCCTCACTTCTCACTATCCAACATCTCAACCATTTGAAAACTTGGACTTGAACATTAATTTTGTATCGAAAGAGGAGCCAGTATTAATATATCATCTACCAGCTGACTGGTGGCCCTGCATGCCATCATTTGGTTTCTGCTGTGGTGGGGAAGAGGTCTGGGCTGACTGGGAGGCCAGCCACTGGCACAGGGCGGGCAGCTGGGAAGGAAGGAGCTCCTGAGCCTGAACAGAGTGAGATCCCAGAGGCACATCAGCACTCCTGAAGCACATGCTGTGATATCCTGATGACATTGGGGAGTTCAGTCCAACTCAAAACAACAGTAGAGCTGACTCCAGAAAGCCTGTGAGTTCCTGATCCTGCTCCTCACAGACTTTACTGTTACAAGCTCAGCGTCCCCTGGTATGTAAGGGATAAATTACATCTGAGGGAGCTGAGGGAGCCCACAGGCAGTTTCTACCTGTTTGGCCAGCGTCAGACTTCAGCTTTCATTGACCTGGACAGCAATACACAGAAGCTACTTCCACATGAATGAACTATTCTTGAATAATTTCACCAAATATTTTAAGACCCAAATTGCTTGCTTTGAAATGCTTACCTTTACCTATACTCCTTTTATCTCACAAACCAGGAGGAGGAATGCTGCCAAGGCAGGAATCTGTTTGGCTGGCGATGAGCTCCTTGATAGGCTCCTTATAACATTTCAGTGCACCGCAGGCCTCTCACTAATCATTGAGGTGAACGAGCTTGAGTGGCTGCCTGGAGTGAGCTTTAGGAGGACTTGAACCCTCCAGAGGACAAAATTATAAAAAGAACACAGGCACCTAGGGCCAAATCACTTCAGCATGAGGGAGAAGCATTTTATTTTGTTTCAGTGGGTTTCTTTTGAAGTTATAACCTCTCAAAAGTGAAAACTAAAAGCCATATCTTTCATGTTTTTTTGCATTTCTCCCTATATCATTCTGTCTAATAACTACCTTTATGTCTCCTTTAACTGTCCTGGATGCATTTCATTTCCATGCACTGATTTTTTTTCTGAACTTAGTATCAGATTTTTTTCCCTTGTCCAGCTCACAAAATATTCTTTTCTTGCTCACAACTGATACTGAATTTCTTTTCTTCTCAGATTTTACATACAGTCCCGTTTTACATACTCTCCTGAATGAGCACAATAATAAATTTCTTCCCTTGGATCCCATTTGGAGTCTAGATTCCTAATCTAATAAAAAATTCTCAATGCTACAACTGTTTGCCTATTTTTCATGGCATGTTTATTACCAAAAATCTGACAAAATTAATATAAATGTCAAAAACAGAGGTTTACTTTCATATCGCCACCCATTTGCATGAGTTTGTGCATCTTGTGAACAGCCCAGAGGACAAGGCTGCTGGCAAGGAACATGACCATGTCTGCAGAGAACAAACCTTGAGGATGCAAAGGTACTGCACTCCCAGCTGGAGACATGGGACTCCAACCCAGCCCAAACTGGCTCACATTGTCAGCTGGGAGTAACAAACCTCTGAGTACCTGCTTTTGAATAGGCCCTAGGAAGATTGCAGGGTAGAGAAATTTAATTAAGTATCCTGTTCTGTCACAGTCAGTCAGGACATTATTTTTGCTGGTTTTGAGGCTCATAGGACCATTGCCAGCTTTTCATCATCCTTCTCACTACAGAAGAAAAAGGAATGCAACCCCTTTGAAATGAACAGAAAGCAGAAAATGTAGATTCCTCTGGTGAATCTCAGATACCTGTGAAGACTTAGACTGTCCAACACTACACAACAAAGCAGCAAGTAAACAAACATCAAACTGGATCAAACTTGCAGCTGTATCATCAGTGACTGTCTCAGTCCCAAGACTGGTTTAGAGTTTGGAAGACTGTGAGATGGGCTCAATAGATGATATCCTAAGCATTCAGCAGCAGGAACTGTCATTCTTTTTGCTACATTGCACTATTATGCTCTGCATTTATTAACTGAATCAGGAGAAACTTCTTCAGATTTATGTGTTTGGATTAGGGTTTGTTTTCTTTTCTGAAAAAAAAAAGCCTAACAATAAATAGGAAAACAAGGACCTTTGGTCTTATTTTCCTTCATTCTCCAACCTCTTCGTTTCTGCCTGCATTTGGCATGCATGAAACAAGGACAGGTTCCCCAAAGAACAAAAATTTTCCTTGATTCATACTTGGGTTAGTGTAGATGGAGCTGAAATCAGGCTTCAAATAGTTTGTTTAGAGTTTTACCCTCTGCTTTATTATGCCCACGCTACAAGCAAGTTTGGCATGTGCATCTGAGTCCCTACTACAAACACACCAGAGCAGAGGGATGTGGTGGCTGCACCACTGTGCTTCACACGTGTAAATGAGAGTGGAACACTGGGTTACAGAAGACAGAACTCGTAAATATGCTGTAGCCCAGTGGTTGGGAGATGGAATTAGATGTCTGCTTTGAACATAGAATATTACCCATTTTGTTTTCAGAGCCTGCCATATAGTTCCCTTAAGAAAACAAGACACTAGAGGAAAGCCTTAAAACTTTCCATGCTTTCACAGATGCCCAAACCCCCATTATTTTACTCAGCCTGAGCTGTTGCTTACAGCCTTTCCTGGTAGCTGTTCTCATCCACTCTGGGCCCTCTCAACAGTTACTCACCTAAAAAAGCCCAATCCCACTGCAAATGACAGACAGTGCAAAGTCAGAAAAGACAGAAAGTGCCAAGCCTGTTAGGGAGAATTTCACCAGAAATTGCTGTTGTTATGGTTGTGTGGCCTGAGTCACATTACAAACTTTCCAATCAGATTTCAAATAAACTGGAATTCATGGCAGCTTGACTCAAGAGCTTTCATTCTTTCTGCTCAAAAGACATGGCTGATTTACCAGCAACCAGACTGCAGTCCTTACACATGCAAGCACTTGTCCAACAGCTCTCCAATTAGGAAGGAGTCTGGTCCCATTAAGACTAATCACACAAACCCTTACTGGATGAATTTGAGTTCAAAAGTAGACCCAGAGTCTGTATCTCACACAGTTGATGCCAAATATCTTAAATCTTCCACTTAGGATCTAGAATTTTGTTTAAAATAACTTTTTCTCAATGGATAGAAAAGGGTAAAATCTGGTGTACAAATGCTTCCAATTACAAAGCCACTGAATATTTCAGGCTTCCAAGGATAAGATTTGACAAAAGTTAGAGCTGAACCTTGGAAACTATATGAAAATCCCCCTTGGTCTAAGTGCATGCATAGTAGTTTCTCCTTTTTTTACCTACAATAGCAATATGCAAGCTGATAAACAATAATTTCCCAGGCCATCAGAAAAAGAATTATCAAAACCGTGTAAGACCCACGGAAGTATCTGGAATCCTAAGTTGCTTTTATGCAAATTTTCCAGGCAGCTTCAAACACTTATGAGGCCCATAACAAACCTTGCTCTCAGAAACACCTCTGGTTTCCTTTTGCAGTATTTCATTTAGTGAAAGTTAAGAGAGATTCAAACATTATTTCTAGCTACAGACATTGTAATGCATTAAAAAATCAGTAATAAAAAGAATAAACTTTAAAAAAGATATTATAATTAAGACAGCTCCTAAGGTCCTTTTATTACAGAAGCTCTACCTGGCCAGATCTCACTTGACATCTGCCCACTTAACATCCTTTTGAACAAAAGATATTCTTATTCCAGAGCATTCAGAGACAGTTACTGCATTTTAATTTCACACCTTGCCTTAATAACAAATTAACTTGAAAGCACAGATAACCCTTTGTTAAATAGAGGCTGCTCTGGGCCTGCAATCTTTATTTCTAATGGAATATTGTAGAGCCAGGTTTGCACTGTATCTATAAGTAAACAGTAAAACGTAGGAACAAATTCAGCGGAACTGTTTTATTCTGGTGCACACCAACACGATCAGCTCTTACTCATACTGTCTGAAACAAAGCCCAACAAAAAGGGCCCTGGATCAGGCTCACAAATATTTGCAGTAAGGCAATTTGAACTCTCCCAATGGATAGGAAATGTGCCAAGGTGTATTGTTAAAATTACTCTCTCCACAATGTGAAGAGTGGCCCCTTTCCCTGAGGCCCAAAAGTTGCCTTACCTGGGGACCTACACATGTTCACATGCTCAGCAGATTCCCCCACAGCTCCACAGCTGTGATCAGCTCTCTTAGATGTGGGAATCATTAATCAAAGGTAGTAAATATGTTATGACATATGATTTGGGACACCTCCAATTCATGACTTGGACAATCCCATACAGCTCTCAAGGTGACCACATGAGGAAGACTCAGCTTGCTCTACTGCTAAGACCCCACGGAAGGAGAGAGGCACAAAGTCACCATCAAAGCCCACTTCAGTCTCCACCTAAATGTGAAAATAAGTGACAAAAGTAGGTTCTAAAGACACTGTTCACTTGCTGTTTCCTGCAACTCTGATGGGCTGCGGTCAGGCTTTGGCCGAGGCCTTCTGCAAAGGCCCTTCTCACAGCCCAGCTGTGCCTATTCATCATCATCTGCTTCATGGGTATTTTAATCTGACGGGCGGGGGGGACCTAGACTTTCGTGAGTACTAGGAATGTTATGTAAAGAGAAATCTCACTGTTTCCACTGTGAAATTTTGCCTCAGGCAACTTATGAATGTTCCAGGGAAGATATTCACCATTTTCAGCAAAACAGCTGACAGATCCATCTGCTGCTCTTGGTGATATTGGGTGCAATTTTCAAGTGTCTCAGTAACATACACTCCTACAGTTCCAGTGAAAAGCCAAGTTCCTCCTGCATGACAATTGCAAGGGAGGGGAGACAATAAGCTTTTGCTCTAAATTTTTGAATAATTTTAAGGGTGAATTGCTTTTGAAATATCTCAACACTGACGACCATGAAGTTTGGAGGAACTGGCTTCATACAGTTACAATGAGTTTCCCAAGAAATATAGATGCTCAAAGAGGGAAATTTCCAGTGCTCTTAGTCTAATTCTTTTATTTTAGAAAACTTACCTTTATTTGATACAGAAAAAATATCCATGGAATTTTATTTGCCTTAAAATTACATGGAAACCTTATCTTACACTTTTTAAACAGTAAAAATGTAGATTTACATCTATTGCAATATTTGATAGACGGATGGTTGTTTTTAATGCAAAAGTAAAAATGCTTCTTTTGATACCAAAAAATGAAACATTTCAATTTGAAATTTATTTTCACTGTACAAAAACCAGGTTTGAAGATGAAGTGCTTAATTTGAGTTTAAATTACATGGTTTAGCTGAATTCATATACATTACTTAATTAAGATTTTGATTAGCCAAACAAGCAAATTTTTCTTGCTTTGAAACCTCTTCACCCTAATTTTTCAGCATGATTCTGAATTAAAAGTGAGTCACTCACACAAATGTCACCACAAATTTATGGGTCAGGGTATTTTGAGTTTGCTCTGCCACGAATGTGTGGAAGACTTGAATGCTACTCTATGGAAAAGCACACTGTAAGTTTACCTGCAACAGAGCTGCACAGACACCTACAACATAGTCACAGGCACAATCGTGCCCATGGTGTCAGCTGCCAGCAACCTCAGCTGCCAAACATCCTGGGGATGTGGCATCAGGGACACAGCTTATATTTACCCACAGGGGAACACATCACCATGTCTTTAAGGGAGCCCCAAGGCTGGCAGCCTTTCTCTATGCCTTGTGTCACATTAATAAAACAAATAAAGATATAATTTGTTTCACCTTGGTCACTACTACTTTGGTCTTCTTAACCCGTGTCAGCAAGCAGGGACTAGGAATTTGCTGCGTCTGACGGCCTCCTCACCTCGTGGATACAGGAGCGCAGTATAAAAAAATAGCCCACTGAAACTCGTGTTTGGCAGCTGGCAAGCTCTCCTGAACTGCCATGGGGGCTTTCATCTTTCTATGAACACTGCACGACTGCTGGGCGAAGAGATGGTGACAGAGCAACAACAAAAAAAAATTACACACAACTGTGTTCATCGGTGCCAAATCTCACTCTCCCAGTGCTGGTAAAAAAGGCAAAGTTTCTCAGGCTTCTCTGTAAGGTCACAGCTGGTACTTCTATGAATCTTCTTATTACATGGGAACGAGGCAGAGGTTCATAGAGAGAGACAGATGGTGAGGAGCAATGTTACTTATCCTAATGTGCATGTGAGACAAAGAGCTGTTTGGCATACCTCTCGCTCCCAGTCCTCACTGGGCCACTGCGGGCAGCCGACCCCCGCCAAGTGTTTGTTCCCCTCCACTTTTTATTCCTCCCCTCAGTGAGGCTGATCCTACTCGTCTTCGGTGTTTACATGAATCACACTAGATGTTTTCCAGAGATTTGGGCTCTAATGAGCAAGGCCAGCAAAAACAGCAGCAACAAACAAACAAGCCGGCCCAGGCCAAGCTTGCCCACCGCCGTGCATTTGCATTCTCGTAGGCCACCCCCTCCTCCTGCCCCGTCTGCCAAACCCCGAGAGCGGTGGCAAGAGTGTGAATGGACAGCCCCGGGATGAAGCTTCAGGATTTGGGTTGTAGACGTACACATTAATCACACTGAAAACACAAACTGTGCCTGGGATTTTCATGTGGGAAGGGCAGGAGGGAAGAAAGCTTTGTGGTGGTGGGAAGGGGGATATTAATTGTAGCTCAAGCCAGGACTTCAACTGTGGGAATTACAAGCAGGAAAAGAGAAGGTAAAAATGCAGTTTGCATATTCATTGAAGTATAGCTTAGAATATGAGGAAAGAAGGGCAGACTTTGATCTCTGTGGTATAAGGCTATCACCAGAAGAACCTCGCTCATTCCAGCTGAATTATTCCTGTTTTTCAGCAGCAATGGAGAGGAGAATCTGCTCTCCTGAGCCCAACCTCCTTCTTCAGCTGCAAATGGAAAAATTCACATAGCACTTCCACTGCCATCACAGTGAAAATGCATCTGGAATTAATGCTGAAATCATATGAGCAGGATTTTCCAGGAAAGACCTTGCAGAACCAGAGGCAGCACTTCTGAGAGAAGATAAGACAAAATATGGCTCCATCACATGGCAATCACCCTTTCAGACCACCAGCCAAGGATGCAATTCTTCATTCGGGCAAGTAACTATTCTTAACCAGACTGGCTGTGGAGAAACCCATCCTACCTCCTGAAAACATGATGGCCAAAAATGTAAAGATTGCCCCTCGAACTGGCACTCAGAAGAAGAAGGAGGAGCTGGACTGGGAATTGGCAAGTTGCAGCAAGAAGATGAAGGGAATTGCTCGTCCCGGGTATTTTTATCTTGTGGTTCTGTAGGCAGGAAGGCAAATGGAAAGGCAGAATATGATTTGTAGCTTATACAGGACTTTGAGTAACTCCTAACTAGCACGCCTTCATGGAGGGAGAGAAGGCAAGATGAAAGCACAGCTCTTTTTTCTTTGCTTTTTTTTTTAACTATTACTAAAACAGTTTAATTCCTCAGCAGAGCAGATGAGCAGATGATAGCACATTCACTTTAATACCAATTACATTTAACCAGGTTTTACTTAGAAGTAACCAGAGAACTTTCTTTCAAACAAACCAAATGAGATTTAATATGTTGGAAATGTGACAGATAGGCAGCACAGGAACTTAAAAGTCTACAGCAAAACTGTTGATGATCAACCCTGTACAAGCTCTACTGATTCACACACATTTATCTACACACTGAGATCCCCATATTCCAGTGTATCTCAGAACCAGTGTAAATCTTTGTAGCTTCAGCAAAAGGCTGATCTCAGGCTCTATGTCATGTCAGCCTCTGCCATCATTCTTCTTGCTGTCCTTGTAGCACAGGCCTGGCAGTGCCACTAATTCTTCCTGAAAAGAACCAGGCACCTCTTCCTGAGAAGAACTAGTGGGATCATCATGCTTAGCTTCAGTGGTGATGCTTGCTGGCATGGGAAACCCAAGGAATTGGGTCCTTCCCGCAGCAAGGATTACACAGACTCATGTCATTGATGAGCTAATACAAACCTGGAGACTGTGGGCTAGTAGTAACTTGGTATTACTAAGTATTGTTTCACTCAGGACTAGGTACAGGGCCACCCCGCAGGCATCAATGTTCCTGTGACTTGCAATTAAAAGATGAGGCAGTACATGTGCATGCAGACAGATATGCTTAAAATAAATACTGAAAATGTCTGACAAAATTTTGTGTTTACTATTTACTTGTGATTTTTGTAACAAACACCAAGGAGGAGGAAAATGAAATTTCATTTGGCATCATTTAGGTTTCCTTCATGTTTGTAAGCAACTCCCACTGTCTCCACTACAAAAGGCAACACCGCTTCTTCTGGATGTCCCACAACACAGCATGGCCAGTTTCCAGCTCCCACTACAACACGTGGGAGTTTCCCTATTGGTTTCAGTGGGAAATATGAGCAATCAGCACCTTAGAAAATTAATTAACTTCCATGACTCATCTGTGCTTTAGCCTAAGCTGACTTGTCAACATCAGGGGCAGAAGTCTGCTGGCACTGACTTTAAAATTCAAAGCACCCTTTCCACCTCTGATATAATTTCAAATAAGACCTACTGTAGCCAAGTGCCTCAGGATTTGAGGGTCTCTGAGTTTGAAGGGCTTTTAACATTAACAATACAGTTTGTTTCCCTTTGAGGACAAAAGTACAGAGAGCATCATAAAATATCCTGAAGGATATGGAAGGGTCCCACAAGGACCATCAAGTCCAGCTCCTGGCCCTGCACAGGACAGCCCCAAGAATCCCACCATGCTTGCAAAAGGTGCCTTATTTTGCTCCTCCCATCAGTGCAATATTCATATTTGTACACCTAATTCAGAGAACATTTTTAGCAGATTGTTGTAAGCAATTATAAAATTATAAAAATTATAAGAAAGGCTTTGTTTAGAGGTTAAGTGTTTGCAATACTCCAATACATCTCATATTTCCACCAAGCATCTATTTCCTGAGCTGCACTGAACACAGAGACTGTATTTGTAGTTCAAATATTCAAACCTGCACCTTGATTTCTGCACTTATTTTATCACTGCAAATAGTTGTAATAAAAACACTACTAGCAACAACACTATATTAATATACTCCAAACTAAATAGGAAAAACCCTACAGTGAGCTGAATTGGCATTCATTATTCCAGTTGTTTCATATCTTTAAATGATTCTGGTAAATCGATAAAGCTCTGCAAAGTGGCTGTTGTCTGCTGATTTCTAACTCTAGTCAGTGGCATCCACTCTTTAGTGCACCACACACTTGCTGTGTAGCCATTAGATGAAAGCACTATCACCTGTCAAACAAACTGCTAGAACTGTGATAAATTAATGATCAAATAGTACAGTCTGATGTACAGTAGCAGTGCCGAGGCTAGTTACAACCAGGCCTCATGCTTTAAAAATGTAGCTGACATTAAAAAAAAATCAGCCATTAAAGAAAAATGTCACACAGCTTTTCAAAAAAATATCTATTTAAAAAATGACCACATACTGATACTCCAGGATTTGCGGTTTTACTAAAAAAAAAAAAAATGTTGTGAATGCTACAGTAAAACCTTTCTGTATACTATGAATTTTCAAGGCAAGCAACAACACACAGCTAAACTGAGAGGATGTTTGTATTTTTTTGGTAAGTAGTGCTGTGTACAAATCTGTACCTCGGAGGAATCCTCTGGTGTGTCATGGACAAAACTCTTGTTTGCAAGGGAAATGTCCCGAGTTCTTCTTTTTCCCCTAATGCTTTTGATTTTTGACATCATGGGTAAAATATTTCAAGGGAGCTCCATATCACTTCTAAATATAAACAATACAAAATAAGCCTTTGCTTTTGAAGCACTTGACATCCTTTGAGCTTTGAATTTCAACTCCTAATAACTCTTGATGCTCACTGCATTAATGTATAAAGTCCTTTTTGTGAGCTAGAAATGGTTCCTCATGTCCCTCCTGCCATTGGTTTTATGAGCTTAATTTATTCTTTTTAATATAAAATCTCATTACCTGAACATGACACCACCACTTCCATTTTATCTTTGATATAAGAACAGAGAGAAACCAAAATCAAAACCTTAAATAAAGTCTGTAATCATCCCTCACTTTCTCTTGCTTTTCAAATTTCTAAACAAAATTAAGTAAAAATACCTTCCAGGGCACACTAAGAAATGTAAAGAGTGGGGGAAAAAAAAGAAAATTACTTTATAGTGAACTAACAAGGGACATAATTACTTACACAAGCAGCATATCTTTTTCTTGATGATATTCCTTCATGTTTATTTTGCTATATTTGTAAAAAGATGGGGAGTGCCTAGGAAGAATGGATATGCTGGAAAGCTTGATCTACTGAAGTAAGTTCTGAACAAAGAGTTACTTAACCTTAGGCAAAATACACTTTTTCTAAACTTTGCTTTAGCATAAAACACTTAATAGACTGTAAAATATGTATTAATGGATTTTTAAAAAATCTTTAAGAAATGGAAACAGCTAAGGAAAAGCCACCTCTGAGAGAATTCATTGAGATGGAGGATTTAGTTAGGTCTTCTTGAGTCCTGATTTTAACTGAAAATTGGAGTGATCAGGGTATTAGCACATGAAAGCATCACTTCCATGCACTAATGGCAGTTCCTTTATGTTGTTGTTGTTGTTAGAGATGTGACTTAAGCGTTGACTTAAATTATGAATTTGGCAGGGATCAAACTCCATGATCTAATTATGTCTTAGGGCTTTCACTGAGTCTTTTGAGGTAGCTGGTTGCAAAGATAAGGACTTTTTCACAAGGAACATCCTTTTCATCCGAATTCATATCCCAGATCCTGCAGAATCTTTATGTTCTGTCCACTCACATGGAAGCCTTCCACAAAGAAAGACTTGCATCCCTGGAAAACTATATTTAACTGTGAAATGTCAACTACTCCCTTAGAGAGCAAATGACCTGTAAATTTTTAACTCCTGTGCTGTGCCTTTTCCTCTGATACCAACAATAACAGACTGTGTTCATCTGAGGTTGCCATGCTGCATCTATTGCTGTGAACATCAATTAGAACGAGTGAGAAAACTAAATTAGGCACTTTGTGTAGCTGAAGCCTAATTTCAGGTTGGCTATGGAAGTCCCATTTCCTACTCAAAAATCATTCAATGCTTTGAGATTAGAGTATGTTTTAAAACCATGACAACTTCAAAAATTTTATATATAATGGCAATAGAAAGCTGGATTTTACCTCCACACCAAGGGAAGAATAGATGAATCCCCCTGAAAATTTGTGCAAAAGGATATGTGAGAATTAGGCTCCATGAACCTGCTATCCAATTGCATTGGGAAAAGAAGAAAGCTTGCTAATCGGGATGAGAAGCTGATATGTTGTTGAATATAGATTGGATACATTGATTTTGATGTACAAACACATTCTGCAATAATTATAAGAAAGGGTACAACGCTTGTAAATTAAACCATCTTAGCTGACTTGAGCTCATTTTGTCATTTATCCTTTGTTTACTTTTCCAGTATTACTAAGTATTCTTCATTTAATTAAACATACTTGTAACATTCCTTCAATTAGATAAATAATGCAGCTGCTTCCTCCATCACATAAGGATGGGAAATCAAGATAATGCAATATTTATTTTTATTCTAGTTCTCTCTCTGTCAGACACTTTATAATCAAACCCATGCAGCTGCAAGGTCTATCAGTGGTATTTCAATCCATACAGTTATTAAAAGAAGTAAATATCTCATTATCTACTTAACTATCATAATCTGTTAAAATTTTGGCAGACCAGGTAAGGGAAAATCAAAAGTGGCTTTATAAAAACTTATTAACAGACTCTTCAGTGATAAAAGGCTTCAAGATAAATACCACAGATAATAAAAGCTAGCTTAAACCACTGATTTGAAACTCTTACAGAAGGTTGATGGTTTCTAAATAAGTAGCAATTAGTCTGAAGTAATCCATTTATCTCCTCTGCAAGTGACTGAAATAAAGAGAAATTAGATAAAACTACATGCAGAGAAACAACTAAGTGATAACAGAAATGCAATCAGATGGTACTGAACAAAAATTATAAAGGCAGGGCAATAATATATAGTTCATTTGCTTATTGGAGGCTTTGATTCATTCCCTGTGGTAATTGTAAAATTTAATAATATCTATATACTTACAGTGTTCTGAAAAAAGAACCACCATTACACATTGTTATCCCTGTAGGTTGGATGACAAACGCCTGGGGCAATACTACCATCAAAGCATGTGACATACCCAACATGGATCTTCTAATCTTCATAGGGACAACAACTGTCATTTTTAAAGTGCATGCCAAATGAAGAGGGCATAAAAAAGGAAACTTCTTATTTTTGGGGGCTGATTGTTGTAGGGACTGTTTAAGTCTACACTGTGCTTTATAACCACAGTA
This sequence comes from Monarcha castaneiventris obscurior, assembly GCA_026261815.1. Classification (NCBI taxonomy): domain Eukaryota; kingdom Metazoa; phylum Chordata; class Aves; order Passeriformes; family Monarchidae; genus Monarcha; species Monarcha castaneiventris. The sequence goes on along the minus strand of JAMPIT010000712.1, from coordinate 8,288,953 downwards.
GCAAACCCCGAGTAATTCACTTGAACAGTTATATAGATTTCTTAATGCTTAAAAAGTGCTGTCCAGGCTGGGAATAACCATCTGTTCCTTCGAGAACTCGTACTCTCCTAGCTAATATATACAGCTAATACACTGTATAGCTTATATGTCAGAAATAGATCAATGCCTGCCAAGGCAAGATATGTACTGTTCCAGCAAACAGCTCGCCTTAAAACTTTGTGCTTTTTTTTTTTTCTCGCAATGACAAGTAATATTTTTTAAGCTATGCAAATGAAATAAAAGAATCTCCAGTCTGTTGATTTCTATTTACATTTTTTTGCTCATGTAATTTTAAGTACTAGCCCTTGTCTGGTTCTCTTCATTTCCCTGTGCTACAAAACGTGGCACAGACGGTGCAAATCACCGACCCTGATAGTCTGAATAGGATTGTCACTTTAATGTTCAACGTGTTTTCTTCTTAACGTTTCTTTTGCATTATAACAAGACTGTACTGTGAGACACCTTTTGTTATGTATATATGAACAAAAGCAGTCAGAACAAATTTAGTACACTGAGCAAGGGAACTAAGAGTTGACAACAGTTAATAGACAAGATACTCTACACTAGATTTAATCTGCTCTTAAATTTGCCTTCCTGGGACTGCGTAATACATTGGTCAGATGAGTGTTGTACATTTTCAGATGGAAAAAGTTAATGCAGGATCTACATAAAAAACAAACAAAAGCCCCATAACACCCCCCCCCCCCCCCAAATATGAGTTCAAGATATGTTTTATTGTAGGAGCTCCTAAAGTAATTGTCTGGCATATTCCTGTGGCAGCTATAATAGTGTAAATACAGATTTCCCACAGTCTGTAAGTCATTTTTTTCTGTGACCAGTGCAGTGAAACTGTGGTCTGGGAAAAAGGATCACAGGCTGATGAAATGAGAGCACCCAAAACCACTGACCATTTTGGTTCCATTAAGTGGCACTACAATCACCAGTCAAATCCATCCATCCAGCAGTTTTTCCCTATACCCTACACTAAAAATAGTGGTTTGTTATACCCCCTTAGATTCCTTCCACAGGTTTCAGAAAGATGCTGACCGGATCAACTGTCAAAGAGCTGCTGCAAGTACTAGATGAAGTTAAACATGAAACATCTTTGTTCAATCAGTACAAAATAAAAGTGATAAAAGGAACCATCTTTCACAGGAAGTTCTTTCTGTTGCTGAAGTACAAGATTTATTCTCTTCAAGAAAAAAAAAATAGAATAATAGAGACAACAGAGCCATTCTCATTTTGAAACAGGCCTGAGATTCTCAAGGAGTATGGGTTGGTAATTTCTTTCAGCACAGTACAGTATTGAGAGATGAGACAAAGACTTAGATCTGTGCTCAGATGCAGGGATGTGCAAATTTCAGGAAGTCACTAGGACAAGGACAGCTTTTTCTGGGTCTGTTCATTGCTACTTGCACAATGGCCTCCCATTCCCAAGCAGAGCCTCCAAGATCTGCTACAATAAAAAAATACTAACTAGTAACAAAAAATAAGTATACTTATATTGAACCTTAAAACATAGGAGTGGAATTTAATGCAGTCTGCATTTCATTAGTTTTAACCCACATTGGATTAACTTGAATAAAATGAGTAGAGATGACCATTTTAGAGTGAAATGCCTGAAAACACGAATGCTAGATGAAAATTTCCCCAAAACTCTCCCTTACCATAAAAAAATCATGCTTTTAATATGATCTATCATTTCAAAAAAGAGTTTCATGGGAAGATGCCAGTTGTATCTGATGTGAAGGTTTGAGATACTGTTCAGGAATAAGATAATGTGGCAGTGATATACTTAACCCAGGAATTCTGAATGAGGCTGGACTTGATGAACAGCCAGATCATCAACAGCCAGCACTCACCAACCTGGCAAGATTCAAATTCCCAGTGCAGAGGGAATGAACAGGCTTTTCCAATCAGCTGAGAGCAGATGAAGCAAATATTCTTGGGGAGAGCCGCAGTACAGGGACTGTGAGTTGCCAGGCAGAGAATCAGCAGCCAGAGCTTCTCAGTGGCCCAGGGTCAGAGGATTCCCACACTCTGCATACTCCCAGCAGGGCAGCACAGGTACCAGTGACTGCTGCCAAGGACAAACAGGGTAGAAAGCAGATTTCTTCCTCATGCTACACAGCATGCTGACATTGGGCTGCTTGCTGTCTGACCCACAATTTATGCATGGGAGGATGTACACACATATCCAATACATATATATTCACTAATGATACCTCACTATGTGTTTTACAGAAACAATGCTAATATGTTTTAGGTTGAATTGACCAAACTCTGCAGACCCCTTTGCCAAGAACGGTATCACCCTCCAGAAGAAAGTTCCCAGCACACCTGGACCTCAGTCTGTTGCCCTGCCTGGATTCAGCTTTGCATGATACAAGCTCATGTTAACAAGAAAAAATCCTGTTCTGCCGGTGATCATTGATTCCACTAGCTGTAGGTAAGATGGAAGACTTTTACTAGACCCAGTGTTTCCAATTGTCAAATTTTTGTTTCAACTCTTACAACACTGAATGTTTTTATTTAGCCCCCAATTCCTCACATGTTTGAGACCAGAGGAGAAACTCTGTTTTCTTGTAGGCTTCTAGCCTTACACTTGTGCAAAAGCACCAAAAATGACCAAAATATATCCCAAAGAGTCAAAAAGCCAAAAAGTAGGTTAAAATCAATTCAACTTTAATAAAAACATAATTAAGAATGTTATGGACAGCTGCCCAGAAAACAAGACCCCCCAAAATATTTTTGCAGGGATCTGAAATTTGATTTTGTACTACAGTGAAATAACTAATTTTTTCAAAATGTAAACTTTTCAGAGCTTAAAAAGAGAAGCCTGGGTTTCTCTTCTTGAATCAGTCAGTCCATCTTCAATTCTAGAAATGTTTTGTCAGAACACTGCAAGATTTTCCACACTGAGGAAAGATGTTTGTCTTTTAAGCACATTTAGTCAGTCCCTCCTATGCTGCAGGTCCTAAGTTATGGAAGTGAAATAAGGGAAATATTCAAATTTTTACCTTACACCAAAAAGAAAAATAATTCATTTTGGTTTTAATTTGACTTCTCAGGATCAAGCAGAGAGGAGATAGACTTTCTGCTATTTCATCTTTTTTTTTTTAAATACTAATAAAATGAACTCAACATTCTTACAATTGAGTTGATAATTCTGTAGACACCTCTGTACTTTTCATTCACTCATGGAGTATTTGATAGAGCTACCTGAAGATTTAGCCCTAAACTCTGACCAGCATAAAACAAAACCCATGGAGAACTATGATAGAGTATTTGATTTGGTGTGTGTAGAACTCACATGTGAACAGTAGCCTTTGACAACCCCACATTACAAGGACCTCAATGATTTATGCTTGCACTTTTGCAGGCATGATTTATGCAGTGTGGTGCTCTCTCAGCCATGAACATCCCCTATTACTGTGAACTTACTTTCCATGTCCCAGTTTACCAGTTACCAAGAACCTGGAGCACAGAGACAATGGCAACTTACTGTTCACTTCCTAAATCTCCAGTACAGTGCTCTGCCCAGATGTAAAAGGTAACTTGATCCCAATTAATGAAAGTGACTGGGTCAGCCTGTCACCTCCCATGCTCTTTATGTGCTTCTCAGACATCTATATGCTTATTAAAACCTCAGGCACTCTACATAAGCTCTGCCTTGAAACCAGTTGCCAGAGGCATCACGGCTCAGAACCTGTCTACAGGTTCCTTGGTTTCAGATCTGACATCACATAAACCTCTCTTATCCGCCTTGGCAGCACAGATCAGATGAAAAGCGGTCCCGTCCTCACAGAATAATACTCACAAAAAGGATGGAGGCACACAATAATAAACATTTCACTGCTGCTGTTCCTCACAAATGTACCTTACTGCTAACATGCTCCAAGGTTAGAAAATGCCTACAACACTTGGCAAACCTCCCCTATTGTTTTTATCAGAGTGTGGAACTTTTTACTGAAATCTTTTTTTCCCAGCTAATTGTCTCTCTATTGTTTAAGGCAAAGCTGGAGCACAAGCAGTGACAGCAAATGATTTCTGGAAACATTTTTGCTTCTGAATAATTTTTGTCCTTAGACTGGTGATTACTGTCTGAATTCCCCGCCTTGAGTTTGACTGACCACCAGTCTCACAGCATCATTTTTACTCACAACAGGATAGGTACCTTTCATCTTTACACAGTATTGTCAGTTAAAACCTAACCTAGAATTCCAGTAGGAGTGAGGTGACTTTGACAGAAAGAAGAAAGCAATCGGAGGTATCTGCCTAACATCTGAACTCTGAGCTACCTAATGTCCAAATAAACACACATGACAGCTCAAGCCTCCTTGTCTCTGCCAGCAGCCCAGAGCCACTGCTGTCCTGCAAGAAGCTGTTCCATGGCTCTGCAGCTGCTCAGTGCAATAAAATCCTTCCATTTCAGAAAGCAGCTTCCCAAAAATGCAGTTTTAATCCATGTCTTCTTGTCTCAAACTGGTGACCTAGAACAACAGCCAGTCCATCTTCAAGAGATTAAGGTCTCTTTATTTAAATGGCACACAATGTAACATTCAGGTTAGGCACATAAGAAGAACAAATGGTCTCTTAAAAAGGCTTTGAACTTTATTTCTTCTTCAAAGAAGTTTGGGTCTCGGAGGAAGTGGTTTAATAACTAAACTTGCCAGCGCAGGCAGGAAATAGTATTTCCTATGTACATCCTGGCACCAAAACTAGATTGTAGTAGGAAAGGTTTCTGATTTCCTTTAAAAAATGCAGTGGGATGGGAAGAGCAAAGCATTGCCTTGGAAAGGACTTCACTCGTTTGAATTTTCAATTGCTGATTCAGAGAAAGAGTTTGGATCTGGTCTGTGGCACAAATCAAAGGGACAAGAGCCTTTACCAGCACTGAGTGATAGGGATGGCTGGAGTTCTGCTTTAACAAGAACCCATGTTTATTATTATCAGAATTTCCTCTTCTTTTGCAGGCTCATTCACAGACTGGCTAATGGGTTTCCATAAATACTAACAAGTGCTGCCTTAAGGCTTTGTTGTGCTGCACATTAAGCAACAACAATAGGGAACAGCTGCTCCCAAATAGCTTTGCAGTTAATTACACTATATACCTACAGTATGTCTCCATGCCCTACATTAAGAGAGCTATTGCACATGTACCGTCCAAATAATGATGGAAGATATTCAAGACAGTCCTACACATTCCAAGCAAAATAAATGGGAACCAGACTCAAATACTCACCCTGCCCTTGCTGCAGGAGACATGAAAAGCAAAACAAATTAACGTTACAGCAATAATATTATCATCGCAACAGAAGAAGAATGCATGTATTTTTTCATTTGTATTTGTATCTTTAAAATAAGTATTAGATGGTCTAACATCTGGTTTGTCAAAGAAGTTTGTCAGGTATTTCACAGATGTGTAATACTTTTATTTTTACAATCTGGAATAATCACAGTCTGGCATGCAAAGAAATAACTTTTATAATAGCGTTCCTCACCCAAATACATCCCCATCTCCAAGATATGCACATGAAACATTTAAATTAAGAAATAACTCTAGGATGATAAAACCTATACTTATAAGTGGTTTATATTACAATTTATAACAGGCACATTTGCTTAGATCTTGGCTTTCTTTAATAACTTTTCAATTCTTAGGCCCAGCTGGAAGCCTAAAAATAGGCAATAGAAAATTGGCATGTTTTGTTCAAGGTATTTGAAAGGATACCATATCAATCTTACCAGGGCCAGGTTAAAGGAGTTCTGCAAGCCTCCAGAAGAAAAAACTAATTTACAACATACATGTTGGCAACAAATGCAGCCATTTAATGTGGGATTTGAAACTGAGAATTCACCTCAAACCTCTTAGATTCTCAAGCTTGACCAAGATTACCAAGATTTCTCTCAGACATGCTCCCATCTCAGCCTGTTCTCTGACTCTGCTCTGGTTTTGTTACTGTCCCTCCACTAGCACATCTTATAAAACACTAAACCAGAGGCATCCATAGGCAAAGATGACAGCAGCAGTTGTCTGGTGAAGGAATAATGGCAGACCTTGGCATAAAGTTAGGTCTATCCAGAATTTTGTTCAGCCCCATCTTTTTCAGCAGTGCACCGTGCAAAGATAGGAAAGTCATTTCACCTCCATGGGCCTCCATTTCTACACTTCTATTGTGATGCTGGTAATACTGGCCTTCAAAAAGGCCTTTGTAAAGGGATGCTCCATAACCTCTGTAGAAGAGTACTGGCCATAGTACTTCCCTTCTTTTTTAACGTAAAATGGTACTATATCAGGAGAATAAAGAAAAATTAAATTAAAAGGCTGTGGTCTATTTTATTTCATGAGATAAAAAAAAAAATCTCAGCATTATTTACATTGAAGGAAAAGCACAACTATATTCTGTCTCTAGGTAAAACAAATCATAGAAACATAAATATGCCAAGTTGGGTGTCTTCTAGTTGGTGAACAGTGATCTGAGCCAAACTTTAAGAAATATTTAGGTATTTACAGATTTAGAAAATCACAGCTCCCTTATTTATCCCATGAAAAATGTGCCTTGGCATCCTACAGGCTGGGCCGAGCCATGTGGCTCTAGCTGTGCTACAGTAATGGCATCGAATGCAGCTGCATTTCACTGCTCGGGAAGGAACTGCTGCTAATAAGCCACAATTTAAAATACTTTAAATTACAAAGTGCTCTTTTGAGTAAAACACGCCATCTCTGCCAGAGTTAGGGTGCCTGGCCCTAGACACTACATGCCAAGGATATGTGTGAGATGAAGCTCCATTAAGAGAAGCCTGTGATTGTGGTTATGCTGAAGGTCCTGCTGAGCCACACCACGCTAACAGAACTCAGCAGAGGTGAATCAGCTGCTGCTTGAGTTTGTTGCACCAGCTGGGGTTCACGAACTTTCTCCTGACCTCTCTTCTAATTCAAGATTTTGTGGTTTTTCAATGATTTAAAATTTTAGCTTGAATGTGTATATATACATATGTGTGTGTGTATATGTGTATATATAATCTCCACTGTGCTAAAATTAGGTTCTCCACAGCTGAAAGGACCAAGGGACAAAAGTAGCTCACATTTAATTTCTGCTAGAGGCCAAAAAGGCACCCTCTTCCTGCTCAGGATTACTAAAAGCAGCTTCATGTCAACATGACAGATGTAGAGGTACCACTGTCTCAGTGTGTCTGCATTGCTCAACTTTTAAGGTGAACCTGTTACTTCTGGTCACTGCAACACTTGATTCAGAGCTGGCACTGGCACCTCCACCAGGCTCTGTACGTGATGTGTAAGGCTTGTAACCAGTGTGCAGCCCACCCCCTGCCACATTCTTGGCTGTAGCTGGGAGCATGGAAAGAGGGGGTAAGTTCTTCTTGTGCAGGATTTAGATCCCTCTGTCTCAGCTAGATTTCCCTTTGCTTGGGGAACCCAAATTTTCTCTGTCTACAAGATTTGCACTGCACCTATATTGGCACAGAGAGCCTCTACTCAGTACCTGGCCTGAAATCCTAGTTCAGAGTTTTTCCTCGAAATAGCACTGATATGTCCCCCACCACTCTGGGACAAAATGGTGCTCAGAAGCAGGAGCTACAAGCTCTGTACAGGTTCACAGAGAGGAATGAGAGACATTAAATTAAAAACCTATAAGCAGAAATTTGAACCTCTTCTATAATCAAATAAGGAACAAGACTCCCTAGATAACAATGTTGGGTGCCACCAGATTTTGTTTCCACTTTGTTATGAAGTAGCACCCGAAACTCCAACAAAAATCTCCTTCACTATCTGCACCTTGGCTGATGGTCAAACAGCATCAAGAAACAGAAATACCCATAACCCTAGTCAGACACAGAATGAAATAAGGCATCTCTTTCCTGGTTCCCTGGGATAGTCTGAGGAAGTCACAAATGATACATGAGACAGTAAATTTTAAAAGAAAGCTGGAGCAGTTAAAAATGGCTGTTTGTTCCTCATCATCTCCCTACAAGAGCAGCCAAGCACCCCACTACATTTACTCTGCCTGATTCCAGCACATGTTGGCAAACACAGAAGCATAAAACACGCAGGATTCCCCACCTGTATTACACAGTTTCCCCCTGTGAAGACCAACACTAATCACAAAAGTTTTCCCACTGAGTCTGGTGATTGAACTGTCTTGATACATAAAAAGTCCACATAGGAAAATGTGTGTCCTCTGAGACTCCGTATATTTCTTCAGGATTTCTTAGTGTTACTCCTCATTATATGCTGAGGGTTGCAATTCAAAATAGGCCTCATTTCTTTTACTAGGCTCCAGTCCTCCAGTTACAAAGATGAATCATGCCACCTCTCTCCCAAAGACAGGCTGGACCTACTTCACACACCTCTTCACAGTTCAAACACTGCCCCATACACAATTAGCATGCAAGACTAGTTGCCTGAGGATATTGTAGAGGCCAGGAGTATTAACAGGTTCAAAGTAGGATTAGACAAATCCATGCAGGATAAAGGTCCATCAGCGGATGATCACTAACCACTATTATCTGAAACCCACAGAACATGTTAGGAGAAGCACTGCTGTGTCTGTGTCCTACATCTTAGCCTCTTCCTGGGGATTGACTGCTGTGCAAGGCTAAACACAAGACACTGCTCTGGACAGTTTGGCAGTCCTTATAGGAAGGAGAAACAACAACATGGCCATGAAACTGCGAACCAAAAGTCAATAGTGACAGCAATGAAGGCAAAGAAGCAAAAAAAACCAAAAAACAAAACTCTTTTTAAAGGGAACCCTAATTATTGAAGACAGAACACAGACTGTAAACCCATTCCATCACTCCTTCCCCTTCTATGTTCCCTTTGGTCCTTGCTCCAAAGACGAACAGGCTGGGCATACTAGAGTCAGTGACACTTGCCTCTCTGCTCAGGAGTCAGCTACGGGACAGCTGTGGTGGGTCTGAGTTTGGAGAGAGCCATCCTGAACCCTTGTCTCCTTCAAAGCACCCAAAGCTGACCCCTCTGAATCCCCCTCCCAGCCCACAGCCCTCTGCCACTTGCATTTTCAGACATTCAAAACTCGGCTAACTTTCACAGTGAGGGATGAGTCTAACAGAACAAGACTGTTTCTGAGTTATTTTATCATTAGTTCTTTTAACAGAGTTGTTTCCTTTACCTGCTACCGTTCGCATTTAGAAGTCCTTCATTTTGAGAACATTTTCTTTAGTGGATGAAAAATGTGCTTTTGAAGTATTTCTGCTTGGAAACATTTTCATAAGATAAAAATTACTTCAAGAGTCATTTTTTACCAATGCAACATTTTCATTTAAAGTAGACAAACAACAAAGTGGCTTAATGGTTCTTTGTGCCTTAGTTACAGGCAACATTTTAATGAAAAAAAATCCTGCCCAGGTACTTAAATAAGTACGCAAAAATAAGATTCATTTCTGGCTAAATTCAGAGTAAGACATTTAAAGGTACATGCTTCCTCCTGGTGTCTAGAAAGTCTGAAATATAACTATGCTGTGGTGCTATTGATGCAATTTGGAGGCTACTAAATTTGGGGAATCAAACAGACACAGTAGTGATCAGGGTCAAAGCTGTTTTAGTTATGCCAGTTCTTAGGCAGAGAAGAATCAAAAATCTTTCTACTTTTATTTGAATAAAAATAAAATATTTGCAGTAAATATACAAATATTTTAGATACAGCAAAATATCTCATCTGCTGCCTTAATTATATATGTTATAAATTAATACTTACGTTTTCAAAACACAGGTAGCTTTAAAAATATTTTAGGTAACAATAATGTTAAAATGAAAAAATGTCACTGAATTAAGTAATTCTGAAGAAATAATAATATTTCATTTGGAAGGGTGGAAGTGGCATTCAATTTTCTTTCCTCTGAAAATGTTTACTAAAATATATATAATTCAAAAAAGTTTCAGTGACCTGAACAGAATTACTCCAGGAAGGGAAGAAGGAAGTACTTATCAAAATATTGAGTCCAATTCTGTATGCTTCTAAGAAAATACTTTCATTCGGATAATTTTAATTTATACATCATATTTTTTATTGCTCTTTAAATCATGCAGCTTGAACGCTTGGCTTGTATTCTTCTCCAGCTACTCATGATGCAAAATTAGACATCCTTTTGCACACATCCCTTGAGGGGTTGTGGGTGGATCTTGCCACTGGACGCTACAAAATATCCTCAAATCAAGAGCTTTCTGTGTTAAACAATTCAAATCCCAGGAGCCCATCCAGCCAATTTACCAAATATAAATATGGTCCCTCTGCCATTCACACTGAGCGCAGTGAATTCTGTGCAAAATCCCTGGGGAACCAGAAGAAATATTTTAATGTTTAGCAGTAGTCTTTAATTTTGCATTCAAATTATGTCACTGACCACTTTTCTCTTTCCTCCTGAGGCAAGTGTCTTCCTCAGAAGGCAGGTTTTAGGAGAAATACCTCACAGTCCTTTTCCTGAACACGCTGGCTGACCCTAGGGCTGCCTTGTTCATTGGTTTAACAGCAGCCAGTGGATTCTCTCCTAACACATGACCAGGTAAATGAACAGCAAAACACCTATGGATAGGGTGTGTCCCTAAGGGAAGCAGGGCTTTATGCCTACACTCAAGGTTACTCAACATTTCCCAGTATAAGATCTTATTTCCAGTTCCTTACAGCTTTGCTAAATAAACTGGCCTGAAGTCTTCCATAATGAGGCTCTGCCTCAGGCTGTGTGTTTTGGAGAACTGCTCGTGTTACTAATAAGGCAATAATCCATACTGCAGCTCGATTAGTAGTCAAAATGGTTGACAAAATCTGTAATTATAAAAAGAAAAGTTCCTTTTGCTGACATATCAAAACAGACCTCTCAGACCGCAATGGGGAACAGCCACGATAAAAGATTCTCTGCTCCATTAGCTGCAAGGAGAGTGGGTAGGAGTTTGGCCTGAATAAAACATACTGTGGAAGGAAGAAATATTAGAATCAAATGCTCATATAAAAGCTTTGCTGCAACATCAATAATCTTCAAAGTACTTAACTGGGGAGGTAGGCACTGCAATGCCTCTCTGACAGATGGGAATATGGAGGCACAAAGAAGCAGCATGGTTCCTTGCAGGCCCATGGAAGGCAGCAGTGTAAGCCTCAGAGAGCATCCTGGGGTGCAAAAAAAAGGCACCCAGAAAGAGATGCTAAAAATCCCCCCCTTACTTCTGAGATTTATTTTACTACCACTGCAGTCAGAAACAAGTTGCACAATGTCTCACTAGAATTGAAATTGTTTTCTCATGGGAAGCACAGAAAATTTCTCACCGGGAATAGCAACAATTGTTATCTTCTAGGATGTAGAGTTTTCATAAAGTGAGCAAATAAATTGAACTATGAGAATCAAAAGGTATTAGACTGAGCAAATTTTTTTTGCAGGAAAGAAATACTAAAAACTAACACAGAAATTATATCAATGACATAATTGAGAGCACATTACCATAAAAACAGCACCTCTTGCTAGAAAGGATTTTACTAGGGACTCTACAAGCCTTTCTCTCCCTGCCCTGGGAGAGAGGTGAGTGCCCCGTGGGGCTGGGCTGTGTGTGCAAAGACTGGGGTGAGTCCTGGAGGGCAGCCTGGGCATGGCTGAGCCTCCCACTGGTAACAAGGGTGGCCTCTTCAGCAGCCCAGCACAAGCTGAGATGAATCTTGCTGTAAATTAATTTAGAAAAGTGAGCAGACACACAGGCGGGGTCTGTGCGGGGTTGGCACACACAGCTATTTCCAAGCAGACGGTCACTTCCTCCTCCTGCCTGAAATGAGCCTCATCCCACGCAAAGTTTCCAAGCCTTTCATTAGTGGTTGTGTTAGTGTGTAATAGCTATAATGAGAAGGCCATAAAAATCCAAAGTTAGCTGAGGGTCCTTAACCATTATGTGGCTCTCTTTCCAGATTTTTATTTAAACTTTATTGACTGCCACATAAGATCAAGCAACAACAAGCAACATTTGTATTACAGCTGTATTATTTAATTCCCATTAGCTGAAAATGCCAGGCTACTGGCCAGTAGCTCAGGAAAATAAGTGGTGACAGGTGAAAGAAAAATACCCTTCCTGTACCTCTTCAAGCCACTTTAAAGCCTGAGGCTCTGCAATGTCATTTACACCTAATGAAACCTAATGTCAGACCACACTATTTAGCCAAATGTTATCCTTTCAGGAAAAAAATGGACCTTGCTACTTTTAAGGACATGGTGCTCTTTCTGGCCATAATTTCTACTGTCAAATTAAACCATGATAGAACTGATCCCTTTAGATTTGCTATTAACTTATTTATTTCTGCTTTTGAAGGTGCACTTAACACCACCTTATATATTGGGAGATCTAGGTGCTGAAAGCTGTAATTTGCCCTCTGGTTTAATTAGATCAATGACTTTATTGGACAGCCTAAAATGTCTGAAGTAATAATCACAGTCCAAACTTTTAATTCTGAATCAAGCACAAAAAGAGGAGTGCACACTTCTCTTCAGTAAAGAGTGAAGTATTTTAAAGGGCTGCTTTCATCTCTAATGGCTGCACTATCATTTTGCAGTTCATTTTCAAATGTTTTGGACAGCCCACTAACACAGCAAATGTAGAGTAACAACAGAGACTCAACGTTTTCCATCACGTTCTTACAGTTTTCAAGACAAGTCCAGGAAGCAAAATTAGCAGAGTGCAAATTCATATTGATCTGCCTGGCTTCTGGAAAAATAATTTTTCTTTCAATGTCAATTAAAGTTAACAAAGTGAGATTTCAATCAGGTTACTTAAGTAAAAGGTCACAAGAATGGGTTAAGAGAAGATTAATCGCATTCACACAAATATCACTTTCTCAGAGAAACATACTCTGTGTTCAAAGAAAAGCAAGCAGTATATGAATTTTAAGAGATGAGATGTAATCGAGTTTCATCAAGCTCCTTCAACTTCAGTAATTTTCTTATTTGCTGCATTCATTAAGCAAGTCCAGTGTTTTACAAAAAGGAAGGAAGGAAGGGAAGGAAGGGAAGGAAGGGAAGGGGGGAAGGAAGGGAAAGGAGGGAGGGAGGGAGGAAGGAGGGAAGGAGGGAAGGAAGGAAGGGGAAGGAAGGAAGGAAGGAAGGAAGGAAGAGGAAGGAAGGAAGGAAGGAAGGAAGGAAGGAAGGAAGGAAGGAAGGAAGGAAGGAAGGAAGGAAGAAGGAAGGAAGGAAGGAAGGAAAAGAAGGAAGGAAGGAAAGGAAGGAGGAAGGAAGGAAGGAAGGAAGGAAGGAAGGAAGGAAGGAAGGAAGGAAGGAAGGAAGGAAGGAAGGAAGGAAGGAAGGAAGGAAGGAAGGAAGGAAGGAAGGAAGATCCCCTTTAGGATTTGCAATACAGATATCTGAGGATTTTGCAATACAGAACTTTGTGCCAAAAATAGTCCTATTGATTACAAGGGATTAAAATTACTTCTTAACATAGAAGCAGTGGAATCTGGCCTTGAGCAAAATCACGCTAAAAACTCAGAATATAAATTAGAAAAAACAGTCAATGAACTGAATATTCATGCTTTGCAAGAGAATCAAAGAAATGTTGGGTGGAAGAGACTTCTGAGGGTCTCGAGTCCAACCTCCCAAGTTGGCCATAACTTTGTCCCCCTCCTGTACTACCCTCCTAGAGAAATGTGTTTCCAAATGGCCAACAAGAACCTCCCATTTCCTGCTGTTTTCAACTATTACCCCTTGCATGGTTTGTGCCAGAACTGAGAAGACACTGTCTCTGTTATCCTTGTAACCACCCTTTAAGTCACTGCAAGTTGCCATTCAATACCCTTTAGTCTCTTACCTAGAACTAAACAAGACCAGCTTCCTCAGTTCTTTCTTGCAGGTTGAGTGTTCCAGGCCCTGGACCATCATTATAGTCCTCTACAATTCCTCCATATCACTCCTGAGCAGGAATGGGATGAGGGGACAGAAAAGGGATGCAACTGGACTCACTATTCCAAGTGCAGACTCACCAACACAAAGTAGAGGAGGGTAACAGATCAGCTTTAACTGGAACATGAACAGAATACAGCTGTCTCTAGGAAGAGCAGACTTATCCCATTTAGGCAGGCAAGCTCAGATCCGAATTCCAGACTTTTCTGTCGTACTACAGTTTGATACTAAGGCTTACTAAATGCAATAAAATGTGATTTTTAATTACTTTTGACTTATAACACCATATAGCATGGGGAGAGCCATTTGCTTGTACAGATCCTTATCTCACTGATTTAATTTGGAGGAAACTGAACTAAGTTACAAAATTAGTAGCTTTCCTTGTAGGGTCAGAGAAAGAAGTAGAGATGATTTTGTCTGCACTTTTGGAGTGCAGTCATGCACACCTAACTAGTGCAGTCAGCTACCAGGATCAGACACACAAATCTAAAAGGCTTCACACAGTCATGTATTTGTAAGACTTCTGATGTGCAAAAAAAAATTAAGAATACATGATTAGGACACTGAATTTACAGAACTGAGTCTCCCTTAGGCCAGAAATTCCTAAGGAGTATTTCGGAATAAATATTTGCCAAGGACAATGAGGTCTCTCAATGACGGATTCTTTGGAATTTAAAATAAACATCTATCATTATGTGTTTAGAGTCTATCTGTAAAATGACAGGAATTTTGTGGCTAAAGCAGCAACAGAGGACTTTGGACTTGTGTTCAATTCTTGGATTTGCCACAAATTTCCTCTGAAGGGCCGGATGTTTGTCTTCCTGTAGCTCTGCTCCCCAACTGCACATACAGAGAATCATGTTCCCTTTCACCCTAATTACTTTTGTAACCAAAAGCAATTAACAGAAATTTTTTTCACATTATGATTATTAAAAAAGGCATGTCAGCCATAGCAAGGACCTTCAGGAAGCCAGAGGGCATTCCTTATAGATGTGTCTAGCTTGGAAAAGGCCCAGCACTGCCAAGTCCACCACTAACTCAAGTCCCCAAGTGCCACACCTACGTGCTGGACAACAGCTTTGTCCTAATCTCCAATCTAAACCTCCTCTGGCACAACTTGAGGCTATTTTCTCTTATCCTGTCATTTGTTACCCAGGAGGCAAGACCGAACTTTCTATACCCTCCTTTCAGGAAGTTGTAGAGAGCAACAAAATCACCCTGGGCCTCCTTTTCCCCAGGCTAAACAACCTCAGGTACCCCTCAAAAGACGTGTGCCTCTAAACCCTTCACCAGCCTCACTGCCCTTATTTGGGCACTACCTTGTGCTGCCCCCACCAACTTTCTCCCTCCCCTACATTTCCCCACGTGGGATGAAGAGCAGCTCCTGGGCATAGTGCCAGAGCAGCTGCTACAATAATAGGTGGAGATCATATTTTGGGTCTAGGAAGAGGCTCACAGTTATTATGAGCTAAGGGGACCAGACACAAAGCTGTTTTAAACGTAGGATGGTTACCCAGCTATGCAACCTGACCACATGCACTGGGAATATGTGCCACAATGAGCAGTTACAAGCAGAGATGGGAAAGGCTGAAACACCTTGCTTGTTTTCCAATACCTGTGCTAGACTAAGTCTGCTCCTTCAGCAGGACCTGCCCAGCCACAACACTTTGCTGTTTAAACAAACCACTTCTATGCTGGATTCAGTCAGCCACTTGTAGACAACAGTGCCAAGTGTAAAATGACTCTTCATCTTGACCACTTTAGGCCTTCTTTGCTGCTTCTCTTTTCCTCCTTCCCTTCCAGTTCAGTCCCTCTCTACTTCTTTCCATTTATTTCTCCTTACCTCCTAATTCAAACTTTCTACCTCTCCGAGAAACAGGAGCTTCCCATGACAGCTCTCATCACATTCCTCACTTCGCTCATCAATTTTACCTCTCTTCATTGACTTGCTTCTAACTTCTCCTTCAGAATGTTACTTAAGTGGCTCACAGCCTTCTCACAAAGCCTCACAAATGGGGCAAATCACAGTGGAAAACCAAAACTGAAACTGTTTTACCTGGCTAAGACTTTGACAGAAACCTGATGTGACATATTGGACCTCAGACAATTATCCATATAGCTTGCACTCACACTACTGATTCAGTCCTGAACTTACTTTGGAGAGCATGATTCATCAACATTAGGGAAAATGGTCAAAATTTCAGGTAACTAACCTGTAAATCTCAAAGGGGGTTTTATGAATAAGAACGTTAATAGTTACAAAGTCACATATTACAAGTCTTCCTTGCATGGTTAACTGGATCTTGTTAAATCCAGTTAAGAGGCATCAAGGATGAAAGGATGAAAATAAAGGCTGAAAGTGCATTTGAAATAATGCATCTATGCATAACACTGATGGGAATTATTAGGAAAATCTGTCCAGTTCTGTTTTCCTAACTTCAAGAACATGGAAAACCTCCAAAATGTACATGAATATGAAATACAGTTAATACTATTATTAACAGATAGCAAGTTCTGGATTTCAAAGACAGGGAGAACTGTCCAAATAATCCCAAGCTTTGGGAATCTGCTCAACTCTCACTGAGCCCCAGAGCTCCTTTTAGCACGGCTATGATTCATGTCTTTTCTCTAGATTCAAATTCTTATAATTGACAGTGCCTTTGTGTTTTGTTACAATCTTGTCCTTCAAATTCCTCCATAAACCCACTTTTCCCAAAAACTCAACATTAGTCCAGTTACTCACTCCTGTCAGGCCCTCAGCGGATTTCAGTGTGCTTTACTTAGGTCCCACAGGAAAAGCAGTGCCCTAAATGAAATCAGTTCCCAGGGAAGCTTAAATTGCATATGTTTTTGGACAAGAACTTGTTTCTTCATGAAGGGGATGAGATTTTTGCACCAGGTTTAGTAGAGCAGGGTGACATGTAATGTTACCATTTATATATACATTCCAGTGTTTATGTAAGCAGTTTCATCAAATCCATCATGGTATTATGTAGATGGTTAAAATTAAGCAGTGTAGTATGTAAGTGTTTATAGGATTAGACCCAGAGATTTGAAGCATATAAAAGACAAGTTCTGTCTAGAGCCACTATGTGAGAAATGATGAGCTGAAGGCAGGAATAATGCCAGCAGTCTGACCCTGTATTTTTTTGCAAGTGCAATGACTACTACCACAAGATCCAAATTTGAGGGGCAAAAATTACAGATCAAAGTTTAAGAATTCAGGAGTCACAGGAGGACGAATATGAAATTTTTGCAGTGCCTGCAAATCCTTGAACATTTCAGATTCATGGCGCACATTTCTGAAAACAAAAACTCAATAGTTCCCCACTGCTCTTAACACAAGCAGTGCCTGATGTTTGCTTCACTGTTCACTGAGTCTGCGAATGACAGGAAGAATGTTGACATTTTGTGCCACACGTACGGGAAGAAACAGATCATCTCCCTCTGAAAGGTGCTTTATTTTATGTGAGAAAAGACAAAACTCTGAGCTCCACATCAAATAAATCATACAATAAGAACATTATTTTTAAAGGGAATGAGTATTTTGCATATTAATATTAAATGACATCTGAGCAGCAAATATAGAAATTATAATATTCAGTCTCTCGCAGAGAGCTGACACAGAGCAGAGGAGTTCTGGTTACCAAGCTGTCTTAAATCCACAGCCTCAAAAAAAAAAGCTTCATCAAAATTTAATATTCATGCAATAGGGACTCTTTCATTGTTATGAAAACTGATTAGGGCCAAACATAAATCTTGGGTGCTTCATTTACTCCCTTCCTCCACTAGAAAAAATGAGGTGCAAAAATCAACCCAAAGAAAAAAAATAAACCTGGCAAACATTTTCTTGGCAGCATTTCAGGGAGCTACTATTTTGTATTTGGTAAAGATGCAGTCCTTACCAGCCAACACAGAGACCCTTACAAGGAAACGGAAGGGACATTAGTAATTCAAATAAGGGACAAAAGAGACAGACTAAAATTAAAATGTGTACAATTATTTTCCAGCAAACCAGCAACAGCATATAATCTAGTAGGAAAGGGGAAAGAGAGAGCTGATAATTTTTTTTTGCAAAGATGTGGGCAAAGCTCTTCTTTTTGAAGAAGTCACAGAGCTAAAATAACCATATTGTTAGGCAGTGACTCATGGGAACAAAGACAACAATGCTATCTAGGATCGTTATACTGGTGCCTTTTAATCATAATGTTGGTACAGTTTTCCCTCACTCTGACCTAGTTTAAATAGTTTAGAAAGCTTAATAGGCAATGCTGCTTACAGCACTGTTAGGAGGACCTGAATATATACAACAAGTTCTTTTGTGAATGAAAATTACTGATTCATGGCCCGTTACACTCCATGAATTCAGAGAAACAACAGTGAAGTTAACTCACGGAAGTTTCACACAACTGAATCTGAATTTGTCCTCCTGCACTTTCTAAACATTCATGTTGGCAATCTGGCATCGTCAACACGGCATGTCCTGGAACAGCCACCCGAGTCACAGTGCTTCAGTGACAGCAGGGCACAACCCACCTAGGAGCAAAGTATAGGTAAAAATTCTAAATTTAAAAACCACTAAGTTGAGCAGGAAATGTTTTTAGTTCTCATAAAAAAGATTTATGAGAACAATGCTTGCACTGAAGTTTTTTTTATAGAAGTTTTTGTGTTTTAACTGACAGGCTGGAAATCAAGAATTTTCAGTCTTGGAGTTTTCAATGAAAACAAAAATGTTGCCAGTAACCGCCATTTCCAGTAGAAATATCCTTTTGGCAAGAAATGATATCTTTGTTCATTTTCTTATTGAAAAACATCGATCCGTTCCAGTGATTGATGTCAACTATAGGACACAACTGTATTTTCCATGGGATAACTGATGAACTTGCTTTTAGTGTTAACTAGATTAATGCCTGCTATCATCTGCAAGTTTATAGTCCACCAAAATATAAAACCCACTTTTCTGAACCTCTGGCTCTGAAGTCACATACGTTACCTACAGACACTGCCTGAACTCGTGCTGAACATAATTAAGTTGCTCCGTGTATCCCCGTGTGCTGCACTGGCCATTGCTCTTGATTTGCAGGGTGAATTTTTCTCCCACCGTAAAGCCCAGGCAAATCTACTGGAATCATTAAGGGGCTTTGCTCAGCTGCAGCAGTGACAGCCCCACAAGGGACACCCTGCCCTTCCTCTGCTGCTTAGTCTGGGTCAGCTCCAGGATCCCACAGAGACCGGCATAAAGGACAGTGATGAAAATGAACCATAAAAGAAACTCATGAGGTCAAGCCAGTGTGTGCATTTACTCTACCCAAGATTCAATGCTTGGTAGCAGGGAGCTGTAAGACCTTCTCCAGTGATTGGGTTGGGAAAGGCAACTCCTAACATCTATGTTCTGACTTGAATTAGAAAAATGAAGCTATCTTTCCAGAATTATTGACCAACAAACCTATTTCACTAGATTTCACACAACCAGGATTTATTTTTTTCTCCCATCTGCCTCTCTGGCTCCTGAGAGGTATTCTCAATTATACAGAGGAAACAGATGCCTTGATTTCTCCATGTGGTTCAGTCCTGGACTATTACATGGAAAAATGTCCCCATTGGGATTTTCAGAAGCATTGGCTTAATCCTCCTCCCACAAAAACCACTGGTAAAAACACCCATGAATCTGCAGTTAGAAGAAAAGAGGACAGTGCTAAACACTGTCAAAAACATTACTATTGCCACATGTGGACATGAACTAATCTTGTTAGAGAAAACTGCTCTTCTTAATATCAGATAGATTCTACTTTCTCTAAATGAATAAAGATTAATCCACAGCAAAAATTCTTCTTAAAGAAGGTTTTCTCAAGGCAAATTAAGGGAAAGGATTTTTAGGTAGCGTATTGGAAAAAACCACAAACTAGAGCAGACCACCAGGCAGCTTGCAAGAGCAAAAGTTTACTTTGTAAAACCAAACTTTGCAACTTTAATTTTGTTAACATGAGCGTATCCTCTAATTTTATCTACAGCTACCACCTTCTCCAAGTTACAATTGCCAAAAAAGGTCAAAATATCTTAACGCTACATTCCACCAAGTCACTAAATGGAACAGAAGTCATATTACTGTAATTCATAATTCAGAACTCAAATTTCATAAGACAACATAAGAAATGTCATTTTAACCACACTAATTCCTTCACAGTTAACATGAGTGGGTGTTGGTGCATTCCAAGCTGAAAAAAGCCATCTAATTTCAGCAAGTATACCACAAGCCAACTTGGCAACCCTCCACGTGGATCAGACAAATGTCTGCTCTGTTGAAGCTGAAGGCACAGTGATAATTATCATAGCTGATACTGCATCAGTGGTAATGACAGTGTGGTTTGTAAATATGAAACAAACTAGGATTCTCTCGTTCACAAAAAGGGGTTTGGTACTGCTGTGGGAACCCGCCATAAACCTGACAGATCTGAATGCGGCCCTTGATCCAAACTAGGGCACGTTCCTCTGTAACTGGGAAGTCATTCAATAGCTGCAGTGCACATTTAATTATCACACTTTTTGGGTGGGTGTTGGTAGAAGCCGGACAAACATATAGTATGACAATTATAAGACAATCACATCCACCAGAAGGGAGAAGCAGCCAGTGCCACCACTCCTACTGAAAGTAGAGATGCTGGGACCATTTTTCACTGTGCTCAGTACCTTGCTCTTGGGGTCAGACAGCTCACCAGGAAGGAGCCAGCTCTCTCCAGAATAATTAAGCATGCTCAGTTAAAGTTCCCTAAGGCATTTAGCCAGTAAGAAAACCTCTCAAACGATGACATCAAGGGAAGAGAGAAAGGATACTCTCTCATTTAATTGGACAGCAGAAGAAGTCATAATGGCTGAAACAGGTAGGTATTTCCCAGCTCAAAACTGCAATCACAGAAGATACATCAGAAACCTAAGCATTGATTCCTACCCTGTCCCTCCAGTGGCAGCTGAGGCCAGAAGGGAACAGTGGTTTTGCAGAGGTTTTTGGCTCACAGAGCCCTTCTGACACACCACAAAGCAATGATCACATGCAGAAAATGAGCTGGCTCTGAAGGACTTGCAGGTGACCGAGCAGCCCTTCAAACCAATGGGAGGCTGGGCATACCCTCACCAAAAGCCAGTGATTAAAAAATAGCTTAAAATCCCTCATCTGTGGGATCTAAGCATGGACCAGAGGGTTTTCCCCAGAGCCATCTCAGATTTACTTACACACCCTGCCTTGTGCTTTAACTCCACAATGAGAATGCTACTCTACTTCTGTATTATTAAAAATTATAAAGCACTTGGAGAGTCTTCATGAGAGGTGAGCCTGGCATTTAAGGCAAGAAATATTATGAGATTTCCTTTCCAGCTACTAAGCAATATCCAGTCATTAGGAAAGATTCCTGATAAATAGACATTGGCTTCAATAAAATGTTTTTGGACAAGCTCTCCCCGGAAAAAAACCAAAATCAGTGGAACATTTTCAATTACTTCAAAACAATGTGATGTAGAAACGCAACAGCTATTTCCTATGTTTAATTGTCCCCCTCCCCATTTTATGCTATCTCTCTAAAATGCTAACAATCACTTAAAACCATGTGTTTTCACTTTCCCTCAGACCATCTTTTTCCATTAGAGAAGTTTTGAGCTCTTTCACTCACCAAAAACCTTATGCAGGGGCAGAGGAGAGCCAAACTAAACTTGAAATTTCCTCCACTCTCCTTTTTCATTTATTGGCCTTGCTCACATAGGATTCAACTCATCTCATCCCACGCTTCTCTCCACTCATTGCAGATGCGGGATTACCTGGAGAGTGGCTGACTTACTCTAGAGACTGGATTGGGGCTTCCCTGCTCCATTCTCCCTCCACTGCTTTTTTGTTAGAGAACACAATGAACTCCTAGTTATGATCATTTTATTCAGCTACACAGCTGTAACTGAATTGTCAGGTGGTTGTCAGCATCTACAATAAGAAAAAAAGAAGTATAATAGAAATCTTTATTGCTAGTCCTTAGAAGAAACAAATTAAATTGATTTGTGTATCTGGAGTAGTGGTGGATACTTGTATATGACAACTAATTGGATTTTAAAATAAAAGATGAATTTCACATTCCTGTCAGATTGTATGAAGCTAATAATCTTTATTATTTTATTATAATTATAGGTCCAGGTATATCAGAAATAGGTATATCAGAAATATTGTATCTTGACCTTGTGAGTCTCCTCTTTGATGACAGTTTTACCACCTATTTCATTAGCTGTCTGGCAAGTCAGTTTTGTAAAGACAAAGCAAAAGTGAGACGAATTTGCTGGAAGACAAACTCCAGACTGGACTGGGTGGTTTGCACTATTCTGTCACTGTTAATGGAGTTCAGCTCTATTGTGACAAAAGCCTCTGGTATGTAAAATGCTTACTTCACTGCCATAAAATTTTTTGTAATAAAACCAAAGAGGGACCTGCTATGCACCACCCTCCTCCCCCCCCCCCTTATGGAGACTGCCAACACCCACAGGGTTCATGCAGGCTCCAAAAATCATCCAACAACTGCTAAACAAAGCAGTTCTCATCCCCTCTCCAGTTCATCTCTGGAGTGGTCTATGCTCAGCCTTGTGCCATATAAAAGTAGCTTTAAATTCAAGATAAATTAGCCCACATGGAGTTCCGTGCTAGCATAGCTGAACTGCTCTGGGGAAGGCAGGTTACCTTATTGGCACACTGGTAAGAGCCAAAGCTGTGTCTCCTTTACTCTCACAAGAATAGGTAAGACAACAGATGAATTTTTAAGGCCCACACACGATTTCTCCCTTACAACCATTATTCCACATTGAAATGCAATCTTGCTTTCATTAGGAAAGAGATAGCTTCTAACTGAAGTTGCTATATCTGGAATGAAAACGTATGTATCATATGGCAGCCTCATTTTATTTCATTCACATCACACTGGAGCACCTACTTTTCCTCCTCCTGGTTCTTCAAGTGTAAGAGAGAGTTGTTGTTTGTGTATGGCATGCACATTAGCACAGATAAACTGCTCACCGAGTGTAATGATTAATGATTGAATAGTGCAGTTGTTGCAAAAATAAGTCATGCAGTGAAGAGAGATCTGAAGATTATATCTAACACCAGGGGATGGCTTATTAATCTTACTTCTTGAAGAATTCGTGAGTAAATCATTCTCCTTTATTAATGATATTTCACTTTGCTCCATGAGACATCTTTTATACATCCAGAAGGGCAATTATCTGTTTAGGCCAGGAAACAATATTAGTTACAGACGGTGCTCGAATCTAAGTTTGATCTAAGTCACTAAAATAGAAGAGGGAAAAAAAGAGTGAAGCACACTCCAAAGACTACCCCAAACAGGACTGCATTTCCAGGCAGGTTGTTTGGTTCCCCTCCACCTGGAAATTACAAATTATGTGCTTTTTTGAGTCTCAATTAATGTGGAGCTTGCATACTCTAATAATGATATAACAACTCAAGGAAAACTACATTACTTTTATGTCTTCTGTGTCTGAAGGAATTCTATTATATGTGAGGTGTTTAAACATGTCTGAAATGGTTTATTAATATAAAAGGCTTTCAAAGGGAGATCTTAAATTCTTGATCACAATGAGATATTGAAGACAGAAAGTAGAGTTTATAATTTAAAAATAAAAAAATCCTCTTCTTGGTTCAAAACTCTCCTTTTCTCTAGCTGTCTGTCATCTGCTATCCACAAAAACATTGGAAGATTTAAGGAGGGAATACAGGCTCCTGTTTAATAGTAGTATTCCAAGAACCATAACATAAAAAATACACAATGTTAATATAAACATATAAATAATCTCCAAAAGGACATTCAGCAATTAGTTTTAAAGAGCTTGGGTATGAAAATCAGAAATTTAAAGTATTATAGAAATTGCATTAGATAATATGAATTGATCACAGAAGTGCTTTGCAGATTCACAAAACTTTGACAAATATCTTACCATGGATTTCAAAATATTACTAAGCTGAGTCATAGTTACCCTTTAGATTAATGGATCAATTAAATGCAACAGGTAATTAATGAAAGGCAGCACGATCTAGTAAATAGAAACATAAGGAGACCCAAGAAATATGTGGAAGTTGTACTTTTTTTTCAAGTATGGATTAAGGCTAAGGACAATGTTCAAGGAGGAGTCTGCAGAGATGCTCTTACATGTGAGGGCATTTCACAAAGACACTGCAGGCTCTAATATGTGATAGGGACACCTGGCTTACCAAGTGTTGTGTGGAGAATTGCACTTTCCCCAAATACCCCTGTACATATCTGGTGACTTAGAGCTGCTCATTTGGGTGTCACAGGTTCTGCTGCTGCCAGTCTGCTCAGCTCAAAGCTGGAAAATGGTATTTAGAGCAAAAGAACCAGAGCTCTGCCTTGTAAAGAAATTACAAATGAACCTGCAGTGAGGGATCTGTTTGGGTTTTGGAAACATGAACATCCTTCCAGAATATGTTTGATATCTCTTAATTAAACTTCTTTCATTAAAAAAAAAAAAATCATAACTGGAAAATCTGGTAGAAAAATACTAGTTTAATAAGGTACTTATATTGAAAGGGGGGAAAGAAGCATTCAGCAGTGCAACAGTCCCATTTTCAGAATGAACAATCTCTAGTAAAGTGCCAATTTTTTTGACAGTACCAATCTGCCTGTGCCTGACCATGAGAGTACATTTTCATCACTAAAAAATGCTTTTCTCTGGAACCTGAAGTTGCTTTACGTTTTTAGTTTTAAGTTGCTTGTTGCAAAAAAAAAAAAAAAAAAAAAGGAAAAAAGGAAAAAGAGAAGTCATGAAAGAAACAGAACTGATCTAATAAAACTGGTTCAGGATTTTTCACTTGAGTACATTCTAGAAATTCCTAATTTTCATTGTACTTTTCTTTTGACTGAAGAAAATAGTGAGCATCTTAAACATAGCTTAAACCCAAAAATATGCAGGTCAAAATAAGACTGCACTTCGTATCAAAGGCTGGGTCTGACTGCAATGTGTTTTCAAGCACCCAGCTTCAGGTCCTATATTTTTTATTTGCATTTTTGAGCTCATTTGACCAAAATTACACAAGAGCCCCTTTCCCCTAAATACCCACGGCACATTAAGATTCTATTGCACTGGTTCATTTCAAATCCAGATTTTACATTACCTGATAATCATTACACTACTGACACAGGCCATACCTGTTTGTCCACATAGCATACAAAATTGGAGAAATGGGGTTTATTAAAAGCCATCCTTTCACATTCCTTGGTGTAAAAAGGTATGCTGAAGCTTTTGGGCTGCTTCAGTCTATCCCACTGAAGTTTATAAAATAAAGGTTTGGCCTGCAGTGCAGTTATCCATTACAAAGAGACCATAGTCTATTACCTGAACTTGATCTTTCCCACCACTCAGACCCACATCACAGCTCCAGGTTTAGCATCTGCCCCTCATGCAGAAAAGCCTCAACACAAAAGTCAGATCCAAAGCCACATTTCTAGAACACAAGAATCTGTACAGGAGCTACAACATTGCCCTGGATTTGCTGACAGTAATTTCAAAGAACGAAGGTAAAAAAACGAAGCACTGTGTTTGAAAACGGAATTATATATTTTCATTGGAACTACCTCTGGCCTCGTGCAGGCCTCAGTGACTAGAAAACCAGGTCCCAAAGTGATTAGAAAAGGAGAATAGACGTTAATAATATTGATTCTTCTCTGAGAATTCCCTGCAGTCCTGCTCAGGGAACCAAGGTTGTGAACAGTAGCAAAAAATCCAGCTTTTCCAGCAGGTGCCTAGGTAATATTTGAGAAGCAAGCAAATATGTGATCCTTTTAGGGACAAGCATAAACCCCATCGGCTGTGTGAACCAATGTCTCACCCTGCTAATCTGGAATGTTAGCAGATATGTTCAGATTCTCAAGCCTGACCTGCTTCTGAGAAGAGAATTATTCAAATAGGTTACACCAAAATAATCAGCAGTTAAAAACTAACATCAGTAGATAGTGACTCTATCAGCACTTTTTTCTTGCTGCATTTTTTTTCCTTAAGTAATTAAAAAGTGTCTCTGAAAGAGCAGTATGTACAGTATGTCATAAAGTCTCTCTGAACTACCTATATTTACCCCTGAAAGTGAATTCTTTATAAGACCTAGGATATCAAAGAAACGAGGGATCAAAGTAGTTTTAATAAGCAACCCAGTGTTTGTAGAACCTGCACTTTCATGTATCATGTTTTGTTCAAGTTTTTAATTTCAGTTCCTCACCACAGAAGGCACTTAAGATAACTATCTATAACCATATTGTCATGTTGAATCCTTTGATTATTTAACATGTACACCTTAGTGAAACAAAAATGCCTTTTTTTCCCCATAATATTTGGACTTCATTGTATTCTCTCACATGAAACATAGATTTGATTTGTTTGATAGTTGGATCACATAGTAGCACCATTTTCTTTAGTATTTCTATTTATATATTAGTAAAGTTCAATGTAGCACAGTTTTATCTATTCCCATACACAGATGTGATCTGTAACACCTTGATCTTTTATAAATTTCCAAATAAACACGTAACAAAAGACTGTAAGATCTACAGAAAACAAAGTTAACTGGGCCTTAAAAGAGAAACCAGAGGTTCCCCAGTGAACACCAGTATGCTCTCTAACATAGTAAAATCAGTTTCTCACCCTCTTACTTACTTGAAATTAGAACTCTGCTACGTTTACAAATTATTTTGTGGTGAAAGCAAATGACTTAAAAACCCCAAAACTCCCATATATGTTTGATCTATAGTCATAATAAAATTGTCAATAAAGACTGAGAATTATTACATTCTTGCTGAGAAGCACAGACTGAAAGATGAAGGAACTCTAAGATGAGACTGTATGCAAAAAGCAATAATGACAAATGGATCTGGTAGCTACTCCAACACCACGTCTGGATATACATTTTTTTATTTTGCTCTGAAAATTACCATACTGTTAGCTTGGAATCTGAGTGAGCAATTAAGTTAAAAACCTTAACAGTAGCATACTAAAATATAAGCAGGCAGGTTTATTTTCTCCCCTTTTTTCTCCTTTCTATGTCTTACAGTAGGATCCACAGGCCTAAAGAGGGAAGACTGTTCACAGAAGATACACAAGATTAATTCCAACCATTATGGGAAGTAAAAGCTGGTGGTATGAGCACCTAGGTGACAGTTTAAAGGATCCCTTAAAATAAGGGAGGGTTTTTCCGCAGCTTTCACCAGTGTGACTCCAGCTACTTAGTTCTCATTCAGCAAAGAACACTGGAATGGTTTTCTGGACATTTCAGATACAAATGCATCCCTTCAGCCTTTCTGAATACCTTGTAAAACAGGGAACCTCGACTTCAACCCCAGCACCACAATAAGCACAGTAGCACTAGCATCAAGGTATCTCAGGAAAACATTGTCAATAGAAACAAAAATGTGCTATTTGGGCTAATATATAAAGAAGATGAGATTTCGTGCTTCTGTTTTATCACACTTAGTGCTCACCTGACCCACCCCAAAATAGGGATCTTCCTAAACAGGATGGCTCTCAAGTCTAATGGAGCCTTCAAAATGAAACAAAACCTTGTACTGAACAGCAATCAGTGGTAACAGTCTCAGACTACCTTTCCACAATTCAGATGACAAAAGCATGCTGGTTCCAAGTCTTTAGCTCTGGTTCCCTGCAATTCCACAAAGGAATGAGGGTGGTGTAGGAGGGAGGATAACTGGTCAACACAGCTCACTTGGCTTCTGCACATAGGAAATAACTTCAGGGGAAAGTTCCAAAAGAGGAATTTAATTCCCAGACAATACAGGCAAGAGATTTCCCTGTGTTTCTTATCTTCTTGACCAGACTTAAATCAGGCTGTCATGTAATCAATGGACTATGATAGCCTGATTATCATGTAGGATAAGTGATATCTATTAGAAAAAATTGATCCTGACATAACTCAGAAAAGGCAGCAGCTTAAAGCTAGAGGCCACAGGCCCTGGACTGGCCTTTGTACATATTTAATGGCTGTCATTTTCCTGGAGGTGCCTGAAAACAGCAAAACTCTCAAGGTAAATCTATATTGATTGAATAATCCTTGTCATCTGTTAGGACTAACAAAGCTGTCACAGTACAGCCACAAGCAAACAGATTTTATTTGATAACTTTCTTTCCATTTCACCATAGAAGCACAAGTACTAGAGTTTCAAGGGAGCCCCTTCATGTTTGGTCTGTTTTCACTCAGGTAATTCCCCAGTGGAGGCCCCTGTTTTCAGTGGCTGATTAACTGCCACGTACTTAATTAAACCTGCAGCATCAGAATTACAGTTTATGAAAGAACCAGAATCCGGCTGCCAGCGAACCCCCAATTCTGCAGGGCTTGTGCTATATTAGGAGCTGAGCCTGAATGATTATGGCTCGGAGCTTGATAAAGATTGTAGGGGTGGGTGTGCTTGAGGCTGTCCCTTGTGACAGCATCTCCCTTTATGAATACAGAAAAATTCATCAAACAGAAATCATTAAATGGAGCAGATGGGGTTTGCTGTGTGGCTGAGGCATACAGCACCAGAGATGATGAGCACTGCACGAGGCGGCCGGGCAGATCAAAACGACAGTCCCGGGGAAGGTGGGCAGTGCAGGACCTTTGCTGTTGTTGTCCTCTCCATGCACAACTTGCTTTTGTAGAGGTCAGAAACAGCGTTCCCCCCCAGTCACACTCCCCTTCAATCTCCTCCAAACCTCACCTGCTTCCTGTCTGCATCTGCCTCATGAAACCCTTGCAAAATGACTGGGAAAAATCAGTGTTGGGGAGAAGAAAAGCTCCCCACTTCCTTAATTCTCTTATTCCACATTCTAATAATATTTAAAACAACATGACAGTTGTTTGTGTTTTCATTGAATCCTTTTTAAATAGGTCAAACTTTTATTCTGTTTCTATTTTTAAAAGCTAGAAACTACTTCACTTCCCATGAGATTTAGGTGCCAGCACCTCAACACAGAACTGTATATGGACAGATTTGAGCTGTATTTCATTTCTTGAGGCCAATTCAACCTCTCTTGAAATGGAAGCACAAATCCAGGCATCCAAGCACCCCCAGAGAGGGTCATAAGAGATGCACATCCCACATGGGCCTTGTCCTGCCTCCACGTGTGAATTTCACCCTCACAGATTTTTGAAACATTGTTTTATTTTCAGTAGAAAATTCTGCCTCCTAAGCCTACAGAGAGCACCTCAATGTAAAAGCATGTTTATTCACCTTAAGCACATTTATCTCAACTGATTTTTTACCTTTTGTTAAAGGGTGTATCTTCTGCCCTCAAAGCACATGGAAAGAAAACAATTTAACAGGGAGCATAAAGTGGCAGATTTGGAGTCTCAGAATGAAAACTGGCAAAGGTGATTTTTTGTTTCATTGGGATGGTGAAATGTTGATTATGTTAACCTTCCCTGCAAGTTGCAGATGTTTCAGTTTTGCTTCATCTTCACCTACCAGAGCTCTTTTTGAATTCAAAAGGCCAGTAATTTTGGTTTATATTTCATCTTTATAGGCTGCCATAAAATCTATCAGTCTTAATGATCCTGTTAATTGTCTTTGATTTTTAGCACCATTTGCACAGATTTCTGTTCAAAAGTATACATATGCTCTTTCAATGCAATCATCTCACAAGTATTATTTATATGAAAAGCTGACCCATAGCTGAAATAGTGCCACTCAGGAATCTGGGAAGTTAGCTTCACACATATCAACAGTTCTAGAAATAAAATACAAAGTAAATAGCACCCTAGAAATTTTCCCCAGAAACAGGGTCTGTAGATCCTACATGCTCTTAAAAACACTGGAGGCTTGGATTTTTTATGATTGAAAGTCATCAGGAAGGACTCTGATGTTTTTCCCTTATAATTCTCTCACCTGAGAAAGCAGTAACTTGGAATACAAGCATTCCCTGCTGCTTAAACAGGAGAGCGCCTCAACCTAACTTTTCCACAGGAAGAGTATGAAACAACAAAATGAGGCTTTAGATGAGCCAGACAAGTGCTCATTGTGCCATTGCTCCCTCCTTTTACCATATAAAACATATCTCTCCTTAAGCATGCATGGATTAACTGATCTCAGGTTAGTGCAAATTGGGAGTAACTCCTTTGATCTCAGTTAAAGTAAATGATGTGGGAAACCTGCTGCCACTGCACCCATGTCCCTGTATGTCAGCATCCCATATCAACCAGCCTCCTCCTTGGGTCCCTTTGACAGTCCTGCAGACACCCCACACTGCACAGCCTTCACTTGAAGCTTGTTAGGTTTCTAAATATCAATTATAAGAAAAGAAAGAAAAACACTGAAAAAAAAAAATCTCCCATATTCTGCGACCTTCGCAGGTACCAGGGATAGCAGACAGCACCTCTATGTGTTTTAACACACCATGTTCACTCTGAAAGCCTTTCATAAGGAGATTCTCAGACAACTGAAGTAGCAGAGCTTGGTTCTCTCCTAAGGAAAAAAAAGAAGTTTGACATGCTTGGGCATTAACTCTGTGTGGATCTCATTTGAACCACCTTTAGATCAAAGCACAGGTTTTTCCTGGTTATGCTTAAAAAAAAACCACTTACTTTCTGGTTTCAAAAGGAAAAGATCTGCTGACTTAGACATCAATAGCTAGCTTAAAACTCAGTGAATAGCACTATTAACATTTTTTATATTTTATTGGGCCACTTGTTCCATTCCCACATCCAAATGCTTGGAGCTCTTTGTAAGCAGCCAGAGGAGAGGAAATACAGCAAAACCTTACCCATCTCAGAAACACCATCTCATTAAGACATTGCTGCTGTACAAACTGACTTTATGTGCCCTTATTCATTCGGTTAGAACATGGTGCCAATTTTTTTATATTCTCAGCTGGAAAAGGGGAATAGTCCTACCACAGTAAATGCTGCCTCTCTCCCCCCTCTTCGTTGCTCTGGTCTCCTGATGGACCCTACTGATGTTAATGTAATGTACCTGCCAGGAGGATTAAGCCTAGATTGCCTACAATCTGTTTTACAACACTAATGTGAGATACAGTGAGATAGGCAAAAGAAAACAATAATTACCTGACACATCAGTTTTCCTAACACAATTGTTTACATTCTACTTAAATTAAAAAAAAAAAAGTAGGAAAATATTCTTCCTTTTTTAACTAATGCAGCCCCAATCTCTTTCTGAGCTTTCAAAGTATGTACTTTTTTTTGTAAATATGCCAAAGTCAAGGCCTGTACAGCATGTGATCTATAATAAACTTCAAAAGAACACCTTTGACATTTTAGATAACTTGCAAATGATGATGCAGAAAGATCTTTTGCCACTACAAAGAAAGAACAAAAGAACCAACATGAAAGAGAAATCAATAAACATATGGCAATTAATAAAACATTTTCTATGAATACCCTACAAAGAGTTTTACAACAGTATAAAAATCCAACAGTTGTTTCAATGTGGATTTAAAAAGTATCAGCTGTTATATTAAGATATTCTTTTTAAGCAACAAAATGTACGTAAAATAACGGATATGGATTTTGTTGTAAATCCATCAGTTGCAGTGTTATGGATCAACTGGGAATTTTTTTTAAGGTGACCCAACAAATTCTGTAATGAAACCATCCATTTTTCAAAGAATAAAAACAATAGCTGGAATCAGAAGCATTTGTTTGTTGACGTATGGTTCAACTCAGCAAGTTTGGCCAGTTTTAGTGGCTTAAAAAAAATAATCCCGTCCTGGTTTTTTTAAAACACATCTATTGATTTTCTTTATAAGTAACATTACACTTACCATTAGGATGGACATTACAATATCTTCATTGTAACCTATGAGCAATAATTTATCATCATCATAAAGACAGATCTACTGGCACAATGTTAACCTACAGTCTTCCTTTTCATCAGGGAACAGTTCCAGTTCCATAAATATTGTCAATAAACCTTGTAAAGTCTGAGCAACCCAGAAGATAGCTTATACAGGGACGTGCTCCCCATACTTAATTAAACACCCTGATGGTCTGCTCAGTCTGTCCATTCTGGTCTCACAAAGATGTGGGTCTATTCTGGTGGTTTGCATTCATATATTCATATATTATGGCAATGATATCTAAAGAAAAGTTTTTAACTTCAGCATCAAACCATGACATGTATCTATTCACATGTTGGAAGCCCAGTTTGCCTATGTTGTTAGAGAACTCAAAAACTGAGGAAAACTGTTTATGAGTTTATCCTGCCTTGCTTCCAGACAGAAGAGTGAGAGTTCATTTTTGAGCCAGGCAGACAATTCATTTCATTGTCACCTATACAAAACCTGTGCCTGGAAAAGCCCAGAGAAATTCTGTTTCATTACATGGTTTTTAACGGGACCTTCTACCAACCCTAGAAAATAAATTGATGAAATAGCAAAAGAATGTGCATGCAGAAAACTCACAGTGCCACAAAGGAGAGGCTCTGCATTTCCTCGTGCAGTCCCTATATTCTGTGTGTGCAGGGGTGGGAGAGTTAGCAGTATTATGTTTTATGGTTTGATTGGTTTCCTTTATTGTATGCTATGCAAAGGTTGCACAGGAGATGGGTGGCCTACTTTAGTATTTTTATCAAGGCCATTGTAGATTATGTTCATATTTTCAGAACAGAACAAAGCACCTATTTTGAGGACGTGAGCAGAAGAAAAAAGCCAGAAGTACCCTGGTTAGCATAGCTCAGGTAAACCAGAATAAAATTCTTTCTATGCCCTGCATTAGGCTAAAGAGAAGCTATTTTTCATGATTATTGTTTTGAGACCTTCTCCTGAATGAGAACTTGGAGGTGATCAGTTTAACCTTCCAAGAAATACTGCATTTAGCTCCTCTCAGTTTTTTCAAGTGAGGCTTCGAGCACATTTGGCTTTCCACAACTTTATCTTTGCTCTTCCAGCACTGATGACTGGGGGGAGCCCAGCTCAAGAAGCAACAAACGCTGTCAGCCTGAAACTTAGTGTTAAATCCTCATCTCAACGAGCCAGGCAGGATGAACAGTGGCCCAAAGAACTTCTGGAAAACTGACAAACTAATCATGCATATAATTGCTTCTTGACTTTTGCTCCTGCTGTGACAGGACTTAATAATAACCTCAAAGGTTTGTGTTGGAACACACACACCATTTAAATGACTCCAGGATGACACACTGCAATGACATTATTAATTCTTGCAGGCCCGCTCTCCAGCATTTCCAAAAGATTCAAAACTAAATGGCTTAAAAGCCAGTAAGAGGAAGCGTGTGTCAGGTTATTTTTGCTAATTAGAACTTGAGGCTCATTGTAACACAGCTACGAACTTGTTTGATAGCTCCTTGAAGGCAGATGATTCAAATAAACATGTGAGCCAGTTTCTATAACTGCTTTCATGTCAAATTACTGAGCAGTCCTCTCAAATAGGAGCCATGAATGGAAAGCATCTATATTTTGGTTCATTTGATAATTAAAGACAAATTGAGAATTAAAGACAATGAATTCAAAAAGACTATCCCTCCACATACTGTTTGAAAAAGGAACTGGCACTTAGCACTCATATCAAGAGTCTACTCCAAAGCACTGAAGTCAATGGAAAGTGTCTTTCAACAAGGCAGTGTTTTGGATAAAGCCAAATAAGAAAATTATTTGTATGGAAAATGCTTCAGATCTCTAGAATGATTCAGTGCTCAGAAAACCAACCACACTTATTAAATATAGACCACAAGATAAACTGTTTCATTAGTCTCAACTGGAAGAGATTATCTGGCAATTCCCCTGCTGACGAGACTCTTTCAGGTTCATTATCATAAAATACTTCCTATTTTAAGAAAAGCTCATAATATATACTTTGGTGTTGTTAGACAATTTTCATATCAGAAATTAAGTTTTAACAGCTTGCATACAAAAATGGACTATTTTAAAAATTAATGCATACGCCCCCACCGCCAATCAAGTTTTGGAAAAGCCAAAATTCCCAATAAAGTTGAGTAAAATAAAGTGAGTGGTATGATCCCACAGGCAAAAAAAGAAAAAAAAGCATATTTAACAAATGTTAAAATAGATGACACTTGAAAATAAAAATCTGACAGTTTCAAGGTGACTTGTTCTCATTTTAGCATACATCTAAATGAAAAATAAGGATTAAACAAGAGCTATGTACCTCCCCAAAAGTAATATACTTTGCTTTGAATCAAATAAAATTCCTGGCTTGGCCTTAAACCATAT
This sequence comes from Monarcha castaneiventris obscurior, assembly GCA_026261815.1. NCBI lineage: Eukaryota > Metazoa > Chordata > Aves > Passeriformes > Monarchidae > Monarcha > Monarcha castaneiventris. Next base: position 8,254,777 of record JAMPIT010000712.1, on the reverse strand, counting down.
TTTTAATTCTGGAAAGGACTCCTTGGTGACCACTGTGGGTCATGGGAGCCTGTGGATTCGTGTCCAGGCTCAGGCAGCTCTGTGCCCACTACAGAGACCAGGGCACCTGTGCTTTGAAGAAAGCTGCATCAGAGGTGTTAACAAAGCACCAGTGCTTCCCAAGAAGAATACATATACCTGCCAAAATTAAATAATATTCTTTTCAAAATAATAAAAACTAGACATCCTTAGCTGGCAGAGAATTATTTGGTTTTCTTCTTTTATTTATTCTTTACTCCTATATCTTAGTTTAGATCTTTCAACTTTACTTACAGCTACCAGATTAAGCTGGAGAATTTATCACAATTATCCAACTCCCTGCTCTTTGCAGGGAAGCAGGTAGCCAGGAAATCTTTACATAGGAAAAAAAAAAAAATCATCAAAGAATTCTTGACTTGATTTAGGAACAGAATCTGATCACAGATATTGGCTAAGTTAGCACTCTAAAAACCGTTCATTTATTAAGCTGCATATATTTGGAGAGTTCACAGTGGCAAACACTGGGCTTTGGGGACTACCACAGAAAACTGTGTTTTGTGCTATCTGAGGGTTACAGGATCTCTCCCAGCAGTTCAATACCAGGGGTGTGGCCACAGCTTGACTGGCCTTTGCCTTTCCTAGGACAGTCAGAAGCAAACCACAATTCCAAAAACCAAGGGGCAATTCCAAATACTGTATTCATCCAACCAGTTCTCAGATTTCAAACACACTGAAGAGCACTGGTATTCAGAAAAGGAAGCTAATACTATAACTTTTTTCCCTTCCAGAAAGTCCTCTAGTTCTTAAGAACAAATTAATTTTCTGTCTGAAATTCAGTTTAAGCAAATTATTAAGCATAAATCAGTCCTTCTTTGCTTTTCAAGGCATGCATTAACTTCTTTTCTGAATTAAACATCAATAAAAAGGCATGTCATTAGTGTTTATTCTGAATGGTATTTTTTTAATACAATTTCATCGACTCTCAAGTACGTCCAAATTCTAATATGATTTCCATCCCTCTGTCATGTTAATTTCTCCAGTGCAGTCCATCTAAGCCATTATATAACAGAATTATAAATAATCTTCTAATATCCACTTCACAACTCTTTAATTGATAGTGCTCACCAGAGCACATAATGCAGGTGCTCACTTTTATTTCTGATGGATAAAATGAAACATTTTAAAACAAGTTTCATCTGTTCTTTATCAGACACTTCCCAGCCATAACCAAGGCTTACATTGCTGGTACCTTCTCTGCATAATGCACCAAAGACAGAAAATATCAACTGGCAACGATTAAACCAGGAGATAAGGGAAACAACAGCAGTAAATACTCTTCAACAAGGGTGTGTATATGTAGCAAAGAGACCAGATGTAAACCTTTTTAAAAAATACTGAAGTATAAAATATCTTTGATCAAGTTCTTTTGGTTTACTGTTTAATGACAAAAAAAAAGCAACAATCAAAACTTCTGTTGCCAAAATCTTAATACTACATACAGTATATTCCAGAAGATTAAACATATAGGGAAAAACATACACCTAAATTACTCTTGTCCACTCTATGCAAGCCTGACCTTTACATCAGTATCACTGGCACATCTAAATGGAAGGCCCTATTAGAAATTACTTTTTTCTTAGACTTCTGCAAAACAAAAGGAGCATCTTTGTATCAAGTACTGTCGACAGAAAAAAAAACAATGCTATTGCCAACTTTGATGTAAATTTTCCAAGTCTGGACTGTGATTCTTGGCAAAAACAATTAAGTAGTTTAAAGCAAATTTGAAACTTCCTGCTGCCATGGAAGGCCCTGAATCAAAACCTAGTAAGTACATGTTGTATTTATTTGGCCCATGTACAGGATCTCAACTTCAGTTGCCACTAAACTTGTCAGTTGTCCACCTGAAATATTTAGACACTATCAGCACAGTTTATCCCCTGGTTAACCCTGTGCTTTCCATTGGCCATTGCTGTTCAGAAATCTATAACTCAGAGGAACTGAAATTTCAATACAATACCTAGAAGCGCATTTTAATGAATACATTAAATGCATAACAAGGCAGTTACGTGATGCAGAACTCCCTGGCTATTGGTAAGCAGGTGCGAGGGAAGTATCTGCTGAGCTCTGATATACCAGAATTAATTTTTTCTTGTTCCATAGATGCATCAGCAATCTTCAGCTGGATGTGGTATGTCCTGAAATGTTTAAGACACCCAAGAGAAGTCGCCAACTATTTCTAGTCTCTGCTTTGGTCACTAAAGTTTCTCATTTCAACTCATCCCTCTCCTACATGCTACAAAAAGCACTGGAGTAACACCTTCTCACAGCTGGCTGTATTAGACATGCACCTTTTAAGGTGCTTTTATTTGCTGTTTTAGATTTGTTTTCATCAAGCTGAAGCCTTTTGTCTGCACCTTTGAAGTTCTGCTGCATATCACTGATCATTTGCATCCCTCCTCAAACTCTTTTGAATTACATTTCCTACCTTGTTTCCTATTTTTATTGCACCCCTGTGATGTTCACCTCTTAAAACCAACTCATGACTTTGTCTGGCTCAAGGGAAAACACACACTGGCACACAGGACACTTGGTTCACAAGTGAAGAGAGCTGGGAGTGAAATGAGACTTGGAGTTGACAGCAGAGAAAAGCAGGGGAGTTGTGGGTCTGGAGGACAAGGAACAAGGTTTGGACACAGCCTTTGCTGAGGCAGGGGCAGGTCCACAGCAATTTGCCTGGAGTGCAGGAAATCAGGAGACTGGGAAATCTGAGCTGAACAATTCTACGTATAAAAAGATAAAAAGACCAACCATGGGCTGGGAGCAGGCATGAGGAGACTGACTCTGGAGGAAGTGTGGGGAGGGAGGCCCTACCTTCATATGCTGAACCAGATTTCCCATCCTTGGGCACTGGCATGTGCTGTTTCTCATCTGCACTTGCAGTTTGTGGCAGGTACACTAGTAAAGCAACTCTGTTCCTTTTCAGGACACACACTTATGGGAAACTCACAGGCAGAGACATTAGAAGGGGTGGTGCTTGGAAAACTGAGAACATTTGCTTCCAGTTACTGGAATATGCAAGTTTTCGACCAGTCTGTGGGAGTCCAGCACACTCATACAGGGACCTTCAGCAGGATTAGCTGTGCCTTCCCTTGAATTTGGTCCTTGTCCCTTTTTTCTTTTCCTTGCACTCTCTTAGAAATGCAAAGTCAGTCATGGGAGAGGTTCCCACAAGTAGGTTTGTTCACAAACTTGGTCTTCAAGAAGCAAAGAATGCAGCAAAGGTGGTTTTCTACCATTTCAGACAGCATTAGGCTCAGCAGCAGTATATTTCCATCCATCATGACACCACACCACTAATCAGAAAGAAAGTGTCACTACCATTTAAAAGACGTGAAGATGTGGCACTTAGGGACGTGGTTTAGTGGTGGACTTGGCTGTGCTGGGTTAATGATCTTAGAGGTCTTTTCCACTCTAAATGTTTCTTTGTCATCAATACAGCCCAAGACTGTTATGCTCTGGCCTCAGTCAGTGTCAGCAGGATCTGATCATACATATTTTCTTCTGCTCTATGGGTGTATCAGTGCAGTAAGCTGGAAATTCTGCTAGGAAAAACATAAAATTAAAAAAAAAAAAAAAAACCCACAACAAAAAAAGAGCAACAAAAAATCCCCCAAAAGCTTTAAAGGAAAATTAATGGTTTGATTGATATTGTTTCCTCAGTAAGTCATCGACATTAGTTATGTTCAAATAACCTCAATGTTATAAACCAGTGATAAAAACCCACAGTCCAGAGGGAAGAATTCTGGTTTTCGTTCTTGTCCTTATATTTGAAGAACAGCTTTAATTATTTTCTTCCTATTTCAGCTAAGTCAGATGCTTAAAATTATCAAAATCTAGGATTCCCACCATTTTCATTAGCAAATCTTCAGCTTCCAACTTGCTGTTCTGATTAAAACAAGCTCTTAAAAAGTTTTAACTCACTAAATTAAAGAAAATACTTGAGATCTTGACATTTCTATGACAATTTTTTTCTGAGATCTATTTTTTCCCCCTTAATTGCTAACATACTAATGTTGCAAAATGATATTTCACAGGAACATTACTTCTGAAGTTACTTATTAATGCCAGGATTTTCCCATAGCACTAAACCTGGGTTGCAGTTGTCTCCTTCTTCTTAGTTCTGGCATGACTTTGACCGGTTGAATCCCCAAATATGTATCAGTAATCAAAAGGTATATTTCAGTACAGGAGAACCTGTTTGGAAGAATTCTTCTCATTTCTTCTCCGCTTGTTTTATCTTTGCTTGAGATGTGAATAATTCATAGGCCTCTGTCTGCTTTACAGTCAAACGCATTCTGTCCACCCAAGACTGTTCGACTTTGTGATTTATTATTTAATAATTTGCAGGGCTGCGCTGTTGTAAGGTGAGCATTGTGACTGCTTGCAGAACTGTTACAATCTGGTCTAGTTAGCTGTCCTTTCTTTCCCTCTCTCCAAACAGCAGCAGTTATTGATTTTTTTTACAAACCTCTGCCATGTAATCCCACAGCTGCTGATCTCAAAGCTGTTACTATAAAGTAAAAGTTGGCCCTTCTTCTTGAAAACAAGAAGCCATGTTTTGATTCACTTTTTCTTTCTTTTTTTTTTTTATCAATTGTTTCTTTTTTCTCCTTCTTTGTGCCTTAGTCAATGACAATACTCAGGAAGCGCCACTGGCTTCTCTTAAGGATAAAAATGAAAAATGAAAGCCCTTGTGGGAAATACATGCTGATCCTTTCATTACACCTGCAAAAAATGCCTGTCTGAAACTTTCCAACCTTTGAAACTTTTCCAAAGGAAGTTGAGCTATTTCATCTATTATCTTGGCAACAATTACACATAGTGTTGTCTCTCAATAATACAATATTTGTGTTTAAATCCCACTGCAAGTTATCAGTCACACGTAATGGTGAAAAGAACTACTCCAAAAAACACAGTGGCTCCTAATTCTTAAAGATTTACTACACCGCCAAGCTCAGCGATACTAATCAGTGTGCAATTAGGGCCTGATCGATTGGCTTCAACTGACTTTGGATCAGGACTGTAACAGGCACTGAGGGCACAGCCGCAGCAATTGTAGCCCCCAGTGAATTAACTTCTGCACAGCCTATTTTCTACCTGCCAATTAATTAGAGGATTTGCAGCCTTTGAAGACTAAAGCATTGTGGGACAAAACCCAAATTGTTTCTCTTTTGCTACTGTGCACACTCAATAAAACTTCTGTGGAAATGTTCCTACACTGTCTCCTTCCTCTCTAATCCATGCCTTAATTAAAATTGCATTAAAGCATTTAAGTTTATGCCTAAACTGGAAGATAAAACTTTCTGGGCCAATGTGTGCACTTCAATAACATAGTGCCTTCAGCTTAGTGTAAACAAGCTGGTGGGCTCATCCTGCATCGGGAGGGAAACCCACTTCCCTGGGGGAGAGTGGAGCTGGTCATTCTCTGACTACATCCCCCAAGACTTGTATAGAGGACTCAGGACCAGAATTCCTGCATGTTTACAGTAGATATTTGAAGGTATTAAAGTTCAACTGTATCTCAAGTTTCATCTAGAATTACCCTGAACTGAATCTCTTATCTCTACCTATGGTGTTTTACCACTCTACCACCTTGTGCTCTTTGGTTACTAATTTTGGCCATAATGGCTTATCCTTAGCAACGATTCATCTTCTTCTTGGTACAAAGGCTTTTGTATTAACATTAAGTCTTGCAAAATTTTCTGCAAACAGATAGATTTGACTTAGCCACATATCTCAAATCATATAAGTCAGGATAGGCTCATAAACAGAAAATCCCTTACTCTTGGTATACTTTAGGTTTAGATCCTGTAAGACATGCCATAGTTTTACATATATTTTACTTGGCGAGGAATGCAAAGACCTGAAAATAAACTCCAGCCTACAGAGAGTCGTTGTAACAACCAGGGATGCTTCCCAGAGTAGAGCTGGGTTGCTGCCTTGTGTGCTCACTGAGGTTTCTGAATTCCTTTTCCTATCAGCTCTGGAGGCATACTGGAGGAAGAAAATATACATCTCTGCAAAGGGAACCTCTGCTGAGAGGAAGAATTTATTTCCCTTTTCTACTTATTCCTGTCTTCCATTATTTATTCAAGCCAGCACGTAAAAACCGTAGGATTTTGGCAATGCCTAATGTTTTACATTAATAGCATTGGAAAATCTTTGTGACAGCAGATACATTGCTAGAATACTTGCACTCTACATATTGCTACTCTACTAGATTTTTTTTTTTAGAAAAATAGACATTGAAACAAAATATTGCAGTAATACAGCAAACCTTTCAGCTGAGGAAGAGGTGGATAATTTGACTGTATTCCAAAGTAAAGCCCTAAAAGATGCACCTTCTTCCCTTGAACATGAAAACTGCACACACTTAGCAGTTTTTTCTCCAGCACTTGGGAAATCTGACAGATTTACCTGCTTAAACTATAGATTGTCTTCCACTCTCACCCACCACCCTTCAACCCCAGCCCACCGGCTTGATTTTACACCTGGGAAAACCACTACTCAGGAGCTCTTTCCTTTAGACCTCCTAGTTTGAAAGGTCTAATAGCCCAGATAAAGAAGAATACTTAAACTTGCATAATACCTTTAATGACTCCCTGGGGGAAGATGCTGCACAATTTATTTAACTCTTTGTACATAGACTTTCATCCTGGGTGCTTATATGCTAAGGACCTGTAATGTGCAAGCCATTAGCACCTTTCACCATAATCTCCTCCCAATGTCCATTTAGATTACAGTAATGGCCACTAGTAATGTAGAGTAATGGCCACCAGCAATGATATCATCATAATGACTTCACTGAACTTGCTTCACAAGCCTCCTTATGCATGGTAATCACATACCCTTGTACGTGGTGCCTTAATGCAATGAAGCATGCAACTTGTCCAGATACTCCAATGCCCACCTTTAAAAGATATGGACCTTCACTGTAATATGGCTACCTCCATTTTTTTTATTATCTGATCATCAAGAAAGGAAATAGCTTACCCTATTTTCTGGGGCCAAAAAGCCAAAGTAAGCGAATCGAAAATTTAAATAGCTGGTGGCTTTAATTTGGGTTTGATTTTTTTTTTCAAATAGCAAATACAATACTGTGAAGGTTAGGGATAGCTTTGATGGCAAAATAACATTACTGGAAAGGAAGAACTTCTGGAGAAGAAGACCTGAGCAGTGGGCCAATTACATTACCAGTTATCTGCTTCCTCTATATGACAAGTAAAAAAGCATACAGTAGACAACATGCTTCTCACTTACACAGATAAACTCACTGATTAAGGTAGGTAAGAATTGCCTTTTATGTCCTTTTTCAATGACTTTGGCCCATAAACCAATATTGTACCTTGATGATATCCCTGCTAATAAGCCATTTTTCAGGTGAAGAGCCAGTTGACAAATTTTCAGTATCATGTGTTTTCCCCATTTCTTTTCCACACACAGCTCAACTCTGGAAAATTCCAAGCACAGCTTGGTCTTTGCAGGGCTTTTTGTCCTTAACAATGTAGGGGTGAAATAGTCAACTCTAACGCTGCTAATTTTGATATCCTTTGCAGAAATGGGGATAGAGCCAATTATACAAAATATCCAAGCATATGCCTTCATGTAAGAATATTGACTGTTTTATTTACTGCAGAGGAGCAGGTGTGTACTTTAAACACAGACCCTCCTGAGATGCTGAGTGCTCTGAAGGCTGAATGTCTTCTCCATTCTGTATGTCATGAGACAAGACCTCACAAAAAAAGGTCACTTCTGACAGTTTCACTCCCAGCATAATTTCACTTTATAACACGAGAACAGTCTGTGGATTGCCATCTGAATATACAGGAAAGAGATATCTCAGGCTATTAGGCAACTCCTGAACTCAATCAGCCTACACAGAAACAAACAGTTTAAAATGAACTGAGCTACTGATGGGGGCGGGGGGGGGGGGCTTTCCCCTCTTTTTCTTTTCTTCATCTTTAGGTCTGGCAGGTAAATCCCAGCCCTTGGTAGGGTAGCAGCTAGTCTGCTAGTGATCACTGAGAGACAGATGAATAATTAATAATAGAAATAAATAACTGATTATTAAACAAGTAAATGTTTTCTTCTGTAACTGATAATGCAAACCATTTCTAGGTTATATTGTGCTTTCCAGTGAAAGCTTCCAAACCTTACCTTCAATACAGACAAAAGCACCTCAGCTAGTTCTTTCATACAGAATGGTAAATTATGTTATTGCTTTTGTACACTATTCCCAATGCTTATTGCATATTCACTTGTATACATATAGTGCAACATTATTATCTTGTTTTGATTTTCTTTCTTCCTCCACCCATACCCCCCTAACCTCCTGTCAACAGTTGGGGAAGCTGCTAATACAGTATTGTATATTCATTATCCTAGCTTTTTCTTTACAAATATCATTATAACATCCTGCATTTGTAAAGTAAATAATTAAACGTTCTAGAAAGTCTTATAGGACACAGTAATCTAACAGATGAAAGACATCAGAAATGTGAAAATCAAATGGAAGCACATGTAATATGTATCTTTTAAAAGAGTTTTCATAAAATAGGGTTAATGTGTTAATCAACCATATTTAAAATGCTAATTAATCACTGACTTGGAGTCTATTCATAAATAATTGAATGTCCTATTTATGCAGAATTTCTTATGCTTGGAAATGTGTGGCATTCATTCTGGTCTTGCAGGATGCAGCACAGCATTAACACTCATTGAACTCCCCCAGCTCTGTGTTAGGTTAGTGCAGCCACGACTGCCCACTGGGTCCATTTCCCAGTCATATCCTTGCAATCCACCTAGTCTGTCCCACCACTGCAAATATCACTAGGATGGAAAAATACAAAGAACTGCATTAACCATGACATTTTGCCACACTCCAAACATGGAAGTGAGAGGCACAGAAGGTGAATTTTGGGGGTGAATCAAGTCAGCCATGGATATTCTACTTTTCTTTCCCCTCCCTCTTTTAAGGCATCTCCTCCTTTCTCCTTTGAAGGCCAGTCATGCCCCTAGACATGGGGAAGTAATCCACACTCCAACAGCACTAAATTTAGGATGGTTTTTAACATTACAATACACATTTCTTCCTTCTCTATAGATCATTTCAGCGAATGTATGTCTTCATCTTCATGTTTACACCCACAAACATTGATACTGGCTGCAATGGGAGATCTACCCATGTGTGTAATGGTGAAAGAAGTGCTGGTAAACACACCATCTTCAGTTTCCAGCAAAACCCAAACTCCTTCTGTGAGGATGAAAGGGATGATCCCTGACAAAGAATGCGAAATTTTCACAGAACCAGTTGAAAATTTCTGAATGAAAATACATGTCAAGGCATTAACTCCTCATGCTTTTGATGAAATTCACAAATGCAGATTGTTTTAAAGCTTCACAATTACTTAAAATGGATGTATATTTATTTCCAAAAGAAAAGAGAAAAGCAGTCAGGGGACAATATACATTTTCATGCTAATAAAATGCTAACTTGTAAAACAGAATTGCAGTAGCACAGGAATTCCCTGAATTCTCAACGCATGTCCTAAGTGGGAGATTTTTTTTTTTTGTTTCTGGTTCCTCTCTATTTTGGTATGAAGGAGTAAATTAGACCTTGCCTAATGTGATTTAGTGGACAGCCTGGCAATGTAACTTGTCATTAAAGAATGAGAATAAGAAGAAGAATAGATCCTTCCTTCTAATCCTTCTTGACAGCCTAACAGAATACCAATTTACCATTTGATGAAGGCTTCAGGATGTTATGAAACCTCTACAGGGACTTCAGAGTTCTGTACAGAAAGGAATGAGGATGAGAAACAGCCAAAGTTGTTGGGGGAAAAATGCCTCTGGAACAGGAGCTGCTCTATAAATGGCTGGTTGCAAGCCAGTTGGCATCCTTTAAAATTTGGACACTCCAACTAATCCAGTGGAGAGGAAAGGAGCTGGTGGACCTTGTGGAGAATCATTCAGCATTAAAAAAGAAGAGGACTGCTTCAAGCAGTTCCAAGGAAAGACTGGGCTGATGATTGCCTGTCAACAGGCTTAGGAATACTTGATACGGTTGGCCATGTTTCCATGGTACAGCAGTGTGATTATCACTGCTGAATGGTACATCTTTGCCTTTAAGGCCCTCTTAAAAAAGAAAACAAACAAAAACCTCATAATCCAAACACGACTCCAAAACAGACAAACACTTCTCTTTTTTCCTACTGGGCAGGTAGTACCTGCACAGCTAAAGCTGACAAGGAGCAATTCTAAATTCAGTAACTGTCTTTCTCCCCAGGGAACAGCCACTGGGCTACTGTAAGCAAGTAAATAGGGGTCTAGAAGAAAGCTAGTTCTGAAATACTTTGCTTTTATCATGTTACCCAAGAAATACTGATTGACACTAAAGTGGAAATCCAGCATCCAAATGCTTTGGAGTTCTCACTTTGGAGGAGTTCTGTGGCAGTACCCAATTTACTATTCCATTCCTATTTCCAAGGAAAAAGACACCTATTTTTGAAATACAGCTTATTGCCAGCTCTCTCTTAAAGGTATTTTTCAACAGTCTTCTTCCCTCAAGAGCATAATTTGAAAAATTGAACTTAATGAGTGCTGCTCATAACCCAGCAACATGTTATTTTCATCAACAAGGTAAATTGGTTTGTGATCCAAATTATTCTTTTCTGGCATCTCTGTAATTCAAAAAACAGTGACAATGCAAGACACAGCAATTCTAGTGGAAATGATCCTTAGTCAATACAGAGATTTTGGCAGTGGTGAGAAGTGCAAGGTTCTGCAATCGTTATGCCTTTTGCCAATCATGCATGATGTGGTTAATATGTTGATGATATCTCTTTCTAACATATTGAGTTAGTGTTTGCGTCTATCCACTTCCCTCTACTGGACAAAATCAGAGCTGTTCAAGTGTTTATGATATCTTGTCGTTATAAGTGGTTGGCCCAAGAGAGGGATATGTGCCCTGTGACAATGAGCAACTACTAATGGGGATTCTCCTTCAGCTCAAGTGATAGAAGCTTGTGCTGTTGGAGCAGAAGGTCACGAGTGTAATTCTTCCTGTTAAGTTATGCTATTAAGCTGATAACCATGATGGCTGCATGCCAGCAGTGAGTAGATACACCTCTACCCTTTGTGTTCTGGGTTAGCACTGCTCAACCTCCTTTAAACTGCTGCCTTTTCTCTTGTCTCCAAAATCCTTTTTCAATCACAGATGAAAGGAAGAGAAAGAAAGAGAGAAAAGGCTAAGAGAAGCTCACTCAAAAAACTCAGAGTAAACCTCCTTGTGCTGGTGGGTCAGCACAGCTTCCTACTCTACAGAAATCAGCCCAGAGTTATGCCAGAAATGCCAAGCGTTACTCTAGATGTTATTTGGGAGTTTGCTTGTCCCAGAACAGTAAAAAAACACACTCTTCTCTGTATCAGTGCACAGCTCAAAGGAGCCTATGATGGTGTTGGATGCAGCTTCAAAAGAGACTTGCCTGTCTTTCTACCAAAACCACAGCTCCCATGATATCCCTCTCCCTAAAGTCAGTGCTCAGGACTGAAGACGCACACTGTTCATTGTTATCATGCCTTTGCTCCCTTTCTCTAATTTCTTTTATCTCCCAGGCTCATTTCACTCTCTGTTCCACCCAGGATATAACAAGATGGAAGTGAACATTTCCACCCTGTGTGAGCTTTGGTACTAAGAACCTAACACATTGCTTTCCAAGTACTAGAGTGGTTGCATAAGGTATTTCAGTCCCAACCCATCTCTATTTCGAAGTCGTGCTTTAATCTGGAATGTCAGGTAGAACATGAAAGAATATTAATCTATGCTACATAAATAATTTCCTTCAATTATCAGGAAAGAGCAGCAAGACATGAATTTTCAGGCTGATTGAGTTTTAATCTCTAAGTGTAAAAATTAATAATTTAGGCAGGTGAGTTAGTATTTTTTGGTTGTTTTTTTTTTTTAACAGAAAATTATAGGTTTGATTTCCTTGCTAGAGAAAGAAAAAAGATAATTTGGATCCAAAGGTCAGGGTACATTCACAGGTTGGAAATGTGACAATTATGAAATCATTCACAGAATAAAATACTTATAATTCAATGCAAGACACCCAGATTCATCACAAGGCACAAGAGATTGACAATCTATTATGAATGCCTCACATCACAGATAAATATTTCAATGCAAATAAATAAAGGATGCTGAGTGTTTCTCTTCTGAATGACTTTTCACAGCTCACTGAACACAATAGTTCTGGGACTCCTCTATGTCCCAGACTCGTGTCCAAACTTTGGCATCCCCAAAGGCTTCCTGTGCTGAGCATAACCAGGTTACACTGTGATTTCAATTTGGAGTTACAAAGAACCAATTAATCAGTTTCCCCCTAACAGAATGTAAAAAACATTCTTTGGTGCATTAGGACAATCACGGACATTGTGAAACTGGTCTGGTTTTGTTTTGTGCTCCCTTGTAATTACTACAAAATGTACCAGTCTTGTCAAACCTAATGACTTTTCTTTTTTGGTGCAGGGGATTAAAAAAAAGAGAGAAAAGACAATGATGTCTCCAAGCATATGGCTGGTTTACTCTGCAGATGGAGACAAGACTAAACTAAGATGTATGTCTGGTGAATTGTGCTCAAATAAAGCTTTTCTTTTACAGGTTTCTTACCTGTCACTGTGATTATTCTTCTTGATCTGTGTTGTATGACAAAACCCCAAAAGAGTAAAAATATTCTATGCCAAGATTTTTTTTTTTACTTATTTTCAAGCAAATGTTTTAAAGGGATACTTTCAGAAGAAAGGCTTTTTCTTTTTTTTTAAACGGGGACCTGCTTAACTGTTTTCATCTGTTAAAAGTAATTGTATTATTTTAACCACTGGCAGGAAATTCCATGCTGTGTATTGCTTCATATGAAGCCATTTGTAAAGTTACAGCTTTTTAATTTTGCAACAGCTGTATAGAAAAGGAAAATGAGTATGTAGAATTACATCACTTATGGCTGCTTCTCCATTAAAACAATATAAGTAGAAAATGTTTGCATGTTCACAATAAATGCTGAAAAATACATTTGAGTGAACAGAGAGAAACATCTTCAGCACTTGCAAAGATACCAAGCTGATCCAGAAGACTTTCTATTTAAGACTTTAGCAAATGAGAGCTCATCAGTTACTCATTTGAACTTTAATAAAACTCAATCCTTTTAAAGGAGGGGAAAGCTAAACTCAGGAAATTTGGTGTTCCTCTGATTGTAATGTAAAGAAATGTTTGTAAGGAGCATTTGCTTTCAGGTATTAATTCATATCAATATATGAGAGTGAAATATTCACAGTGGATGCTGGATTATAAATAAAATTACTGTTTCCACACCTAGATTATGGAAACATTCTAAAATTTTTAAAAGCAACTACTCAGTCACATTTATTCTGCAACTCAAAGACCTATCCTTGATATAAGCCTGATGTTCACAGAATGAAGATTATGCACTAAATAAAGACCACACTTCTTTCAAGTATCCACTGCCTGGGGTATCACTATATCATTGGTCTCTTCTGAAAATACTGAGTACTAAAGACACATCAAAGAACATTCGTGATCAACTGATAATCTGGAGAGTACTTTGCTGCTCATATACTTTCTGAATCATGACTGGTGTTATCTAGGCTGTGAAAGAAGAGTAGAAAGAAGAAAGGGACGTTTGTTGCCCTAAAAAACAACAATATTGTATCCAGATGGACAATATTTATAAAACATTTAGAGACTTGAACTGGGCAGCAAATAAAAAAACATGCTCATAAAATATTTCTATGTGAAATAGGTAAAATATACAAATACTACAATATAAGCAAAAAATGCAAACATACACACACACGTGCACTAATGGTAGAAAATTACATGTTCATGTGTCCAGTCTACTAGCTTTGAACTACTTTCAAGTACGATTTGAATGCAGAAATATCTGCGAAAATTAGATCCTACCACAGATAACTTTCTCAGGTCCTACAGAAAGGTACCTCACAGAACTGTGCTTCTGCCCAACAAGTTCAGAATTTTCATTAAATGAGTTTTGCTCTTTATGGAATTATTTTGCAACCTGACTTCCACAGCACGTCTCATTTCTGTCATTTTTTTCTGCAAAAACTCCTTTACCAAGGCAAGGTGCACTTTTACTGTCACCCCTCTGGAGCAAAGGCATTAGTAGGACCTGCTGGGCCACTTATTTTCATGAAATAGTCATAATACTACAGCCTCTGCTTTTCTGCCAAATGTAGTCAGTAGAGTGGTTCAAAAATTATTTGTTGAAAACATACAGACAAAAATTTATACAATTTCCTCGAGAAATCAGATTTAAAAGAAACCATCATGTATCCACTTGGATTTGTCATCTGAATTCGCCTGAAAGAAAATTTTGTAGTGGCCTTCAAACTCCACTGCACAGCAAAGCCCAGCCCAGAGCATGAGTCACACTGGCTTAGATTTGGGTCTCAAACACAGGCTCTGCTCCACAAAATCCACATCAGGAGTTTCCAGTACATGAGTAGTCAGTGAGTAAGAGGTTTCTTCCATGGTCTGTGCTGTACATGGATCAGGTAACTAGGAATTATTATCCTTAAGTACAGGAATATACGTAGAGAAACTGCTGAGATGCCTTTCTGTGTGTCACAAATACTGGGTTACTGATTCACCACTTTCCTACCCAGCTCTCCTTATAGGGACAAAATTAATATATAGACATGGAATTTATATGTCACAGATATCATCCTACAGGATTCTGCTCTGCTCATATGGCAGGTCAAATTCAATCATCAGACATAAGAGTTACGTTCCTACTTGATCCCTTCACCTTAATCCAAAAATATACATTTGAAATCAATTCTCTCTGTTCAACATCACAGGAAATTACATATATCCCAGAACCGATTGAGGTATCAGTTGACTCAAATTACATTTTCTAATGCACTGAAATACTTGTTTTGGTAATGACACTGAGGAATAAGGGAAAATAAGATAAAAACAAGACTTATCCCTGATATGCAAGCAAGATAGTTTTTTTCAATTTAGAGTGCAGTTTTACATTGATTTTTGATATGAGAAAGCTCTGTCAAATTCTTTTTCTAAAAATTTTAACCATGTGTACTAAACTTCTAAAAGACAAAAATCCTTTATATTTTCAATCTAGTATAGTTTATCTCCTGCCTTCACACAATTGTCCAAGTTGATTAAAAGCATTTGTTACTTTTCTACATATACATAAAGAATTTTCAGAGAAAAGCTCCTGAACTCTCTTGCAGCATAGAAAAATGGGGACAGTATTTTGTATATGCACTTTTTTTATATTCTACAATTTCTCATGTGACCAACATTACTTTTAGAGCAAACACACACACACACAAAATCAGTATAACAACTACATTCCTTATTTTCAAGATAATCCTTTTCAACCTCTGCCAATGCGTGGAAGCCTCTAAACAGGGCCCTTAATTCAGACAAAGCATTTCCGCACGTTCCTAAGCCCATCCATATGTGGGATGCTCAGCTTCATGTAACACTTATGCTCCATCAGCAGCATAGAACCACATGTTCAAGGGATGTCCTAAACTGGGACAGCTTTCCAAGCTGGGCCAGACACAGACAATTGCTAAATACTTCTAAAATCCCATCTGACATTTCCAGAGAATGGGGGATTTTTTTTCCCCATTTCTTGAGAATACTTTTCCACTTCTCTCATTCATAAGCTTTCCAGGTTTCTAGGATGTATCACATATCTAGGCTAATGTCATAGAGATCCACCTTCCACAGGACTTTTACATTGCTGCTTCCAGTATTCAGTCACAGAAAACTTATTTTTTAACCCCAACAGCATTCAATATGTTGTTGCTTCACATAAATGGTTACATTCCTAATTTTTCTACATTTTGAATAATCTTCCAGGCTGGAAAAGGAAGAAGGGATGATTATTTGGTGCCTTTACAAAAAACAACAAACCACACACACAAAAAAACCCCAACAATAATGTCTATTTTTAGTACAAATATTTTCATCCTGCAGTAGTTCCAGGACCTCACCATCATGTTTATTATGTGTGACACAAACCTCAGTGTTTTTAAATTTTTTTTTGCTAAAAAATGAAAAGTTTTTGTTACAAGTACCCAATAGTTCCCTACTTTTTTGGAGGTTTAAATGTGATATCAACAGTGTCACTCTTCCAGCTTTTCACAGTAACTGAAAAAAAGCACTCATTGTCAAAGACCCTGAAAGTCACTGCTGATCTCAAATCTGTTTCAATGGATCCTCTCTACATTATCATTTTTGTTAATCGTTACTAGGATATGAATCATAAAAACATTAAAGGTTTGGTTCTCCAGAAAAGTTATTACAACATAAGAAGGTGTGGATTTATAAGTGTACCTGCTACCCTGCAGGACCTTCTTTTACACATACCCTTATTCCACAGTAGACCTGAAGTTGTCTGTCTCCCCACCTTCACTGAGGTGAAAGTCACTCACTTTTACTGGAAAGGACATGGATGGAGCAATTGTTCCAAAGTGGTCATTGGTGCAAACCTTCCGGGATGCCTGAGGATAACTTGTGCCTGTAGCCTTTCCAACACTAACCCCTCTCCCTTATCAATTCCAGTTGGGCAGAAGGTTATTTGAAAGCAGGAGGACAAACATGCAAAGCAGACGGAAACAATTTCCAAAGTGGGTTCCTTTCAGCAGGGAGTTACTCTATTTCCAGAGGCATGAATTCTGCAATACCCCTTGATGATGCAGGTTTTTGAGAAAAGCTGTAAGTGTTTTTTATAGTTCACTTAAGGCTGAATTGTAAGAGATAAGCTTTAAATTACAAGTTAGCTGCTTACTGGACAAACGCTGAAGTGGAAGTGGCTGTGTAGCAGTCATGTCAACTAATGAGGTACTCCAAGAAGAATCTGGTTACTCACTCTCCAAACATGTACATAAACTCAAGCTTTCAGAATGACTCAGTCAACACCTGAAGATGAGTCTTGAAAGCTTGTTTATCTTGTTGCAGGGTACTGTATGTACTATAGCTGGATGTACTTAATAATGCCAGTAGTAATGCACAAATCTATAAAACAGCAAATAACAAATATCTGGATTCCCAGAAGCTGAAAATCTGGATGTGTGTTAAATAAGGAATTACCATCAGACCACACTGGAAAGTTCTTAATACCGACTCCTTAGACCCTGAGTGTGCTTCTGCTGCAGACCCCCAACTCCCCTGACATTCACTGTTTCATAATAGATCTTCCTGGATGCATGTGTTAGCTCTGATGGCAATCAGGCCTCCACTGCTACACACACTCCATGTGTTTAAAAACAAAGGTCATTTGGTGAAGACATTATTAGTTACTGCACACGGTTTTGCCATGTAGACTACTGTATACTGTGATGTAAGTGGAGAAAATGATGGCAGTGAATAGATGTAATTATATGTAGAACCAGTGACACGCCACATACAATTCGGAAAGTACAACACAATCAGAGTGTCAATTATTTAAGCCATAATTAACATAGCTCTGCATGTCTTTCCAGGGCTCTCACAGAACATAGAGCATTGTTATAGTGGAAGAAAAGAGAAAATAAAATATTAATGGAGGACTGCTTTGTTCTCAGCACAGTGAGATAGAGGTGGTTGTAAAAACCGGATTCCTGCAGTTGCTACCGCTTTAATTAGGAAGGTCGCTATCTTCCTAGACTTCCTTGGATTCCTTTAATTTCCACAGAGGAAAACGGCTTCTGAATTTTATTGAACACAGTTGAATTTTTATTTTCAAAAATCAAAACAGAAACATTTCTTGGCATCTGTTATGAGCACTGGGTGTTATTTGCTCTTTAGAGATAAAGCTGTTTTTATACAGGGATATAGCTTGTGGGGAAAAAAAGAAGGGCCAAATATATTCGTACTGGGAAAGCTGCTCAACAGGGATATCACAGTCAGCAGAAAATATCTAGCCAACCTAATTCATCCCATGCTAGAATCCACTTAAGGCCAAGGAAATACAATAGATAATATATAGTTTCACAACACTGAACCAAATGCTGACATTAACTCATTCATACCTGGAATCCAACTTGTTTTTCCATAGAAACAGTACAACCCCAACATGCACAAGAGCTTCAGCATCTCCTCACACCAAAGTGGAGATGGCAATGGCAGGAAATCATCTGTGTTTTGTGGCTAAATGAAAGATTGGCTGTCCATTATCTGAACTACCACCCAGACAGAATCACTGACAAAACACACCAAACTAACACCAAAATACAAAGGAGAGGCAGAAGAATTACTAAATAGAACTGTGTTATCACCATCATTCTCTTACCAAATCCAAAACACAGCCCTGTACCAGCTGCTAAGAGGAAAATTAACTCCATCCCAGCCACAACTAGGACAGATATGTAGACTAAAGTTTACAGACGGAGTTCCCAGGAAGGAAAAAAATAAAAAAAGGTCTGCATAAAATCTGTACTTCAGCTTCGAATACCAGGGTTTTTTTCTTGTAATTCATTCTTGGACATCGCTCCAGCCAAAGCTGTTTGTGTGCTGGAAAAACAAGACAAGAAATGTGAGAAGAGGTTACCCATGTGCAACTCAGTGTAGCTCCAACTCGAGTGTCTCTGCCTTTGATTCAAGAAAAGGTTTCCTAAATCTAAGCCTGCAAATAGTCAGCACTGCTCTTCTTTTGAGAGCAAGGATTGCTGGATGTTTGAGTGAATTCAATGCAAGTATGATTAATTTGCATTTACTCATATAAATGAATACAAAATTAGTCTTCATGAACCCAAGATGTTTGGATGGGATTAGAATTTCAGACACTTTGGAAGATGGCAACCAGTGCCACTTTTCACATATCATTTATTCAGGTATAGTTTCCATAATGTGACTTGTAATTGCATGGAACTTCATATTTTCCATAAAGATGTATGCAAATCAAGCTCAAGACCTATTTAGAAGACTTAAAAGATTCATTGCTCTCATGATAGCTTCACATTTGAGTGAATTTCATTCAAGTATCGGTAATCTTATTAATAGACCCAAACACTTCTGCTTTACCATTTTTACTAAACATGTCTTGTTAACAGATAGGCTTTAAAAGTAAATCTTCAGAGAGAGTTCATCCTTTGAACTATCACCATGAAGCAATTCCCAGAAGAAGGAATGGCACTTGCAGAAAGCACCTGCAAGAGCACATCCATCTCCCAGCAGAGCTGTCTGCAGAGGGATGTCCTGCCACCCTGACAGGTAAGGCAGGGAGTGGATAAAGACAGGAGATCCTTAAGCACTGGTTTAGTCACATTTTTTAAAAGATTCAGAGATCTTCCAAAACTTGATAGCCCAGAGACTGGCACACCAGGCAGGCACTCATCACACACTGTGCCTTCCCTCAGACTGATGTCACTTCTCTTGCCATGCTGTCCATGTGTTCATCTTATTTCTGCTTTCAGAGGGTAAGTCTGAATCATGACTCCTGAAAAATAAGTTTCCAGGCTTTTTTCCTGATTTACATGATGCAGGTCTTTTAAGTATGAGAGCTGTGCAGGTTCCTGAGGGTGCAGGTGGCAGCTGTGGGATGGGAACTGTGGCTGGCTCTTGGTGGGGGCACCTGCACAGCACAGGTCTTCAGCAGGAAGAACAGAAAAGGACTCATGTGACTTTGACAATAAGATTCATTGCAGATTTCACAGACAACAGCAGTGATCACATTTTATGATCTTTAGGCCCAGTCCTGTGCCCACTATAATTACAATAATAATTATAATTACAAAATAAATTTCAACTGATTTTAGAGAAAGCACAAACACCTCTCTTCTATTCCTCAGCTGAAGTTACTCTGTGTATTTACTTTTGACAGCTATTTTGTAGATTGGCTGTGTAGCTCTGGATAACAAGAATTTTGACACTGACAGTAATGGAAGTAGTGACTATTTGTACATGATTTCAGTAAATACAAAATAGGGGGCATTTTAATTAAAGACCTCAGATAATTTCCATAACATCTTTCAGAGCAGAACATTAGACTGTCTCAACCCACAAATTTTACTCTTTTTTTCCCCCCTCAATTCTCTCCCCCATCCCACTGGGAGAGTGGGATGAACAAGTAGCCGTCTGGTGTTTATCTGATTGCTGGGTTAAACCTCAACTATTTTCCACATCTGTGTTTTACAGGTAGTGAAAAATAGTTTTGAAGATTTATAAAATTTTATTATTTTGCTCCTTCCTTTTTTTTTTTTTTTAACCAAAGAGAGAAAAAAAAGTTAGTGTGGAAATTCACATTTTTTCTTTTGCTTACTAAGAAGGTCAAATTAAAAAAAAAAAAAGTCAAAAATAATTTTTCCAAGGATTTGGTGGAAGACCTGGCACTCATTCCCAGTTTCAGCACAAGGAAGTACCTTGCAGTATGTCTCATTTTGAGGTTAAAGAAAATGAATACATGTGTGTAATAAAAACGGATATTCTTCATTACTCTATTGATACAGTTCGACTCCAACTTGCAAGCAAGAAACTAATAGATCAGAATGTACAACTGGAGTTAAGGTTTAGGTGAAATAAACACAAAATCACTCTGTTCCTTCCAAACTCTTAAGAATATGGATCTAACCAGGTCCCAAGCAACAGCAGACCAGGCAGGTTTGCTGCTAAGCAGAGGGGAAGGAGAAATCTAAGACTGCTCCTTTTCCACAGAATTTCAGGCTACATTTTGCTCCAGAGCTCAGTATGGAGAAAGCATCCTTAAGATATGGTACATGAGATTTTCAGCTGTCAGAACCAGCTTCTCACTGAAATACACTGCAAAATACACAGCACGGCCCTTTTGGTTCACCTGCCTTCATGGGCAGCCCCATGGAAGTGACATCCCAGGGCCTCCCTGCACAGCCTGGTCCTGCACAAGGGGAGCTGGGAGCAACCCACAGGGCTTGGATAGCAGACAATTTTTAAAGAGAATTATAGAAATTTCAGAGTAAAATACTATTAAACCATATTGCATATGTTTTGGACATATTTAGATATGTATTTTAAGAGAATAGTACTGATAAGAAAGCTTACTTTAGACAAAGGTGTGGTGATTTCACAAGTAGAGCACATGATAAATTCACAGGAACTGAGCCCTGTGTCGTTTTCAGTGCACACATACATGGCTTTTTCATTTAAAAATTCTGCAGAGCTGGGGAGAGCCTCATTACAACCAATACAGAATTTAAAAATGAGAAAAGGATAAGACATGAAGAAAAACATAAAATTTAAAAAGTATAACTTCTGGAAACTTAAGGTCAAAATTTTAAAACTTACAAAAAAAAGTTCAGGACAAAACTGAGAGGCTTTGGTCTTATGCTGCCATAAGTCCTAGTGATTTGATTAAGGAACATCCCAAGGAAATGTCAGCAGGACAGCATACAGAGAGCAGAGCATCCTCTAGAAAGGGTACATGAGAATATTAAACACAGTCATTGCCTGACAAAAAACTCAAGACAGGCAAGAAATATCAAAAATAGAAGCTGCTGTGGCAAAACTAACCCAGCCACATCATTCTGCAGATACATGGTGTGTGTTACTAATGAGGAACAAGCCACTATTGCTTCCATACAACAAAAGAAGAGCTAGAAATACTAGAGATGAGAAACAAGGCCAGGATAAGTTAGCTAGAAACTTTTAAATGTTGCAATTCTGAAGTTTCCAAAAAGTAAATCTTGCATGCTCAATATGGCATGAACATTCACTTCTTTGTTATCTAAAGAAATAAAAATACAGAAAAAAACAGTGATAGGCATCTATTTTTCTCTTCCATGTTATCAAAAGAGAGCAATCTAGCTGCAGGAATAAAAAAGGGCTAGGATAAAAATCTGGGAAAATTATACCTCTATGAAATAGAGAGGGGGAAATACCACTGCAGTTCTGACAGAACAAAGGAAGAACATCTTGTCCACCAAATTGTTTCTAGAGACACTGGACAAAGAATGATCTTGGACTATCTGTAATACAGACTCTTTTACTTCTTTGGTTGTGCTTAGTGCCAAAAACAGTACTAAAGAACCTGAAAAAGGACTCTGTGAAGGTTAGACTCCTGAAAATAGATGAAAGACTCTGAACGGGCAAAGTAACTCCCCAAAATTATGGACTATATGCGAAAAGAGAGTAAAGAATCAGTCTTAGCACACAGACAGATGGGTTGTGGATGATTTATTTTATCTGATAAAGCAGCAAACCCCAGTGCTAACCAAAAGGCAGAGAGGTTGTGAAAAATGAGAGGATTGTGGAATGTACCTCCTGTATGGCAGCTGGTCCTTG
The DNA here is from genome assembly GCA_026261815.1 of Monarcha castaneiventris obscurior. Taxonomy (NCBI): domain Eukaryota; kingdom Metazoa; phylum Chordata; class Aves; order Passeriformes; family Monarchidae; genus Monarcha; species Monarcha castaneiventris. Next base: position 8,232,396 of record JAMPIT010000712.1, on the reverse strand, counting down.
TCCCATAGCAATTGTCAAGAAGGAGTACTAGGTTTTCAAAGCAGAGTCAAAGTGGGAAAAGACAGCAAAAATTTAAAGCCCTTAATAGTGATGAGAACAGTCATGTGAAGTGCCTATTGTCTGGGTCAGAATTGAACTGACGAAGACTCATGAGCAGAGGTTTAGGGGAGCAGGGGCCTGAGTGGGTAGCCCACTGTGCAGGGACAGCAGGCAGGTGTTCCAGTGAGGGAACATATTCTGACTTCACAGAGAAGAAAAAGAGCATCTGATTACATACAGGGGAGGCTGCACCAAGCCCACTGGGATTTCTATGCAAAGTCCAATGGCTGGTAATTCAGTGGCATCTCTAGAAGAGGAGCTTGTCCAAGCATCCCTAAAATGAATGTCATTTTGAACACAATAATGCTTCAGATTTCTTGAAGTATTTAAGCAGTACTTCAGCAAACTATTAGAAGTGTTTTGGATGAGACCAGATACTGAGGGGTATTTTTCCCACCCTGAGTACCTATTGCTGCATAGTCCATTTGACAAGTACTATCAATGCCACTGTTTTCCAATCCAGTGTTGATTTATGCTGTTTTTCTATCTAGCAGACAATGTAGTACTACCATGCTGATGTGAGGCTTCTTAACATCTTCTAGTTAGTTTGTTTAATTTTATATATAGTTTTATCTCATACTGTTTTTTGTTGTTTTGTTTATTTGTTTGTTTTTCTGCCTGGTAAGCTGTCCATAATAAGAAAGTTTAGAAAAAGGCAAAGTCAACAGTCATTTACTAACTAAGTTTTCCCTATGTATCTTTTTATTCCAAGGACAGGGAAAAGTGTGCTAAATTCAGATGTCACCATGTGGTCAGGGCTGACAAATGTTGACTATTTCTTAGAATAATACTCACATTGTAGCTGTCCTATGCGGTCCTGTGGGGTTTTGTTTGCTGGTATGTTAGCAAAACAGAGATCCAAACATGAAACCTTTCTTTCCTCAATGTGGGTGTTCAGGAAGTTACATGCCTGTGAAATCCATAGGATATAATTGAAACAGTTTTGCAATCTAATGAGAGAGAACTCAAAATAGGGCCTTTGTGGTATTTGCACATTGAAAACAATTGGGAGTTTTCGCTGAAAAATAGCCAAGGACTGAGTCCCCAGAGCAATATTTTCCACTGCACCAAGTCTACACCAGTGTACCATCAGTCTCTCTTAGGCTTCAAAAATAAAGCTTAAAAGGACACAAATGATATATATGCCTTGGGCTGAGCTTCAACCCAAGAGTAAATTTCCTCCAAAAGCAATTTTATGTTGCTTTCATCATCACTGGCAAAGATACTGCATACAAACACTATAAAGTGCTTTCCTGCTCGGAGCCCGATGGCAAGCAGTTCTTCTCCTAAGTTTAACCAAACAAAAGTAACAATAAAATATGGTTTGTACCCATCTGGGCAATTATCACTAGATGCTGGAAAGTAATAATAGTGTGTCTACGTAGTAGATGGTCGCATTTCCAGAATGAAATTAAACTAGGTCCGGAACAGGAACTGGTTCTAACCACACAATAAAATTTAGCTGGAAGTTGAAAAATGCAGTTCAGGCAAGGAACAGTCTCCTTGTCTTAACTCTTGCTATTTCATCTCTCCTGCCTCTCTGTCCCTGAGCCCTGCAGATCCTTTGGTGCTCTGCAGGGAGTTAAACAGGGTCCTTGCTCAGAGGCCGCGGAAAGCTCCTTATCTACAGATCTGAGCACCTTCTTTTGTTACACTGGGCTCTGTTGGTTTCTCTGTTAATCTCAGCAGAGTCTTGTATTCTTTTAGCTTTTTGCCCTTTCACGTGAGGGATTAACAGTGTTGCTTGCAGGCTTTGGCTGAGACCTGCGAGTACCTCTGGAAGGGCTGCTGCCCCCCTCCCCTCCCCTCCATGGCATCCAGCTATGGCAGACCCCCTGAAACGATAAACACCCCAAGCCCCAGCAATTTTAATCTGCACTGACATTTCAATGGCAACACTGAGGTGAACGACAGAGGCAGATGACAGAGGACAGACAGGAATCTCTGGATGGTGGGACAGGAGTGAACTCTCAGACGCACTAAGTGAGGGGAAAGGTGAGGCAAAGGAGCAGTGTAGGTGACAGTGGCAGAGCCATGCTGTGGGCAGGAGCAGCAAAGGAGTCGTGCTGTACAGGACAGGAGGGAGCAGATGGCATTGCAGGTGACAGGGGACTCAGGAGAGAGCTGCCTGACAGGGTGTACTCACATACAGGGGGAAAGAGGGATGTTCTGGGGTGGCAGGGGCAGGATGGGCAGGAGATGAAGGTGGCTGGGCAACAGCTCTGCCAGCACACTGCATCTCTCAGGCAGTGGTGCTACACAACCTGCTGTGAAACACAGGCTGGAACAGGCAGGCAGCAGAGTGGGGCACAAATGCTGAGCTTCTAAGAGAAAATAAAAATCTTGTGAGAAACTGAAAAGGGGTGAAAGGAAAGGAAGGGGGATGAGATTATAAGGCATTTACAAAGCCCTGGACAATTTCAAATGCTGTGAGTACAATCAAAAATCGTTGCAGGATCTGGATCCAAACCAGCAGCAATGAGAATGTGTTACTGTAATTTTACTGTGGTAGCATATATGCCACAGCTACACTGCGAGGAGCAGCACACCAAGAGAAGCGTTTGATGTAGAATTTTTAACTTCTGTTTCGCACTTATTTTCTGTTTTAAAGAACAGAAATCTGCTGTCAAATAAGCTTATTCTTTCTCATGGAAGTTTATTTAATCTCCAGCTTTACCACAAGCCCTTCCCCACCATCTCAAAATACACTCTTTTCAAGAAAGCAAAAAAACTAATTTCTGTTGCAAGGCGTGCAGTTACCTCAAATAAGCATGTAAAAAAAAGCACAGATTATTTGGCAGGGGGCAGGGAGGATTGCCAGCTTTTAAACCTTTGCATTTTCATGTCTTTCTGATTATTGGGAAATTAGAAACAAAATGCTCAGTTGAAATTTAAACCTAAATGCTTTTGAGGCAGTTCCCTTGTCCATTTTTTCTTTACTGCTTTTACAACAAATCTGAATCTATTTGTTATTTCAAGTGTTGGCCTATTTTCAGCAGTGATTATGATGGTACCACAATGTGCAACTTGACATCTCCTCCTCTCCTCTCATTCAAAGTCTCCCAGGGCCCAGCCATTTCACACAGGCTTGCTTTAGGCATTTATTAAATATGCACCTTCCAGTAGGGTTTAAAAACACCAACTAATCTCATCAGAGGCCAGAGACCTCCAGATATGTAAATCTACATCTGTTCCTCTTCAAAGGAAAGATTCTCCTGGATTACTCCAGGAGAAATGCATCCCACCCGGATATAGCCACTGAACCAGAGAAAAAGAACTCCCATGGCAAACGTGCCACCTCAAACTCACCAAGATCCAACGACAATGAAATTACACTTAATGTAATTCACTGTTAGCTTTAAGAAGCAATTAAGTAAAAGGCAGTACAGCACTTGCCGTAGGCTGTTGGTTCCAACAGGGGCCAGTGGAAAGAGGCATATAATGTTAAAATTGGTAACGTTAGTATTAACATAAGGATGAACTGTAGGTGGCTGCTCGACTACAGTGCTGTAAAATAGCAGAGTCCATTAACAAGCAGCAATCACCCTTCCCTTTTTTCTTTTTTAAAGTGTGCTGTAGATGTTTGCCAGTGAAAGCATGCAGCAATAATTAACTGTCTATTAGCCTGTTTTATAAAAAAGGCCCCAGAATTCCCTCTCTTCCTCAGAAATGCCCACCAGTATCCTCACCTCCCCATACTGAGAGGGGACATCAAACAATTTTATGAAAAATATTTCAAAGCTATTAGAGAAGGACTACACATTTCACTGCAGCAGAGCAGTCTCACACCCAGCACATAAACTTATTGAGTGGGAGTGAGCCCTTACTTAGCTTTTTACATCCCCTTTTGTATAATACAATTTTAAAGGTGAGCCCAAAGGTTTTTTCTCAGCATCCAGTCATGTTCTATATATGTATGAGTTTCACATCACAATTAGAGACGCCTATATATATCTAAAATATAGCCTTAAAAGAAACAAATTTGTAAGCCAGAAATTAACATGATGTCTAATGTATTTTTCATTCACTCATATCCCCATGTCTTCATTGACTAAAATTCAGATTCAGAATTTGACCATCACAAAAAATAATCTGAGTGTTCTAGTGTCTCCTGTTTCTACATTTTGTTTGAGGGATTTTTGGTAAGCTGCAGAATTTTTGGTTTAATCAGACAAATATATACAGTCTATCTCATTTGAGAAAAAGATATAGTATGGTACATGCTAGTATTTTTTTTTTTAACAGTCCTGAAATACAGCAGTTAATTTTGTAATTAAATCATTTACTCAAGTTTCAGACACTTGCAATACATTTAAATATATTTCTGAGATTCTGAAAAATTTCTTGGCTGAACACAGTCTGTACACTCTGGATTGCATATAACTAGAAGAGGCTGATGCAGTGATTTTACTATGCTGAAGGTTAATAAAAGCACAGCTTTATGATTAAAGGGTTTGAAGATTGTTTTTAAAATTTTATTTATTTACAGAACAGGCAAAATGTAGCAACTACGAAGATGTGGGGGACAGATCCCTTGAGAAAGACAGAAAAGAGGTGAAAACTTTTTTTGGAAAGAGTGAAATACATTTTAAATTACTTAAAATAAAAGTTCATGTCTAATGAAGCCATCACATAAAAAGTGAAACTCATATGCTCAATTACAGCTTATAATTTTCTCACAGATAAGATCTCAGCGAACTCTTTAAAAGTCAACATTTTCTGTCATAACAGCAGTTCTACCTCTCACATGGCAAACAAACTACACAAAAAGGAGGGAAAGATGAAACAAGGGATATGGGCAGTGTGAATGGACCTAAATCTTTTAATTAACACCCTCTGAAAAGCACACTCCTTTTCCACCAAACTAATAAAAAGTGTGAGTGTGGGGTCTTTGTTGTTGCTCAAGCCTTGCCTGCGCTCTAAGGAACTGAGGAAAGGCTAATCAGGGTTATTTAAAGCCACTTTCTACTTGCCAGGCTCCAATATCTCATTAATTCACTCTTAGTTGGCATCATTGTCTGATAGTGTTTGAAAATCACCAAAGAAACAAGGATTTCCCCTAATCCTGTCCATCAGAGGTAACTCTCTGGAAGACGATACCACACCACAGTATGTAGGACACGGAATACAAGTGTGCACAAGGGAAATACCCTGCTTTCGTGCAAACTACCATTCTCTGTGCCTCAACTCATACCTGACAAATTCTAATGAGAAGATGCCTGTTTAGGCCTGAACTTTACAGTAAAAAGAATAGATATTATGATGATAGTTTAAGGAAATCATCCTGAGTAACTAATATTTGCTTGAAAATATTGCCTGCTTTCTTTAATCATATTTGCAAGAGCTTGACACAAGCAAAATTAATAGGTGGTCATGTGTCTATTTACATGAGATAAGAGAGATTTTGATCATGGTCATAGGGCAGAAAAGCAATTGTTTCAATGACTTTGTTGTCATAAACTAGAGCATTCAGTTAAAGATGAGGACTGCTGTTCTGGGATATTTGGCATGGAACCACTCTAACCCCGGGGACTGGAGGAAAACCTCAATTATACCAGCATGCATATCTTCAGCTGAGCATCATCTCTGTCATGTCCAGAGATAGCTCAACTGACCGTTAGTTAACTTTCCAAGAAGTTTCTCCTCTGTACAGACCAGCCCTTATTGCCCACTCATACTAAAAACAACACCTAGATCCAAATGATATTTTAAACCATGCATGAGAACCATGTCACTGAGTGCTCCCTCCCCAGTGGTTTCTGTAATTCACCTTTCTATGACCAGGTCAGGCCAGTCTTGGGGACCAGCTGCCCTTCAGACCTAACTCTCTTCACTTAGCCCCAGTTTCTTTTTAATTCCTGGAAAGGGAACAAAATAAGATTCCCTTACAAGCTGGCTGCAGTGAAACAGCCCAGAAGAACCACAGCTCCCAGTTTAGTATCATAAATACTTAAATGTTTTTGTCCTCTGATATTTTACTTATATTGTAATGTATATCTTTGCCATTTGATTTCTCATTTTTTATTAGGTATAAAAAAAAGTTAAGTTTGAAAGGATGTTGGAAAATTTCCGTTACGGAGTTGTAATCTAGAATATACAGTTGTGATGGCCATACTTACCTTTCCATGAATATTTACTACCTATGCTAAGCAGGAAAGATTCAGATGTTTCATAGTAAAAAGCACCTTCAAACTCTTCTAAGGAAGTGCATGTCTTCAGCCCACAAACTACCTTTATAGTTTTCCAAAACCAGGATTTCTCTTCACTGCTGTATTTTAGGGTGAGTCAAAAATTCAGGATAAGCACGTATATGATTTGTACTGTAAACACAGGTGAACCATGACAGAGGTAACATGAATTACCACAAGTCCCAGCATTCCAGTTCAGATGCCATTAGCACTGGATTTATTGCTGAGCTCAGAGCTCTCAACACCACGGATGGTACATATGTTCACAGCTTATGGTTCATGGAAGACACACGTGAAACAGCGGAGTGTGCAGTCATTTCCAACTGACTTAAATTTCTCCTGTTTATAAGTACATTTTATCCTGCACTGCTATGATAAAAGACTTCTAGAGTTAACAGTAGACAAAACAAACAATAACTTCATCAGCAATCGATGGTAGACAAGTGGGGCAGTGGCACTGGTTAGCACTGCTATCACCATGCTCTGATACTTTCTGACAGTCTTTGATATTTCCTCTGTATCACAGACAATTGTCCCAGACTCCAAACTCTTCATTCAATTTTTCACATTTCTAAGTGCAGTTTCAGTTTTAATCTATATCTTTAGAAGGAGCTTACTTTGTCTCATGCATTTTATATGCCCTTTACTTTTATGGGGAAGGAAAATGTAAGTATTGATTCTGGCCTAGGTAGGTTTAGTGAATCACAAAGACATATGCTGAAACTGCAGCATAAAATGTATTCTATAAAACAAAGTGAAATAAGTGGAAAATGATTGCAGCACAAATTGTTTATGAATCCCTATAGAACACAGTGCTGTATAAACCAAAAGGGAGAGAAGTCCTTATATCAAGCAGTATACGACCTAAATAATACAATTTTTCCTTCACCTGATAAAATCAACACACAAATAGAAAGATCATGCCACAAAATTTTTAATTAATAGCAAGCCATGCATACCAGAGTGTATGAGCCTGAAAATTTTGCCAAAAAAGGTGGTGTCTTTAAACTTTAAATACTGGGAACTATTTTATAAATCTTCTTAAGGTACATGGTTTCATTAAAAGATCAGTTAGTATTTACATCAAATCCAAGGAATGAAGACTACAGAAAAAAGATTTCACACTTAGTTTAAAATCTCCAAGTTAGCTAATGGTGAAGATATTTCAGAAGTTAAAAATACTAATTTTTGTGTAATTGTGCCATAATAAACATGGGTACAACAATTCCCCATATAAAAAGAGAATCCAGTCAGTAGACTAATGTAGATAAATGTGGGCTTTCTATTCTTCTGGACACCTCACCTTATTTTTTATTAAAATGCTACTTTATTGCCACTGCTGTGGTTGTGAAGTGTCACCAATTCTCTGGCTAATTAAAAGATGGGCAGCAGATTGCCATTAATGAGATTTGGCTTCCACAAAATAAGGCTCTCTTGGTGTGTGGCTGCATAAGTCAGCTAAGAGAATCAGACCTCCCCTTAGATGAAGGGAATCTGTACAGATCACATCGAAGTAAATCTAAAAGTAATCCGCTGTATAAAGGAATGAGCTTTTTGCAATTGTATTTTTGAGTGTATGCAGGGGTCCCCCTTAGGGTTTTGCAGCCACAAAGATATCACACTCACTTGAGCTGGGATCTTGGAAGAAATACATAGCCAACAGAAAACAAAGATTTAGCTTTCAGGTCTGCTGTATATGTACATGACCACATAAACCTAACTAAAGCGATTCTTCTCCATGCTTCAGTGGAGATGGAGGAGAAAAAAAGAGATACTAACATAAAAAATTACCACTAAAGAACTTCTCTTAAGACTTTTATCCCCAGTAAGACCTTTATTCTTCTGACCTTTTTGAAGATCAAAAAAGATCAAGAGGCAAAAGAGCTTGATCTCTTGTGTGGTAATGACCCTATTTTAGCAAGTTACTAGCCCATTAAAATAAATAAACAATATTCATCTCTTTTAACAACCCTTACCTAAAAAGACAAAAAGGTACAGGCTCAAACCAAAGTGTACTGACTTCAGTGAAAATTCACCCAGCCCACTGCAGTTTGAACAAAGGCAGTGTGCCATCTTCTCCTTCTGGAAACCCACTGCTGCTGAAGCCTTCTGGAGAGGAAGCCCCAAGACTCTGCACCCAAAGAGCAGCCAGGATGACCCAGTCCACTGGTGCCCCTTCTGCATGCCAGGACAGGAGTTTTACATTGTGGATTCCTCACCCTCTGGCTGTTAGCCAAATCCTGCATTCACAGAGGATTCTACCCAAGAAAGTGCACCTGGAGGTGCTGCATAAGATGTGAAGATTTCATATCAAAGCTGGACAAACTCCAGTGGAAATTGCACAGGGGTTTGTTGGAGGGCATATACCTGTATAAGTTACTCTTGAATTTATAAAGGTAGTATTAATCTCTGGAAGAGATTTTTCTAGTCAAGTTACCCCCGGAAGGAATTCAGCTCAAGACCTTTAGAGTTATTTTCCATTCTCAAAGTTTTAAATAATCTGCAACCAGACAAAAACATGCATAGGATGCCAATCCACCTGCATCAAACACAGGCCAGCAACTGTGTCCATGGGCTGAGGAAAATTTTATGCATCATCTTGTTACTCCTTCATTTTCCATTAGGTAGGACAAACGCTGGATCATCAGAGAGCAGCCACTGTTTGAAACAGATCTGCCAACACAGGCTATTGGTCAGAGCTCGGATAACACTTCTTATTTTCCTAATCTCAGCAATATATATTTTTATATATAAATAATTCCTTATATATATGTATGTCATACTTATCTATCTATGACATAAAATATACATGATCTGCACATATAAAATTCAAATACAGACCTTAGAACTGATAAATACAGACTGCCATCCCAAGCCTTCCAACCTGCCTTTGTGCAGTTGTGTTTGACAACAGTCTGAGCTGCAATTTGAGGGCCTGAAAGTTCAAAGTCATGTCAGAGTTTCAGTCCCCTCTTTCTTTCTCTCTCCCACTTACTTGAATTGTTTCTGCTTTTGGTCTTTTCTTAGGAAGTATGTGTTTTCAGCAGCTAGCTCAGGGGAATGAGTTATGTTCTCGTCCCAGTCTGTAGAGAACTTTGCCTTGCTTTCCTCATACATAAAATAAAATCAGAATTTAAGTCACTGGTTTTAGAAACAATGGATCTTTTGAAGTACTTTGATGTGCATCAATTCCAAATATGACATATTTTAATAGTTTAAAAATAAACAGCAAACTATAGAAACAAAATACCTTCAGAGAAGTATTTTAATTAGAGTCAGTTTAGTGTCCACATCTAGGATACTGAAATTCCTGGGAGACTGCTGATTTGATATACAGCATACGTCTATGACAGACAGAAGGATCAATAAATACATGCTTTTTTCCTACCATACAAACCTTTTGTTACCTCTCCCCCAGTGCACTCAGAGAATTTCTCTAATCTCCATCAGATTAGTTAATCTCCAAGTGATAGCAACATAAAAAGTGAAGTTTTTTCTTGCCTGTATTATGACTTGTCCATCATTGGTTAATAGTTTCAATTCAAACGTGCAGAAGGAAACACTGGCTAAAAAGGATATGGTTTTAATTTAGGATTTTAATTTCATTTGAGAAACCCTCCAATTAATAGGATAGCTTAATTAAAAGATCCATGTAAACTCCATAATACAAAATTAGTGGTGAAAATCTACAGAAATGCAGGATTAAATTTTTTTTAATGTACAAAAGTAACATTACTGACTTTTAAAAAATATCTTAAACAGTTATTGTTATTCAGAGAATGGTTGCAAAAATTAAAGCCAGGCAGAATTATGACAATTTTAGAAGCCTTGGGCAGCTCAACCTTGTTGGACACACACCAAATATTATTCAAAATAAATTCATGTGTTTGTACCAATCTTTCATATATATATATAAAAATCCTGTATTTCCCCACAAATGTCTAACTTTCGGCCACTCTCTAGTGAAGCTGCATTTTCTACAGTGTACTCTTGGAGAACAAAGTAGAACAGCAACTGGCAAAGTTTTTGAACATACTACTGGAGGGAGGCTCAAGGAGCCAAAATCATTATTTTTGTATGGAGTGTTTCATACCAAACACAAACACTGGGGGGTCTTGACTGAACTGCTTTGCCCTCCTGCCGTTTATGCCTGTGATATTGGGCAATTACACAGCTTTGGCTGAAATAGTATGTTGGATAGGAAATTTCTCACTTATTGGGGGGGTTGGACTGCACTTGTCAACAAAAATGAGACCATATAGTAATCTTAATGAATTTAAGGGGAAAATCATCTTGCTTCTCTCCTAAGATCTAGCCACCTTCTGTTTTTTCCTTCCTTTAAATAGGACACACTTTGCTCTATGCAGTTTGAAATTTAAAGGAAACCCACATCCCAAATTAATGTAAAACTACACCACAAATAAGAGCTATGGCTGAATAAGTCTGCGGGAGTTGCAATTAATGAGACTTGGCAGTGGCTTTTGCCAGCATGCTTATGCTACTGCTGAAACACACACACACACACACAGAGGCACAACACAGAGCCTTGCACATTGCAACAGAACTATAAAGGACAGGTTCCATTAATCAAACTACTTTTCTTTTACCCAATACTTATTCCAAATACATTTGCATATTAGAAGGATTCCCAACAATGAAAGAGCTTTGTCTAATCTTCTTTAAGACATCTTTTAGGAAAAGTTTGGGGTTAACCTTTATTCTCTTTTGTTTTCACTTTTAGAGGAGAGCTCTTCATGTGAAATTTTGTGATTTCTCAACAGATTTCTGTCTCATTTCTACTCTACACTAAAGTCTTTGTTCTAATACACACATACACCTCTAGATGTATCACACAATAGTAATATACACATAGCTATGTAACTCTATATACTTAGTTCTTTTCTTGCATTCCCATTACTCCTAAGATAAGCAGAGATTTTTAAGCCATCTTGCCTTCAGCACAGAAGTTTACCTATTTTAGCTCCCAGAGGAGAAGTCTGATTAAGAACTACTGAAACCCTCATGTTTGACAACTGGAGGTTGCACTCAGTCCCATGGTTTAGTTGACACAATTGTGTTCAGTCAAAGGTTGGACTCGATGATCTTGGAGGTATTTTTCATCCTTAATGAATCAATGACTCAGTTGCTCCACTCCACCTTTTAATTAGGACATGCCCAGCAAAAATCCACTGGGCACTCCTCAGGTGGCTTTCTGTGTTAGAGCTAAATCAAATCCCACTCTTCTCAAGGCCAATGCTATCACTTTCACTAGGAGCAGCACTGAACCCCAACATTTGCATTGCCCTCCCTAACTGACCTCAGATATTACCCAAGAGCTCCTCAAGGCCTGCGATAGACCCTCATTTGATATCATTTACTTGGTAAGTGGGAAGGCAAGGGATCTTGAGTTATAAGTGTCAGTGAGGAAGGCTTTCATACCTTTCTGCTAAGAAAAGTCACCTGAGACAAAGAGAGTTTGTGCCCTCCATGAACTGATCTCCAGGCAGGCTGAAGGGCTATTCCCAGGAAGTGGGGCGCAATAACAAACTGGTTTGTGGGAGGTTGTTGGCCTCTATTTCCCCTGCTGTTCTTCATCTGCCAGAGGCAGTGAGCTCTCCCCACCAGGGCAGACAGTCCTTGAGTGGCCGGTGAGCAGGAACAGCCACCGAGGTCATGGAGGCTGCCACCACCTTGGCCTCCCATGGAGCTGATTAATTAGCACCACGGCGGTGCCAGGCGCTCTGTGCCAAGCCACAGTTAGGCAACACACTGACAAATGTCCTGGAACCAAACGTGTACTTTTCAAAAACACAAATTAAAATGCAGATTAGCTTAGCGTATCAGCAGTGGTATAATTGCTGTTTTAGGAGAAAGGCCAGCAAGACTACAGATAACTGCCCTGTTTTCTCATTGTTCTCTTTTAATAAGAGTCAACTTTGCAATTAAACAACTCCCTAAAAACACATATTGAAACGAATCTCACTTTGTTAGTAGGTCTGAGTGCTGGCTTTGTGCCCTGTGGAAGGAAGTTACTAGTCTGCAAGCAAGGCGTTTTAATACTTACTTCAAAGGCAGTCATTGCCATACTTTTCAAGCATCTTTTCAGAAAAAAACCATAGAGGATTGTCTGCAGCTATAATATCGATCACTTTTCTCTAAATGTGAGAAACAATACTTTTATCTCCATTATGCAATCATAAGGCAAATGAAGAGCTATATCAGATGATATAGAGCAACATTCCTCTATATGTGTAACTCATTCTGCCCATATAATTGTGTAAGTCTTTATGAAGTACCTCAGCAGTGAAAAGCTGGAAACATCCACAGGCTCTCTTGGTTTGAAATATCATACTAGAAAAGCAAATCGTCTCATCCATGACTGTAACCCAGACCCAGCATTACTTCAGCTTTATAAAGTTAATACAAAGATAAACTGGTGATAACTAACTTGTTTGTGGCAGGTCTGATTGTTTGAAGGACACTTTGTTTCTTCTTTTGCTGATTGAATGTAGATGTTCAAAACTATTTTAGAGATGGCTCAAAAAATTATAATCTCTTTCCCACCCCAAATTCTTAAACTGTCATGACAGTCATAAATATGACTTCCATATTTATGGAAGAATCAGTAACTACAGCAAACAGAAATGCCATAGAGCACATATCTATTGGAAACTCAGCACTGAAATATGCCTAGGCCAATTCAGTCTATGCATTGTCCACCAGAACCAGTCTCCCTGAATTTGGTGCTGAATCAGTTGTAATGAGAGAAAGGACAGCCACTTATTGATTCATCCTTTTTGCTATCCCAAATAAAGTTTACAGATTTATAAATGCAAAAAAATACATCAAACTACTGCATTCTCCCATGTTTTATGGAGCTCCCTGTGATTTTCTGCAGAGTATTCAAGTAGCCAATTTGCAAACAGAGCAAATATTTGCAGTGTTCAAGTCACCATTTGCAAACAGATTGTAAATAGTTTACCTTTTAAAACCCTTGGATTTTGTTGACACTTTTCTATTGCTCTGCCAAATTATTATGATATATTTTTAAAATCAGTGGGGTAATGCAGAATAAGATCCCCACACAGTTGCAAGCTGGTCTGAAAGGCAGTGAAAGGTCTACAGCTAATGAATATCAATTCCCCCACCCCAGCACTACTGCAGCCTGACATCCCAGACTTCCAGACACAGGACACTTCATGGAGTTTTCAGTATGTTTACCTTCTCTTCTTTGCTTTTACATAATATTTTATCTAGAAAGTAGGTAAGAAGGCAAAGAAAAGCATCCAGGTACGCAACACTCTCCAAGCCAAGCACAGGGGAACTTACAGGGTTTTATCTATTCAACACCACCAGATCACAGACAACAGATGGAAGTGAGAACTGGACCTGAAGCCCTAGAGACATATTGAGATATAAAGGAAATAATGTGAAAGTGGTGACTAGCCTTTAAGTTATTTCAATCAGCAACAAATTTTGCAATGTTAGAATACTGAAACTTATTCTAAAAGGAAGAAAAACAGAGCTCTTAGTCTGTGAAACCAAACTGGCACAGGTTGGGTATTTTACCCCCAAACAAACAATAATCTGATCCTTCCAGCTGTGAGGAATCTGTTCTAATCAATGTCTGATAAGGACATGTTGGAATAAATTTTCTTTTGCTGCACTACTTGAACTTGTGACATCCAGTTAAATCATCTTAATGTTGCCAGTGGCAAAAACACATCTTGTATACATCATGATTTGCTGAAATTTCAGAACAGCCTAAGGTGTCCAGAATATTAATAATCTTGCTTTTAAGGACTAAATTACTTTGTCTTCATGTGTTGTTCCAGCAAGAGTGTCCCCTCTGTTTGTAAAGGTAGAGTGCCTTGCTATTAGCACTTGAGAGGAAAGAAAAAGCTCAAGTAGCTCATGCTGGGGGTCTCCCCCTTCCCTGCCCTCACAGAACCCCTGCTCAAACACACACAGCTCCCAGGGGACAAAACACACATGCTAAACACTTTATAAAGCAGTGAGCAATGCAATGGCTTAGCATGGACCCCAAGTAATGCTTTGTGTAACTTCACTGGTTTCAGTGGAATTAAACCTAGGTGGCTTTTGGCATGACCAGTCCAGCAGCGCAGAGGGGGCTTTTATTTTGAGGTCCTGGTTTTGCTGGCACAACAGGGCAATTCACAGAGCACAAGGAATAGCAGCTGCAGTGAGGGGGGGCTGTCAGCATGGACAGGACCAGGATGAAGGATCAAACAGGAGCTAAAGAATGCCTTGTTTTTACTGGTGCATTAAAAACATAAATAAATCAGGCAGTGTATAGCTTACAACCATGTAGCACTGCTGCCTGCCTTAAAGTCTTGGGGGTGTGCTTTAAGAGTATTCATGTTATCACCTGATCTTTTCTACTTACCATAATAATTAATGTAGGAGCAGTACTCAGAGGGACCAGCTCCAAGGCCACAGAGGGGAAGAAGAAAGAGCACATTTCAAGAGGACTCCTTTTCTCAAATAAATAAAGAGGTACTTGAAAACCATATCAAATATCTAAAGCTGAATTTAATAACCCCTTTTTACAGAGCTTTTTTGTTTTCCATTGAATTATGCAATATTATCTGAAAAAGTAGCATCTATAATTAACTGACAACAGGATTTGAATTAAGTAGGAGGAAATGGTGATAAAAAGCATGTTCTTTATCCCCCAAATTTAGTGAATTTTTACTGAAATAGAGGCTGTGGGGAGACATGAGCAACATATGAGCACAAAATTCCTATCCAGCTTGTAAATGTGTACACCACTTGTATTTTTAATTTCCTGCTAGTCTAAAGTACTGAGTACATATATTTCACTCACATCCCCAAAAGCCAGCTTTTAGGGAGTAGAAATAGCAGAAATAATTTAGCATAATAGTGCCAATTTTCTTTTGCTATGCCTTGTTGCCTCCAGTGGCATTGTCCCTACTGGATTCCAATGCTGTGGCAGCACAGACCTCAGCAAGACCTCAACTCTGCTCTGCTTGCTCCTTACAACAACTTCTCCCAGGCCCAGCCCAACTTTCCTGCCCTGCCATGCCCGGTGGGAATGGCAGCCCCAGCTCTGACAGACCACTGGTGCAGTGGTGACCTGCCTTCCCACTGACACAGGAACTGCAACAGGCAGCAGCAGGCAGGTAACCCATCTCCCAAGCATCACCCAGGAATTCCTTGCTAGAGCACGTCATCCTCCAAAAACGCCCCAAAGAAGAACGTCTCTTTCCTAGTGAACAATCTGGCCCTGCTGAGCCCCTTCCTTCCTGAGGTTCTGCTTTTATAAGAAAGCATCCCCTTTGAAGTTCGAAGAGTCAGAATAAATTATATTGTTTAAGAGAATCAACACTTACTGAGTCATGCAAAATTCTTTAATGTAGACTAGATTCAAGAGACTAAGGACAAGCATGTATACTTTAACCTAGAGGAAACTGTATGAAGTGGCTAAGACTTTACTAAACATTTTTGTGAAGCTGTAATGAGGGTTTCACTCCTTTTGCTCCTACAGCTTTGTCAGTCTCTTCCTTCTCACTCCTTACCTCTGCAGAAGGGCCAGCATACAGCTGCCCCTTCAAATTACTTGGTGCAATTCTATGAGTGCAAAGGCTTCAGATCACTTACACAAACTTTTCTAGTGATTAGCAGTACAGGTTGCCATAAAAAGCAGACAGCTTCTGGTACAGTGAGCTAATTATGTGGTTACTACAAAATAATGGAAACAGAAAGTAATTACGCTGTTGTAGGCATTACTGCTAACATACTATCTCTTATCTTGGTAACATTGCAGATAATTAGCTCATGTCACTACACTGGTATTTTTCTCTGTGCAGTTTTACACCTCAAAAAAGGTAGAAAAGTTCCATGATTAATAACTACTCCAGAAAGTTTATAAAAGACCCAACTGCTCAAGAGACAAAGGACCACAGAAGCTTCAACTGGCCAAGAGATCAAGTACCAGCAACAAATGCACTCTGTGATGGAAAACCTGATTAAAATTTCTCAAAGAAATCATTATGGGTGAGAAACTAATTGAAAGACCTCCCTCCTGCCAGAGCTTTGCTAGAAAGAGAAGACTTCAAAGGCATAGAGGGAGAGCTAATGTTTTCACACTTAAAACTGAAAAAAGGCAATCCTCATGTTTGTGTTTGTTCAGTACACACTTCTCAAATGTTGCCCCCTCACGCTCTAAATCTGCTGGGTGGAAGATCTAAACCTTGAATATACAATGCTCTTTAGCTAGGGTGTATGGTGCTATTCTTCCATGCTGTGTGCCTGCCTATTCATGTGCTTTTATTCTTTATTCTTCAGACTGAGATATAGTAAACAATATGGTTAGCCACTTAAAATTCTGTAGGTTATTAAAATGTGAGTAGCATTTTTTTTCCTCTCTCCTGGATTTCATCTGGAACCACTACCTAATTAATATCCAGAACCCAGCAGGAATCTGAATAATAATAATAAAAAAAAACTTTTGTTGTTCCTTGAATAAATCTGTGTAATTTAAACCATAATCATGGGGATTTCATCAAAAGTAACTCAGTTCTTCCAAATCCCACACCATCATTACAAACAACTTTGTAGTGCAATTTCCAAGGCAAGATATCTCTTCACTTTCATATTTTAAAGGAAACATTTCTAATGATAGCTAGGATGCATTTTATATGTAAAAAGCTGGGATCTGGATGGTTAGAACACAATGTACATCCCCGTATCGTCTACCAATGCATACACCATACAGTAAAGGATCAGTTCATACAAATCCTTCCTTCTCTCAAAGACACATTGTCTTATCAGTCGAGAGCTAAGGTGCAGTTGGAGTATAATGTAAGTCCATTTCTCACAAGCTTAGAGCTTAAGCACTTTGTTATTGGTTATTAGGGCTGGACTCCTAGAGATAAACCTACAACTACTGTACACCAGTGAAGGGCAAATAAGCAAAATCCCTGACAGAAGTCTGTTGTAAAATGATGAATAAGCCTCCTAAATTGCCATAAGGCGCTAGTCACAATGGAATTGTATTTGTCAGACATGCATTGTAACCCTAAGGTTATCATAGTGGGCCAGCAGATACAGGAGGAGTGCTTAACACTATCACCCCCTAATCATATCTCCTACAGGCTAAAAACTCTGCAGGGAGCATTACCACTTAAAGAGGTGGTAGTGTTTCTATGGACTGAATGCAGACAGCATTTGGTAGAAAGAAAAAAAACCTATAGAAAAGACTGACAGATATATTCACCCAGGCTGTTCACATGTACACCCTGAATTGAGATATAAAAAAATCCTTGCAAATCATATCCCCAAGGCTAGAGCTCTAAATAATAAAATACTGTAGATTACTACTTTATTAGTTTTTTAAAAGCTTATGAAAAATTATCTTTTGCCTGTGGAAAGACATTTTATCTGAAATTATAGCAACTCCAACAGTTTTAAGATATCAAATTTAGAAACTAAGCTGCTGTAGGAAATAGATGATATTATACCATATTCTTGCAAATTAAATTCTCAAGTTCTAGTCCCCCTATAAGTTATTTAATTGTATTTATCTTAAGCTTGACTAACACTGATGTACATTGGAAACCATGACTAGCTAATATTCTAAATCCTATTTATTACCAGATATGGCCAAAAACATGACAAAACTCTTTTTCCCCACTGGAAAATAACTCTTGCAGAAACATTTGCCCTCATAACCCTCTGATTGGAAATGATGCCCAATTATCAGACACACACAAGTGAGTGAAAGCAGCTCCAGAACAGTCCTCAGCCTAGTGATTAGGACATTCCTGCAAGAAACAGGAACATTGTCTTATGATTCAGAGGAAGGAACTGAGCCTGGGTTTCCCTGCAGCCCAGATGACTGCTCTGGTCACTGGGCTGTGCTGTCATTCTACTCACTTGCTCTATCCCCCCCTGCTCATGGCCAGTAGGACATTCAATTATTTATACCAAGTGGAACAACTCCAACAGGAGAGATTGAGGCACATTGCATGCACCTGCTCTTCCATTCGTATTTTGCACATTAATAAAAATTTCAAAAGCTGGATTCTTTTAGGACAAAGGATCATTTTCTGGCCAGTCCTATGTATTAGATGACCAAAGAGAAAAGGAAAGGGTCACAGTATTTGTAATAGTGTATTTCAGCTTTTCCCCTGTTGTTTATAAATGTGTGCACTTACAAACACTTGTGAAATATGATAAATCTTCAGACAGGAGAAAAATCAAAATTAAGCACCTCTGATCATTCTAATGCATGTAAAATAAATAGAACCCTCATTCCCATAATGGAGCACTAGGTAGTTCTCACTCTCATTTCAAGGATTATCAGCCCAACAGTAGTATTTTCATTTTTGAATAATAGGCATAATTAGGCATTAAATATAGCAGAAAGAGCAAATACAAATACATTCAAAGAAATGCACTTTAAAGAATCCATAAATAGAAGGTGGGGACTGCTGCATTAGAGCAGATTTAAAGTACAACCACACATGATAACAAATAGAAAAAAGGTAGAGTTGTGCATCACAATGCTTCTGCAGTCTTTGTGATGATTTAGAAAGCCCTTTGAAATCATTCATGCTTAAGCAAACAAGAAATTTAAATATCAACAGCTTTTCAATGATACAGCAACACAGCATAAATTTTGGTTTTGCTGAATGCATGAAGACATAATTAAAAGCCCAGTTTGGGGTGTTCTTTATATGATGTCTTTACCTTATGGTCATTCATATGGACCTCTAGTGCTTGATGTTATTATACATCCCCTTTGGATTTCCTTCCTGTCAAGTAAAAACAAAATCAACCTCCTTCACCCAAAATATCAAACAAGTAACAGAATACCTGAAAAATTTTCCAGAGAGAAAAAACTGAGTTTCAATATTTGGGAGATTAAAATCACACAGAAAAATGGATATGGTCTTACAATATTGCACAGCAGATCTGGCTGCAGGTATAAGAAAGTTTCTTGTACTCGGCAAGGAAAATGTCCTCCTGCCAGGCCATGGAGGGCCGGAAAAGCAGAGCTCCCTTTTTCCTGATAGCTATCCCTCTTCTCTTATCCCATGCCCCACTGACTCCACTGCAATTTGATATGATGAAGATTTACACCTCTGGAGGCTGTAGCGATGCTTTTCAGGAAAACGAGCCCACCTTTTGGCTCTTCAAGCCAAGAACTCAATTTCACTGATTTCTTGATTTATAGTGCAAAACCACTTATTGCAATTTACAGAGGCACTGCTCTTACTCTTTCTTGGTCTAAGGAAACCATTGTTTAAGTAAGGGCAATAATGGGGTTTTGCCATGGATGTTGCCATTCCCCATTTACAAAAAAAGACTAAGGCTATCAAGAGAAGTAAAAGGATAAGACAAATAATTAAAAACTGTATATCAAGGAAAAACTCCTTGATATTTGGACACTGAGTGTCCAACCAAAGTTATTCTACATTTTATTTCTAGGTTTACACAAACTGAGACAAACCTCTCTAACACATTGCAATTCCATATGTAGGCAGACAAGTACTTAATGTGATGTGCAGTGTGAACCCACCCATAGCAGTACTTCTATGTTACTATGAAATATTATTTTTCCTTTTAGTGAAAGAACCAATAAAACCTCTCACACAAGCTGAACATCCCCCACTCCCCCCACCCCCTTTTTTTTTTTTCTTTTTTAAGCTGCATTTGACAAGCAGCCAGTTTAAGCAGTTAAAGTCATTGCTCAAGTGGCAGGCAACTAGATAAAAGCTCCCTGTTTGGAAAAGCTGGGAAAGATTTTACAAGGTGCTGCGAACTGCTGGCATTGCAGTTCCATTCTAGAGGGACTAAGAATGAAATTGCAAAAGGTGGGCTAAAGAACTATGAAGAAAGGATTAAGAAAGAATCAAACTTTCCTGTGTGATAAAAAAAATACAAGAATCTCTTTACAGCTGAGGAATATGCAGTCTGGGATGTACAACCTCTACCAGAGTAGCTTGTTCTGCACTGCATATACATGAATAGCAGCCATTAAAGTAACTGTTGAGGCTTTAACCTCTGGGATCAGCAATGGTAGATCATATTTTCTTTTCTGTTCAATCCAGAATTTACAAAAATCTTCCTCCAAGTTCTCCTGGTCATTGCACCAGCATTTAGCTCCAACACACACACAAGTTACCCAGCCCCTCTGAATACCCTCAGCAAGTCAACTTGTACAGGCAAACAGGTTGAAGAACTACAACTGACATCAGCGGCAGCTGCCTGTAACACGTTCTAAAGGACGTTGGTGCTGTTTTATGCAGGCATCATCTGTCCCACACCTACAGAGCTGCTGAGGAGCTCTTCGCTGGAGGCTCCCTTGCCACGGCACACGCACCCTTCACCCTCAGCAGTGATGCCAAGCCTTCACAGCCAGCGCAGACAGGCAGGGCTGGCAAGCACAGAGTCCCGGCAGTGCCCCGGCACGGGGGAGCGATGCCGAAGCGTCCCCAGCACAAAGGAGCGGTCTGTTTTCCAGGCGCGGAGCAGCAGATGGCACTGTCCGCTGCGCCGGGCACCGCCGGCACCGCGCCGCGGCGGGAGCGCAGCCCGGGCACCGCCACGAACCGGCCCGGGATCCGCACCCACAGAGAAAATGCTTGTCTCGACACTGCACTCATGTGCAGTATCACAGCCAGGGTTTTCAGTGACTGCTCATGGGCCGGGTTCAAATCGCTCTGCACAACTAAATCCCCAGAGGAGGCTGTACCAGGGATGGGTGAGCAGCTCTGCTGGTCTATCCGTGGCAAGCTGTGGGTGGCCACCTAAGGAGAGGGAACATTTTTCCATATCAGAACTGGATGTTAACTGGAAGATCAAAAGCAGAAGGAAGTGAAAGAAAGAAAACAATAGGAAATTAGTTGGCTAGGAAGGCTGGAACAAGCATTACCTCAACAAAACTAAACAGAGACGGACTGAGCAATTTGTGGTATCTCTGTTTATTTTGTCTTGTGACATGAAAGCAGACTATGCAAAAGGGATGCACGCTTACTCATCAGATCTGTTTCCTAGGGCTGATCCTTCATGTCCAGCCCCTACTGAAACTGAAGGAAGTTCTTAGCAATTTTATTCAGGGGTTGCATTCAATCGCTTTTGATAAAGGAAAATATTTTTCTCTATGAGGTACTATACCATACTAAAAGGATTTTAAGTGCCTTTGTGAATTCTGTGTCTATGTGCACACAAAGCCTTCTCATCAAACAGCTGCCTTGATTCACACTAAAAAAAAGCCACCTGACTTGCAGAGTAGTAGCTCAAAACTGCAACTCCTTGGCCTGCTCTCTCACATTTTCCTTACTCTCAACCCAGAAAACCACAGTGGTTCCAGTCCCACACTCTCAGACCAATGCACAGCATGCCCAGAGGCTGATGGATGTCAGCAGTCCAGGACATGGGAACAGCGTTACAGGGGAGAGATGGAGTAACCAGGGCTGAGCAGGTCAGGCGTTTCCATTTGTCTCTGTTGTGCCACAAACTCCCAGGTAGTCTCCTGAGTAGCCTGGTTTGAAAGCTTTATAAATCATAATGATGGTTGCTCAGAAATTTTCCTGTGAAACATGTTTCTGGGAGAAAACATCAATTCATCACTACTAACACATTCTAAGGGTATGTACATTAAGTTTGAAAAAAATGGGGAAGGATCCTCACCTGACCAACAGAATTCTAAAGGAAATCTTGCTTGCCCAGTAGCTTGCCTGCCTTGCATGCTTGCAGCCCACATTTACATGTGATTGTTTGATCCATGGAAACCCTGTTCCTGAGCCATCAAGGCTTGGACTTTGGGACTGCCAACACCCATCAGGTGCACTGGCAGGGGCCCATACAGCTCACAGAGTCCTACAAAGACCCAGAGGACAAGGGCCTCACACACTCACTCAAATAGAAATAAAAAGTAGAAATAATAGACTAACAGTTTAAATGTCTGGGTGAGGAATCTTTTTTGCAAATTTTAGCATACTGAGAAATATCACTTCAAAAACAGTGCCCACAAAGTGCCACAATCAAATCTTTTGCTGCACTATTAGAAAAGGAGACCAAACCAAATCCAACGCTAACTCTTTCAACTGCCAAATACAACGCAGAAATCAAGATCAGAAGTGACTGTCTCTGACAAGCCCACTCAGAGACAAAAGGTTTCAGATGTGACTTGTTGCCACATGCTGCCAAGTAATTGTTCTGAGAATGAAATCTGCTAATGCAATGATGGTGAGAGGAACTGCTGAAGTTTTCACTGTACCTCACAGCATTGGAAGAACCCTTAGATGAAAAGAAAAAGCAGCAAGCACAAAATTGTAGAATAAAACGTTCTAAGGAGACAAAAAAAAAGGTATGAGAACATGACTAAAAATAAAGTGAGATGTCTTTATAGAAATGTTTGATTACTAAATGAGTGTGTTGGAGAAACCCAGTCTTCTCCCTCCCTTATTGGTTTTCTTTTGCAAAAGCAAAGTCAGAACTATTGTTACTGTCAAGCTAGATCTATTTATATACTGGGCAAAAGCTCTTCTCTGTACTGGTGTCCTTTCACCCGCTCAAAATAAATTGACCTCCTCATGAGGAGGTAGATTAGTTACTATTATGATAGCTCTAAAACTGAAAACTGGATATTATGAGCTAAGCTCTGCTCCTGCATAGACACCAAAACAAATCCAGTGATTTACTGAAGTCACTTTGGAATTGCAAGACAGTAAATCTGGCTCCATGTCACTTAGAGTAATGTTTTCAATGTGGGCAAAATAAAGAAATTTGGAAGTCTAAATTGGCATGCAGTGAGACTGAGAAATGTGAATAATAAGTAAAAAGTGTAAGAGTAGAGAAATCTGCACTAGATTTCTCATTCTCTTCCCATATGATCTAGGTCTTCGTTTTTCCAGCTTGCAAAGGAAATAATCATGAAAATGTAATAATGCAATATTTTGCTCAAGTTTCTTCATAATGACATTTTCTAAAGTCTCAGGTCAGTCACAGTACAAAAAATTACTGCTGCTTATATCCATTTATAAGATTTTTCTTCA
Organism: Monarcha castaneiventris obscurior; assembly: GCA_026261815.1. NCBI lineage: Eukaryota > Metazoa > Chordata > Aves > Passeriformes > Monarchidae > Monarcha > Monarcha castaneiventris. The sequence continues at coordinate 8,209,061 of JAMPIT010000712.1, read as the reverse complement.
AAAAACCCAAATCCTAAACAATTACACCAAATCCAATGATATTGGAAGTGCAAAAAGTTAAAATGTTTGTATTGATATTCAGCTAGTGTGCTTGGAGTTTTTCTGTTGTTTGAGGTGCACTTTTTGGAAGGTGAGTTACTCCCATTCAGCACTCATTTGAGGTGTCACGCAGATCGGAGCCATTGGGCATCTTTTGATCAGTTTCAACAGATTTTGTATTAAGCTCACAATAAAGTCTATAACCGGACATCTTTGTGACTCAGATGGAAAGAAAAAAAGCAATGAGTTTAACTACTAAATACCCCAAAATCAATGTCTACCACCCCTTTCCATTTTATTTGCATTTTTGGAGATGCATTGAAGAAAGAAGAGCTGGGGAAGAAGAAAGGTGCTTTACCACTATGGCACCATCCCCTTCTTACTGGAGGGGAGGCAATTTGCAAATAGACCTTTGACATGTGAAGGGGGAGAATGACATTTCCCTCCTAGCTCTGTATAAAATAATTGGAAAATGTGAAGAGAGAGTTTTAAAGGAGACTCTCAAAAAATAATAAAACCAAAGAGCAGATGAGAATTTGCGAGGGGCCCCTAGAGGTAATGGAGAGATCTGAAAGTCAAACATGCTTAATGTATTCCTGTGTTCCCTTTTGTATATTTAAATATAGGGCTAGAAGGAACCACTGTAATAAACTAGCCTGACCTCCCTGTGCAACAGAGACCACAAGTCCTGCCTGAAATAATTCCTGTTTGAGTTAGAGCTTTCTTCCCCTAAGGGGATAAGCAGGAGGGGGATTCCACAATAAAATCCTTGCACTACTTCAGCTCCCCTGTGAGGCACTGGATCCCACAGCGTGCTCTTCACCAGCTCTTGTTATGTCTTTCCAGTAAGTTTTAATATAAACAGGTGACAATCTAGTCCTTTAAACAGTGTAAGAGGGGTCAGCCTTTGCCTTTACCACTGCCCAGAGTGGTATGCCATTAACTAACTCTAATATGCTAGTTTATTTTTTTTTAACAAGCTGAGCAGGGCGCAGCCTGCAGTTTCCACTCTCAATGCAAGCAGACCGTTGCTTTAGGACCATTGTGGTCTGAACTACTTTCAAAGCCTTTAGCCCAGTTCTAATTTTGCTGTGAGTGTATCTTTAAAAAGAAAAATTGTTATGATGACAGTTAAAGAAAGCTGGAGTCTCTGGGGCCAGTGTCATGTGTTCACATCAGGAAACTGACCACTGTTGTTAAAAATTAAATGCTTGACATGAACTAAAGTCACAGAAAAATATGATTCAATCTTTCAGCCAGCACTGTTTATGAAAGCTTGAAAGAGCTGAAAGCCCAGTATGATTTACATCCTGGGAGCTGGTATGCAACTTTAAACTTGTTCTTTTTTCAAGTTCATCTTGTCATCCATAGATAAATATAGATTAGGACAAACCAAAATAAATGGGTGGGTACCAAAAGCCACAAAACAACTAACCATAATGGAAGTGCTTGTCCTCCTGTTCAATAGCAAAACCAGCATATACTTGGTTTAAATAGCTGGTTGGGGTAAAATGAGTATTACTGGACAGGAACACTTAGCCAGTATGATCCAAACAAGTCAAAAAATAGCCAGAGTACAACCACATAAAATAAAACACTGACCAGATTTAAGTATAATTGGTCACCCTCCCATGTTTTCGGATTCCTATTATTATAGCTTAGGAGGCTCTGTAATGTACCTTTGGAAAAAGTCTAACAATTGCACTGGGTTTCCAACATTTGCACTCCAGTAAGATGATCCACTGAGAATGTTACTGTATGAGACTAAAAAAAAAAATATTAGAGCCTACTTTACACAAAGAGGTGTAGCAGACACTTCTGTGACTGTTCATCACCACCAGTGTCTCCAACCCTGTTTGCTCAATGTATCCACATGATGAAGGCAACATCTGAGCAATACTAACTTTGCGTGTTCCACCATAACAAGGTAGCCTATTTTCAGCCTAAAAGTGGCATTTAAATAAATATTTGTGCTATGTCATTGGGAAATAAAGGTCAGACAGCATCCCACTGTTTCCAGGATGAGCAAATCCAATGATTAGACCACAAGTCCCCAAGAACACTTGCTTGGGGCAGTGAGAAGGATTATTTAGCCATGTTACATAACACAGCAGGCTAAATGGGTGCTTTATATATGGGAACAAATTCAGTAGTGTTTTCTTCACTTATTTTTTTAGTTACCCTTTTCTAACCACTTCAGCCTGTGCTGTTCTGAGCCTCTCTGATGATACACCTGAATTCCACCCACAATATTCATTCTTACCAAAGTACCAAACCCAGGCAGTTTTCCTCATGCCAGGAAGGCCTGGCTGTCCCGCAGCCCCAGGAAAACAAGGAGAACATCAATGCAGACCTGCCATTTGGCACTGGTATCTTCAGCCACACAGTGCCCACCAGGTTACCTCTCACAAGCATCTTCATGATTTAACAAGCAGGGCATGTAGGACACTACTGACATTTCCTATCACAATATTGACAAAATGGTTACATGTACATATAGAGAGAAAAGCCTTGCAAAACTTTACAAAGATCAGCATCTTTCAGAACTACAGTAAGACATGGCAGGAAGCATTTGAAGTTATCATATGCACACACTAATGTGTACACATCCAGTAATTTGTTCACGAGCCCACTGCTGTTTTGAAGAGGAAAGGAAAATCATGTATGACTGTCTCCATTGTTTTTCCCTAGTCCTTAACCTCTGCTTCTCTTCTTTTCCTTCTCACAGACTGTAAGATCCTCTAGGAAGGATTCTCCTTTCTTCAGTGTTTAGAAAGGGCCTAAACAAATCACTGCCACTAAATAAGCATGTATTAAATGGCATCCCAATTTCGAATCACAAGGGGCTGGAAAGTGCAATTCAAACAGCTGCTTTTTTCATTTATGCATCTGTAAAGGTCAACCATGAACTTGAATGTATAATACATAATCTGTCTGTGCTCATCAAAGGAGAGTTCCAATCTTCAGTTACTTTAGGGAGGAAAGAAACCAGTCTGCCTAACACCTAGTAAGATGCCCTGTGGGAAGTAAAACTGGTGTCAGAAGCAATGTGGGTGATGGTCAGTTCTTTATCTAATCTTTATAACAGTTGAATCACTCAATGCTTAGGTTTTAAATTCTCAATCAACAAGCAATATATAATCTTTGACTTCAGGAAAGCAGACTTCAAAGGAACACAGTTTCCTTAGACAAGTGACTGAAATTTTGTAATGTACAGGATTTCACCATTAAACATAAAAGCTATGATAATCCTAAGTCGATTTATAATGCTTCTTTCTTTTGCCTTTTTTTTTTAAATAATGAGCTTGTAAATCATTAATAATAAGATGAAGACATTTAAAACATTTGTATAAAATATTTATAGTTGTAACAAAATTTAAAGTACATTAGCACCTGAGGTGGCAGGAACTGTTTACTAGTAGAGCATAAAAATATTGCTACTGAGTTTATGAAACCAAATTTAACACAGTACATTTGATTCTGGTTGCAAAGTTCTAATTCCCATTGAACCAGATGGGAACTGAAAATTAAAAGAATTCATGCTGCATGTGAAAGAGGAATGCAGTATATTCTCTATAAAGAATGAAGTGTATGTAATTCACAGCCATTTTAATGTGGCATGAACAGTTTACATAAAAATGTAGTCCTGGAAAATTTATAATTAAAAATACAAATGGGCAGATCAGTAGTGTGGCAAAATGTATTTTGTGTAATGCAGTACTGACACATAGGGATATTTAAATTAAAACTATGTAACCCTTTAAAAAATTACCCTGATATAAATTGTTCATTCTGAATTTGTCCACAAACAGATTTGAGTGGGTGAAGCCAGGCTGATAATGTGAAAGATGATACATCCTGTGAGCAAACCAAGGAATCTCTGAAATCCAGTCCCAGGCAGACTCTGGTCACCCCAGTCCTGCTATTTCTCTTTCATCAAATGATGGCTTGGGTACCACAGACACTGCCTCCCTTCCTAAACAACATTTTTATTCTATCCACATTGTCAATCACTGGAAGGACAAGAAGAGTAACTAATCCACCGATTCCATTCTCTCTAATAAGCAAAGGAAGGCAGAACAGTCAAAAGTAGTTCAGGAAGATGGTAAAGACTATTTCCTACCACTGTAACTGTATCTGGTGAGGGATAAAGGAAGACATCTGACTTATTGGCACAGGCTGACAAATTTCCAAGCCAGTAACATCTAACAGGGCCATTTTTCTCCATAGTTTGATACAATTCTTGCAGTTTCTGCTGCTTGCCAACTAGCTTAATATCCAAAAAGACTTTTTTATATCACTTTAGCAGCTTAGTGAACAAATTGTGGCAATTAAAAAGACCAGTTTCCATCACTGCTTTTGATATTGCACTAGTCCTAGTGGTAATAAATGGAATTTACTTGAAGGTCACAGCCTGTTGCTTATATATTTGCAGAGCTGCCAGATCTACGGGTCAGACTCAAACCCAAAGTCTAAGAACAGAGACTGGCTTAGCTTTATTTTTAATAAAAATAAAGTGGCAAGTTTGATTGGGAAAATGATGCATTATTATGGTTTATTGTAGCTTTAATAAAGGAGAAAATTGTAGCAAGCATTCTGGGACAGCAATTTGACATTCTGGGACAGCAAGCTGTGATTTTCAAGGGTTAAAGAGATGCAACATGAGGGAAGAAAAATTGATAAAGGCTATATACTCTCAGATAACTCAAGAAGTGGCAAAGAAATATTTAGAGGAAAAAACAAATTGGGGCAATTTACCTATTGAGGACATCTCAAACATACTAGGGACTAATTCCTTTTTTAGTCAGATTCCCTAATGTCCAAGTGCCCACAAAGATACCAACAAATCACATTTGAGCTCTCTCCATGTTATGCATATCTTCTGTTCTGCAGCAAAGAGCACATTTTATCTGCCAGGGGAAGACCTTTGTATTTTGCACAGGCAAGGGACCTCAGAGCTATACAGGCTGATAGCATAATCTCCTGTTTAGCCAGACTACCCCACCACAGACTGCTGGCCATGAGCAGTTTGCTCTGCATGTAAAAGCAGTCATATCCCAAACCAGAAACCTGCAAGTACAGAAGAATATGGAGAAGTCTAATAGACTGCTTGAAGATGCCAGAGGACATTTTGGATGTATGAACTCAGCTCTTGAAGAACACCAGACTGGGTCCCTGAAGAAGAAATTACTTCTGCTGAGTGCATCGGGCTTAAAAAGGAAATTCAGTTTATAAATCTGGCCAGTTTGGGGAAAGAAATGGTATGAATCTATGAATGTAGGGTTGCACCTTAAGTGCTAATTTGAGAGACCAGCCAGGGGGTTTGTTGAGCACTGCACTACACACAGAAGAATCTGACTTCCAGCACACAAACTGACATGCTAATAAAGCCATAGAAAAAAACAATATGAAAGCTGACACATAAATAATTCAAACATATTGCCTGTTTTTCAAACAAGGTCCTACTACTCCATAAACATGAGAGTTAAACTTCTAAAGGAAAATTATTTTCCTAATCTTTTTCATTAAAATAAATATGATGACATTTACTCTATTTAAAAACTATTCCTAATCAAAGCCTTTCAATCAACTTCAAACAGAGCTTCTTGGCTAATTGTGACATATTTCAGCATGGACTTTCACCACTGACCCAGAAGGCAGTGCCTTTGTTACTTGATACTGTTTAGGGTTACTAAACTCAAGAAAAAACTATGATCAACAATAAAAAAATGGTGCTAGGTCCAGCTTGCTTGTTTGGTCTTTAATCATCATATCTTCATATTAATATGATCTTCACTCCTAATCACAAGACAGTGATTTCTTAACTCAACTGCTATCTTCAACTTCCTTAAAAGTTTTAAAGACCATCGTTAAAACCCACTTTTATAAAAGCAACCAAAAAACCAAGAGCTTGAGAATCTTCTATTAATGCAAACCTGCTTTTTATAAACAACACACATCTGAGAGGGCTTATTTTGGTTCTCTCCATCATGCATATGACTAACTCTGCCATCAGCAAACTGGTAGGTCCAGAGCTAACAATGAAGCCCTGAAAAGACTTACTGGCTAGTTCCACTACAAGGTGAAACTCACAAAGTGGGGTCAGGAATATCTCCTGGCAATGGGATGCCCTAAGGTTACTGGCAGGAAATGGGTATTCATAACTGCTATCTAAATTATTTCTTAATTTAATGTGTTGGACAGAGTGGGCGATTGGACAAATTCTTCTCTCAGTAACATAAATGTAATTCCGAAGTGACTCCATTGACCTGAGCACTGAAGTAGAAATGTGAATCTATTTCTATCTGAAATGTATTGCAGCCTGTTCATAGCTCTGTGATCCTGGCAGATCCTACAAGTAAACAGGGTCAAGACATGTCAATACACAGATGGGAGATTGTCAAACAACCTCTAAATGGGTGAAGGAAGAGGTGTTGGTACCTGCATAGCCCTCACTTTCCAGGCATATCTCCTGAGGGCCTTTCTGTGTGATGTCCACTTGGACCCAAGCCTTCTCCTTACTTTAGTTATAGTGCAAGGAACCCCAAGAGCTGTGGAAGGCTAAAGCACATGAATTCTTCCACCCATCCCTTTTCATGTCCCTGAAGGCCTCCTAAGGTTATACCTCTGACAGCAGCTCTCCTCCTTGCCCGTACTCAGCTGGGTAAGCTGCTCCCACAAATAGGCCCTATTACTTTTCCATCAGGATGAGGTTTCTCAGCAAAGATCTATTTTCTGAATTGCTTAAACCAGCAAACGTCATTCAGCCTGAGATGTTGTGAGAAATTAATGCATCAGTAAGTCTCCTGTGTGTAGCAACAGGGAGGCAGGAACTGCTACATCCCAGATGGAATGCCTGTCTTTGCCAGGCACTTGGGTCTTTGTGGCAAGGGAGGGAAGCAGGTCTTTGCAGTGAGATGATCTGAGACTCATTTACGGACAATTTAATCAACTTCAGAGCTTGTTTGCTCCCAGAAGAATTGCATCTATCCCAAGGGTTTGCTTGGTTCTAGCCCCTGTAAAAGCAGCTCTGACCAGTGATCTCCACAACATATATTTAAATAGTTTGGGTGGACAGTCTAAAATACTGGGGGAAATTCCTGACTGGATGTGTGGTGAAGATGAACTGAATTTATGCTTTGTGTGATGTTAGGTGGCAGTATGCTGCTATGTTAAAGATCTGATATGCTTTCCAGTGCTCTAGGAACATTTGGGATATTAACCCTGGAGGTTCAGGCAGATTGCAAATTTCCATTCTACTGACCTACATTATTGCTGCAGTCTTAATGCCTGCAGTAGTCTTTGTTTCTTGTCCTAAACTTCCATTTTTCTCAACAGAAAACCTGAGAGACTTCATTACAGGGTAGTACAAACAAAATGATGTAGCAGAAACTACATCATTAAGTATATAAAGCATTTCACAATTATTTTAATTAAATGAAAATATATCTGTCCGATGCTATTAGTCAATAAAAATGCTTAGAAAATACAAAACTAGAAAAAAATCAGAATATTCTCTTAAATCATTAATGTATTTTGTTCAAGTTAACAGCACAAAAACCCCACTCTATTTTAGTCCTTATCTGTTATGCAAACCACTGCAAAATACCAAAACACACTAATAAAGCATGCAATCCATCAATAGTGAGATCTAGTCTTTTAACAAATGATGAAAGCTTCACTTCTTCACAGAAAGTTAAAAACTCACACATGAAGCAACTTAAATTTTTCACATTCTCTGCCTCATAACAGTGCTCCAGTATTTTAATTATCTGTGGCTCTGCATATGCATGACAATAGGATCAAGCCTTATAAGACAAGTTCTCCTTTATTTCCACTTCCCAAAAGTCACTAAACTTTCAATGAACTAAGACTGCAGGATCAATTCTGCTGTGCTCTAATTTTAACATCTGAAAATAGCAATAATCAATTCAGCTGAACAATCCATGATTTTGAATTAAAAATCAAATAAAATCCACATGAATCTTCTATCATCGAAAAGGCCCTTAGATAAGACACGCAAATGAATTTTCTGAGCCTGGCAGATTATAAATAGATGTAGGTACAGATAGAAACTTTTTGATGCTATCTTTAACAAAACTTTCCAATAATTAACCAATTGTAAGCAGTACACAGCAACACAGTTATATTTTTACATCTTCTGTACATCTCCTGATAACCTGGCCTTCAGGTTTCTCTGTTTTATACTTGCATGAATGGTAATGAACCTTTTACTCAGGGTAACAAGTAAAAAAGTGATCATATTCGCATATATTATATCATGCATCTCATATTTGTTTTGCTCATAGAATATCTGTAAGCAGCTGCAAGTTCCTTTCATTAAAGAGAAGTATTAAAATACATTTAAAACTTTATGGAATTTAGGTACTTTAGAAAGTTAATTTCACTGGAAAAACTAAGTATTTTTTCCACAGAACACTTGCTGACCAAATTTTTTTTTTTTTTAACATCTTGATCTCTTATGGAGAAAAAAACACCACCTCCTATGTTTTTCAGCAACTTGGAAATTGGGCAGTAAGTTAAGGAAAACGTTTCCATTAAAAAATAACACATATAAAAGCAACTTATTCTTTAATAAATATTAGGTTCCCCAAAAGGATTTCTATTTGGAATATTTCAAAATGAAGAAATCGATACAAGACAGCAGCCTCTAAGTCTTCTAGCACCGGCTAAAAACTGCTACAGCCACATGATATGACGTGTTGGTCTGGTATAACCTCACTCTGCCAGTTCCAATTTGAACCAAAATTTTTGATGGGATAATTTTGTACTAGCAAAGCGCATACTGGATCAGGTATCATCTGTCTATACCACTCAGAGTTTAGGCCAGAGGAAGTACAGCATGTCTTCTGCAGTCACCATGAAAGCACAGAGCTGGGACCAGGCCTGTGTAATGTGCCTTGACTGATTCACCAGAAACGTGCTCATGCCAAACCCAGAGCAAAATAGACCTGCTGGGTGATGCAACAGTGCCCAGGTCTGGCGTTAATGATTGTGAAAATGGCACAGTCACAAAGCCACCAGGAATTATTTCTCTGCCCTCACTCCCAGAGTGCAGACTTCTTGAAGTAACATGCACATATTTGAAATTATGGTTTTGGTTCTAACAAAAGCATTTTTTGGTATAAATGAGAGTATCTTTCTGTAAACAAATGCACAGTAGAACTTCACTATGAGCACATTCTGGATCAACCAAATGGAAAGAAGGTTTTTAAGCACAAAAACCAAAAAGGAATCTATTCAAATCATGCAAACAATTTGTGAAGTCCAGTTATTGTTTGGGGTTTTTTCACAATAATAATTTTGTAGCAATAAATCAACCAGTAACAGTAACAATTATCTAATAATCAACATCTCAGGGCCTTGTTCAAGGATGCAGCAGGGTGACAGAATGCCAGCCCCACTGAGGCTGATGACTGGCTGTCTGCACTCCCTGTGCAGCTCCACAGCTCGCAGCCTGCAGAGCCACTGCATCAGTCCATCAGCAAACCTCAGGCTTGGCTTTGATAAATTGTGTTCGATAAATATAAGTCACATGGCCAGAGTGCAAAAACTTGGGTACGTGATAAAAGATATCTTTGACCCCTCTGAACCATGGATGCTGTGCTTACTTTTAAGCCACTGCCTTTGCAGGCTCTGACACACCTCTGACACAGGCACACACTGCACGAGCAGAGTGCAGAGGCTTTACCTGTGCACTGCTGTCTGGTGAGAAGGGGCGAACTCACCCAAAACTGTGCCATCATTGCTGTGTCTTTTCCCCACACGATGCCCACTCTGGGGGAATGCTGAGGCTGTGAGACTGCAGCATGCACAAGATTACACGTTAGCTATCTCCATTATAACAGGCTGTCATCGTTCAGCACGGAGCAGCCATTAATCATCCAACAATCATTCATCCATCCTCTCGGTGAAGCATTAAACTGTGGCCCTTTCTGTCTGTCTCTGGTGATCATCCAGGTGGAAATTAGAAATCCCAGAGTGCTTTTCAAAAGGAACAGGGGCTAACCTGGGTGACCCTCAATAATAAAAGGGAAAACCTGTTTCCATTGTCCACAGCTGTGTGTAAGCTATCGCCAAGTACATAATAGGTGCCACATTTACCTACACAGTCACTGCTTCTCCAGCATTTAACTCATTCATCTGTAGAGTGGTTTGGGACACCTTGAGTATGAAATATGCTTTGTGAAATCAAATTCCATTATCCCTTACAGCATGCTGACAAGCATTTTCAACCAAAAATTTCACACTGCCCCTCTGAGTCAATCTTAAAAGAGTCTCCTCCCGGTGTAGCAATTTGCAGTAGTGCTTCACCTTCATTCAGGGAGGTAAGTGCTCAATACATCATAAAACATATGCTAATAATGGTGGGTGAAATTCACTTAACATGGACAAATATTTGTTGTTGGTTTTTCCTCTCTTTTTTCTTAAATTGATTTTCTTTGTGGTTAAAATTATGATGCTTCTGCTCTCTAGATTGAATAAAATCGTGTTCTTTCTTTTGGAGCTTCTGGATGAAAGACATTTAGAGACTTAGATAATCACCTTCCTAACTAGATTTGATCTGATTTTGAGGTCATTTTCATGCATTAGCTTAAAAGAATTACAACACAATTTAATAATAAATTCTGTTAATATAACTTAGCCTTGAAAAATTGCACTTATATTGAGCAAGTAATATTTTAATGTTTTATTCACTAAAGCCCAATTCTAAAGACATTTTGATCCATAATCACAACGTCCTTAAGCATATCCAATTTTTCAGTGCAATGATGAAATGTAAAACCAGAAAAAACAACAGCAATATAAGGCAGTTAAGTGTCTACGTCTCATTTGAAGAGGGTAGAAATTAAACTCCTGATGCCCCAAATATTTTTAGAGTTTCTAACCAAGGACATGTAAAGTAAATGTTAAGTGTTGACTGAGCCCAGAAGAAGGAGCTGTGACCTCCAGAGGTCCAATCCCAGCCCACACTCTTTTCCACTTGTGTGTGCTCTCCTACCTGTTCTTTTGAGGGAATTCAAAGTACATTGATTGATTTACAGAACTACAAGGGATTTTGCACCATGCTCACTTCTGTGTTATCCAAGTGACAAATAAGAAAACAGAGAAGCAATCTACTGGATTTTGACTTAGCCTGCAAAATTAATTTTTAGCAAAGTTACATTATATAGAAAAAAAGGAGGCACAAGCACAGCTACGTGGAACAAGAATAAATAATGGCATAGGGGACATACCATGATCCATGCTTTGGACCACAGCTCTGAAAAATTTCATAACTACACTTATATTAAGGGAGAGAAAAATGTGTTATTATTCTCCCACAGCTTTGTTTCAAATGAAGAGATTACATGGACTGAATTAACTTCTAATTGTTCCCTGATGTGCACTGGAAGGCAAGATGCTCACAGCAGAGGGTTCCACAGTTGTGTGAATTTGTGTACATGGATGTGCTCATCTTCACAGACCACTGACACGACGTTAGAAATCAAATATCATTAAGCTCTAACTACACTGTGTGCAAAGTTGGTAAAGTTAAAAACATATTAATTGGGGAGGTAAATGTAGTTAAACAGCAACTGGAAAATGAGAGGAATATGAATGCGGACTACAGAGATTTAATTCATTTTTTAATACAGCTTCCACGAGCACTAAACTTTCAAGTATGTTCTGCAATAAAGGATTATTTACAACATGTGTTGGGCAATTGCACATTCCTTTTTGTCACACCCTCAGCTAAAAAAACTAGGACAAATGGTCCCCAAATGCAAAACTAGAGAACACATTTAAAATAGCACATTGGATACTGGAATGAACAACAAAATGCATGAAACCATACAGAAGGCCAAGGTGAATTTACTACACAGACAAATGTGCATGAAACCTCGCTGAACCAACATCCTCTTGGCGTCTAAACTGCAAGTGTTCTGCCTGCAAGGAGCAAAAGAAAAAGGCCTGCAAGTCTCCCACTTGATACATGGCTGGTTACTTGACCAATGATTTATATCAGGTGCCTAACGCATCCAGTCTCAATTTTTCTGCAATTAAGGAGGGCAGGGCAGGCCAGTGACAAACGGTTTTCCTACAGCACTTTTGGCTTTAGCTATTATCCCTTAGATATCTTTAAACTAATTCATCCCTCTCTAGAATCCCAGGTTTGGGTTGATAAATCAAGCGAGACCTGTGTGTGCTGGGAGCTGATTACAGGGTCATTCCTCAGCAGAAATGTTTGACCATAGTTTCCCAACTTCATATTTTATCTAGCAGCTGGTGATGTATCATCACTAATCCAAATGCAAAGTATCAGGAAATAAAAGGAGGCGGCACTGTTTATAATAAATCACTGACAGGGAAAGCTTGACCTTTTCGTTTCCTACAAGGTATTTCATTGTTAGACCACAGACAAACAGAATTTTTCATCTGGTGCTTAATATGCATCAGAAGAGAACAAAGGTTTATAAGACAAGAAGAGGAGGGTACTACCTCCACTAGAGGACACTTATATTTCCATAGATCAAAAAGGCAATGCTGTTAATAACACTTTTTTCCTTAAGAATCTTTTGTTCTTCTTGTTAGACCATAATTTAATAATAAAATGCACTCTGTTACCTTTCATCCTGAAGGAGCATTCAGAGATTCTGTTAACTTCACAAAGCTTCTTTAAAATGTGTCCTTTCTAAGAAAAATACTTATCTTTAAAAGCAAATATAAATGACACCAAAATGATGTAAAAACACAAAATGATATCATTACTATTAATGCTCAAGCTGGAAAGGTAACCCCCATATGCTGTTATTGGTATAGCAATTATGGCTACAGGTGACAATGCTGCTCAGACTGGACAGAGCACAAACCCTTAATTAAATGTGTCCTCTGAACAGCTTCTGTTTCACCTTTCATGTGAAAAGGATGCGAAACAGAGGTACAAAAACCAGACGTGATTAATACAATACCTTCCCTGAAGAAAAAGAAAATCTGTAAAACTCAGGTATTCCTTGGTCAATATCCCCTAATCATCCACAAGGTTATGTGGTACCCAACTGCAAGACTCAGCTCCCTGCCAAATACAGCAGCCACAACATTTTGTTAAAAACACAGAGGCTGTTGAGATACACATGCCCTTTGCTCCTTTCGAACAGCATGACCCAGCACCAAAATGAGATACCAAGTGTGGCTGCCTTTGCAGCCCAGAAGGGTTCAGGCAATGGCTCTGTGTGCCTTAGCACCATGAGCCTTCTAAACACATATGTTCAACTACAGTCACATGGAACAAATTCAGGATGGCAGCAGCAGGTCCCCTGTACCATCTCTTGTCCTGTAGAAAATCACACAGTTTTATGTGTGGGCTTCCTTTATGTTAGCTTCCCTTGAAAGCTGGTGAATTTCAGAAATCCTTTCTGGAAAAGTTCAGGTAGGAGCTCAGAAAACCCGAAGCCAGCCATATTTCCTGTGTTACCAGGCAGAGAACATGAATGCAGCTTCATTGGCTGTAAAACACCTTCTACCATAGTATCTGTGTGCAGCCTCTGTCAGTAGTGTGGGGATTCTTTGGGGTTTTTTTTCCTCCATTCTCCCCTCTCCCAAAGAATCATACCAGAAAAATTTCATTTGGATCTCTAACAGACCTTTCCCTCTCGGATTTTCAGTGGGTACTTCCATGTTCACCTGAGTTAGTACAGCAAAAAGCATTAAGAGATGTTTTCCTCTCAGTTTTTACACCAGCCTGCACACTAAGTTTGCTGACAGCTGGTGTCCTTAGTGGTAGCAGCAACCTCAAAAGTGACAAGAGGAGAGCAGAGCAGTGGCCTTACTCCTACTGGGAAGTTGGAGGTTATTGTAATACTGAGGAAACATCAGCCCAGCTTGCTCAACAATAAAAATGATATTACAGCAATCCCTGTGGGTGTTTCTGTTGTATTGGTTGTCTCCAACCTCACCGTTGCAGGGAGCTGTCATATCACTGCCACTAAGCTGCAAGTGGCTTTTTTAATTTGCCAGCATCTTAATGTATTTTACTATCATTAGCTGCTACTTCTCCTCTCACACAAAACAGGTTTAGAAAATCTATTTTACTAAGAGCTAGTATATCTAATTTGTACGAATTTACTAAAGCTTGTCAGTCACACTAAAGCATTTAATCATCTGTGACATTAAAATAAAACACTTTAAAACCTTTGGCACAGAGTGTTCCTGTTAAGAAAGTACTGTAATAGTATTCACTCTGCTGGCAACACAGAACAGAGCAGCAGAAATTAACTTGAACAAAATACAGTCATTCTCATAAAACTTCCATACAGGTCAAAGTTGGAAAATCTTCAATGCTCCTTCAAAGAACTGCTTATTCCCACTGTAATGATTTGAGATGTTTCAGCCTTCTATACACAGCAGCCATGTAGTCAGGGGGTTTTAGTGTAATTAGAACCCCTCATTGCCCAGAGGGAAGAAAAAAGAAAGTAGGAAACTTTCTTTCTGCTTTTATATTACTGCTGAGAAAAAATCTGAACACTTAAATTAGAGGAGTTATCTTAAGGGGAATATCTTTTTGCCCTCCTATGCTGAATCTTCACTGGAGTCAGGATAGTTAGAAACTGCCATTTAATTTCACTCCTCTCCTCCTGCCTTTCTTTTAAAAACAGAAAAATAAATTGCAATTGTCGCATTCACTTCACTCCAAGATCCAGTCTCAAGGATCATCGCCAGATATGATGAGACTTGGTGCTACTTGGTGCTAGGAGTGCATTTCAAACAGGCAGCTCTTGGTGCCCAACCTACAGCAAAGGGGAGAGCCCCTGCTTGGCCACAGATCCACGAGGGTGGCAAGCTGATGTCAGGGCACCAGTCTTAGGGCTCCCTGCAAGATTAACACTTTCGTCCAGTGAGGTCATACTGTGGATTGCAAGATTGATAGTAGTGTGGCACAACTTCTTTTAAATAAAAAAAACAAAAAAGGAAACACAAAGGGGGAGTAAAGGGCTGTAATTTCATATGTATAGAAAAGCACCCTACTAAACATACTCTGAGGAACAGCTGCCTATGGAGTCCTATGCAAATACATTGAAAACAATATTGCTATATCCTGGTTTACTACTCTAATTTTCTTTCTTTATGTGCCCATTTTCCGTTGCTGTTGATGGGAATTCTGTTCATGTATTAGCAAGGGAATAAATTCCTTAATTTCCAAATCTCAGTCCTATCTTCTGTAAACTAGAATCTCTCACTCTTCCTGATTCAATTTGCCTCTCTGTCCTCAGTAGAAGGTGAATCAATCACTTTGTGAAAGGCACCTCTGCATGACTGCCAGAAGAGTCTCCCCATTCTTTAAGTGTTAAACCTGTGCAAGGTAGAAGAAAATACATTCAAGAAACATAGTAAGAAAAAAGGAAGTGCCTGTAAATTTACCAAATTCTAAGTTAGTTTAATTTGTGTGTTATTATCCACAGGCCAAGACTGTGGTATTTCACAGCAAAAAGAAAAAAAAAAAATTAGCAATTGTTCGCATGTCCACTGAATTCCTGTATCACACAGAGGTATAACAAGAACAGCTGCAGTGGGCACTATGCTGAAATTTACACTCTCTTGAGAAGAACCTACACAGTCCTTTTGAGGGACCTGGGTTTTTCCCTCTGATTTCCAAATGACCTGCAACAAATGAGCTTACCAGGTAGCTGAAGAAGAGTCATTCTGAAACAGAAGCATCTTTTATGAGGAAAATCACCCCATTCTTAGACCTCTACATTTTCTACAGTAAAACATCTAGTTTCTCCCCAGGAAAGTTTTAGTTTTACTTCTGTAACAGGCACTTATCACTTTTCTTCTGGGGAGTGTGCTTGTCAGTGGGAAAAAATGAAGAGGCACAGGCCAGACACAGTAGGGACTGAGCATCTGTGGTTCCTCCCAGCCCACGAGCCAGCCACAGCCCTCACATTTTTGCAGGTGTGCAGCCCCTTCCAGGTGAGAGGTGGAAACACCCTTCATGCAAAACCTGGTCAAGTAACACCTGCCTGTGACAGGACAGAGTGGTATGGATGCTAATGGTGCTCACTGTTTAAACCCCAAAAGGATGAATGCTTAGGAAAAAGAAAAAAGCGCATCCAGGGCTATTCAACTGAGGGTTGCTTAAGAAACTCATGAAGCAAACTCATCTATGAGAATGAGCATCCTGAGGAGACATTGGTATAGGATTGCTCTGTTCTTATCCTGCCCCCATATTATTCATGACAGACCACTCTCAGAGACAGATAGTGGGGAGACAAATCTGCTGTCTGACCAGGTATGGCAATTCTTACACAGGGCTGCACAACCTGATTGCTTTGCTTGGACGTTAGACACACGAGGGGCAGACACTAACTTCATCCATTTCCCCCATTCTCATTTTCAGCCTGGTGAAGATGAAAATCTGCTGTCCATTTCAGGTGTAAAACTGAGAGAGGCTGAACAGCTCTGCAGAGGAACCAGCTCAGCATCTCCCTGTCAGCTGCCTTGGGAAAATCTGCTCATTTTCCTCCCCTCCAGCCCAGAAGCAAAATCAACTAATATCATGGCTGCCTACACAGCGCTCCCAAAACCTTGCTGGCAATTCTTTATAGTGCTTCTGGTGAAAAGATTTATGATTTTTCTTATTTTTTTTTCCCCCCTAGAGCCTGGTTTAATATCCCCTCTTTTTTTATGCCTCCCTCTCCCCACTAGAAAAAAGGTTTCCCCTTTGCTTCCAGGGACAACCAAAATAGTGATCCAATAGCCAGCAGTTTCTCCCCAGCCTGCTGAGATTCCCACCCTGCTACCAAAGCACCCGTGCTAGCTGTGGCACTCCACTCTCGCCAGGATCCTGCAGGGGGAATTCCTCCACTCTGAAATGCTTTCCTGAAATTATGAATAATGAATACTTGGAGTTTTTCATCACTACTGCTACCTCATCTGCAGTGGTTCAAGGCCAAACAAAGCAAAGCTTAAGGACATATGTGAAATATTACATTGGACTAATATAGTTGGAAAAATAGACAAGTTCTTCAGTACATAAATCTCTCTTTAGGCGACCTCGTGCATCCAAAGTTTGTGCTTCTTCCTGACAGTTTTTCTGGTAGACTTCTCCTTTGGGAGTTTCTTTGTTTTAATTCAACAAACAATTCAGCAGGCTTGTCAAGAATTAATTAGGTGGCTCAGGCAAAAATACTCACAACAATCTCCTACCTCTGTTTACAGCAGGCCTGTACCAGCCTAGCTGCACCTCTGTTTCTGCTGCAATTCATAAAACCTGTATTAATCTGCAGATTGCCTTCCCTCACAAAACCCCAACAGCTCGCTGTCTCCTCTGCTTCTCTGTTTGGCAAAACAAAACTCAGGGAAGAAAGAAAATGACATGGTAATTAAATTCTCTCTCTGTTTTAAAGGGACAAGCAGTCTTTCTGTACTAATCTGCTCCTTGCAAATTCAAGACAAATACAAGGGAATTAATACTGTACAGTTCTTGCTAACGTACTAATTATAAATTGCTGGCTACAAAATGAAAAGTAGGAACAATGATACACAAAATGTTATTAAAAACCATTTACAGTATGAGAAAGTTAACAATTTCTATCCAGAGGATTCTGCTATAGCAGATGGGATTACACTCCGAAAAATAAAATCTCCAATATAATTCACCAATTCGTTCTTCATCAATCCTTTCAAGATTAAGGAGGGTTTAAGTCATGGTAATTTGGAAGGGGAGGGATCCAAACCTGTGGGTACTCTCAGTACTGAGTAAAACCCAGAATTTCCCATAGGTAAACAGTGAAACTTAATTAACAGGTCAAGTGAGTGATTTGAGGGATTTTTGTAACACCTGTTTCCATATGCTCAGAGGGACAATTTTTAGCAATATTTGACAGAGTGCCCATTTTGACTATGGGCCAAATGCAGTAGATCAGGTAAACTGATTTTTTGATTTTACTTGAGACACAGTTGCCCTTTTTCCATATGTTCAGATTTCTGTGCATTTTTTTAATTTGTTTCCCTGCAAAATACATCATAAATATGCAGAAAGGATGTAGGATTTTTGCTTTTTTTTAACTTAAATAAAATGGAATATTGTCCATCAGGGCATGTTATGGCCCTAAATAAAAGGAACTGACAGCTGACAGAGAATGATACTCAAGTGTTATACCAAAAATATTTTTAACTTAGCATACACAGCACAAAATTGATGCCAAGGGAAGATTATTGGTTTCGTAGTGATTAATATTATTTAGGTGGATGCATCTCATTCTATCTCTAGGGTTCAGGTCTAGTGCCTCGAGACCTGTCAATCCCTCAGGACTGCAACACTTTAGAGTTTCTCGGGCTGGAAGCTTTGAGAGACTGGCTCTACAGAACTGACATGGAGCAGACCAAGACAAGAAGTCCCAAATCTGCTGACCTGGATCTCTCTCTCGGATGCTGCAAGGACTAGAAAAACCCTTTAAATGGTCTTCATCAGTTCTAGAATAAGGAGAAAAATTTTCATCTTATGAGAAGAGGTCATGAGCCCCGATTCTCAGCTTCTTGGGGTCAAAGATCCTATATGAATATTGAAGTGCAGGAAATATAGAGGAGGTGAAACAGGCATGTAATGCAAGAGCCATGTGGGATCAGCAAAGCTATGCCATTGTAAAAATACATTTACAAAACAAGTATGTGTGCACTGTGAATTTTACCTGACAGCCACTAATAGCAGGTAAAAGGATTCTTGGTAGTAGTCTGATTTTTCACTTATCTCAGTAAGAGTATTCCTGCTGGTGCTGTACAGATCCCAAATGTAAAATCAGACTCCAAGGAAAGTGTTCCAGAAGGTACTGAGACTGTCCATGGTGCTGTGGCACTGATATATTTAATGGAAAATGTTGTGATGGATTACCTGTACTCTGTATGTGCTTATGTTGTAAATTGAATTTTCTACCTGGACTACACCTCCCATGCTGCAATAGGGTCTCATCATTCAGAGAGAAAAAACAATAAAGCATCATGCAAGACATCTGACCAAGAGATTTAGTCACTAAAGAAATATGTGAGCATGAAACCATGAAATAACCAGTGCTGTAAGATATTACTGCAGCTTTCATAACCAGAGGCTTCCGGGTCCTGCTGCTCCTCCCTTCCCCTGCTACAAAAAATGCCACCAAAAATTCCCAAAAAACCCAAAACAAAAAAATCCCCTACATAGACCCTTATTTGTGTAAATAATGCTATGGAAATCAAGAGAGCAGGCACATCTCTATTAATGTGACTGCCAAATCAAGTTCTCAAGCAGTCAGCACATAAAATAAAGACATATGGAATTAAATTCTTTGTGTTCAAACAGTAAAAAGTGAACTCAAATTAATTATGCAAACTTTTAAAAACACATTTATGGATATGATTTGTTCAGAAAGGTACGTTTTGCACACTACCTGAATCTAGCTGAGAGAACACATAAAACATTAATTTCATTTTCTGGTATGTGCTCATTTAGTACAATACACTCAGCCATAATGATGTAGCTAACAATTTTATGGTCTTGTATGATTCATGCTGCAAAGGATACCATGCCACACTGAAACCTTTTTATTATCAATCACTGGGAAACACAAGCTTGAAGACTGGCATTAATTAAGAGGGTAAGGATTTACAAATGCTTCTGCTTCATTCTCTAAATATAAATATTCATGGTAGTATCTATGGATCACTTTTTGAAGTAAGAATTGATCTTGGAAAATAAGAAGTTGCAAAGGCAATAGAAGCATAATTATGAAAGGCTGTCTTCAAATCTTACAACTGGAACGCTTTATGACAATAATTCTCTCCTTTTTGTAAAAACAAAAATATTGGAATAATTATGGAAATATAACAAAGGTGACCAAGAATTTAGATTCCTTGTTAAAATCAATTTTCAAAATAAAAAGGATTACATTTCTATTTACTTTCTTCTTTTTCTTTACCAGTTGTTTTTCTCTGGATCCTTTGTGTCTGTTTCTCAGGAGACCTGTTAGACATGCACCTCTCATACACACCTTTACATTCCTGTTTCCTTGTGTTCATGCCAATATCACTGCCACTTCTGTCTGTGCATCTTCCTGAACAAATCTCACAGGTTTTCCACGTGTATTCCAAACTGGGCCTTAGCCATAAACAAATTAGCTCTTTTTCATTGTTTTTATATTCCTAATTCTCTTTGTGTAAGTAATTATGGTAAATGCATGCCCATTAAGCACACACTGAAAAAAAAAGATATCGGAATGTACCTGCTTGATAACCCATTACTTGTTTATATTTTGATTATTCCAAGGAACACTAAGTAATATATACATGAAAAAAATACATATGTAGTAACAATAAACTCAGAAGGATTAGTTCCACCTCACCTAAGATATGGAAAATAATTCATTTATTAGAAACAGATTGAATACCGCAAATAAAAAGACTGGCAGCAACTAGTGATGCCTGTGGTGAGGAACTCATTCCTGCAAAGAGTCTATACCTCATTAGCCTGAGGTAAGACAAACACTTGGCTAACTACAGATCTGAAGAAAGTACAGAAATTCAAGGTTTTTCCTAGCTTTAAACATAAAAAGAAAACTAGGTTTCCACTGCAATATTTTCTAGGTCATCAAGAAACAGATGTTTGTCATTTACCAATTCCGTAAATAAATAAAGCAGCTTCTGGTGACAAACATTCAGGCAAAATGACTGAGAGCAGTGTCTCCTCAACTGTCCTGAAGGTAAAGGAACAACCTGAACTTGCCCACACTTGCTATCTCCAAGTTTAAAATCTGCCAGCTAACAACTGCCAAAGAACATTGATAAAAACCAAACCAAATTGACTTCTTAGCTACTTTGAGTTTTTCCCCCTTCTTTTAATGTTGTTGACAAGATTAGTAGATGATGCAAAAATATCTTTCTGTCTCTTCACACCCCTTGTTGATCTATTTTGTCTTTATTATTTTGCTCTAACAAGCATGCTTCAGCTTCTGGAATTCATCAGCCTAAAACACCATCTAGTATCTTCTGTTTTCAGACCAGGACTTATTAACCTAAAGCATTCAGTGAATAATGCCTATGCCTGTACAGTGTGTGATTAAATACAACTATAGTCAGTGCTTTCATGTATGAATTCTGCTTGGGAGAAAAATTGCCATGCTTCTGGACAGCATATTTGAATATTCTTCCCTATCACAATTATTTATTATTTCTATTAGCTAATGTTGTTTTACTCCTAATTATGGGTAATTAGATGATGAGTTGTCAGCACAATCCATTCACTTAGAAGCTTCTACATTTAATTAACTCAAGATGGTTTTGAACATTTAAATGTCAAAACAACATTAGGAAAACAGAACATTAATATGTTGTTCATTGAACTATACATTATAGAATGTGACTTAAAGAACCAAAGGTTTTGGTGTGATGACAGGTCTCAAATTCTGCCTGTAGAGAGTCCAAATTTGCTGTACATTTTGACAGCTTTACTACAATGGCTTTGGGCTTAGCAGGTCACCTGTTACAGAACTTCAGTGCTGGTCTGAGAATACCAACTACTGCAGGACTTGGTGGATAATGGAAAAACACCCTTCCCAAAGCCAGCATCTAGGAAAGCTGCAGTTTTAATGGGTTCAGTATGGGGATGGCTCCTCCCAACAGAAAATGGAAAGGAAAGGTAAAATCAGACCCATCGTCAACCGAAGAAGGGCTCTAGACAAAGGAAGGTGTTAGATGGCAAGGCCTTCACATCCATGTTTGTTCTGGACTATGTGATAAGACACAATAAATGTACCCCTCTCTGCTGTTTTTTACCCCGTTCTGCAAAAAGATGATCAGAGCAAATCAGAAGACTGATGGGAAGTTTCAGAGAAAGAAAGAATCTGCCCCATCCATAGATTTGCATTTAATGTTACTATTGCTGAAAAAGAACCTCTAAAAGCCTGACAAATTGCTATAATAGCTGAAACACTTTGATATTTACAATGAAGTTCATTGTTCTGTTTCTGTTCTTTCCAGAATAATCATTAAGCCACCAAATGACCATCCTAGCATTAAAGTTTCCTCTTTAACATATGAAATCATACCATGATCTTACAAAGCTTAGCAGCTACTGGCCATGTTAGTAGAGTTTTCTATTCCTGGCATCAGTCTTAGTCTCTCTCCTCAAGGATGTACAATTGCAGTGGAAGAAGTGGTGAAGTGATGCCAGACCAGCCAGCAAGGACACTGACATTGTACTGTTAATGAAGAATAGATATAATCAGGGATCTGGCTTTGGGGGCCCTTATGAGCTCTCCTGGAGATGAACAGAGAAAGGGTGGGAGAAGAGATCATGACCCATCATGGTTTTGAAAACATACCTGGGAACATCTTCCTCTCCTGTGACTACACCAAGCTTGCAAGGTACTGAGCCCAGGCTGGCAAATTAAGAGTTAATCCTTATTCCCACAGTGACCACATGTAAGGTTTTTCATATCAGAAAACCTGCCAGAGGGCAACTGAGATGTTTGACATAATATCTGATGAAGAGTCATGTTTTGTCTTATCATCAGGACTTTAGGAAGGAGGCTTGGAAAGGCTTGAGAGCTTCATGCCTTGCTCAAAGCCAGCTAGATCACTGGACAAAGATTCTTGCCCCATGCATTTCAAGGTTACACATTAAATAATGGTGTCTTAAAAGCTGCCTTTTTCCAGCCTAGAAACCATAATTGTAAATTTCTCTGCTGAAGATTCAGAGTTGATGGAATCCATCCTGCTCTAGCGAAATTTCAAACTGTTCTCCAGGGTCAGAACTTCTGGCTTTGGGAAAGGGCTTTGTGGCAGAATCTAATCAATGGTCATCTTTCAGTCAATATATGCATTTGCTTAAATCTCTCACAGAATCCCTATGGCCATCCAGACTCAGCTTTACAATGTTGAACAAAGCAGCAAAACAAAAAAACAAGTCACCAGGTATATTTCCAGCACTAAGTCAAGTCATACATATTTCAATTCACATGGCATTTGCTCTTTCACATCTCTGAAAGTTACCCTGACAAGCTGTCATTGTTTCTAGTAACACATTTTTGTTTCAATGTTGGGAGACTTTTCATTACCTTCTATATCAGAAGAACTGTTTTCCACAGTACATATCCCAAAGGCCCAAGTGAAAGCTGCCTGCTTGCTTTAGTACCAAAGCCAGAACTTGAGAGTCAGCACAAATGACAATAAAAAGAAATTACTGAGAATTTGGGGGTGTCTCATACCAAGTAGACAGAATAACTTTAAGGCCTATGAAATAAACACAATTTCCTTCTGTTGTACAGTAGGCATGATTCATTACCAGTATGGTTTTGTTGTGGCTGTGCTGTGTTTTGGTACTGAACATCAACAACATGACAGAAATGTTTCAGCCTTTCTATTCTCTTTCTACAAATGCGAATGTAACAGTAAAGCCAAATGACAGGTACTCCCCCACTTGCTGGTATTCCATCAGTCAGGCACAGTTTGAACAGCATGGGGCCCAGACAAAGCTGCACCTATTAGCTGCTTCCTTTGATTCTCCTGCTACTGCTCACACACAGGGCAGGATGTTGCAAAGGATAAGCAGCACTAAAAACAGACAAAAAAATTATTATCCCAAAGGTCAATAAGGTACTCTGAAGACCTCTTCTGTTTCACTTTCTGGTTTTGAGAACAAACTGTCCTGTCAAGATCTCAATGGCTTCTGTGAGCCTAAAAGATAACTCAAGATCTCTATATAGTTTGAGAAAGTTTTTAAAAATGCAGCATTTTGAAACCTCTCATACAAGACTGAAAGGTAAAAAAGCAAAGTAATCATGACGAATGCCCTTTCCTGCTCTTGTTCTTTTTCTCACCATTCCTAAATTTCTTTCTATTACCAAGCCTAAGACACAATTTTCAAAATAATTTTATGAAGTTAGTGTTAGGCTGTGGCAGGACTGGGATGCTACTTCCTCAAGCTAACAATTCTTTACATATTATTTTCAGTCCTTGAGAGTGTCCAGAATGAGCTGGGGCAGTGACATCAGTTTATAGCTATTATGCTCATGACTGTGCATTTCTTTTCCTCGTGATAGTTACGTTACAGATTCTTACATGCAAACACACTATTTTTCAAATGAATTAATTCAGAAAGTTAAAATGCATGTCCAAAGGCTAGGAGTGAACCTGTACACATATACATGAACACAAATAGAGGAAGTCTTGGGCAACTCAGTGAAGTTTCTGGCTGTATGCTCTTTGAAGTTTTATGCTGTATAGTTGGACATGCCAAAACCTGAACCTTGGGTAAGACTGAAATAAATTAAAAATAAATGCAGAAATTCTCAGAGGTTGATATGTGACTTGGAGAGCCTTAAATGCCCAATGAAATTCAGCTTTCAGAGTCACTATGCCATAATTGCATGGTTATGAACTTTTATTAGTTGATTGCTCCCTTCCAACCCGCCCATTTTTTAAATCATCACAGGCCCTTCTCCACTCACACTGAAGCCAAAGGCTATGTTCCAACTGCTGCTCCTGGCACGTGGGGCAGGACTGCAACCCACAATGCACACTGCAGGCAGGGGAAAGGTCTGTGAATAAAGGAGTCCTGCTGCTTCCACTGAAAACCCCACACCTAAAATATTTTTTTTTTCCATCACGGATGTCCTGGATGCTAATGTATTTCCTAAGTGGGTTTTCTGAAGACTGTGCTTTGACAAAGTCAGAGTAAGGCAGAAAACCCCCTTCTTCAATTTTGAGGCATGTTTGGACAGCTTTGACTGTGTTTCTCTAGCCAATATATTTGACTGAAATAATCCTTCAGGCAGGCACCAATTTCTCTTCCATAAGAGAGACATGGAGTCCTGATCTTGACTGAAATATTTTCAATCTTTCAAAATATAACCACATGCATAAGTAACAAATGGGATATGTTTCAGCATTTCCCTCATCTCAGTGAAGTATATATATAAGTGGAATCAAAGTACTGGGTATTTCTGCTCTGCAATACTTATGTAAATCGTTACTACTTTGGACACAGTTTTCTGTTAGCACCAATATTTGTGGCTTGCAAAAGGCATTATTCTACGCTTATGCTTGGCATTCCTACTGGAATTATAATTCTGAGAAATCATCACAGCCATCTAAAGGGGCCTGTGCATGAAGTTTCTGCTCCTTTAAACACTGCTTAAGCCAGAATGACTAATGGTCTTTTTCAAGGATGACTAGATTTATATATCTTCCCCATGGACTCAATGCTCCCATGCAGCCAAAGAGCCTTTTATTAAAATGCTAGCAATATAATTACATTTTACTCTCAATACCTGCAGCCCAAAGATTTCTACAGAGTAGAATACTTCCCAGCAGATCAAACTGCAAAAACAGCAAACCAGAAATGACTGAGAATCACACTGATCTCACAGAAAACTGGCACTGCATTTCCAAAAATAAATTCCAGTTCCAACCCTTTCATTCCCACAATCAAACACAGGTGCGGCTGTACAGCAGTAATCAATGGCGGATAGAGACAGATGTGCAACTATCCAATTTGCAAACAAAGAGCGCACATGTCAGTAGCATGGACGGCCACATCTTCACTTCAAAGAGTTTAGGACTGGATTTTGGCAGGCAAAAACATACATGTGTTTGGGAGGCTCAACAGTGCAAGAAACGATCGTGTGCTCACTAATCAAAATCCAACGGAGGCCTTCTTTGACAATTTGGCCCGAAATATTAAGCAGTGCCTGGGGGCTGATTAAAATTGACCTCTCCGGGGCATAGATCATGCAACACTAAGAAAACAAGCTGAAGAAACAGAAGCAAAGACTGCTGTTCTCTGCATCTTTATTGGTATGAAAACTCTTAAGACGCCAAACAAGGGGGGGTGTTCAGGGGGAGACATTAATATCTGAGGAGGGAGATCAAAAGCAGTTAACGTTCCTGGCACTGCATTGTGGCATGTGTATCTTTATACTTTTAAACTTACAGTAAAAAAAAAAGGAAAAAAAAGAAAAAAAAAGAAAATAGAAAAAAGAAAAAAGGAAAAAGAAACATTTCTTTGTTAAATCAAATATTGCCACATGTTACTCATTTTAAGTTTGCTGTCCTAAGATCCAACTTAATTTAGACTGCATTGAACATTTCTGATCTGAACATTTAATGTGGCAATGTTTTGCTCTGCCAGGAATATTATCTGAATGTTAAACATGAACTCAATTTATTCATCAGAATATGGCAAGCATGATACCAAAGGTCACTTTGTTTATATTGTCCTCCCGCTCCATAACTTATGGCCTGTTTCTTTCATCTTCAAACCTCAGAACACTCAACATTATTGGATGTTACAGTGTGGGTAAGAGAACTGGAACACTTTTTTTTTTAAGCATTTTTATTTGGAACTGGAGGGAAGGAAACAGCCTCGTTCAGCAGCAAGGAAAAGCACAGAAACATGCAATAACACATCTGCTCCATTATGAACTGGTAACAGATATGCAAGATAAGGCTGCCCTAGCATGGAGGATGCATAAGAAGCTGTGTGCATTACATCTTAATGCTCACAATGCAATTATAGCTTCTTGATTCTGTAAGCAGTTGCTCATCTCAGCCACATCAGAATAAAACCATAACCACCACATACACATTTTTCATACAAAACATGGCCACAAAGCCTTTGCAGAACCCATGAACCAAATTCTGATATTAATTACACTGGCAGAACTTTGCAGTAGTACCACATTCATATGCAGCTCTGCTGTTCAAAACTATACCTACAGCAGCAAGATTAGATTAGAAACTGATACTTATTCTTCAGAAAGCATCATACATTGCTCACATTACTAGTCAAGATGATTCCAACACTGAAAATCCTTGTTTCTCCTCCCCTCAACATCTAAAGGCAGCTTGAACCAAAAAGAATAGAACCATACAAATGCATAAGCAGGTAGATGAAAGAAATGCAAACAGAAAACATCCATTTTAAAATAACCCAAACCACTGTCTTTCTGAAGTGGCAGAAACATATTTCCATTCTTTATTATTTGTCACTCCTTCTACAGAAATATTAGTGTTCACCTGCTAATATTTATCAGCAAGCTAGTTATCACCTTCTTGCTGATTACTCGGTTTATCACTTAAAGAATTCAGATGTGAAATTTTCTTTTACTTTATTGAAGAGTCATTTCCCTGCTATTATATTGAATTCCCAGCACTTTCATACAGTCACATATCAGATATCAGAAAATAAATATCCATCTGCTAATGCACTATCAATAAAATCTGAAGAAACAAAACTGATTATTGGTACCCAGGCTTTTCAAATCCAGGCCATAGAATCATTCGATATGGTATTGATAATTCCCACCAAAACATTCCTCTGTGCACTGTAAATGTGAGACTGAAGGAAAATAAATGTTTCAAACTTTATCAGAAGGATCACCTTTACAAAAAACCCTGAGCGAAGCACCCTAATACCCAAGGGAGCACCCAGAAATGCTGCCCTGAGAGAGGGCTGAACAGGTAACCTGATGCAGACATTCACATGTTCAAGAGGACTAAATCCAGTTCCGGGTGCACTTTTGGTGACCCAAAAGTCTCAGCCCCCCATCTGAATGTCAGGCTGATCCAGAAATGCATTCTCATGACAGTGGAATTCCCTAAAACTTGCAGCTCTAAAACTTGGTGTTATTTGGGGGTTGATGGCAAGCTGGCCAAAAGCATCAGGCACTGGATTAACTCTGCTTTCATAATCTTAGCTCTGATTTTGGTGACAGCAGAACCAAACCTTAATCCCGCTCACAGAGTACTCCGCTGATGACAATTTAGAACATCAAGGCTGTATTTTAAGTGCCTGTGTTAGTAGATCCCATAGTTATATTTCTCCTCAATCATATTTTATGCAAGTATTTAGTGACCTCAGCAGTTCATTCTATTCATTCAAAGGCCTCCATTTCTAAAATTTTACAGATACAGCACCTTAAGTCTATTAATTACAAAGATTTTTTTTCAGTGACAGACAGACAGATACACAAGTGTGTTAATTGACAGAGTACCTTACCTCCATAATGCATTCTTATGTTTTTTATACAGGTAAGCTTCAAGAGTGCATTTCTTAATCCAATGAAATATTTATCAGATCTGAGATCTAAAGTGTACATATTCAATTTTTTATGCACACCTTTACATGATTCATGAAATTCACCCATAATGTGAGTTCTTTTCATTAAATTTTGTTTTTATGTATCATTGTTACCTTTTTTTTTTTACAACTAGATTTATATTGAACTGACATATATCATTCAGGTATCTTTGAACAAAGTAGCTCTTACCTTTGGTAGAAATCATGAAGCTCTAGCTCCTGTGGTAGGTTTCTCTGTAAATAAACAAACAAAAAAAAAGAACTAAATTCAGGATAATGCTAAATTTGCTGTGAAAGACAGCGTGTTACATTATGTGAGTTAGTTTCTTTATTAAAGTTTCTGAATATGTTCAGAGATGGCCACTGCTCCATGGAACAACACTGATTAAAAAGAATACTTTGAATGTATATAGAAATGCCCCATCACACTTAACCCAAAATGGACTCTGCACTGAAGACTGTTTGGTTTCTCAATCAAATTTGTGCTCTCATACATCTTAAAGGGCAGCTGGGTTTCCAATCAAAATCGAACTCCTGTGAACCAAAATTTAGTCTTGCAGGTAACAAGGGTGTATAGCTTCCTGGTGAGAAATAGTCTGACTGTCGAGATACACGTTGGGGTTTGTGTGATTGCTTTGTAACCCTTTAACCAAGCCCAGCACAGAGGGAGGGCACTTGGGCACTGGAGCACAGGCTGTGAGCTCTGCCACTGCAGCAGCAGCTACTGGTCCGAAGCTTGAGCAGTTTGTTTTGGGTGACCTTCACCTCCTCAGTGAAGTGACCTCACCTCACCTCAGTGAGGGTGCTGTGAAGTGCCCCCCATCACTCAACAAATACTCCTTTGGCTCCCTCAGGAAAGAGCTACCCATCACTGTAAAACCGGCCTTGATTAGAAAGTCACACAGGAACACATTTTATTCCTCTAGAAACCAGATAAATGTCACAACACATTGATACCCCGCAAGCCAGATACAAAGACACGTCAGTGTTTGGCCAGCATTCTCCAGAGCACAGAGTATTTATTTATAGAAAATACCCAATAGACAGCTGGCATCCCACCTTAGCCCTTCTGCATTGCCTTTTTCCTTTTTTTGGATATACAAGTTTGGGTTCTACACACTAACACAGCTTTGAGGTAGTCTCAAGTCATACTGACTCCACAGGAGACATGGCCTTGACACTTTGTATAACCTCCCCTCAAAAATGGGAGTAAGAGAGAAAAGTTTACAATGTCATTTTTCAAACTCACCTAAACAGCACAGAACTACTGATATTACATTACAGAGTCATAAAATCATAGGGAAAATGTTTTAGCTTTCTAAATAATTTGAGGCACAAAATTGCACTACTTAATGCTAACTGCACATTGTATTTATTTTTCTTAAGAGAAGGAATACTTTTAAGTACTAACCCCAGCTACTGACCCTTTACGTGAACTAATTCCTCAACTAACATTGAGTTTTTCTTTCCCTTAATTTCAGTGGGAGGAAAAGAAAATCCAAACACCATCCCTCTTTCCTTCATCATTAAGATCAACATTTGCTCAAATACAATTTATAGGCAGAAGACAAAATGTCTCTACTGTTAAAATGGGGGTAGGAAATATTTCTCAGGCTGGAAATTAATTGATGTTCAAAACCAGAAAAAGGATTCTGGCTTTTAATACTAACTCCTATATAAAAAATATTGTACACATGTGTATAATATACAATGTGTATAGCTTTATAAGTTTTATATATATGTTCCACTATATACGGTAGTTAACTGGCTGAGATCAGGATTTTATTTTTCCTTGAAAAAGTTGTTGTTACAAATACTAAAAAATATTATTGCGATAATTCGAGTGACAGGGCTATCTCTGTAGTCAGCAATTTCAGCTCTGTTTATGATTCAGAACATATAGAGTATTTTTGCAATTAAAACAAAACAAAAAAAGAGACTTGTTTAATAGCTGAAACCACTGTAAAAACTGAGGTCAACTACTTGAAAGAACAGAAAGTGACTGCAAGATTAGTTTCCCTTGAAGTTTTCCTCTAGAGCCTTGTAATCTGGCATGCCAAGCAATACATTCACTTCTGAGAACCTGCTCCAAAACACCAGACTTTTCAGCTTTGGAACATCACTAAACCTTCATAAAACACAGCCCCATACCACTTTTACTTACATTGTTAAGTTAATCATTGCTTCTAGAGATGTTTTAAAAAAAAATAAAATAACCTAATAGTTCAGTGGTTTAATTTCTCCACTTGGTCAGGATTTCCCAAACTTGCACAAAAGCTTCTTGTTATCTGTAGCAAATGACCATAAGCTTACTGGCTTTCAGTGGCCAAAGGAATGCTCTCCCTCTCAGGAACATGAAATAATATTTGGGCAGAAAGATTGTCCTGAACTTCTACTCAGAGACTAGAAAACTACATTAGTCTAGAAAAAAGCATTCCTCCAGCTGAGCATGCATGCCTGTGGCTGGACTAAACTCTTTCCCCAATTAAATAATATCAGTGTTGATAGCTCAATCTCCAGGAAACTGTCATTATGCCATCAGAGAAAACCGATGTTGATTCCCCCCTGTAGATCTCATTAGTGAGGCCAAAGGTGGGAAGAGAACCTCACTTACTCTTTCAAAAGGAGAGGATCACCACAGAGGTGTCCTTTGTGTGAAAGTACAGCCTGGTGTGTAAGTCATGTTTTAGATTCATTTGAAAAAATAAACAAATCCAACAAGAGATGCTGCCACTCTCCTGCTAGTTCAAAGCAAAAAAAGCACTTAAACAATTCATGGTTTATAACAAGGCAGATCACAAAGAATAAAAGAAAATAAATGTTACATAAATCATGTAATCTGTTTCCCAATGCAGTTCATTAACAGCTTCAAAAATAAATCAAAATAACATCGCCAAAAAAAAAAAAAAAAGAAGAAAGCTGAGATAATTAGATCTGTACAGTGAACTTATTGTGCTAACATTCCAAGACATCTTGAAAAGCACACCAACACATTTCTGGCTAAAAGCTTCTAGTGAAAGAATCCTTTCCTTTGAAAATGGCTTTGTGTAAAAGTAGTCCATCCAGAGCAGCTCCAAACACTGCTCCATGCTGCATTTTGTCTTTCCCAATTCTAAGACCAAACATTCAAGCTAAGTATCCCGAGTAACAAATCAGAAGAGCTGAGCACCTGAAGTGACCAGGGCACAGAACCTGTGGGCAGGCCACATTCCTTCCACAGCAGCCCAGGAAGGCAGAGAGCACACATTTACTGCTTTCACTTATCCTAGAGAAGGGAACTGTGCAGCAAGTGAAACCCGCTGGACTCAACACTTACAGCCCTGGAGATTACGGATCTGCTTTGGGGCTTTTGTACTTTAAAGTCCTAGCAGATTCTTACAAGTTCAGGAGAGCTGTGAGGAAGAGAAGCTTAGATATGCCCCAATGAGCAGCTACACACTTTAGCAAGTTGCTACATCCTGTGCACTATATAATATTTATACATCTTAGCATTTTTTAACTTCTCAGAAATTTCTACCAATAAAATTTTTACCAATTTTCCTGCGCCTGCCCAAACCTTCTTTGATAGTTGGCTGCAAAAAGAATTTTTTTTTTTCTGAATAGGTACCAGCATAGTCTATGAAAACTATTGTAACTATTATACAAAAGCAAGACATGAAGCAGTTTTAAAAATCTTCACAACATCAGCTCAACTTTGATATGCTGGAGAGAAAGTTAGAAGTTATGGCACAGAATCTGGACTAACACATCAAGCCATGGGTTCAGGAACTTCTCTGGGACCACTTGAAAATCCCTCATACGTTTGTCTACATTGTCTGTGAGGTGAGATGATACCACTGCAATTTCACAAGTCTGACAAAATGGTGAAATACTACAAAAATGGGATGTCTGGTGAATATATAACATTCACAAGTGATACAAAATAGTAAGAAAATATAGTATGCAAAAAATATGCAAAAACAAGCAATAGAACAATCAGAGCCAGGCAAGCAGAAACAGATGGAAAATTCTACTCAGAGACGAGAAAAGGCATCAATAAGCTCACCCTGGAGAGGGAGCCTATAAACATAATTACAAGACTTCCTTTGGAGAAAAATTAGCAGATAGGCAAACAAAACCAAAATGAGTTAATCAACTCCAAAAAAAACACTTGAGCAAGTTAAAGATGCAAAGTGCTCCACTGAAATATATTAATGGTTCTACAGAGTCTCCAAAACCACAACTCAAATACAGTCTCTGGAACAAGATATTTTATAGTTCAAGGTGATTAAAAGAACCTGCCTTTGTCATGTATAGTCTCAGAGCATGCAAGAAAATACTGTGCTGGAAATAAAGCACCAGTAGTGCCAAATGAAGCCCAGACCCAGCAGGTACAGCAGAGCTGACTCTCACGTGTCCTTCTATCCAGTACTTGGCCTCATGCTTTGCTGGTTGTCTTTGTACATTGTAAAATTCTGAGTAACTTGAGTTGCTCTTTACTTTCACAAAATAATTGAAGTTTGTACTTTTCAGACATTGAGTGCTACAGAAGAAAACTGATATGAAAGAAGGACAAATGATACAAGAATCAATAATTTCTAAACACCAGACTTGCAAGAGTTGCCATTGAAGGATTGGGTAGCATCTTGCTTACAAGTACTCAGCTGCATCCCTCTCTGAAAAGATTCACTAACTGGGTATCACTGTGTAAGCAGTAATTATTACTTTCTTGGATTTGAATCTAATCTATGAGCAGAAAAAACACCACGTGATCTAGGCAACCAACTAGTTATGGGCAAGAACTACCCAATAAATTATATTTATAGTAATTCATTAATAATCCACAGGCTGAACTTTGTTCTCTAATTATATTGGAAATACAGAATCATGAATGCAACTGTAGAAATCAGAATGATGTGTGAAGATGGAAAAATGCTAGATCCATCATATAAATCACATACAACACATAAATTGACTATCACGACTTACAACCCTATCTTTAGTTGTTAAAACCACTGCTCTTAACTTGCTTTGCACTTGCTCTTATGAGAAACGATAGTCTCGCAACACTTTTGTACATTCTTTTGTTTTACAGGCTAAAGCTCAGAGAGATGATACAATTTCCTTAAGCAAAACACAACAGTTGAGTCAGGGAGGAACCCAGATGTCTTAATTTTCAGTGCAGGAATTATTCCAGACTTCATTCCTTCATTCAGTGTTGAAGATAGATGTTACAAAAATAATTTACACTACTTTAGGTTTATTTTTTGGGTTTCAGTGGAATGATTTTTTTTTAATTTGGTAAGTGAAATGAATACAATGTAATCCTTGAAATAAATCCTACCATTGAAATTATGCTTGGAAAAAGGAACCCTAGCCTGGTATTTGCACAGGCAAAGAACTCAAATTTCAAAACAGCAAATTTCAGCAAAATAAATTGGAGGGGTTCAACCAGTCAAATTTTCTGTTTGAAAGATCCATTTTGAACCTCTGACTTTGATCAAAGTATGCAGAAGGAACATGTTTTCAAGAATATTCTTGCCCATTATGGGTGTACAAATACTCATACGTCTTTTAATAAAAGTTTAGGCAACAAAGTTATTGAAGAAGCTGTTCATCCTCATCTCCAAAAATGCACGGTGCTGTTAAGAGAGATAGTTGGTGACTTTTTCCCAATTATTAACTTTTGGGAATAGGGGAAAAAAAAAAAAAACCCTACAAATTTTACAGTATTATGAATACCTTTCAATGTTTAATTTCTGTTCAGTGCATGAGTTATAGATTACAAAAGCACAGGAACATGCACAGGATCACTCCAAAACAGTGCCCACTGTGATAACACCTGAGGAGGGAGGCAGGAGCAGCTGGGAGCTGCAACCTTGTCCTCACCAGCAGCAGCTCTACAGAAACAGCCAGGGACAGGCTCCTGCCCTTCTGCTGCCCTGACTCTGGGCACAGCAAAGCACCCTTCCACCTCTCTGCTAATGAAAACTGAATTCCAGGTCTGCAACATGAACTCATTCCCCATTTTAAAAGGCTTTTTGTGGTTAAAGGAGATATATAACCAGGATGACAATCCACAAGACAGCATAAATTTATGAAGACAGAATTACCGAGTCAGGGCAAGAAAACATCTTTTGGAATTGCCTCAGATTCTAATATTTTTCCTCAATAACTTTGCCCAGCAATAATAGTGAAAAAAACAACCATAGTGGTTTCTGGGTGGCTAAAGTGGTTATATCCCAGGCATAAAATACCAAACAAAACTATCTTTTAATAAAAAACTTTCCTTCAAATGTAAAATTGATACCTTTTTCTGGTTTAAGGATAATTTAGCTTGATTACTATAATTGTCACAAAAATGCTGAAATGTAACTCTCTTCTTCTTTAAACAAAGATTACCTTACAGGCTTGGGACCAGTCCATTGCCTCTTTTGCATTGGTGGAATAGTTCAGAGGGTAAACTTTTAAAGAGACTCAGAAATTTGCCTGTCCTGGACCCCCAATCAGTGAAGAAGGAACATGACATTCCCCATGACTGCTTAGCACAGGCAAGGCAAAACGAGCAAGAAGCCAACAGCTCCCAAAGCATTTCCCAGGTGAGGGAGGGAGGCAGCCAGTGCTAGACCCTGGCTGCAGGTGCAGAGGAAGCCTGGGAGACTTTCTGGAGGTGTAGGGAGTGCAGGACACTGTGCTGCCCCAGCCAGTTGGCAGCTGGCTGCCTCCAGCCACAAAAAAAGTCCAAATGCCCCGAGCCAGCTCCACTTCACTGCTCCCTTGCTCACCACCCCCAAGCACGGCTAATGCACTTTAAGACACAATTTTATCTGTATGGTTGCTTCCCAGAGAAAACTAATTCTCAGTTTGGTTCCTTGAAAACATATGCAAGACCCCAAACCAGAAAATATTGACACTCTTCACTGCCATGATGCTGACTTCAAGAGCTGAGTGGTTCCCACCTAAAACATCGACAGCATTAAATGCTGTAACTGACAAATGCAGTCCCTGCTGAAATTAGATCATCTAGCAAACAGACAGACCACACATGCTGAGTCCTAATTGTCTAGATTTAGAGCCCCTTTATAAGACAAAGCAAACTGTCTCATTCTCTCTGAAGCACTGGAGAAACTGGCTGAAGTTTTATCTGATTGTAACCACCTCCTTATAAGTAAGGAGCTACTGTATCATTTTTAAATTGCTGCAGTAAGTCACTGTCTGAAGGGGATTGCCCACCTCTGGTTCTTTTTTCATACACTGATGGCCGAGATTCCATCCTTGGGTTTGTTATTGTTAGTTTTATCTGGTGCAAAACTGACCTCCTTGAATCAAGCCAGAGCACTGGAACAGGTTGGTGCTCCTTCACTGAGAATAAACTACTTGTTCACACATTTCAGTTCAGCACAGGCTTCCCCCAATTTCTCAGTACCAAATGAGAGATGTCGTCACCTAACAGTTGGCAAATGGCACCTTTAGCTAAATGAAGCCTAGAAAAAAATTAATTTGACTTCTTCTGTAGCTTTTACCTGTTCAGTTCACTTTATGTGGAGACAACATCAGAGCCTCAACAGCAAAACTGGAGACTGAGTCAGGAAAAAATGGAGCTGAAATTGGGATGTACAGTGTGTTTGGGGGATGTTATTTAAATTCCAGCTAAAACTGAAGATTGCAAAAATGGGCCTGACAATACTCACTTGAAAAACAACTGAGAAATTAATAATGAAAATCCTGCACAGCCCTGGCCTCTATTAACTTACACACTTCACAAGCCATTTCTTTCTACATCACAATGTTCTCTACAAGCTTTCCTTTAGTGTTGTACTTTGCACAATGGCCAACTCAGAGAGGGACTACAAAAACTTGCTGCAAGCATTTAAAAACTGAGAAAATTCCTTGGCATTAGTGATAGGCCTTTATAACACATCAGAACTCCTTTGTAGGGATTTTCTGTTGTTTTTGTGTGCGTTTGTTTTCAAAACTCAAGCTGTATTTCAACTGTCAGGTCAAACATGGAATTTCACAGCATATGTTTTGCATGCTCTCATTCATCTGTTCACTCTAACAGCTTCTCAGTTTCCATCACTCAGAGTGAAATATTTCATCTTCCTGAACGCTTAAATAGCAATAGTAAGACCATTAAAACACCAGCAAACTCTTGCTCAGAAATACATTGTTTAAGTGACAGACCACATTTGGCATTTCTTCTGTTGTGTATTATAACTGCTTTGTTCAGAATGCTTTACACATAATGGAATTTATAAGAATCTCTTCTTGTGAATAATTTTTCCTAATTTGCTAGAAATATGCAATAACTATTAGTTATAGATGACACTTTTTTCTGGCTCTTCAATGTTTAATGTTTCAGTTTTATGAAGCTGAGATAAAAAAAAAAAAAGTCCTAGAAACAAGCTGAATTTACAAACTATTAAGATTTCACACACAGTAATCTTAGCAGTTCATATTAAACACAGAAGAGAATAATTGTAATATAACTATC
The DNA here is from genome assembly GCA_026261815.1 of Monarcha castaneiventris obscurior. Classification (NCBI taxonomy): domain Eukaryota; kingdom Metazoa; phylum Chordata; class Aves; order Passeriformes; family Monarchidae; genus Monarcha; species Monarcha castaneiventris. Next base: position 8,172,438 of record JAMPIT010000712.1, on the reverse strand, counting down.
ATTTAAAAAAAAACCAAAACAAACAAAAACAACCGCAAAACATGTAAGTGATCAAAAGCAAAAAACTGTAGTATGAATAAACTAGTGAGATTGTTTTATGTGAAATCTGATAGAGAATTTGTTAGGAGGGGCTCTTTGGTTTGCAGTGTAACAACTTAATACTGGTAGGACTATTTTCCACGTAATGCTCCTACGGATAAAACAAGCTCCCTTCATAGCTTGTCTGCATGTTGGCAGATGTCTGTTGTTAACAAGGCAGTCTTGCATATTTTCTCCTGGAGTTTTAATTTTGTTCTTTTATTTCGTTGTCAGTTCCTTTTATCTACAATGAAAGTCACACATCCTGAAAGCAGAGTTTCTTGTGCACATGGAATACCTATCTTTAGCATTACCATATATATATGTGCACATATGTTTGCTAATTCTAAGGAAAAAAAAATATCAAGGAATAATCTTTGGACATACATTATTTACCAGAATTTGGATTTCAATCTTCACTCACTGCTGCAAAATGGTCCTAAACAACCTTTGATCTTCCAGTTCCATACACCCCATTTAACATGTGAGACCTTCTCATGCAAAGCAATGCTTAATACTTTGTCAGTTCTCAGGTCTCTGCCCAGTAAGTACAGACAGTACTTGTGAGTGTACAAGGGACACCTCTCATCCCTGGGATACCACCACAGAGGCTGCCTTTTGTGCATTACATAACCATTATTTAGCAGTTAAAATGAAAGTGCATGTCAGAGAAGCTTTAAGAGTGGATTTCTGTTTTATACATACATTAGCAAATCTTCAGAGGCTACCTGGCTAATTGAATACCATCATAATTCCCCTGCACCGAGCCTGTGGAATGAACTGCCATTCAAACATGGAATGGAAACAGAGACTGCAATATGGCAAATTCAATACAAAGACTTTTAACAGCGATTGCCAGAGGAGCTCTCAAAATTAATCACTTTCAGACAGAACAATGTTGCTAATTCCTATTTAAGTCTGAAATATTTAACATACTGATCTTCTCAGAATGTAGTTCAAAGAGCACACTCCTCCTCCTCAGAGGCAACTAGGGACCAAGCTTCTTTAATAGGATTGCAAAAGCCCCAGAGTGGCTCTGCAGTAGCTTATAAAGATGTGGTTTAGCCTGCTTATTGAGATATTTACTGCATCAGTTTAGTTCAGCAATAATATTTAAAGAAAAACAAGCCAAAATGAGGGATCAGAAGTGGTCCCTTTTTCTGCAGATCAACAGACACCAGCAGTGGCTGATGCTAGAACAAGCCAAGGGAGAGATCTCACCACTTGCAGGGGGCTGGGTGTACCCATCCACCCGACCTGTAAGTCAGATCTGTTTGGTTTCCCAGCCCATGCTGATCGGTTTTCATGTCCAACAGAGGCACCTGCAAACTGCTTATTGTCAAGTCTCTCTCGTGCTTTGTTCCCCTTGCCAAATAAACATGCTCAGGTTGTGTGTTCATCACACACCAGCTGCCACAACCTCCTGCAAGGAAAAACACACAGATGCCAAGATCCAGGTGACCCCACCAGCTGAGGGCTATCAGCACACCAAGTACTGCTCTGAGGCCTGGCCCATCATGGAAACATTCCCCACGAACTGGCAATGGCCTTATACATGCAAATTAAAGGATGCATCAAGAAAGAAACAGGTGAATAACTAATCCTTTAACCTCAGCAGCTTTTACCAATATCCATAAAGCTGAAATTTGAGAAAACAGTAGGTTTGGTTTAGAGTTTTAACAGAGCTACTAATCCTACTGGTTTTCAAGTGTCACGGAAATGCTCTACTCCTCCCTTTTACAAGAAAAACTCTGAGAGCTTGATGTGAGGGCCACAGATTGGCATTTACCTCACCTGCCTTTAGACTGAGTCATGTGTAGTTCATTTTATTCTACATAAGATACATGAAAATACACTAAAAGTAATCAAATTTAATTAAACCTTGGCTTAATTATATCCATTGGAGCTGAACTGTCAGATACAGTGTAAGTTTCCACAATATTTTCAAGGCTTAAAATATTATTTTTAAAGTATAATGTTTATGCATTGACAGAGATTTTCTAACATTTATCTATAGCAGATATGTTTCATTTACTTTGGATTCATTCTGAAGCTGCATAGGATTAAAATGACATCTAAACTCGAGTGGATCTCAGCTATGCCACAAATCTCACTCATCTTTCTCTCGTGGAAGAGGATTTATGGACTTTTAGTCGACTAATAAATGCCTTGAGTGTGTAATGGCAGCATACAGTGTGCACACTGTCACACACAGGGTGCGGTTCCTGAGTGTGCAGGGTGGCACGAGGTGCACAGTTTGTAGGGCCTTCGGAAGGAAGAAATCTGGGAGATTCCATTGCAGGGAACTAAATCAGGAACATATGTTTCTCAGTTTTCATATTTTCTTTTAAATAACACCCTCAAATATTTACTCACAAACATACATGAGCACACGCACACAACAAAGCCTCCAAATACACCGGAATGATTCACTCACTCCTCAGTACTGTATGTCTTCTGGCATACAAAATTCCAGCTGCATAAAACACTTTAGCAGAAGAATATATTGAAAATCAGCTTCAAAGAACACAGAAGTTAGTGTGAGTTCAGGGAACTAAATTACACAGATTCATCTTGTTGCTGTACTGTAGATTAGTTTTCATTATATGAATCCTGCAGGCTATGGAGTGTAAGGCAGTTGTAGGTGGCTCTTGTGGAATAAGACATTGTTTCCTCTTCCATCTATATTTGATGCCTATTTTTCAAGTAGCTACAGACTGAAACTGTATAATCTATATCTACACAGCATTTTTTATTTTGCTAAAATGATGATGAAGGTATATAGTAATTTCTTCCCTTCAGTCATACCATTAGCCTATCAGAAGAAAATGCAAATAGGATTAATCTTCATTCTACACAAAGATCAATTTCTAAAACATTATCTCCTGCTCCAGACATCCACAGGCTGTAGCCACTAGGCAAAGTGAGAACCACTGCAGTCTTGTCTCCTCTCTCAGCAAGTATAAAAAAACTGCTGGGGACTCTGCTAGTTCTGCTTCCAGTTTATTGACCATGTGCAAGTCACCTTTTCTGTATCCCAGTTACTTCAGCTGCAAGAACTGTCTTCATGAAATCCACCTCTGAACTGTACTTGAACTGAAACCCCAAGCTGAAGTCCCAGTTGCACACAGACACTACTTCCCTTCATGAAGAACACTCCCCACTGCCAGCAAAAAATTAATATCAAAGTTATTTTTGCATTCACTTCTCCTGAAAAGTTTCAGTAAAGCATGCATATCTTTCATTCTTCAAAATACCTGCTGGCCAGCTTCAGGGTGGACATTTTAAACAGGACTAGATTACTTCCTTTTTATTACTTTATGCTAATGCTTTTATCATCATGTGCTAATCAACAGGAAAATATAGTTCCTGTTCTGGAGGATGTTAATATAAAAAAGTACTGATTTTATAAAACTATTCTTTTAATTATGTACTTGAAAAACTGCTTAGATACATGAAAATTAAATAGATCTAATGAAGTGGAATGGAGTGCTAAGTTTAATTAAACAAATTAAAAAATTTGCAGAAATGATATTAAGTGATCTTTGAAATGGAAATGGTGTACCGAGTTTTACACTTCATGTTAAGATTACAGCTGAGTGAGCAAAATACTCCCAAATGCACCCTGGTAAATTCTGCAGGGCCGACCAAGTACACCTCTACACATAAAATTCCTTACAAATATTTGCTTGGATGAAAAAACTGTCTGCACTTCTAACAAACATGCCAGCAAAGAGGCTTTTTCAACACCTTTTTTTCTACAAACAGTGAATTTTTACTGAATCTTAGAGAGAATAACTTTTAAAATAATCAACCTCAGTGCACATATATCTCCTGAAAACCTGAGTACCTAGTGCTCTGCCTGCCCATGTACCCCGCTGCAGAGCACCATGCAGGTGACCTGACACAGCTCTCCAGCACTGCCCCAATGCCTTCACTCACACGGTTATTTCCCCTGAACCATCTGCAACCCGGAAAATTTGCAGAAATTGTCTGGTAATTCTGAACACGTATACCCAGAAAATTCACCAACTACTGCAAAACTGGTGTGAAGCTAGAAATGAGAACATTTGTTAAGTTATTGTTTTACAGCATTTCCACCTATTTTCTCCAATTCTACCTCAGCAATCTGGAGGTCTCAACAGACAGCCCCCTGAAGGTTGTTAGTGACCTGCTCGGCACCACATGGGTACAAATAAGCCTTCTGCAGTGTACCCCTCTAAGTTTACAGCAACTTCCAGAATTCAATGGCTTTTCTTCCTAAACTTTCAATTAAACACAAGAAATCTGTATCTCATTAAAAAGTTCTCTACCCACCACGTTTGCTGCCGGTACAGATGATGAGCGCTTACATGCGAAGAAACACCCTCATCACACCACCAGAGCTTCGGGAAGGCTCATCCCTGGCCCTCCTGGCTCTCAGAGAAGGTCATTTCCCCACCTCCCCGAGCCCTTTGGGGTGGCACCGATGAGCCCGAGACAGCAGGATGCTCTCTTAGAGCTGCACACCCCAACCTGGGCGCTCCTGGATCCCAGCCGCCCATCAGCCACCAGCGGGGCACAGGCTGCGGAAAGGCCTCGGCTCTGCTGCAACAGCCACATTTGAGTTCTTTTAAAGCCGTAGTTTGAAGATGTGAAACACATGCTGGACTGTCAGCCAAGCTCTATGCTGCATTTAAATCGACAGGACTCACAACTGCCCCATCACTGCCAGGGGCAGTGAGGGCCGAGGACGGAGCGGCCGCTTTGGCACCTTCCCGCACTTGTGGCTGAAAGCTGCATTATCCCTTTCCAAGAGCCTGCCTGGAAACACCGGCTGTTCCCAAACACACACAGGCCCTGCTGGTGCCCCCAGACCAGAATGGTGGCCACTACAGTGAGGAGTGGCCTAAGGTGAGGTGAAATTTGGCCCAGTACATTGACAGTCCTAATGCAATACCACACATGAATGGGGGCTGTTTGCTCACAGCAATGAGGGCAGCGATGAGCACAGGATAAAATGGGAGCAGGGGGCAAGGATGTCTCGTGGAATTGTGGCACATTGTGCCACCAACCACGGGTGGGAAGACCAGGTGTGATTTTAAGCTAAAGCCGCACTAGAGTAAGCATGTGTTACCCATGCTGCTCCGAAACTCTGAAATTCCAGCATGGACAACCTCATTCTAGAGGTAAAAAACACCCACTCGCCTACCTCAAAACAAACCAAAACAAGGCACAAAAAACTCTTTAAGGGGCCTGGTTGTGACTTTAAGCTTTGAGAAAAGAAGGCTCATCACTTTCTACAGCTGCCTGAAATGAGGTTGTAGCCAGGTGGAGGGGTCAGTCTCTTCTCTCAGGTGAGAAGTGACGGGATGAGAGGGAATAGCCTCAAGTTGCACCAGGGGAGGTTTAGATTGGATATTACACAGAATTTATTCACCAAAAGGATTGTCAAGCATTGGAACAGGCTGTTCTGTGAAGTGGTGAAGTGACCAACACTGGAAGGATTTAAAAGATGAGTAGATGTGGCCCTTAGGGACAGTGCTGAGTTAATTGTCATGTTTGATGATCTTAGAGGTTTTCCTAACCAATTCTGTGATTATTTCTTCTTCCTCACACTCTCAATTGCAGCTAGTTTAGAAAATGAGAAAAGAAAAAAAAGCACCTCACCACTAAGTATAATGCCTGAAAAGCTTTCAAGAAGACTTAAAATACACATTTGTCTGTCTTCATAATGAGTTGAGCTCAGAAGTCACAGAAAGGTCATATCACAAAGGGAGTGGCTCCTGAGGCACAGGGAAGCCTTTATTACTTTAACTAACCTCCTCGAGGGCAATTTCACATCCATAATACAAACTATTCAAACAATGTGCAATGAAAGTAGGTAAATTATCACCTTGTATGTGCTCAGATTTTATTTTGCTCTATTTAAAATCTGGCAGAGCTAATTCTTTAATCCAATATTTTTAATGTGCTCAGTTATATCTGAAAGAATTTTTTGTCAGCACAGCTGAATGGCACAGTAATTAATAATAATCCTAATGATCAGAGCTTGTGAAATAAATTTTTACTGAATAAGCAGAATTAAATTTCTATATAGTCCTCTTGCATCTGAAAGAAATGCTTGCATGCCTCTTTAAACTCTTATGTTTAATAGATAAAATTTGACTGGTGTGTAGCTTTCTTTTAGATATATTGTCAGAAATGGGAACAATTTTGTAGTATAAGGTATGTATTATAAATGTACAGAATTTCTAAAAAGGTGTACCACCTTCTTCCTGTTACTAGGAAATCTTATTAAGTTCTTGCATTTGATAAAATCACCTATAATGCACTTTTTCCCCCCTGTAGTTGTAGGAGAGGACAAAGCAAACTGCACTTTTTATCTTTGCAGTGTGCTATGTGCCTTCTTCCTTCTCAATTTCTGGTTCACGAGAGAAGTATCACCTGCTCTGTGTGCAACCTTCCCCCAGTCATGACACAACAGAGTCAAAATTCAGAAATAATCATATTCAATGCCTTTGTCCCAGGTGTTGCCAGGTTTTACACAAGTGGAGACCAAGTAGGATAATACTTCCTGTGCATACAATCCATCCCATCCAGGATCTATAAATTATTTTCAAAGACAGTTTAGTAATTTTACCTCTACTTGGATGAGAGCAAAGCAGAGGAAGAAAAACAATTACCATCAGTATTTAAAAATATTTAGGCTAATATAAATAGCTAATCCAGCTCCCACACAGTGTCCAACAAAAGAAAAGGCCCTCTGCATTTCAATTTTAGCACAGGGCAAGAGCCCACTTGTCCAGGTATCTCTGAGCTTGAGCACTCCAGGTGTGTTTTTGTGCTACAAGGGACCATTCCAGGTGTAAAGAAGATGCTCCTTCTAGGCTGTGTTACAAGAAACACCAACAATTTTTTGCTATTTTGCACTCTGTGAACCCCTAAAACAGCCAGTGAAAGAACCTTCCCACAAACAAAAAACAAACCAAACCAGGAAAAAATACAAAACAACAAAACCACCACCACACCAAAACATGACAGGGAGAGAAGGGGAGAAAATAGTCTAAATTAATCAGAGATTAGTCTCATTAATCAAGGCAAAGATGCTTAAGCCAACAACATCATGTTAGAAGAGAATAGAAAATAGTGAAGAAAAAAAATGTTTAGGAATTACTAAGGAAGAAGAAAAGTCTGGGATAAAATCTGATAGCACTGGCTTTTTTTCTCATCACAGAACAGTTCAGTAAAAACACACAGCTCATCTGACACCAGGACGGAGGAAGGCTCCACTCAGTCAAACACATGTCAAGGAAAAGCAAATTCTGAGACTCCATCCAGACTTTTATCATTAGACTTGAAATTTTGATCATTTTAACCTCGGGTTTCTATTTTACTTTTTCTTAGAGCAACACCAAGTGCACATTTACTTCACCAACGCAGAATCAATGAGATTCTCACAGGGCTCCGAGAGGCAGGACATTAAGCACAAAACCCCTAATACAGGAATATCGCTAGGCCTGCAATAAAATTAAAAGGCTTGACATCACTGCTGTGCCACCTTTACAGTTCTGAATGGCTCTGAAGAGATTTTCTTCTCAGAAAGATCAAACAGAAAATAAGGTCTAAGGAGTTGGTCAGTATTCTTTAGTGCCTGCCAAAGCCTTATTTGCAGCTCTACTTTTGAAGTCACTAACCTGAGTGCTTACCACACTCAAGTGCAGCACAGATTTATAATATGTTTTTATTTAAAGAGAAGAAATAGCCTACAGTACCAGGCATGAGATGATATATATCCTGTCTGTTCTGAATGAACTGCTGTAGCAAACATTAAAAAGGAAGGGTGAGTTTTAAGAATACAGCTTTAGAAAAAAGATTTCACCAGCTAAACCTATTTCATCCTCACTTATATCTTATTTTTAAGAAGGGAAGACAGAATGAATTAAATTGAAAGCCATGTATTAAGTCTTTAGAATTTTCACAGAAGTTTATTGAACAAAACTCCTAAGAAGCTGCTTGCTTTTTTATCCACAGAAACGTATTTATAGGAGCTGAATTCTAATAAACACAGATTGCAGTGCAAAGAAAAAAAGGTCAGCAGTGTGTGCTCAAAGCTTTATTGATGTCTTGTCAATCAATCTTTTATTTTGTTGTTTAATTTTTTTTTTAAGAAAAAAATGCATGTAAGCACTTTTTCTCCTAATAGTGGATTTATTGAGCATTTCAACAAATCAGATGATAGATACAATAAGCAATGACGGCCGATTATCAACTTTGTGTTTTCAGGTCAGGTTGTAAATTGACCCTGTGTTCGCTTCTCTTCTTTCTGGGGAATAGCTAAGGCCCTTTTCAAACACAATAATTTCCAATAAACTTTTTTTTCTGTGCGTTCAACATTCCAGAAGAGCAAGTTTATGGGGGAAAAAAGCAACCTTGCTAGACAAATTCATGCAGTCCCATATATTGTCTCCTTGTAAACTAGTTAAAATAATAAAGCTGACTCTTAAATCTAGGAGTGGTGAATCCAAGGGACATAAAACTTTAGAGCATGGCCTTTAAAACCATAGTTGGTGTGAGCTCTTTAGAACCCAGTAACAGACTTCAGCCCTGATCCGCACACAAAAGGAAGAGCTGCAGCCCTTCTGCCTCTGGCTAACTGGTCACCCCTTCTTTCCAAGGCAAACCAGCTACCTTTCCCATCTGGCCACAGTCCTTCCCCAGTATTTGATTTGCCAAATTTTCCCACATCCCATCCAGTCTCGTAATTTTGAGACCCAGCGATCAGCAACTAACTGCACTTAGTGATTCAGACAGGACTGCCCATGGCAGTACTATGTTATTTGGCATCTATTCATCTTGAAACTTCACTATGCTCTTCAATTTTTTATGTGCGGGTTCATACTGAGGAGAAGTTGACACTGAGGTGTCTATTGTGACAGAGGATTCCTTTGCCTCAGTTGACACAGACAATTTAATAGAGTGCAAACACAGTGACACCATTCTCTTCCCTTCCAGTATACATTACTTTGCATTCACTTGCCATCACGTTGTCTGTACACTTCCTTAATTAGTTCTATTTTTCTTATAAGTGGTTCCTTCTCAATCTAAAAATTAAGAACACGCAAGCGGAAGAACGCACGGGCATTTGCAGAGACCCTTGAAAGCTCAGAGAGGATGGAAACAACATTTTACTCTATGGGAAACATCCACCCCATGAAATCCTTCACAAATTACGTAACACTTCCAACTGAACTCCATTGATCTCTCTACCCATCTTTCCCATAATTAAGTATACTGGAACAGTCTGAGAAGAAACCTTGCTATTTCAGCTGCTCACTTTGTGCCGTATGGCAGCAGCATGAGCAAGCATGGACAGGGAATTCATGCTCTGTATTTTGATGGTCAAAGCGTTATGATTTTTACTATTGCAAGTTTAGAATGCACTGGAGGTGCCACCAGGAGCATGTCTCAGACTGGATAACTACAGCAGTTAAATCACTGCTGAAGGCACGAACGCAAATGAGAAATGCTCCCTGATTGTTTCACAAAAGCTGTGAAGTTACCTTCTAAAGAGAGAAGCCCCTTCACACTTAGCAGTGTGTATTGGCAGACCAGCTGACAGCATTTTGGACCTACTGTCCAGTTTGACACCACATACAACCAAATACTACATTACAAACATTTGTCTTTCCTTAGTGTCTGACTGCTCTGTGACATTTTATAAGGGCCGACAAGTGAAAGTGAAACCCTCTTGCAGCTGGCATCACACTCTGACAAGGACAGTGCACATGACCTTTTTTTCCCTTTATTTTGTGAGAGATGTGACTCACTAGCACAGGCTAATGAGAGTTAGCTACATAATTTCTGAGGGGTCAAAACCAAACTGATTGCCATCTCTTGCAATCATCTCACAAGGAGCTTTTAATTTCTATAAATGTGTTCAGAACTTACCGTTATTATCTTACCAACTGAAATTAGGCTAAAATTATTCCTGGAAAGAATTGGTTTGTATTCCATTTTCAGATTCTGCCTTTAATGGCATTTGATTAGCTACTGAATACTTTCAGCTGATTAGATAGCACATTGTTGTTACATTTTAAACAGAAGCAGAATAGAACAATAAATAATGTAAATGCACTTGACATTCAAACTTTTATTAAACTTTCACAACATTTTGACGTATACCAGTGACCACATGAAAATTCACAACAAGAGATAAACAGATCCTACAATGAGCAGTAAGTCAAATTTGAGTCGCCCTCCAAAAAAAACCCACTACAGGAATCTGTTTTTTATTATTTGGACGGCTCTGAGTCTGTCTCTCATCATGGAACGAAAATCTCTGTCCAAGAGTCCCTTTGGGACAGATCTTGATGCTTTTCTTTTTTAGATAGTTCAGCTGATTCTTTAAAAAAAAAAAAAAAAAAAAAAAAGTATCTTACCTTTACAAGATGTACAAGAAAACACCTTTGGAATCATAAACTGGGACTAGAACTATTCCAGCACATCTCAGCATGATTCATCTGTCAGATGCACAGTAGTACTTCCTTTACAAGCCAGGACAAAAGTCATCCTCAAGGAACCACTGCCCCCCTTTGCATTCTTTGTTTCTACTATTTTAGGAAGAATTACATTACTAGAATAAAGATATATATTTACAGTGTTCCTTTAGAATGGTTAGGCTTTCATTTTGGGAAGCAACTTAATCAGGAAGATATCTGGACTGGGAGAGAGTCTGCAACTTTGGAGTTCTGGGTCGTCACTTAAAACTGAGGCAAACTTAACCCTCCATCGTTAACAGAGTGGGATTACACTTATTTTATAACATTGATGAATAAGCCACAAGTTGTTTTCTTCTTGTCAGATCCCTGTTACAGAATGTAACTTTCTTTTTGTTTTACAAAGCATAAAACCAAATTTCATTACATACTTCTCTAGTACAGGGATTTAAGCCCTTCCTTTAAATAAGTAAAGGATACTGATCCAGAATTAAAACAGCAGCTTTAAGATCAACAGTGGTTCTCCACTTTGAGTCATTTACACCAAAATCTTGACTGCACAGAAGTCAGTGGCAAAAGTCCAGCTGACAGTAGGGTATTAATGTCACCATTCACACCTAATTCAAGCTGCCATGCACTTGGGTAGCAGAGAGCTATTAAAAAGGATCAAATCTCAGGGTTCCTTCCTGATGCATTTAGTTTAACAGTATGAATGAAACATACAAAGATTCACTCACTCCAGAAATTTTACAAAAGGAAGTTTTTCTTTTTTTCCACTCATTTTCAGAAAAAGGATCACAGAGAACAGATGAGCTGGAAACTGACCTCTGGAGAACATCTGGTCCCAACCCCATTCAAGCAGAGACAGATGGAGCAGGGCTCCCAGGACCAGGTCCAGTTGAGCTTTCAATGTCTCCAAGGATGAAGAGTGCACAAACCTCCCTAGGGAATCTGTTCCTCTCTGCACAACCAGCCTTAAGGTGTTAAAGTGTCTTGTTTTCTTTCGGTTTACTTTAGTTTAAATAGAATTTCTTCTACTTAAATCTATGCCCATAGCCTCTTGTTCTGTCATCAAGCAGTACTGACAAAAGCCTGTCTCCATCTTCCTTACTCTCCCTTAGATGTTTGTATTCACTGAAAAGGTCCCCCTGAGCTGTCTCTTCTGCAGGCTGAACAATCTCTGCCATCCTTCCTAAACAAAAGCCTCTGCTTAATCATCTCTGTGGCCCTTTGCTGAACTCAGACCACTATGCCCATGTCAGTCTTGGGGAGCCCAGAACAAGCTCTGAATAATTTTACATTCTATATAAAAAAAAAACAAACCTGGGAAATGCAGATATGCAGATATCTGTAAGGGAACCAAACATTTCATTATTATTCTTGTGCGTTTTATATAGGCTTTCTGAAGGAAATGATACCATGTAACAGAAACTGTATGAAGGCAGAGGTTTCCTTCCCTACGATAAAATATTTACTTGAGTCTGCCAATACAGTCATTACTATATTTATCCTTCCAGCATCCCTTTGAGGTAAGGAATACTAATATACAGATTGTACACATGGAAAACAGAAGGACATAGTGACCTACCTAGTATCACACAGGAAGTATGTGGAAGACAAGGAATGTCTGAACATGAGGCTAAATGTTTTACAGCAGATGTGTGACATATAAAGTAAAAGACTTAAACTATTAATGGAGAAAAATTAGAATGCTGCAGGATTTCAGTAAAGGATATCCTAGGGTGCATGTTCTGTTTTCCCAGAATTTCACATAGCTTTCATGAAAACGTACAGAACTTTTCTTCCCCTGTGTTTTCATTAAGACCCTGGCTGGACTCAAAGTGGAAAAAAAATAATTTTAAATCTACTCGAGAACTATTGTTTTCTTCTATGTTGTCAGCTAGTTTAGGTACTTTCCTGTCTGTCTCCAAGCATCATACCCTGGACAGAATGCATAAGCCCTCAGCTTTTATTTTGCCATGTTAGAACACATAAAATCCTTTTGCTTCTTCTCATAAAACAGGCTTTTCCATTGCCTTAATAATCTTTATGACCCTTCTCTACATCTGTTCCAGTTTTACTGAACATTCTTGTCCATGGGTGACCAACCCTGCACAATATTTCTGAGGTTGCACTGCAGCCTCTGTAATAGCACCAGCATTTCCTCTCGAAATACCACTCCTAGTGCATCTTACGGTTGCACTGCCTTTTTCACTGCTGCATCATGGCTTAAAACAATTCTCTGTATAACTCACGATATACAGCAATAGAAGTATGGAATCACTATAATTGAAATATGGTTGGGTTTTGAGGAATTTCTTTGAAGGAGAGAGCAGTGGACACATTTCATACATTACCCAAGAAGTCTTTTTAACTGAGAAGCATATGGAGATGTGAGAGAAAAGAAGAGATGGAAAGCGAGAATTGGTGGGTGTTACATACAAATGGAGCAGGAAGATGAGAGCATAGGAGTAATGATTTCTTATGTGCAACAGCAGCAGGATATAGGCTCTCTTTCCTGTTTGGAAGTTCTCTGAACAGCTTTACAGAGAAGCTTGCCTGACTCTCCTAATTTCTAAATGAAAGGGGATGGTTTGGAGAGCACTTTTGAGAGACCCTACTCTGGAAAAATGATAGATACTGAAAATGTTGGAACTTGAAGTATACCTCTGAATAAGCTTTATACAGCAACAAGGGTCTGAATGATCCAGCTGCTTTACACCTTTGTCTCAGTATTCAGAAAGAACTATACAGTTCATAAAACCAGGGCTTCATGCTGCCACCAGGACTATGTTATTGTTGCAAAATGAATAGAAAAAAATCACACCATCTTGTTACTTTTTTAAAAAAATTAAGACAGTACCCTCTAGTGTACTTACTTAATGTAAAAGGAAGTTTTTCATACTGTTGCCACAGTCACAGAACTTACAAAAAACTAGAATCTGACTTCTTTTGGAAATTCGGGGTTTTATTTCCTTTTCTGATATCTAAATAAGCACAAGGAGTTTCCTGTGTCAAAAAAAAATCAACTTACTATAATTATGCACTTTCCTCTGAATGTGAAATTAATGAAAAAACTTTCACAGTATTAAAATACAAAGTATATTTTATATTGCATATGTATGAAATATACATCAGTAAATACAGAATGATGTATTCAATATTCTTGAAGCAAAATTTAAAAGCTGACAATTCATTTTGACTTTTTTATGTAAATAAAGATTTCAGCAGCATCGGCATGTTTCTATGAAACATCTTTCAGCTTAACTTTTTGGTTTTCAAGTCGAAAATGTTGTATTGAATTTTTTTTAAGCCCTAATGAATGTCAACTGACTTTTTCATAGGAAAAACCTTGAAATCCTTAGTCAGTCAAAACCCTCATTGATTGTATCCTCTGATGTTAAAAATTATTCATTGCTGCTATATTCCCAGAAAGGCAGAAAATGTTGAAACATGAACAAATATGTACTGATTAATCACACATCTTTTTATGCAGTGTGTCTTTTTCTTACACAGACTACTTTCTGAAGAGTCACCACTGGATGAAGGGTACAAGTCATCTGGCAAGGAGTTCAATCATCTTGCTCTGTAGAGCTTCCAGGTCAAGGAGAGACAAGGCCATGTAAATGTAAGTGATTCTTAATGAGTTCTTTACCCATAGCTTTATTAAGGCACAAATAACCATAAAATGACTTATATTGATTTTGAATCCAGCATAAGACTTGAGCAAATTCTAAACCCTGAAGAACAATGGTAGAGAGACAGAACATCTTCAGCCAGGTCAGTAATTATTACCAGAGTAAGTTGCCTTCAAGAGTCATTGTCAAGTAATCAGTAAACATGTAGGAACAATTGTATGTGACCTGGGAATGCTCTTGCCACTGCCTGAACCATGACAGGAGGGAGGACACCCACACTACTCTTCCTTTTGCCTAAAATCTCCAACTGCATTTCCCTTGAACAACAGGAGTGCAATTCTCCCAGTGCCAGTAGCTCATGCTCCAGCAAATTTGCAGTCAGCAGTTTCAAAATTACTCCTGTGGGTCGAGTTAAGTGGCTGCCTGTATAGTCTCTGAGTGGGGCTACCTCTGGCTGTTTGAGACAGGTGAAAAAGCCCATGCATTATGTATCTGTGGAAAGACTTGCATGCAAGGAAAATATTTTTGTACATCTCACCAGTTAGAAACTGCTTTTGCTAGACCGATAGAGTCTTACCTGACTTCTAAACTCCAAGTAATATTTTACAACCCTATCTCTTTTTACATACACCTGTCTCTGGCTGGATGAGTATTTCATAATTTGCTGTGAAGTCTGTCCTCTTCAAAGAATCCCTAAGCCAAAATCATGGACACCTTTTTCATCAAATAAAAATCCACAACTGTAATGCAGCAGTTGGGGTTTGGCAGTAATACATTACCATAATACAATACAATACAGAAATACATTGTCTTTTAAATAAATATACACATACAAGCTCTGTATGGTCACTATTTCTCGGTTCTTTTTTCTGACTTAATATCTGATTCTGTTCCTATTCTAAGTCTCTTGCTTTATGAAAAATCTTGTGACAAGTTTTATAGGCTATGTGATTTCTGAACAATTCCTAAAAACATAAATCTATTTACTCTGCCTTCACTTCTGATTTCACTCTGCATCACCTAAACTTCCTAACATTCTTTTGTCCTTTGATTCTTTTTCCATTTAAAAATACCTATAGTGCAATTAAAGAAATTTACAGAAATAATGCAAAAAATATATATACTGCTAATGGGTCTACTTACATCTGTGATCTCTTCTTTGCAATACACGCATAATATATATAATACCTAACATTGCTATGCATGCTGCTGCATTTTTTCCCCTCAAAATGCATTCTAATTACTACAGCAAAATTGAATTTGCCTGTGCATACATTAAGGTTAACCATGCAGTCAGTAAGGAATGAAGCACTAAGAATCAGTTGTGCAACCAAGAAGGAAATACATATTTAAAATCATGAACACTATTATAATTACTTTGTCTGAGAAATAACTCAGTTAATTTCTGCTCTAAGAAATAACTCTAAAAGATACTAAGCTGCTTTCCATGCTTAATTAGGAGCTCAAATTCACTGAAAAACTCCTGAAACACCATAGTCAATGGCAGTAAAAATATCTATTTAAATTGTTTTCTGAGATGTCACAGTGTCTTTGAGAGAAAAGTGTTATTACTTGAAAACTTTATGGCATGCAGCAGAAAGTTATTGTATTCTAATATTACAGTTTTGCTAATAGACAAATTGTGCAAATCACCACAAAAAAAAACTTGGACACAATTTACATGGTAGCATAAAAATTGATGAATGTGGCAGAAACACCATTTAGATGGAAAAAAAAGGCATTAAATGTGAAAGAAAAAAAATTAAATTAAGAAAATCCTGAAATTGGAAAGTAACTGCATCAATTTTGACTAAGAAATTCAAATATTCTCTCATCAATGTAACTAATTTGAGTTTTAATTCTCATGAAAACCCGTTACACAAAGGAAACAGCAGAGAACTTTCTTGTCAATGTGTGAACAGTCAATGGTAAAAAGAATAACCATCAAAAAAAAAAGCCATTTGCAGCTGGGGAAGAGACAAAATAAATGAAAAGTCAATGTATGCGAGGAACTGTTGCTAAAATTGCTACAGAAACATAGAATGGTTTGGTTTGGAGCACCTTAGAGACAATCCAGTCCCACCCCTTCTTCCATGGACAGGGATACCTTCAACTAGACTGGGTTGCTCAGAGCCCCATCTAATCTTGAACACTTCCAGGATGGAGCATCCTCAGCTTCTCTGGGCAACCTTTTCCAGGAACTCACAACCCTCACAGTAACAAATTTCTTCCTAACATCTAACCTAGACCTGCCCTGTGTCAGTGTGGAGCCATCCTCCCTTGCCCGTCACTCCATGCCCCTGGGAAAAGTTCCTCTCCAGCTCTCTGGGAGCCCCTTTAGGTACTGCAAGACTACTCCAGGATCGCCCAGGAACCTTCTCTTCTTCAGGCTGAACAACCCCAGCTCTCTTAGCCTGTCTCCACAGCAGAGTTCCAGTGTTCTGACCATCTTTGTGGCCTGCTCTGGGCTGGTTCCAGCAAATCCATGTCTTTCTTATGCTGGGAGCCCCAGAGCTGGATGCAGCACTGCAGGTGGGGCCTCGCAGGAGTGGAGCAGAGGGACAGAATCCCCTCCCTCGACCTGCTGGTCACACTGCTGGGAATGCAACCCAGGATTACAGATGAGCTGCCTGGGATGCCAGTGCACGTTGCCAGGTCACGCTGAGTTTCTTGTCAATCAAGTAGCTAAGATTGTTATCAGTATTTCCCTTCAAACCTCCATTTTTAAAGAATTTATATTACTTGACTGTTAAAATATGTTTCTGGGCAGAAACAAGGGTGCACTGTGCACAGGCAAATTTTTAAATTAAAAACGGCCTACAAAATTGCTCCAGCAATTTTCTGCACACAATTGTTTCCATGTGAAAAGATCCACATTTAGTTATGAAAACAGCACACTCCAAAAAAGAAAAAAGATTTTATCAACTCAGCATTCAATCTTAAGCGGTACTATGACCCTCAGTTATTACTACTGTGAATACACACCCTAACACCCAAATTTCAAATAAGAACAATACCAGAAAGTAAGGCTCGGTAGATTTGTCCTTGAATTTGCATAACAAGTTTGAAACTGCAGGTTTTGGAGTAAATTTGAAATCAACCAAGGGATTATTTAATAGAATCTCAAATCAGTAATCATTTTCTTTCCTAACATACAGTTGTGTCCCTTGGCAAATACGCCAAAAGAAGCAGCAAAATGATGAGGCTTTAGGTTTTTAATATATTTTTTCAAATATTCATTTTTATTCCCTAAGTGAATAACGTGATCTAAATCTTATAAGCTGACACTGTATCTCTAAATTCATAGTTTTGCCTTTACATTTCCAACTATTTTACTTTTTTAACACCTCACTTTTTTGGTAGATAAAATCAAAATTACAAACCATTGCCTGTGTATTAATAAAGACAATATAATTGCCAAAAATGTTGGCACTTTTGAGCAAGATAAACACTTCTCTTAATCCAAAATGTCAAAGCAATTTTGTTAAACCAAAAAGTCTTTCTCTAAAGAACAGCATGACAGTAGGAACCCATGTCAGTAAATTACAAAGCAAAGCAGAGGCAAGTTGCTAAACTGTTTCTAGCTTCAATGGAGAACACACACGCACCAAGCAGCCAGCATTTCTCATTCCCTCAAATCCTCAGTCTCTGAGCAACACAGGTAAATAGATGAGTTGGAAGTGCCAGATCAGTTACTGATCTTGCTCAGCAATATGTCTCTAACAGTGACAGAAAAAGACTCTCAGGAATAAAATGCAAGAAATCTAAATATAAAAAAATTATACCTTCCTCCAGAAGGAGTTCCCTACAACTACATATATGTGTGTATATAAAAATATGTGTTTGGGTATACACACATAACCAATTTAATAAAAAATATTCATTTATTAGCTGTTTGTTCTAGTACGGGCAGGCTTTTGACATATTAATATAAAGACAGTTTCTGCAGCACCATCCATCCCAGACTTTGGGTGAAAGAACAGGATTTTCATTTTTTGGAGTTTGGACACCAGTTAAGCTGCTCTGCATGCACGTGGCTTGAGCACAATCCACAGACTCAGAACCTTTGCACTCTTAATAAAGTATTGGGTTTAGTTCAGAGAGATGAAGGCCTCCTGTATTATTACCCACCATGTGGTGCATGAAAAAACTCTCAGCCAGGCCTGAAGGCTCAGAGCACCAAGGGCTGTAGGCCCACGGATGAAAAGACAAGGCTGGCCAGAGACTGATTACAATGCAAAGCTATTTACTATTTGGAATTGAAATAGAGCTCATCATGACAAGCCTGGAAGCAATACTCGTTCACTTATGCCTGAGCCACTTATAAAGTTTGAAATTCACATTTTTGGAAGTGTTTTCTCTCACTGCTTGAAATTGTATGTAACTAGCCCTCATTTCTCACAACAGCAGAGTTGCCTCTGCCACTGCAGTCATCACCAGTTTCTATATGCACATATCTTCTAATATAGCCAATTAAATTATATTACTGTGTGCCACTATTGCAAATCTAGATAATCAGCAGCATATGTTAAAAAAACACCAAAAGAAAACAAAAGACTTTTCCCCACCTAAACAGTTTAGGAGGGTGGTCTAGTATTCCAAATTAAAAATCGAAACTTTTAGTCACACCTTTTTCTGTGTATGATCAGTGTTATTTTTGACTGGTTTTGCCTTTAAACTATATCTAAGTTGACAAACTTGAAGACAAGGCTGGTTCCCAAGGGAATTTTCCTCAAGAACTTCTAGTTCTAGCACTAAATTTTTTAAAACATGAGATGAAACACAACATATACAGCAACACTAGAGATCTTCTGAACTACATCACCACATACCTTTTTTTTTTATGCAAATTCCTACAGTCAAGGTAGAGCTCATTCCATTCCCTGTCCCCAGGCTCATGGGGCTTCACCACTGCTCTGCCAAGCTCTAGTGTTGTGGAGACTTCCAGGGGAGAAGAACAGATGCTATAAACTAAAATTATGTCTCTGATGATCCCGACTTTATCTGGAGCTGAAACCTAGCAATTCACAGAGCCCCAAGCAGACCTCAGAGAATCTGTCCTCTATGGCCCTTTGGCACCCCAGCGCTTCTGGTTTGAGCCTGATTGAGACAGGTTCAGAGAGATGGAGGATGAGGGGAACAGGATTTTGCTCTTCAAACCCGAAAAGGAAATTAATTCCCCCAAAATGTAAGACTCAGGGTCCCCCACCAATCTCTGTGTTTTCTCTTGAAGGGACTGTTCTGTTTCCCTGCTCCCAAGATGAAAAGCCAGTATAAGTATAGATTTTCAGAGCAGAAAAAAACTAAAATTGCCTGGCGGAACTACAAAAAAATACAAAAATAAGTCACCTAGGCCACAAACTGTATTGGCTCTGGCCTCATCTCTCAATAGACCTGATTATTAATATGACTCATTGCTCAGATTCGGGATTAATAGAGAACTCCTTACTAGATAGAACAGCCAGTTTCAAAGAACTCACACTGATTGTATACTTTAGCTCATCCTTACACAAATTTAAATACTTAAATTATTTGCTGAAAGGAGACTGTAGTTGCTTATATAAGTCAGTGGCTGATTAGCTACCTAATTTTAGCACCTGCAATAAAAGCAACGTACAAGTCAGTTCACTGTAAGCAGACAGAAGGCTTCTTCCCAAACAATACTCAGACAGAACAGCAAGAGTTAAGTAGTTTGAAAAACATTTTCCTACTGCTCCCCTGTGAGAAATTCTCAGAAAAGCCTTTTTCTAACCTAGCCATCTAGGGCTTAATGCAAATGCTGAAAAAACTGGGCTGCTTTCAGTTCTTTCCACATGACAAAATGTTTAGGCCCTTGGAACTAAAGTTTCACAATTGTACTTTCTAAGCTGACAATGGGCATATGCGCAAGTCATTTAAGACTAATACAAAGAACAATATAATTTTATAACCATAGATTAGCTATCCACTGGAGGCTGGTTTGGCCAGACCTGTAGCATGTTCCCTACTTTACACATAGACTTAGTTCTTCTCTCTAAGGAAATATTGTGGCTGGAAAGGGAAGTTTAGTTCACTGTCTTAAAAGTGGTTTTCTTTTCTTGACTTGGAGATGCCAATAAGGTGTAAATATTTTTGAGGATACTTTTATTATTGAATAATGGCATTGTTTTGTTTCTGGTGTGTGTATACTGGTTTTTTTTTTTTTCCATGTTCTATTATACTCAGACCACACAACTTTTTTTTTTATTATTAATGAAGTAATTTTGCTTGGAAAGCCAAATATTTGGCTATTTACCCTATTTACCTTTGGCTACACCAAGGTAATTCTTTTCAGCACAGAGGCAGTGCTGTGGTTCACCTAGCAACTGCATTTGGCTCAGGAGTGATAAGAGCCACCTTCTGAGACAGTTTTTTCTTAGTGTCAACTCACAGAGTGGGTTAATAACATAGGCCTTCTCCCTCAAGGTTCACAGACACTCCCATTACTTGATGGTACTATTCCTACACATAAACATTTGCAGAAAAAACAGGAACATTTGTATTTAGACACCAGATAGTAAGACCTGGCATATCCACAAACACCTGAGCTCAACATACAAAGAAGCTCTGCTAATCAGTGCACTACCCCAAAGAACACAAGGGCAGTGGTTTTCAGACATACACAATGCAAATTCTCCCCTCTTCTCAAAATTCCATCTTTTGGATTGAAAGAAGCAATTCTGTGCTTTCCATTAAAGCCACTGATCTCTGAGTCCATCTATCTCCTGTTGGAGCAGTAGAACAGGGCTACAGGACTCTGTGGACTTCTTAATCCCAAGGTGTCACCATCCCATCTAGTCCTCACCTCAACAGTACAAAGTGATGAAGTACAGAGGAGATTCTGACTCTCTTGTAAAATTTTGTGAGGTCACATGGTGCCATGATTTTGGTATAGAACATCTCTCCCTTAAAATTCTCTCCCTCCTTAGTACAAATTCAGTCTGTAAGGCTACCATACCTTTAGTGCAAAGTCTGTAAGTACTTCTAATTAACAGTGAAGTACAAGATTTGGGATGCATTAATGAAAATTTTACTATTTAAATTGCACATGGATATTGCATTATCTAAGTTACTTTTGTTACTAAAAAACAGTTTTGAAAAATTCTTACTGCACATAAATTTACATCTGTCCATTACCTTACCATAAACATTTCGATTTCCTCTGTAAGAAATACACACAGCACTCAGCATTTAAAGACAATTACTCAGCCTATAGACCTGCTGCCTTAATTACTGTTGGTAATTTTACACACTTTCTTCATCAACTAATTTTTCTTTCCAGTGATGTCACTGCAATTATTTCTATTCTGCCCGAATGTTTTACATTACGTAGGCAGCTAGACAGCTGCCTTGGACTTGAATTGCTCAGCCACTTTTGGAACTCAGTCTCCTGTAAGATTTTGCTTCCCTACTTTCCAGGGTGGTTTCCAGCCAGCCATCACAGTATTGCTCTGAGGGTAGGTCACAGTCATTTAGCATTTCGATATCCCAGTGTCTTGGCTTTATTGTAACATGGGAGCAATGGTTTCTCTGAGCACACTGGCTCTTGTCACCTTTTCCTTGGCAGGTCAGGTAGCAATCACCAGTTCAGCAGAGGCACTGTGATTGAAATCACTGGCATCATTCATGCATTGGAGAGTCTCTGCTAAGACTCATAGATTTATTCATTGATCAAGTTCCCTAACCAAAGTTCCAGAAAGCACTTTTACTTGTGCTTAATTTTAAGTCTGTGGGCAGTTTCATACATTTGAAACTTCTGTGTTTTCCTGGACTGAAGTCCTTGCCAGCCATTATGAAGTTTGAAAGACTTGCTTCAACATGGAAGCCCCAGAAAGCCTGCCCGTTTTCCTATACATTTCAAGGAATCAGTATCAGTGTACCATGAACCAACAAAGGAATGAAAAATGAATAGTTTGGCAATTTTCCTAGCATCTAGCAAATCATTTATTATCAACAATTGCCAATAATTCAGCAGAAGCCTCTCCTTTGTTGCCTCTATTGCTTGCCAAAAATTCCTCCTTATTTTAGTAAGTCTGGCTGAACAGGGCAGAACATGTTGGTAACATTTTGAAAACCGTCATTTTCATCTAAAGTGACAAAGACCTTTCCTCCAGGGCACAAGTAGAAAACAGAAAAACCCTGTACCTGAGTTAATAAGTAAGAGCAAAACAAGTAAAACTTTGGGATTTAGCACTTTTTCTAATTGTAATTTTCCAGAGTCCCTGTTCATCAGCATTTATTATTTACCTTTTAGCTTCATAGCGTTTCCTTTTCACTTGGGACTTGGGTTATTGCTTTGCAAATTGTATATTAATATTGCTTACCTACAAATACTTTAGGTATGATCCCAAGGGCAGTGCTGTATGCATTTTGATGAACATTTGAACTTTTAAAATTCAGTAGCATTTATTTTAACCAGAACTAAAAGACAAAGTTGAATTCCAAGTTTGGTGATTAATTTACATCTACTTAAAGACAGACTGAAGTAGGGCAAAATTCAATCCTTTGCAGAAGACTTGCAATTAAGTTTTTGTTTAAAAGCTCCCAAGAACAGACCTTATATGTTTGAAAAAGCCAGTCCTGAGACATGCCATGAAGAGAAAATACTAGTTTTAACTAGGAAGGAGCAAAAAAAAATGTATTTAAGACACGTATGCCGGCTTAGAAAATTTGGGACTGTAACAACTTTTGAAGAAACCTGGCAGAGTAGTTTATAAAACAAACAGTTGTTCCCTCTTTGGATATTAGTAAGACATCATGAGAAAATTAGAAGAGCTAAAGTATTGTCAGATGTTTGCAGTGAATACTCCCCAGTTCAGTGTTTGGAAAATCCAATGTGTAAAATTTCCCATAAACAAAAGATTTTTTAAAATGTCAATTCTGGGATGTTCTTGGCTGAGATTGCTGGAACAAATAGAAATAGGTTTGTGAACATGAATAGCTGATGTGGAGTGTCCTTGGCAATATCTGTGCTAATAAGCCAAAGATAAAAATAAAGAAAAGTGTAAAACTACAACTCAAAAAGTGACAGAGCTGGGAAATTGCAAGTTTGGATTGCCAGTCCATTTTCTCTCACCCTGTTACAACTTGCTGTGTCAGAAGACCTGGTATAAAACCTGTCACCAGACACTAATCCCAGAACCAAACTACATTCTGAGTGATCCCAAAGAAACTGTATAAGGATACGTGTGAACCTCCCATCTTGCAGCCCCAAGTCTTTCCTGCAGTAACTGACTCCATGGGTGACAGCACACCTTTCACATAGAGGACTTTCCTCAGTTTCTGCTAGGCACAAAAGCTGGTTGGCTCTTTTTTATTTCACATGAAAAACTAAAACTTATGGATAAATAATCAAATTCCAGGAAAGCATGTCTAGAAGATAAAACGCAAAGCTTTGGAAATACAGCTGTGAGCAGCAGTGAGAAGTAGAAGGGACAAAGCCCAAACTCTAGGAATAAAACCAGTTTCTTACCTTTCTGTCATGATTTGATAAGCAGCAACAGGTTCCAGGTTTGATTTCTACTCTTTTCTCAGAAACCTAAGAAAATTAAACTAAACTGATTGAGTGTTCAGTGAATGATACTTTCATCTTCGCAGTGAATGAAAATGCATAACTTCACTGGAGGGACAGAGGTGAAAAGAGTAAAAAATTAAATTCACGGAACAGCTGGTGTTCCCCTAAATATAGTAATAATTAGTCAAATCATTACTCATTCACAATCACAATGAAGAATCTGATCCTTCTTGACCAAACCCTCTATTCCCATCTGCTTTAATCTAGAACATTTTACATTACCAATCTTCAAGCATTAAATTTTAGATGAGATTTGATCAATTACATCACAGTTAGGTACTGAATTACAAGATTTTCCTGCTTCATTACAAGCACACAATGTTGTCAGATTTTGGGGGGAAGTAATTTTTGGGTATGGGTTGTTGTGGTGGGGGTTTTCTTGGGGTATGTTTTGTTTTGGGGTGGTTTTTTTGGCTGTGGGTTGTTTTTTGGGTTTTTTTTAAATAGTCTCAAATAGGCAAAACAAAATACTAAGTGAAGTTTTAGACCTCTCTTACTACCACTGCCAAAAACATTCCTTCTGACCATCTGTTTTCTGGAAAGGGCTCCTCACATCTTTTGGGCCTTAGCTGTCAGGGTTTTCTGCATTTGAGAAAGGCTATGTGCCTGTGCCTGCACGAGGCCTTTAATTTGGAAACCAGCACAAAAGTTCTGTTTCATAAAAAGGCTTTTTTCTAAAGATGCCCAGAAAGTATTTCAGATCAGTTGCAATCACAGCTAAAGCTACAGAAGGCCAGTGCAAAGCAGCTGAGGAAGCTCCTCAGCTAAGATTGATTACTGACCATTGGTCTGCTCGAAACCATAATCTTTCTACCACTATCTTGGGGGTTCTGCTTTACTCCTCCCTGGGTTCAGTCATGAGAGCACTGTGCAGCTGCCCCTAAATCACTCTTGCAGTGTGCTCAGCACACAAACAGCTGTATGCACAACACACTAACATGGCTCCTGTTGGTAGCTCAGCACATCCTCTGTTCTCTCTCTCTGGATGACCCAGTGCTCAGGATCACTCCTGCCAGGAATGGCCTGAGCTCACAAACAAGCATGCCACAAGGCAGTGTAGCAAGACCTGCATTATTATTTGCCTGCCTGACGTGCCAACACACGCATCAAGCTCCTTCAAAGCATTTACTCATCTGTTTTACTGTGCCAGCTACTCAACCACAGCAGCAATGAGTGCCTACCCAGAGGAGTAATCGTCTGCATCACGGCAAAACCCCACACCAGATGCAGAAACAGCTATAAAAGCAGGCAAAACGGGAACCAGAGGTTGGGCGCCCCCTGCCAAGAAGTAACTTGGGTGGATCAGCATGCCCCAAGGCCATTGTGCTTTTATGGACAAACCAGTCTGCTTTTATGAGCTCTTGCTAGCTGTACACAAGGAAACCAAACACGTGATCACAGAATCTTAAAATACTTTAGGCCAAAAGAGACCTCTGGAGCCATCTCGGCCCATCCATGCTCAAAACTGGGCTGACTTGGATGAGGTTAGGGCCACCTACGAGTCTCTAACACACCTTACTCTCTGCTGTGTTAGAGACTCGGACACCAGGCATCGCATGCATACATATCCATGATGATATTTTGGATCACGTCAACTACAACACCCATAACAAGCTGTTAAACAGAGAGGCAAAAAGAAGAAACTGCAAAGAGAAGCAGCATGTTCACAGCAAAATTCAGACGCCATGCTTCCTTCTAACCTCAGCAGAAATACATGATGTGGTTCAATGCATACAGTGCTATTAAAAACCATAGCCACCCAAGGAACCCAGTCAGGTCTGTACTGTACATTTTGGCCATACTGACACATGTTTAGTCCACCAAAGCTGAGCAGATATGAAAGGAGAAGGAAAAGCATCTGTAAATGCCACACATTTTAGAACAGCCAGCTGGATCCTATTGACAGTGCTCAAAAACATCAGCGTATTTATCATGTCACACTCCCAGGATGGGGCCAAAGCACAGAGTCTGGGTTAACAGTTGCTGTTTTCATTTACTTGGCTTTAGCTGACAGTTAAGAAAAATTACTTCAAATGAGGGTTCTCCTTCGGTGAACTTTACAGGTTTGTTGGAAAGGCAGGAAAAGTAAGACAACAAAAAGAACCTCCTCAGCCTCAGCTGAAGAGAGTGGGTAAGGAAGATGGAAATAGAATTTACTTGCTTCCATAGCCATGGACAGAAACTCTACCCTGCCACCCCCCGCCCCCCCAAAACACAAAAATTTTCCTGACCATAAAAGGACTGAAACTTTTTGTTTAGCTAAATTTACATATAAATTTCACTTGTTTCTCTCTGTATGTTTGCTTTTTAAACAAAAATACCCAACACTACATGCTCCAAGGAAACATGATTAAAGGAGATTGTACAGCTCTGATTTCTTGTTACCACTTTAGTTTAATTTTGCTTCCCTGACCTTTTTAAGTAAGCTGATAAAAATGTTTTTAATAACAATAATAATTTGGTCGAGGATAAGAATAAAAGGGTTTTTTTCTCAAGGAGGTTCTTCTTCACATAAATGTTTACTGTGCATTCTGTGAACACTTTCTCCCTATGTAATAGAGAGTCAGAAAATCATCTATCAGAGGATGATGGATGATGAACTCTGCTACTTAGGCCTCAGGGCCCAGCCCCACTGCTATACTTGACTTAGCCTTCAGTAGGCACTAAGTGCTCTGTCAGATTCAAGGGAAAAGCATATGCCTGGAACTCCCAAAAGTGTGGGAACCAGAATAAACAGAGACATTTTTAATGTTACCACACGTTTTAAATCTGCTGTGTCACTTTCCTGTAAGCATTGTCTGTATTTTTGTAATATATACAGTCATTGTGGGTTTGTTGCTCTGCCCATCCCCTCTGTTCTTTTTTGTACACTAACCAAGAAAACAAATGAAAAATAAAAGGAATGCGCAGCGTACACGACCATTTGGCTGACTACTGCACTCTTTTAGCAAAGGAGAAACAAGTTCTTGGGGTTTTCTTTTCTCCCTTCCCCTTGACAATGCTTTTGTTGCTTTGTTGCAACAAGGCTTTTCTCACCTCACACAGCTTTATTAATTCAGGGGTTTTTTTTGGAGTCCTCTTGGGTGCTGTGTCACCACACATGGATATGTACAACAGGGCTATAGCTAAAAGCCATCTTCCTCTCTTCTTTACACCCCAAAAATTCCGTCAATGATTAAATTATGCTGCTTGGCTTGGATGGACTGCAGGCCTCCCAAAATCTCAAGCATTTCCATTATGAGCTGAAGGTCCCACAGGTCCAAGGTAAAATGATGGTTTAAAACTGATGCCAATCATAAGCATGGTTTTCTAATGCATATTTTTATTTCATATTGCCTAACCACTGATTATAACCAGGCTTTTAGAACAATTTTCTTAAAAGAGAATTGGTCAAATGCAGCTATGATGGAATTTCCATTCTTCAGAAATTCCCCAGCAATGAATATCTCTGTCTCCTTCTCTTTCATCGCAGCCCTCTTTAAATAAAATATTTATATTGTGGCAAGTAGTAAAAGGTTTTATTCCTTGTTTAGGAGAGGCTGACAGAAAATTCCATAAAAATTAATAGCAGTTCAAATTACACAAAATAATATTGAGGGTTTTCCTCCCCTCCTCACTGCAGGTATCTTTACTCATAGAGATCACTATAGAAGGTTTGTGAAAAACTTCGCCTTTAGATGTCCTTTTAGTTCAAAAGGGATATTCTGCAGCCCTGATTTACCACTGGATCAATTCTGAGGAAGGAGCTTACCAGCATTTTACTCCCTTCTAATACCTTCTCAGAACTAGCAGAACTCATTGAGGCCCAACAGGCCCAAAAGAACCCCTGCATTCACATTCTTCAATCAGTCACATTAACCCTTAGAGGCATCAGCAGGACTCCTGGAGCACCAAAAAGGGACACAGCAAAGCAAGGACTGGGAGTAATAGAAATGAAGGCATATTTTAGGCCAGAGTCACTGTCACAACTAAAGCAAATTCCAAATTTCTTTGATTTTGACATGAATATTTATCAGAGAATTATGCCTATCCCTGAAAACTGGCTTTCCCTAGCCATGTAAGGACTGTCATTTGCAACCCCCATGTCAAAAACTGAACTCACATTATTAAACGAGGATCCACTCCTCCCCAGTGTTATTAGGCATTTCTTTCCTACAATACACACTAATACAAGAAGATATCCAAAGGTCCATTCATCTTACTTTACAGATGGGTTTGGCTGACAGCTATGAGCCTGACTTTTATTTCAATGCATTCATCCCAGCACCACTTCAGGCTTCCCTACAAAATATGCCTGTCATTCAGCAGTGGCAGAACAGTTTAAATGCTCTTATCTACTCACTTGAAATCCCACCCCCTCAGGCAAACTGTTCCCAGAGATGATCTTTACCCTTCATTTGAGTCTAATGCACCGAGACCTAAAAAGACATTATGTCCAGAGACTGGTGTGGCTACAGTAACAATTACCAGTTCAGCAAATCAGCTTCTCGTTGCAAGCACTGCTCAGGCTATATATAAGCCAAGAAGAACCTAGAATCATTGTGTCAGCAATTCTCAAAGACTATTTTAAATGGTATCAAGTTTAATAAAACTTTTACAACACAGTACAGAGTGTACTTTGTGTTCCTTTGAAATTGATGGAACAAGCCAATTTTTCCAGGTTTGTAGGCATAACATTTATTAAATTATAATAAGAAAATAGCTATTTAAAACCATGAAATGAAAGACTATAATATACATTTAAAGGTCAACAACTGCACCAGTTTCCTTATAATATATTTTATCTGAGAAGTCCTGGGAGACAAAGGAGCTCTGACTCTACCCATGTGCAGCTGCACACTGTTGCTATTCCCTGCCCTGACTTGGACAAGGAACTACCTACTCTTATGGATGGCCAAGCCTCTTACAGAACTGCCTTCACCCATTAAGATGGTGACTTACGTCCTCAAAATAATTTCCAGCACATGTACCACATATAGATGGAGCTTTTGTAGCTGCAATAGCAAGGTCAGACTGAAATACAGTGATTTTATTCCACCTCTGCACTATACTTCCTTTAGGATGTTCATTAAATCAGTTTTACCACCTCCACCCCAATTTCCTTTCTGCAATTAAGGAAGGTTAATATGTTCTCTACAAGGGAAGAGAGGCTGTGTTAGTTAATACTGCTAAACAGAAACAACAGAAATTATCAAAAAAGAAAAGCCAATGAGAAAATACCCAGATGAAGTGGAAACTTCAGCACCGAGAGTCTGGAAAGAAATGTGATCTAGGTTTTGGCTTTTAAAAGCATTTTAATGTTTCAGCATTAAAACATTTTTATTTCTTCCTAAATATGTTTAACATCAAACTTGAGCTACAAGGAAAACAATAAATATTGCTGGCTTTTTTCAAGTGCTATTTCAGTGGGCCTCATTCCACGCTCTTCACGTATGCTGAGTTGGTATTTAGAAGGATTTAAACAGGACTTTTTTTTAGCAGCCCTTAGAGTGATACATCTTCCTGGACACACAAACAGAATACATGGACAAGAGCAGAGCATAAACCTTTTGTTTATTAATAATTGCAACTATTTTTCCAAATTCATAACATAAACCCCAAATGAAATATAGTCTTTGTGATACAGAACTGCCTAAGTTTCATAGACCTCAGAAACCTTCATTAAAGCTTCCTTCTACTCTGTGGATGTATAGGTACCTATTGCATATGGAGCCTGATAGAAGTCCATTGACACCTATGGAGCACGTCAACAGAAAGTAATTTGGATCAGTACAGGCACCCTTATGCCTTTAGGCTACTAATCAGCTTTCAAGCATTAAATTCAGCTGGCGTGAATGATATATAAAAATATGGAGACACACTCTTACAATATTCATCAAATATGTAAAATACAACACAGGAACACTATCACAACACACAGGTCCAGCTGTTTAAAGATGAATGTTGCAAAATTGGCACAATTTTGAAAAACACAGCTGTGATTAGGATATAATTATCTTATGTGAGAAATCCATTTCAGAGCTATAATTCTTTGCTGCTTGCGACAGGAACAGATTTTTATTAT
The DNA here is from genome assembly GCA_026261815.1 of Monarcha castaneiventris obscurior. Taxonomy (NCBI): domain Eukaryota; kingdom Metazoa; phylum Chordata; class Aves; order Passeriformes; family Monarchidae; genus Monarcha; species Monarcha castaneiventris. The sequence goes on along the minus strand of JAMPIT010000712.1, from coordinate 8,142,588 downwards.
TTTCCACTCACCTTAATTCTGCAAAGCCTGTGCAGCTATAAAAGAGTGATTTGGATTCTAGTCTAGCTCAGAGTTCTAAACAAATTTTTTTTTTGTAACTGATTAAATAACAGTGAATACTTGTGAGGAACCTAGCTTTAATTTTGGATGTCAGATTGATGGAACAGGACTGTCAGCAAACACACCTATTATTTATTACTGGATACAAATTATATAAAAGTAATTGGAAGAAACAGAGACATCACAGATATTTGTAGGTTACATAGCTTATCTGCATTGAGATTTTATATCTGATGCATTTTATCACATCTGAAAGACACCACATTATGAGAAAATAATTGTACTGAAGTATGAATGAAACAAAGCTTGGATGCACAGGTCATCTTCTCAACTTGCTTGTACATTATATTCTGCATAGGCATCCATAGAAACACACATGTATACCAGACATACACTCATATTTTCAGATCACAGCCTGTTACCATTTGAATACAACTGCAAAGTTGCTCAAGAGCCATATTGTTATAATTGGCTCAAGGTAGGCAGAGATGTAGCTATGGATATATAAATCTCCTCCCACCAGAAGGAGAATCTTCTTCAGATGCAGAATAAATACAAAAGGGGAGAAAAACCCTCACACTAAAAACCAGCCTTATCCTGTGTGAAGAATCCTTCCCGAGCAAAACACACGAAATACAACAAAACCACCAAAACTTGAAAAGATTTATTTTTATAGTGACTTAAAACTTGTTTAGAGAAAACAATCTATCTAGCTGGTATTTTCCCCTTCTAAATTTACAATGCAAAAGGGGAAGTGTGTTCCAAAGATATTTCAGGATTTAGAAATCATACCCTATATATGGGCTGTATCATTTGCAAAGCCTAGATATTAATATTAGAATCTACTTCTGAGAAAATTAATGTCTATTTTAAAAACCTTTTTTTAATGTTTGGTATGTTTAATTTAAAGAATGTAAGACTGCAGACGAGATGAATTTTCCAGTATCTTAGTCATAAAATTATATCACCGCTACATATTCACAATATGGTTAAATAGCAGTCGTAAATTAAAAGAAGAGTCTAATAATTTAGACTGTTCTAAAACAATACTACAGGCAAGTAAAAATAAAATACTGCATCTGGATATTTCAATTAAAATATGCTACATCGTATTGAGAAAATACTTGGAATTAATATAGTCAAATATACCATAAAAAAATCCTTTTGCTCTGATGGAATAAAACTGATTCAACTCTGCCAGGGGCTCTGGCCACAAGAGAAAAGCTGCACTGGATTACACAGCACTATTGAGCCATCTTCTTTAAACAGGTATTTTAAAAAGTCGTGATCCCCTTTACCATAGCTGCTCTCTGTAAACATTTGGGAAATGAAGTGCTCAGCAGCCATAGAATATAAGAAGAAGAAAGCACTGAACTTGGAAAAAAATAGCTGGATTTCTTCAGAGACGAGATGGCTACCTGTAAAACGAAAGCAAAGTTTAAGAGATATGTTAGATCCAAAGAGATCTATTGTATAAGGATGAATTCGCCTTCTGTGTAAAGTATCAAGATTTGCCAAGTGATTAGCAGTGATTAAGTGGTATCTCACAGATTTACACAGGACATAAGAGAATAATAGATATTATGCTGGCCTCTTCTATCAGCATTAATTTACCACATAGAACTAACGAAGATATCAACACCTCAGTTACACCTCACTTCGAATTAGTCAAAGTGAAAATAACTATGCTGCAAAATAATAATTTATAGACCCACAATTTATAGACCTTGCCATCTCATTACAGGCACTTCACAATTCTTTTAATGAGCTAGAGTCTCTGTAACTTTTGTCATTTATGTGTGGAAACCAAGTGTGCAGATAAAATGGATTAAAACACTCCATGAGCAGTAGCACTAAGCTAGGCAACCTTCTTTCTTTCTTTTTGTATTTCATTCGTGTTTTGGACAGTAAGTCACACCAACAGAACACGTAACCTACTACTGGAACAGGACTCCGAGAGAGGGGGTTGATGCTCCAAGTCTCTCCTTGTTTAAGAGGCATTTGGAAAAAGGTCCTTAACAACATGCCTTAACTTTGGGACAGCCCTGAATTGCTCAGGCAGTTGGACTAGATGATCTTTATAGGTCCCTTCCAACTGAAATATTCCATATTCTTCTACTCTAAACTTAACCCTTCATACTTCTTTAACAAAATCTAGCCAAAAGTACCAATGCCCTAGAGTCAAGGAATTGCACGAACACTTCTGGGAGAATGCTTGGTAAGATACTTAATTTGTAACTCATAGAAACACACTGCAAATAGAGGAGACTAGGATAGATTTTGGAGGGTAAGAATGTTTGCAAGTAATTCAGAAATCACAAAAAGTCCTGAGCGTTCAGTTGTGCCTATAGAGGGGAAAATGTAAAAGTATCATCCAAAAACTACATCTCTATATGAAGCAGAGTATGCCTTGGGCTCTGCTCCTTTCCCCAGACTCTCATGGCGGCAATGTTCTTCCAAAGAAACAGGGAAGCACTACAAGAATGAAAGTTCTCACTTTCTGAACTCCATCGCTAAAGTGAAGCTCAGCTGAAGAAAGCATATTTCCACATAGAAGTTTGGACTGGTTTATTAATTCAGGAAACTCCTGCTCTCAGAAGGTGACTAGAAATCGCAAGGCAAATAAATCTCCAGTCAAATTTTACTGTTTCTGTACTTTCCACTAATTCTCAGCAGGTGAACTAGATGGAAATGCGCACTTTATTTTAAACTGTTCCTTGTCTTCTCTCATTTTCTTTCCTGCTAGCAGGATAGAGAGGAAGAGACTGAGACTGCAAAATAATTATGGTGAAGACTATTCTGCCGGGATTTTTCAAGCCTCATTAAAAAAACTCAATTCTCAATTTTATAATCCAGTAGCGTTTGTTTTGAGAATTTGTCTCTTTCCCAAAACATAGGGTGCCAGTAAATCAGGTCCAAATTCTGTATTTATCAAAACGACTTTGAGTTCAGCAGTTTTTAAACCCTGTTAATAAATGTGGAATCTGTGACATATCCAAAAAAAGTATGCAATTTGTTTGACATGCCTAGCAGTCCAGTGCATTAATTAGGGCCTAACAAGTTTATGGGAAGTAACATCTAAACATAGAAAAGCTCAAATCAGGAAACACTTACAAAGACAATATACTCCCAGCCTGAAATAGGAAGAGAGATTGTTGGATGAATGACTTAGAGCATGACTTAGTAGCTATAAATTTATCTGGGATTATTTAAGTCAAGAACCATGATTTGTGTCTATAGAAAATAGATTTGTTGGCGGTAGACTTCTAGATTTGCTTTGTAAATTGGTCAGGAAATTATTTCCTGTGTGTAACGTTATTTTCGCAGATGCTAATCATGTTTTTGGATTTGGATGTGAAGACATACAGGTCAATTTTAGTAGATGCCTCCTCTCTCCTCTTCTCCCCATTTCCCCCTCTCCTCCTCTGTGGGTGGGGCAGCGTTAAACCACACTTGAGAATTTGAAACTAAAACTTAAAACCATCTTCAAAAAGGAGGGGAAAAAAGGAGGAGAAAATCATGAATTATGATGAACAATTAAATGACTGCAGAAAAGTTTTCCCCATAGCAGGAGGCTGGTAAACGTTGGGAAAACAAATCTTCATAATTATTGACACTTGTGCTGGAGTAAATCTAAGCCAAACCATTAAGTTGCTCAACCACAAAGAGATGATTAAAATTGTTCTGAAAATCTGGCTGTGTTTTTCTTTTTGAAATAAAAGGTGAGGTGGAAAATGGAGTTTATGTCTGCATGTCCCATGAAAGAAATCAAACTAACTTTTATATTTAATTGTTGAGTTTAGAAGGAGGAAAGGGAAGCTTAAAAAAGGCCACTGGAATATTTTTATGGTGATAAAAACCTGAAGTGAATAAACAATTTTTCAATTAAAACATGTGAGGCATTTCTTCATTTTCCTTACAATGGCAATGTTGAGAAAATGTTCAAGAGTGGGACTGGCAGAAATAGGGATTTCCAAAAAAAATCCTATCTACATAATCATGGTGCCAACTTAGAAGAGGAACGGCAACATGAAAGCTGCATGATCTTAAAGGCGACTCTTTCTTTAAAGGCTGCAAAATAAGACAAATAACCTCCAAACCAAAAGAGGAAAGCTTTCTAGTCACCAAAACTGAAATTAGTCATCTTTGAGGAAGAAAAAAACAACCAAAAATTTCCCAATATCACCCTTTATAACTGGGCTAAAACCAGTTTATTTTAAATGTTCTGAGCTAATAGTCTTTTATCATGCCATGTACTGCCTTTATGGCTACATCTTGTTCCAATTTTGGTTTCATCCATTCCCATTTTTTAACGACCATAACTTTCATATAGGCTTGCCATACACCAGATTCCATCTGTCTGTGACCTTGAATAAACAAGGGGCCTTTGATGTTCTTATGCACTTCAAACCACTTTGTCCTTTCCAGTGATATATGAGCCACACTGTAGTGAAATGCAGTCATCACTGGTTTGTGGAAGTGCCTTCCTGCTTCTTCTCTTGATGTAAGTTTACCATAGAACAAATTTACTGTAATCTTTGTGTTAACTTGTGCTTCCCTACGGAGTGAGAAGGAGGTCAGCAAAACAGCAGCGGGAGGCTAGAAATAGAAATCCTGCACATACAGCATCCTTACAGCCAAAAACAAGGGTCTGCCTCTAGAAGAAGCAAAAAAAACCAAATCACACAAACCCCATCCAACAAACCAACTGATGATCAGATCAACAACCTCTTGAAAACAAGTATTACAAGGAATTTGTTAACTGATGGACAGATTTACACACCCCACACAGCAGCTTTGTTGTGGCATTGTGTGTTCATCCTATTACATTTCAAGGCTGCTGTACGAGGCTGTTGGCTTTTGGCACTGTCAAAATGAAACAGAGATTATGTGGTACCATATGTCAGGCAGCTGAAGCAAAGGATTCCTGGTCTAACATGTTTGCCTTTCCAGTCTGGAGGGAGTATTAAAACCAATGGAGCAGCAGAGGTGGGTGGGCCAGCACAAGGAGGGACGAGGTGCTTTTGCTTTCATCCCAACATGTCAGCAATCCTGCAGCACTTCTGAAGACTCATGTCTGGATGTTTCTGCACCAGCCAAATGCAGAAAGAGTTCATCTTTTCCTCCAAGACAAAAACAAAAAGCAAAACCCTTCAGCAATTATTTTTTAATGCAAATGCATGTTTATTTTATGCCCTCAAGCCTTTTAGTCCTGGTTGTTTGTGACAAACATTCCACAATAGACTCTTTAAAGTCTGGCATATGTGCCAGTGCTAAAAAACATACAGTAGAAGACATAAGACAATTAAAATGAAAGACGACAGACAACAACATGCTGCTAATGGTTTTAAATTATTACATTGTAGAATAGTTACTGGTACATCATGGAAGACCTATCCCCACAGCTCTGCACAAGCCTGAGCTCCATCAATAAACTAATCTTTATCATGTAATACACTGGTTTTCTGTTACAAGGATGTTTGCGCCATACAGTCCAGCATCCTGTAACTATGGATAAAGGAATGACACAACTACACTCCAATTAGTTCAGGTCTCTGCTTCAGTATATGATAGGTTTTCAAGGTCCACCTCTCAGTCAATATCCACTGAAGAGACATCATTGATTGACTTCCAAGATGGAGTTGTACTCGGTAAATACAACAAGATGACCTGCAAGCCCCAAGGTGCCCAGACTGCAGGAATTTAAAGTAACTTACAGAACAACCCATTTTTAGGAGAAATCTGACCTAAATTGCATCCAAGATGCACCATGAATTAGCTCCCAGAGGACCTGGAGCAGACACTGGTGTGCCAGTTGGCTCCCAGTGCTGGCTCGCTTACTTTTTACCATAATATTTCAATTGTTTGTGTAGTCTCAATTCAGCTAAGTGTTCTGATAGACGGTACTTTGAAAACAGGATCTAGGCATCTGAATGATGTTAGCATTTTTTTTTTAAAGTTACCTATATACAAATAAATTCACCAAAAAAAAGCATTTTTCTAACTTGGCAAGGAATAACAGTGGGTTGTGTTTTTTCAGCATGAAAAATTGAGGTGTTTCAATGTCTGTTATTTCTTCTTTTTGAGTTTGTTTGGGGGGTTTTAGTTAAAAAAGGAAAAAGAAACACAGGAATATTTCATAATAACATATTACCAAGTAACTAAGGGCTCTTCTGGGATGTGAGAAGCTGGCATTTGAGTTCCAAGCTTCCCCCATTCTAGACAAATGCCCTTGTCACTCATGTTCTTACCTGTCACTGGGCAGCTTGCTACCTTCATACAGATGGCAAAGCTAATATTTTCAAATAAAGATTTTTAAAAGTCAGATTTCAGCAATGTGAAGCTCTGTCTGGATTGAATAGATATGACCTCTGAAAAGCTTACTTTTTGAAAGATAAATGGAAAATTACATCCTCTACTTTAAGAACTGACTACCAGGAACTCCCTTTTTTAGCTCTTCCCTTATGCAATATCTGTGCTTTATAAATATTTCAGACGGAGTTTTCAAAGCCATTTTAAAAATAAAGATATCTCATTCAAGAAAGACCAAGCAGAAAAAAATAATCTCAATGTTGTCCCTTTATGTTACTGTCACAGCAAGTAGCAGTACCACATTTTTCCCCATCCAACTTATATTTACATAACGATAACTAAAAATGTTAACTGTAAAGACACTCCAAGCAGCTAAAAAAAAATTAATATAGAGTAAGAATTTTAGAGCTTCATGGGAAGATTTTTGCACAAAGCAAAAATTTTAGCTTTCCCTCCTCCCTGACTTAACTATTTTTTAACCAAAATGAAAACAGACACACTTGGCTTCAGGTTAACACCACAAAAGGATGAAGTTTTTAATCCCGTGAAAGAGACAAGACTCTTACAAGGCTTAACTGCTTCAAATTATTGAAGTATTAGAGAGTCTTGCAATTCTTCAGCAGTCCTGAAATGCGTTTGTAAGGAATATTAGCTCAGTTTGAATGGAGAAGAAACATTACTTCCAATGTGCTGTTGGTAGCTGGGATCATGGTGGGGATGTTTGCCTAAGAGCACCAAGGAAGTCTCCAGAGAAACTATAGGTGTCCACACACAGCAAGTGCCATGGCCACTGGCCCATCCTTTCTAGAGCTCATCAAGAAGTTAAAACCCATCCTCCTGCTGACAACTGATAAAATTTCCCTGTCAGAGCTCACCACAGGCAGGCTGAAACCCTCACACCAATGGCCACCAGCTCTGCAGCATGATAATGCCCAAAGACAAATGGGATTTTAGTCCCTTCATGGAAAGGTAAGAATGCAATTTAAACACCTCTTTTTCAAAGTTTATGAGAGCTGGCTGAAATAATTGTGAAAATAAGTCTCAGTACACATTGTCTGAACCATCTGAAACAGCCAACCTGGGAAGAGCAGGAGATTCTCTGATACAGAAGACCATGCATGAGTCAAGAAAAATTATTAAGAGAGGTTCCATTAGCTTGGAATGGAAATTTCCAAATTCAGCAAGACATCTAAGTAAGTCGATTCGTGGCATGAAATACCCAATATCTATGAAAATTAATTTGGATTAAACTTCTTAAAAATGCAAACTTATTAATATTTTTAAGTGGATACATTTAAAGTATTGCATATGAAATGTTTATGTAACAAGCAAAGACCAAATTACCGTATGTTTCAGACAAACCAGATATCCAGTGGTCAGAAGAATAAACATTCATAAAGTCTGCAATCTAATTTTATACAGCAACAAAAATGTACTATAAATTTCACAGTCTTATTGATCCTAATACCATTGGCATTGCCCCAGCAATTGATTTAGTCATTTGATCATCAGGAGAAAAGGCAGGGGAATATAATATTTTAGTGGACTTCATAAATTCAAAGGCTCAGCTTTCAAGCCCAACCAATAATACAATAAACCATGGAGATCATAAATGGAACAACTAAAGTTTTGTAATTACAAGATGGTTTATAATGTAATAATTTAGCAAATAGCAGGCGTGTTTGATTTATGCAAGATGCAGAATTGTTTCTCAGCAGAGCTGTAGCAATGCATTTTCTAATAAATATTCAGAAAAATCAAGTTCTCCAAATGATGACTGCTTGCCTGGCATTGTCTAAATTCAAGGGGCTGCTTTAAAAGTGAAAGAGATCTATTTCTCATCTTCCTTCTACAGATTTTTGAACCCAGTGTTTATGATTTTTTAGCTATAGAGAATGAAATGGTTTTGGTTTTTTTCCATGATAGTAGGACAACTAAGTACTTAAAATAGGCACAATATTTAGCATTGCCCAGTCAGTCCAAAAGGTTTCGAAATTGCAGTAGCATTATTTAGTTACTGGGTTGCTTTGCCAGCCTTTCTACTGGCATGTGTGTGCAGGAGGTAACAGGAGAGTAACAATTCCCCATTATTCCCATGTATCACCTGCCCCTCACAGGAGGTTTCTGGTCTAGGTGTTTGTCTCTCTCTGCACCTCTGAAATACATTTAAAGGTTTGGGTGTTTTTTTCTTTCAGCAATACCAGCAGATTACAAAAACACCTCAAAGCAGATCAGGTACTGGGTGTTTTGATTCAGTTTTCAACCAACCCCTCCATCCACACAGCCAGAAACACCCTGTGCTGCAAACAGACCTGACGAGCCCAAGAACATCTCTCTCAGCCATTGGTACAGCGTGGCCATGGCACTTTACAGGTAGTAAGAATTCTGTAGACACAGAACCTTCTTAAAGCAGCTTCCAGTTCGTTAAAGGTCAGACTTTTGAAATAATACACTGAGAACAAGAAGCCTGCATGCCGCTCAGTAAGCTGTAAAGGCAGCGGCTGGCAAACGCCGCAGCTTTCCAGAGGCTGCTTCAGTCTGTTCCGGCAACACAGCACGAGCTTGTGAGCCAAGGAAACACATGCAGCTTACTGTGAGCTGGGGATATTATGTCTGGCCACTGATGTCTAGTTCACCTCAGAAAACATCTCTGTACTGAGAGAAAAGAAACCTTTATTCTCCTGACAATAATACATCCATTTTCATAAGTTCATTTTAAACTTAAGAAAAAAAATAAACCAAACAGCAGCAAACCAAGGCATCAGCCCTGCAAAATCAGTTTCACTGTGTTGAAACCCCCTGAGCTGTCTCCCCAGGCACCCTGACAGTCAGTAGAAGCTCAAACTCTCTTGCTGCAGCCCAAAATATAAATCCATCTAAAAGTCAAACCCAGATAGTATTGCAGTGCTCCTAGGAATCCTGTTTTGCACAGCAGAGACCCATCTACTTGAACAGTGCAGAGCAAAGGAATGACTCAGGACACTGCCCTTATCCATGGGTAGGCTTCCATTTACAGGAACAAATACTGGTGGCAACAATAATAATTCTGTGTATTTTCTTCTGTTCAAAATGTCTATTGGGCTCCAAGAAAACTTTTCCAATAATCACTCTGTGGAACGTTCTTACATTTTGGCCGAAAGATCAAAGTTCAGACAGACTTTCAGAGGAGAGAGCCAATGAAGGAAGTGCCTAAGCCCCCTACCCTCCCTCAGCACAGGCGCTCTGCAGCCAGCACAGAAGCTGATAACTCATAAAGGGCAGCTATGACACTGCCCTGTGCCTGTACGCAGGGGAAGGGTTGGCCAGACTGCAGTGAGCTGGGACGGCATTCAAGAAGCTTCCCAGTCCCAAGGCTTCACAGGCCTCATAAAATTTATTAGCTCCAAATTTATAGTAGCTCTTGAGCAGCGAGTTATGTACAGTCCAATTCTCAGTGGAAAATTCACAATAAAAATTCCCACATGAGAGAATTAGCCAGTGACGTGGGAGTCCCTAGCAGCATGGGAAATTCTGGGAGAGACACCCAAAATCTGGCCTGCTGTATATTCACAGTTCGGGACAGCATCACATGAAATCCCTGCCTGTGACAGCCAGGTCTCATCCCTTTGAAGAAAAGGCATCTGCTGCTGAACAGTCCAGCCCAATATTAAGGAGGCTGATGTCACCATGGGCCTGCACTAAATACTATCAAATATGTGACTTATTTCCACTAGCTGTTACTTCTAAAGTAGTGTTCCCCCCTTTTTTTAATCTTAATTTCTAAGCATCTCTTAAAAAAAAAAAAAGCTCCTCTTGAGTTTCATCAGAAATGACTTGGATGATCTTCTGTTAAAAGAATGACTTTTATCCTCATTCAAATACATATTGTATTGGCTTAGAAACATCAAAGAGGCAATGTCTTTACATATTCTATTTCTAAGAAAAGAAAAGGAGTTCTCTCTTTATTAACATTGGTAATGTTGAATCTTATAATGAAAAATGCACAAAAGCAATATTTTTGATGAATAGGTAATAGAACAGCACTGAATAAGAGAGCATTAATACATTTTTACCCAAAGACTCACTCAGATAATGCATCAGGAGGGTTTTGAACTGAGATGAAGCCACAAGCAAAAATGAGGTCGGTGGTCTCCCAGTCCCCCTCCTACAGCCCAGTATTTGTATTGACCTTGAAAATCCACCACACAGTTCAAGCACAGCTTCCAACGTGTGACTGCCACAGCCCACAACAAGCACAGCACGAGCACTTCCTCTCAGGCCAGAAGCACTTTGCAGGGCACAGATAATGCTGCCTGACCACACCAATGTGCAAACATTACCTAGGGCAGTTATTTGAATTACAAGTAGGAAAAAATGCAGTACCATCTTACAAGTAAGGTTTTTGTACTCATGGATATTTTCAGAGTTTTTATTGCACCAGCAAGTGACCTGCAGAAAAGTCTGCAGCATTTTCTGGTAGAGGGTGTGCATGTATCCTTTCTGCCTCTGCTATGTGTAGCACAATAGAGCCTTTGTGATGCTCCCCAGAAAACCTATTTATGGACTTGGATTTTGAACATTCCTTTCACTCTTTGTCATCTTTTACCATTGTCTTTCAACCACTCCGATAATGACATTACAGAGGGCCATATAAGCAGTTAGATTGGAAAACAAAAAAGGAGAAAGAAAAAAGAAATTTTAAAATAACCAGGCATGACACTCCCCTGCATTTTTCATTACTTAATTACAGTCAATAGAAATCACAAAAATCTAATATTAATTTGAGAAAATAAACATGTCTGTTGAATTCTAAAATTTCTGTTGAAGTCTGCAAAAAGGATGTCATAGGAAAATACACTGTACTGGAATAACAGCCACATATTTTGGGATTTATGTTACATTGGGAAAATACCTTTATATGTATGTACAGAAAAGATGGTAGTTCATTCTTTAAAACATTTTGATTAGGCTTTGTAATTTCAAAAATCCCAACTAATAAGTTTTGGGAAAATCTAGATTTCTATAGTGACCCCTTCACACCATTTTCTTTGCACCTCTGGTTTTACATAAAATGGATATTTACATTTGGGAGTGTTGTACATTGCAGAAGTAAACGTATTCCTTCTTAATTCTTCCTGTTTTCCTTTACTTATTTTACGATAAAAGAATTGTTTCATGGAAACAATACCTTGAAAAATGAAGATGTGTTGGGATCAGTTTGTATGAAAGAAAAGTATCAATGCAGTGGTAGATGAAGAATAACGATGTATTAAAAAAATCAGAGAAGAAAAAGCAGAGAAGCATTAGTGTATCTATGAGGTACCTTGATGAGAGACAGCACCCTCATCCTCATGAATCTCTTCTCTCCCACACAAATGTATTTTCCACAGAGGATTTAATCCACATCTCTATTCAAGGCCCTCTTGTCTGCTCATTTATCAGTTTCTTCCCCCATCATTTCTGTGCCTGAAGTCACAACCTACGACCACAGAACTATGGTCATGGATGTGACCCAGCTGAATGCACTGTGTAGGTTCTCATTCCATCCATATTTCAAATCCCTTGCAAAAGCAGTGTTACCATGCTCATTACATTAACGTACATAAGATTTGCCTATCCTTCTCCTTTTTTTCCTTTTCTCTTGTATCTCTCTGCTTGTCTATCTTTACTAGGTACAACACTCACAGCAAGGACTTTTTCTTGTCAATGCTTGGAGCTTGGCTCATACAGAGGCCTACCATAGATAAATAAGATAACAATTTAATCTGCACTCAATCTTTGTGATCTATGGAATAGCAATGTCTTGTTTGAAGTGTGGTATTACATTTGGAAACAGCAAACAAGAAGCTAATTATTTTTTGTGTTTGTATCTGTCACTCTTTTTCCTACGGATTGAGCCACTGTCTCAGCCTGCTGACTGTGAGCTTCAGAGAAACAAGAGACCAACAGGGCTGAACTGCATTAGGGGTAAAAAAAAGTTCAAACAAAGAGAAAGAGTAAATCTAGATGTCTATAACACCTGAGGTAGTGGCTCAGGACATAGACGTAATACTAAGTTACATAGGGAAACACTGGCATTTTGGCAATCATGGAGTTCAAAAGATGCCCACAGTCAATCAAATTGGAATTAACAAATGGAATACAAACTGCACAGGGAGATGTGAGATGAGAGAAGAGGAAAAGAGTACTGGGACTAGGAGCTAACTCAGAGCTGAAGTAGGCTCACAGGGTTTGTAACAGCTACTATAATTTCTGCATGAGAATGAACACTTCAGAGATAGGAAGGGGAAAGCAGAGGAAAGAACAACAAAAAGAAAGGGAGGTGGCAGTCATTCCCTCTGCTTTTAAAATATAAACCATTAGCAGAAAAAAAGTTTCTAAAGTTACTTTCAAAACCAAGAGATGTAACAGCTCCCTGTGCTGTCATTATCAACCATGGATTTTGTCTAAAAGGGACTGGGAGAAAATATTCTTAACAATTATTCAAAACTCTGCTTTTAAGATACAATGAAATTTATGAAAACAGAATTTGCACATGAAATTTTACAGAGCTGTGAAAAATTAAACCATATGGGAAATAGCCAAAAGAAATGTTTCATATATTTGTGCGTACATTCGTGCATATGCTCCAAAACACAGCTCACTCAGTACCAGCCAAGAGGCTTGCATGCCACAATGAAGGATTTATGAGAGTAAAGTCAGGCCTCTCTTGAGGCTGGAAAAGAATGTGTTGTTCCAATGTGCATCCTTTCTGTTTCACCAGCTCTTGGATTCCATGACGACATTAATATACACACCCCAAGATGCACAACGACACCAAAACATGTGGTCTAAGAATAATCACCACATCAGAGATTGACATAAAGGACAATATTTGTCTGACAGAAGAACACGGAGCAAACAAAGCGCTGACACACGCAGGCTTGAAGCCACACAAGGAAACACACTTGAGTCTGCAATCACTACCCTCTGCATCTCGCTGTTGCCACTCCCAAAAAACGAGCAGAGATGCTCCATGTTTACATTGCTACTGCTCCCCGGATATAGGCATTTCAACAGTGCCTATGGGATGTGAGTCAACCAAATCCTGTCACTTTGCTAAATCCCCACCCATTTGTCCAGTGTTTAAGAATTAAACTGTTGCAGATATAATTACATGTGATATCCTCTCCTCCTGTTTCATTCCTGCTATGAACAGGGACATTGCCATTTTTAAAACCATGTACCTTCACAACATTGCTTTCTAAGGACGTACAAGCAAATCTTCCCTCACCATGCACAAGTGGAGGAGAATCATGGAAGGGCTGGGGTTGGAAGGGACCTTAAAGGTCATCTAATTCCAACCTCCGGCCACAAACAGGGACACCTTCCACTAGACCAGGTTGCTCAGAGCCCCGTCTAGGTTGGCCTTGAACAATTCCATGGATGGGGCATCCACAGCTTCTCTGAGCAACCTGTGCCAGGGGCCTCACCACCCTCACAGTGAGGAATTTCAAAGCCATGCAAGCATTTTGCAGCAAAGCTGGGAAGTGCAGCCAGGTTTGTTGGCTGGGCAGGTGAGCTGGGAACAGCCTGTTTGCTGCTCTTCTGTTCTGCCCTGAGCCATGGCAGAGGTCCTGTGCTAGGCTAGAACAAGGCAAGGCATTGCAAATTTTCATTACAGACATTTTTGCAAAGCATGTCTCCAATTAATACATAATTATGTTTTCTTTTTAAAAGCATAGGACAGAAAATGCACAGTCCATAAATCCAACATTCAAAGATACAGCCTTGTTTAATTACTGTACAACCACAGAGGAAAGATTCCCAAAATCTTCTGACCAAAAGGGTTATTGCTGTAGTTTCAAGGGCAACAACATAAGGTGAACTCTCAGTTGAAGATGCCAACTGTATTGAAAACTAGAAATAACAAACAACTTACAGCAATGAAGAACAAGGCAAACAAAGAATATAACCATACAGAGAAGAGCAAGGAAACAGAGTAGAGATAATTCACAAAATCCTGCAGCACAGAGGGTAGACCTTGGGCAGGGGGGGGGGGGAGGTGGAGGGGGGGGAGGGGCGCATCTAAACAGAAAACAACATTTCAGCTCTTATTTCAAGACCTGAATCAGTAGGATACCAATATAACTAGCAAGCAGCAACATTTTTAAAGCAGGCATTGCTAGGCTTACCACCTTCACTGTCCACCAGAAATGAAAATTTCAACAATAAGCTCTTGGGGCTTCCCAACTTTCTCTGCAGTAACTGCCTTCATATTATTATCATGAATATCATCCTCTTTATGAACAGAAGTTGGAAACTGTTTCTGTTTTGGCTGTACTTGCTGGAGGCAAAGCTCTGGGCTTCTGCTATGTATGGACTTAGGTAAGGGATGTTTCCAATTTCTGTCTTCAAACTTTCAACACCTTCTCCTAGTCAGAGCTCTTTCTCCCAAGAAAGATGACTTTACAACAGCACTGCTGTAAAGTAATGGTCAGTTCTGCCAAAAGAGGACAGAAATGTTTAGGATTCTCACTCTTGCTTACATTTGATAGACAAAACATTTGACATGGAGATGGAAAGATGATGACTGCACTGAGTGTAGGTTATAGTAAATGCTACTGCTTATCCAGACAGCTGCATTTTGCACAGCTTGAATGCAGGATCTCAGCCATGATTTCTGTCACTCAGTCACTGCTGATGGAAGTTCTGTGCTGTAATTTTCCTATATTTCAGCAGCATCTAGAAACACCAGATGTGGTTAAAATCCTGTGAGATTACACAGAACACAGCCCTTTTGTAAAAGACCAGTTGCCTTCACTCAGCTGCCCAGGGTTGGGTGACATGTAGTGTGAAAGTTGCTCTTACCCTTGAGGACTCACTGCTCAAAAAACACATTCCTTGGTTTTGTTCCTTCTTTTTTTTTAATAGAAGGAAAACCAAGTCATTGTACACAATTTTCTAAGATTCAGCAGAAATAAACCCCTGATTTTCTGAGGCTGAGGCCACTGCTTAACCACATCGTAGATCACCTGCCCTGCCTCCTTCAGTTCTGGCATGGCCAGGCATTCCCTCAGCTGCAAACCCTGCCAGAGCAGTGGTCAGTAGTTCCCATCTTCCCAGGCTTGGTGGGCACTGTGCATTTCAGCTGCAGCACCCCTGCATGGGGCTCAGGGCACAAGCCTTGCTTACAGCACTAGATGCTTATGTTCAGGACCCCAAAACTGCTTCCCAGGTACACTGGGGAATTTCTCAGGAATCTAAGTAAAGGGTCTAGCTTGTATCCAGCCTTCTCCTACACCCACGGAGGAAAGGATTTTTACAGCACACCTGATCTGCAAGCACAAAGACAATTTAGACAGTGGGAGAAAATGAAAGAACTTACACCTTACAAGGAAAACCCTTTTTCTTAGAATGATTCAGCATCCTGAGCTCAGTACTGAGCAGAGACTACCCTGACCCTCCAACATTCCCCTTTTAGTCCCAGTTCTGAATGTCTCCTATTTCCTTATCACTGCAATATTTGGAAGCCATGAGTTAGGCTGGGCTCTGCTAGCCAACGCAGCTGTCATGAAGTCCAATTAATAAAAATGTGGAACTTCTTAGCTAGTTTTGGAAGCTGTGAGTGCTAGAAATTTATCTGTTAATGAATGAAAATGAAAAATCTTTTCTTCTCCTTGACTCCTAGGATTGGAACCTTAAAAAAATATCATTCTCATAAGAATTGCACAAGACCATCCTAATTTCACACCAAGGATGTTCTAGTTTCTGGAAGATCTTTATCTTATTTCCATCCTATTTGATGTTCTGTTAAAAAAAAGCAAAAAGCATGTTACTAAATTGCTGAGAGCAGCATGATTATTTGTACTTCTGTAATTTGTCATGTACAAGGGGGAAATTTGCCATCATATTAAGTTATGGCATTCTCATAACTAGTTGCCACAGCCAGAAAAAGGTTACTCAAAAGAAATTACTTCAGGACACCAAAACAAAAATGACTTGGTTTTGCTCTGATAATTTTTCAGTTTGCCTTTTTTGTAGAGAGCAGTAGAACGTTCTTAGTATGCAAACATGGAGCCCAAATTCATCTGTTTATATACAACCTGCTTCCCAGATGTGCAGGGTGAAAACATACATAATATATATGGGTCAAGTTTGATTGCTTAGGAAGGAGGCAATAATGCAGGACTAATTATTTTCCTGACCTGATGGGTAATATTTTATTTAACTCCACTCTAGGGAAGCTAAACTAGATGGCGGGAAAGAGAAATGTATTCTCAAAGGAATAATGCCAGTTTATGCAGCACCTTTGATTTTTGCATACACTCGATGGTTGAGATCATTTTAAAATATTATTTATTCATTATGTTTTTATTTGGACCCCCAATGTAAAGGTTCCATTTTCCTATTCCCCTCCCCGTGCCTAATATTTGTTACAGTTGCATTTTTCAAACCATTTACTGTCTGAAGGGTAAGTAGAATGACACTGCTCATAATGTGCAAATAAATGTGAAATAAGCTAGTCAGCTCAAGTGGAATGAATTACTGTCACTGGTAAAATAAGGCAAGAGGGAACAGCTGCCTTGGGAGCTAAAAAAGACTCCAGCAGGTACTGCTATTGAGCGACTGGAATAACACTTACTATGATTTATCAAAGACCACTTGAAAGCACTTCTGAGACATTAAATAGGCATGAAAAGAGGCTTTAGTGGCAACAGGACTATGCCAGAACTGAGTGATTAAGAGACTCAAAAGCTTGACCCTAACTTGCAGCCCTACGAACAAGGGATGCCAAAAATCTTCAAAGTTGTGTGGAAGAAAATGCAGGGTACAGTCAATTTTGAAGAGATGACCACAGAGCCACTGGTTCCTACTACAAAAAGCTGATAGCATGACTATGGAGAAAGAAAAAAAAAAAACCCAGTCCATGATTAGTACCACAGCACTGCACCAGCCTGCCAGAAAATAGCTTTGTGTAGGAATAATCTCATAAATGAAAGAAAACACTTAAAGTATTTTCAGTTGCAACATCCCTGTGGTCAAAGACAATTTGCTGCCCTCCCAGTTTTCACTGCCAGTCTGCAATTACAGCAATGCCTTTGTGGCAGGGGCTGGCACAGTGGTACCACAGGTACTGTGCTGCCTCTGCCAGGCCCCCGTGGTGATGAAACTTCAGCTGGCACAGACCAAGGTCGTGCTTCCAGGTATCTCCTGTCCAGCCACTGCTCACTTTGCAGGTGAGAATAAAGTGCTTTGATGTTGGACAGGTTTTAAGAATGGTCCTGCTCCACAATGCAGATCCCACATTTTAAGGGCTGGAGGATGGAGTAGCTCAGTACACTCCAGCTGATCTTACAGCAAAGGCATTTCCCAGGAAGGGAACATTCCAGTCTGCCCAGGGGCATGGCAAGGACTTCTCTGCTCAACACGAGGCAGCACTTTGCAAGCCCCACATTACTCCTGCAGCCTTGTAGCACCTGGTGTTTCAGCCCTCACCTTCTCAAGAGAGGGGCCTTTGAGCCCATTTAACACTGCATTCTTCGTAGGAAAAGAAGTCATTAAGTGAAGATTTTAGAAAAGAAAACCTTAGTTTGTGGCAGAGTTCCCAGCTCCCTGTCTCATCTTCAAAAGAATGGCCACCTGGGGACTGCTGTGGGTGGGGAAAAGCATTAATGGAGCGCTCTGAGGTAGATGGGGGAGTACAGTTTTTCTTACACTGACTAATAAGCTGCATTTCACCACCCAACTTTATGATTTTCTGCAAAAAATAGACCTCTCCATACTTCTCTGCAAAGATTTAATAGCAGCAAGTTGTAAAATGGTCTCACATTACTAAGACTTCATTATTTTCACAAAATATACTACTGTCATCTACTTGCACATTATGAAGTGTTATCATAAAACAAATATCTTAAAGTCATTAGTGTGATTTAGTGAATTTCTTCTGTCTGTTAAAGACAACTGTTGCTATTCTGAATCTTAAAGAACTAAAGCCCATCACCATTGTGCCTGAAACCAAACAATGCTTGAAAAATACATCAAACAAATGCTGATACTGCAGTGCACAAGGCCCATAGCATTTCCTTATATTCCCAGGAAGCTCTCAGAGAGAGACATCCGTTATAACACAACAGTAATGGCACTGAAGATTTATCACAGTTTTACCCATAAATAGTCCTAAAAGGCACAATATCAAAATAACCATGAGTCATCTGTCCATGGCTGGCATAACAAAGGCAAAACAAAATAACCACTCTCCTGTTAACAGTGGGGAAGGCACCAAGATGGGGCAGGAGATCCTCCATGAGGCTGTTCTACTCAGGAACTCGCTGTTGGAATACAAACCAGTCAGCAGTGTATGGCGTGAGTGTTCTGAAGTTGCAGATGTCCTGCAAGGTCCCATTGGCACAGAGAGGCAACGAATGTGGGAGATTTGTACAGTCACAAGGCAAGAGATGTGACAGAACTTGGTTTCTCTGCTCTGAAAAATCTGTTCTAAGAATTTATTTCCCATAAGTGTCTGACTTGAGTAATATGAGCCAGCAGTTCTGCAGTGCAGGCAAGTTTTATTTCCTCAGATGAAACATGTCTGTACAATTGTAGAGCACACAGTAAAGTCAGGACCTAATGCCCCTTGAAAAGCAGCTGAACCTCAAAACCCTCTATAAAATTTTAATATACCTCAGAATCCTTCCCTTATAGCATTACCAGGGCTCCCAGAACTTTGATAGAAAGAGTGAGACCCAAAATCACTGATAAAACAGTGCCAACACAGGTTGCCAGCCATTCCAGCAGACCACAGTTTCCAGGAACATCCTAGGAATCCCCTACCCCTTTGTGCTTCTGTGAGGGTGCAGAGGGGTTTCTCTGAGAGGAACACAACCACTGAGCTGTCCTGGGGATCACTCTCTCCAAGTACACTGTAGAACAGCTTAAAGAGAGGAAACTTTTTTCAACACTTCTTTTCTTCTGGCATCTGCTTTCTAAACACAACAAGTTCAAAGGCCATACCTGTGCTGCTGGAACCAGGAGCTGCTTTAAACCACTGTGTGTGTGCCTCAAAAAATATCTGAAAATGTCATATTATTTCCCCAATGACAACCATGATTTTTAAAAGGTAATTACAGTGCTCCATGAGAGGTTAACTAAAATAGGTAAATTAGTTGTATCTGCAGCTGATTGTGACAGGTAGGAAGAGCTTCACAACATGCACAGCTTTAGTTACAACATCTCTGGAAAAGTCCTCAGGGATTTAGAACAATGAAACTGTAATTTAGCCAGTCAGTCACAAAGAGCCATAAACAGATTCATAGAGACACTTCTGTACGCACAGCTCCTTGTATATTTTATGAGGGAAGCACTATCTGCCTTCCCTCTCCTTCCCTGATCCCTCTCTTCCCTATACATCAAGCTTGCAAACAAAACAATGCAAGTGCTAAGAGGGAAAAAAAAAAAAAAGAGAGAGATTTCATCTACATGGCATTGCTCAGATCTTATAATAAATATAATTCTCCATGCAATTATTTATTTTCAAAGAAAATCCATGTTTTCAAAAATACGAAAGACACCATCAGTTGTTTTTCTTCAAGGTCTGCAAGGTTCAACTAACAAAACTAAACAGTAGATACAAAGTCTTTGATGACAGCACTTTGGTTTCCTTACTATAACTGCATTTCATAGCACGGGAGTTAATTCATATAACAGGAGGCATTGTTTAAATGCAACTGCATTGTGTTGTTATGGCAAATACTTCTTCCCTCATCTTTCAAATGCCAAAGCTCCTGAGAATGTTCATAGATTTTGTAGGACTGGCTGGATAAGGATTAGCCAGGAGACACGTATGGGGAAATCACCCACAGACCCTGCAAAGGTTTACTTCAGTACCAGCTTAGTTGAGTTGCAATAGCAATTAGAATGGGTCTCAACTGGTGAGACAAACTTGAAATGATTCTCTGCAAACCCCTGTAATTAGATCACCAACAGCTGCTTAGCCTTGCTGACCCTTAGCCAAAATAATGATGATTTCAACTGAAAAGGCTTCAGTCCCAGAAGAAATAGGACAAAAAGCACATCATCAAGTATCCACATCAGGGAATTAAGCATTATTTGACTATTATTCTGAGTCCTCTCTTGACAAGGCTGAAAGATAGAAAAATAAAACTTGGTGCCGATTATAGAAAATTTTGGTTGGGAAAAAAGAATGCACTCTGCAATTTAAAAGGGGATTCACCCTGAGCATACTGCTTGTCCCTAACCAATGTACTGCCATACATCTGAACTAAAGTCCCTCACAGCTGACAAAATTAATGTGGTACAAGATCCACAACTGAGAAACATGGTTCAAGTCTAAGTAAATATCACATTTTTCCTCCACTTCTCAGAAATTACAAGTTTCAGTGCAGCTTGAAAACAAACACATCTGGACGCTTGAAAGGAAAACAGAAAGAAAAGCAAACTCATAAACCTGATGCAAACAGTTCTGTTCCTGGTACACCTCTTTTCTAAGGCTGCATACGTGCATTGTAAAGCTCATTTGCAAATGTGGTTGAACCAAACTCAGCCTGAGCCAGCCCCGTAACAATGACCAGTAAAACTGATGTTAGATCTGACTAGACTGTAATAATTTAAAAGCTTAAGCCCAACTCCAGGATCCTGTTGAAAAGGAAAAGCCACACTGCTGACAAATCAGCATAATGTGGAAACAGTATGGAGGAAGGAAACTGTGATTCAAAAACATTGCGGAATACAAACAGAATTAATTTAAATAGAACAGCATGGGCATAGAGCTAATATTCAGAGTTAACATAACAGTACAATATAATTACATCGAAATAGGGAAAGCCATGGGGCTCCAAGCTTAACAGTAAATTGTCTCCCTCCACCTAGGAGCTGCTGGAGCAGACTGCTGCTCTAAAAAGAGGTGCCTCAGCTGCACATCACCAGTGATGTGAAGATGCCCTCCTCAGGGCTCTTTGCTGCTGCCTGCCAGTGGAACAGAAGGCAGCTGTCAGAATACCAAGTCCTAGGAAAACAGGAGGCTCAGGGTGTTACCCTTCTCAGCCCACTGAGCCAGACACAGCAAGCTGATCTATTTATTGCATGACTCTCTCCTCCAAGGAATTCTCACAGCATTTGGTGTGGTACCCATTGTTGGTTTGCCCCCCGCCTCTTCCTTCTGATAAAGTTTTCTGGGCTGCTTCCAACCCAAATTCCTGAACAGTTTTAGAATTATTAAAATATTTTGATTGTTGGGTTTGCTCAGTATTTTTGTCAATTTCCCATTCATTAGAAATTCTTCATTCCACTTATGGAGCAATATGTACTGTTTGAATTTTCTCCCAAAAGAAGGGAAAATTATGTTTACTAAGCTGATAAACCAGCTATGCTCAAATATGCAAGACAGATTTGATTGTAGCAGTCAATAGCATCTCTTCTGGGAGTTATGAAAGACCAAATGCAAGTTCTTCCTTCCCAACTGCAGCTAAAATACCATTTTTTTATTTGTTATATAGCTCAGATTGAGCAACTGAAATATTTCTCCCTAGTCACACTTTAAAGGAGCTTTTATCATGTAATAAAAAAAAAAAGGTGTGTGTAGAGAAAATGCACAAGGGTGGCTAACACAGAGCACTGCCCATCACAGATTTAGCAGCACAGCCCAACCATTCTGCTTCCACCAGCACTCAGGGACTGCCAAACGACCTGGGGGCTCCCATACACGTGGCAAAGCCAACCTAGCCCCGGTCTCCTTCCTCAAGGCTGCCCAAATGCAACGTGTGAATCAGTACGTCACCATTAAGAAGATTTTAATGGGCTTTGGAGACATGTGATACTATTTATAATCAACCCTCCTAGACAGTTGTTTGCATACTCCTCCCTGATGCAGCTTCCCTTGAAGAGAGTTGCTACACAATCATTACAAATTGATTGCAAAAGAGCTAACAATCATGATTAAATCATTAAATTCTTGTCTACGCTTCAGAGAGCGGAGAGAAAATTAACTTCCCACCAACCTAATTTTTTCCTGAACATGAAATAATGATTTTCTGCCCGTCTAATTACAAAGCCAACATCTGATCAAGCCGGCATCCAGAGGGGATTATCACATGCACAAGTATTAGACCTCATTACCAGCTTGAGTGCAAAATTATTACATCTTGTAATTGGATGGTGAGATTTATATACAGATCGGCCCGGTTTCTGTAAGATTGTAATTACAAGCTTCGTTGGTTAGCTACTTATCACTCAGCACAGAAGAGAGGAAAATAAGCAACAGAAAAAGCATTTCATTAACCCATAACCCTATCAAGGGAGAACCACTGTAACATCCATGTCTGCATTAGGGAGAACAGCTAAATTCACAGATGAAACAATTTATTATACTCTTTGCAAATGGGATTTCATTTTGTTTAACCCCTAATGAACTATTTTGGTAAACTGTATGAGCAAACCATCCATTTTATAGACAACTAGGTTCAATATAGTAATTATAAGGGGTAACTGACTGAAATAAATACTCATCTGCTTAGGGGCAAGGTTATTTGATATACAATTGCACATAGATCTGAGCATTCACAATAGGCAGAGTAAATAAGGAGCTTGCCTTGGCTTGTTACAGAGTCTGGAAAGCCCCTTGCATACAATCAGAACTGGGAGAGCATAAGAAATCCTGCTGTGAGAGTAAGACATACACACATACAAATTGCCAAAAGGTAAGACCATCACGGTCTGCAAGGCCAGACCATGTTCAGAGCACAATTAAAAATACAGAACATCCTCCACTATTGCTTTGGGGATGTCAAGGTGCAGGTGTGTACAAGCACCTCAGTGGGACAGATCTACAACATCCATTCAAATAGTAATTTCTAAATCACATTTCTAGGCCTTTTAGACAGATACTTCTAGGCTTTCTAAGCAAACTGAAAAGGGTAAGCACCAGGATTACAGACACATTTGTGCCCACTTTCTGTCCCCCTTCATTTTCTAACACTCATCCTTTTACAACCTAGAACAGGAGAGAAAAATCACAGCACAGAAGTCCTTATAGCAAACTTTGAGGATTTCCATTCTCTCTTGTATCCAGTAACAAGTTTCAGAAGGGTAAAAACCTTCCCATTCTGTTGAACTACAAGCTATTAGTAGCAAGTGAAGAAATCAAAACTGGGTTAGAATTAAAAAAAAAAAAGAAATCCCCAAAAAGCAAACCTACCACCCAAAAAAAGATTGCTTAGATGGCCTAACTAATGGGAATGTACCCTGAGTATCAAGAAGTGCTCTCCGTAGTCCCTCACACTTTCTACCCAACACAGTAAAGTTCTGTTGTGGATTGAAGGTGACTTTGTGTAACAATGCAGAAATGCAGAGTGTTTCAAAAAGACCAGGGTTTTTAAATGTTTCACGAAATATTTTGCAACTCAGTTCAATTTTGGAAAACAACCTTAATTTCAAAGATCATTTTCATCACAGACCTAATTAGAGTGGATCTTTATCTCATGTCAGCTGTTAAACTCTGATCTATTTCAGTACTGCAGGGTAAACCCACAAGCAGCATATCAAGATTATCTGCAAGAAGGGATGATTCTCAACTGTTATTCCAAGCTGTAGCACCCAAAGATTCCAGATTGGCTGCACATTATTCTGGCCACTCATCACACACAGATAATAGAAAATATCTACTCCAGAGGTCTTGCAGTCAAAGGCAACTGATACAAGAACTGCATAAGTGAACTGCTACCTTAAGGGGTCTCAGCAAAATAATTCTTTTTAACAGAAGCTGTTTGCCTAGCAGATCCTTTCTTTGTTATTACTCTCAATCTGTATATTAAATATTTCTATGTCATCCTAAACTGCCTTTTCTCTAGCCTTATTGGCTTCTGTCAACCCCAAAAATCAAAACATTTACACAAAAAAGGGAGAATCCAAGCACACTTTCAACAGCAAAAAAAATGAGGCTATTCTTGTACTTCAAAAAAGAAAAAGTGCTTTACAGAGAACAAAGATATTTAGGAATAACTAAAATACTAACTTGGTGGGAAATATCATTATTAAGTGCTGTGGGAGAAAAAATAAAACAACTGGCTGAAGAAAAGACTTACAATTCAGAATACTTGAGTAAAAACTATAAAAACTAAGTCTATCGGATGCAGCAAGTCAGGTGGCATGAGTGGAGACAGCAGCAGCTTGGACCAGAAACACAGAATCCAACTTCTCAGGGAAGAAAAGTACTCTAAATCATGCCAAAGAAAATAATTCAATTCATTTTACAGAAGCAGTTTTTCCTCAGAGCAGCCTGAAAATAGTCTAGTCTCCCTTTTGGGCCAAAACAAGTATTCAGTAACGTGAACTTCCACCTTGCATGGGCGGCTCCCGTGAGAGGAAGAAAGGCAGGAAAAATGTATCTGCTTTTGGCTGTAAAAAACATTGCCCTGGATCTGCTTCCTCCTGCATCAACCCGTCCAAGGCCCACCAGGTGTAATGTGCTTATGGTACAAAAAGCATTAGCACGGCATAACGAGCCTGAACGTGTCCCTGCAGTTTTCCTGCCTCTACCCGAGCAGCCCAGAGCTCCTGTGCTTCAGGACCTGTCCATAGGGGTACATCCCAAAATACATCTGGCAGCACCAACCCAAGAAGGCATTGTAGGGGCAGGAGAATTCCAAAATCTTCTTGCACACAGGGCATACAGAGAACCTTTATGTTTACCAGTTTCTGTGGACAGGACTGTCAGCATGTAAAAATTGTCATGGAATACAGTAAAATAGACTAGCTTCAGGAATAGGGAAAATAAAAGGAATATATAACCTTAGGGCAAAATGAAACACATTATTTGGTATTTTGCATACTACCATCTTACTTCAGGTCATTTCTATATACACAGCAATAGCCATTTATATACATTTGCACTTCACAGTAATAAAGAAGAATGAAAAAATCCCAATTTTTAAAGCTCCCTCCCAGCCTTGCTCCGGTGCAAAGGCTGAGATTGGGATACAGGAAGCAGAAGAGCACAAATGTAAAAAGAGTACAAGCAAAAATATAAATACAGCAGCCACTGTATTTAGTCTGCAGCCCAAAAAAATACTTGCAATAGTATGTTGGTTTTTTTTTCTTTTTGATTGGCATATTTTATATGCATTATTTATTAAGCTGCTCTAAGGTCATGTCATAGCCTCAATTTTTTGCTCCCCACATTTATTGCTCTATATTATTTGCAGGCTAGCAGCACCAAGTATTTGCAGCCATCACCTGAATTCCATCCTGTTAAGCTCAGTCCCAGCCAGACCAAAGGAGAGGGATGCACACTGTATGGGTAGGAGGCAACAACGTTTAATGGATTACAAGCAAGGACTTGCTGAGCTTCTTGCATGTATCTGATAGATTTGTTTTCCCTAAAGAGAGGCATATGGAATAGAATGGGAAGATAGAACAGCAGCGAGTCTAAAAAATCTCAGGTTTCAATAAAGAAGCTGAAAAGAACCTGCACATTCGCACACAGTTTAGATACAGTTAATTTTTACTACACAACGTCCCAGCAGACCTTGTCATGCAAACATCCAGGACCCTGAAAAGATGCATCAGTTTCCCCAGAATGGAATATTTCACAGCCATATCAGAACAGTCATGAACCTTGAACATACATGGGACCTTGACTTTAAACACACCAGACCAATATTCCCCACAACGCACTAATGTTCTGCAAATAAATAAAAATAGACATATAGAAAAACAAAAGTACTTTCTATGGGGAGAGATACTAAGTCTAATGAAAAGTGTCAAGGCAATTATCAAAGTGATCATTAGCACTTCTCACAGTCCACAACAGCAGGCTGAATATGGAAGCAGGAAGAGTGTGTCATAGCACTGGGGAATCTTTGGTATCATTTGATTGATTCTCTCTTAAATTCTAGAAATGGGAAAAAATGAAAACTGCACTTGTTTCAATCACTGGGGAGCAGCAGCCTATTTGGAATTTCTTGTCAATCTTATTTTTCAACCAGACCTCAAGTTAAAACCTGCAGTAGAAACCTGCCTTCTGCTTCACAGCACACAAGGCTGACACAGAGCAGAGACCAGAAACTCCCTGCATTTGCCTCCTCCCACACTCCAGCTTAAAGATTTCATAAAATCCTGAGTGAATACACAGCTCCTGCTTGGTGAATAAGTTTGCTTTCAGTTGTGCAGAGTGCAAGAGGAACACATTTCACTTTCTGTTCTTCCTTCTCCCTTACCCTTTGGATTTAATTTCCATTAGCTCATATACCATACAGCCTGTTACAGCCATGTTATAGGCGGCCGTGGCAAATTGGCAACAGTTTCCATACTAATCTCCTTTGGTGTGGGTGGTTCCATGGATACAAAAAAACAGGGAGCCATTTGCTTTTTCCTCCTAATGGATCGTGGAGCTACAGGAAGGCGCCAGCTCCAGTGGCAATTGCTACTGTGCCCACGTGTGCTGTATGTGGTTGGATTAGGTTATACATTCAGTGGTTAATTTCAAGGCAAAGAAACTGCCATGACATTCAAAGATGAATACAAAAGCATTCTAGACTAGTAAACATTCTTTTTCTTTAATGTATTTGAAAATATAAATGCATAAATTTTCATAAAATGTTTTGACGTACAAATTTTGAGTAAAATCAGTAAAATCTGCAAGCAAGACAGCATTCACACATAGTGCTGAACCCTAATCCAGGCAAAAAATTAGTCTTTTTCATTTATGTTATCAACTCTAGTGGTATTTGTTTTCTGAAGAAATGGCACAGATTGCACACTGTGCTGGTTTTTTCTGTTTCCAGCCTCTTGTTTTTTATCTGGATTCTTTTCCTCAAGGCTCTGTGGGGAGTCCCAGCAAGTGATCAATATCAATGCATCCCATCCCATGATTCACACTCAAATACTGTGATTTGGAGCAACTCCTCCCTCACCCTCAAGCTTGTATCACTTTTTCTTTGATTTTGCACCTTTCCATGACCTCTTCTACTTTGGTTTAGGATCTCTCAGTAGCTTTGCACAGCTCTTCCAGAGAACAGAATAATCTCATTTTATACCCCTTATTGCGAAAGTGAAATGCAATAAATCCTAACAAATCTGGTGCCTTTATTCACACATTTGTATCCCTATTAAATGTTGCCGAATAAATTCTGCATCATAAAAAATTAAGGTTGGAAAGGGAGGGGAGAAGAACTTACGTGGCAATTCTGAAAAATCTAACCAATCTAGCTGATGGGAAAGCATGATGGAATAGAAAGCAGGTGAAGACAAACTGTTGCTACCCTTGAATTTATTGGAAAAATAACAGCTTAGTCAATTCCAGCAATGCTTAGGGGTCCACAAGAGGAGTGGAAAGGAAAAGACGTCAAATTTGCCAGGTTAAAGCAGGGCAGAATAAGTACAATACCATAGTAAAAAAACCTAGCATAATGTCTTTAGGTATGGTATTTAGTTCTTGTTCTGTCTCTGGGGAAAGGAAAAAAACAACTTAGAAGTCAAGGGAATGGAAAGTGCAATAAAAAATAGAGGAGCAGAAAGATATCAGTATGTGGAGAGGTGAGTTTGAACACGAAACTAAAGTGCTGAAGACAGACAAAACCAAACAACAGCACAGCAAAACCTTGTGCAAGAGCTAGTCATTCCCTAAGAACAAGGAATTTTCTCCAAGCCTTTGTCCATCTTTGAAACCCTGTGGCCAGAGCCTCCATGTAGTGTAGCAAACCACCACAGCCAACACCATAGGAAAAAGAGCCACTGGAGCTCCCATCCCTTCCTCCCTGCCCTCAGAGCTTCCATCATTTGCTCCCAAACTGCACTTTAAGAGATGTTGGTTGTTAATGTAACCCACACTTGGTGGACTCGGTGTAATTTGTTCTTTCTAAAATGTCACTGCACACAGGCAGCTGCTGCTACAAACACGGCCACCAAGCAGAGCTACAGCAGAGCCAGACACGCCCCAGCTGGGCACATCCAGCCTCCTGAGGACAGGAGACACCCACCAGAGCTGTGCCATCCCCAGCTGGCCTGATGAGGCAACTCAGACCCTCCATGCTCATAAAACATTTACAACTCAATTTTCAATTTATTTTCTCGATGCCCGAAATAGGGCATACCTAAACCTAAACAAGATATGAAGACACCACAGCTTAAGGAAATCAACCAACACACACCCGAGTGCGTCCTGCCATTCATCCACAAAGCAACTAAAATAAAAATTACTGCATTTAGCAGTGGCAGAAGCACTATGAGCCAGGCTACAGCAGCAAAGAGCTCTATTCACTGCAGCCCCTCATTATGTATCACTCAGAGAAAGCCTGCTGTTTTCTCTGTTTGCAAGCAAGCCTCAAGCCTTTTCTCAGCAGCTGTCACTTGGTTCACAAAAAAAAGGCCTCTCAGCACCATGGCGATTAAATACCATTATAACTTTCCTCCTTCTGCATACTACAGTAGGCAATCAATATGGGCTTACATTTTATGAGACAAGGAGTTAACTTGTTCAATTACGGTGCAGACAGCTCTATTCTTTTGTAACAAGTAATCTGGGTAGGGAAATCGATACTGACAGGCCCGATGCACGCCAGCTAATTTCATATTATCCTCAGCCAATCGGGTACCTGCGAATAATAGAGTTGTTGTTACAGTTCATTATGGGGAGGTGGGATCAATATCGGTACAATAAGAGGATTGGCAATGCATCTGCTGCATAAGTAACCCTGAAGGGAAAGAAGGTCCCACCAGTGCAGCCGGCACACTCACATTTACATAGCTGGGGAAAACAAAAGTGCCACAGAGGTCCCTGCTCCCTGGCCTACAATTAAAGATGAAAATAGCCCAGAATTGGAGCAGGATAAACAAACCTCCCTCGCCTACTGCCAGGATAAAACAGAGAGGGGGCAAAGTTGAAGAAAATGTTAATAGCAGATTAAAAGACGTGCATATGCTTCGTAAAATGAGATAACACATGCACGGCTAAATGAACCAGAAACAATCTATTATTTTTTTAAGCATTACATTAATATACAATCTATGTTTGACACAATGCAAGGCAGAAAGGGAGAAAACATGCAGTCCTACCCTGATGAAGATTATATATATTTTATACACATAATATTTCATGGAGCATGTTTTCTTTGATGATGTAAAGTCCTACCTATGTTAACATTTATTATGCAGAGTGTGCAAATGGGGCATGAGAAAAATGAGAGATTCTGGTATTCAAATTAGGGGTTAGAGAGAGAATTCTCTGCTGTGTGTTTAAAACAGCTTGAGAAGTAACACTGTGCTTGTTATTTAGTTGGTTAAGAAATACAAGTGGAATAACAATTTTTTTTAAATACAAACTTTGGGGGGAAAAAAAAGAAGTGGTTTTTTTTTTTTGAAAGAGCTGTGTTTCTTCAGGTAACAAAAAATTATTTTTCTCCTGTGCCCAATCACAGAACAGATACCAGAAGTATCCTGGAAGGGAACACTACAGCTAACATATTCATACAATTTTTTTCCCCTTAATAGGTACCTAATTTGAGACAACACAGGTTTTGATTTCAGAGGCAGCAAAAGCTTGTAAACTTAATTGACTTAGAGTTGAGCTGGAGCTATCCATTACACCGTACCTTTAAAAGAGTGGCAGATGTTTGGTTGTCTTCCCAGGGACAGAGATCTGCCCAAGCTGCCTAAAACCCCATCCCAATCTGGGAAACATTTTTCAAAACACAAGCTTTATCACAGTGAAAAATGGTACATACCGAGATGAGCAGATACTGATTCCAATTTCAAAAGTGTGCTCCAAGGATCAAAATACAAGGGCTTAAGTGTCATAATGTCCCCCAAATGGAATGTAAAAACAGAGGGCATCTAGGAGACATAAACTTAAAAAAAAAAAAATGTGCCAAGGACTTTCACCTGTGTACTAATTACACATTTGTTCTTAATCATCCACATTTCTCTATTTACACTTCCCAACTTTTACCTTCTAAAAGAACTGTAAATAAATTCAGTGATTTCAGCAATCTCTTCTGGACAATTATCCACCTAAAACCCAAACAAGCCACTACATAATCTGATACATTTCAAACTGACCATCCATTTTTAGTCTTGAAAGGCTCATGGGCAGGATTATTTGCACACCAAAATTAGGCTGTGTTGGCAGCGCTGGGCAGAGCAGCTATTCCAGCTCTCATCTGGTGCTCAAATACTGCTCATCAATTTCTGAAAACCAAAATATCCATCAGCTCATTTCCTTCCCTCTTCTTGTCCTCCCTCCAAAATTCTGGATGGGATACGAAAGTGTCATTAATACTAATGACCCTTTCAAGCCAGCCTTGAAAGAACAAGTATTTTGTTAACTCTGCAGTTCCTGTTAACACATTATAGCCTTTGGAATAGATTACTGGTAGCCTAATTTCATTCATTATTTATCCTGGGCATTTTTGAAGTCCATTAATTATTTTTCATCAAAATGCAAAACCAGGCATAGGGACAAGGGGGAGGGTGAGCACTCATGTACAAGCTGGATTCACTCCACACTCTTAACTCTTACCAGCAACTGATGTAATAAACACAGAACATGGGGAAGATTTTCTGCATCCATCAGTAACATGTGTCAAAGCCATCAAAAAGTAGTTGGAGAAGCCTCACTCCTAATAGAATTGATATTACTTATGTTAGAGAAATCAGCTCCTTTGTCTGTGCCACGGGGTCAAAACAGCTGCCATCAAACTTCATGGCTGCAAAATAATAGGGTCTGGAAGATGCCTTAGAAGGAGGCTACATTTAAACAGCAGAGGAAAGAGTCCTCAGCTGTGTGACACCTCCATCCACTGCTGACATCAAGCCATCATCATTTTATTTGCCTCACACATCGAAATACTGCACAGGATTCAAAGTAATATGCATGGAAATACACCCAAATGTTTTCAAATTACATCTTGTTAACATGGAAAAATAGCACAGAGGTCACAGAAGAAAGGAATTACCTACTCTCTAAATGCTCAGCTATCTTAACCATTAAGGTAGCAGAGCAGAGAATATGGAAGACTGATCAGCAGATTCTTATCTATCCTCATGCACTCTAGAGTAAAAGTAAATCAATGTATATTAGCTGGGAGCTACCAGCAGCAGCCAGACTCAGTCTCTCCAGGTGCTCTGGTAGTTGTAAAAAAGAAATATGTGCCTTTCTCAGTAAAGGATAAACGGTTCTAACTTATCCTCAGAGAGCCCTTCCATGTATCAGTGTTACTATTCTCCTGATAGATGCTCATTTCTTACAGCAGAGTGTCATAAGTATGGACTAAATTTTATATCACAGCTCTCAGGTGACCATCCTTTCAAATTCCAAGTCATTAGAGCTCTTCAAAACCTAGTAAAATTAATAGAAGGGTGAAACAAGGTTTTGTTTCAAATCCTTAAAACCTGTGGATCTGGAACACTGGAGACGTGCTTCCCCCACCCTGTCACTCTCTGGGTGTCTACAGTAGCAATATTTTTTTTTTAACAAGCTGAATCCTCAAATCATTTATCCACCAGAAACTGAGCAGCAAACAGCCAGACAGAGTTAATTTTTCTGAGAGAGCAAAACAGGGCAGTATTGCAGAAGATTCATCTCCCATAACATACTGTGCAGTCACCCCAAATCCTTCATGGAGGAGGAGAATGCAGGGTCTCAGGGCCCAGCTCATTTGGCAACTGCAGTTCCAGACAAGCCTTTCCAGATTCTGCTTATCCCTTGGTAAAATAAAGATGATAATTACCCTCCTTTCATTTGATTCTCATAAAATTCAGCTTTACAATTGCTCCTGACAAAGGCACCCGCTGTGATTCTTGCAACCAAAGCAACAATTGATGCATTTGTGTAACGATGTGCCATATAAAACATTACAGTGAAGTGATAGCTTCACATCTCCAGCTATGGGTACCGTGCATAACTATTTCCAACAAGCAGCTATTCCATTTAACAGCTACTAAATCCTTGGATATATTTACTAAAAGGCATTGAGCAATTCATGTTTAATTACTTCATAGAAGAAACAGAAGTAGTAGTGAAGGAAGAGTTAAATATGGTACTAAAAGGAAGAAGCTACAACTAATCACAATTAAGAGGAAGTCCCAGGCTATTTAAATGCTACAATCCAATTATATCAGGTAAAATGAATTACTCCTTTAATGCTGACTTTATATGAAGATACCTTCTTATTGCTCTCATTAATAATCATCAGACATCATTTTAGCCCATATTGGCTGCAATAACATTTCTATTAGCATCATGGTGTAGCAGAGCTGACAATTAAAATAAAAAATAAATCAAACCCAGAACTGAATAAATGTAATTACAGTTCAGAAAAGAGCTTTTATGACTATTTGATTAGTCAACTGAACAGTACTTATCCTTTAAATCTTAAACTTCAGTTAAATGAAATTTTAGAATTCTTATTACAGTAGTCCCTGAAAAACTAAGATACAGGCAGCAGATGCTTCCAAGAGTTATTTAGCTGCCTTACTACTAATATGCAATATGTTACTTGAGAAGCATCAAGTAAAATAGACTTAACAGGGCTGCAAACCACCAGAACAGAAGAAATTACAGGGGGCATAAAAAAACCCCAACCAACCCCAAACAATGCCACACATACACAACCAAGACCCAAAAAAAACCTACTGAAGACACAAGCAATCAGGCTGCTTCAGTTGCTCTCCAACAGACTCCATACACCTTTTTGTGCTTGAAAACCTCACCATGAAAAACAACAAGGTATGTGCAAGACAAAATCATGCATCCTTAGCAATATTGCCATAGTCCAGCCCATACACAACAGGAGCAGGGAACTTCTGGCTCAGCAGATTTTCATGGGATGCAAACAGAGGGTACAGGATTGGGGCCAGTGTTTGTGGCACACAGTGACTTGTTTGTAACAGACGCCAGCATGTTCGTGTAAAAACCAACAGCACCTGAAAGGGGCAGGACTGGCTGTTCCAGAGAGGTGAGGATTTATTTATGGGCAAAGAGCAAATAATTGTGGTGGCTTACCTACAGCAGCACATGGAACACTGCCAGCCCCAGGCAGCTCAAAGGGATGCGCGAACGTTTGGAAACTTATAAAACAAATATTTGATCAAATATGCATCACTATCAAATTTTCTCCAGGAATGTGCAGAATTTTTACTCCCATTCTTGAATGTTTGATGCTGAGAATTTGTAACTCATTTGCACAACAAAACATTCAGAACTATTCTTTTCTTTTCCTTTTTTCTAAAAGGAGCAGGGGGAAGGTATTTTGATAAGAATTTCTATATATTCAAGTTTTTCATCCTACACTGAAAACTCCTATTTTAAACTTCCAAACTTCAAGAGCTTAATCTAGGCTCTAGTCCCCATAGCTGCAAACCACTGTGACAGTTATATTCTCATATTTTCATCTTTATACCAAGACCCCTTTACTAAATCCTCATTTGAAAGCAAACTTCCACTCTTCCCCAGAGGTAAAAACAACAATATCAGTTGTAGAAGCAATTACAGTTTTGTTTTCTGAAAAGTTACCAGGCAACAAAAAATAAACCAAAACACAAAAACGTTTCTTCATTTTCAGGAAATTAAACAGCAATCCAATAAAAATAGATGCTATGATATTATAAATATGTACTAGTGATAGAAATTTTTGAGATAAATCACTAAGAAGCCATATTATCCCCCAACTCCCACAGATCTTTCAATGAAAATTGGCTGTTACAACTCCCCTTTCAACAGCTCTCATAGTCCTCCTTCATCACCAGACCCAGCAACAAGAGGTACTAATTTATCATACAAGTTATTAATCTCATTAAAACAAAGCAGTATTGTAATGAAAACTCAAGTAGAAGCAACTGAGTTTCAAAAGGATGACAGGTGTAGCCAATCTGAAAACAGTGGATCCACATCTGCCTCTGGGTATGACGTCCTTTAAATTCAGGTGTTCTCAGACTAAAACTTCAGAGTCACATTTCTACAGTGCGTGCACCACTGCAGGTGAGTGACTGAACCTGGGAGCTTCAAACACCACTCATGGGACAGATACCCACTAAGAGATTACACAACCCAGCCTTGGCACACCTGCTGTTTGGGGCAAGAAACTTAAAAATGTGTATCCAACTACCAAATACTGTGCAACACACTTACAGGAGCTCTGCTCCAGAATTGCAAAGGCAGAGCTTCAAAATTCTTTACAAGCGTCAAAATATAACTTTGGGCCAACCTGGCTCCCTTTTCCTGCCTTTGGGATTCAAGTGCTTACCAGTCCTGGAAGTACCAAAGTATTCCTTCAGTCGATGAGCTGCCACCAGGCATCCCAACTGTTACTACATAAAAGTAAGTTATGATGTCTAAGAAGAGATGAGGAAGCCTGGACCATGCAGGAGGAGTTTTCTGTGTCTGTTCTACAACCAGCCAACAGCAAATGCTGGGCTCCTGCCTTGAGGGAGCTCTATATCAAGTCAAAAATTAACACAACAACTTGCACGTTTTTAAAAGCAAGATATCACTTCTAGGCCTGCCTGCAGCTCCTTAGCACTGCACTTCACCTTCTTTAAAAAAAAACCCAAAGCAAAAAAACACTTTATTGCCCAGTCAAAATACACTTAAAAACCCTGCAATATCCAGCCAGGCCACCCACTCTTCCCCACATTACAGGTCAGAAAAACCTCTGTCAGTTCACAACAGCCACCTCCTCAGCACTGAACAACCTGCTGGAAGTTTCGGTTTGCAGTAGCTCGGGTTTTACTGACAGTCTCAGTGTGTTTGACAGCAGGGCTGCTATGGAATCACAGTGCTGTCCCCTAAACTGCTTTAGGTCCCTTTGAAATTCCAGGGCAGATCTATTTCTCTTGGTCCTTAACACACTATTACATCATACCACTTTTGTTTTCAAAGCTCCACTACACCTTGGTTGCTAAAAGTTTTCCAATTTCTTTTGGAAATGTTCAAATTCCTGTTAAAAGTCCTGATCCCTCTGTAATAAAACTATGAGTTAGAAATATTCAATACAGTAATTTCTGGACTACTCGTGCATGGATTTGAAACCTCTCTAGATAATTTGTTTTGTACTCTACTTCTCTCCAGTGTCTTTCAGAGAGGAAAAAAGAAAAAGGGTTTAGTTTCAATATAGAGAATTCTTTAAATCCTTATGGCTTTGACTGTTGATTATTTTATAAAGCCACTGAGAACAGTTTACAAGGAGCCAAATGGGTAATCATTATTCCCCATCAGCAATGAGCTGTGACTTGTGTAAATTGCATAATAAATTAGGTATTTTGAGATAAATGAATTTACAATAAACAATCATGGACTGAAAAGCTTTACTTCTTGTCTCCAAAGGCACAAGCTCTGGTTAAAATCAGCCACAGGTAGTTAAGTGATTATAAACTGTAAAAATAAATCAACCTGATATAATTGCTCCAAGGAAAAAATTACCAACATATTTAAAATTTCAGCAGTGCACCTTTTCCCATATCCATTTGGCATTATCTAATTACCTTCACATTTCATTTCCATCAGTGATATGACCTGTATTTTCCTTTTATAACTGTCAGGGAGGGGGCTGGAGAGTGGAGTGGAGGACCACAGTGATAAATCAACCTCACCATTAGGACCGAAATGGCTCATCGCTGCAGCTCTAAATCCAGGATTTATAAAGATGTCTAGGCCATATAGCACACTTGTGGACACCATAATAAATTCATGAGCACATTGCCAAGGCAAACCACTTCATTATGTGGCAGGCTGCTAGCCATTAATCTAGCAGAGAGAGATTCCTGGGAAACTGAGACTGCTTGGAAATTTATGCAGGCCTAAAGTTACCCATTTCATTATGGATTTAATCTGCTCTTTCTGCCAGAGTGCATGAAAGGTTTTTACAGTTTAGATCAAGTGCTTGTAACTCCCTATTTTATATTATTTCTTCAACAATAATGTCCTAATTTTCCTCTCAAAAACTATTCAAACTGAATGCCTTCATGCTTGCCTTCCTCTAATATTACACTAGATAAAATATTTATACAATCAATTGACAAAGAGCAATTTTTTTCCCTTAAATGTTCCATTAACATGTAAATTTTCATATGATCTTTATCTCATAGACAAAATGTGCTTAGCAATGCCCACCTTCTTCCAGGCAGTTAACCCTTTTGTCGACTGTAAAGAATCCAGATCAAAACAGATTGAGTGGCCTCATTTCTTAAGTCCCTAAAAAGGTCTTGTACTTAAATTATTATTCATTGAAAGGAGATGTAGCTCCTAAAGTAATTTGCATGCTTTTTTTGATGTCTCATTCTCTTCTTCTCATACACAGCACACAGACATGCATTTAAAGTCCAATTCCAATAAATTAGGTAATTCAAATTATTATTTTCAACTTTATTAGAGAGTTTAATATAATGTCCCTAATAATGCAGAATATTCTCGATGACACAGAGACTGACATAAAAAATGAGATTAACAAGACAAACTACAAAAATAAAACTTATTTATGATGAACTGAATAATTGCAGATTAACATCTTCTGTAAATAAAAATTCTTCACATTCCAGGTGACCCTGTTAATTTGTGCCCACCATACTTACATTACAAAGTGAAAAATTTAGGCAAAAATGGTTTCAGTGTTTTGGTTCTCATGATGACACATAGACCATAACCTGAAACTGGAACAAATAATATTTAAAAAAAAAAAAACAAAAAACCCCAAAACCCAAAAAACTTAACTATTCAATTTTCTCTTATATTCAATATTCTTTGCTGCTGTTATCTCACTACAACTCCCAGCCATGCGTTTGTTAAAACACTCCAATGCCTGGAGATGGGTCTAAAAGGTTGTGTTTCTGTGTTAGGGTGGTTCTCACTAAATGGCTGAAGCTCATTTTGATGGACAAGTACTTTGTGTGTCTGCCTTCAAAACTGTGATGACAAACACTCTCTGCATCATCCTTCTCACTAGTGCTGGTAACCTCCTGTGTGAGCATGCACACGAGGGGTACTGGTTAATAAACCCATCACCAGCTGAGGGCAAAGCTACAGCCACGACTTTAATAACACAAATTTATCTTTAATATCCATCTTAAAGATTATTATGGAACAAGAAAACACACAAGAACATGTCATGTACATAACAGCTTCCTTTTATTAAAACTCTTCATTTTTCTCTTGTTTTAGATGAGCAAAGTGGCAGCTTCTCTTTCCCACTTCAAACAGTCCCCTATCAGGAGCATCTGGGTTGTAGGAAATTACACCTCCAATACAGACCAGGTGTGTTTTGGTGATAATTTTTCATCTCATCTCTTGGATAAGCAAACTAATAATAAAGCTTCTACCTGTGTTAAAGTATCTCTCTGGGATCTTTAGAGTTAAACTTACACATAAATAGGTGTGAGCCACCTATCAAAAAAAACCCCAGAAACCCAAAACAAAACCAAAGGCCACCCTCCTCCTTAGCAGATGAAATCTATACTGCAGAATGCAGTCTGGATCCCATTTTATTTTTTCCATTTTGCAGATAATAAAGGGAAAAAACCTTTTATATAATTCATTATTCTTCTACCAGAGAGAACACTCAACTCAAAGTGTACAATCTCCATATCACAATGTGAAAAAGATTCATGAAACAGAGGTTCAGGTTCAACAGCACTTTACATCTCTCTGACTTGCCAAGACATTACAGTCTGCCTGAGCTTTGTCTCATGCTCATCTGCATTTTCCTTTTTCCATTATTTCCCCCAAAATATTACCTACTTGATTCTAACAAAGGAGGAGACAACTTCAATGTGGGGACAAACTTTTGAACTCTGATATGAAACACTTATGTGGAGTTAAACTGCTTATAAAAATACTATAAATCAGCATTGGCCAATTATTACACTGAGAATTACCTAACAGAGACACTGTACAAAGGTGATCAGAACACAAAAAATATGCAAGGGATTAAACAATGAATTTGAACAGGTCCTTTTTTCCAGCAAAAGGGAGATTCTACACCAACCCAGGGGCTAGGCATAAAGCTATTTTTAATAATATTTTTAGTCTGCTAAAAGTGAAGATAGTCAAACATCTTATGTATAGCTAGTCTCAAACTAAACAAAAATAACTTTGGAACTGTCTGCACAGATCTTACCTGTGGTCTATTACATTCACAATCCCCAAATCAGCACAGTGGTGTTTTACAGACCGTTTCAGTTTGGACACATTAGACCTCCGAGAACAGCCACGGCCATCTCCAAACATTCCTAAAGGTACCTTCGATACTGCTGACATATTTTAGGAATGAACAGTAATGACATCTTTCTAAGATAAGAAAATTACTTCTTGCTCTGCGGTCAGATCTTTCTCCGACTAATCAATCTGCCTTGTGCCTTGGGAAACAGTTTATATAAGCAGCTAGGATGCATCAAACCTGAAGGAAATGACTTCTCAGAACTTCACTGCCAGTGAAAACAAAGCTACAATAAACACACATCTCAGCCACACGCAGGAGAATTCCCTCCTGGACACAACTGCTTGGAAAACAAGAAGTTTGAAAGCATTATATTTAGTTCATCTAATGAGTACTGCATAACTGGATGAAGTAACACTTCACAAATAGACCATCACATTGAAAACAAAGGTTCTTAAAGTATGAAGGAAGACACTTTACCTATTCAAGAAAAGAAATTACTTTAAAAAATAAAGCAGAATAATCACAATTTGCTTAGAAGTCACTTAAGATTATTTCTGGCACCACTAGGTATCCACATCTTTCTCCACTTATTTTTTTTTTCCCAAATAGCATTTCCTTTATCAAAACTGGCATCAAGACCCAGTCTCTCAAACACTTTGAGGGCCTTGACCCCAGATCCAACCCAAACCCTGGAGTCTCCCAGTCAGTTTCAATAAAGGCTGAATGTTTCTCTGAAACACACAGCAAGTCCATTTATTGGACCCCTGAATCACCCACAGCAGGCAACAAGTCCTCACACCTTCCTGTGCTCTCTTGCAAGTCACAGATGCCCAGATCCCAGCAGAACACACCAATGTGCCTTTATTCATGACCCACTGAATTCACCCTGCTTTGGGACTTGTCATGCAACGCAGCCAACGTTTTGGATGTTCTCAGAAACTTCAAGCCCCAGTTAAGCAGAAAGTCTTCCTTACAACACTTGTAACTCTTGTCTTCAGCACTTTTATGGCTTTGGGACTAAGCTATTACAAAGTCCTGTAACACTGTGTTCTTCCTGGGATACACTAAGCAAACAAGCAGCTGATTTTCCACACCCTGTTTTTCAAGATTTTTCATGTATCTGGATATACAATAAAAATAAATTTCTACCAGCAAGCTGAACAAAATCCAGGGTTTTAGCTAAATTCAACTGATTTAGGCCAATGCAAATACAGGAAACATAATACAGTTTAACAGTGTAAAAGCATATAAAACTTATAAAATGTTTCTGGAGGCAATGCTCCATGCTGAAATGCCAAAAATAATATATCCAATAATACACACACAACTTTTTAATGTAAACACAACCCACATTTATGTGTCTTGACTGGTGTCACCAGCACTGCCTATTCCAGGTACAGAGGAGCTCAGTCAGAGTCTCTAATGTATGACACAACAACAGTGAATTCCATCTGACTGCAGTGAAGCACTTGGCAAAAAGATATGCTTTAATACAGCCAACTCAATAAAATTCATGGTCCCATATAGCCAGGATCCTCAGTCTTACAACCTGAGAACGTGCCTGTCACAACCAGACTGCTGCCAGTGCATGGAGACCAATTAAGTGGGAGGCCAGGACTCAAGCACTCTTTCAAGTCCCTGGCAACTCAGTGGGCTCACGTGAAGGGATGGTATGATAATTTTAATATGTTGGCTTGTGCCCACCTCACTCCTGGCTTGCCTGTTGGCTGTTACCCTCTGCCCAGAGTGTGCTGGGCAGGGAGTTGGTGCCCACAAGAGGAGAGCAGCCCCGCTGGGCACAGCAGCACTCAGTGCTGCTCAACACGCTGAGCACGCTCCTACAGAACAGTTTAGAACAGGGATGTGTTCTTCCAACCAGTGCTTTATGGAGGGGAGGTTGGAAAACCTCTGACATACTGAGGTGGCCTGAATCACAAGCCCGGTGGTTTTGAGGGTTGTGGGTTTTGGCTGAGGCCTCAGCAGAGTTGCGTGCTCAAACCCATGTTGGACCTGCATGCAAAACACGAGCTCACTTGATACTTATTGGTACCATTAGCTCCTTTGTTAAATATTGAATTCCAATAAGAACTGTGACCAAAAGAATTGCAAAAAGCCACAGACTTTTAAAAGAAATAAGCAAAGTCAACTGCAAGTAGTTTTCTGACAGCAGCATCTTAATTGCAGTTATCCCATCTAAACTGCTCCAGACAATCAAAAAGCTATTTATAGAGATTTACCACACAAAAAAATACCAGCTAAGAAGTGATAAAGTTTCCCTTTACAGAAGCCCTATCATCTGGCAAGAAGCAACTGAGCAGCTCCACAAAGAAGGCACCTCAGGCACTGCTCGCTTAGCCTGCACAAACTTCAGTGGAAAGAAAGAAAGAAAAAAAAAAAGAGATGATCAGAGCTTCAAGGTGAAAGCTGCCAACTCTTTCTTACCAGGGGGTAGAAAACCATCCGAGTTTAAATACTTCATGTTCACTGAGAGCTATGCCTTTAAACTGTTGGCACCACTGGTCCTTCAGGTTGCTGAAGTTAAACTGCACTGGCATTGCCAGAACGCAGCAGCAGCGTGTGCCAGCCCCTCAGTCCCTGAGTAGGCTGATGGAAGCTGGAGCACACAGACACCACCAGCACCAGGAGCAGCACTGCTGAACCAGTGCAACACTACAAAGAGGGGTAATGAAGCCACAAAGGAGGATTTCTCCCATAATTTTAGGTAAATCCTGGAACAGAAGAAACAACTGCATGTATGAAATAGATGGATGTAATGTGAATGAATAGCATTACTGAGTTACAAAGTTTTCGTGTCAAAGGGATTTCAAATTTGCACAAGATTCTGGGCTGCTGCAAAACAGCTTGATGCACAGCACAACTACACAACTACTACCCATGTTGCAATAAGGGCAGAACACTGGAGTAATCAACAGATTAGCCCTGGGGTAATGATCCATGAACCTCAGAGGGGAAGGAAAGATAAAGTCATAAAATAATTACTGGGTCCACCAGCATAAAAATACATGCAGAAACAAACTAAGTTCTATGAACTGAGCACATAAAGACTATTTCTATTTTAACATATTTATAGTATTAGTTATACAAAACATATATCCCCTTTTTTTCCTCTAACCTGTGGTGTAAAGTCTTCTGTCCTGCCAAAGACTTATTTTACATCTTATCTTGGCAATAAGGCTATCAAATGTATTCATGCACAATGTTACATCACAGACACAGCTCACAAGGGTAATCTAAGTTTAAAATTACTGTAGCACCAGTGGGAATCTTTTATTAGCCATAGCATAAAATTATTAGCGCTATAGTTGCAAAACCCTTGAAAATTTTTCCAGGGAATATAGAAGTTCAAGCCTTCATTATGACCCCCTTTTTGGTGCCGAAAGGGCTTCTGAATTCATCCTGGTACTGCTTTTCTAGCAGAGGCCCTGAAAGAGCCTTTCCTAAATTATACAGGAAAAACTGCAAGGATTCACCAGGCCACAAAGTCATAACTCTTTCAATCGAACAAACCAAACCATCATTATAAGCACAATCTGTGGATTTTATCTTTTGCTACTAAATCCCATTCTCCTTGATGGGAAAGAGACTAAGCCCCCTCAAAGGTCTTCCTCTGCCCCCAACAGTCTGCCATTCTCCATGGACTTTTCCTGGGCTCCACACTCTGTG
Source organism: Monarcha castaneiventris obscurior (assembly GCA_026261815.1). Lineage (NCBI taxonomy): Eukaryota > Metazoa > Chordata > Aves > Passeriformes > Monarchidae > Monarcha > Monarcha castaneiventris. The sequence continues at coordinate 8,100,415 of JAMPIT010000712.1, read as the reverse complement.
CCTGAAGTTGAATGCCAAGGATGGTGTAATGGCTGCGCTTTCTTTTCCAAGGCCGCGGTGCCAGGAACTAACGATATGTGAAATGTTCCATCCCTGCAGGTTTTCCTGCGCAAACATTTTCTAAATAAATAAATAATTAAAAACAACAGCGTGTGCCACATTCGAGCCCTGAATTCCCGGAGCAGCTCAGGTCCTTAAACTGAATAATTTGCCTCAGCTTGCGTATTGCAAAACCCATTCAGCAAAAGATTATGGGCCTTTAAGTGCCATCCAGGCCTGAAATATGACTCTAGGGCTTTAGGATGTCAGCACTGAGAATTGCTAGTGAATATTCTGTTCTGGCAATACTAAAACTACAGTTATTTAGCAATATGGGAGCAGGCAAATGGGGGCAGGGGAGAGAAGGAATCTGACAGAAAGGAAAGACTATAACTTAGCAGAAACAGAGGTGCAGTTTTCATATGTGGCCACATTAATTTTTTATGGAATAAAATGCATTTGTGAATCAAAAAGCGGATGCAGATTTATATTCCCACTTAAATCTGCCAAAAGCAAGTAAATGAATACTGAGAGCTCATTTTAGCTCAGGAAACAATTTATGAGGACACGTAGGTGAGTGCAGGTACTCTACATGATCAGTCTCAAGGGGAATTAGCAGCTGCTTCTACTCTTCATAAGAAAGAATAAATAGACTAAACTGAAAATTAGCAACACCTCATTAAATGTAAAACCATCCACATATAAAGCAGCTAGGACTCAATCCTTAAAAAATTCAAAAGGTGCAGTGTAACATGAAAGCCAAAGGAGCTTTTGTCATCCCATCACAAATTATTTAGGCTTAGATTGTGGAATCAAGCCAAAGCTCAGACATGGAGCAATTGTGAGCCACTTTCCCTGGCAAAAGTTGCCTTCTGACCTCAGGTTTTTTAGCCCTCTTCAGCACTTCAAAACCTCCATGTCACATCTTTAATTCCTCACCTCCCTCCCTGGTGCAAGTTTACATCTGTACTGAGGAGAATCTGTCCCATGCACTGTGTCTAACCAATACTCAGGGGTTATTAGCAACTTCAGATATTTCCAAGCAAGCCTGGATGCTCCCAGGAAAGGCTGGCAATGGCTTTGGGGCTCCTCCTGTAACTGCTCCTCACTGGAGCTCAACTCAGGCCCCATAAATGCATCTATTTCCTAGCACAAACCAGTTTCCATGAGTGTTGCATGTAAAACTGAAAATTTGGTACTAAGAAGTCTGTGAGTATCTGCAGCTTCTGCTCTTCTAGCACTACCTCATCTTCTCTCCTCTTTCCTACCCACAAAGATGGGCACAATCACAGACAAGCTCTGTGGACTCAGGATTGTTTGCTCAAGAGCCATGCAGAAACAGCATCAGCACATGTGCAGTGGGAATGGCATGGAGTCTGAGCTTCCACTTGGGTTCCTTTCCCTTACTTTGCAGATCATACAAAGGTTTGGGTTGGAAAGGGCCTTTAAAAGTCAGATAGTTCAATCCCCTTGCAATAAGCAGGAACATCTTCAACTAGACCAGGTTTCTCAGAACCCTGTCCAACCTGGCCTTGAATGTTTCCAGGGATGGGGAATGCTTCCATCATCTGGGCAAGCTAGCCAGTGTTTTCATCATTCTCATTGTAAAAATTTTATTCCTCATATCCAATCTGAAATAAAACCTCTTCTAGTTTAAAACTTTTGTCCCTTCTCCTGTCACAACCAGCCCTGCTAAAACGTCTGTCCCCTTCTCTCTCATAACTCTCCTTTATGGATGTTTCCCTCTTTTTATCTTTAACCTATTTCAGACACCGGATGAAAGTTTTCATAGAAGAGTGGGCAGTCTTCATTATCCCCATTTTGGAGTCTCCAACCTAATGGATAATTGTGTGTCTGACTTCCAGTAACCTTTAAACGCATACTTCTACTATCAGACCTTTCAGAGATGTTTCAGTTTGGGCTTGTAAACTAGAACATTTGGATTAGTGTCAGGTTTGAAACCCCAGACTCCCTAAAGCTGCATTGGGGTTTATTCAAATCACAGTGCTTTCATCACACAGGAGATTAAGCACTGATCACCCAGTTCAGAGTTACATATGACTCTACCAAGACCATATATTTGTCTTACAAAACACTAACCCTTGGCACAACAGAGATTGCTCTCTAGTCTGACAGAGCTCTGCCAGTAAATTGTTTTCTAAGGACAAGCTCTGATCTCTGGTTAGTGCCAGAGGAAGGGTGATGCCAGGTAAATCATGTTTGGTACTGTGCCATCTAGGTTTTCCTTGGAGAACCAATCTCTCTGCTTAGCTTTGGATTGAAATTACAATACTAAGTGGCTCTTGGTCTACTCACAATTAATGGACTTAGAAAAGACTGAAATACAACTATCAAGAAAACCTGTGAGAGAGAATACACTAGGGTTTACATCAAATATTAAATTAATCTTCATAAGTAAGAGAGCCAGTAACTGTTAATTTTATATGCTTATAAACAAGAAAGTCATTAAATTGGCTCAGTTCTGACTGCATATTAAATAGAATGAGTAAAGAAAAATATTTTACTCAACTTTTCTGCTTTACTGTTATTTTGAGTTTTCTTTCAACTCCCTCCAAAAGGCTTTTGAGGAGGTTGGGGTTTTGACATTATTTCCTGACACTCATGCATCAAAGAAGTTAATAACCTATAAGAGGAATCAAGGAGAAGGTGCATCTTACAACCCGTGAGTCATTAGCAGCACCCTGAGGTGACAGAGAAAGCTAAAATAGCATCAGCTCTCTTATGGAGCGGTTTCAAGATACACAAGTGAAAATGTCCTCATGTGAGACAACAGAGTAGGAATTCACCTGATAACAGCCCATGAGGAGAGCTGGTGACTCACACTGGGACAGAAGTAAAGTTCCTCTCTAGCCCAAATCCATCTCCACTATGCAAATTTATGCTGTATTAACAGCGGGCATCTAAACAGACATGACAAGAAGTAACGTAAAACCATCCCTTACATAAAAGATGTGAAAAAATTTGTACCTTCGTATTTCAGCAAATATTTCAGTTTAAGGAAATAGTAATAGATATTCAGGGTTTGAGTTTCCAAATATTCAGAACTATAACTTTACTGAGCCCTGTGGTTATCATTCCTGAAGTCATCTATTGTGTGCTAACACACCCAGCTGCTCGAGTGTTTGCTGGATGAGATGCTTCACTCATTACATGCATAAATACAAAGGCCAGCAGGGACCATTACAGTCTGGGCTGACCTCCTGCATAAAGCAGACCATCAAATTCCAGATGTAATATAATTAGGGTTCTCAAGTCTAACTGATAACAGCAGCAAATGCCCCATGGAGACTTTAAAAATGTGTCAGGCAAATTTACACGTTGAAGGTATGCTTTGATGTATGTCACTGAAACATCACCAGAGCTAAGCTCATTCATGCCCAGAAGATCCTGGATTTTTTATTATTACTTTTAAAAAGCTATTCCTGACAGCATTCCTGCTTCAGGGAAAGCTACAAGGACTGTTTATTGCTCTTGTCTTTTCTTAATATTTTTAAGGCCCTCTCCAGGCAATGGCCTAAGATATTCTCCTGGTTTTGTTATTTACTTGCCTGAAATGACTGTGAATATGGTGCCTGAGGGTTCCTCAGGCTCTCCAAGGACAGAAACTGACGCAGCAGTTTTTTATTTTTTAACCCACACAATATCAATAGCCTCAATTATGTTGGTTTTTCTCTCTTTTTTAATTACTTTTAGCTAAGTGGACTTGAAGAAAAGCTCTTCAATTCAACCCTTACTTACTAAGATATTTCAATTTTTATTAGTATTTAAACCATTGAATCACTTATGCCATCACCCAAATTGGCTGTGCTACATTTTTCTCCCCAGTGGAAAAATTACTCCTGGATAATCATTAGTGTCATCAAATTACAATTCCATGGAGAGCCAGATCATGTGAATATGCCAATGAACATGTAATTGTAAAAGAGGAATGGCAAGTTGCCCTGGACTTCCTGGGGTTTGAGTTTCTTATCTGTTTTGGTGTATTTGCCTGTTCTGAGGCTTTTGGGTAATATCTTGTGGTTTTTTACAGGAAGGTTGAAACTTCTTTCAGCAATCAATAACAGGGAATAAAGGTCCAACTCTTTTGGTTCCAGCTTATTCTTCCATCGTGATACTACTGAGGTGCAACTGTGAGTAACACTAATCTTCAGCCATTCTCTAGCAGGGGCCAAACCACAGCCCAGGCACAGCCTAAACCCATATCCTGCTTTCACTGAACACATACTGAAAACCATTTCTTAAGATAATCCTAAACTTGTGTAATACTGAGTGCTAAGTGTGATATTTAAGTAAGTAATGTATGCAATAGCATCATGAGACATGACACACATGATATTTCCCCTGTGGAGGCACTGATGCTTTGGGCAAGAATGAGGGAGCTGGTACAGAGAGTTGAAAGCAGCAAAGCCATGTGAATTATATTAGTTCCCATCCATTAAATATTCATGAACATGGGTGGATATTCATTAATTTGGCACAGATCAAGCTACCCTGAATGAGTAGCTCTGGACTTCTAGCCAAACAATTCCTACAGTTAAACGTTTTCCTAAATGTGACGTGATTTATTTAAAGAGATGTTTTCAAAATGATCAAGTTACTGAGACTTTATGTATCACATTGCAGCTTTAAAAACTTGGTGCCCTCCCTTCCCCCCTCCAAATTTGCCCTGGTTATGAACTCTCAGTGCTGTGGTTTATAGTGGCACTGCTGGGACACAGCTTCAATCAGGCTACAGTGGTGCTGTCAGGTGCTGCAGCCAATTACCTAAAATGTAAATGTTTTAAGAAAGGCAGCACCTTTTGTCAGGACCAAAATGATTTCCAGCCTCTGGTTCATTGTTTCAGAACCAGAAGCACATAACTCAAAAACATTAAACATACAGTAAAAACATCACATGTTGATTTACACATAGATATTGACTAATGCTATCAGTGCAGTATTTACCTTAATCAATATTAAAAGATGCTACCAGTGATTTAGGTGTTGAGTTGGCTCAAAGTAGTCAATAAATGTTTGCATTCATAATCATAAGCTTATATATTAGTTTTTCATTTTCTCCACCCCAATAAACAAATTTGGTAGGAACATTTTGCTACCAAACATCATCTCATCACCATTTATATTTGAGGGCCCATTTCTCACACTAATGCCAAAAATATTCCATAATCCACATGTACAGTGTGGATTATAATATTATACTATATTATATTCTATAGTAAATATTCTATAATCCACATGTGAAAGTTCCACATACAAAGCCCTTTTTTGGGAATTATGACTAAGGGATAGAACTAGGTGCTGTGTGCTAATGATAAGAAAGAAACAGAAGTTGTGACAAGTTGTATCTAAGCAAAGCTCCTTTCCTGACATTTGGTGAGTGGGGATTTCTCTGTTACTCACTAACTCATCCCATCTCCAAAGCCACTGCAATAAGCTGCAACTCCAAAGCTGCAGTAACTAATTTCAAGCTCACCTTTCACCTTCCTTCATGACAAACTCTTTGTAATTCACTTCTTCATTCTACTCAGCTTCAATTCACTACAATTACACTATATTCCTATTTCTGTAATGCTTTCTCCCCTTCATAACAGTTAGCTGAGCCACCAGCCTTGATATTATTTGATACACTTTGCAAGAGAAGGAACATATTTATCTTTATTTGGGCTGTACCATCCAGTCAGCAAAAGTAACTTTTCATTCTAGATCTAAACACCACTTGCATTTTGCAGGCTCAATTGCTGCACTGGACTAGGAAAGTTACAGACAGCTTTGACATGTATAGAAAACTCATTTTGCTTTTGCACAAGCTCATTCAAGTTGGACATGAATTGATGCAGTTTTTTCCACTGATAACAAACACAGAGATTAACAATGTATCTACCTTATGCCTAATTTTTAAGCATCTTGAATCCTGCTACTCCCACTGATTTTCCCATGAAAAGGTATTTTGGTCCTGTAGCAACAAAATATTCCCAAATATTCTGCAGCCCCTATGCTTCACAGAGTCTCCCAGTAGTTCCAGGCTCCCACCAGGCAACAACCACACACTCCACCAGCCTCCTTTACAGGCAGACACCGATCCTTGACCTTGTGCCATGGGGGCTCCTCGTGCCTTGAGGCTGAGGCTTCTCACTGGAGTTTCACAGCCTTGGCAACTGCCCTGTTTTAGGAGGGCTGTGGAAAATCCATCTCCTGTCTTTTCCCACCAACTCAGCCGTGTTGGTGATAATCCTCGATGCCTTGTCCTTATCAGATTTCAGGCTCTCAGCCTGAGAGCATCTTCCCAGGCACTACCAGTGAAATTGCTCTATTGGTATTGAAGGAAAACCCCTAGGAATACTTAATGTTCCAATGTCATGCCCAGGATGCCATCTTGAAATCATGGTCCCTGCTGGAGCTTTAACCAGACAAGAAGTCCCTGCCTCTGAAAGCATTCACTCCATGGACATGACCTGGGAGTTTTATGACAAGACTCAGCCAGGAAACTGAAGCTTAAACAAAAATATCTGGATCATAAAACTTTTTTTTTTGTTTTTGAAGGCTTAGACATTGCGTATATCAAAGTGACAAGATATCACATTTCTTATAATGCATGCCACACCGTGATCCTTGTGCGAGCTCACTTTGAAGCCATGGGAAACAGACAATTTGAATGCACATTTTGTTTGTGGGGTTTTTTGCTTTGGTTTTTGTTGCTGTTGTTTCTGATGGGCCAGAGACAGTTTTCATACTTTATGAGTCTTAAATTGCAGAGGTGTCTTTCTCCTCAAACTTTTTCTCCTGGCCTTTTTCATCCAAAAGATGCATTTTTTGTCACCTTAAAAATGGCTCCTTTCCTCAGCCTCCTACCCCTGCTCTGGATCACAGAACAGCCTCAAATGCAGCAGAAACAGGCTGAGAATGAGAGCAAGCACACAAAGCTCTTCTATAACTGGAACTCTTGGAAGCAGCGAGGACACAGACATGAGTAGTGGTTTGGGGAATTGCCCCCTTCAACTTCTTAATCTACTTTAACAAACCTCCTTATTTCCCCTTGATTTAAGGGACTGTTACACACAGTAGCTCTCAGATACATTAGCCTGTAAGCGAGGGTAGAGAGGATTGATAAATCACAAAAAATGGATTTCACAAGGGATAATTCACATGGGCAGGAGAAGCACGTCCCTTGTGTGTGTCCTGAGGAGAACACAAAGGGAATGCTTCATAAATCTTCAAATCATTTATGAATTAGGTTCTAACTTCAACTGATTTTACAACTGTAAAATGAAAAATATTTATATAAAATAGAATTAACTCTTGTAAAAGCAAGATTGACCTATTTATAAATTTGAGTATCCTTTCACTTCACATCACTTGCAAATAAAAACAATTTCCTGCTCAACTACTGTGCAGCAGCAGTTCCTGAAAATACTCCGCATTTTTTACAGACAAGTTGTGTATATCATAATACCATAGGCAGCAACACAATTATTCTAGCCCAAACCTCAGCAAGACCCTCAGCTTAGCTTTGGTAGAGAAAATTGTATTGTTACAGTCTTTAATAAGTAAACTTCAGTCAGATCTCATTGCCAGAGATTTGTCACTTGAATATCTTTGGATCTTTCCTCACTTTTGAGCTAAAAGCAGAAAAATCATCCAGATCTAGCAAAGCAAAACCCATGAAAAACTAAATTGCAGTTTAACTGGATGCCTATGCTAGATATTTGGCAACACATCGACAAATACGAGGTCTGACTCTTCAACATCTATACACATCATGAAATCATTCTGCCAGTGGTACAGAGTGAAAAGTGGCTATAAAATGCTCCCATATCACAAAGGTAATAGCTCACAGCACAGCAGGTACTAAATCCAGTATTAACTACTTATTGCACAGAGGGGAATGGGCTAAAAATACTTTTTAAAGAGGAACAGCAAGTTCCAATCCCCTTATTGGGGCTTGCCTATAATTAAGACTGGAAAGACAACCAGGAGGGAATCGGCCAAGGAATTGAGCTTGCTCTCATCAGGCTCAGCCACATGCTTGTGATTAGACATTGGAAATAATCCTTTTTGACCCAGTGAAGCTACACCATGTGTGAATCTTTGGGGCTAGCTTGCTTATTGTCATTCCTGGAGACGTGGGAGTGGGAACCAGAAGACTTGGAAAGGACACTTACAATTCTCAATAGCCAAGAAATCCACTCTGTTGTTTTCAGTTGCCATGATTGCTGTGGAAACATCCTGGGTAAAGAAGAGTCAGATCCACAGCAACTGGCTCTCGCATGCAATGGGGCTACAAAGCCTGTGGCATGTTCTGGAGCACCAAGCACAAACTTCACTGGAGCACTGCTGAGCCAGGGGATGTGGCTGCAGTTGCACATACGTGCTTCTGTTTCTGCCTTAAGACAAATTAAGGCAACATTTGGCCCAGATTTCAGGTAGGGCGTCAAATTAGGGGAGATGGATTTGTTCTCTGGACAGAAGACTCCTTAATACAAAATAATATATGTGCACCCATTTATAACAGGTGTTTAATCTGCAACAGCTTTTCTGGCCCGTGGAAATTCTATAGCATTCTTTCTCCCTTGTCACCGTTACAATATTTTTAAATGCTGTTTTTCTTTCCCCCATTTAAAGGAAAACATTTCTCAGAAGCAGTAGTGGGCTGTTAGGGCTATAAAACAAGTTTGCACAGACCTGTAACATGTTGAGCCACAAGACATGACACAGTGTGTTTTATGGGGCAATTAATACTTGCCTTGGGAGCACTGTGAGGTATGAAGCCCTGTCAAACACACCCTGGTATATCCGAATGCAAGTTGTAAAGCTGCATTTTGCTTCTTGAAAAATAAATATGGAATTAGCTTGCTGTTTTTTAACTTGCCCCAGCTAAAGAATGGAACCTTTCCTCCAGGAGCCAAGCTCAGAGTAGAGGAACATCAGGAAGCAACACTAACAGCAGAAGACACCAATTTCTAACCTACGTTTACATTTTGTGGTCTTGATTTTCAGGTTAACATTGTTGCATTTTCCAATACACCCCCACTTCACTGACATAGTCTGTTATGGATCCTCTTCCACAGTTTGTCCTGGATTCTTACAGAGATTCCTCAGAGCATTTCCTATGTACACCCCAGTGCCAGCCCTACAAGTGCAGGGCACAGGGTTGTCACATTATCTGCAGTAGTTACAGCCCTGTTAAAATAGCTGGCCGTGGTGCACATCTGTATTTTATAGTCCTTATTTGAACATTGGCTTGAGCTGTTGCAGGGTTTGGAGAAGGGAGTTGCAGTTTGGCAGGGGGCAACCCTGGAGAGCCTCCCCTCTCCCTGTGAAAGGGAGCCGTGCTGTCAGATTTATAAAGCACTTCAAGCCACAGTGTGCACAGACACAGCAGACTTTTCTCAACTGATTCAAGCTTCCAGCAACAGCCTGACCCCACTGTGCTGCACAGCACCAGCCCCTACCCCTCCTGTGGTATTTTGGGACAGCCCAGCAGGGCTAAAGAGACCTGGAACTACTGCAGCAAGCATCAACTTTTCTTTATAAAGCACATTAAGGAGACATATTACAGTAGCACAGGTAGTACCTCAGCTGAAGCAGGACTTTGTGCTAGGCTCTAGCCATGATCATTTTGTAATGGAATTCAGAAAATGGTATCATTCATCCACAAAAATGGGACTTATGGTGCCAGACTGGGGACTGACCAAAAGCAGGTCTGAAACAGCAGTTTAACTGCTTGAGCCCCAAACCCCTCTGTCTTGAGACTAAGAGCAGCACTTCTCACTAAAGAGGTCCCAGATCTGCTCCAGTGACAGGCACAGGACCACTGCTCCAGCTTTTAACAAGTGAGATACTACTGGTAGTAGCAAGGTTACAAAGACAATACAAGTTTCCAGATAGAGATATTCGTCTCCATTAACCTGCCACCACTGCTCACTAATCACAGTCACATTAAATAGATGTCAAGGAATACCAATTTCTTTGATTTCCAAGGGCCAATTAAAACAAAATGTAGGCATAACAACTCCAGTACTTTTCCATAACAGGTAAGCATCTACATTCCTCCCGCATCCCATCAGACATTTTCACACAAACTGGAGATGACACACTGTGTGCTAAGGAGGTCAAAAACCCAAAGAAAACTGTCCAAGAATATTGAAAACACTAGAGGCATTTGACATAATTTATTGCACTAAAGAACCAGGGAACAGGAAAAGGTTGATGTAATAATAACATTAGCAGGAACTATAGTCCAGGCAAGCCAGTGCTAAATAAAGTGCCAATCAATAGCTCTTTTATTAGTAGGTACAATCAATGTACAGCAGGCAAGCCTGGCCAATTAAGCTTATCGACTGACCAAAGAGTAGCAGGAAGCATTCTTTCCTCAGTTTTGTTTTCCTTTCTGTAAGTGAGAAATGAGCTCCAGTTTTATCACTGGATTCCCACCAAGGCATCTCCAGGAGTTCCTGTAGAGTGGAAACGCTGACAAAAAGCAGGCTTGAGCTATCTTAGTATCCTTTAACCCAGGGTCAGCCACAAGAACCAAAATATTCAAGGGTCACTTACAAAGTAACTTTTTTTCCTAGTGACTGTATGAAGTTAAAATGTTGTTCTTCTAGATGAAGGGGAGAGAACCGGTAAAGGAAGAAAGCACAGTCCCTTAGCAATGCTTAACCATTAACAGTCCTGTAAGACCTTAGGAAATTAAGCCTATTTGTTTCTAATTCCCATGTGCACTGCCTGAACTTCATAAACCTCCCAGTGTGAAGCAATGCCTGTATCTTTCTTAAAAGAAAAAAAAAAAAAAGCCAAACTACAGCTCCAGTAAAAATTACACAGAATTTAACATCTCACATTGTAATGGATGCTGAAAATAACAGGAGCTTTAATATTCAACTGTGCCTAACTGTGCAGATGCAAATAGGATATTTATTCACAATACCCCACTCTCCCTTGCTGCTCTGATCCCCCTTCCTTCGTTATCTCTTTCAAAAGGAAGAAGTTAGAAGACCAGATAAGATGTGGGTTCTCAGCATGATCAAATAAACACAGTGTGGTGGTCACAGGGAAAGAAAACACATTGTTGGAACGAGTGGTAAAGCTTACATTTTACAAAGAATCCCACACAAAATTAGCAGCCCAGATGCCGATTTCCCATTGATGTCAGTTAGATGGGATTGCTGCAGCCTGGCTTCTCAGCAGGAGGAGAGCTGCATCCAGCCCTGCAGTCAGCCAGGCCACGACTGTCTGCTCCTTCAACTTATTATTGGAATTCAGTGAATACGGCAGAGTTCACCAGGTTTATATCCCTTCAGCTCTGGTGCTCTCAGAGCTTTACAGGTATTTGACACCTCAAAAAAGTCAGGGAAGAGGGGAGAGATTCTCAGCATGTTTGACTACAGGCACTACAGGACAGACCGGTTTTCAGCTTCCTATCAGACAGTTCCCCAGCTGTGTCTAATTCAGAAAATATTTCCGTAATCAGCAGAAGACACCTTTAGCATCAGTCAGACAATAAATTTCTAAAGCTACAGGCAAGCTTCTTACATTTACGTTGTTTGCCATTTTCTTCTACCTGCATTTAAAAATTTGACCTAGAAGATTAAAAAGAGCAAATCAAATAACTTTGTATCATATCTAAATGTCACCAAGTTCAGTCTTTCCTGCTGCAACTCAAAACCAGGTCTGATTGCACAGATTCCAACTCCACTTTGTCTTGCCCGACCCTACTTCTAGCACCATGGCCTCAGCTGGAATTCACCATCAGTCACACATATACAAGTTGCTTTTATTCACTAGTCAAAAATCAACTTAACACAGTCACTCATTTACTTGCAGTTTTCCTTGCCTACACTTGTGAGACATTAAATACTGTAACTCCTGGCCCACTATATTATGACAGTTTAGGCTGGAAAACAAGGCAATGAACAAAAGGGAGGATAAAAATGCAAAACAGACATTTCCATTTTGCTTTTTATATGACAGTTCATAAGAGTTTACAGAAGACAAGAAGCTTGACAAGGAGCTTAACTTGAACAGTAACAACCTTGAGGAACAGTATAAAGTAACCCAATTTTTAAAAAGTGTTTCAGTCAACCCCTCTGGCACAGCTTTACAGGAGCTCAAGGGGTTGCAGAGCTTCTAAAAAAAGTCAGTCCTTCAACCAGCTGCAAGAGGAAAATGCTTCTCATTCTGGTTTATTCACTTCCTATTGGCAAATTCCTATTTTGTCCAAAAGAAATTTTTGCCCAGGTTTTTTTCAATTTTTTTTTTAAGAATCCCTTTCATGAATCAGATCTGGCTACCAGTCTCAGAGAGACATAAAGGTGCCTTTTGGATAAAGATGGTTTGCTCTCTCATGTCCCTAAACAGTTTGCACATCAGACACATATTCTGTCCCAAAATATAAAGAGAATTAATGACCTGGGCTCAGTGCTTTACATCAAGCACAAGGCACTTCCAGAGGAAGGTATACAATCCCTATCCATCACATTTCACCAGCAGAGATTTGCTTCAACACTGTGCTGTGCATAACTGCCACAGTAAGAAACTACTCCAGGTGTAGACAAACATCTCTGGAACATCACAGGCATGTGGGGCAGTCAGTCCCAAGCTTTACTCACCTTTCAGAGATGCTCAGTGCCTCTCTCTGCACACCCATCACCTCTCTCATGGGAGACATACAGCAAGGTCAGTTCATGGCTGGGTCTGTCACTGCTGGTCACTGCTGTCCCCAGAGGACAGGCTCATTCCTTCACAAGTGGCTCTGTAATGCAAGAGGACATTCTTAGCTTGGGTTGACTGAATAAATTGGGCTAAATATCAGGCCAAAAGTATTTATCAAGGTAAAGTTTGCCATGAGCTGCACAGGGGACTTCTGTCTTCAAGTTTTGTAAAGCCAAACCCTGATCCTGGAGTACTGCTATGCTTTTGAGACTTAGGGGCTAAGAGATCTCAACTCAAAGCACCAGAACATTCATCACAACACTCCCTTCTAATTCTTAGGTCAGCCAGGGCTCTCACACATTTGCATCTTCTTTTTTTTTTTTTTTTTGTTTAAATACTCCAGCCTAAACCTTGTGCCTGGCTAAAGGAGCTAACCTTGTAACAGATTGGGTAAAGCCAGGTTTGTTAACAAACACAAGGCTTGTTAATATTGCTGAGCAAACACAATATGAAAGAGCATTCCAGGATTTGGGTTCGTTTTTTCTGAATTGGTGAGAGGGCCCTCAAATGTACCCCACATCACAGCCAGAAATGTCTTCTGGACTTCTGTTCAGAAATCTGCCCTTCTGTCAGAAACAACTTGTTTCAAGATGCAGATGAGTGACTACACACTCAACACCATCAGTGAGAAGCTATAAGGATACAGCTGGACACATGCTACAAAACCCCACTCAGTTGTCCAGCAAAATCCTTGTCAAAATTCCCTTTGTGAATCCATTTTAATGAATTAAAAAAAAAAAAAAACCCCCAAACAACAACAACCAGAGATCTCCAAGAAACAAGATCTTCACATGAAGGCACTTCTGTGAGTGTGGAAGGTGGAGCCTCAAAGCTCACCATTCTTCCTCCTACTGTTTTATGTGCTCTGTGTCTCTTCCACTGTTACGTTCCCTTCTGAACTGCACAACAGATGGGAGCAGTTGGTTTTTAAAAGGTTTTTATTTTCTGATTTCAATTTTTCATGTGTCTTTTGAATTTGGCACAATACCATTCTCTAGTGAAGAGGAGACATTGTGTTAAGCTTAATTATCAAAGACTGAAACCCAGCAAGCAATCAATCATTTAGTGACATGCTCATGCTTTCACTGATTTGAAAAAATATTTTTTTGTGGCTATTGAAAAAAGAAAAACTGTCAGAGACAAAAACAAAATCACTCACTTTGCAGCATATCAAAATATCAAAACTGTAGGGAGATGAGTGAAGAATGTTCATTTGTTTTTTCTGAAACTAAATCCAACTCTTTCTGGCATGTGAGCCCGGAAGTTGTGTAAGATGTGTTTTACTGTAAACATCATCTTTCTGTCAAGGTTTGCCTTATAATTCAGGCTGAACAGTCACAAAACTTGTTCCTTAATGACTTTTCCAAAGAGTCAAGGTTGCTTTGTTCTTTAATTTTCTTTAGTCTTTCTACACATCCCCCCCCCCTTTTTTTTTTTACTGCCAGATAAGTGCTCTGGCAGCTGCATTCCTGGGGAACACTGACATCCAGTGGAGAGCTGGGGTCATCCCCAGAGCCCACGCAATGGCCCCCAAGTCAGCATCTCCCCCCAGAACTCTGAACTGCTGTAGGAGAAGCCTTGAATTACAAACTCTGAGCACCAACCACATACAGCAGCTCAGCTCAACAACCGCCTGAGCCACCTTCATCTGCAATTGTTATTTTGTCTCCTAAATTCTCATAAAGGTGATCACACTCCGGGCCCTGTTATTTCTAGTGGTTTACACATAAAGCTTAAATGTGGGGTTTTGGGTGGGTTTTTTTTCAGTTGAGGAAATGTTGAAAGAAAAACTGCTTTTATCCACTGACCAGCAACTCCACCATGCTTGCTTGTTTTTTCAGTGATACAGGATGACAAGTCCCATGTGTTTAAACAGCACTGCATTTCAAATGATAGTGTATAGTCAACAGTTAACACTGTTTTTCTTTGGAGAAACAGTCTCTATAAGGTCACTCTGGTGTTATCACCTAGAATAAAGGCATCTGATATCATTAGCCTGGTCCCAACCACTACGTAGATGCATTTGCAAGTTTATGCAACAAAAACCTATCCAAATAAAAACATCAGACCAAACTTAGCCTGCAAAACAGGTCCACAAAACCTATATAAAAGTGGCATTGTCTTGTTGCTTTGCAATAGCACCCTAGATTCATCCATTCTCCCTTTGATACCCTGCGCTGTTGAGGAACACAGTAGATACTGCTACAGCAGAGGACAACAAAAATCATGGTGCTGGTGCCGTTGTCTCCAAACCAGGGTAGGTTCCAGTTTGAAGAAAGATCAGCTGCACTGGAAGCCACAACCAAGAATCCTGTTTCACAAGGAAATGGTTGATGTTTCTAAGCTAGTTTTCTTTCTGCACTGCAATCCAGCACAGAACTTCAACACAGAGCATCCTACCACCCCAAAACGGGACATACTCACCCCATTATAACTGCAAGGCTAACCACAAGCCTGAGCTGTGAGGGAACTTGAACCTTGGAGTCCCATATCCCAGGAACATCCTTGCAGCTGTTTGGGGTGAACAGCCCCATTTGCTCCCTCCCTTATTTCAGACTCAAGACACTCTCAGACAGATCCATTATCACAAAAGCTTTCTCTCATTGCATCAATATTTCCAAAGAAATCTTTTATCGGATGTCCCCAGCCAGCTCCAATTGACTGCATTTACCTTCTAACCAAGAAACAAGCCACACTGTGCTCTGCTTCACAATATGTAATGTTAAACCAACTCCAAAAGTTGTTTTAAAAATCCTCCAGATTTACATGGGTAAAAATGAGATCAAGTTGTGTCACATGTTTCTTGGCTTGCTGTAGTACAAATAACAGTGCAGTTATATCCTCTGCAACCCACACTGAGAGAGCATATGCTCCAAATGGTATCCTATCACGAACAATACTTCAGGACAGCCTAACCACTATCACATTTTCTTCAGAAGGATTTGTGTGTGTACTTAAAAATAGCAGCAGGGAGTGGAGACACTTTAGAAAGATGTACCAAAACCCTGTTAAGCCAAGCCTCTGCTCAAGCACTTTCCACAGCTGGGACCAGGGAACATGCCAAACAACCAACCTTTGTCTTCCAAAAGTAAGAGTCCCTGCTCCAAAGGTGAATAGGAGATACCTGTTTACTCATGAAGGCATGACAATAAAATTGTAAGTCTCCACCAAAGCTTATACTATTTTAGCCTATTTTTCAAAAGAATATATAAAGATTTTGAGTGCTGTGACACGTTTTTCTCCCTGTAGCGAGCCTGACTATTTCTGTCTTATCAAGGCAGGATCTCTCTTTACTCTTTGATTTTTGATACACAGGTTAAATAGTAAAAAATTACCTTTTTCTTAAAAATCAGTTTCTCAGTGCATCCTTCCAAAGGAAATAATAGTGGATAGCTCTCATCTCTACAGCTAACAAACTATGTGGTTTCTTTTATGAGCTAAATGAAAGGAACATACAAAATAATCGTTATGGATTTGTATGAAATTACTGGGTATGGAATGCAGTAAATCCCCAAACAAGCTTTAACTATAGCTTGTAAGATATAATCATCAGGTAAAACTGCAGACTCTCCTTTTGTAAGATGCAGCAGAAACCTAATATTTTATCGGAAACCTTGATTTATGTTTAATAGCTCTGCTACCTACTAAAAAAGATCTTGTATTAGCAAATGGGTACAGATCCAGTCCATTAGCTTAGGACAACTGAAAAACTCAAGGGTTTTGTGAACTAATGCAATAAAATATCATTAAATACTGTAGCATGACAAGACAGACAGAAGGTTTGAGTTGAAAGTCAGGAGAAGTGTTTGAAATGAAGTAAAACGTACAATAGATATGTTTAGGTACATCTGGCTTACATTTGCAGTAGGTCGTCAGAGGACCTTAGTGTCTGTGATGTAAATGAATAACAGAGCCCTCAACAATTTAACTGTCATCAGTATAAATGCTTTAACTGGCACAGTAAAGCAAAGCTCTGGGCCTCTTTCTAAATCTCCATAAGCTCCTGGTCTGAATTATAAACTGGGGCTGCATTACCTGAAGATGAAAGCAGCCAGGTCAATTCACTTAAAACCAGAGAATTACCACTGCAAAGCTGTGATGAGCAGCTAAGGAGCACGTGTGTGTGTGTGTATGTGTGGTTGTGTTTTTAATGTACAGTTTCACGGAGACAAGAGAAACGTCTGACTGTGCAGTGATTCCAAATCCAGACCCAAAGGTTTGGTCAGAAGGGAGGTAGCCATTTGATTTTCAACTACTTGAAACTCATAGACTGTAAGGCTAACCATAAGCCACCAGATATTAGATCTCTATCAAGAAGAAGAACACAACTGCAAGGAGAGAGTTGCTTCTGTATCAGCTGCTCCAAGCCCACTGTTTGCAAACATTTCCCTATCAGGCAGCACCCTCCTGCTGAAGAAGTCTGACTACACAAGCTCTGTCACTGACTTAGAGGGCTTTACTCAAATCCTCTCTCCTTCCTCAGGCACACTTCCTCCACCTTCTTTCAGCCTTCAGAGAGCAGGAATTACCTCCCCACGTGCCATAGCGTACATGACACCACCACCACAGACCCCAAGTCACAATACACCACATAACCAACAGCAGCCAGGTCTAACTCCCCTCCACTCCTCTCACTTACCTTTGACACACATTTCAAAGCCACTCTTCCCACACAAATGTCCAATAGCAAAGAGGAAGACAAAACTGAGTGTAAGATTCCCAAGGCACACAAAACCCAAGCAGGCTTCACTTCTTTGAAAATTTTGTGAGTTAGATATACTGAACAGTTTATTTGACAAGTAAAGGCAACTATACTTAGCTGTGAAGGCAGAGATCACATTTACTGCAATGTGGCCAAATAAGCATATTGCCACCATAACCTTCTGGGCTCAAGATGAAATTGTTACCCTCCCCTCCAACAAACACATAGAATGTTCACTTCTATAATAAATTCCAAACAAATTAATGGATTCCAACATGCATCATCAAATTTATATTTCCTCCTCCACAGAGTCCTACCCCTGTAAGTAATCCTTAAAATTCGTCATGAAGCTTTCAAAACAATTTATGCAAACAAACATCAAGCAGAGCTATTTGTATTGGCAGCACATTTCACTTAACAACCTACAAAAAGGAACAGATGGTCTGAGCTCTGGAAACAGCTACAAAGAAAACAGTAGGAGCAAGTCCATCAGAAGCACTTTTTTCCCCCCAATTTTGTGAAGATTACAGACTTGTTCTTGTTTATTTCTTTGATTAGGCTGTTATTTTATGTACTCATGAATCCTTCTCTTGCATTTCATGGAACAAATCCACCAGAAGCACATTCCCCAACTGTGCATAGTTACAGAAGCACTGCTTTAAGAACTGAACTATCTGTTCCTCACTGATTCAGGGCTCTCTAAAGTGCCAGGGAAGAAAGCAAAACAATGTGCAGATGTTGTACAAGGGATTGACAAATTTAAGGCAAAGCCCTCTCAGCAATTCATAGTTCTCTATCATTTTGCCCACCCCTTGGTCTCCAACATTAAAACAAAAAAGGGAGCTGATTCACACGGTCACATCAATTACAGATCACTCAGTGCTATTACTAGTCTTGTAAGATGTGATGGTCTCCCCCTTCCCCTTTTCTAGGGGGACCTTCATCTCATGAAGATGAGTGACAGGAGGCCCAGCCTGAGCAGGGTGCTATGGCACAAGCACAGAAGGAGCAAATAACTAATACCTACAGCACAACAAGGAGGGGCTGCACAGCTGGTCAGGAGCTTTGCTTATGCCCATGCCAGGATCAGAATACTCCTCAAGAAACAAGACGGCCACAGCTGCTTGGTACATTGCAGGAAGCAATCTAACAAGCAAATATATTTTGTTAATAGTAATAGTTTGTTAATATTTGTTAATAGTAATAGTTACTCTGAAGTAAATCAGCAGGGAATAAAATGGAAATGAAGCAAAAATCACCCCAATGACATCATTTAATGGAAATATGTTTTCCCTGTATTAAAACAAGTTAGAAAAAGTTCTTAAAGGAAATAAATACAATACTCAACCATACCTATTAAAAAAGAAAAAAAGTCTATCCCTGATCACAGTAATCATAATTTCTTATTACTACCACCATCAATAAAGTTGCTGTCAGGTTTCCCAGTATCTGTGCTTTCTTCACGAGGATTCACATGAATTCATCTGCAAATACTCTGACCCAGACCTGGATTTAAGTGGAACAACATTAAGGACAGCCAACATGCTTGCACAGCTATCAGCCCACCAGCCAAAAACATCCTCCTGGAGGCAAATTAGTACCCTAGAGCTACACAGGGATGAATATGGACCATGATGTTAAAAAGAAAAATAAACAAGGAATGAAGGACTTCTGACCTTCAGGACAATCATAACATCTTGAATTAACAAAAAAAATCATTCTGAAGGGCATTAACTAGGGTGGAGACAGAGGTCAGTTTGGAAAGGTTTGGTTTTGAGAAGTGAAACCATGTTAAATTTCAGTGGAGCAAAATCAAGGACAAAGCAGACCAAGCTGACAGCTTAATAGGACCTTTGAGCATGACAGTTGAATAAAATTCGTTCCACACAAGACTATAATTTCGTGTTTCATACTCTTGTTAGTGAAGCAATTTCATATCAGGATGACTTCAAAGCTGTTTTCACTGGCCCCCTTGGCCATCTGTGATGGCCAATCCCTACATACCAGACATGTCTTCTGCTGGACCACTGCACAGGCAAGCAACTAGCCCACTCCTGAGGAACAAAGCCAAAAACATCAGCACCACTTTCTTCCTTACGTAGCACCACAGATTCAAGCTTTTCTTTTTTGAAGTGAAATACAGCTACTTGCTGAGGCAAAAGCCCAGGCAGACAATGTATATCCTTTCAGAGCAGCTTTTCCCATTACTCATCTGGCAGCAGGAAGAGGAAAGCAGACTCAAGCAGATGATAAAGTTAAACTAACAGTGCTGTTGAGCAAAAGGTGTCTCAAGGAAAACAGCTGGAGAAGAGTATCTGGACAAGCTTTGCCATACAGACGTTGCTCCTAAGTTCTACTTGTAAAGAAAAAAGTAAAGAAAATGCACAAGCTGATTTTTTGGGACTTGAACTGTCTGACTGCAGTTTAAACCAATTTGAGAGTAGGTACAACTCTGAGTTCACCATCTGACCCTGAAACATGATACCCAAAGTGAGCAAACAGTTTGAAGTTCACTTCAGATTTCTTCATTTGGAGGATTACGATGAAGCATTTCCTGAGATGTCATGCTTTAAACAGCTAATGGCATGTGACAACCAAGTGCTTTTACATTTTACATCTAAAGTTGCAAACACTTGGCCTCTCCCCCAAGCAGAGAAATACGCAGCAGCCCCAAGAGCTCGAAATCTGGGGCCTCACCAGAGTCTCCTTTTACTTTAGCGGGCACTGGATGCAACCAGGAGTTCACTCACTGCAAGTGGAAAAATCTTCTTTACAAATACCTCTCAGAGAGAGGCCACAGGGGCTGCAGTGGGACCATGGCACTGCAGGAGGCAGAGAGACACTGACTGCCCACAGCACAGTAACACATCGAGCCTGGGCCACCCCAGCCTCCCAAAACAGCTGGTTTATGCCTTTGCCCACTTTTTCCATAAGATGCACATGGAATGATACAAAAAGCACCCACCAAATCACAAGACAAAGCAGAATTTCAAAGGCACAAGTGGAAGTAAATGCTCAGACCCTCTGGTGACCTCCCCCACGTGCATCTTAAGGATTTTGGAGTTGATCAAATAAAATGGCACCATCAGGTGAAAAGCTGCCATTTCACACGTTTCCCCAGCAACTCCATAGGCTGGAGGTCAGCAGGGCCACTGGGTTTCATGGAGCACAAGCCTTTATAGATCAGAGCTCTTTCCAGGGAAGGCTACAAGTTCTGGAAGACTTGAAAAGCATATGTACTATGTATACAAACAAAAATAAAATATTTCATTGACAACCAGTGAAATTCTTGGTTTGGTTTCATCCCTATTTTAGTTTGCAAACCTGCCTGTTTGTACTGACATATACTTTGAAGTCAGCAATATAATTTCTGAACTGCTCTAGCCCCAAGAATCACACTTAATTACTCCATGATACTAAGCAAGAGGCATCACAACACACAAAGCACCAGAACCCAGCTGCTGACTAACCCATGCCCTGACACTGCTTCTGGGTTTTGCTAAGAACACTAGAGCCAAACTAGTCTCATGAAAAGTTTAAAAATTGAGATGCTTGCTATTAAGCTTCAAGTTTCCTTCTACTGTAGAAATGCTGCTTCAGCTGAATTTGGTGGAATTACAGGAGCTGATTAGGTTAACCACTGACTGTGTTTCCTGGAGGGCATCTGAGAACGTGTCCTGACCCAAATTATTTAATCTTGATCCATATTTGAACCATTTAATTTTAAGCTCCATGTATCTCCAAGAAACAAAAAAGGTAATACAAACTTCAGAGCAGCTTTTAACTCTGAGAGGTAGCAAGGCTCAGGCCACAAACACAATTGCTCCCAGCCATCCAGGGCACCAAGAAACAGCCTTGCTGCTCCTGCTCTGAGTGGAAAACTTTGCAAGAGGAGGTAGTAGAGGGAGGGGATGGGTCTGATGGCAGCTGGGCACAAGCTGGCTGTGCTGCAGAATGTTTTGGTGTCAGGCAAGCTTTGAGCTTCAGGGAAATTTCTGACCAAAGGAGAAAAGAGAGGTGAAGGAGCTGCGGCAGGCTCAGGAATCACTCCCTGGGTATGTGAACTCACAACCTGGCCCCTTTCTGCCAGGAGAGAGACCAGACTGAGGGTCCCTGCCCTGTCCCATATTATTTATACCTAGTCAAATATAAAAATTGACTCTCCAGATTCAACCATAAGCTCCAGCCCGGCCCCAAGACATTTCCCAATAAAAGCATCATTAAAAGAACTCCAATTACTTTGGTTTGGGATGTTATTTGTCAGACTGAAGGCAGCCAGCCACACTGTGTCAATAATAATGAACTTGTTAGCCTAGAAAGGATAAAATATTGATTGACTTGCTACTTGCTCACACCTTTAAACAGCTTGCTCAGTAACAGCATCGGATGAAAATACTTCAACCTTTGCATGAAGGGACTTTTAAACAGCACAGGAAGCCTGCAAGAGTATTCCTAAACCACACAATGCAGCAGCATGCAAAACTACCCTCTGCATCTCCTGAGGCATTCAGCGAGACAGCAGAAGCTGCATAGCTGTGCTAGCAGACACCTCCCACACCTAACCAGCCCAGGGGACAAGCACCATTTATTAATTCAGGCCAAACAGCCCTGGACCTTAGCTGTAATCACAGGGATGCATTCACAGAGGTTTCAGGTGGTTTTCAACTGCTCAACATCATGCCATGTACCTTAAAACTGAAATGCTTGATTTATCTCAGGACTCAGTTCAGCCTCAGAGAGTTTAGCCCAGATATTTTACTACCAACAACACACAAGAAAAGTCCAGTTAAAGTGTAACAGTGTGAGCTTACCAGCACTGCAGAGTAAAGGCTGCATGGGATGCTACAGCACATCCCCAGCAAGCTTTGGACACCTCTTCTCCTCCATCCCCAGACAGAGGGGTAACATTTACAACCTCCAGCTGAAGTCAGTGAACAGGAGAGGGTTCACCTGGGCAGCACCACCCCATCCCAGCCTTCCTTTCCTGACAGGATGCCAAAGTATCCCAAAACTGAGAACCTGTGCCCAGGCCCCTCCACTCCAATGCCATTACACACTGCTTTTAATTATACCCACACAGCATAAATCCCGAATACACTGAACCTATTTCAGTAAGGGACAGTAATTTTCAGTCTTCCCCCCACAGTCTCTAACCTCAGCTGAGCAATTCTGAAAGAGCCACGTCCTGGTGAAGCAGCCAAGCCCTCTCCCATACACTCCTGACCTACAGATATGCTTAATATGTTAATTTTTGTTTTGCTTTCAGAACAAAACCTGCCTTTTAAATAAAATTTTAACAGATTCTAAACCAGAAACACTGCACTCCCCTGAGGCATTAAAAAATGCAAACTGAAGACTTCCCATGTGTCGGGGTTATTACTTATTTCCTTCTAAAAACAGAAGAAGTGTTGCAACAGTTGTAATGCTCCAGCTCACTAGGCCAAGAAGATGTTTTCTTTCTGCACACTCATTAACTATAGTGTGGAACTCAATAACTGTTCTAATTTCCTACCTTAAATGTTTTTCTTCCCCCCAGTTTTCATTTTATGCTTCACATTTACATAGGACTACACTCCACCACTTACCTTGAGAGTCTAGTTGCTGTCAAACACAATAAAAGGAAAGGAAAGTGTCTGGAATCACAGAAGCTTTAGTGTTGAAAATTTTAATTTAATCTCTAGAAATGAATTTAAGCACTCAAAGCTTTCTTTGTCAGCCACAGATGAGAAACTGATACGCTTTGAAGGCAAGCAAATGTTTTTTTAGTCGAATCTCTCAAGTAAATATTTATGTTAGATATAGTAACAGATGTTATTTCACACCAAAAATTAAATACCAGCTAGCTCTTAAATCTGGTGCAATGCCATGAAACTCTTGAGGGGCACAGTTGCCCACAGTAGGTGCACTGTAATGAGGCTGAGCTCCAGGATGGTTCCTGAGCCTCAGCTCCAAACCCAGAGCATCAGTCAGGCTGCTGCTGTGGCCTCAGGAGTCCTTGGGTGAGCCCAGCCCAAAGACAGATTGGTGCTGTGGCACAGGGAGGAATTACCTAACCACGCCACACTGCTGCTGCTTCTGCAAGCTGCTCAGGGCCAAAACACTGATTTGTCTCTGGTTTGCAAGGACACAGAGCCCATGAAAGAGAGAAGAAGGCCCAGCATGGGAAAGGGAAGGAACAGGACCCTCCATGCTCTGGGTAGCCCAGAAGCTTCCCCAGCTCAGGCTGGATTTTGTGTGCCCCTCCATGGGTGACACGATCTGTGTGCCAGCACTGCCCTGTGCTCTTTGAAGCCTTAAAGGTGCAAAAGACATAGCACACTGAATTTAATTTATAAGAACATACCAACATTTACACACCTGAGGCACAACAGTGCAGATCTTGCATTGTGCAGAACCATCCCGAGTCCAGCCTGGACACGGGACACCAACAGTGCAGATCCAGCAGCACGAGCTCCCAAGGGCAAGCACTGTGCTCCCAAGGGCTCTAGCAGAGATCCCCCGTGCAGCCCCACTGCAGGGCCAGGCAGGCTGCAGCTGCTCTGGAGCTGCTCTGCAGCACAGGCACAGCACCAGCTCCACCAGCACACTGACACCCTGCAAGAGGTGATAGGGCAGGAGCAGATGTCAATGCTAACTTTTTTTCTGTAACTATCTTATTTGGCTAATTGCACAATCACCAGAAGGCTTCAAAGCGTGCCAAAGAGTGGGATAATGACACTTCATGGGTGAAAAGGCCTTTCATTTATCTTTTTCCTCTAATAACCACTGAGGATGAACCATTATCTTACCATCTTGCCCTGCCTCGCTGTGTCCTAATGCATGTATTTAACAAGATTACTTGGAGTATAGCATAAGGGATGCCTAATAAGGCAGGAACATTAATTTTGAAAGTCTCACTTTATCTCTTATTACTGCAATATTTTTGCCTGTTGTGTTGGCAGAGCATGAGGGCTGTAAACCAGCAGGGCTGGGCAGTGGGATTCCTTTACTCCACTTGGAGCTGCTTCACTGCATGTAATGACAATACTCTGTTTATACCATGTTGTAAAGCCTGTTTTGGATAAGGCCTTTGTAAGTCATTCCAAAATGGCAAAAAGGAAAAGGAAAGTTTGGCTGCAACAGCCAAAGCAGGAGAGGGAAGGGATAAAGGAAACATTCTTAGAAACCATTTGTACCTAGCACAATGCAAATACTCAGGCTGGGGAATGAAGCTGAGGCACATTTCCTAACTGGTGTGGTGGTACCCAGGGGGCCAGCAAGCCTGAAAACACACCAGAGTTGACAACAACCACCCAGCACATAGCAAATCTTTGGCCCAAACTTGTAGTTGCCCATGAACAATCCCACTGAACTGTTAAAGCTAACACCACCTGCTCAAAATCAGGACAGATTTCAAACAAAACTTAGTAAGACAGAATTACTGTCTCCATCTGTCCTGTCCAAACTGGAGGGCAAGCAGCAGCCTTGCTGCAGTTTCTGCTGGAACAGATAATGAAAGCCCACCAGCAGAAACACTGCAGTCAATCAGACAAGTTATTTAAGCAAGCAATGCTCACAATCCCCTTTCACTCTGAAGTGCCTTCAAGATGGGAGAATTTTTCAGCAAGATGATGCAATTACAAAAGTACATTAGATCACAGATTCCCATGCTGCAAAATAAGGCACATTCGTACTATTGGCAGACCATCATAATATTTTCCTCTGTTTATCAGGATAACAAAACAGAATAAAGCTTCTTAAACACAAAATTAAGCCAGAATTCTAGCAAAAAGGGGTTAGGAATAGTGCTGCATCTATCAATGAAGAATACAAGCATACATTTTCAAAAGAAAGACACATCCATAGTATTCTAAATACAATAAGTATTAATTAAATCATTATTAACAATCAAAATTTAATTTCTGTCACTTTTTGATATCTTAACTAAAGGCATATTTGCAATACTATTATAACGAGTTACAGTTCAAGCAATAGAGCTGCTTGCAATAATTCAGAAACATGTACACTTTCATATGAATATATCATGCCTAACTAATGAGATTGCTCATTTCATAACTTCAGTTCCATTTTTATTATTTCATAAAACTGGAAGTCCTTATCCATTTTATGAAAAACACCTTTGTGAAATTCATTAAATAAGCATAAAAAATTCATTAAACAAGTGAATTGCATTCATGGCTGCTTTGATGCAAATGCCCTTTAAGCAATGTAAAACTCCATATTGATTTAACCTTTCATGTTCTGATATTTCCATGTGGAGATATATATATAAATATATATATAAAAATCTTTATTCAAGGAATGAAATTAAGTGCTGATCCCTTGATCTCCAGCCAGGGTGAGGTAGATTGGTCAATTTAAATAGTCATTGCTGATCAGCAAACAGCTGAGTTCGTATTAAAACAGAGCACCAGTATTTCTGTATGCCTTTGCTGGCAAATAAATACACATATAATATATTGGGCCAAATCAATATGATGCCTGAAGTTTCCTCTGTAGCAGAAAGTCAACCCAATATTGGCTAAGTCTTGTGGGACTAGTTATAACAAGCTCATGCTGGTGAGGCAAAAGGCAGATGAGCAGAGGGTGAGCTGCTCATTCTCACCGCCCCTGAAAGCTGCTGCAAACAGCACAGCCAACAAGCCAAGGTCTGCCTCAGCCTAACCTGGGGCAGGTGGCACATGGGGAGCTGCCAAACTGAAGGAGCAACTCCATTTTGTTGGGGTCACTCTGCATCCCTTTGGTGCTTTCAACAGTCACTTGTCTCACTAAATTCCACTAAAACCACAGTCCTATCCCAGTACTTATGGCAATGTGAAGAGTGAAAGAAATTACTAATCCCTTATCCAAGAGCCATTTCTTCTCAGTGTTCCCAATGCACTGTATGACAGAGAGGATAACATGAGAAAGATGCACCTGCAACAAATACATCTGCTACTGAAGATGTGCATCTGATTGGACTTGAATTTGTCATGGAATAATGTACTTTTACTCCTCCAGTCATCCTAAAACTGTTGTTGAGAAGCAATAGTTTCCTCAAAAGGCTTATGGTAATCTAACTGCAGCATCCAGTGCATTCCAAAACAACCACACCCAGAGCTGGGGGTCACACTGGATGGCAGCAGAGTGAGGCACCAGCATCTCACCCTGCCACAAACCCATTCTGGCAAGCACCGAGTCAGAAGGCACCATGCAAACCTGTGCCCTGAGGCTTTCAGCAGTCCCAGGAGGTCACAGCATTCCAAAGACCCTCTCCACTGAGCCCGGCCTGAGGTGTGACAGTGAGAGATGAGCAGGCCCACTTAATGGTGGGCTGCTCCTTTCTGCTGTGCTTCATATCCACGAGTTTCAACAAAGAGAATTTAATCAAACACTGTTTACATGAAGGGGAGGGTAACATACCACCCTTACAGCTTCCCAAAGTCCATGTTTCAATGATGCCACTCCTGAATCACCTTCTACAGCCCTTACGTGCCTCATTTTCCTTCCCAGGTGCCTCTCCTGCACACTTCCTTTTCCCTCAGCTCATTTTTCTCCAGCAAACTGAGCCAGAAACAACCCTATTTCCATTTCTAACCATTTAAATTACAAACAATAATTTTTACACACCAAAACAGGTCTTTAACTCTCATATTTCCCTCCAAAGTACACCCAGACATCCTTATTCCCAGTAAGCTGAGCCAAACAAAACAAATCATGTCTCTAGGCCAAGCTTTCCAGGAGTTAAAAATAAGCCCCAGAGTATTAAAATAAACTTCAAAAAGAAAACAATAAAATCAGAAAATATTTTTAAAGTATCATCATTTTTAAAACTCTCCCCAATTCTTAACCAATGTTCCAGAAGATGCTGTTTCAAAAAGAAAAAAAAGTTATGACCTTTTTCCCCAAAGAAAAAAGAAATCATATTGAAAAGGAGCTTTATAATAAAGGAGTTTCAGCCTTAAATCACAGAATTGCATAAGCCAGCACAGCACAAAGCTGCTCCCACTTCTATCATCACAACAGTGAACAAAAAAGAGATGAAAACATCCTCACTTCCCACTTTTGTACCTCCCAACCCCCAGACAGTAACTGCTCCTCAGCCAGCTTCCCCTGCCCCAAAGGGTATCTGCCACAGAAAAAGCCCAAAATAGTACTTGAAGCCATTTAACTTAATCATTATTAGGTTTTAGTTCAGACCTCCCTTGACACCATTGGCCAACAAGAAGGCCCCCAGGTACCCTGCAAATTTTGAAGCATCAACAAGTCTTACGAGGGCACATTTCCACCTGCAGCAAGATTTAAAACTGGCCTTGTAATAATTGAAAGAGGAAAAAAAAAAAGGGGGATAAAAACCTTGGGAGCTTTTTTCACAATTACTAATTTAACAGACAAATAATGTTTTATTGATAGTTCCAATAGTAAATTTGCCTTCCGTACATACTGCTGCTGATGCCTAACATAAGATGTGCAAGAAGAGAATCTTGTGCCTAAGGCTTTTTCAGGATAATACAAAACAATTCAAGCAAGAGCTCTCCCATAGAGCCCCACTCTGCAAGGGCTGCCCCTTGCCTTTCCAGCTCAGAAAAGGAGCACAGCATTTCTGCACACGTGCTGCCATCAGCCTCCCCACTCAGGCAGGCACAAACTCTCACAAGTGTCAGTCCTGCAGGTTTAGTCAGAAAGTAGATTTTAATTTAAGAAGATAACTGGTCTGACAGTACCCTGACTTCTAAAATTTGACTGTCTGCATGCTATTGGAAATAGAGGTACAGACAACAGAGAGCCTATAACACAAACAACACGCTCATCTGGAGCAAGGTGAGTTGGCTGGGATATAAAATTACTTCTGTATATTTTGGGAAAAAAATATTATCCTTAAATTTTGCAAGTGAATGAGCAGATCTGGAGTGCCTCAAGGTCAGTGTGACAAATCCAGCTAAAAGTCTGCCTGGGAGCTTCCAAGACCTCTGACTTGTGCAATCACCACGCTGAAACATCACACCTTGGTCAAAGAGATGTTGCCAGAGATGCCAGCGACCCTCCCTCCTCACACACACAACTGCAACCCAAGCACACAGTCCCAGCTCAGCTGTCCTTCGAGAAGTTATTGCAGCTGCAAATAACCAGGGTGCTGTTAATCTGCAAACAGGGCTTTCTGCAGCCTTTCCCTTGCATTTAAATCAGTTTCACTTGAGAAAAAAAAAAAAAATCTGTTTGTTTTAGCTAGGCTAACTAATCAGTGATGTGTTTGGCTGGAAACCTGTTATGTTTTGCTACTTTATCATGTTGCTATTTCCATGTTCAAAAGCTAGTTAAATTATTTACGCTACACTTCATATATTGTGTACAACACTTGCCTTGACACGAACAGCAGCAACTGCAGAGCCAGTTTCCTTGAGCCAGTGCTCCAGAGTAACAGAGTGCTCTGCTCTGCAGGAAATGACCCATTCAGAGCCTCAGCTCTCATCCCTCCCCTCCTGTCCCAACCAAAAAATAAAAAACCCAAAAAAACCCCAAAAACAACAAGAGACACATAGACACAAATCGGCGTCAAAGTTTCAAATAGAACTGTTAATTTAATTCTGAAGAATATTACAAAACACGGAGTATTAAAGGAATAAGCTGAGCATTAGCTCAGCGTAAGAGCCTACCTACATCTAAAATTCACTGTGAATGATAAATTGCTTTCAGCCAATAACATCCAACATTATTTTAAAATGTATATTATAGAACATGTACTTCAAGAGGCTCTGTGAATATTTTATTATACCATCCTGATCATTTAGACTGTGATATACATCTCATTGTACTTGCACTCCCTTTTAAGCTATGGTTTGATTTCCTCCCTGTCTTTTTATTTATTTAAATCACAACTGAGTTGAATTACCATTTCTTTGCTTATCAGCAACCAAATTGAACAGAGTTAAGAAACCCTGAAAATTCAGAAAGAACTTCTGTGGTCAGAAAAACAAACCTCCTCAGGTACCTCAGAAGCCTGAAATCACACTCTAGTGACCAAGGGAGCACATCCTTCCCCAGTCCTGCTGTTTTGAAATATCACCCAGCAGCATTTAAGGAAACACAATTTCTTTAAATGTGAGGGGGTAGTGTTGCAGCAGGATAGGACTCCTACACCTCTGCTGCTGCAAAAGCTAACACCCATTTTTCTGAGATCCACTATGGACACTCTGGCACAGAGGAAGCCATTACTGATGTTTTCACCTGACAAAAAAATCAGCAGCCACCTCTGCAAGCTGGAGTGTGGATTTTGAGTTGCACCTCACTTTCCACTGCATTCCAGCTGCCTCTGGCATTCCCCCACTAAAGCAAGGGCTGCATGCAGTGACACAGGCAGGAAACCACACACACTCCAAGATAACTCCAAGCAATGGCCATCTCCAGCAGACCCAATGGTGCCTTCCTGGGATGCCAGCAGAAAATACCATGGTACTCTACACACACACTGCAACACAGCTTGTGCCTAAGGAGTTCACAGCTTCATTTCCCTTCTCTGTATTTTGGTATATTGAGAACAATAACTTGTACATAAAGCAGAGCAGGGGTCACAGGCTGGGAAAGGAGATTATAAACAAAGCCTTTTGGTATAATATTACACTTTCCATATTGATAGTAAGCTCACAAGCTGCTAAGTGCCTTATTGTATATTACTATTAAAACTCAGTTAAGAGGAGTTTTACTGAATCAGGTCAGGGCTGAGTGATCCCTCCAGTTCAAGCCTTGATATCGTACAGGTCTTGTGAATTGAGTCATAGATATCAAGAAACATTACAAGTCAAATCAATATTTTACAGCCTTCGCACAGACCATAGTCTGAAACTCTATCAGCATGGTGTTCTGAACAGAAGGATTTGCAGGAGCTAAAATAATTTACATTAATAAGGCACTGACCCATGCAGTCCTTAATGATCATTTAGCTTTGGCAATACTTCTAACCACTATTGAGCTGCTTGGGAGTTGTGGGTTTTTTTTCAGTAGAAAACTCCTACATCAGATTAAGGACATAAGCAGTAACCCAACCACAAGGCTTGGTTTTGTTTCATGTAAATTCATTCCTATTATATAAACTGCCAAATTAAGAAATGAGGTATTTTAAACAAAGAGGTTAAAACACAGCCACAAAGACACAAACAAACATCATAGAAATCCTTAATTCCATTTCTTGCCTTGTTTGCTTATTGAAGTGCCATATGTTTCTGCAAGTGCTATGAAAATATCATAAGATCATAATTATAAGGTTTGTTGAATTATAGAGTAAAGAAGCCACTTATTTACATTTAAATATGAACAGTGGTAATTGAAATGTCACATGTTTCTCTGTTCTTGACTCCAGAAAAATATTTATCTACCAACAGCTTGATGTGCTTTCAACAATGGCCTGGATTCATGAAAGGGATTGTTACTCACATCACTCTCCTCTTTGATTCATTTTCCCTTATGATTTACAAACTCAAATGGGGGCTCCCGAAGTCCTCAGGCACTGACGTAGCCATGAAGACGTGATGTAAACAGTTACTGAAGACTGTTACTAAGTTGGCCTCCAATAATTATTTGACCTGGCAATGTGAAGCCCTGCAATAGCTTTAGGGATTCAATTTTAAATCGACCTCATTGAACAGATGCAAAAAACAACTGCAGATGCATTTAAACTGATCAGCTCTTGTTAAAGTCTGGTAGCAATCACATCCAAGTCAAGCTGATGCTGAGTACGCACAGAGACGGTTACAAGATTAAAATTAAAATTGCAATACTTGAACTCAGGGAGGGCACTGCAGCCCTGGGCACGTTCTACTGTGCCAAACTCACCTATGAGACCTAAAGCTTGACACCTCTTACAACACCACCACTGTCAGCAGAAATAGGTTCAGTTCCACTAAGCTGAAGAGAAGAGCAAAGGCCCAGTTCCACTAAGCTGAAGAGAAGAGCAAAGGCCCAAACCAGAGGAAAGCAACTCGTTATGAAGAGCACATCACTCAGACCCACACAGCAGAGAGCAGCCAGCCCTGGGAAGGCAGGAGCCAATAGTGTTGAGTAATTTTATTTTTGTTACATATTGATAATTCTCATCATTCAAGGACTGAAGTTTGGGTCATTCTTTTGCTGGTCTTTCTCTAAGAGGGCTCTTTCACTGCATTGCCTGAGAACCTCAGAGCTTTTACCAGCTCTGTTTAATAGCTACATGTTCCACCCCCAAGTTAATGGTAAAGCTCTCCATTAAGAGAAGCAGTGTTAGGCTAATGCTAAACCAATGAATCCCAGTCTTCCCTGCCCCCCTCTACCTGTCTCAAAACACTCCTTGTTCTCTAGTTTAATATTTAAATGTACCAGCACCTTTCTTGAAGACTGGAAACAAACTAGACTGACTGGAGTTTAGTGAGAGCAGGTAACATTTGCAGGGAAGCACTCAGGAGATGAGGGGGAAAAAAAAGTTTTTAGAGTCAGTCACAACTTGTATCAAACGCCAACAGAACTCTTCAAAGTCATCACATCAAAAACCAGTAGGGATGGGTCTCTGCTGGGTTGTGTCACTCAGTTTGTGGCAGGAGCAGCCAGTCCCCAAGAGCAAGAACAGCATCTCCAAAGCAGTGGGTCAGTAAACAGCATAATGAAACCTGACCTCATTTGTAAAATATACACTAAAGCTATCAGGGCAAAAGTGCTAACAGCAAGGGCAACACTTGCAAAATTACACTGATTTGAAGGCTCTGGTCTTAAATTGACCTAACAATGCCCCTCAGTGCTGCAAACCAGTCATCTGTGCTGCTCCCTGCACGGTGCCCTGGGCCTGGCTGCTCCCCAGCCACGGCAGAGCCAAGGGATTGCCACTGCTGGGGCTCCAGGAACACACAAGTGTAACACTGGCCATTAGTGACCTAGTCTGGCATATGAGGGATACCGGGGTTTAAGTTTTCTGCATTTCTTTGATGTCAAAGGTCTGCCAGGTATCTCTCACTGTCACCCCTCATTTTCTAAGCTCCAATAAAACAGCTGCACTTCATCACTTTGCCACATAGAGTAGACTAAAAGGACAAATATGGGGCCAATTAATGGCAAAAAGGAGTACAAGTGCAGACTGTGCTGATGCTATCTTAAAAAAATATATCCTTGGACAGAGCAAGAATATTCTTCCCACACCAGTTTGAACCATTCCCCATGGAGTTCGCTCACTGTGTCTACAAACAACATGGGTTTTTACTAGCTTTGAATACTGCTTCTGCACATATTTCTATTAATACTAGACTGACTGTGTGCAGTCTACACGTGGCATTTAGCCATTCATAAAGGAATTAATCTGAAACTAAACTAACATTATTCATATTGGTTTCTTCCCATTGTGTTTTTTTCAAAGGTTTAACTTCACTTGCTACTGTCCAGGGCTCATATGGCATATATGACCAAAACAAAGGCACAGAGACAATGAAAGGCAGCCACTGCACTCATAGTGCCACCCAGCCCCAAACTGGACCCTGGGAGAGCAACACACACAACCCTGCACAGGAATTGCCTGCAAACAGGAGCCACCTGGCCAGAGAGCTGGGGGCAGATGGAGTGAGGCTGTTTCCCACCTGTACCCACAGCTGCAATGCCCAGGGCCCCTTGCAGCCCTGCCTGCTCCATCCCTTCCCAGCACTGCACACGAGGGAGGCAATCACCTATTTCCACAGTCAAACCCCATAACAGGCTACAGCCAGCAGAAGGAGGTTGGATAGATATTTAAGCTCAATGGACAGGTACAGGTAAAACAACCTGTGGGGCAATATTTTTACTGAGTGATAAAAGACACAGAAACAATGAGGAGCACAAGCAAGCCAGGACCTCATAATAAGGCTATCCAACACTGCTGACTGCCCACTGCACATTTGCTCAGGCTTTTGCTAGCTCTGCATAATCAAAGAGGCACTGGGAGCTGATGCATGAGGAACAAACCGAGCAGAGGAAAAAATCTTTATTCATCTTTTAGGGTTCAGCCCTCGGGAGCCTGTGTTGTGACATGCAATTGAAACTTTGGAGAAGCAGCCCCTCCCAGGGTCACCCCACTGCCCCCAGCAAGGTGCCCACGCAGACCCACCACTCACTGTATCAGTAGTTGATACAACTAATTCACCTTTCACTCTCAACAGCAGCCAGAGAAAGAAAGATATACAAACATCTCCTTCACCATTACAGATCTTTGGTGCCAAACCCAAAGACCAATACAAATTTTACAAAGACAAGAAGACAAAACAAAATACAAAATAGTAATGGAAGCTGTAGCCTGGCTAGATATTCAAACATCACACAACATCACATTAAACTCTTCCTTGAAAATAATAAACATTGCAGATCATCATTCCATCTTTGTTACATTTTAGTATTCTTTGCTTCATTGCCCATTTACAAATCATGAAGAATTCATAGATGAATAATAGACTGAGAATAATATCCATGTAAAAATATATATATATATATATATATATATATATAAACATAAAATCCAGCACAAGCCAAGAATAGGGTAAGCTCTTCCTAGGCACAGTAAATTAAAGACTAAAGTAATAAAATTAAAATTAAAAAACCAAACCAATGTTGTTAAGTGTCTAAAATCCTTTCCAGTAGCTCTGATGAGCAGTCATTACTCTGTTCCACAATAAAGCATGTCATTTCATTGTCCATAGAGCCTCCCCATGATATATAAATGAATTATTTTCTGGAGGCTTCCCCATTGTCTCTAGAGAATTTACAACACATTAAATTTAGCTCCTTCAAGTGTCTCCTTCAAGATGATATGCTAGCCCAGCTACAAGCTGCTGTGTGCCTGGACCAAGGACAGAGGTACCTTCAGCCTCAGAAAACTCCCTCCCCTCTTTGCAGCCCCTTTGCCCACCCCTCTCTCCCCACAGCCAGGAAGGCCCTTGGGAAGCGCTGCCTCTCCCAGGGCACTCCCCAGAAGCAGCACAAGTGCAGCTGGAAGGTATGAGCACAATGGGGACACCACCCCACTTTCCACCCACCTTGGGCAGTCCCATTCCTGCAGCCACGTGCCTCATGCACCCACCTCCAGCCAAACCACAGCCCAGCTCCTCCCTCCTGCTCCAGGTGTAACAAATCTACTTCACAAACACCTCTCAGGTGTGGTTCTTCCCTGTCCTAAAGCAGAGCTGCAAATACTCTCACCCCTGAGCAATCTCCAGTTAAACTGTGGGGAAGCAGCACTGGCACTCAGACCTACCTGTGGCTGCACATCACACCTGCATTTTGACATCATTTATAAAATGCACATTATTTATAATATGTGATGAATCCTTCAAAGCACATGTCTGAGATTTTTACCCAACTAGGAGAGCAGTCACTGACCCTCCTCCTTCAGTCCTTTCCTTTTCTTTCTCTCACAGGACATTTGAAGTGACAATCTCTACCTTAAAGATGGGTACAACCATGGAACCCAAATTCCATATTCAAAAGTAGAGTAGGCCCCTGGCATACAGGCTCAATGAACTTCTAGCAAATCTCATGCCCTTAAATTACTCATGGAATGAAGTCACCCCCACAACTGGCTTCCTGAAAAAAGTTATCCACTGTTCGATTTTAACTTTTTTTTTAAAAAAGTTTATCTTTTTTTAAAAAAAATTTATTGCTGATTATTATTTCCTATTAGAAATAATGGCACCTTCTCATTGTGAAAATCTATCAGTGAAAACATGCACCCTTTTATGAGTTAAACTGCTTGGAATAACTTTTAAACTATTACTCAACTCCTCTGAAATTTCTTTCAAGGGATTGAAGGTTTTTCCTGTATCAAATTATCTGGATTTCTCATGGATTATGCATTTTTCAAAAACTCACTCATTACAGATTAAAGAGAGAAAGGGAAGTTAGAAAGGACACAATAGAAAAAAAAGATCAGTAAAGAAAAATATTTTAAATATTAATGACCAAGGGGGAAATGGAAACACATTAAAGGCAAATGTGAGAGCTTTTAAATATGTTATTAAAATTGATTTATAAATGAGACTCTTCTTTAACCACGTGCTTTAGCCTTCACTACTTATTTCCTTCTGCTGTCTCTCCAAGCATTGGTGCCACCACTCAAAACCTATGGCATCAAGGAAAGATATCCAGAAAATAGTTAGGCTGGCAACAGCTATGGGCTGCTCAAACTGGAAGACATCATTATGTTAAGAATCTCAGAGAACGAGATGAGAAATTGGGTACTTGCAAAACATCTGTTCCAGGTGAGGCTGGGCTGCAGTAGGGGCTGCCCTCTCACCCCTCTGCGGCCCAGAGCCACCCCACGGGCAGTGGGCAGGCAGCCAGGAGCAAGGAGAGACCTTGCTCCAGTGTACAAATGCAGACACTAATTATTTACAAAGACAGAAAAAGACATTTGCCATTTCTGATCTCCCCCTGCGCAGAAACGATGCTCATCGCCCACGTGGCTGCGCGCCGGCCCCAGATGGGCTCCGAGGGCTGATCCACACACAGGGCAAACCAAACCAGCATTTCCATGGAAAAGTGCCTGCAAGTTGATGTTGAAGGACCGGAGAAGCCTGGGTGGGAACCCACATGTAGCACACAGCATGATGCAAGCCCTCCCTTCCTTCCTTCTGCACCAGATCCCAAGTCCACATAAATTACCCCAGCAGCCTGCATTTTCAGGATGTATCTTCTGGAGTGTTTCAGCTTTGAAA
The DNA here is from genome assembly GCA_026261815.1 of Monarcha castaneiventris obscurior. Taxonomy (NCBI): domain Eukaryota; kingdom Metazoa; phylum Chordata; class Aves; order Passeriformes; family Monarchidae; genus Monarcha; species Monarcha castaneiventris. Next base: position 8,064,274 of record JAMPIT010000712.1, on the reverse strand, counting down.
ACAGTTCCAGTAATTCCCCACAGGGCTGGGACAGCTGACTGCAGATCACTGCTGCTGGCACGTCAGAGACCAAGCCTCTGCAGCACTCAGAGCTGCACAGGGTGCATCACACCACCAGCAAGGAGCAGCATGTGAAGCCATGTGACTCCTGGGTCACGTTTTTATTGAAGGACACGGCAGCAGATGTGTATTGCACAAAAAGCCCAAGGAATATAAACAAAATTCTGGAAATTATCCTTGAAAGGAACAAACTTTGTGCATGAATTTGTGTAAATGGACAGTATAAAAGTGCATATAACAGTATATGCTTAACAAATTAGACACTATTTATTTAACTTAAATATGAAAAATGTTTTGCCTTAAAGTTGCTATCTATCATAAACCACCAAAACATTACAGGTGAAGACTCCAAACAAATATAAAACATCACTGAGAACTACAGATCTTGTTGGATTTTGTGGTGAGAATGGGCCACAAAACCTGTTCTGCGTGTCCTCATAAGATCCTTTTTTATAGCAGGTTATGAATCATCACGTGATATCTTTAAATGGATGATCAATACTATATTTTCCCATAAAACGTTTGGTTTGAAATCCGATTTTAAGTGCATTAGAGTTTTTGTGCACTGAATGAGTGAGTGTCATAATAAATTGTCATCAAATATGAAAGAAATATGGCTTAGATTAATTGCCATATTTATTTATGAGTCTATAAAATACATTGTGAAAGTCCTGGCACATTTTTGGGATACCAGTTTGAACTTTCAAGCAAGTTAAAAGCATTAAATGAGACTGAAAGTAGATTTATTATTGGAATGTTTTTAATTGCAGTTTCAACCAGACACAGGTATTAGAATGGCTGTGCCCTTAATAGCCATCTCATGTGTTTTTTCTTTAAAAATGATATACTTTCCATATTTTTATTGATTTCATAAGATTTATTGTAGATTAGTGCTGCCCGTGTGTGAAATTGCAAGTGGTCCCAGCTTCCCCAGAGTAGAGGGCTGCAGATGGCCCATTGCTGAAACCCTGCTCCCCAATGCCCCAGCACAGCCTGAAACTGCTCAAAGACCAGAGAAAAACCTGAAGTACCTGAGGGAGACTGGCAGAAGAGTCCTCAGCGATCTACCCAGAGGGTCCCATTCTGCACTGATTTCTACAAATGCAAAATGGAGTTAATTCAGACAGGATTTGGAGGGGGAGTCCAGCTGAGCCCTTTCTTTACTCAGATGTTAACTAAGGAAGAGGCTCAAGGCCAACTGATTTGATGGGGTGGGACTGTCTTGGGTAAAGGATTTTCTGCATTTGGAACAAGTTATAAGCTGTGTTTCTAGTGTACAACAAACACAACTGGGGTTTTGTAAATTACAAATGAAAGTTAATAAGGAAGCAGTTCTGATATTCGTGTTTAATGGTGCACAGAAGTTGGTGAAGAACACAAACTTCTTGGAAGGGAAGGTACAGTTGCATATAGCCAGCATACTAATTTTAAAATAAACCCTGGAAATTACAGCAAGCAGACTAGGTAATGGAATAAAACTGTCATTCACTGCCACAGAACAAAAATGACAAACTATACCTAAGGTGATGTTAAATTAAAAACCTTCAGCTTAGCAGTCACATGACTCCTTCACACCAACTGCACATGAGCTGATGCAAAGGCCGTGAAAGCAGAGGCACAGCTGGGTGGTTAATGATGAGCCCTGCTCATGATGTGTCAGACCAGCAATGGCTTTGTCACAAAAAAAAAAAAAGGAAAAAAGAAAAATAAAAGAAAAAAATTTATTGATTTTACTGGAAAGTGAATCCACAGAGGGGTCAGACTGAATGGGAGCTGCCCTAAGTCTCCTGGCATAAATTAACCCATATCTCATCAAAGCACAAACAAGCTCTCAGAGGTGAAGTTCTCACAAGTTTTGTGTAGATGTATCTTCACCAGATGAACTCACACTTTATAGAATAATCTACAAAGTTTACTTTCTGAAGAAAGTTAGTACAGAAGTGCTCAACTACCCTGATGCACAGCACTCTTACAAAGGAAGTATTTTCTCATCAGCAAAGTATGTTTTCACAAGTTGGGGTGATCACAAGTTAGTGATGGCCCCAGATCCAAGGAAAACACCACTGCAGAGCCTGGGAAAGATTCATGTCCAGCTTCTCCCACTTGGCTGCCTCTGGGCACAGAATGGTCCAGAATAAAGCCCTGGGTCCAACCATCCTCCAACTCCAGTAACACTCAACCCCAACTGTCAGTTTTACAGCCATATCCCAAAACTTAATCACAGCAAACACAGTGATGACCTGAGATTCAGCAAACCCATCAATCATTATGTAAGTGATTCTGGGAGCCAAGTGGAGCTGCCAGTCCTTGGAGAAGAGGCAGAAGGGCAAGGTGGCAGGGGAAGGCCACTGCAGAAGACTCTTAGGAAGAAGCAGCTCAGTGTCACACGAAGGAGCCCATGCAGAAGTGGTGCTGAGGGATCCCTACAAATATTATCACCTTTGTCTGTCTCTTACTTAATTTCCAAATGATATCATAAGCTGTTCTCATTTAGCTGTCCATCTCAATGAAAGGGTTTGGAGAAGCAAAGCAAAGGCCCACCAATGTATTTCTTTCACTTTGCATGTACCAAAGCCAGAGCAAAACTGTGTAGCTTCTTAGATTAACGAGCCTACATACATAACTCTTCGGAAATTCACTGACAACTTTTTGGATGTCCCCTTTCAGAAGACAAGTATCCAACGGCAAATTTATTCCTGATGTATTTCAAATGTGACAAAACCAAAAAGCTACTTTCAGGTTTAGCCTTCAGCCAACAAGGTACCACCCATTACCTCAGCAATACCTCACCCCCTAAATCAGCTCTCGTCCCACAGTTCACTGTGCCAGTTCTCCCCTCTGTCCTGAAGACAGTTCTATTTTCTGCTTGTATGTTAAGCAATTAAAATGCTTTATCTTCAACAATATATTAATCTTAATATTGTCCTAATATGTTCCTGACTCATGCAGAAATCAGTCCTGAAAATAGCCACTGAGATATGGACAGTAACCAGCAAGCTTCACAATAAACCATCATATACACTATTTTAGTTTGTCAAAACAATTAGTGTTCATTTTGGCTTTATTCAGTTAAATCTGCAGTGACTGATCAGTATAAATTATGTATTAGGCTGCCCAGCTGTACTTGTTTATTCATGCATGGACTTGAAGAATTTTCATTTTCTCAGTACAAAACAGCAACAGCCAAAAAATCCCCCTGTATTCTAAAATATAAAGACACTTTCTTCACAGCTACATTTCTGCTACATGTTTTTGAAGCTGCTTTCTTCTTTCCCTGCTTATTTCAATTAACCTATTATTTCATTTGCAGTTATCAGCAGCTGCATTTGCATTGGTAGGAAGCACATACTGTTACTTTCACCCCTTGCAATTACCTCCTGAGCAAAGCAATATCAGAGCTAAACCAAATGATGTTGATTTTAAAAGCATCAAAAATCGCATTGTTGGCTGCATTTGAACTCCTGCCTCGCTTCAAGAAGAACTGCTTGCAGAAATGTTTACAGTTAAGCCTCACGGTCCTCTCTTTCAAGAACAAAAGTTTGTGAATCAAGAGAGATCATTTTCCGGTTTTGCTCGTGTTTGTGGTCACACACTCCTCACTAGGACGACTGGGTGAAGGGAATGCACGTTGTGGGGGTGGGTGGGATGATATGCTTGTATGCAGGCAGAGAGATGACACAGATTTAGAGAAAGAAAAATCTGCAGTGACCATGTAGAGCATCAGTTGTGCTTCTCCGAGACATGGCGTGTGTGCAGAATGGAAATCGGGCTGTTGATGCTGATTTCCTGCAATGAAAAAACGGGCAAATTGCACACTCCAACCCAAAGCTACCCTCTGCCAAGCCAGGTTCAAGAACTTGTTATCAGAAGGTTTATGCCAATATTTACAAATCACAGCTTGTTTGGCAGCTTTGACATGCAGAGTACAGTTGCTCAGTGATGGACAGGCAGAGTGAATGGTGGCAGTGCTCAGAACAAAAAGAGACAGAGTTTGTGTCCTCCTAAAGAGCTGGGGAGCACAGCAGAACTTGCATTTGTTAATGGGAATGCCATTCAATCTCCCAGGCTGTAAGGGCAATTAAAGGGGTCACCTGGGTAGCTCTTGAGCATGTCTAGAAAAAAATATGCTGCTGAAACATCTCCATAGGGCAGAGTGCTGTAAGTGGAGAGAGCTGGGTTGGGAAAGGCCACCTCCCAAAGCTTAGCTCAGCTACAACGTACCTGACAGGTAACAGAATTGCTTCCACATTGACGGTGTGTGATAAAGATTGGGAAACACAATGTTTGTATTGATCTGCATTATCACTGTTATAAAAATGCTTTTTTGCACAGTGAATTCTGCCCCAGTTTTGGTGGCCACTGTGCTCGTCACCTCGGCAAGGAGGACAAGAGCCCTGCATGCAACCTGCCAGCACAAACACACTGCCAGCAACAGCTCCTTTGGGCTCTGAGCCGCAGGCAGGATGAGCACACAGCTATGCTTGTTGTTTCTTCCATCAAATAACATATGAAATGTTCTCGTGAAAAGACTAAATTTTGCTGAATTAAGTGCTTTAGAACAAGTGGTTTTATTACTTTATAATTAGCATAATTTTCCCCATAGGGATTCTTGCAATTAAATAATTAGCAGTAATGTTACCCAAAGGTGTTCTTTAATGAATTTTAAGTTATTGCCCCTGTTAACGACAATTGACACGGCTCGGGTTTACAGCGCTCCATCTCGCCAGGCTGCGGGCAACATCAGAGGGCTGTGACAGCCTGCCCTGAGCTCCGGGCGCCTCCACTCACCCCGGCGGGGCGGACGCGGCTTTGGGCGCTCCACTGCCCTCCCGTCGCACCGGCCCCGCGGGCAGCGGCCCCGACGGCGCTGGCAGCTCTCTCCGCGCCCGTGCTGACCGCGGAGGAGCCCCGCGGGCGCGCAGCTCCGGCCCGGGCCGCGCACCGCCCGGGCTGCGGCAGGGCCGTCGCGGCTGTGCTCGCTGGCTGCCCGGCGGAGCGCCGCCCGCTCGGGCAGGGCAGGGCAAGGCAGGGCAGGGCAAGGCAGGGCAGGGCCGGGCCGGGCAAGGCAGGGGCCGTCCGGCTCGGGGCGCGGAGGGGCGCGGAGGGGAGCGGCCCCCGGGCCGGGCCGGGCCGGGCCAGCGCGCATCGCTCGCGGATCGGCAGCGCCACCCGTCGGGGAGCGGGGCGGCGGCGGAGCGGAGCGGAGGCGCTCCGGCGGGGCGGGCACGGGGGCAGGGGCACGGCTGCCAGGGCTGCCCCCGCCTCCGCGGGACACGGACCCGGCATGTTCGGCACAAGTGCTGCCGGGCCGCCCAGAGCCTCGTTTTTTCTTGGTTTTCTTTATGAATTGCTACTGGCAGGACATCGCGCCCTGTCCGGTCCGGGAGCGCCGCGGCAGCTCCAGGCTCGGGAGGGGGAAATCCCTGTTTACCTCCCGGTGATCTCGCCTCGAAGGCAAATTTGCAATATGTAAGTCGCTGGTTAAACAAGGGCATTTCCATTTGTTAATTGATGCAATTACGCCGCGGCGGTAACGGGCCGGCCGAGCTGCAGGCAGCCATCCATCCATCACCGCCCCGCTGACCTGCCACCGCCCCGGCCCCCCCGCTCCCGGAGGGACCATCACGGGGCTAAGGGGGAACAAGGGACGCCGCGCTCCTTAAAGAATGGGCTTCGGGCTGCCCTGCGGCCCGCGTTCTGTCCCGGCCCCGGCCCTGCGGCAGGCAGCGCACGCTGTCCGGGGTGAGCTCTGACCCCGCTCCCGCGGCTCCGGGCCGCCGCGACGGGCAGCGACGCCAGGGCCGGGAGCACGGCTCATCTGCTCGGTGCAGAACCGGGGCCGAGTTGTACAGCAGCGCCCGGCCCTGGGGATAGGCGTGGGGCTGGCGAGAAGTGCCGGGGGGCTGCGCCGGCCGGGCCGACCTCGAGAGCCGCTTGCCTGCGTGCGCCAGGCACCGCCGCTGCCACCGCGACCCCTGCCCGGCGCTTCCTCCCCGGGGCGGGCCCGTAGCAGGGGGCACGCTGGGGCTGGCGGGTCCCGCGATGTCCCCGCTTGATATTTATTCCCCTAAGACAAATTTTGATCGTGTTTAAAAATAAAGGGAAAAGAGACCAACCGCGAGGCACCCCCAGTCCCGCCTTTGACGTGCATCACAGCACAACATTAAACCAACATGAAACAAGTGCTGCGAGCGGGCGCGGGGCGCTGCCTGCTCCTGCCCGCCGCTGCCTGCTGCTGCCGGCAGGGCCGTGACGTCACCCCGCTCCTCGCCCACCGATGAACGCTAAAGACCTATAGAGCAGAAAATAATACAAGCAAGCTCCGTATCTTGCAAGCCCTACGTGATTTTCCCCCCCTCTTTGAAAAAGCCCCTTTGCACTTAAACTCTCCATACATGTGGGGTGGCTTTTTTAACTCCCTCTATACAAACATATTTATTAAGAGCGATGGGAAGTGGGGGATAGCCTATTTTTTTAATCCAGGCACCAACCTCCCCCCCCCTCCCGCCTCAGATGTCTGGCTGCTTTTCTTAAGTGCAATCATCTATAATTGAGAAAAAAAAAAAAAAGCCATACGTGGAAATGTGTGTGTGAGAAGGTGCATCTTGAAGCAGGGTTTAGTTACAATCGATCTTGGGGGGAAAATATTGCCTATGGTCCAAAAATAAGGAGCAACTATGTCCTTCTCTCAGTTCGGATACCCCTACAGCACCACTTCACAGGTAAGGCGAGTGAGCAGCACTCACTTTTGTTTAGATTCTGCTGCTGCTGTCCAGATGTCTTGTCCCCCCTCCCTTTTTTTCTTCCCTTCCCCTTACTTAGAATATTTTTTTAAAAGGGCACATCTGGAGCCTTTTTTTAAAAAATGTGCGTGTGTGTTTATGTCTCGTTTGTGTTGTGTTAGGCTTAAACAAATAACTCGCAGTGTGCACAGCAAAGGCGTGTAGGAAACCGGTAATTCCCCCTCCTCCCCACCCTTCACCGTTCAGTTTTAAGTGCAACAAACAAATAAAAACATAAATCCCAGCTACGACGGCTTTCCGAGTCCGCGGAGCGGCCGCGCTGAGCCGGGCGCAGCCCCCGCCGCAGCGCTGCCGCCCGGGCACCGCGGAGGCTGTGCGGGCAGCGGGAGCCGGCGCTCGGCGGGCTCGGGGCTTTACTCGCGTTTCTGCGGAACCGGGCTGTGCCGTTTCCTCCCTCCTTCCTCCACGGGTCGGTCCTTTCCCTGTGTTTTATTAGGATCTGTCGAGAGTTTTTTTCCCCCCATGCGATTTCCGAAGGACACCCCCCACTCACACCAAGGCACCCTGTATTAACTAAGTCGTCGCTATAGCGTACTTCGAGTCACGATTTATTTGGGAAGAATTATTTATACACCGTAATCACTGCAAGATGTGCCTCCCTCGCTTGGGAAGTTAGCTGTCCCCTTGAAGTTATTGAAATCAAATGCCTTCGATTGCGTTGGCTGACATATTTACTGCTGTGTCTATTGTCAAATTAACTGTAATCGCAACTTTTTGCCTTTAAATCAATGCAGATGGACCGAGCGGGGGCGGAAAGGATGAAGCCGTACGGATTTTATACCTTTTTCGAGAGCAATTATTTCCTTAAAGTTTTGTCTGCTTGATTAATCGTGCCCCCCTTCCCCAGAGCTCCTGCTCCCCATTCGGTTTATTTCCCGGTTTCTATAATTAGTTGCTTCAGCCCGCGTTTCCTATCCCCCTCCTCACCGCCGCCCCCCCTCCGCACACACACAAGCGCGCACACCCTCCTAAATTCCCCCCGATGGGGCTGCCTCGACAGTCACTCGGCGCCGTCCCGCTCTCTCCTCTCCGCAGTTTTTCGTGCCCGCCAGCCCCAGCACGACCTGCTGCGAGGCCGCCCCCCGCTCCGGGCCGGATGCCTCCTCGGCGCCGGCCGCCGCCTCCCTCTGCTGCGCCCCGTACGAGAGCCGGCTGCTGGCGCCCGGCCGCGCCGAGCTCAATGCCGCGCTGGGCATGTACAGCGCCCCGTACGCCGCCGGCCAGGGCTACGGCAACTACCTGCCCTACGGCGCCGAGCCCGCCGCGCTCTACACCGCGCTGGTGAGTGAGTGCCCGCCCGCCCGGCAGCGCTCCGGAGGGGAGGGGGGTGCAACAGGCGGGAGAAACTTGGTGTTTCGCACTCGGTGTCGGGGCAGGGGGCCGCTGAAGGACGCGGGACCGGGAGCGGCGCCGGCCCGTCGGGGGTGGGGGAGAGCGAAGGGGCTCGGCTGCCGCGGGGAGCCGGGGCTGCGGGATTCCCGTCCTGCCCGACGCCAAACGCTGCCGCTTCCCTTGCAGAACCCCCAGTATGAAATCAAAGACGGCGCCGGCACGTTGCACTCGGGAATCGCGCAGCCCGCTACCTACTACTCCTACGATCATTCCTTGGGGCAGTACCAGTACGACAGGTAAAACCCCTTTGATCAGCGCCCGGCAGCATTAGCATCCCCCTGCGAGGCGGCGGCCGACATCAAACGGCGGGGGACGGGGGGGGCTCCGACCTGACAAACGTTGTACAAAAGAAACGAGGCGCCCGGGAGCAGCAGACAGCGGAAATCAAAGTTGGGCGGCGATGTCAGGAGGGCAGGGGCAGGAAGGCAGATGGGCAGGGACCTCTCACCGGCCTACGGCGCGGCTGGGCCGGGCCGGGGGGCTCTTGCCGGACTCCCGCCGGCCCCCCCTCCTTAATCATCTCCCAGCAGGTACGGGACGGTGGATTTCGGTGGTTCAGCCAGACGCAAAAATGCAACGCGAGAGACGACGAGTACCCTCAAGACCTGGCTGTACGAGCACCGCAAAAACCCCTACCCCACCAAAGGAGAGAAAATCATGCTGGCTATCATCACTAAAATGACCCTGACGCAAGTGTCTACTTGGTTTGCTAACGCCAGACGGAGGCTCAAGAAAGAAAACAAAATGACCTGGTCTCCCAAGAACAAAGCGGGGGAAGAGAGGAAAGAAGAAACCCCGCGGGAAGAGGATGAATACAGTGCGGAAGGTGAAGGCAGAGGTAGGCGGGAGAGGCAGATGGGCACTTCCAAGTAGGCTCGAAGTGACGGCCGATTTCGAGGCCCCCCAGCTTCCCCGCATCCGCACTAACCCCCTGGTGCCCCTTTCTTCCCCATGTGTGTCCAAGCAGAGCAGAAGAGCTACAAGGAGGACAAGGACCTGCGGTTCAGCGACCTGGAGGAGGAGGAAGAGGAGGAGGAGGAGGCGGGGAAGCCGGAGAAGGGCCGGACCAGCTCCCTGCAGGAAGCCCCCAGCCTGGGCGCGGCGCTGCCCGAGGCTCCGCGGAGCGACTGCAGCCTGCCCGGCCCCTTCCACGCCTTTCCTTGTGCCAAGGCCCCCGCCGCGGACTTCGCCCCCGCCTCCTTGGCCGGCCCGCCGCCGCCCTACGCGCCCGCGGAGAAGCCGCGCATCTGGTCGCTGGCTCGCACCGCCGGGGCCAGCGCGGCGCGCAGGGGCAGCCCCGAGGGCCGCGGCGCGGAGGGAGGCGGCGGCGTGGCGGGGGAGCAACCCCTGCCCGCCAAGGCCTTCCGGAGCTCCGCGTTCAACCTGCAGCCGCTCCCGCGAAGCTGCGCGTCCCACCGCGGCCTGGGGGAGCCGTGCCAGTTCGCGGCGGCGGGCGAAGGTACCCGCGGCGGCGGGGCCGCGGGGACGGGCGGGACCGCGGGCCGGGCCGGGACACAGGGCGCGGCGTGAGCCCGCCCGCGCAGTGACACCCCCGGTGCTGGCCGTGCCCGGGGTCAGGTGCACACGCCGAGGCTTCCCCTCTCCAGGCGAGCGGGCAGGGGAGGGCGGCGGGGCCCGGCCGTGCCCACCGCGAGCCGCTTGTGTCTGTGCAGGCTTCGGGCGGGGCGCCAAGGGCGGCCCGGGAGGCACCGAGCTGGGCGGGACCTGCCTGGACAGGCTGCGGACGGCGTTCCGGCCCGTGCTGCGGAGGTGAGGTAGGTCACGGGCCGGCCGCACCTCGCACGAAGCGCACGCCAGCCCGCCCGGCCCTGGGACACCGGAGTGGCCCCGGCCTGAGAGCGCTGCGCCAGGGCTGCCGCTTTGCCCCGCTCCCGGAGCTCCCGTCCGGGCGGGGCAGCAACCCGCGGCCGCTCAGCACCAGCTCATCACCGCTTCTCCGTCCCGCAGGACCGCCCGCCCCATCCCGGGCGCTGGCGACGGGGCTCCGGCTGTAAGGAAGCACTCGGCTTGACGCAAAGAAAGAAACCTCAGCCCGCGCCGGCGATGGCCTCGCGGCTCCGCTGCTCTGCCGTGGCCGGGCAGCGCCGCCGCGGCACAGCGTGCTGCACACGTGGGGCCCGGGGCACGGCGGGCGGAGCGGCCGCAGGACCGGCGCCACCCCGCCGCTCGCCTGCCACGTGTTCAGTACCCCATTGACGTCTTTGCAAAAAGGAAAACAAAAAAAACCCACCCACCCTAATCTTTTGTCTTTTCCCCCTCATGTCGTGGTTTGTTTCTCCTTTTCCTCCCAAACCTGCGCACTCTGCTCAGCGCCCTGCTCCGCCAAGGAGCGCCAGTTTGCAGTTGCTCCGCGCCACCCCGGGGAGGAGAAGCGGCGCAGGTTACGCCGGACTGTATCTTTCCCGTCTCTGTACATAGATACCGCTGAAAGTATTTTTCAGAGTCTCTAATTAACACGGATGAGCTGAACGCCACGAAGCCGTCAGTGACCTCGGAGCTCTCCAGCCAGGAGCCGGCACAGCCCGGGAGGAGCGGCCCCGGGCACCCGCCACTCGCCCTGGGGCACGGCCGGGGCACCCCCGGGCAGCGGGTGGCGACCGGGCGGCGAAGTAGGACGTTGTTAGTGGGTCACCGTCGTCAGTCAGTCAAAAGAGCAGTGCTGCACTTTACAGGACAGACGAGAAAGGGAAACCGTATCTCTGCATTATTTCTGTTTAATTAAAAGTGTCATCAAACACTTTGTGTTCAGACTAATAAACCAAGCAGGGATGAGGAAAGAATGTTTCTTTGTTCCTGTCTCTAGAAGCAGTGGCAATAATTTAAATTAATAACTGTGGTAATTAAGAGGTCATCTATAGATCAACCCGATACCTGCTATTTCCAAGTTCACCGGGGTCAGCATTTACATTAAGTCATTTGTGGTCAATAGAGTCCAATGAATTCTGCCTTAATAAATCAGGGAAATCAATCTTGAATATCGAGTAGACTTCTATATGTTTACTAAAGGCTACTCAAGACGAGTGGGGCTGCATAACTGGGAGCCCTCTGGGTGTGCGACCGGAGAAGCAATTCGTAGGGGGAAGGAGGAGCTGCAGGTCAACGCAGGGAGATGTGACGGGGCTGCCCCCGGCTTCGGTTCCGATAACAGCCGCGGCCCTTCCCGGGAACAGAGCAGTCCCGGCTGCGGGGGCACTGTGAAAGAAAGCAAACTTTGTCGGGCTTTGGAAGGCCCGGGGGGGAAAGGGAGGGTCGGGGTAAGTGTACAGGAGGGCAGCAGGTGACGGCGCGGCCGGGAGCGGGGCTGGGAGCGGGGCCGGGAGCGGGGCCGGGAGCGGGGCCGGGAGCGGAGCTGGGAGCGGGGCTGGGAGCGGGGCCGGGAGCGGGGCCGGGAGCGGGGCCGGGAGCGGGGCTGGGAGCGGGGCTGGAAGCGGGGCTGGGCCAGTCAGAGCCCCGCCGCAGACGCCCGGCCACGGGGCTTTCCTGCACTCTGTAATAGCCCTGGACAAGAGGCGGCGCAGCAGGAGCAGCAGCAGTCTGTTGCAGTGACCCGAAGCTTAGAGAAAGGGAAATTAAGCTGCGAAAAGATAAACATTATTTCAAGTCGGATTTGAAGGATTAGGGCGTGTAATAAAAAGTATTAGGCCCTTTCGAAGGGTTCTTGCAAGGCGACTTTTCCGCCCCTCCTCTCCCACCGGAGGGGACAGGTGTTATCTGTCTTGGGAACTCATCTGCAGGTTCCCCACGCGTGTCCGCAAACCGAGCAAGGCCGGGCCTCCCTCCCGGCTGTGTCCCGGCCGCCTTTGCCCGTCCTGCAGGGGAGCGACACCGCTTCCTCCGGTTCCGTTTCCCGGCAGCTTTGGAAGAGGCTCTCCGGGTAGGCAGCTCTGCATCGGCCTCCTGAGCTGCTCACGGGAGATGAAACCTGCACAGCCCCCGCGGCCCGAGGGCGGCCAGGAGCTCCGCTGAGCTGCCGGCTCTGCCCCCGGCCCTGGAACCCCCCGGCCGCGAAACAGCCGCGAAGCTGCAGGGAGAATTAATTACGCGGGTGCAGGCCTCGGGGTGTCTGTGAGGGAGGCACGAAGGTAACCTCCAGGAGTCTTAAGACTTTTATTTTTCATGTATTACTTTTACTCCCCTTTTATTAAAGGTCAAGTGAGCGAGATGCAGATTATCCCGCCCGCCCAGGACTCCCCTGCAATCTGTCACGCCGGCAAGATATGTATCGCAAATCTCTCAAAATATAATCTCCGGGAATCATATTCCGAATACTGTTTTGATTAAAAACCAGAGCGGGGATTGATGGAGAACTAATACCGGGAGCGAAGCCTGCGTGCGCCGGGGCACAAAACTAAAATAACGGGCTCTCACGAACAGATTCAGCGCCTCCAATGCCATAATAAACGTATTTAAACCGTCTCTGTCTGAGCTTTGCTACGAGATGGGCTTTTTAATGCCGCTGCTCTGGGAAGTGAACTCGGGTTGTCCGGCGGAGCGGGGGCAGCGGGGATCAGCCAGGCCCCTGTTTGCTGGGACAGCCCGGGGGGATGAGGCCGGTGCGGGGTGCCCGGGGCCGCCTCAGCCCGCCCGGCGACACACAAACCGGGCGCGCCAGGTGAAGCCCCGTGGAGCCGGGGGACCGCCGTAGGGCAGCGCTCACACACACAGCACCCCCGCCCAGGCACCCCACTTGGCTCTGAAGGGCCGGGTGTCCCCCTTTTCCGCAGCCCGCGGGACGCGCTGGCAGCGGCTGCCGCAGCCCCGCAGCCCCGCATCGCCCCCCAATTAGCGGCCGCGGGGGCGGGCGGGGGCGGCTCGTTGACGCGTCCCCCGCTGGGGTGGGAAGTTTCTAAAACAAAGTCGCCGGGCTAATGGCCCCGGGCGGGAGCGGCGGGGCCGCGCACACTCCACTGCGCCCGCTCAAAGCCAGCGCGACCGCGGGGCCGCCGCCGCCTCCGCCGCGCTCGCTAATGAAGTTTTGTCAAAGACAATTACGGGCCCGGCGGGGGCAGGAGGCCGCGATGAAAAGGCGGCTTTGTGCGGCCGAGACGGCGCGGCTCCCCGGCCACCCCCGGCCCTTCCTGCGCCCCCGCGGTGACCCCCGCGCCCGGCCCCGCTCCCCGCGGGGGCAGCGGCCCCGGTGCCCGGCCCCAGGTAAGCGCAGAGACGGGCTGCTGCCGGCGCTGAGCCTCCCGGAGCTGCAGTTCAGCAGCCCGATCCACCGACGAGCGAAGCAAGCCCCGAAAAGTGAGGGCTGAGGCAGCGGGCAGCCCCTGCTCCCTCCCCACACCCCTAGCTGGGGGATTCTGCCCCATGTCCCCTCCACAGAAGGGGTCTTGCAGCGGATTCCTGCTTCAGCGTTGTTGCATTCAGTAATTGGGAGAATTTATCCAAAAACGACCAAGCGACCTGGCTAAATCTGTTTAAAAACACACCAGAGAGACATGAAATTGGGGTCTTGGACTGCAGCTGTCTTCAGCTGCATCTGGGCCAGAGGAGGTGTGGAAGCGTGGGACAAGAACCATCTTTCACCACCTTCCCCAAACTCCCAGCACTGGCGGCTGTCCTCCATCTCAGGTCCCTGGTCACCTCACCTTCCCGCCATCCCCAGCCAACACGGGCAGCACAAAACACACTGGCACTCTCCTAGAGAGGACAGGGAACCACTTCTGAATCATGAAAAAGTCTGGACAAGTTAACCACCCAGATTATTGCTTCCCAACCTTTTGAAGCACAATCCTCCTTTTAGGAACATTGGATAAAATAAACCTTCCTTTACTGCTGCACAAGCACATGAAGAGAGTGACCCTGACACTGAAATAGTCTAGACCCCTCACCCCCAGCTGGCTGGTATCTGCCTGTGCCCTCAAACAGTTGTCCTGTTCCCCCACAGGTTTCCCATCCCACAATAAAGGGATGCGTTTTACTGGCATTGCAGCAACAAAACCCTTGAAGATCCCTTTTCAAAGGTGGCTACCACAGAAGTTTTAGCATGATGTGGCTATCGAGGTTATGGAACAATGGATTGCAGCAATTAGTTCAAAATGATCTCAAAAACTGCACAAGCAGCTCAGGCCAGGTGTCATTTCAGGATCAAAGCATCTGTTAGAGGAAAATGATTTTTGCCATTGTATTGCTTTTTTTTTTTTTACCTACTGTTCATCTGAAAATAAATTACAGGCCAGAACAGGTGGATAACATTCTGGAATGATTTAATGATTTATTTAATCTGGATTCTCTTTCAATCTACTTAGCAGGATGAATACTTTTTTTTTAGCCTGAATCCAAAAGCCTGTCTTTTCATCTAAAGAAGAGAAAATACCCTAAAACACTGCTCTGCTGCTGTCAAGGTGTACTCCCCACCACTGTTAGTAAACTAGTAGTAATGTCTGCTGTGCTGAAGGGCCTAAGGGAAAACCTCAAGAAAACCAAGCAGAAGATTTAAATTTTTTTGTTCCTTTCCACCTTCCTAGTGCATTAGATATTATTTCCCTTCCTGAGACAGTGTTTGGGTAATAAAAGAACTGATCGTAGTGTTCAATCACTACCCCTTAAATCTTAAAATGCACAGGTTTAAGCACTAAGATGACAGCTCTGTGACTTTCCTTCTCGTTAGGACAGCTTTGTGTAGCACTGATTGGGAGTGGAGCTGGAATGGACACATGGGAGTCTTCTGCTGCAAACACCTATGGATCCACTGATACCAAACGAGGCCAGGAGCAATTCCTTCAGGCACATTCACACATGGCTTGTATCCTGTTCCTTGGTGAGCAGATCCTAACATGAGACCTTCCTTCTTGAGAAGCCATGATTTTGCTAAGGAGGGATTAGCAAAACCATTGCCCACTTATTCAGATGTCAGTTTCTGAGTTTGGTTTTAGCTGGAAGAAGATGTTTTATGGGGCAGATACTCTCAGGACCAATAAAATGCTGAAATTCATGGATTAACTCCCTGTATGGCTCAGTTTGGTACTCTAGTCCTACTGGATGGTAATGCAGATGTGCAGAGGGAGACGGGAGCTGGCAAAATGTTTTTAGGATACAGGGAAGGTTAAAGGACATTGAAGGGACTGTAGGTACCACTGCCAGGATGTGCCTGTCCACTTCAGTTTAAAGGACTTCATTAAGGTCTTAAACTTTGCTTTAGTCCATCAGACTCAGTATGTGCACCAGTAAAACCACTCATTTTTGTTGTTTTGTTCCAGATTTTTTTTTTTTTTTTTTAAATTCAGCACAGCTCAAAGCCTGAGTTTGCTACTAGTCAAGTCCTGAGTTTGTGCTATGGTACCAGCTCACTCATGGTGAGGTATGTTTGGAAGAATTTCTGAACCTGCCAGCCCACCCCCCAGACTGCCTGGGGTGGAAGAGAAGGGTTGGAATGATTCCCTATCAGCCCTCCCAGTGAAGGTACTCCAAGCCACACGGGCCCTCCAAAAAACCTGGCCCACATGAACTGTTTTCCAGGGTAAACATGGACATATCAAATCTAACAGCAGTTTTTAAACAAAAATATCACTTCCACTTGACTAGGATGATTCATTCAAGTGGGTTCACTTCTGAATTTCAAATACACAACATCATCAATGTACAACATCTAAAAGATGCCCTCCACAGCCATCTGCTTAGTGGAACATCTTTACTGAACAGCTAAGAAACAAACAGTGACAGGAGCTCACAACCAATCCCACCACTGGTCACTAACAGAAAAATCAAGTATCCATGTTGCCATGCTCAGGTTCTCTCTACACAAACCACACAAGGCACAGGGAAAGGAAAGGGTTAGGTGCCCAAGGAGATGGACAACAAGGAGCTCTGAGTCAGCAGCCTGCCAGGGGTTCATGCTACGCAGTTAAATCTTGTTTATCTGACCACGTGCTTTGCAGCTCCACAACCACCATCTGCAATTTACTCTGGGGAGCTCTGACAGCCTGGTCACCAGGACCAGCTGGTACAAGAGCAAGTGCTGCATGTACTGCAGGTGGGTAACTCACTGCTGGCAGCACTCGGACCTGCCTGACAATGCTCTCTTGCAGTGGTCAGAGTAGCAGACCTTTCCTGGAGCTCAGTACTGCACGTGGAGCACGAGTCTCACTGACAGCGCAGCTGCAGAGCAGCTCCCCAGGGTGAGAAATAGCTCATTTGTTAGACCCACAGGACCACAGGAGAAACAAAGCTCTTCTCAGAGGTGCTGCTGGCATGAGAGCTGAGATCATATTAAGAGTGGACCATTTGCTGCAGCATTTTATCATCAGCAAACCAGTCTCTAGCCCACGTTCCAAACCCAGGCAGGGTTCTTCCAGAGAGGAAGTACAAGCTGGCAGGACAAGGACAAACAGCTGTCCTGCTGGCAAGGCAGGACAGCTGGTTTTCCTCTGAATAACAAGTAACCAAGAGGAACAGAAGCAGAAGCAACTGCTCCTGTGAGACGTGTGGTCCCAGCCCTGGCTGGGTACCAAGCCTGACCATTACCTAACCAGCACCCGAGGCACCACTGCTCCAGGGTGCTGCTTTATATTTACGAGATCTCTCCTTTGCATGTGCAGAAAGATAACCCTGAAATGGCCCACAGCCACCTGGGGAGTGAGGAGATGAATGAAGGAGTCTCTGTGAAACTCTGAAACATGAACAGCCCACAACGGTAAAAAATGAAGTGTCAGAATTCTCCTCAGGCAGCAGCAGCAGCAGTTCTGCTGTCCAGTCATCCTCTGGGCATTTATTTGCCTGTTCCCTCACAAAGAAGGCCAGAAACACTGTACAGTAACCTTTCCATCAGAGGGGAAGGTGGTTCCACCAACTCACACATTCCTAGCTCTCTTACACCGCCGTTACTACTTTGACCACAGGAACTTCAGCACAAGTGTTTCGGTGATGTTACAGTTTCAAAGCAGACAAGGGATACAGTGGCCACACCGTGTCAGGCACACCAGCAGGTTCCTGTTGAGCGGGGCTTTTGCACCCAACTCACCATAACCTCCGTGGCTACATGTGCAGGGGCACACTGCAGCACACACATCCTCAGTAGCATGTAAAATCAGCAGATGTCAAATTACTTATTTTTCAAACAGACAAATGTATGCTAAATACTTTTGTGAACCTTCAGCATTCAGAGGAATCTAGATAATGGAGATAATGCAACAATAGGTGCCTTAGCTGAGGGAAAGGGAGCTTCTACAGGAAGGAATTCCAATTTCCAACCTCTCACCACCTGTCAGAGCAGAGCTGATACACCTTCTGCTTCTATTTCATCATGCCCTCAGTGAGTGCGTGTCAGTGGAGACACTATATTCAGGGGCACATCTGTCTATCAAGGATTACAATTTACCTGTAGAAAAATCAATTGCCAGTAAAACTCTTCAAGTATCATCCAGAATTCGGAAATATAACACATATTACTCTTCTTCCTGAACTTTCCCATAAAATATCAGCTTACTCAGTATTCTGTGGCAGGAAATTAATAAAACTTGTCCTAGTTGCTCTCAATTACAGCAATAATATAACCTCATTTGCTCTTTATACACATTTAAAAATGAGGCTACAAATACAATTCAAGGTATTTCATAAATGGAGCAGATGTAATTACAGTGTGGGAGTGTAGGCTCAGGGAGGACTGTACTTGTACAATTCCAAAAGTTAATAACACAGATGTTCTCTAGGTCACTTTTCACCCCAAATGCTAAGGCTGATTGTGGGTTGCACCACCTCTAGCTCCATTCCATCATTGAGATCAGTTTAACTTGCCAAGGCTCGAAAGTGACATTTCAAGGGCTGAGGAGAACCAGGAAGCATCAATGACACAGTGATCCCCACTTCTTTGCAGAACTGCAGGCTCTCTCTGCAGAAAGATGTGCAGGTCTGAATCCAAGGGCTCTTGGAAGCACAGTGCAGTGCTTGCCACTCACTGCCCCCTTCACTGCTGGTCCTCAGGTCTAACCTCTTACCTCCTGTAGGAGTGATTACAAATTAGCTCGCCCTGATTATCAGTTATGAAATTCAATGCACTATAATGTTTCATGCCCTATAGTTTTCTAAGTTTCACTGATGTGCTGTGCTTTTCCCTCCTGAGAGAACCACGATGATCTCTAGTGGGCTTTTCCTCAAGTGCTGTGGGGATGTCACCAGAGTTACACTGCATAGACCTAAATTTCAGGTCTGTTTTTTTTTTCTTATGGCAATCCAAACAGCCTGGTCACAAGTGCAGCAGCCTGTGAAGGGATCTTGAACATCATCTGTCGCATGGTTAGTTCCCTCAGCCTCTCCCCAGAGAAAACTCTGTGCACGCTATTTGTCTTCAGAATGCACTGGGTTTTGTTCTTCAGAATAAAACTTTTGGCCTGATTTCTTATGGAAACAAAACTCCTATAATCACTGTGGGAGAACACAAACATCTGCCCACCATTGCATAATTTCTTAAATTAACCAGCATACCCCAGCAATCCCTGGCATGAGGATGTATGCACTCTAGCCTCCATCTCAAATAAATGGAGAAAGAAGTTTCTCCCATTGACAACCAGAACAGTTTCAGAGCTGTCTTCCTCTCTGGAAGAACCCAGAGCACCTGTGCTCCCAAGTCAGGCAATTTGCTCAAGTGCCTGAGGTCCAGAGGGATTAATTCCAGCCTTGAGGTTGTACTTGTCCTCTGTGGTCACCCAAGCTGGTTAGGAATGAATGTTTGTTTCTTTTTCCCCCTAGAAACAATTGCTGTGAGTGATCACGCAAATCCCAGCAGTGACGTGCACAATTGAAAACACAACCTGAAAGACATTTTTATACAAACTTGTGGT
This sequence comes from Monarcha castaneiventris obscurior, assembly GCA_026261815.1. NCBI lineage: Eukaryota > Metazoa > Chordata > Aves > Passeriformes > Monarchidae > Monarcha > Monarcha castaneiventris. The sequence continues at coordinate 8,045,220 of JAMPIT010000712.1, read as the reverse complement.
GGGTTAATACCAGGATAAAAGCATATTTCAAAGGACTAAAATGATTTTTCAACAAGAATTATTTGACATAGAAAGTAGGGGAAAGACAGAGGAGGAGAAGAAATGAAGTCCCCCAAAACCAGAAGGTATAACGAAATCTCTGCTAGAGCTCACTCGTGTTCTTTCAGCCTTCCAGCCGGGTATGCCAACATGTCCTTACAGCTCTGCAAGTGATAGCAATTAGTCCAAAGCCTGGGTCATAATTTTACCCATATAAAGCTGAGAGAAAACCTAGGTATTTTCCTCCACAAGATGTCAAGAGAAGTTAGCCGAACCTGTCAGATCCCACCGAGGCTCACAGCAGGTTAATTGCACACCGGCAGCTAGGGAAAGAAGTGCTACAGAGAGGTCCTACTTAGTGCACTGCAAACAATATGGGTTGTTTGCTCTGAGGTATGGTTTCAAGAGAGTTGCTTGGGTTTAGGAGCGATATACCTGTTTATTATATTGATAAATGACACATTTTTCCTACTTGATTTGTTGGGGACTGAGTGACCTGGCAGTATAACTGACTTGATATTGCCACTTAACTCTTATTGATGTCTTTTCTGGTTCGCCTTTTATTTGCATAAATGAGAAACAGAAAGGGACCGTTATTCTTCAACAGAATCACACGGGATTCCCTGAGGAAGGCTGATGGATGTTGCAGACACACATCTCCCCAGGTATCAAACCAGTAACAACTTTTGTCCTCGCACTCCCACAGCCCCCATCCAGTGACCCCTCGCCCCACGCTCAGCCGAGGCAGAGCTGACAGGCCAGCAGTGTTTGCTCAGCCACAGGTTTGGCACGTTAACACGTGAAGTGTGTGGGCAGGAATGAGTGAAAGTTAAATTATAATTTTTGTAATTAACCGTTAAAAAAAATGGGACCTATAAATACATATCTACAAACCTAAATATATATCTCTGCTTATAAATTGGCATTTTTATAAATTAAAATGTGATGCTTTCTTATGATTGAAGAGGCAAAAAAATGTTTTCCTAAAAGAAAAAACAGAAAGACTGCAAGCGCTCAAACATCACGGGGTTGCAGCTTGGGGTTTTGCCTCACCTCTGCTAAGATTACAACAATATTCTATAGCTAAATTTCACTTTACCATATCTTAAAATAAAACAGTAGTTAAAACCAAACCAAAATTAAGGGCCAATTTTTGTTTCTTAATTCCACAAGGAAAACCACCAGTGAATATATTAATATCACCTTCGTGTAAGTGAGACTTACACCAGGAGGGGTCTTTGACAGGGTCAAAACAAAAACTTCAGTCTGTCTCAGAAACCCAGTCACCACCATAAAATTCCAGTAAATGACCCTTAATACTCCAGAATTTAAACAATTTCAGATTCAGATCCCTAGTACCCACTCACATGTCTGCAAAGAGTCTTGTGGAATTAAATGAAGGATGAAGATAAATTAATTTCTCTTAATCACTGAGATTGGTATTTTCCTATTCTTTGCACTGCACAGTAGTGTTAAACATACACACTTCTGTTTAATTTTATCAGACAGCTCCAAAGTCTTAAAAGAAATTACCAGTATCTTTATAATTCATAAGATTTTTTTTCCCATAAGGCATTTCTTTTCCTTTTGTTTATGTTTTGGAAGGAAACATCAGTAGTACAAAGAAATGGTGCTGCACAGAAAAACCTACCCCTAAAGAGATCCTGCAAAACAACAAAAGAAATGAACACAACCAGGAGGAGAAAATTCTGCAAGGGGGTCCCTGGTGGAAAGAAGTGAATGGGGTTTTACACAGAAAAACTCTTATATATTTTAATAACCAGAAATCCTCTATTTTACTGTTTCTTTCAATTTGAGTTCTCTCATCTAGGAATCCTCTTTTTGTTTTATGCCCCCATTTGAAGCAAGCTTATTGTTTCCCTTTGCCAGCCACTGGACTAGGACTCAGGGACCCAGTCCTGCTCTGCTAGTCCTGCACTCCTTCTGTTCCAGCGTTCACCTGGTTTCAAAATCAGACACAGGATTTGATAAAAAAACCAAAAACACCCAAGAAAATGAACCCCAAAGTTTGTGCATGTCTTCCAAGGAAATTAACTTTTTTCCTTACCCATTTCTCTGTGTATATGTGTCATGTACTTATGGGACATGAGTAATGACCATTGCATAAAAATAGCAGAAGACAGGAGGAAAAAAACCCTGCATTTACTTTCAGATTTATAAAGTATTAGTATTTATGGATAAACCAGAATGGAAGGGACTGGGTCAATATGGAAGTTTTGGATGTTTATAACTCCCATCTTTGAAAAGTTTGCAATGAGGTTAAAAATATTTAGAAGAGCTGAGCATCCTCCCCCAGCCAGTTCACTGTACACAGGCAGAAGCTTGTCTCAAGGATGGTGACCAGATTATTTTAATATTCTCCACCAATTTTCTTGGTCCTTTTTGGAGACACCAAACCCCGTCAGACACTGATTTACCAAGGGGAATGAAACCAGTGGACTCTTGCTTGCCCCCACTTTTCTTTCTCCTTTAAAAAAGCCAATCTCCCAGAAACCACTGGCTGAGGTGGAATAAATTTCCCCCTCACCACGGGCAGTCTGACACACAGCTGAACCCTCACAAACTGCATATTCCTGGGGACCAGAGCCCCAGAGGTATCACAGGACCTGCCAGTCACACAGTCTGTCCTCCATGGCAGCAGATTGTCCTGCTGACTAAACTAGTGGCAACCCACTAGCTCTGAATCTCTCCAGCCTAAAATCCCTCCTAATTAATCTTCAGCTGAGAAAGAGCAGCCACCCAACACCAGAGCACCGTGACTGGGACACCGGCAGAATCCCTGGCTCCTTTTTCTGGCATAAATTTTGAAAGATTAAAGAGCACCACCGTCTCCAAAGAGCCCAAGCAAAAAAGAGCAGGAGGCTATGGCTCACTTCAGTCTGCACTGCAGCAGGGAGGCCGGGTTCTGTCTACTTTGGCTTGGTAACACCAAGAGATGTCACAGCATCGACGGCATAAGCCTGCCCACCACGTGCACGGCTGCATCCTGTAGTTGTTCTTTTGCTGTCTCCATTGCCTTTGTTGCTATGTGAACTGGATTAAAGCCAACACAGATGCACTGAACTGCACTCAGTGCCACACTGACGGCTCCTTGAAGGGCTTGATCAGTTCAGCTAAATCCAAAGGACACAGAGGAAGCACAGTGCAGCCCAGCCAGGTACCAGAGAAAATCTGGACAGGCTGCAGGTAAGGAAAATAGGAATATAAGGAATAGTAATATTGAAACAGAAGAGTAATTAAGCACTAGATTAGGTGACCAAGAGATGGTAAATTCTCCATTTCTCGACACCTCCAAAACAAAACTGTGTGTTTTTCCAGAAAACATATTCCAGCCATTCCATCCAGCTACCAGAACATCATCTGGCCCATGATGTATACAAGGAGCAAAACCAGAGAATCTGACTGTCCTTCCTTGCCTTGAAATGTCCATAAACCACACTCTTTAGGAAATCAACTTTCCTTCATTCCAGGGTGTAAGGATTTTTTACTTTTTTTGTTTCTTTGGTTTTAGTGTGGTTTATACCTCAGTCAGGGACCTGCATGTATATTACAAAACAAAGCAGCACGCCACACTCATTTGAGTTAAGTAAAGACTACTCTAGGGGCAAATATTGCAGAGTATTTTCCACTGTAACCTGTGCATGCAAGTATTGTAGCACAAGCAAATAAATGGCAGGAATATCTGCAGAAACAGTGGTGCTCAAGCACAAAATGAAAAACCTGAAGGAAAGCAAGTTCCAACTGCATAGTTTTGCCTATTTGCCCTGGAGTTATATTTAGCCATGCAGAGAATAAAAAAAAAGATCTAAACCAATTGTTTACTGCTCAGACGACAGCCTATTAAAATCGCCCTTGTTACTACAGCAATAGTACATATTTACAGGGATTGTGGCTGATTTTGATCAGCCATACCAAGCCATGCCTCAACCCATTTCATACTGATTAGAGTCTGGTCATATTTTAAGTGTCTATGAAATTATGCAAATGGAATCTGTACCAGAAAATCAGATTGCCAGATAATTGACCATTAATCTTTGATAAAAGTTTAAAAAAATTAAAGCAATCAGAAATCAACTTAGCGTACTGTCTCTTGGGCCTTATTTTGGTCTAGTAAGTCTGTACACTAAGCTGATTTCTGATTGCTTTAAGTTGTAAAAATTGCTTTTTAACCCACGGATATCAATGAGATTGCACCTGGTGTAAGTCGGGGCTGAATTTGATCCGCTGTGTGCCTTAATCACAGTATATTTTTGTTAAAACCCAGTATTTGTGTGGATCTGTAGATACTGATTTGTTCAAGCGCACGATAATCTCCCCCTAAGCCCGTCAGAATACAGCAGGTTAATAATGCTGTAAGCAGAATCCAATTTATTCATAAAACACCGGAACGCTTTAACCAAACTGTTCTTTTGTGGCGAGCCCCCTCCCGCCCGGCTGCGGCAGACAAAGGCTCCTGCCGCAGCCGCTGGGAACGGGGCAGGACAACAATGGCACGGCGTCTGTCACACCAGCGGCTGTCTGTCCGTCCGCAGGGCACCCCTCTCCATCCTCTGTGCAGCACAACCAAAGGCACCTCCTTCCCAGTCCCGCAGTCCCTGGTACCTGCTTTGGGAACGAGCTGCCGTTCCACATCCGTAACTGTTATTTTGATAAGTGCCCCAACATTTTTGGTGGCAGCAGGAGCGCCTAATCCTGTGACAACATTCCAGCCCATTAACATTATCTCTTAATTAGCATATATAGCACTTGCTGGGTGTTTATCGGAATTCAATGAGCACATGCTGTAAAACTTCCTTTCCTCTGTGACCAACAAAATAAATAAAAATCCCACAGGCTTTAGTAGAAAGTTAGATTTGCTTTGTACAGACTTAAGGAGAGCAAAGTCTTTTCTATTTAAAGACTCCCTGTGCAAACTGTTCCCATGAACTTTGGAAAACTCCACCTATTTGATCTTCCCTTTGTCAGCATTAGGAGCCCTTGCCAGGAATCACAGTTGTATCACATTCTGTGTCACCTCAGCACAGGGCAGAGATGATCTTACAGCCGAGGGCACTCCAGTCCAAGTGTGAAAAAGGAAGAGAGAGTAACAGAGGGACAGACATCAGTCTGGAAGGAATAAAGGAATATAGGAAGGAATAAGGAATAAAGGAATATAGGAATAAAGGAATAAGGAAGGAATAAAACCATACTGGCCAAAATGACAGCACCACCCAAACCACCACAAAGGAGTTCAAGCAGAAGGGGACGCCCAGGTTATCTCTGATTAAATCAGAAAGAGGGTGGCTTATCACGGAACTTTGAATTTTCATTAAGCTGGATTTTAGGATATTAACTAAATGCGTGTGTACAATCCAGTGCTGCTCATCTGTATGCAGAACCAGAGGGCCGTTCACAAGCCAGGGGCACATCCCACCCTTCTCCCTTTTTTTACAAGGAGTGGGGGCAGCTGGAAACAGCCACACAACAGAGGGGTCATTGCTCACTTCTTCAGGACATTTACTTTTGCCAAGCCTCATGATAACTCCTCTTTCTAGAGCTCCCTTCTGCACTCCTGCTCATAAACACAATTTCAAAGCTGGCAGGTTCCACAGCTGTCTGTGCCTCCATCCTCACAGGGCAGGTACCTGCTCTGCGTAAGTTACCCTTGCACAAACACATGCAGACTGCTGTGGAGGGTCCTTCCATGATCCCTGGGGAGGGAAAAACCAGCCAACCTGCAACCCAGGCTTCAGATTAACCCAAAATTAAAAGCTATTGATAAAATTACTGGCTAAGATAATTAATAAAGTGAACAGATGACAGGGAAGGAGGTCCATCATTCAGTGTATTCTGGGATTCCTAGGAAATAAACCACCCAGTATTCTTTAAGTCAACTGAGAACTTGTGGGTACCACAGTGAAAACATAAACCCAGAATCTATGCCCTGCATTACACAGGGGGCTAATCTAACTGCTTGTAATGTTTTCTCCCAGGATAATAAAGTTACTTTGCTGACGTGACGAATTTTTTGTAAGAAACAGAAATCCAATGACCTTCAAGTCCCATGGATGTTGCTGTAAGGAGACTGCAACAAGCTGATAGGGATCCAAATGTTACACTGCTGTTACAAATCTTAACACTGCTGCTAGAGCTGTGCCCAAGAACTCCATCACACCTCATCAGCACAGGTAAACTGTGGTGGTGGTGTCCATTCCCCCCCTCTCCCAGCCTCTTTTTAAAAGAATTGTACCATTACAGGCATTTTCTGGCAGCAGTTTCTCATGTGCGCAGTGAAGACTATTAAGAAAACCTCTGTCAAATACTCCTGCAACCCCAACACCTTAGGGAGGCCACTGATTTCCACTTTGTCCATTCTCAATATGACAGTCATATCCCACTTCTGCTGGGTTTCTCCTTTCACCATCCTTCATGGGATTGTCTGCTCAACTTTACTGTACTTGGTCCACGCACATAACAGGAAGTGACTGTCTTGCTAATGATATTCCAGTGCTTAGGTGACTAAAAGACAATATAAACTAGTGCAAAATGAGATGATCCAGTGAGAAAGAAGGCAATTGAAAACTGAGGTTGCCTTCATCCTCTGGCATGCAGTAAGGATCTACTGGATAGTTTCTGCTGACCATTTGAAAACTGAAGTTATGAGCGTGCATGAGTGTCAATACACAGAGCATAAAAATCCATCTTCAAATGCTCAGACATGGCAAAAATAACTCTCTAGATGTGGATGGAAATGTTACCACAGCCCCAGAGTCAAGGCTGATTCTCCTCAGGCATCTCTTGTCCCATTCCAAGCCTGACCTCAGCTGGTTTGACACAGCAACTTGCATATGCTTCCCTCTGTGATTGTCCTCCAAGTGCTTTAACTGAGCAGTTCCTGATTCTGTTCTTCCAGGTATTTTGTCAAGGAAAAAAAACCCCTCATCTAAAACTACTCCGTAATGACAAGGCACTACAGGACCACTGCAGTGGGGATTAAGGCATTTGAAAATGTGCTTCAAGATTGTCAGGGAAGCATTCCTGGATTAGCAATGTGCTTTGATCAGAATGCATCAAACTTTAAAAATTTTCACAAGACAGCTACTTGCTTGGTTGTTTGCAGGAATATGTTTGCTCATCCATGACCTTTACCAGTGACCCAGAGGTGTTCTGGCCTGGAATGTCCCCCTACCTGCTACAGCAAGACCATGGAAGTAGCAGAGCTATTGGCAGAAAGCTTTGCTGAAGGAGAGAGAAAACACAAGAATATAAAGTGAAATTTGACAGTCACAGGAAAAGGTTCTCTGGATTTAGATAAATCTGCTTGGCAGTGAATATGTTAACAGTTGACCGTAACTGCTTGGAGGGAAACAAGCTGCTTGGCTGCTGGCAGCAAAAATCCTGCTTTATCCAATTCCTACCGTGCCAAGCTCCTCCACCCTCTCTCAGAGCAGCACTTAGACAAATGCCAACATTTTAAAATTAAATGGCCCCATCATTATTAATTCATTTGGTATTCATTGTAATGACATTAATCATAGTAAACTGCAGCAGCTTTATTACACATGTAATGTGTACTTTCCTAGAACTTCCCTGTAAAATCTCTAACATTGCTAACAATGTAAAGACAATGAGACATTACAACCAAGCAAAACAATAATAAACACACAACTCAATAAATCATTATTCTGCCCACAACTATGTTAAAAAAATAAACTCATTTCAAAACTAGAGGAATAAACAACATGCAATAAGTGACATCAGTGAGTTTGAGGCTTTTGGTTGCAACAAAGAAACAAAACAGCATGCTAATATGACATTTACAAATAATACCTAACCGCAGCCTAATTAACTTATTGTGTGCTTACTAAACTAGCATACATATTATATTAGAAGAAAAACACTTATTTGTTCTGTTGCTAAGAAACTTCAGACATTTGCATATTTAACAAATTGTTAGAGTGTTTTTAACCAGAACCCATCACTATTTATAAAAGACAAATATAAAACATGAGATCAAAGACACAACATTAATTTTTCTTTTGTCAACTGTCTTTGTTCAATAGCTCAAAGAAGCAGTTTTATTGCTGGCTGATACATAATGAAACATCTGGTATTATTCTGAATTACAGCGGAACCCGCTAATAGTCAAGGGCTTTTCTTTATTTCTCAGGCACCAGCCAATGTCCTATAGGGACCAATCCAGCAGCCCTTGTGGAACGTGCCTTTGAAATCCTTGCAAGGTTTTTCTGAATAAGGAGTTCAGGAATACCACTAATTTTTTTTTCTTTTTTTTTTTTAAAGGCTCCAGATGTCAGCCAATTTTAATTGATCTTGTAAGTTGTGCAAGAGCAGGAAATGAAGGCGGAATATTAGGGAGCAAGGCAGTGAGTGAAGCCCAAGGGTTCTCCACTCACTGGGAGATAACAGTGGACACTGTGCCCACGGGCATTAACCCGGAGCAGCTCTGGGTCACTGTTTTATACCCCGTGAGCAGGGGCGTGTGCCAGCTCACCAGGGGTCAGTGATTAGCAGAGCCTGAGCCCTTGTGCTGCCCACTGAGCACACAAACACAGTGGGAGCTTGGCCCAGCACTCTGTGTGTGCAGCCCTGCAGTGCTCCACACACCCCGAGCCAACACGGCCACATCCAGAAACACTTGGTGTGTCTCTACCCTGCTCTGCCACCTCCAGCACATTCTAGGAGGAGCACGATGAAAAAGGAAAGCAAAGAGACACTGGAAGGAAATATGAAAACTCAAGGAGCCGTAACAAAACCAAGGCAATCTTAAATTTCCTGTCTCAAGGCTATGTTAAGTGGAAAAGATGTCATGTTGATCTAAAGCTGTCCTCAGAAAGCTATCCCAGGGACAGTCATCCCAGAGCTTTTTCCACCTACCAAAGGTAGGGGATAGTCAGGTGTCACCTTCCTGCCCTACTCTCCCTGCTCTTCCTGCCTTGCTAAAAATTTCAGACCAAGGAATTCCTGTGACAGGACAATATCCTGCTACACTCTTGGGTGCAAGGTAGTAAAATCTGTACTTCCTTCTCAGTCAACTAAATACATGGATTTATGATTTGAAACAAAAAAACTCCCAAAGAAAACATGTGACGATTAAAATCATTGTTTAAGAGAGCAAATACTGAAAAAATAGTAATTCCACTAAATAGTAAAATTAACCAAATGAAAGCAATAGTTTAGCTCAGCCACCAGCAGAGGTTTCTGAAAGATTTGAAAGAATTCCAAGGCAAAAATCTCCTTGCAAGGGAAAACAGCTTGCAATAGCTTCATTAACAATCACATACAAACTTTATGTAGAAGCAGCAGCTGAGCAGAGCAGTTTGAGCTGTGCAGGGCAGAAGACAACTCTGCCGAGAGGAGCCGGGTGTGAGCAAAGCTGGGTCTGGATGTGACTACCTGCAGCTCTTCCCTGCACCCAAAGAGCTCTCACCTGTAACACACAGAGGAAAGCTGCTGAAGAACCCTGCATTTTTGGCAAGACTCAGCTCTGTCCCCCGGGGAGGAGCAGCTCATGCCAGCAGCTCTCCCCAGCTCCCTGCAGCACCGCACAAATTCCCCCCCAGCAGGAGCTTTCACTGGGCTCTGCCACAGGGTCATGTGGCACCACACTAAGGAGCAGAGCTGGAAGAACATGTACAAGATGGATGTACACATTTTTAAAGCCTCAGTGGGCTCAAAACACACACAAGTCTATGGCCAACAGTGATGCTTGTCTGTTAAAATTTCAAACAGAGGCAGTGTATGGCGTGACCTTACCTGTGACACTGATAGTTGGTTAAAAGCTCCTTTTTTCAGAAGAACACCCTCTGCACTTTCAGCCCAACACCTGTGCTAGTTAAGATGAAGCAAACTTTGTCCCAGAGAGCTTACAGTGCTGGAAGGTGTCCCCACGGGACACAGATATCAGGCTGTAGCCCAGCTGGGCACGTTCATGCTGGCTCTAACCAGCCCTGTCAGTGGCCCATGGCTCCAGGCCTTCACTGCTAAGAACCTTTCTCCCTTTTCCCCATGTTGCCACATTTGCATTGCAGCAGCCATAGCACCCTTCATCCCCAGCAGCCATCCTGTGCTACAAGTACTCTTGGATTTGTTGCACAGACATATTTTGAACAGGAAAAGATTGCATTCACCAGCAAGGCAGCAGAGTGCTGCCCACAGCCTGTTAATTACAAGTAAACAACTATTGTTCATCTATATTTTCAACAACTCAACTTTGGGCATGAAATGGGAATGCCTCAATAGAAAGCAGTGCCAACAGCCTCTGTATACACACAATGACAAGGCTCTCACTAATAGCACCAAGTGCTGCAGTTTCTGTTTGAGGCAGAGAATTCCAATTGTATCCAAACAAATTTCTTACATTCTTCTGGGATGCAAAAGAGGACTGATGGAGGAAAGATCATCTAGGAGAAGTTCTTCTGAAAGTAATAATAATAACAACAACAATAACAAAAGTAAAGTTAATAAAAATGTTGGTGTGTAAAGCCACTCTCAGAAGACAGTCGATAAACCACCAAAACTCTTTTGGGTGAAGGCAGCATAGCTCTGCAGTCAGTTCATTCAGGAGAGACTGGAAGACAAGCAAAGTCTGATTCAACACTGAAAAAAAAAAAAAAAAAGCATTTGCCACTTCCCTGAATTCTGCCTGGTGGCAGGTAAGGAGCTGCCCACTCTGCAGGTCTCAATTGCTCTCTCTGGCAGCGCAGCCCCAGAGACACACAGGGAGTTTCAGGCAACAGCCAAATTCCAGGCGTGCGCTGAACACACAGCCAAGTTCTGCCAACCATCCTTAATGGGAATGCTACCCCCTCGAAATGACTTAATCCAAGTTTTATGTTACAAATATGCAATACCTCCCTGCTGGAGCACTACAGCATTTCTAACCTGGCTGCTTTCTTCAGAAAAATAAAGAAACTCAAAGGCACGTTTTGGGCTCGATGGACAGTTGTAGGTGGTAGTGGCAACACCACCAGCACTACAGTGACCAGGAGGGAACAGAGCACCGTGACAGTAAATTCAAGAAGATCCAATAATGTAATTTTGCATTTTCAGGACACAGCATTCAACATGCAAACATGTTTTGAGAAAAGTAAAATAGAACAGTCCCACATTTAGGTACAGCAGTAATCATCATCTCCAGTCATTTCGAAGGGAAATTGAGGCTTCATTTTTCAAAGAGCTCTAATTCCTACTAACTTCTGAGAATTGTGGTCTCAGGTGCAGTTCTCCACCCATTGGTACCTCACAAGAGAGGATAAATTTTCCTTTTTAAAAACTTGGATGCTGATTAGTACAAGAAAAACAAGTAACTACTGACTTGGAAGCAGACTATGACTTTACCTGTCAACAATTCACTTTATCAGACCCCAAGTATAGAATATACATTTTACAGAACTCAAAAATATGCATTTCCTAAAATGACCATAACGATATCTTTATGACAATCCAGCACAGATTGTGTTACCTATTTTGTCAGGACCCCAAACTTTCAGTGAGGTTCTTTTTTTTAAAAAAAAGAAATCCTTTTCTAAAGCCCCCATCCAGTCATAGAAATAAAGGTATAAAAGAGCTTAATGATATTTTCACTTGTTCTCCCTTAAATAATATTTCTATGATTCAACTCCACCTGCAGATTGAAATAACAAATGAGATAAAGATTTACAGCTCTTTATGGCCAACATGGTAAAAAATGCTTCTTCATATAAACTTCTTTATATAACCAGTGTGAGTGAACAGCCTGGTTAGGAACACTGCTGTAAGGGGTGGGCAAATTGTCAGCCAAAGGCCTTGTCTGCTAATTATGTTCCACAATTCCCTATATTCTTTCCCATCCTGTACTGGTTAACCCAGATCTCTCTCACAAGCTTCTAATTATTATAGATTAATTATTATCATAAGACTATCATTCCATAGGCTTCTAATTCTTATTAGATTTTTTTTTCCCCCACTAGTTCTTGCATGCCTTAGGTAGGATATGAGTTTGGGTATGCCAGAGCAGTGGAAGAAGCTCTGAGATATGTTGTCCTAGTGACAGCAGTGCAGTTTATTGCTTCTCAAAAAAGGAGTGGGATGACAAGCTGCATTTAATCAACTTTCAAAGAAAGCCAAAAATCAAATTTCTTTAAGATTAGTATCAAATGCTTGGCTAGGGTAAGACAGTGTCCAGTGGAGAAAATCTCCCAGAGAAAGACAGAAAATTTGGAGGCAAAATCAGATGATAATATTTAAATGTATTCTGTCAATTTAGTGCTTAAGCAAGGAGTGGATTGGGTCCTTAGAGGGTTTGTGTGCAGGTCAGAGAGGGGCTCCCGCCAGACTCCTTCAGAGGAGCCTGTTCCTTCACTGGCCTTTGCAGGAAACAGCAGAGAGAAGTCCTGCTGAGACAGAAATCCATCACTGCATGCCCAGCCCCAGCAAAAGCCCAGCTCTCCACCAGCTGCATTCGACACTCAAATGCAGAACCTAAAGCTGTCTGGGTGGTTTTAATTTATCCTCTCAGTGTTAGTGCATAATGCATATTTAACGGGGGGCAGCGCTGCAGGGGCAGAGGAAAGTGGTGCCACCAGGTTTTCCTAGAACTCTCCCTCTTTCCTAGAACTCCACCAGCTCCAGGGTAAGGGCACTAAAGGCTGTGCATGGTATTACCAGAAAAAGCACAAAATGCTATTTGAACTTTCACATTTTGATGCCACGCAAAACTGGGTCACCAAAGTCCTTCTTGCATTCAGAGGGCAAAATTTATAGTGATAGAGAGAGAGGTTTAAGGAGATGTGGACATGTCCATACTGCACACACATGTACAAAGTGAAGTACAAAAAAAATCCCTTGGGAAAGTGTTGAGAGAAGGAAAGGTGAAAAGCAGTTAACATGAAATCAAATTGGTAACTGCAGGAAAATCACTGGATGATTTTAGGAAGGCTCCATTTTCACACATTTATAGCTGTGTCAGTGCACTGCCCCCTCAGCCTCCCTCTCACAGCCAGTTATCACCTGGGGGCAACAGCCTATCCTTTAGACTGCAGGCATTTCCACAGTGCCTTGCTCCCCTCAAATAAAGATTGACCTTTTCCACACGTGACCAATCCTACAGACAGTCCAGGTCTCGTGGCCAAACATTTTTGCTTAAGACCCTTGATGATAGGCTTTCTGTGACTCCCCATCAACCCAAACACGTCCTAGATGTGGCCAACATTAAAAATTAAGATCATGTAACTTGAAGTATATATACATATAAATGTATGACACACCAAGTGTTGCTGCTCATTCAACCCTTATCATTTGGACACACTCCACAGTATTTTTATTGCAATTGGGAAAACTCACTGTCACACAGTGCATAAAGACCTCAAGGTATTTTGTTTGTAGGTTTCTTTGGTTTTCTGGTTTCTTTGTTTGCTTAATTATGAGTGGCTTCTAAACCTTCTTTACTCAAACTTTCTGTAAATGCTCAAGTTGGGACAGTTTGATCACCTGGCTCTTTGCAGGCAGTGGACAACAAGGCACAAACAAGGCAGAGACGAGCCAGTTATATTTTCTTGAATAGTTGCAACCAAATGATCCCCTGATCATTTATCTCTAATCACCCTAACATGACCCCTCCCTATTTTTATTTATGCAGTTTATTATTTCATTCTGGTTTTCTGAAGCTTTGCAGTAAAAATGAAGCTAACCTAACTTTATATTAAATCAATATATTCAGTGGTTATTTGACCGTTCCCTTCGGCAATATCACACATATTCCACCTAAGAGCTACAAGAAAGGGGGTGGCACTTCTTGTTTGGAAATGAAGAGCCATGTTGCACATTTAAAAAAATTCGTAATGAAACCTTCATTATAGAGACATATCTCTCACCATCCATCATCTCCAAACGTGCAGGCTTGGAAATGAAAACCTGCCTGTGTTTAATTCGATGGGCTGAGGGTTCAGCGTTCCCATCCTGCCGGGGGGGAGGGGAGTGGCATTTATTTATTCACATCTGAAAACAGACAGGTAAATTTTGGAGCATCATCTGACCTCAAAATCCTGCAACCACTTATTGGAAAACAACCCCAAATCACACGTCCTCATTTCCCATCATACCAAGGGCTCCATTGTTTGCTCCAATTCATGGCAGGGGCTTTGCCCTGTGCTCCCCTTCCAAGCTGTGCAGCATCTGCTGGGGGGGTTATTTCCTTTTTTATTTATTTATTTCCCCAATTTTGTTTCTAATCTCTGTTTCTTTGTGGTTTCCTGGAGTCATCCTGACAAAGCCACATATTCTGTTCCTGTCCTTTATAGCACTGGAGGGCACTGCAGAACACATGAAATTTGTTTCTAATTTTACATCTGCCAAAAAACATTCCTGGGTTACAAATACATGCCAGAAAAACTGGTAGGGCCTATCCCGCTAACACCACAAGACAAACAAGCCAAAAGGAAATAAAAAAGACTAAAATACAGTACAAATATTTTTGCACTTCTTTCAGCTTGTGAAGGCTTTTTTCCCACCTTTTCCCACATTTCACCCAAGCTAAGCATTTTGGTATTACGTATTTATCTGTTTATATTTAGAAAAAATAAGTACAATACAAGAAGATGAGAAGCAACAATTCAGTTTTTCCTCCTCTGCAAGTCCCATACATGAGGAGATGGCTAGAATCACCTTCAGCCAGAGGCATGTGGAGGATGGCTCCCTCCCCAACATGTGACTGAAACACTGAATAGTTCAAGCAACTGGCCAGAATCCTGGTGCTCCAAAGCCAGTTTAAACTCAAAAAAACTGATCACAGCTGCATTGCTGCCATTTCCTTCTCATCATCACCATTTTCGGAATAATATTTTAGCTAAATCATCCTCAACGCTGTAATCATGGCAGGACAGTCCTGAGGTAGCCTCTAGGGAAGGAAGAGCAGCATCCCAGCACAGATGAAGCTCCCAGGTCAGCGAGGCCCTTGGCAGGGCCCACCAGGGATGGGCAGCCCCACAGTGGCTGCCCCACGGAGCTCTGCCACAGGCTGGGGCTCAGGCTCGGTGCTCACAGTGCTCTCTCTGTGTCTGACACTGCAGTTTCACCTACACGTGAGCAGCAGCTCCCAGCCTGGCTCACACTTGATGACTGCAAATGTCACCCGACCAAGGAACACAACTCCAGGTTTATTTTCATTAGCAGCAGCACAGTGTCATGCTATTTCAGTGCTCTGCAAGCGCTAATTAAAGAGACCTTGCCATAAGGAACCTGAAAGAACATTTCAGAGCTGGATCCGGCTCTGCAGCCTGGCTCTCTCAGATTGAATGTAACCGCACAGATATCCCAGCACACCCTACAAACCACAGAGGGGACTCTTGCGTTGCCACACTTGCAGAATTTTGCCCTAGACAGAAAGATTCAGCTCCTGATGGAGAACACCAGACCTGCTCTGGCAGTGCTCACAAGCACTGGCTGTGCAGTGGTGCTTTAGGGAGTCAGGGCAGCACCCAGAGAGGTGTTTCCTCCAACAGTGAGAACAGGTCAGATGATTATGGATGAGAGACTCAGAAGTTCTCTCCACCTAATCAACAAAACTCATGTCACAAAGTTAGACTCAGTTCCTTCCACTAAAACACATTGGGCAAAACTTAGCCTGAACTACAGAAAATTCATCAACTTGTACACTAGTCTAATTTAAAACTTCCACCATTCCCACAAAAATTTCCCTGGACTACACTATTTGTGATCCAACATCTCCATTTAGGACCAGGCATGTAGAGTGTTGCTTTGCAGATTTCATTACAGAAATTTTAAAGGGCTGAACTGAAAAACCCAATTTTTTCAGTTGTGTTTGGCCCTTCATGTTCTAACTTCCCCAGTGATCAGTCTTGGTGAGAAATTCCAGCCCTGCAGGCTTGCTAGAGACTAATCTGACTGTGTCCACACAGGCACAGCCTATCTGCACTGCACTAACGTCTGTTCCAATATGGATTATGGCCTAATGAGCTGAATGGTTCTGCAAATCTTCCTGGCCTTTACTTTTTAGCTGTTATAAGAGTCATATTTCCTAAAAGGAGAAACATATGGGTTGTATCTATCCAGCACAAGATGATCACAGAGTCTGCTGCTGAAATGTACTTGGAGAAAAATAAAGCCATCTATAGAAGAACTGTGAGAAGATTCAATTTTTGTACCAAGTGGGGGGGTTCTCTTGTCTGGAATGAAAACTATTTGAAGGGAAAAAATCGAAAAGAGTTTGTGTTCAAATAAGCTGACCCTACACATTCACTTTTTTGGTTTTATATCCCTTTTAAAACATTTTCATTGAACTTGTAAGATTCAGAAGTGAAAATGTTATTTCAAAACTCTTTGTTTGGAAAATGCTTCAGACTTTCAGGAAAAGGAATTTTTTTTGCTTGAAACAGTTCAATACATTTCACTAAAAGCATTTCTCTTTTCCTTCAGCCACCACTGCATTTTCAGTTATTTTACACAATATTTACTATAAATACTAGTGGAAAAAAACCCAGAAAAACTCACAACCAAGTCTAGTTCTAGTCTTCAAAAGACAATTTTTAAAAAGATGCAGATAACAAGACTTAATTTTTAATAGTAACTACCCACTATATTCAAAGGTTCACTGGCTTAAACTTTTTATCGTAACTTTGATATAAATTTATGCCCTTCTGCTAACTATTCATCTCAATTTCTTATCTGTAACACAGGGATAATAATGCTGGCTATACTTGCCTCAGTGGAGGGGATTAGTTGGTATCTACATGGATCCTGCCCGCATAAAGCACAATCATTATTGCCTGAATGTCGGTATCTGCTCCGCTAGCCCTGAAAACTGTCATGTGCCTTCTGGCCTCAAAATTTAAACATGCCTTCAGTATTTAAAATATTTCAATTTTTGCTACATCAGAAAGAAATCTGCAGACAACTGGGAAGTTTGCAGAGCGGCCAGTGCAGAAGGAGGCAGCATCCTAAGGACACCACCACAGATATGAGACCAGGTACACAAGTCAATTCGTGTCTCAAGTGATCAGTGCCAGACCACCAGCACACAAAGCACACTGGTCACCATATCCCAGTGGCATTTGTCATGATTTCCAGTCCTGTCTGTTCAGAAAAAAGTAAGTAAAATAACCCAAAACAAAAAAGTCACACATTTCCTCCCATACTTGTTTACTCATCCCACTTCTGCCATTGCTTCCCTAAAAATTTTCTTACAAATTAGATCTATATTTTTAATAACATGTAAGTTATCACAGTATGTACTTTTACATTTGCAGCTGGAGTTGTAGCCTGAATTCTGGATGCCCAGCTTTTTGTCAGTTTATTGCAGGAGTGAGATGTGAAATATATATATTTTTTATTGATAAAGATAAACATGATTTGCAAGATGAGTCAAATTAACAATCGATTACACACTAATGGGCTCTAATCAATACATTAATTTAACTAAAAGGGGGGGAACAGGAGGAAAGATGGAAGAGTAATTTAAAATAGCAAGACTGTTCTGCTGGTTTAAAAAAAAAACAGCGTATAAAATAAAACTGAGCCGCCCTTTGTGGAAGAATGCAATATCCTCTCTCTCGTTCTCTCACCTTGTTTCTCTGTATGATGTGGCGTGTGTTTATTAAAGAATAAAAGAGCAATTATTACATTTCCAGCAGATTGCAGGGCTGAGGCAGCAGTACAGCAGTGTCAGCCTGCTCTCTAGTGTTGCTGGAGGTGTGCAGCATCCGGCCACGCTCCCAGCTGCACCCGCTTAGAACACAGCCCAAACCCCGGGGAGTTTCCTTGCTGTCTTCTGGGTGGTAAGGAAATCTCAATTATGCACACAAGGGATGTGGTTAGGGGAAAAAAGAAGGAGAAAGAATGTTTAAATTGTATACGTAAACTGTTTTGTTTAACAAGCTGGAGTAAATCAGCACATTTGTAGGCCATATTTATCTGATCCACTCAATAATAATCTCTCTCAATGAACACTATTGATGTGGCATTTATGCCATTGCAGAACATAACCAATCCCTTAAATTCAAATAAAGCATTAGTGAAAAAATAAGAATTTTTGCTTCTGGGCAAGTCACTAGTGCACAAATTTCTTCCATGTTGCTCTCAGGAACTGAGGTGGGAGAATATGCCAGGAACGGAAGTGAAGGCAGAATTCCTCCTGCTCTCTCTGCCTTACAAATTCAGTCCTCATTTGCAGCCCCATACCATTAACAGAGGTGTCATGGTCTAAAAACAAACCAACCAAATTCCCTCGCAAAGGGATCAAGAGAGGCAAAGCAGTCCTTTCAGCAGCAATTTCCTAACGGGAGGTACAACCCCGCGGGCTGATGCTAACGGAGCCTCACACAGGCCCTGGCGAGATGCTGAGGCTAAAGCAGGAGCACAGGCAGCTCCATCAGCCAGGTTTGCTTTGGATGACAGAGTTCAAGGCTGTGTTCAGCCCTTCTTAGCTCGGGGCCTTTGTGCTCTCAAGCCTTGTTACACATACAGAGGATGAAAAGGGAGATGATCACAATTCATGCCAAGTAATTCCAAGAAAATCCAAACACAAGCAATGGAGCTGTTACAACAGCACACAAAGGTGCCATCCCCTACAGAAACTTAGAGGGAAAAGACAGCATGTTACACACTATGCTTTGGTAGAGAAAGCACTTTCAAAGCACAACTAATCTCTGAAAAAGATACTGAGTGCAGTTACACAATGTAAATCAGGAGAAATTCAAGTGAAACTACTTCTGTTTACTAACACTAAAACCTCATGTCCAAGACCTCAGCACAATCTCAGTAATACACTGTATTTTCCACAGGCTTGCAGATAGGAAACAAGACTGGATCAGAAGAGCCCTTCGGTCTCTTTGAAATTTATTTCACTGATTACTCTGAAATGTCTTCTTTTGAATACAGTCAATAGCAGTCTTTAAAAAAATTATCGTCATGCCTCTAGAAAAAACATTTTCTCAGCTGAGGCAAAGACATGGGTGTGGGTTTCAGGCCAGCAAAGCCCACTGAGTGAGCAGGGAGTTCATCTCCTGCCTAGGATGCCCTCCAATGGGAAACTCCTTTCATCAGCAGTCTGGGAGATACAGGCACCCACAGAGTTTATTAACAGTAATGAGAATTAGAGTCCCTGGGCTGCAGGTGGGGGACCAAAACAGAGAGTATGCCCATCCAGAGCACCCATAACCCATGGTGCTTCTGTGAGCAGCATTTCTCAGACCCTTCTTAAATATGAAGTTTCTGGCCAGTTGATTACCAGTGCAGAGATGCTCAAACACCAGCCTCCTCTTGGAGAATGGAACTACCAAGTACATTCCAGCTGGTATTACAGAGGAAGCAGCTACAACTGCATGGGTTTCATTAGCTGTAATCAAATATTCAGCTAATATCCAGTGTATACCTAAAATCAACTCAGTCTTAGGAAGCTTTCCGTGATATATGCACAGCTGTTGAAAATGGATGACTTCTTTCATTAATATTTGCTTCAGAAAATATCTAATTCACTTTGGTGGTGTTTATGTGCTTTCTACAACTACAGCAATAAATCAGAGTGCCAGGAAGAACATTTCACAGAAAAGGCAGGTATTAAACAACACTCATTCAGAATGAACTCTGAACCTGTGAAATGAAAATTTGAAGATTTTATGAAAAAATCTACTAATCTAGATGATGAGAACAATATGATGTTAGAACTACAGATATTGAAGATAGTTTTGATTAAGTGCAGCCACAAACTGTACACAGGGAAATATTCACAGCCAGCTTGCTAGCCAGAATAACCTAAAATAATTTTGCTGTGAGGTAACAACTGCCCCAATATACACATATACCATTTTTATTCATTTCATCAACTGTTTGTTGACAATGGGTGATCAAATACACAAATTAAAATTATCTGGTGCTTTAGCTTAAATTAATTTCTCTTGTTAGTAAGTTTAAGTTATTATAAAGGGTGCTGAAACCCACACAGACTTAAAACCATGCAGGCAAAACAGTCTCTGCTGTCATCATGTTTACAGGAGCTCAGCCTCTGGCTGTGCTGGCTAATACCTGCCTCACTCCAGCTCTGCTCACTGGGCACATTTTACATACTTTTCATAACTAAAAATACGAGTTTTATAAGCAGAAGCCTCTTGTTTTGATTGTTTTACTGCTAGACCTTTGGAGTGTTATTTTGATTTCTCTGGCACTGGAAAAACCTTATTGATGTCAGTGACCTCTGAACCTGTAGTTCTGAGTATTTTCAAAATAATCTCTCTGTGTGGAAAGTGAGACCAGGCTAGGATCAAGCAGAACACTGAAGCATAAACCTAATGTGTTTATTGAAATCATCTCCAATTAGCAGGAGAAAACATTTACAATCTGCTGTTTAAAAACAATTTACCAGTGTAAATTAAAGATAATTAACTCCTTCTTAAACACTATTTTTTTTTTTTTTTGTTTTTTGCTAATGTACACTTGGACTTATAGTAAATGTATTAAGCATTTTTTTAAATTTACCAAGGCAGGTCTTCACAACAGCTCAGCCCTAACAGGCAGTTCAAACTCTGGCAGCAGCCATGGTTTTAAGAAAGTCCCACACACAGTGCCTTAACCTCCCAGGTTTGTTTCCAGGTAGGGAAGGCCAAAACCAGCCTTATGTACATACTGCTTTGATGGCAGTACTGGGAAGTTAAATAACCAGGAGCAATTGCTGCCTACATGTCTTAGCTGGGTACCTGGGATATGCTGATTATTTTTCTGAAATAAATTAGCACTATGCAGCTTGTATCATTAATTCACTTTTATCATTAATTCCTACTGGCATGTGTCTTCTGACTTGTACACTCTGACCACCTCTGTGCCCTACAAGCCATGTCTCAAGCCTGCTCAGCCTCTACAGTCTCAGGAGTATCTTTGCCTGCTGTTTATAATTAAGATTTCTCCAGTTTTATTTATTAAGCAGAGCAGGGCTAAGCTTGGGGCCAGCAGCAAAGGAGGAGTCCAGACCTCAGAGGAGTAACAGAGCCCATGAAGGAGGCTTGAGCTAAAGCAGAGCAGCTGCTTTATTCTGCAGCTCCCTCTACTTGCTGCAGCCCATCATGGCAGTGTGACAATTTGCCTCTGTAACCTCCCAATCACTCTTTCACAGGTCAGATCGTAAGATCAATATAAACAAGAAAAAAAGAGGCATGTACTCATGTAAGAAAAGCCAGGAAGTTCAAAGTTATAGCTGACAGTCTGGATTTAACTCTGACTGATCTGGGAAAGAAAAGTAGAGCAGTGACATGAATGAAGGATGAAGTGTCAGGCTGTAAAGTACTTGGTTTTTCTCAATTTAAGTCAAGCCCTTACAATGACTACCCCCAAATTTCTCTTATTACACAGAAAACAAACAAAAGGGAAGAAACAGTGATTTCTAAATGTTTACGCAGGAGAGAGGCCCACAGCCCCCAAATCAGTATCTTGGGAATTTAGGCATTTAAAAAAATCAGTGCATTGCATTCTGTACACGAGGCATTTCTCTGAGTGCAGACAATCCCCAAACTGTGCTGCTTCCAGGGACAGATCAGAGCTTCTCCTCCACTTCTGCATTACTTGCCTGCAAGTATAGCAATAACAACAGCACACAGTGCATTTCACAAGTATAAGCCAACAGTAAGTAATAGCTGTCAAAAAAAGACCAAAACCCACACTGTACAAGCACCATGGCAGAGAAAGGCTGGCTCTTTAAACACTGAAATTAGCAGCAGTGACAAATGGTCTCAGCAGGCGCACACAGATCGCCCTGGTCCTGCCAGCAGAAAACACTTCCCTTACTGTTGCTCTGAGAAGGGGCAGTTGATCAGTAGTTTAGGATTGAATTACTGCACTGGGATCAGGCAGAAAGCCTGGCCGAGATCCCCGAGTTTAGAGTCAGATCCCTTATTAATTGCCTGCACAAGAGCAGCAGCTCTGCACACAGGGCAGCACAGCAGCCTCCCAGCACAGCTCTGGCTCACTGTGCTCTCTGCAGCAATGCCATCAGAGGTCGGGGGTCTCACTGTTTCCAACTCACTGTGCTCAGGTAGCCATCCCACCCAAAACCACATCCTCAGAGTTTCTGAAAAGGCACAGACCCCTACAGCTGAATTTGTTATTTCATTTTCCAGAGGTAGCTTCTGGGCATTTAAAAAATATTAGGATCGTATATTCATTACTTAGCAAATAAACTCCTTTACTATATTGATGGGAAGAGATAAAAATGATACAAGTTTTTATTGCAGCTGCCTCCATTTCACATGGTTAAAGCAATCTCCTGAAAGAGACCATTGAGTTTCATAATTCAATGAATATTTATATTGTTTTAAAGAAAAAGAAAACTTGAGAGCCTTGTTTTGCAAGATTAAGCAACAAATGTCTTATATTTCAAATGAATTGCTAAGACTTAATCCTGCAATTCTTTTCTAATCCGGGCAGTGCTAAGGACTACCATGAGATCAAGGACTCCTGACAGGAGTGAGTTTGCAGGGTCAGGGCTTTCATCTGTGTAGAATGCATGCAGTCACCAGGTGAACTCATTTCACTGAATTTCTAATCCACTTGAGTATCATGGGTTTGAAAGTTCAGATAAAAATAAAATCTAAGAAGAAAAATAATCAAACCTTATTGAATTTCCTTTCCACTTAGACAATGAAATAGCAATGGAGAAGATGAAAAATGTGTTCAGTGAGAATGTGATAAAATATGTAATAGGACCCAGAAAGGGAGGTGCTGCTCTTGAGAATGAAGAAGTACAAACTGACCCTCCTCTACATTTCCCCCTTAACCAGAACACGTGTCTCCATGTCCAGTCACACACATACCTGTGAAATGCTTGTGACCTACACGGAACTGTCAGTGGGGTCCTTCCCCCCCATCTCACCTGCCATGGTACCAATCATTATTCTCTGCTACAGGGCTCTGTGGCAGCAGCCCTTTCACAAAAGGAGCAGGGAAGGGCAGAGCTGCTCTGCCCTACAACTGGGATTCCCTTTACAGGCATCAGGGTGTGAGGAAGGTGAAAGTAAAGGAAGAACCTAAGTATCTGTACCTATTTCTACCTTTGTTTCTACAACTAACAGCAATCATCCAGCCCTGGCCAGGGCCAGGCTCAAGAGCTCTCCAAGGAGGACCAGAACACCTCATAAGAAACTGGGAGCACCTTTATTTATGCACTAAGCCCCAATGGAAACAGGCACAAGATCACCTCTAGCATCAGCCATTGAGGTCCCCCCAGACAGCAGCTTAACAAGAGGCTCTGTCACACCAGCCCTGAAAGGGGCTGTTCTCATCTTCCCCCACCCAGTGGTCCCAGGTATTATCCCCACCATGATGACAGAAGCACAAGGGAGCACAAGCACCTCTAAGAATGGAGTTGTGTAGAAGTAAAGATTTGTAACAGGTCTGCGAAGCCTTACCTGGGGCAGGTGAAGGCAGCAACAGCATGCAGGGGCACTTGGGGATGGTTGATGGGGATGGGCCCTTGCAGCTCTGAGCTGCCCCTGCTCCAGGTGTGGAAGTTTATTGCAACTCATCAGGATATTTCTTTTACCCACTTCATATGAAACTTGTTGCCCAGCTACAATATTTTATTTTAAACCAAACGTTTTTGTATTCTTATCAGTTCAGCTACTTGTTCCTCAACTGAAATAAAATGTATGTAGTAGTCAAATACGACAAAGATGCCGTTACAGGTTTTAATAATTTTTAGAAAGATTATTTGAAAGGTTTGCTCTGAATTTAAATATTTGCAACTCTTATGATATTTACAAAACTGTTATAATTTCTGAGGTTTTTGTGTTCCTTGTGCTTTTGAAATATAAGAAGAATTCTTAAGCTGCTTAGTTTGAACACAGCACCTGAATTTGTGAGTACTACTCTCAGTCTGGAGGCTTACACTAAACACAGCTGTGATTGCAGCTGGGTCACAGGCTAAATTCATTAATTAGAGTACCTAATAAATTGTTATTGATATTGTTCAGTTGTTTGTCACCACCCAAAATGGTCAATAATGTCAACAACAGAAAATAGAACATAGCAAAAGCCAAGCTAAGCTTACATAAATTAACTGAGTGAAAAAGCACAGATGAAAAGAGCAGCAACAGTGGAGTGAGTGAGGGGGAAGCAAAGAGGTGGCCAGAGATTAGTGTGTCCTGAAATGCTGCATTCAGTTAACATCTCGAATGGCACCTCACAGGGTCCTGTTCTGCATTAGCAGCAGGGAACAAACACTGGTTTTACTCCTTAGCCTCCTACCATACCCTCAGTAGGCTACACTCTTCTTTGCCTGAGTAAAACGAAGAACTTGGTGTAGCTGGAAGATATTTTTCCATTTGATTTTGCAGATGTGGCTGGAGGGAGTGCTCCTTTGGAACATCAAAGCCTTTCATGAATATATGTTATTTCGGTAATCATCTTTCTGTAGTCTAACAAGTCTAAAACAACTACTTCGTGGAGACTTCATTTTTCTTTTACTTCTCTTTACAAGTGTTTTCTATAAAAGAAGAATCCAGATCTTGACACTGAAATGAAACATTGGTTTTAATGTGATATAGGTCAAAAATAATTTCTCCCCATAACCCACTTCACCTTTTTCAGACAAACCCTGTTTTCAGCCAGCAGCAAATCACAGTTCAAACTGTGCTGCCCTTTTCCAACACAGGCTGTGACATCTGTCTGCTTTTCTTTAATATTTGTATCATCCTCCTCCATATCCACTTGAGGTGGGGTTCTGGTACAGAGGTTGTGCCAAGCAACTCATGGTGCAAGGAAAAGCTCAGCACTGTCTTCCCTTCTCACCCTGCTTCCACCAGTGGGGCTGAAACCTGGGCTGTCGAGAGACCCAGCACTCTTGGACTGGTTCAGTCTGAGCTCTTGAAGGTTTGTCCCTTACTGCAGCATTTGAGTGTTTTCCACTGGCAGCTAAAAGTGAGGAGAAGTGGAGAAGGGAATCACTCCTGGGGCTGCAGCGAGCTGGGGCAGCTGAGCTCCAAGGAAAGCTGGGGCCTGAGCAGAGCTGCTGCTGTAGGATTTTCAAAATCTGTAGGAACAGACAGTATCACTGCCTAATCTCATGCGATTTAAAATTACCACAGCCAGCATTAGGATCAAAAATTTGATTTATGCATTTTAAGTTTACCAAAAGGAGGTTTTTTTTCCCTATCAGCTGAATTCCTTATGGCTCCCAGAAAGAAACAATCTTCCACAGGCAGAACTAGAACAGCCTGGCATAATCACTCATACCTAATGCTGGATATTTATTGCTGTCATCAGAGACTTAAGGTCTAAAAATCCCATCTTATAAAAATAAATAAAAAAAAATAACATAATGACTTCACTGATCCTTTGCTGCTAAATCTGAAGTACATGGAGAATTTGGATTAATTCACATGTTAAAATTGATAAAATATGTTGGGCTGACCTCAGTGGCTGCAGTGTGGAAAATTTGGAATACTGGATGTATACACAAGCACGCACTTGTTAACTTTTCTAACTTGCTGCAAGTCTGCTTCAGTTTCCACCAAACTGATGCAAGGTTCACAACTGTGTTAAACAGGAAAGTCATTAGGCCAAACATGGTGCATTATCGTGTGGATAACCAGTGGGATGCCTACATCTGTCTTAAGAGCTTTAATCCAGATTTACATATAGACATGCATATAAAGACTAAGATTTTTTTATCCTCTAAAATTTCAGGATACTCTAGAAGGCTTTCACACTCTTATCCTTGTCTAGGGTTATCCGCTGCTTTGGGGAGTTACGATTCATGGAAATCAAAGGACTTTGGATCAGGGCAATAATTAACTGTACAACTCAGTGACTTTGGTGGACTTGCACTCAATTTTCTGTTGGTCCAATGATTTTAGGCCCTGAAATACAGACATAGCTCTCAACTCCCTTTCTATTCTTTAGGAGCAGAGCAATGCATGAACTCTTTTCATGCTTTTACCACGTGTCACTCCCTTTTCTTTCTAGGAGAATAGTTTCCTGTTATTTTTAGCTCAAATCACAGCTTCATTTAAAAAAAAAAAAAAAAAAAATATATATATCTATAAAATCTACGCTGTTTCTTAGTAGTCGCCCAAACTTAATTTCCTGGGCTGCAAAAGAAAGCTGAAAAAGGTGAAAACACCATTGACTTTTGATCTGCTTTAGTCAAGAGCATGACAGGCTTCTCAGATCCAGTTCATAGTCCTCTTTTAAGTACCTTAAGGTAAAGGATGCAAGTCACAGCTATGTCAGAACACGTTCTGCTCACCTCTTCTCCCCCCCTCAAACCATTTCTGACCCTGCTTTGGGGGACAATATTGAAAACAGTGAAAATATAACCCTGTTAAAAACATGAATCAAAAAGTCACTGCTTGTGGACATGTTTTTAAAATTGCTTAGTTGCATGGAAGTCCCTTTAGTGCTTGAAGGACTTTAATAAAATTGATTTTCTGAGTATAGCCTTTTAGCAGCTACTGTATAAGCTTGAAATATGAACCCTTCATTGTTGGAAGTGTTTCATTTTTGCCCTGTAACTAATGATCAAGGGAAAGAATGTGTTCAGAATTCTCCATGGTTGCCATTTTCATAATTAAATTGTGCTAATAATAAAGCTTTACAGACTTTAAACAAACTGGCACTGGAGTGGAATGTGGTTTGCAGTGTTTCATTTAGAGACCTCTGCAATTAGCCCTTAATGAATAAGCATACCACAGTGATAAGCAAGACATCTCTGTGAACAGGTTATTTACCAAAGCACAAAACTGTGACATTTTCATTCCAATAAATGAAATCTATTCTCCAGATTTCTTCTGAAGGCTCTTAAGTAATTCAGGAAGTTAAAACCCATTAATTGTCTTTAATGCCTGATGTGTAATACCAGTAATACAGCACCACTGTTCATCCTAAGTACAATGGCTCAAAAATAAGCAGCCGAGTCAGTAAGACAAAATTAGCTAAATACGAGCTGCATAAAATAGCGCAGATCTACTGGCTGTAGTAAACTAGACAACTTTAAAATACTAGAATCACATTCACTGCAGAGCCACAGCTCCAGGTTATACTTTTCCCTCCCATGCTGCCTGCTTACTTTCACTAAGACTCATATTAAAAGATTCTTTCCTTTATTTGGTCATAATTAAAAGATTTTCTTTTTAAGCAACCCACATCCTACACATCTCAGGACATTTTATGGTAGTGTAACTCTTGGAACAGTGCTGATGTACATCAGCAAGGAATCCAGCCCTCAGTGACTGAATGCACAGAATTAGGAGATCGGGGTTAGTTCACTGACTGTGCCCCTCGTACAACTGTAATGCACTGCCCATAGGAGGGAGTCATTATTTTCTGGCAAAACTCATTTCACCATCTAATGAACCAGATGTAGTGGACTCTCAAACTCATGCTTTGGCTCATATAGCACAGCAGGGTACAAGATCCTGGGATTTTTTCCATGGACTTCAGCGGGTATTGGATCTGGCCCTAGCAAGAGAAACCTGGTGACTGCTGGTGACGGGGAGTATTGAGAAAAACACAGACTCGACAGACTGGCAGCACACTGCTGTCCTCTACAACTATCACAAAGCAATGGGGAGATAACACAGTATCTCCAAAAGTAACTGTGCTTCCTCCTAGGTTATCAAACCCAACTTTTTCTAAGTTGCCTTTTCCTGACAGGATCAGAGGCACTACTGATCATCCAAGCATGTTTCCTGTCTCTCACATATCTGGGTATGCAACTTTGTACTATCATATTTCAATTCTACTCAAGAACTTTTTTCTCCTTTGCACACAGTCATCTTTCTGTTCTTTTGTAAAAAAAAAAAAAAGACAGGAGTAGAGGGAAAAAGGTAGTGTACACAAAACAAGTACAGCCTCTGATCTATTTTAGGCTCCCTTCCATAACAATCTGACTTTTTGGAAAATCTTTTCCAAAAAAAAAAATATAAGATTAAGAGATGGGGCAATAAGAAATATGGAAAATATCTAGACATGCAATCTCCAGAACCACAAATAACAGACAACAGTTTTATGCAGCTTGCAGCAATTCTTGTGGCAACACTGGCTACAGAAACACTGCAAACACTAACCTGGACCCTCACAGGAGTCTGCCACATCCTGAGTGCTCCCTGCAGCAGTGCTCAGCCCCAGCTGGTCAGCCTGCACAGGCAGGTACAGCACACACTGAAAAACACAGGAACAGAATCATCTGTCCAACTTTCTATTCAGAAAATGTGCCACCACAGGGTCTCTAGAGTCACTGCTCCCTCTACAAAATACTTTAGGACCTGCTTTCAAAATCTGATCAGGCTCCATTATCCATGCAAACAAGGGGTAGGTTGTGCAATGGGAAAAACTGGAAAAAATTGGTATTGAAGAACACATCACAGCTAATGGTGCAGAGCCACCCCAGTGCCTCAGTATAAATGAGCTGAGGTCCAGCAGGGCTTAATTAGCTCTGGCTCACCACTGTCAGCAGGTCAGTTATGATGAATGTCCAGCTCAGCTGGACATGACCTGGCTCTTTAGAGAGCCTGCTCAGATGTCTCTGTCTGTAGCACCGTTGAGCTGAAAGTCAGACAGTTAACTCATGGATTACTACATTTGGGCTGTAGCTGAGCATTTTGTTCCACCTACTGCTCTTGAAGTTCCTGAACTTCATCCCAGGCTTTATGCTTAAATCTACACCTGGTCATCTTATACTCACATATCATCCTGCTAGAGCTGCCCCTAAATAGCTGTCACTCTTTTCTCTTGTGTTTATATTCCCAATATGTTTGGACACAGGAAACTTAAACCACATTTGTTAAATGCAGACCCATGCTCTGAAGCACACATTCATGCTATCCCCTGCATTAAAAAAAAAATCCTTCTTGTTAAAATTCTGGCCCTTTTTATTATTAAAAACAATGTCTTAATTTCAATGTATGGGCAACAAGCTTCTTTTGGGAAAGCATGAAAAATTATTTGCTGTTGTCTTTTTTTGTTCTCAAAAGCATTCAGTGTTAGATTCTCTACCTAGAAACACAAGGCAATGATGTGCTGTAGCCCACACCAAGCAATGGATTATCTTTGTAAAACTGGCAACGTTGCAATGGATGGACTTTATGCCAAGGGGTGACAGGGACAGTGTCCCAGCTCCCAACATGATTTCCCAGGCATGAGAAGTTATTCATCACTCTGTGATGACACAGAGTGTGATGCCAGGTGAGAAGCATCATGTCAAAATCACACCCAACATCCATTGTGAGCAGCTTTCTTGAATGAGGCAGAAGATGGACCAGAACAACTTTCCTGGGCATCTCAATCCTACCCTCTTGTTGATTCAGTGGATACTGGGTGTTGGTAGGCTTGACACAGACTGTCTTGGGACTGGCACTTTCAACCACAGTGCAGCTATTTCCAAGACTGTTATCACAGAATTGATTGAGTCATTATGCCTCCAGGTACTGCCATTTAAAAAATTTATGTAAAAATAGATCTTGGAAGGTAATGAAAATTTAGGACAGGAAAATAACATCTCCATCATAAAACTAGTAGAGCACGGATGGAAACTTTACACACACCTACTCCAGGCTTGCCAAAATCCAGCCCCTATGGCCAGACAGTGACCATGAAGCCTGCATGGGACAGCCCATGGAGGCTGCACTGGTGTGAGCTTTCAGGGGTCACCTGGGCAAAACTGACAGCCCTAAACTGGAACCTCAAAAGAGTGTGAGGCGGTGATGTGTTTTATTTACACCAGCACTGTACCCTGGTACCAGGATTGTTGTTCTACTTATTTTTATTCATAGGGGAGTCCCAAGAATTCCTAGAAGTATTCCTGCAAACAGCACTTCCATGACCCACTGAGCAAAGCAGCAGAAACCTTTAGTAACCTCTAAAGTAACTTCTTAATCTCTGTTATAATGTACAGTCTCTTTTCTATTTAGACTTTATACATCAGACTAAAATATTTAGCACATAGAAATGGGACAAGCAGAAGTGCTTTTCTTAAACAGAATCTCATAAAGTTATTCATAAAGCAAATCAATTGAGGCAGGCAAAGAGAATACACCTCAGATGGGCCTGGGTGAAAAAAGGAGAAGTAATACATTGTGTTCATTAAAGCAGTATCAAAATTAAATTTATTACAAAGTACCTGAGACTAAAACCCAAAACTATTAACCCCAAAGCCACTAACTATTCATTAGCCAAGTCAATTTTGCATCCCATTATGATTCACAATGTGTAAATTCCCATTGAAATTGATTTAGTAAACCAGCTCTTTGATGGGCCTGAAATTAAAAGGATAGAAGAAAAGACACAACTAATTGAAGAACATAATTTGATGCTTGTAAAGAGTGCGAAATTTACTGAGAGCAGGCTGGAGCTTTAATTAAAGACAACGGGCCAAATTCACACCTGGGATAATGACTGAGGAATTTTGCTGAGGTCAGAAGAACTGCAGCCACTCGTGGCAGGGCTGAATTAAGCTTCTGGTAGTGTCCATTTTTAAAAGGAACCAAGGAAAACAGCCTTTGGGGGTGGGAGAGAGAGAGAAATGAAGTGAGAAATATGTATTTCCCTGTCTGGAGGTTACCCTGACAGGCTGCCTGCACTGAGCAACAGTGGGAATTTCTTTCTGTTTGCAGCAGATCGGGGGACAAACTATAACACAATGATTATTCTGTTCCCAAATTAAGAGTGATGAGAAGAGCTGAAGTTTCACAGAACTGCCAGGAAAGAGCAGAGAAATAAGCCCACGTGGTAATCTACAGCCTTTTGAATAAGATCTTTTCATTCTCCTATCAGAGATGTTCAGGCTGTTTGAAACAATTTTATATCTTCTATTTTTGTCTTGTTCCACAGTTGCTTTGTGATGAACGCTTCTTAGAATATTTGTACTTGGGAATCTGATACTTTATCAATTTTACATCATTTTGTTTTGTTCTATGAAAGGTCTCACCTTTACGAAAGAAAGAACAGCTGAAGAAATGATTATATTTCTGCCCATTTTTGTAGAAGAGTACACATCAGGTTATGATGAAATTTTACATTATTTTCCAAGGAATTTTAATGAACAATTTAAGAATATGAAGGCCAGAATTTAAAAATTTATTTTGTCTACTTCCTTTGTAAGATATAGAGGCTTAAGCCACGTAATAATTCCAATGTATAGCTGCTTAACCTATTCATTGTAGATCTGGATGATGAAGTGCACTTATTTTTGTACTGCGGACAGACTGTAAATAAGGTAACATTATCTCTCAACTTGTGTATGATTTATAATTTATTTATATATGATTATAATCTACAAGGGAGAATCTATGGCTGACAAAGTCTTACAGTAATGCAAAATAACAGCATGTTTAAACCCAAACAGAAAAGTTTAACACTTGCTATTTCCTATACTCCTCAGAGTGTCTAAAATGGCACAAGGAGAGCCAGGAGAGAAGCTTTAAATTCTGTTTTACCAGCAGCAATATTTTGTGTTGGTTCTTATGCTCCCCTTTTTGGTACTTAACTGATTTAACACTGAGTTTTCTGTTGCTACAAGGTTGATTACACGTTTCCAATCTGGGTCTGTCTCACTGAACAGACTGGAATGCTCCAGTACAGACCTGTTGAATAATCTGCCCAAGAAGAAGGTTCTTTTTTTTTAAATAATCATAACTAAACAGAGGATTAAAATGCATAGCCTTAACGATTCAGGAATAGTCCATGTCTAAGATACTATCTACAGCCATATCATGGAGATTGTTGTAAAGGGGCTGATGTATCCAAAATAAGTGAGGAAGAAATAACATGTAGTTAAAAAATCTTCACCTGTCATGAAATTCATGTGAAATTTAGATTCTTTGTGTCCAACACTCAGACACTCTGGCATGAACCAGCAATGTGATCTAAGCCCACCACTGCACTCATTTCCTCTGCAGGAATGGTATGAGCTGATTTGGATGGTTTTACCCATGGTTATTTGAGGACTGACAACAGAGTTTGTAACAGGCCTTAATCAGGTGCATGACCAACAGCCATCTGTGATCCTACAAACATGCTCTTTAACTGTTCTGTACAACTTTAAAGTACACAGCAAAGTCCACAGAGACAGGAGTTTAAAAGTTGGGGTATTTGGAGCAGAGCTCACTGGCCCACTGCCTTTGTGGCATAAATCTGTGCTGGCATGGAGGTGTTTCTACCTTTAGCTGCTGGTGAGGACTCTCATCTCCACAGTGAAAGGAGATATTCTTATCCAGAAAGTATCACCAAAGTTAGGAAGGGGCTAAAAGGTATTTTGGTACTGAGCAGTATCTGTTTGAGCTCTATCAACAACATAAAAGCTGTTGTGCAGGAGCAAATAAGAAAAGTTGAATTCTTTGCCTAGTGTAATTCACTTCATTTATTGACTTTTTTTCCCTTTCGTTTGTCAGTGGTTCTGAGATGCCTGGCATTCAGGATGATTTGTAATGTAAATTATATAATTGTACTTTCACATATTTTAACATCAAATAGAATGATTGACTACAGAATTTGAGCTGTCTACAGGTGGGGGTCAATTATCATCTGAATAATCACACTGCCACACAAGAATAGCATGGCCATGGAGTGTGACATATTTTTATCTCTATGCATTTCAATGAAGTCAGGCTGGTACATAAAAGGTTATCACCTAGGAAACATATTTTCCTAAGCACAAGTTAAACATGCAAGCAAGATCAGCATAGATATTCAATTTAGCCAGTCAACCCTAACCTATTAATATTTTAACAAAATCCAGTGAGGATAATTTTTTTCTTTGATCCCATCTCATTTGAGCAGCCTGGAAAGGGAAGAAAAATTAAAAACAAAATAGTCAAGCATACAGAATGAGGTTATGTATTAAGTGGGCTATTTAATGTTTTTGGCATATTATAGCCCTAGGGAAAGTGTGGATGGATTTAACAATCAAGATCTCTGTTCCCTGGGCCCACAAAGTTCGAGAAACATAAAATAATCTATACTTCCGAGCTGACAAATCTTACCTGACACTCTGCTTCATCTCACTGGGACTCTCTAGCTCAGCATTAATCATATGTTACAGGGAGTAAAAAGAAAAGTAAATCACACTAAGCTGGAAAGCGAGATGGAAGGTCTTTGGGCAAATCTTTTAATCAATAATATGTGGGATAATAACCAGGAGCTATTGTTTGAATCTTCGGATATGAAAAGGTAGCAATGCAAAACACAAAGCAACTACAAACTGCTGCCACTTCAAAGGGGTCTGATGCAAACCAAATCAGGCTGGTTTGCCCTAAATCCCACCTTCTCCCCTTCCCAGTCCATTAGCAACATTCTGTATTCATGGTTCACCAGCATTTTGATCTAACTCCAAAACTGCAATTAAAAGTGTCTATCTGATCCCATAGATCAGGGGACACAGTAGTATCATGTGCATTAATTTTTGGGTGTCTAATCTGAGATTCTCTGCTATTCATTGACATTCAGAGAATGTTCAAAAAAAGGTCTTACTTCTCATGTCAGACAATCCCCCCCTTTCCCTACTAGCTTCTCCTTCACACAGTTACTGCTAAGACACAGGACTGGCGTTATTTTGCTGTGAATTCTACCTCATTTTCAAGTACAACACCCACCTTCGTCTCCATGTCTTCACTTACCTCCACTCCTCCTCATACATTAATACAAGAAAAAAAGTAATGTTTTAGTTATTTGTCTCCTAAACACTGAAGAATCCTCTAGTTTATGTATTTTTTAGCAGTTTAATTTGTGTTTAAAATTAGAGTATGTGATCGGCGGGTAGAAGGCAGTTTAACTAACCCAGTCTCTACGGGCTGAAGCCTCAGCCATGAAATACATGCCTGTGATTGATCTGACCTCCAGCTATTCATACAGCTCAGTTCATGACCTCTAACTTTCCTCACCCCTTCAATAATGTGTGTAATAATATTTGGTTTGCTCGGTTATGAACAGGAGGTGGAGACGCTAGTCCTACCTCATACTTTTGTAATTATTATTATTATTTTAGGGGGTGGAGAGAGAGAGCTATAGCTCAGAGTGAAACCTAACCCAAATCCAGTTCAGGCTGTCCATTAATGCAAAACAGTTTTGAAACTGTGAATGGAGCTCCAGTAATTCCTCCACTGTTGCTCAGCAGGAGCTCGGCAACACACAGCTTGCATGACTATAGAAAAAAAAAAAAGTCTCACAACCATGAAAACATTCATGGACCATTTTCACAAGCAAGCCTATCACTGAGGCAATATTTTTTTACTGCTGAGTGTGTGGCCACATTCTCTTCCTTTTACTTTGTTGCTTTTTTGGAATACAAATACTTTTTTTCTCCCTTTACTTTTTTTTGGTAGTGTTTTTTGCCTGTAACTCAAATTTAAGATATTTAATAATGGTCCTGCCCTGCAACAACAAAAAATGTATTTTTCTGCTTTAGACATAGTGATACCTGTTTATTTTTTAAACAGCTCTTTTGTTGAAGTCCAAAAAATCTTTCAGTGTTATCATTTCAACACTTGTTAAACTTTTCAACATTCTGAGAACTTCTCCCTCAAAATAAATACAACAACAACCTGAAGTTTTACAAAAGTTTGAGTTAATCAAAATATTTTTGAAGGGTTAAGACAGACTACTGGAAAAAACCTGTCTCAGCTTCTAAGGAGATTTGGCTGGCTCAGAAACAACTTCTATCTTTATTTCAAAGTTCCCCTATCAGTTTCCTCTCAGCAAACCCGGGGAAAACAGAGACGGTCCCAGTGAATTCACACGTTCTTAAAATGAAAACAGTTTAACAGCCTAATAAACACCTTTTTTTTTTTCAGTAGTAGTTAAAAATAACTTATAGCAAATTGTTTCTCTGATGGCTCTGGACTTTTAGCTGCTCATCATAAATTTATTTTAAAAAAATCCACCTTAGCTACAGCATTGTCTCTTGTATCATACCAGCACCTGCTGGCTCACTGCAGATGCTCCTGCAGAGCGTTTGTCACTGCCAGGGTGCACCCCCTGACAAACTGAGGTGACAGAAAAACCACCTCTGCACTACCCTGGGGCCGCAGCAGATCGCACACACCTTGCTTCTGGCAGCAGCACTGGGACAGGAGCTCCCTGTCCGCCCTCTGGGAGCTCCTGATGTGCTGCCCTTTCTGCTTTCTGGCCAGGTAGGTGGATGGACCATTGCTCTACACTGACAGAGTGGGATTTCCCAGGTAACACAAAAGCAAAAGGGGCATTGATTCTCTGCAGGGAGCCCTCGCTGCGCTTGGCTGGTGTCAGACTTTCTCAGGTGGCCTCACCACCGCAAGGTACTGACTCTACTGTGCCTTCAGCTCCTGCAGCACTAGACCAAATTCCCAATTCCCCTGCATGCAGCTGACACAGATCTTCCTGACACCCAAGTTCAGGAAGCATTTGGTTGCTATACCTTTTATTGTTCTCCCAATATAGGAGCAAAATCTCCTATGAGTGTTTTTTCTACTATGGCAAGCAAAGAGAATTGGTACATACCCTGAAATTACCACATGAAACATGGATTTTATTGATTTTGGAAAAAGATATGGTGATGTAAAAGATGTTGTGGCAATTGAGAAGCCTCCATTTTTCAACAGAACTTGCACAGGATCACCCACAGTGATTACTTATGTGTCTGCTCTTACCCCAAATGGTGACCCACCTTTTTAATTTCCTGGGGCTTTAACTGCAGAGTAAGTGACAGGCAGGAGAAAATGTGGGGATGCTCGGGGTGACATCAGAGCAGGCACTGTCCTGCACATGGCTCTTCCAACATCTGCCCTGTGGACAGGCTTTGCTGGGCTGCAGTCAGCTTCTCTGAACATCACTGAAGCATCACTGGAGCTAACAGGTTTTTTAAAGACTGCACAAAAAGGATACAGTTTTAAAAACAAATAGGAAGTTCTTGGCCACTTCTGCCTCTCTTGTACTTGTACATGTTCTACAGTAGTTCCTATTACAGAGTCAGCATTTGTTAACAACACTTACAGAAACCTCCCTTAAAAAAGGAGCCATTTGTTAACAGCACTTACAGAAATCTCCTTTAAAAACAGAGCCATCATTCTTTGATGCTACATTACAGTAAGAGTTGGCATTTTCATGATGACTACTATATATTCAAAGCCACCATTTCTTAATTTGCTAATAGAAATCACTTCCCTGCAGCCTTGGTCTCATTTGTAAGAACTCTGGTCTGCAATGAACCAGTCAGGAAAGCGTACACGGGCTGTGGATGCAGTCAAAAAACTCATCAAGGTTTTCTGCTGGTTTTTATTCTACATAAAGGAATATCTAAACCCACTAATGTCTCTGAAGCCAGAATGAACTGCTTATAATGACTAGATATGAAAAAAAAAATCAGTTTCTTTATCATACAATAGGCTTTTGTACATCCTTTGAGGAAAGTGGAAGTGCTCTCTGAATTTAGGCTCAGTGAAATGGTGAAATGTTAAATTTAATGGTGTTTCCTGTTCTAAGCTCTTCAGAACTGGACTTAGTAAAGACTAATGATGAACCCTTTGAACCCCCAAGTCTCCTAAGATTTAATTTGTTATTTCTGAGGAAAAAAAAGGCATGAATAAATAATGAGAATAAGGGACACAGTGACCAGAGACAATTCACCAGTGTCATTTACATATTACAGCAGGGTTCCCAATTCCTAGAATTACTCATTACCACAATACTACAGAAAAAAATTAAACCAAATTCAGGATGACAGCCAAAAGCAAGGGCTGCTCTATTCCAAAGCTATCTTGAAAGGTTCACAATATTCTCTGATTGTATTTAAACTCTTGTACCATTTGGAACATGGAGAGTTAACACAGGCTGGAGAAACCAACACATGCATTTAAGCCTCTGGTGTGTTATGAGTCAAAATTCACTTGGTTAGAGGAAAGGAAAATAAATAGCTCAACAAAATAACCGATACTATTTTGTTCAGAAGATATCTATTTGCAGGAAATATAACTTCCACAAGAACATATCAGTTCTGACAATCCCCTTCACAGGAGAGTTTTCTTAGGTATTCAACTGAATTTCTTTTGTCAAACCCAGAAAGCACACAACAATTGTAGCAGTTGAAACAGTTGCTCAAAGCATGACAAATCTGGGTTTAAGTCCTTGATTCAGAGCAGGGACTTCAACCAGGATCTTTCACATCTTACACAACAGCACCAGTAATTAGGGTTTTGCTTATTCTGGGCTGGATCTATGCATCTATTTCGGATTTTTCTTTTATTTTTATTACCTCTCTTTGTTTCATCCTTATATGAAATTTTTGCTAGAACAAAATTGTTTGGAAATGGAAATAAAAAATTTGCAGAAAGAGGGAACAGTACAGTAAATGCAGTGATAGAGCTTATTTTGCTTTTATTTAAATGCTTTGTGAAGCAGTGAAAAACCAGAAAATTACAGTTGTGTTTTAGGAAAAAGGCTTTGCTCACAAAACAAATTTTCTTCCTGAAAAGCAGTTTATTGCAATGTAGAAAGCTCACTAATTGGATTTATGACAGGCAAGCAGTAATGGTAAAAAGGAATCATGTGAACAGAGAAAAAATAAATGCATATTAAATTTTACAGACACCTACGCATTTTCTCTGCTTTCCTGAACCAAGTACTCAGTGTTTCCAGATTTCTGTTGATTCTTGGTTTAGTCGGCAGAGGAGGAGTGTGGTTCCATGGGAGGTAAATAACCACACAGAATTAACTGCAATCAGCAGAAAGGCTCAGTGCAGCTGATATGCAGATCAGCCGTGTGAAGTTCTAGAATACCCGGCCGATGAGACACCCATTGTGCTCTCTTTAGACAGCGTTCAGCAAATCTGGTATTTATCTGCCTCACATACCAAGCCACCTATACATTTTACCCTCCTTTATACACTCTGCCAGAAATCACCACCTTCTAAAATTCAGGTTTTCATTTGAGGGTTGCTGTATTTTTCCTGCTCAGTGTAGGACTGAATGCAGAGCCCAGCCCGGGTAGCTCTGTGTTATCCTGAGTTGCAATGTAACCCATCTAATCTTGGCAGGCATAAATGTTTTAAAACATAGCTGAAATTCTGCAAAGAGTGCCAGGCAAAGAATGTGACTGCAAAAGTCACCTCAAAATCTTGCACTTGTTTCTCACTTTCATTTGGTGTCATAAAAGACCTCAGCATCAATCATTAACAAGCTATTAACACATGCAGCTGATAAAAATGTTCAAAGTCTGGTCAATAACAATGACAGAAATTCGTGGTTTACAGCTGGTTTAAGCTAAGTCTAAGGAGCCCACACCAGTTATTTTCTTGGTTTTAAAGTGCTTCTGGGTTCTTATGCTTTCATCCCTGTCTGTGTAACACACACAGAGGCTGCCTGTTCTCATCTCTGCTCTGCAAAACTTCTCCCTTCCCTCCGCTGCCTTTCCCACTCATTCTTAAAAGCAGTTTGCAAGCACACAGAGCCAGGAAATTATCTCATTCAAATGTCATATGATTTTAATGTTATTACCTGGTAGCAAAGGTACTATCAAAGGAATGAGAAATCTCAGCTCAATTTGCAATGTGTAAACACAATAAAATAGCGTTTATTAACAATAATGAACAAACAGGCTGTAATTTAGGCAGCCTCCTTCAAACATATCTCCTTCCACTTTTCTAAATTGTACCAAAACTCAGCCATGCTTCTACAATGAAAAAAAGCCAGAAACAACTTTGGCTACCTGAATAAATAGATATTTTTACCTTTTTGTAATTCACTTGTTTTGATCATTCATTTTGTTAAATAAAATCTCCGATGTCATGAAACCTGACCAGCTGCTCAGTTCGCTCATTACTTGTGGGTTACAAATGTCACTCAGGCTTTGGGGGGGATGCAATGTGTTACTGATGATTTTCTCATTGTTCCTGTTGCTAGTAACACTTGTCAATAATTGTATTTATTTGGTGATAGTTTCTTGCCCCTATGCAAAGGAATTTAAGGTTAGATTATATAGGAAATGGCATCACAAACAAAACAGGCTCAGAAAAACATGAAAACACCTAGCTTCCATCTGCTCAAGTGTGATACACTTCAGAGCTCCCATTTCACATGTAAAACAGAACATGATTTATAATTTATATCTAGTTGGTGCAATCCTTCTCAAAGAAAAAAAAATTCTTTGATGAAACACTGGCTTTATGTTATCATAAAACTATCGAGAAAATCACAGAACATTTGGCAATTTACCTCTACTACAGCATCTTTGAAGTTTAGATATTTATATTTTATGCACTTTTCAAATGAACTGTACTGCTGAACACAAACACAAAAAAGCAGAAGTGTGAGTCAACGCTGAAATGTAATTACAGCATTATCAGCAGTAAACCACTGCAGATATTTACAGACCTCCAGGTAACAGTTAAGGCCCAGTTCTAAAAAGATTTTAAATATTCTGTGTAGTGTGGAATTTATGTAGTATTCTTGATTTATCTAAAACCTATAAAACATTTTTAAAAATCAAAGAAAAAAGGCAGAAGCAATGCAGCTCCTAGATCTGCAGAACCACCAGTCTTGCTTATAGCTGTGGGGCTTTTTTACTAACAAAATTACAGGTTTTTGAGACCATACTTGGGAGCTGATTCTGTACCCCTCATACCTGTGAATCACCTCAATGATTAGTACTGGTTATGTGTAACAGGGTGAAACTCACTTTTGAATAAAATAACCTTTAAAAGGTTTAAATTACACTTCTGCAGGGTTGCAGGCACAGAAATGAATTACTTATGTGAAAAGCCATTTCAAATCTACAGGATTATTTATTAACATAAAAGACACACGATCAAGGAGCAAATAGCGATGTAGGGTGTTGAAATCTGCAAGGATCAACCCCTTGATCACACAGGAAAGCCACATGATCCTTTTCTTAAAATCTGTAATTTTCAAAGCACCTGTCCTGTGATGTCTTAGTTACACCCCTGGCTGCGGTGCTCCAACAGGCAGAGAAGTCAGAGTGGTTTGTCTTTGCTCTGTTCATCAACACATTACAACCGAAACACTGCACTACCACTTTGCTTTCAGTCCATTTACTCAAGGAATGCATCATTCTGCTGTGATACATTTCTTGCCACTGGCTAATTTCTAAGGCTGTTCAGAGCAGTAAGCAGGACTTTAAGAAGGGCCAGATGAGGCGAATTCTCAAATATCTTTCTTTTTGCTTGTGACAAAACTAGGCAGAAAAGCTATTAGGAAAGTGTCAAAATATTGTGGGTTGGTTGGTTACATGAAAATTGTTATTTTTATATAAATGGCATTTTTGAAAAGCATCAATTAAATCTCCTTTAGCAAATCAGCAGATTTGTGACATCACCTTTTAGTATACTTATGGAAGGAAGAGATTTGAATTTGCTCCCTTTCCTAACTGCCCAAAATAAATTACATATATTTGCAGTATAGAAAAAAATAGAAAATTAAAAAGGTCAAAAGTAACATTAAAAAGGTCAAAAACACAATTCAAAAGCTTTTAAAATGTGATTTTGCAGGATTTTTTTTTTTTAATACCTTCTTTAGACTAGGGGGGAAATACTTAAAAAATGGATCTTATGCAACTTAACTCGATTGGGTGGAGCTGCACTCCCCTCCTTGTTTTTCAAGAGGCACAGTTCAGTCCGAAGTGGGGGTGAGGACAAGGGGCTGTCCCTTCCCCAGCTGGCTGCAGGCTGGGCTCCCAAAGCATCACCTCCGCGGCTGCTCGAGGCTCTGGGCTCTGTGCCATCAGCACAATCGAGCTGAAAATTATTACATTCCAGTGAAATTGTAGTTTGTTCATATTTTACAAAAACATCTCTTTATTGATACAAGGAGTCAGGGTAGTAGCATACAAATTCCTGCTACATCTGGCCAGACTTTGATTTTACCATATGGATCCCAACCCTCCTGTTTGGAATGAGACTCCCAAAGGGTCCTGGAGGACCCTGGCACTCAAACACTGTTGATGCTCAGTGGTGTCTGTGAACCAGGTCATGACAAGCGATCAAATTAGGGTGTCCTAAGAATTTTTTACCCTTCATTTGAAAGCTGCCACCTGCTCATCTGGGAGACTGCTTTGCAGGCTCTCCTACTCCATTGCTACATGAAATAAAACAGATTCACAACTGCTTTCATTATGCTTTGAAATCTCATCCACAGTGCAAACTACTACAGCCCCTGCGAAATCGGTGGAACTCCTGGCATATTGTCAGTGTGGAAAACAGGAAGGTGAATAACTCTCATAAACAAGGATTTTATACAAAACCTCTGTAAGGGTTTCAGCTTTTGCTTTCTGAGCCAGCACACTCACTCACATAAAGATTGAAGGCCACGACAGGAGCCATGCTCTCCAGATGAGAAGCCTTTGCAGCAAGGTACAGATGCAATTGATAGCCTGGTGAAACGGTGACATTCAAAAATAAGCAAAAGCAGTGCCAAATTTGTTAATTTGGTGGGCAGCATTACAACAAGAAGAACAAGGCTGCTTATGAAAATGCTGCAGCTTCTCCTCATTTTTAAAGTTTTTAAATATTAAACCCATCATTCAGGCACTTGCAGCTGTTCCACCAAGTGTCTCAGCCTTAGGGAGCAGCAGCTTCTGGAGCACACTGGGGATGGCCACGGCTGCAGCACCTGTACCTGGGCAGGCCAGCACCTCCTGTGGGGTGATGACAGCCTGGCAGGCTGATGTCTTCATGGGAGATCAAAGGGATTCTTGAGGGGTCAGGAGAGGATGACACGAGGGTCGGACAGCCGTACTGCTTGAGAGCCTTTCAGGCAGGTGATCCACTTACACTGTCATTTTTGGTCTGTGTCAAGCAAGCATTTTTTTTCTTTATAAAGTGGCTCTGGCTCAAAAAATACTTTCATGTTACACCAGCAGCTTCCAGCTGAGTTCTGGGTGGCTGGGTTTTTATGTAATCAGGATCTGCAAGAACTATGAAAGGAACCAATGTGCTTCCCTTGGCAGGCAATGGTTTCAGAAGCTTTGCAAGGGGGTGTATTTGTTTCCATGTGATTATTCCTCTATAAAGCAAGATTTTATTGGTTGATTTAAAGGAGCTGAGCACTAGATGACTTCTCTGAAATTACTTATTCCAGTAGAAACTGCAAGGATTTTCTCAGACTCCTTATGCATTTCATACTGAAGATTTAATTTCAGTGACCAGTCTCCAAGGCCTTTTTTTCTTACCCCTCTATAAAAAGTCAGTCCTGGTGGAGCATGATACCTAAACCAAAAAAATGTTGCCAATCCACTGCCTTCTAATTCAAGCAAACCTCAGTCAAGTCATACAACATGGGAGTTTACTGAATGCAAAGTCTGGGCCTGTCCAGCCTCTGCTACTTCACTTCCAGTGAAGGGGATTTGCTAATTGCTCTTAAAATAACCTTCTTTAGATATACCTGCAATCGTGCTTGAGATCTAGGGTTTTTAGTAAGTTGTTGAAAAGCTAAACAAAAACACAATTAACTTTAAAACACCAAGGCAGCATGAACAACCAAGACAATGTTTAGAGAGAATACAGTCATTATTTAAGCACTGTTTATCCTTATATTTCATG
Organism: Monarcha castaneiventris obscurior; assembly: GCA_026261815.1. NCBI lineage: Eukaryota > Metazoa > Chordata > Aves > Passeriformes > Monarchidae > Monarcha > Monarcha castaneiventris. The sequence continues at coordinate 8,002,669 of JAMPIT010000712.1, read as the reverse complement.
AAGAATTTAGCCTTCGACATTAGAAAAATTAAAGGGTGGGAGGCAAGAGTCAGGAGTGGGCATTAAAATCCTCCTCAGAGTTTTCATGGTTTCAGCTTCCTGAGAACTTGCCATTGCTATTCAGAGATGTGCAAAACTTCCATAAGGAAACTCTAAACCAGGAAAAGCTCATTTAGTTCAATTTAGATGCAATTTTAATTGAACCTGGGCTGATTTATGCTTTCAAGTAGAAGTCGTAAAGAACTCATCGGTTGCAACACAATTTCTTTTTGAAAATTACCATCTCCATCTTTCATCTCTCTTCCTGCTCTGTCAGCTGGTTTGTGTGGTCTTTTGAGACCTTAAAAGAGAAGCAAAGTCATGGGGAAATAAAAGCAGCAGTTACTTTAGTTGAGGTTGCCAGCCCTGCTCTGAGACCCTGCCATGAATTTTAAAAAAAGCAAGGTAGCCCACTGAGCATCAGGAAGAGAGAGCTTAGAGTTATGTATCTGAACACTTTGAACTTAAAAGAGGTTTTATGCAGGAGAGGAAGAGAGCTGCAGTTCTGCCATTTACTTAATTTCAAAATAAATCTACTATTCAGGGTAAAAATGTAACTTTTCTTACACTACTAAAAGCAAAGCGACATCTGAAAAATACTACTAGCCAAAGGCCAGATTCTTTAAATATTTTGCAAGAACAGATGCCATTATGGCTACTTATGTGAGTATTCTTGTCACAAGGGTGACAGGTTTAACTTACCCAGATGCATTTCAGGGGAACTCTCTGCTAACAGTCACACCAAAAACAAGCTAAAGCACAGAACCTGGTCTCCCACATCTCCAGCTTTCATTGATTGTAAGTGGGTGCATGTGTCACTGGAGACAGAATTTGCCCCTAGCTGAGGACAACTATAATCCGTACACCAGGGTGCTTAAATCATTTTTTGTCTTGAGTTTAAGCAGCCTCTTCTATCCACACAGGTCCATGCTTCTTTATCAGCTCGTTGCTGCTCATTTCAGGACTGTAATCTCAAAGAACATGGGTTCTCCTTTGTACCCATTCCAATGTCTAATTTTTTACGTTGCCTTCTTTGCTTTCATTTTATCCTCCAGCTATACATCCCACCTGGCAAGTCCTCTGACACAAACACCCAGCTAGAGCTGATCCAGTATGCTTGCATGGGGAAACTAAATATCACCACACGCACACACCCCATCCCCCCAAAAACCCTCCAAAAATCTGAGAAACATAGGGTGTGCATAAGCAAAGACAACTGATCTAAGTCAGTCCTTCTGATGCTAATCTTACTGCAAATAATATGCAGAGTACATGAGAAAATGTCAAATCCACGCTACCTCACAATTGCTGGCTTTCACTCCAGTTTGAAACTAATCCAAAGAAAAAATACAAAGGAAAGGCTGAAAGTTCGATCATTATTTCAAAAGTTTAAAAGAAATAAAAACGTAGCTCCCTTGAAAATAACTTACTACATACATTACCTATGTAATCTCACAAACTCCCAAAATAATATCAGTGTCTATGGCTATTAAATTTTATAGGTGCAAAAAGAATGCAATTAAAAGAGGTTATACTTAAATCAAATAATTCCTTCTAATTAAAATGTAAATAAACACCTTATACAACACGGAATGTTCTGTATAATTATTCTTCAAAACTAGAATTTTGTGATTAATAAAATAAACCTAAACTTTCACTGAAAGAGAAACATTTCTGAAATGCATCAGACTTGCACCTAAACATCTTGTCAGAGCAAAGTATTGGTGTTTTTAACACAGTCTTATTCCATTGAAGTTAAAGTCAGGTGAGTGTCTCCGTTCAAAAAAATCAGCACATAAAACACTTCCAGTTTCAGCATCAAAGATGTGTTTACTGCAAACACAGAAATGTAAGGGAAACGAAATGGTGAAAAGGACTGCAACAGTTTTAAGGACTTATTTTTAGAAGTTTTATATCGGAGCCCTACTAACCACAAAGTCTAGTTTTCATACGCAGCGCACATCAGCATTTCATCTCCTCTGCCAAGTGGATGTCGCTGCACGCTCCCAATCCCTAGGAAGTTTCATAAAGGCGAAATGAACTTTAAGTGAGTGCTCTGCTCTGCATTCCCTGCCCTGCCGGGTGCCATGGTGCCAGGCCCCCCGGGCCCAGCGGCAGGCGCGGGCCGTGGGGAGCGCGGTGCCGCGTGCTCCCAGCGCAGCGTCGCCCGCGGGAGCGCTCAGCGCCGGAGCCGCGCGCGGGGCAGCAGCACAGCTCGCCTGCACGCACAGGATGAGGCCCCTAATCACTAACAGCTCCTCTGGAAACTCTAGCAGAGATAAAAACTACAAAGACACTCTTGGTTCCAGTCCCCTTATTGAATTTTCATTGCTGCTTTTATTGTAACTATGAATTCGGTCCGCAATGTCACGTGTTCTTTGTTCTCCAGCCTGACATACATTTTAATACCCAGGGCAATATCTATGCAAAGACTAAGTGTGTTCATGTGTAGGAGGGTTAACACTTCACCACAAACATGGTTATAGTTATAGATTAAAAGCAACACTTTCAGTGATTTTACAGCTTAATATTTCCAACTCCCATCTCCTTCTGAAGGTTCTCCTCCCCTCCTCTCCCCCACCCCCACCCCAAAAAAAAATCTCTGCACAAGAAATGCTGAGCCTACAAATTATGTCACTGACATCTGGAAAGAGACATGACTACCCAAGTAAAAAATAAACCCAACGGAGGTCATGGCTTTAACAGACTGTCGCTCTATATTTAAACTGATTGATTCATACAAAGACATAATTATAGAGAACATTGGAATCAGCAGCTCCCAGCACTCCGGATTGCAGGCACAATTGTGTTTACAGGAATTATATTTTAAAGACTACATCTGGCATAAGCTAATTGATACACTAAATATTATGATACACAATAATTTAAACTTCAATTGTGAATGATGTCTACTTATTTTCCTACCTAGATAATAACAACTTTCTTTCAACTATACATGATCATGTATGATTTTTCAGGATATTCTTTGCATAAAATCTATTGGTTATGCAAATAAAAGGCTTTGGAGAATAATGTACAGTAACTAATTTGTATAATCAGTTTCCCTCAATTCAGCGTGATAATGATATGTAAAGCACATCACTACAGACTGTCTGTGAAATGAATTCTGTCTTAATATGCTAGTCAACTAGCCACTCGACCTTTGCACAGGCTCACTGTAAGAGGAGCAGAAAAACCCACACACATTCTTTCAATTTCTAAAGGGAAATTCGACTCTAGCCACAGAACAAAGAAAGAAGAAATAGAAGTAAAAGAAAATCAAAGAAAAAGTGATTTGGATTCAAGGGGATCAGATGTTTCATTTATTGCAGGTTGGAGACCTTCAATCAGTCAAATGAAAGACACATTTGTATTAAAATACCTACAAGGCAGAGAGAAAGCCTTGATCAGGTGTATTAGATTTAAGTTACAGCTCTCTTGCTGAGAGATGTGAACCTACCTTCCAGTCTATCTGTTCTCAATATTGAAGGTTTTCTGTGTTACAAACATTAGATGAAAGGTAGCTTGCTTGCCTTCCCACGTATCTGCTGGATATTAACTGTACATTTGAAGCGTGCACTACAAGGAGACGTGAGCTCGGTGTGCTCTGCAAACTGTCACTCCTAGGAAGGGACGCTGAACCTGTGTCAGGGATGTGGCACCAAGGGCAGGGGGAGGCCCCAGTTCCACTGGCCACCAAAAACTGGGGCTTCTGAAAGCACAGCTCCTCTTTGCTCTACTGGAAAACATGTAATTTGTCCTGTGACAGGGCTGTGAGCTCTGTTATACAGGTAGATAAAGGAACGCCCCTGCCCTGGTTCTTGCTCTGTGAGGACAGCAGAGTTTTGTTTGACTTCTCATTACGTATTGTGCAGGTGGTAACAAAAGCCAATCCCTGACCTTATTCCTCACTTTTCACACCATCCCTTCCTCACAAAACCTCCTTGAATCCCCTGTTCTTGCCCAGACACGCAGAAGAGCATCAAGTCTGATGGGAGAGATCAGGTCTTCTTCAGCTGCAGTCCTAGCACAATAGATTTGTTTAGATTGCCTGGAGGAGGATCCCAAAGTGTTTTACAAATTGGTTACTGTTGCTTGTAAAATACTGAACCAACATTATTCAAAAATGTTTTATCTTATTAATGGGTGCTGTTCAGAATAGTTTTTGGTTTTGATTAAACTTTATCAAAGATCAGTCCAGAGGAAATGTTCTGTGGAGAGACAGAGGCACCATTACTGCTGGTTATCACTCAGCAGTATTTCTATCACTCATTTCAATTTGTGAAACCCACATCCAACCATTGCTCTGAGTTACCCAGAACATGGATTTGAACCTGGATCTCTCCTAGAAGTGTCAATAGTTGCAGTCACTGAGGCACTGCCTCTTCCAGCAGGGAAGCATTGTCCCTCCTTTACTTTGTCCCAATATAAGGAACTTACAAAGGTCACATATGAGACAAAAATTGTCCTTTTGCCTTTTGTGAATTGGCACAGACACCAAATGCCAGCACGCTAGCAACTACTGCCAAAGTGGATTTGCACATAAGCTTTGGACCCAAGTATGGGTCATTTCAACCTAAAGACAGCTTCCTTCTGCCATTGTGAAGAAAATTTCAGTAATTTAAAAATGAAATTAATCCCATAGGTGCCTAAACTTGGTCCTTTGGCAAGAGGAACACATCACACAAATAAATGTGTAGGTTTTAGAGAGATTGTTCACTGGGAAGCCAGCTTCCCCACCTTGTTTCTCAGGCTTCACCCCAATGTACAACTATTGCATTCTGCAAAGTAAAACACCAAAAACAACAGTCTTAACTGAGACCCCAGTTTTAAATATTACCTTCTGATATCCAATTGGCTTTTTAAACAAGCCACTATAACTCTGACTTCTGCTTTTATGTATGCATAGCTGCAGATATTGTGTAGTAATATGAAAATTTTAAGGCTGTCCTGCTTGTAAAATAACATCACAGAATAGTCTGAGTTGGAAGAGACCCAGAGGGATCAAGTCTGACCCTTAAGCGAATGGCCCATATTGGGATCAAACCCATGACCTTGGCACTATTAACACCATGCTTTAACCAACTGAGCTCTCTGTCATTGTAAAGTTTAGCTGATCTTTTCATTTATATAGCCATAAATTCCCCATCAGTCCAGCAGAGGGATTATTTTTCTTTTGTTTCCTTATCTTTAATACTTACTTTTCAAATAAAAGTAAATACTCCCCCAATAAAATCTGAATAATGCCACATATCAGTGCTGTATAGTCATTGTTTCAGAGCTGGTCAAAGGGTGAAAAGGCATAAATAGAGGACTTAAGTAAAATTTCTTTTCCTTTTATTACATATATATTTTTTTTGTTTGTTTGTTCTATTAAACAGAGGACCTATATTAGTACAACTTCCAGGCTGAATGGGGGAAATCTACACAAATAATTGTATCTTCCTTACAAATCATGGTAACACATCACCCAGTGTCACAAGTGGGTCACACAGCAGCAGCAAGTACACAGCAGCACAGCTGATGGACTAAGATAAATTCTGCACCTCAGATATGGTATTTCATGTACAGTTAAAGTCTGCTCAGAAGGAAAGGAGTTATAACACAAGGCTCCATCTTTAACAAAGTGAACAAAAGGACACAATATTGTGCAATGAATTCCACAGGGGCTTCATTCTATTTAAATTGAAATCTCTTTCAGTGCATGAACATTTAATGGTTTAGCTTGATATGTCTTTTTTCCATCGACAAAAGATCAAAACACAAATTTATTCCTCCATCTAAAGAAGTTTGTATTTTAGGTTAGCGGAAGTGGCCACAGAAGAAGAATGTACAAATTCTCCAGAGAGCACACAGGGCAGAGCAACCCTCTGTGTCACTCTGTTGTGCTTGAACCAAAACACAGGATGGTAGTGAGGGCACTGCCTTGCCTGTGGGAGAGCAGCACACTGGAAGGAGGGTTTATCAGCACCTTTGCTCCTGGGCATGCTCACACCATCTCCATAGGGCTGAGGAGCTCTAATCCATAACTGGGTAACAAAGGGAGAGAGGCAGACCATTGCTATTGCTCCCCCAAACTATAATATAGAGAGCAGAGACATGTCATCTAGAGAGGGAGAAAACAGACCTGTGCAGAAAAGCCAGCACACCCTCCCCCAAGCCATAGAGCTCCTGGAACAACATGTCAAAGCCCTGTTTTGGAAAGAAATGGCAAAAAAACCCCCCCACTTTGTTATGAAATGAGGCAGATTTCTCTAGAACTGTGAACTTCCCCTAAAGGCAGGAGGGCAAAAAAGCACGTAGGAAGTGTTTTCTAATGACCTGTGTTTGAGCAAGGCCATTCAAAACTGTGTTAAGAGATCACAGTTTTACATGGCTCCAAAGGATTTTAGCAGGGAGTATGAAACCTCAACTCAATCTCCACTTAAAATGAGAAAAAAAAATCAAATAAGAAAAGGTTTGCCTAAAAGGGAACTTCAGCGTTTTACTCTACATTTGGACTTCTTTCAATTCACATTCAGTGCAGTGAAAATAAGACTGTTCTCTGAGTTTTCAGTGGCATAACCTACATTTTGTACCAGTTCATTTCACACATGAGAACTTCCTGCAATGAAGAGACAGGGGTGTATGGGCACTGGCAGTGATGGAGGGGACAGCATTGCTGTGCTGGCACTGCAGGGGAGGGACAGCCTCGTGCCCAGGCTGAGGTTCAGGGTTCACTGCCATCACCTCCTCCCTCCCTGGACAAGAAAAGTGTCTCCTGGCCTTAGAAGCAGCAGAATGTTTGAGAGGGTAGATTGTGCATTTGGCAAAGTTGGTGGCTTCTTGTCTCAAGGGAGAAATCTGCTTTCACCCCACATAGACACTGATTGCTAGAAGGATGCTCTCATAAACATAATGCTGGAGGCCATGGGATCTTCAGCCTCCCCTTTCTGCCCAGCTCCCAAATGTAATGCATGAAACAGAAGGGAGGTGTGCTGGCAAAACGTCCTTGAGTGCATAGGAGATTTGTGAGAACATGTCCTGGACAGCAACATGAACCAGCAGTTCTTGCTAATCTGCCCACACTGTTTCAGGTATGCAGCTAAACTGTAAGGATGGAATAATCATTTTCTAATCACAGCTTGCCAAAACAGGGCAGAATGACAGCTCAGAACAAACAGAGTCTACCATCTAATCTAAGATGAATCCAATTTCTTTTTTTACTGAATATTAGTCTTTTAGGAGACTGTAACCTGACATATGCCTCCAATTTTTGGTAAATAATCACAGTCATTTTTGCTTTGATGTAGAATATGTGAAAAGTAAGAAATATTTTCCAATTCCAGTATGTTGAAGTGGAAGCCAGACTTTAATCCATGGCAAATTGTTCGATCAGATCATCTCAGAAATATCTGGAACTTTTTATAATCTAAAGTCTTTAGCTAGACAACATTATTGTCTCACTTGTGCCCATTTCAAAAACAGAATAAATTGAAAATTAAAGAACAGTATCATAACCTATGACATAAGGGGTTTGAGGCCAAAGCAAATTAATTTGTAACTTAAAAATAAATAAAGGCCTTACTATTGCAGAAGAATGCTGCCACCACACTGCAGAGCTGAGCTATCAGATGCTGTCCCATCACTGCCACTTCCTCACACAATGTCACATCTCCTGTACATAACAGATACATTGCATAATGTTACAGATGGCACAGGTCATAACAGCCAGGATTACATTTATTAAAATCAGATGAAATGCTTATCACTAGATTCAATACATTCCATGCAAGGTGACCTGAGTTTCTTTTTTCTGACCACTACTGTAGGATTTTCCTGCTGTAGAAAACAGCTACAGTTAATTGTTACTGGGCATTGATGCCAATTACTACAGACACCCGCTGTAAATTGACTTTCATAAATGTTTGAGTTTACAAACAAAGTGGATCCTCAGTGTCACTATTTTATTTGATTTCACCACAATTATTCCTGCAACTATTTTTGTTCACATGAGGGCTGGAGTAACGGCTGGTACCTTCACAAATCATTATTCACACAGAAACTGCTGTATACGAGTGTCAGCAGTGCTCTTTGCTTTTGCACGATCTCCAGCTAAAATGGTTGTGGACAAGGCAAGGGACTGGAAAAAACCAAACCCATAGCAACAACCACTTCTTCCATTAGCCTGAACCTTCACCCTCAGATAGAAAAAGCACCTAAACACCCCCACAGCCCCCATGAGGTGCAGCACGTACCAGTGACTTCCCTCCAGTCACCTCCGGCTGCTCCTGAGGCCTGGGAAGGGGCTTTGTCTCAGGGGGGGCACAGGCTCCGGCCCAGCCTCCCCACTGCCCAGCCTGAATATTTTATATTTATTTCTCTCTCCCCTCCTTTGCAGTGGCAGTTGTAAATCTACCTTTCTCAAAATTCAATAAAAAATTAATTGAAAAAAAAAAAAAAAGAGAGAGAAAAGTCATTTCAACCCCAACAATAAAAGGCCAATTGACTTCTCAATTTTCTAGTGGGCAGGAGAAGAAATCAGGCATACGCAGGGAGAAACTCAATTCTCCAAAGCTCTCCCCTTGAGGAGTTCCAGCCCTGCCGTCTCAAGGGTGCTGTGTCCCCTACCACTCAATTCCAGCTGGGTATTATTTTCTCAGCTCCGAGGGAAGCAAGAATTCATTCTGCATTATTGATGACCTGGCTCAGCGCTTCCCGCCGGCTGTCACTCACCGTGCCCAGAGCTCCGTTCTGCCGGGCAGGTGACTCCTTCCCCTGCTCCCCAAACCTCTCCCTGTCACACACAGCCAGAGAAAAACAGCTGAAACAAAACCTGGGGGCCGTGGCACAATGACAGACCGCAGCCCCATTAAAGCATCAGCCACATGAAGTCGTGCCTTAAAGGCAGGACAAGAACGGCTGCGAGGGAAGGGGCCTGGAAAGGGGTTTGGCACTGTGGGGCAGTCGATCCATATTTCAACTGATCCCTCTTGCCAGCAAGTTAAACGTAACACTGGCCCCCAGACCACGACACTGAGGCAGACTGAGCTTTCTGAAATCTTCTGAAAGAACAGATCTGTTCCCAGAAACAGCAAACCCTGACTGAGCACCTGTCAGGGCAGGGATAGGACACCCACTCCTCACAGGGATGGATTCCTCCTTTCCTCTTTCTGCTCTTTGCCTCTTGCCCTTCTTTTTCCTTCGTTGTTTTGTGGGTTTTACCTTCCTTGTTCTACACCCTAAACAAGTATTTCATTTTCTTTTAGAAATCTCAGCACTCAACACCTACAGTTATGGAGACTGTAAAGTAGTAATGAAGCCTCACTGTTTCAGGCAGGAATGCTGGAGGTACATTTAATTAATGAAAATGCACCATGGATCTGGTAATTGCCAACTAGAATTGGCATCCATAGCCAGTGTAATGGAAAATACATGTGCAGTTTTGTAGAAATTGGTTCAGTCCATCAATGTAGAGGTGAGTTGCCAGTTGTAGAGTAGTTCAAGTCCAGTTCAAGTCAGCCCCATGGGCTCTTAATCCACTAATTTCTCCACACTGACAGGCTGCATCAGTAGTTTGATCCTGGGATGTAACTGTTTACAAAGAACTATGACACTTTCCTTGGTTCTAAGAAAAACAGAATTCATAGTCACAACTAAAAAGCAACTGTAATAATATATTTGGTTTATTCTAAAATAATTGAGAGAAACATCAAGTTGATTTTTGTGATACAGGTCCAGAAGAGAAGTAGTTTCTTCCATGTGCTTTTATGTAGTTGTAGGAAATTTTGGGAGGAAAACCTTTTTAAATACTATAGAAATTTAGTATTCAGGCAAAGTGTTAGATCTGAAGTTTCAAAGTACCAAAGGAAGGAAGTAAAAAATTTGTATTCAGGTTCATACTTTTCTCCTTCCTAGAGCTAGAGGGCTTGAATCAGCAGGTCCCCTCTGCTTGTAACAGTGCAAGAAAAAAACCTTTTAAGAGTTCTATAATTATGCCTTTATTTCTGTGTGTGTATGAATCAGCTGAAATTGTCCCTATATTGTTTACAATCATGAATGCAGAATGGGAACAACAGTAGAAGCTCCCCTACTTGCCCAATTTGTGGATGTTTTACATAATTGATTTCTAAATATTGGGCAATGCCTATTCACTAAGGTTAGTATATTCTGGCTTCCCCACCCCCAACATGGTCCTTTTATTGCCTGTGCAATACCTGAACACCTCGTGACCTCTGAACACCTCTGCCCAAACTTCTTACATTATCACTTTTAACCGTGCCCCTCGAACTTGCCCAAAACAGGGAGAGGCAGGAGTTATTTGAACTGTTCACTGAAAGACAGCAATTTAAAGAACCTCTACAATGAAATTCTATCTACTCCAACAGTTTCAGTGATTGTGAAAAAAACACCTAAAAAAAAAAGTTCAGCAATTTCACACAGTGGAAAACAGCCCAGGGCACAAGAAAACTAAAACCAAACAGTTTGCCGTCAGTGCTGTAGACTGTGTTCAGTAAAAACAAAAGATCAAACAAGTTCTGTAATCATTATATAAAGCACATTTGCTATGGCATGTGAAGAAAACATACTTCCTTCCTAATACTAATTAACATTAGAGAGTTGTGGGCTGAAATGCAGGATAAAAATAGCTGTTTAAACTAATCACTCAGCAAGATGTAAATGTTACATATAAAGTATACCTAACGGGTTGGAATATTTATCCCAGAAGTAAAGAAAGCTTTCACTACTCATGAATTATAAAAGTTTCTCTTCCTGCCTCACTGCAACAATGTATGGGCTCTTTGCAAATATGAAATGGCTCTTCATAGAAAGCCTACAGTTTTCCTTATTTGTAAGTATTAAAAAAAATTCGGAGTTGTGGGGAGCAAAGGGAAGTGTGAGCAGAAAACATAACACCCAATAGTTTTATAAACAGAACACAGATATTCCAATTGCCTTAGCCACACTGACTGTCAGCCAATGTCCAGGCTGGAGAGTTGCAGACACTGCAGAAAAAGCCACAGCTCACTGCAGGACTTCACCGAGCAGCACTTCCACATCTCCTCAAAGAGCTTTCCTAACGCACACAAACCAGGCAGCTCTGCGTGACAGAGTGTGGCAATCTTGGATCTACCTTTGTTTCTCTGAAATTATTTCTCCTTTCAGATGTGCTCCATCCCTCCACAAATAAATTCTGGCAGCTGTTATTCTTCTTGTCACCTATAGCTATTCCTTCACCCTTCCCCATCCTATGGCTGTGCCACCACCACCAGCACTCTGTCCAATGGCCCCTCACAGGCAGGAAGGGAAGGTGTTCAATGACTGGCATGACACCAAGCAGACCACCAAGGTACCCAAAATATTCCTGAGTATAAGCTATATTATAAAGTTCAGGAAGTCAAATGTTATTGAAATAATATTTCAATAGTTTCCTAGCAACAACATTTCAGACGTTTCCTAGTAATTTCCCTCAGCAAGAATTCCAGGTAGGGTAACAACAGGAGAAAAGGTGTTGAAATGTGCAGTGCTTAAGCATTGCACAGTTGAAAAGTCAATACATTTCCGTCTGTTTATAGAGGTACAGTATTTCCATCCTCCAGGATTTCTAAGAACATGTTGAGCTCTGTGTCTAATACAGATAGCAATGAAATATGTTCTTGAGTCACAACAGTGTTGTGCAGGACTCAGCTGAAATATATCAGCAGAGCACATGAAAACATTTCTGGGATCCCTGCCCCCCTCACCCCACATTTGGCTGCTTTGGGCTGGATTCAGGAGTGCTTATTCACACAGCAGAAACCCATCACAAGAAGATACACTTGACATTGGTTACACCAGGGCTATATGAAGGCAAGGCTGTCCATTAGGTGCTAGGCTAATGAAAAAGAAAATGGTGGGGTTTTTCTTCATCAGCCAGGGAAATAAAACATCCCTCTGAGCAACTTCTGTAATCCCAGTCAGATCCCAAACTCAAGCTACCCAGAACTCTAGTCTCCTGCTGCAAGCATCACAGCATTACCATTTCAGTCTGTCAAGACTAAATAAATGAAGTCAGTCTGCAGGAGACAGAGACTACAACCCCCAACAGCATGTTCTCTATGTCCTCTTCCAGGACTTTGTCAGCAGATGCTTTAGACCAAGGAAGCAGAAGAGCAGGAGCTCTGATGGAAAATCTCCAGGAGCAGAGGCTTACCCTGATAGAAAGGGAAGACTGTTCAACAGCACTGTTTAAGATTAGTCTAAACTGACAAGGTAATTCAAATAATCTGGCCATGTAAACTGAGTCATAAGGCTCCTAGGCCAGCCAAACCACACCCCCTCCCCCAACCCAAAACCAAAATCACTGAAATTTAAATAGCAATTAGGCATCATGTGTCCAAAGGCTTTCCTAAGACAAATTCATTCCACTGAAAATGGAACTGTTCGGGGCAACACAAACAGCACCTCTGCTCCATCTAAAAACATGATTCATACCACTAAGTGCTTTGTTTCCCTCTTGCAGCATGTAATGTTTGGACTTCTTAAAAGGGTCATATCGAATTAACGGGTTCACCTTGAAACCACACAGTGGAACAAAAGCTGTGTGCCAAATGGCACTCCAGAGGGGACCAGCTTGCAAGAATGCACTTCCCTCCTGTTCTGCAAGAGGAACAAGTGTTGTGACAACCTTTAAATGCTCAGGTCCAAACCACAGATCTTCTCCCATGTTCCTTTCAGCTTGCAGCAAAGCGTCCAAAATGTGCAGGCTGCATTATGAGCACCAGGCAGGAGAGCCCGCAGGGAAGCACTGGGGGAGCTGCATATCTAACCACAGACATATTGCAAGGATCAGCTATCAGAGACTGGTTATATGGCTGTCACAGCTCATTGGATTTCTTTGTCTTTATCCACTGTAAGCATTTAAAAGACAGTCCTGTGTTCCCGTGTCTAAAAGTATTTGGTAAAGCTCATATATCTTCTAAAGGGGAGGGAGCAAGAAATAAACTCAAAATCCTGACTTAAAATAACCTGAAATAATAGTAGTTTTCTTCAGGGTTGAGAACAAGTTGTGGAGAGAGTGGCAGTGGTGGTAGCATCTTATGAGGATTTAGTTTACACATGTGACCTATTTCGTGCATTGTCTCAGTCATGTAGTGCACAGGGAGCTGGAAGTGTAACAACAGATAAAAGATATGGCTTACACTGCTGAAAAAATGGGAGCCATTTCAGCCTCTCTTGTGCAGCTATGAATAGCTCATTCACAGAGGGAAGATTTTTCCAGCAAAAGGAACACAATCCAGAAAGTTCCTCTGAGGAGAATTTTTTTCCAATTTGTAATGTAGAGCATCACTTATACGGAGTCCCTCAATAAACACTTTGTGGAAAAAAACGCTTGGCTCTCTTCTAGGGATTGAAGTTAATCTAGTGAGTCTCAACACTGATTTCTGAGACCAAAATCAGTCTCCGTAGGACCAAAATAGGTCCTCTGTAGGTTCATACCTTACAGCAGGAAGCACACAAGATTTCAGAGCATTTGCTGTATTTCACAGAATGAAGAATGAATTAGAAGAAGCATTTCAGTACGGAAGTAAGCTGACTTGAAGGGGACCTGACCATCTATCCTGTGAAGCAAGCAGACTTACAGGATGATTATTTCTGTCCGTGTGTGTGGACTTGTGTAAAACATGCAGGTGCTTTAATGAGCCTTCTGCAAAGTTCCTCACAGTGATGATAAATGTCAAGGAGACTTCAAAAGTTCCACCATGGTGCATGATTAAGAGAACAAGTGGTAAAGTAAGATTTTCATCAATAGAGTCTGCTTCAAATGCCATCTTTCCACGTGCTCCAGCACTACACATCCCACATGCTCCTTGGATCATTGGAGACAAGGCTGCAGCACCTCCCTGCAGGGGGAGGGAGGCTGCCCTGCATCAAGAGCCCTGAACGCCCCAGGGAGCTTTTCCAGAGCTGTCTGCTCAGAGCACAGCAAAGCCCTGGCACAGTGTGAGCAAATGAGTTCTCACTTGAGAATCTGTGAGGGGAGGTCTCAGGTGCTGCCTTTGCTTCTGAACAAAAAAACACAAGGTGGGTGGTATTGCTTTATCCCAGCAGCGAACTCATCAGCTGTGCAAGCAGCAGCACCCACATGTACAGCAGAGCCCTTGCCCCTAGGAGTTTGTGATCCACGGAAAAGACAAGGAACAGCAGCAGGAAAACCAGGACACAGAAGCAAATGCCGGCAAAGCTTGTCAGCCCTCCTGGCACTGCTCACAGAGCACCTCCAGCCTGACCACTCACAGTTCTGAGGGAGAGATGAAGACAGCAGTTTTCAATGCAGTAAGATGGGAAGATTTAAGGGAAGAGAAGACAGATTCGGAGCTTTTCAGGGAAATCCTCCTTAGTCCATCTAGTCCTCACTCCACAACTATTTCTCCCTTTCTGTCCTTCCACCTTATTTTGCCCTTAATCTCACTGTGCATTTTTTCTCCCAGCTCAAAGAGCAAACTCACAAGGGAGCCAGATGTGCTGAACGTATGGGTATAAAGAGGCAATCTGCATAACAACAAGAACCATGTGAAATAATCTCATTTTCCCCATCTTGCTTCTACTTTTTTTCCAGTGGAAAGAAATAAAATATAGACCTAGTTCATGGTTTGTTCTTTTCAAAGCAGTTGCATTTTCTTTCATTCCTTCCTCCACCTTTCAGGGTTTGGATATAATATATGGCTGTACAAATACTTCCCATCCACATACATGTATGCATTACTGTTTTGTAGCTGTATGGCAAAGATCCTTTCTCACCAAATGATATCACCTGAAGTGAAAGACAAGTGCCCCCTATGGTCAAGCAAATAATCTATTGCTCAAATTGCAATTATACTGTATAAATGGAGTCCCATTAGTTTCCCTGTGAGCACAGTGTAAGCCCAAAGAACTCGGTAAGCAGCAATTTTGAGGAGACAGAATCATGAAGGGTAAAAAAAGAAAATTACTGGTCTGTTAACTGTAAAAAAGGATGATTCTCTTTTGATCTATGTTGCTAGAAGCCCAGAGGGGATGCTGAATACAGAGATAAGGCTCTTGGTCAGGGTATTTGGATACACAAATTTGAATAGTATCTTAACCTGGACTACACATTCCTCTAAAGAACTGATACTTTTTCTCCTTATATAACAAATGTGTTTCACCAGCTTCCTACACTCAAAAGATCCAAAATTGGAAGCAAGGGGAATCTCCACAGAGAGGAGTTTCACAACAAGCGATGCCATCTTCTCAGTTGTATTCACAGTGAAGACAGGAAAGTGGCTCAAGAAGCAGAAAAAATATTAAAGCTTAAGTTCAGGTGTCCAAGTGGTCTCTGGAAAATCTTCTCTCTTCACCTATTAAGGAGACTGGATTTTGCAAGTACCTTGAACCTTAAGCACCGAGCACCTATAAAAATCTGGCCTCAGCTGTGGGTGTCAAAGACCTACAAATGCAGCCAAAGAAAATCTGGTCTGCTGGATCTTACCCAAAGACAGCTGAATCAAGTTTTGGACCAGCTTTAAGAATTTTTGCTACAAGACGTAGGAAACTGGATCTTCCCCTTGTGCTGTGCACCACGCAAATGCACCCTGAGAGAGAGCCAGCAGCACTCCCAGCCAGAGGAGGGATGGAGAGGGAGCTGTGGTCATAGCACATTGGTTGCACGGCCATAATCAAGAGGCAGTATTTACTTAAAAAGTGATTAAACATTAGAATTTAGTGCCTCTGATAATTTTGCCGTTACCAATGTGCTGCTTCTATGTCCAGCCTACTTTATTCTGTTCATTGTTCAGAACAGACCACCACTGAAGTTGTCATTTTAAAATATTCTCCACTGTGATTAAACAGCTGCTGCAGTCAAGTAGTTCTATCTTCTATCAAAGTTTGTAAATCACAGTATTTTAAAAAGATGCGAGAAGAAAATAATCCGGTATATAATAGTTACTTGATTTTTTACATATGTGTAGAAAAAACAAGCACATTAGATCTCTAGCCTTTAATTGAAAAATAGTTGGGGGGAGGGAGTAATATCTTAATAAGTAACATCTGAACAAAAAGTATTTAGTAAATCATACCCTAAGTGTGGCCAAAAACTAAGATTTACTGCAAGTAAATCATTATTGCTATCTGAGTCTGAATAGCTTCCATCTGATTTCTGTATGGAAATACACTCCATAGAAGCACAGCCTTGAACTTCAAAGGACATGCAGGATGCTACTAATTTCTGTATCTGACAGTGTGATGCAATGTTTGGATTTGCATCTCTGCACTTCAAAGTGTGGCACTCTCTAGATAAGGTCTCCGTTTATTTTGACATGGATTCACAGAGGTGAACAAGAAAGCAGCACCCGAAACAGACAGTAACTCCCCCAAAAAGCAGGAATAAAACCCCAAACCAACACAACAAAACCCCCAATCCTGCTCTGTTTGCTTCTCTCTGAATTCAGTAATGCCCTGGAGAATAAGGATTACAGAGGAAGAGTACAAGTCATGGTTGCAGTACTTCAAGTAATCTCCAGTGTCCAAAACACAGTGTCAACATATGGTACTCAAATGCAGATTTGGAACATCTTTGAAGTAATATTGAATCTGACTAATGGGTAAAATGCAGACCTAGCTGCCTTTTTTTCTTTATTATTTCATACTGAGGTTGTCAGAATTTCAAGTGGGGCAGCTAGATGCTAGTGCATCTTTACTCTGTCAATTTTATGTAAAAAATATCAGCAAGTTGAATTCTTATAGTCCACTTTACTTTTTGCCTGGCAAGACCAGGATCCTACAGTATAATGACATAAAAGCTTTTTGCCATTTTATAATGATACTTAAAAATTCACACTCTACATGTGTACAATGTCTCTCACATTGTAGTCCTAAAGAAAACTCTAAATGCTGGGATATGTTCACAACTGCAGTACAAATCTTATTCATGCCATCAAAACACATAAACAAGTCTCCTGCAACTACAGCTCCTAGAACTGTTCTCACTTCCCCTTTATAAAACATCAAAGTACTTTTCAGTACAACAGCTGCTGACCAGGAGCATATATACAACTGCTATAATTATTTATTTATAATTAATTAAGCACTGATCATGTTCCACAAAAACATTTGGGAGAGAAAAAATTTCTTACAAATCTGACAGAACAGAGAAGTGTTGGGAACCAAAAGGGGAAAAATCTTTAAGCTGAAAATACAAAAGGAAATTACTGACATTTTGAAGCCCTGTGTAATGCAGGTTCAAACAGCTGCACCCAAAGTTACATTATGTAAGACACCACTGTCACTAAGGCTCCTAATTGTGGAGTAATTATCAGGTATCTCATACCCTAGGTATACACTGTCCTTATAATTTAGTTCGCATAATATGCCACTACATGAAAAGGATTGTCTTTGTATTTAATCATCTTTGATTTTTTTAGGGTTTTTTTAAGGAAAAAAAGAAAAAAAATATCAAAGCTAACAGGACTCAGAAGATTTGTGTAATAAACATCATATGCAGATTTTTATTTCCCAATTCAGCTGGAGACCAATGAAATATTTTGAAGTTTGATTAAGGCAGTTAAGCCTCTCAAAAGTTCCTGTTTCAACATTAAAAATAAGTTGGGTGGTACTGTTGTATTAATTTTTTTTTTAAAAGGAATAGCAATTTCATTTGCTCAATTAAAAGACCAAAAATCAAATAGTGCTCAAAGAAAGAATTCAAAATTAGAATGTTACTTCTTACTCATTATGAATAGTTATTATTCTCTTGGTGCAGTATTTACGCATATTCCCAAATCCCTTGGTCCTTCCTGAGGCAAAAAAGGTCAGCAGGAGTTTTGACTACATCCTTCAGGATTTGGCCCATATGGAATTAGAAACCTATATAATTCCAAACATTTTCTCTATTATATAGAATTCTCGCATACTTAAGCAACTTCGTATTTAGAACGAATCTCAGAGCTTAAATGCAACTCGCATCTGGATCATAGATTGTGCTGCATATTATACAATCTGCAGTTACTGGAAATGTTTGTATCCTTTACTGAGAAAGAATGATTCATTTCATAGAAATTTTCATCTGCTATTAATCTTCCAGGATATAGTTAGTGTTCTGATATTTTCAGATATTGTTTTATGGAGGGATTTAAAGTAGCTCTCCCTTGGCAGCCTGCAAGATTACTCAGTGATTATAAGCAACTCAATACTGTATGACAGCATTTCCATGCAAGGGACTTACAATCATGTTTCATTAATTCGGCTTGAATGAAGCCTCATTTCAGGCCTTGAGGAGCTTAAGATTTATGTGAAATTAATAACATAACAGATGTCTTCACAATTTGGTTCCTCTGAAAAAAACTGATTACTTTGAAAACTTCAATGCTTTAAAATGCAGACTGAGGGAGTTTTTACTCTAGGGTAAAGAGTTACTCGTTTATATCAACTGAATCTCGGAACTAAGTGGAATTTAAATGTCAGATTTATATTAAATAGTCATATTCACCATTATTACATGTAATAAACAAAAGCCTACTACTTTCATTAATAAGCAGTGTTGGACATTTAAACTAAAGCTTAGAGAGATAAAGTCAGCACCTTTGCTAAGCAGTAGGAGTAAGTGAGACACAAGGGAGGTAAAAGAAGAATATCCAGGAAGCCCTGGGTTTTTTATCTTCCTTTCTGATAATTTAATCATCTTTTCCTCATAGGAAAACAAAATGCATCTGTGCTCACACAAAACTCCCCACTTTATAAGAGTTGAAACTGTCTCTTGTGGATGCACATGCCTAAGGCCAAATGCCTTCTTTCTTTCACAGGACACTTTAAACGCTGGCTTCTCTTCTTTTTTTTTCATTTTTTCAAAAATTCAATTCTTTTATCTAGGCTTCAGCCACACTAGGTGCCTTGCAAGCTGAATTTTAACGCATGTATGAGCAAGGGGTTTATCTTTAAGGAAACTGTCTATGCGATTACTTCTCCAAGTCCAAAAAAAAATAATTGAAATAAAAATTATCTCTTAGCTTTGCTTTTTGATCCGATATGCTGAAGGGCAGGGAGAACAATGCATTTTTGATTCACACACTCAAGTACAGCTGATAGGATAGTCACTGTGATGGTTCGATATGCAAATATGTTACATTAAGGGTTGAAAAATTGACACAGTGCAGGATATTACAGCTAAGACACTATCAGCAAAATCATAACAATTAGCTGTTTGATTGCTGCAGACACGGTTCATGCACCAGCCTCACATTTATAATGAGGTACCCCCGATCCCTTTCTTGTCTCGCCCCACCCTCAGCACCATGTCCACATTGATACGAAGCCTCGCCAAGAGGTAAGGGCTCCGAGATAAAGACGAAATATCAAAAGCATTAGTATAAATTACAATTGTACATTATTAGCTATTTAATTACATGAGATATCCGAGTGGAGCTTGCTGATTTCATGCTTATGTTAAAAGTTACCATGGCAGTATTTCTCCCTTGCGAGACGGCATCAGGAATTATTGCTAGCACATGCTAAAACAGACAAAGCAATGTGTTCTCGCCACATTCTCTCCCTGTCTCTCTCTCTAAGTTTAATACCAAGGAATTCCTTAGGCATCTGAAAAAAAAAAGCAAAAAAAAGCACATGTCTGGCATGGGGCTGTGAACCAGATCTGAATTTGGAGATAAAGTCGGCATCCTAGGCCTAAGGCGGGTGGCTGCTGTGCTGACTGCGGAGGTGACTTGTTCTGCTCTCCATGAGGGACACCCGGCTTCCCCTGCACCAGCACCCCCCTCCTTGCCCACACCCCCCCGAGGGATGGCATTAGCTGTGCCTCCAAAAACAGCTGCTTATCAGCTCCTCTGGAGGGAGGAAGAAGCAGTGGGTGGCAGAAGGTTGTTGCAAGGAGCGGGGGATGGAGCGAGGAAGGGGGGTGGGGGGAAGGAAGAGGACCAAAAAACAGGAGACATTAATAAGGATGAAGGAAAAGGGGGGGAACTGCACTCTACCCAAACATGAATGCAGACAAAGGCCTGATCAAGCAGCACACTTATTCACATGGCACTGATTTCTCCTTATTTACAAACATGCAAGATAATGCCTAAATATACCCATCAGTGCACCAGAGAGAGAGAGAGAGAGGGAATCAACACAGGGAGATGTTTTTTGGTGTCTTGCCTCTTTTTAAAGGAGAGAAATCATCATTTTACAATAAACACCTAGAAAAAATCCTCTGTGATGAGATGTAACAAATGCTGGAGTTGCACATGAGTTTTTTCTCCAAATTCTCCAGTTGGCACCATCCCAAGTGCCTGTGTGCCACAGCCATGCAAAGCCATCTTCAAAGGTGCTGGGATCCCCCTAATCGGGCAACAGGGAACCATGTCAGCATGACTGGATCCAAAAGGCTTGAATTTAATGTCAGGCTTTTACTTCTTTTTGGTCTTCTGCAAGAGATCTCTCTGGACTGTGTGGTTAACAAGGACAGGCGCTGACAGATGTTGTCATGCACCATGGCAGAAACCTTCCTGCCCAGAGAAGATAGACTTAAAGCCAAATGAGCAATATAATTTGAATCGATTAATGAATCACAGAGAGCTCTGATGGCAAAGGCTCTCTTTAGCTCTGTGCCAATGAAGTGTTCTCACCCATGACATACAGGCCCTTTTCTGGCAGAAGTGTGCTGAAGCACACCAAAAACCTCAATCAGAAAGGAATCGCTCACCACTAAGCTCCAGACAAATGGACCTGAAGGTCCAGGTCTCATTTTACCTCATCTGTTTTTCAAAGGTTCATAAAGCATTAGTTTGGAAAGGGAAAGTAACATAAAATGTATCACTTACTCTGTTTAATATAGGGGTGGTATGACCTCAGGTACCAACTCCTTTACCAGTGACAAGGAAGGACTGAAGGGTTTGAAGCTGTTGCTGGGATCAGTCTGGCCCCAAAGAGGTTTGGATGATCTTTACTTAAAAGTCTTACCCTTATAGTGTGGCTTTAACATGTAAAAGTACAGAACATTCTGAACAAAATTCTGAAAAGGGATGAGAAAGCCTGAATGCAGCACTTTCCTTTTTTTATCCCACTCTAATGTATTAATAGAAAGTATATAAAAGAAAATCCATGCACTTTAATGCACTTTGCCTTAAAATGGCTTAATTTGAAGGCAATTTTTGACACTTTCCCATCTTTGAGCACATCCATCAATAGCCCCAGTGACTTAGTTCTGTTCCTCTGCTCCATTCTCCTTTCCTTCATCTATAGATTTCAAGTCAGCTTTGTCTGGTGACGCTGGTACCAAACATACAAATTCCCCATTTTTCTGAATAGTTTCACCTCCTTATCAACATTCTATAAATTAAAACATCATTATCACAATAAGAACAATAAAACAAGAGTTTCAGAAAAGCTGACTTTCAAGAAAAAACAGAACAGCAGCATTAGGGTAATTCAGAAGCCAGAAAAAGTTTTCTGCAACTGGCAAAAGCATTTAATGTGAAAAGCTGAACTAAAAGATAATGTCAGACTCCACATTCAATTACAACACTTCATTTATGCCATGAGAATTATCTTTAAACAGTAACATATTTTCTTCTAATCTTTTTTGCCCAAAATAAAATTTCAGCATTGAAATCCTGCTACTATAAAAGAAATGGAATACCAAAGGCCTTTTTTCTCCAAACCCCTCATCGATACTAACACCCTCCCCCTCCAAAGTTTTGGCTTTGCTGAATCAGCATTTTGACCAGCTGGAATGTTCCCCTTCCATTCCACACAGCTGCTCTCACTTGTTTGGAGATGGCTATTGAGATATGGGGGATGACTGCTTACACTGACGTTCTCATGAGAATATGATTCTGGACTTAGCCTACCAAGGAGAGACAGCCTCTTATGAGAAAAAAGTCCAGAAAGAATAATAATGAAAGTGGGTATCAACGTTTAACCTTTGTAACATGCCTGTGCTTCTCACCCCAACTCCTTCATGTGACAGCAGTGACAGGACTTTCCCCCTTCCAGCTATGGGGCTCCACTGGCTGCTGCACTAAATTACACATTTGAGCACCTAAATTTAGTTCTGGAGAGGTATTCACACTGTCTCATAGTGCTCATGAGTGGGTTCACAACTTGGTGTTACTCAAAATCTTCAAAACTCCAGTGTTAGTAAGCATTTTTAAACTGCATTTGTCAGCCCTTGAACACACAGTCCTGTTCCTGAGTCCAAAATGGGACAAATAATCTCGTCTCTCTTGGCTTGCTGGAGTCCCCAGACAATAATACTATATGCCAACTCATCTATTTAAAAAGAAAAATATTCACAGGCATATTAGTGGTGCAGTTAAATAGATAAGAACTCATTTAAATTAATATTATCAGGGGAACAACATCCTTTCAGCTCCAACGACTTTTATTTAAAAAATCCAGCAAACAACCACCTCAGATCACAGTAAATGGAGCCAAGCAATTTCTTCATATAATGCTTGTTATATTCACTTTAAGGGGAAAAGTAAATGAAGACTATAATAGAAAAAACAAAAACAGGCAGATCTAACTGTACAATAAATACAGAACGTGCCCTATTTAATCTACTTAC
The DNA here is from genome assembly GCA_026261815.1 of Monarcha castaneiventris obscurior. Lineage (NCBI taxonomy): Eukaryota > Metazoa > Chordata > Aves > Passeriformes > Monarchidae > Monarcha > Monarcha castaneiventris. Next base: position 7,980,087 of record JAMPIT010000712.1, on the reverse strand, counting down.
AGTAAAATCCACTGAGCAAAATTATAATTTGATATGGCTCAGCTTAGCCAATAGAAACTCATAAAATGTCTTAACATCATAATACATTGTACAAAAGAATCACTAAGTACCATAAAACATATGGGAATATGGGTCTGTATTCATCCATTACTCTTTGCCAGTGTAGCATATTAAAATGGTTTCTATTTAAGTACAGAGATCCCTGAAGTATACTACAGTCTTAATTAAAATGTCAATAAAATGCAAAAGTGCATTGGGGACCTTATCTGATTTTTAAAATTTTTTTTGTTAACTCTTTCAGAGAGTTATTTCTTAATAGCTCCATTACACTACTGAGGTTTGGAGCAATTAAAAATAAACAAAACTAAGCCATTTTTAATAATTGGCTGCAACCTGAGCATGATCTGCATCCTTTCTCTCTAATGCTATTCCCTGCAGGACTAGCTGGCAGGTTAAGTCAAGACTGGAAAAGTAGGTCCTTATTGGAGGCCAGGAAACAATGCTTTGGGCATTCTCATTCCAATGATTTTCTTTCAGTAGCTTTTAAAAAAGGGAGCAAGATTGTTTTGTGACTCTTTTTGTGAGATCAGAGACCTTGGCCAGGTAAGAAGCTGTCTGGATTTCAGTGACTCTTAGAGGGGACAGCTTTTCCTAGGCATGGGGGACACTGACCTGTGGGGCAGATTGTCTCTCTGAAGTTCTTGCTCTGCCTTTCCATGGGGCATCAGACCCACCATAAATGGAAACAAAAACTGGAGCTCGCCAACAAATTATTATCTACTTACTTTTTCTTCACTGTCAATGAATTTTAAATTGCCTTACAAAAATTCCTTTTTACAAAAAAAAAAAAAAAAAAAAAAAAAAGCAATATTTTTCCAAAACTTGAAAAAAAGTTCAGTTTTAAGAATAAGATCCCAACCTTGCTTTTTGTGATACTGGAAGGATAACAATGGAACAAGTAAGCAAGCTTTTCTCTTTCTTCCTCTTCCATTCTCCCAGCCTCTTGTACCAGAAGAAGTATTATTAAAGATAAATTCATTTTACCCCCTACAATATTTCTCTAAAGTCTGCATCCCCTTGAGGAAAGAAAGAGTATCTTTGGAATGGAATTTGTCTATTCCTAGCAAGATCAAAATCTTGCTGAAAATCGTGATACTGGGAGCAATCCCAGCATGCTGGCAGCACTGCAGCAGGGTCCTGGGTGACTGAGTCAGAGCAGGAAGGCTCTCCTGAGGGAGGTGAAGCCTTTGAGACAGTGATTCTGCTTTGAGACAGTGGGGAGAGTACTCTGAGGTCTGTGGCAGTGGTCTAGACCAGCCTAAAAACCTGAGGGATCAGAGCCTCTTTCTCCACCCTTGCAGTACACACAGGCAGTGGATTGACCTGGCCACAGCCACTGGCTCGTTGCACGGGATTGGCAATCACCTTCTGAGCACACAGAAAACAAAAGACAGTGCTGCACTTAGTGGCTGGATACATACCATGCCTCTATTTTTAGAAGGCTGAACAAGCAGAGAAAGGAAAAAAACCAGAAGTAAACAAGAGAAGGAAAGTTTACCAGCTCAACATGCCTTCAGATTGCAGCAGGATCTGTTTCTCTTTCTACTTCCCCCCTTCCTGCATCTACTTTATGTTAAGTGACAAGCAGTTGGCAGGTTTTGCAGATATATTGACAATAGAGGACATATGATACAGCTGTGAAGATTTGTCTTACCAGGGTTTCAGCTGGTTTCTACTAACCAACAGCCAACAACCAGATTTTGGGGGTTATGACCTCCAGTTATTTGAAAGAACTAGGGGGAGGAGGCAGGCAACACATTTCATGCACTAGTCTGCTGTTTGTAGAACATTTTTAGAACTTACTCTCATAAAACTGACTCTGTTTAATGATTCTCTAAAAAAATATATTTAAAAAACAAAACTGATTGGAAACGACATGTCTTGTGAACAGAACTGGAAATTTAAACAGTCATGGGGCCTTATGTTGTATTGTGCTGAGCAAGAGCTTCCTGCAAAGTGCCAAATATTGTTACCTACATGTTTCTGTGTTACCCCCATAGGGGTTACATGGAAAGTGAAGGTTTTTAGCCCAGTATGTCATAGTCCCTTTAGAGAGGATAGCCCACATTAAGTTTCTCACTTCCTCCAATACTTTTTCTTTTAAAGCTAAAATAATAAAGGATTTGGACTTCTAAGAGCAGAGCAACTCTCCTGTCAACCTCACATGCACTACATGGTTTTCTAACAGACATTCTATTTTCCATAATCCTAAAGGTCTCATGTAACATTACTAAATGCATCATTTCCACGTGATGTCACTCTAACAGTTTGGGAGGAAAAGGAACAACTGCAGTTCTAGAATGGACTGGTGGCATCAGTCACACTCTGACCCCACTTGAGCTTAAATTAATAATAAATCAAATTTTGATTGCCAAACAGATGTACAGGCTTCTAAAAAGCATGTGGATATTGCATCATGATTTGACTAAGTTATTCCTGTCCAGTGTAAAAGTAATGGGAAACTTGAAAAATATGGTAACTGTCCAACAAATAACCTTAAAATACTCAGCCACTGGATCAGGCTCAACAGAGCTCATTAACATATTTAGCTGTCCTGGTGAAATGGGCAGACGAACAGAAACCACTGAGTACTCAAAATACAAATAAAGGCAGAGGAAATCCTTCCAACAGATACCAACTCCAGGAGATGGGAGTTTGAAGGCCTTGCTGGTGGATGCTTTGGAGAGGGGAGTTGGCAGCTTGTAGAACTGGTCACGGTGTTGTGTGACCTGAACAACAACACACCCATATATTCAACAGAAATAACTTCCCAGAGACCTTCTGGTTTTTGGAAGACAAGGGAGGAACTAAAAACTGACAAATGCAAAAAGGAGAAATCTCCACGATGTTCTCTTAACCAGCCAATTCCTTGTTCCTTGTTACCGCCAAGAATGTTATTATTACTAGAGAACACACCACAACAATTACAAATATTAAATTGAATTAGACTTAAGGAGATTGGTCTACAGTTACATATTTATATGATTGGTTTGTAATGTTGTAATTAATTATAAAAATAACTTGCCTGCAGCTATCACATATATATCTATATTTAAATAAGTCTGTTTTGTCTTATCAAGAAGTGGGTTAGTAAAAACAGAATTTCTCTTATTTAATGTTTATTAATGAACCATTAAACTAAAACGAGTGTGCAAATCTTTTCTTGCATCTTTATTCTAAATACACCGCAGTCAGAAACATTACAGCTGGTATGTACAGGACATTTCTCAGGAATGGCTTATGTGCAGTAAATTTATATCCTATTCACATCTGAATTAATATTCACCTGTAGGCAAGTGAATTAGAGACCTGTGTTGAAGTCTCTTAATCATAAATGTCTTGTTGTCAAATCACAGAATAAATGGGAACAGTCAAGACACAGAAGAACCTGCCATTAACATCACACTGTTTAATGCTAATTCTGTCTTTGAAGAACTCTGTAACATATACCCTACAGTATTTCTCTCCTGTATGAAACAGTCAGCATTCAGGTATTTCCAAAGTTATCATACTGCAGGGGAAACTGCAGGAAGTACTGAAGGAAAACACTAGGAATTAGTCTTCATTTCCCTTGTTGTTCCCCTCTTCCCCAACTCAAAGTGCAAAGTCTTCAACTTAAGGTCACTGATTCCTCCTACTCCTTTTCAACCTTACTAGAAGAAAGGGATAGGCAGATTTTCTTCACCTAGCAATAATACTCCATCGTCTCTATGCAGCATGACCAGTATTTTCCTCCAGCAGGACACACACATTTCAGAATATGCTTCCAGTTCCTACCCTCAAGGAGTGACCTCCCCCACCCAACACCATCACCGGGATAAAAGAGGCTCCCTGACCTACTCTTCCTACACTGGGGTGATGCTGAAGCTTGGGAGAATAGAAATTACAACTTGTGGAATGCTAGAAAGCTATTCTGTTCAACATTTTTTTTCTTCTCAAGTGTTGCAATGATTTCTTTCTTTGTATCTCAACAGCAGTTTAGAAATTTCGCACTGATAAATCTGGGGAAGGAATATTTGCACAGACAAACACTGGCCAAGACAGACAGTACAGCTGCAGAAAAAGTTCTCACCCACTAACTGGAAAATATGTGACATGTTCTCTGGCCATATCAGATTTTTCGTAGGCTTTGATTTGAAAGGTAGCATCTGTAAGTCAAACACTTCCATTTGTTAAGAAAACAGATGCATTTGTTTCCCAGCAAAAATAAGGAAAACATTGCCAAGTTCAGAGGCAGGAAAAAAAAAACCATTGAGATAATTTTGCCAGAGTGGAATTTTAACATTTTAGACTGCATCAAAAGGTATGATGTTCCCTTGATTTTTCTCCAATATTCAAATAAATAATTGACAATTTCCCCAGCAGAGTATGGGATGCTCAGGGAAAAATGTATGTGAATTTCAGACTAAAACCACAAATAATTCTTCATCTATCAGACCTGTTTCAGGGAGCTAAGTATATTCTTTCTTAGGCAGAACCTTTATGATGCCCCTGAGGAGGATTCATAGCCTGGTCTCTGATGCATGAAAGTTGAAGCCTCAAAGTCCTACTGAAGTCAATGGGACTCAGCTCTGGTATGAACTGTATCCACCTAAGTAGTTATGAGAGAAACTGTGACACATTTTCCTGACTTGAAATAATTCATGTGTGCTGCGATCTATTGTAGAGCAGTAAAAGTGTTTGTTTTCATCAGAATATTTAGCAAAAGATTTTTCAAATGTTTTTGATTGTTTTGACAATCTCAGCCTTTCACAGACGAGTTTATATTGCATAACTGTATCTTCACAAGCCCAAAACAGTAATAAAAGATGAAGCTATGATGTGGACAGACAGGAAATAGGAAATGGTGTACCAGCAGTAAAAACACAGAAGAGTGCCTGTTCTCAGGAACAGAATCCTGCAAGATGTTGAATGAAGGTATTGGGAATATTCACATCCTGTGAAGCCAGAGAGTGCTTGGCTGCTTTCAGAATGAAAACAAATGACTGGCAATTGCTCAGAGTGGTGAAAGTGGGAATTGCATTTCATTTCATGTGCCTTACTTGCAGCCCTTCAGTGTTAAAATTATGATCTTCTGGTTTTTTTAAGGCAAATCACAAAGGTAACAGGAAAGAGAAAAACAAACAAACAAACAAACCAGAGCTGGGTAAGAAAATCCCTGAGCAACAGGAGCAAGTCCCAGTTAATGCTGTTTACCTCATTAGTGCAAAAAGAAAGAGACACTGTAAAAGTGTTTTCTTCTTCCAGTCCTAGAGGAAAGCTTGTGCTGTTCACAGAGCAGCCACAGCCCCTATTGATGGGCCCACTTGGGTACAGTCACTCTCAAAGATCCAGTCTTTCCTTTACTCAGGCAAGTTTTCCAGCCATGTGAACATGCACACAGAACATTTTCCAATATATATGTAAAACTGTTGACATATCTTTAAATAATCTTTGTCATAGTATTCTGTACACATCAGCAGGGGGCCTCTCCAGTTTTCCAAGTGTCATTTGAAATAAATATTTGTATTTAAATTCTATTGTGTTACCATATATCCTTAAGCAGATTGGAAAATTTCAAAATATTTACATATATTTGAGACATCACCAAATGTGTTTGGGGTGGTGGGTGGGGAAGGCACATCTGCAATCCATTTTGTGCAGTATGAATGCTTACAGTTTTTGTTGTTGTGAGAAAAAAAAGATGGCTTCAAGAGATAAAGACAGCTCCTCATCCTCAGGCATTGCTAATGTGTATCAGTTACCCAGCTCCTAGGATGTGCACGAGGTAGCTGTTCTGTACTTTCCGAAAAATGCAGCTCTCTGTGGATTTTTTCTTTTGTAAACAGATTAAGCAGCACTAAGCAGGCCATTAAGATAATATTTCCAACACATTTGTCATGTGAGAAAGGTCTTCTCTGTATCTTTTCAAAAGCCAAAGTAAGCTTTCAGAATTTTGAAGGGAAAAAAACCCACACAGGTCACAGAACAAATTTAGTGTTATCATGTACTTTGTATGTCCAGAGGAAAACAAATCAAAAGAAATGTGATCAAAAGAAGAGTAAATGGACGTGGCAGTATCACAGAGAAGACATAAGTAAGGAGAGATTCGATCCTTTTCTAATATTCATATGGTACTTAGCAAGTCAAAGCTCTGTGTTTGTAAGGCCAGAGCCAAGTGCTGGTTCACCAATTAACATCCCCTGTTTGCACAGACTGGAATAAACAAGCACAGATATTCAGATAAAATACAGAGCTGAATCCTCCCTAAGCCCTGCTGATACACTCTAATTCCCAGTTGTTCATACCCTCATGCATTTTTTTAAGGTTTTTAAACACCGGATTCAGCAACCATCACTTACACCTTACTTATTCTCTAATCTCATCCTTTTTGATAGGAACAACTACTCAGGGAGTAGTTTATGACTCTGCTCAGAAGACAGCAGGTCACAGGCCCTGGCTGCACATGGGACATTTAGTGCCTACACTGAACACACTGGGGGATCTTGGTGATACTGTCAAATTTACCTGATGCTGTCTACTCTAGGAATAAAGCCTAATCTAATTTACACCTCTTATCTAAGGACCATATTTCTCTGCCATGTGTCTTCAGCTATAAAAATAAAGAACAATATGATCAGTTGCATAATATTTGCCATTCAAATATAAAACAGAGGACATGGATCATTAGCCATTCATCACACTAGATTCTCTTGAATCTTGACAATAGAGCATCAATAAAATACAAGAAATGGTGATTCTCTCATCGAAAGCCACACCAACAGCCTCCCCATTTGCTACCCCAGTGTCATGTGTAAGGTGGTCAGGCACAGTTTCTGCATGCTTCCCCCATATCTGAAGACTGGGTGGGTTCAATAGGCATGAGGTTGTACATCTTAATAATTGCTTTTCAGCTAATTCTAAAAGTGGAATATTAACAACTATTTTCACTAATGGCAACAGTATATTTTAATGACACGATTTCAGCTTGCTAATTAAATGGACAGATTAGTGAGAGATAAATATCCATTCTTTTACAGAGCTAATAAAGAACTTGTCCTCATCTGAGATGTGCACATACTTCCGGCTAGAAGTTTCCTGAAGAAATGGAGCCATAGGTGGGCCAGTTAATCCAGGGAAAACCCACACCTAGGTACTTCTGCTGTCACTAGCCTTACAGATATTCAGCAGAAATGGCAGCCCTTCACATCCCTCTCCACTCTGACAGAGTTCTTCTGAATTTCTATCTCCAGCTACACAGCTGGCAAAGAAGGTTTTGACTGACAGGAGAGATTTCTCTTTCACACAACTTAAGAATATCTCCTGTAATGGTTGCTTAGGTTTTTAAAAAGAACTCTTTAGGAGTTGATCAATTATGAATAAATACTCCAGCATTTTCAAGTAACTGATTTTGCTTTTACCTATGCTGCACAATGAAGGTTTATCAATGCATGTCTAAGATACAAACTAAAACTGTGTAGTGAACGCACGAGCAACCTGTCCCTAAATGACCTTCATTTTCAGCCATGTAATTTTTCTTGCAGGTCATCATGCATTAATTTGGGATGCTCCATGGATCATTATATATTGCCCCTGAATTATTTATTTACTGCACTTGACTGCTGTCTATTCTCTCTCAGACTTTGAGGGAAGAGTAGCATGCGAGAAGGGTGTGAGTGGTTCAATACACGAGGCTGGATGATGGTAGACCATGGTTAGAAATTCAGTGTAGAGCTAATTTGCCCTGTCACTTCTCTGGGCCTTCTTTCCTGCTTTTGCTTGATTTAGCTGTGGAGATTATAAATTCTTTAAGGCAAGAACTGTCCTTCAGCTGTTGGGTGTTTCCACTCCTGGGTCAAAATTAAAAAAAATTTACCAACGCTTGCTACAGATAGGGAAATTGTTGAATATTATAGGCTATCTTTAAGAATGTTCTTTTCTTAAAATGGGTCACAGGAGCACCAGGTTCTCACTGATGCTCACTGTTATCAATCCTGTTTCAGTCTTCTCACGTAAATACAAAGCCGCCATCAAGCACTCAGCCCTAACAAGGCAGCCACCTCCTACCCCCAATTCAAATCCAGCTGCCTTTGCACCAAAGCACACTTACAGTGTCATGTTTATTTCCAAGAAACTATTTACCTCATCTTGGACTGGTTAAACATATTTTTTTATTATTTCTTCAAAATTAACACTTTCCAGGTTGATTTGACACTTACTCAATCCTCTCTTGCCCAGTTACTCCTCTACTACCTTCAGTTAGGGAGGATGAATCAGGCTGAAGGATGTAACCTTACACAGAAATGTAAAACACAAGTACTGCTCTTTCAGCCCAACACCATTTTTTCCCGTGTGAATGAAAAAACAACAGTTTGTCCCTGTTTTTCACTGCACTTTTCATCTCTAAGTCTTCAGTTTCCTATTGACTTTGGCGCATCCCACAAGCTTTCCCAAGGGTAAGATGATCTGCACAGTAAAGTTCAGCTGCATTGCTTCATGTGTTCTGATGTAATTTGATAACTATGTGTGCTGACGTAAAATGCTGGCTACATCACGCTCATTAAAATGAGTCCTATAAATTACAGTCTGCTTCTCTCCCAGAGCATGGGAGCGCACTATGGGCCCTGGAGGTGTCCCAGCAGCTTATCCCACCTGGTCATCCTCATGGGAGAGGCTGGCATATGGTGGCCACTTAAAGTGTCATGATGGTGGCATCGTGGGGCTGAAGGGAAGGGAAGGACTTGCAGGTCTCAGGAAACAGCAACGCTCAGTCCCTGTGCAGGTCATAAGGACTGGGGCTCCTCTCGGCCTCTGCCTGCTCATGAGCAAACAAATATCACTGGCACAGGTGCTCAAGGAATAGAGCAGCCCACTCAGGCCAGAAGAGAGACACAACTGCTCCAAGTCCTCAGCAGAAAGGAGTTCAGATGCCCTTGCAGCAGCAACAAACCCTCTGGGGAAAAGAGACTATTCCCAAACCCGCTGGTGATTTGATGCTCTAATGGTCCCAGTTGGCTCATTTAGGCTACAGAAATAGATTGTTACCTTCTCTATACTTCTTACTTAAGGGCTTGACAGAAGAAATTATTCCCATTATTGAGCACACACAAATCTAAAGGATTAGCTGTGCTGGTCACCTACAGCTGCACTCGTGGGGGAGTGGCAGAAACAGGAGCACACACTGTCAGGGAAAAAAAAACCATCTGATGAGCATCCATACAGCTCCTGCTCTGGGGCAGCAGGGATCTCACCCATTGACTTTAAAACTGAGATTTTTAAATCCTGAGCTTCTGCTTTAATAAAATAATAGTGCAGTTCTGATACTAATGGCAAGAAATACAACAGGTTCTTGGGTATCTTATTAATGAGAAACATTAAGCTGAGTAAGTGATACACTTCAGCTTTGATTGAACCAACACTCACAAATAAATATACTCGTTCCCACGAATAGGGATTCATTCTTCATTTGAATGAGTCTATAATTTAATCCATTGTTACACCCTAACCAGAGCTAATATTTAACATCTTTTCTAATCAAGCTCTAATTTAATATTTTTAAATTTCTTTTGAATTAGTTGAAATCCTTTCATTTTTTTCTTTTATGAAGGAAAGTTCCTTTTTTTTTGCCTATGATTGAGTTTGATGTGGCTTTGTTAGAGCTCTCTTAAGATATACAGAACACATTTTTATTCTTCTTATCTGAGTTTCCAGGACTTGATCAATAGTAGAGCATATTTTTCTATTCAAGAAATAACCAAATTTATTCAACAGATTATACATTAATTTTACCATTAGAGCATAATATGAGCAGATAATCCACAAAAATGCTTCAGATTTTTTGAAAGTGAATTTAATTATAACTAGTAATGTGCATTTGAGAATTATAATTATGAAAAGTCATGTTCTATAAATCTGAAATGACAGATTATATTTCAAAGCCTTATTGCAGAGGAATTAGAGTACCGATTTATTAGTTGTAAATGTCTGATTATTGCAGCTTTGCTAAAAAACATGATCACAGCATATTCTAGCTGGATTTAACATGTTTAATCCTTCCAACAAGAATCATATTTTGAACAGAAAGCAGGACTGTGTTAATTTGTTTATGAGACAGATTTAGACAACTAATCTTTGTCTTATGATCCCTGAACAGTAATAATTTAAAAATACTTTACATACTTGTATTTTTCCATCTGCAGACTACAGCTGATTATGAAATTTACATTCATCTATAAGCACCATGATTATCACTTGGCTTTAGGAATGGTGTTTCCCATTATTTCCCAGCTACTGAGGAACACCCTGCACACACAAAGCCTGAATCACCTCTGTGAAAGATTTACCCAGTCATGTGGAGAAAGTTATGGGGGCAACCACAATGTTGGGCATTTCTCTCCTGCCTCTCCCCATACAAGCCCTACAACTTCCCAGCAAATCCAAAAGTGCTGAACAAACTTACTGTGCTTGCATCGACTGAAAACACAGCCCTCGTTTTCACTAACCAAACACCTTGGGGTATGGTATAGGGTGGGTTTCCCTCAAAGCCATCAGTGTTACAGGTTCTCATGAGGCTCCTTCACGGGCAAGATGGGCTACAGTTTATAAAGATTACTGGCATTTCTGTATCTGTCAAGTATTAAAGATTTAAATAAGGATATTTACAGACCTAGAATGATTCACTACTAAACTATTAGATATATATTTGAAAAATCTTCCTACTGAACTTAATATCTATGTGCACCATTATAAGAACATGTTTCTTCATCATACAGCTGAGCGGGGGGAATCAACTGCTTCTCCAGATACCCACTATCTGGATTTTTATTAGGAATTAGAATCAATCTCAAGATAAATTTGTTTATATTTCTTTAAACCAAGAACCCTTCTGGTGGTTATTTCCGGGCCAGTGAGGCCATGTCAGTTTGGCCACAGCCTTACTCATCTACCCCTCAGATGATGCAGCAGAAGTCCCTTGGGCTGGCTGAGCTGGGCAAAGGTTCATGTTCTTTAGGGCAGAAACTATTCTAGAAAGGGCACAGTCCTCCCTGGGCTCCCCAGGACTCCCATCACCCCTACAGATACATCTCTGTGGTTTGACAAGGTGAGAAACAGATCTTGGGACCATGTTTTGCATGGATTTACATATTTTATTTCCTGTTGCAGGAAGAAATTTCTTCCAAATGGCCACTCAAAAACAAAGGAAATGTAAGCATTGCATGAGCCTACAAATAATCTGAATTCTTCTCTTTTTTGTAAAGAGAAAACACATTTCTGCTGTGATGATAGCAGGCTCCTAGAGGCTTTAAACATGCCTTGTTGGTATATAGGTATAATCAGAGCAATAAAAAAGAAACAGACTTTATTCAGTAAGAACTGAAAGATCCCATTACAGCCTTGCCATTCAGTTGTCTATCAACCTGCAGTACATGGCACATATTTGCTGCTACATAGTTTCTAAAAATAGATGAATAAATAAAAAAAAAAATCTGATGACAGCCTGAACTTCAAAAACCCCATCTCACTTTACATCAAGTATAGTCAGGCAGCACTTGGCAATCATTAATTTCACTCATTTATCACAGGTGCTGCAAACTGAACTGCCAGTGGAGTAAGCTGATAGCAGGCTACAAGCAATACAGCATGGTTTTTTAAAACACTATTACAATATTTTACCAGTCAGCTGTTTCCAGTGAAAAATCAGAAGCAACAGACTACTTGCTCTAGACCAAAACATATGAATATTCCTGGAAGTCTTTTCTACAGCAGATTTCACAGCTTGTATTGCTTATCTGCAGTGGGGGACCCATTTGTTACTGTGCTCAAGAGTTACTTGAGGTGGATTGCAATGTTTAGACCTTGCCATTAAGTACAAACCCTCCCAACAACAAACAATTTTCCCACCAACTCTGTAGGTTGTTATAGCTAATGAAGAAAATCCTCTTTACAGAAAAGAATAAAATCTCCACCTCTACAAAGGATAAGGTTTGGCTACTTGACTTTAACATGTATACTGACCATGCACACAGGGTACTTCATCTGTGCAGTGATCAGGTCTGCTCCATTCCTGAGAGGGTTGGCAAACGTGCTTTTAACAGACCTGTTTGTCCCCCATCGTGGCTGACCGTGAAGGGAAGCAGCCTGAAGAAACTTAGGCTGCGACAGTTTGACTGAGCCCAGCAGGGCCACTCAAGGAGCAAGATGCTCACGGGAAGGATTGCAGACTTACACATTTGATGTGCAATGAGCTGGATTTCTTTGAAAAATGTTAACGCCATAACCTTCACAGAAAGATTAAGACATACAATAAAAATGAGAGAAATATTGGCTGGTCTTTCACTGAATTCCTTTTTATTTTTCTATGTATATATTCAGCCAGAAAGTGGAATAGAAAAACCTGCACTCTTCTCTTAAAGACAGCATAGATCACTCTTTGCACTCAGCAGAGAACCTTTTCAACCTCTCCAATACAGAATAAATCTGAAAGCTAGACTTTTATTTTTCCCTTATGATAAAAGTCTTCTGATGCCCTTTAGCAAAGAAAGGGGATATACACACACCTCAGCCAATGTAAGACAGCAAAACCTGAGAAACCAGGCAAGTATGTTAACCCATGCTGAGCTCCATGACATTATGGTTACATTCCTAATTTAAAGCTGGCTCAGATGTGTCTATATGGACTACAGTTCTGCATGACTGTGCAGTCACATCCAAAGAAACACACTGAATTTTTTGGAAGTTGACAATCCAATTCCTGCAAAGTCAAGATCCTTGCTAGCAAAAAAAAAAAAAAAAAAACAACTCTAGAAAAGCCTTATAGGCCTACTTTTCTGGCAGGATTAAGGCAAGTGCTCACCTACCTTCATTCAGAATCTGACCTTCTCTCATGCTGAGTTTTTAAGTAATTGGTACATTGTGAAGCCAGTAAAAATATATCAGGTTGATTTTAACAAGGACTGTATACCATCGATATATTACATTCAGCATCTCTTAGAAGAAAAGATGGGATGTAAAAGCTGTTACAGTTTTTCTCAGTCCATGCAATTGGGTTATTCTGCTTCTCTTTGGAGAATCCAAATATATGCATGGTAGGCCAAATTGCTCCCTGGGGTTGTTTTATTTGCTTGAAGGGACAAACTTGGCCAGGAATATCTTAGGACAGGCTCCAAGTACTCTAATTCTGCTTGCATTACGTTCCATTTTCTCATTTCTGTGTTTTCAGTATTCATTTCATCCTTCTCCAACTTCTTTTTCCAACTCAGCAGTTCTTACACTGAGCTGCTCAGCATTTTGCCGTGGTACAAATATCCATCCCCTGATATCTTTACACAAGTCAATGACTGAAAGAAGCAGCATGATACAGTTTCATCCCCTCCCCAAGGGAATGCAAAAAACTAAAGCCAGTTTTGTGTGGGGAGAGATAGAGGCTAAAGTGGAAGTGATCTTAGGGGTGCCTTTTCCAGCCTTTTCCTTTTGCTAAATAAGCACCAACCTAATACAAATTCTGGATGCTTTGCTGCCTTTTTTTATTTTACCCTTACCAGGCACACACACATCCCCACCACCAGGCTGCAGAAATATTTGTTGGCAGCATTTTTACAGCTGTACTATCCACAGTTTGTGAGTACACTGAGTTGGAATATATTTGTTATATTATGGTTTACTCCAGATAAGATAGAGAACAGTCCCTTGGGACAGCTTTGCAGCCTGTGCAAGTCATCATGCTTCAACTGAAATTAGTGGAATCCTTCATATTTTATATGTGGTGTGGGCCAGACACCCAGCAAGTTACTGGGAAGTATTTCCTGAGAAACAGCTGAGTGCAGCATTCACACAGGTCTTAGATTTTGCAGGTTATTTTAATGGATTCAAAGAACAGACTACAATTCAAATACATTTGAAAATATATCTGAGATTTACCCAGGCTGGTAAGAGGAAGACAATTGCTGATCTGGTAGCTGGCATGAACTTACACAGCTATCATACACTCGGTTTTCAGGCATTTAGGGGAAACCATCCATGTCCCCTCTGCTTACCGTAACTACCAAAGGCAACTGAGGATCACAGAGGACTGGAGAGACTGATACAAAGAGGGAAAGACAGTCTTTTCTTGGAATTGCTTAATAAGATATATTACTGGCAATCTAGTATATATGCCATGGAATGCCTCCCTTCTCTCCCCAACACTTTTGAGCAAAACCAGGCTTGTCAGTGTGGCTAAATCCAAGGAATGCCTATAGACATGTTGAGCATCCTAGTTCAAGAGTGGGTTTGATTACTTGCTACATAATAAATTATCCAAAAGCAACCTTTGAAGACATACAACCCCTAACACTTTAAAATTAAGACTAAATTCAATTTAGAAAAATTGTAAAACAGTTTCCCTGAAATTAATCTTAAATGAAGTTTCTTGCTTGGCCTCTCGCTCGCTGCAGATAATCAATCTCGACGTGGCTGTGTGAGAAACGGAGGCTACTGAAAGGGAAGTGAAATTAAAGAGAGGAGCTAGGCCAGGAAGATGAAAAAAGCTATCTAATTATCAACATTTTATTAGAAACAATTAACTAATATTCAATTAGTTGCCATCACTGAAGCAAAGTGACAGTTAGGAGAACAGAAAACAAACCTTGACAAGGTGTTCATTTTCTAATAAATGGGAGATGAGGGGATTCACTTATTGGTGGTTTACCCCTGGTCAGAGCCTTGGGGCAACTCACCCAGCATGAGGCAATGGGACTGGCTGGTTGCCAACATTAACTGTACTTATTACATTCATCCCATGCAGAACACATCCATCTCCTGCTCTGCCTTGACATCCCATTTATTCCGAGATTCATTTGTCATGTCCCCAATCACCAAAATGAATAGAAACTTTCCAGCATGATGGATTGTGGTTCTAATTAGGACTAAAGAAAAGATCCACACTCAAGTAGAGCCCTTTTTCTTTTACTTCTTCTCCTAATAAAATAGTATTCCTAGCCAACTTTGTGACTAATGTCCTTTCATGGTGGTTGTCCACTGTAGGTCACCCAGTCAAAAAGAAACAGTAGTCCTTCCAGAATGGATTTTTCCTCCCCTAACAACTACACAAATTATTATAGAAAAAAGTCCAGACACATTGAAAACCATGCACACACAGTTTGTTGATGTGCAGCAGATGTCTAGAATACTAAACTTTGGACAATGTTTGTCCCTTTTGTGTCCCAGAATTTCTTTTAACAAAATGCAGATAAATAGAAACAGTTGGAATGAGGAAAAAGCTGCAATAGGCCTGGCATCTATTAAAATTGCTGATAAATCTAATTTTTGTTAATCAAGTTATATTTGATGTCAGCATTTTAAAGCAATGGCACTAAACAAAGTGTCACTATTTCAAACTAAGCCTAACATATAATTTGGTTGTGTTACCTCTCATTTCAATATGTATATCAGAAATAAACATATGCCCTGATAAAACAGAGACTTTTAAAAAAGTACCCTCTGAGATCTTTCTCCTGTTTCTCACATGGGGGTACTTTCAATAATTGTGTCTTTAATATTATAAAAATGCAATTTCTTTTATAGCAATCTTCACATTTTTCTGTACCTTGGTAGGTCTCTGCTGTAAAAGCATAGCAGACCAGGACAGGACAAAGGAAAAAATACAGTGTAGTGAGGGCAGCACTATTCTGTTTGAAAAACTTTTTAAGTTAGGGATAACATCTTACCTAGTGGCAAGTGAATAACAAATAAAGAGATTTGCATGAATGGAAAAATCATCCATTTTAAATTGCATTTAGAAGTCAGAAGAAAGATGACTGGAGTTACAAAAGAATTCAGGAATTCATGGATACATAAAGACTACTCCAAGTCATTAAAATAGCTTGATGATTATTTAAAAACACCAAGAAGAGTGCAAACACCAAGTAGGTTCACTTACTACACAACAGACTGCAAGGACCAACAATCTGCTACAAAGTTTCTCATATTTCAAAAGATGAGCATGCTGTCTGACCTTTTATCTGTACTACCTTCACATAGAAGAACATGAAACTTCCTCTAAAAACAATGGAAACAATTCACAAGGAGTCTGTTTTAAGAGGTACTATTTAAAGTACAACTACTTTTGGAAAGGGAAAAGAACAATTTCCTAACTTTCCTAAAATAAAATATTTGGGATTATCCTGAGATTTAACTTTAGCATTTTCTCTAAAGCTTAAATAAACTAGATGTCAAAAGAAATTTCAGTGCAATAAAGCATATGAATTTCAAGGCTTGATGGCAGAGCCCAAATTTACTGTGCAGCACTCACCAGGGAAGTATTATGACTTGTATTAGGTCCAGTTTCTCATGGCCTTGTCCAGAAATGTGATGCCCATGCAAAGATACCCAGCCAAACAAACAAAAAGCATACAGCAACCCCCACACCCCCACTGCAGGAAGAGCTGGGCAACTGCTGTTTGTAACGGTGGTCTTTATTTGATTCTGCAGACCAAGGCTCTCATCCCCTGCCATTTACTGCAATCAAAACACAGATCTCTTTTTTCTCTTGAGTATTTTTACCTTTAAGAAAGTATGACTGACTTGGTGTGTTGGAAATGTAATTTTTTGGACCATAAAAGACAAAAGAGACATTTTCTTTTCCTAGTGCTAGAAGATACACACCAAGTGTGTATACATGCAAGAACATCTATGGAGTTTGCTATGGAAACTGTTCATTAGGTGGGAAGGGAAACAGGTAATTACGTTATTATTTACTCTTATTTGATAGCAAAGCTGCTTTGAACTTAGGTGTTGCCTACTCTGAATGCACATGCTGTATAAACACACAGCAAAGCAGGTTGTTAGGTTTTGCCAAAAGCCCACTAATTTAGGTGGTACTTTCAATGACATTTGGATTTTTTTTTCCATGCTTGCTTGAGCTTATGCTGGTACTGAACTGTTTCCCACTGAAGCACCTTCCAAACCAGGATTTTATCCTATTTTTCCTCATTCATGAACATGCAATGGACTTAAGACAATAATCCAGTATTTTGATCCAGCTTCTGAATCATTCCGTACAACACTGAAATACTCCCAACAACAACAAAGAAATCTAACTTTAAACAGTTGTCAAACACAAAACATTGCCATAGAATCGTTTAGGTTGCAAAAGACCCTTAAGACCATTGAGTCCAACTGTGAACATAACACTGCCCCAAGCCCACACTAACCCATGCCCCCAGGTACCCGATACACTGAGGAATTTTATCCAGATAGGAAGGGGAAATATCTTCATAGGCTGTTGGTCTGATTCATCCTGTGTCAGTTTCTCCCATATCACTGCATCCAGACATGTCCCTCTCACTCACTGCACCCAGATAAGACAAAAGGAAAGTTAGCCCACATGCAGCATGCCTGCCTTTACACCCCCCACTGCCTCCCCCCAAAAAGGTCAGGTGGTTCTGGAAATAACATAAAAGTGCCTATTAGTTGCTAAAGGCACTGGGGGCCTGATGGCTCCTGTACTGGCTCTAGCAAGTTTCCAGTGATGTTCCTTTCAGTACATTCTGAGAATAACACTCCTGCATAATTTAAATGAGCACTATAAATTGTCATTTAAATTGCATGAGAATCTGAGATAAGGTTGGCAGAAGATCCAGAAAGAGCCCTTGAGTGTCAGATTAACACAGCAGGCAGGAGACAAAACCAGGCATTTTCTTTTCTTTTTGACTAAAATCTTTCAGAGAGAAAATCAAAGCTTCTCCAATTCCTGACCTTTCATTTCAATGAAGAACATACAATCTGCAATCTTTTGCTGTAATTGATCAGTGTTTAAAATGAACAAACTGTAGATTAATATAATATACTCAGGCCAGAAAAGCAAGATCTCTCAGAGCACTCTTCGAAGCAGACCCCTCGCTTCTACAAAAATGGATAATTTAATCTTTGTCATTGGCCTGTCTCTGTCAAAGAGAACAATGGATAGTCTATTCGCAATTGATGACTATATAGAAATTAATATTAGTAAAAGGTGTCCATTTAGTGTCTCACCTTCTGTGCTAAAGGTGACATCCATGATGGATGCATCCTAAGACAATGGATTTATCTTTAAAATGGAGTAATTACACAGTGGATGCATGGGTGACATAATGACATTGTGGTTTTATATTAATAAAAGAAAGAAATATTCCTTCTGAAGAAGGAAAAAATATGACTAACATGGTCATTTATGAGATTTTGGCAGCTACTTTATAACTGCAAAAAGCACTGTTGAATTGTTAAGCTATAAATTAGAGTCCTACACACTTTAAGCAGTTCATGATCAGCTTTCATGTGACAAACCCTAGTTAACAAAATTAAAGATACTCATGGGCTCCTAAATCTCTCACCATTACCTGGGAGGCTTGAAACTGGGACAGAAGTAAGAGGCAAAGTACACAAAATTTGAGGGTGGGAATAAAGGGATGTAACTTGACTTCTGGACACACCACAGGCCCCTCAGGGCCACTATATTTTCTCTTTGGCAGGTAAATATCAGGGTGCTCCCTGAGCTGCCCGAGGAAATCCAGCCTTCCCCAGAGAAGGATTTGCAAAATTGCTGGTAACTGCAGGACCTGTGAGGAACCAGTTTGGCACAGAGGCCACAAAACCAGGCCTCAGGCAGCCAATTCACCACCCCACTGGTATCAAACAGCATCTGCTCTCAGTGTTACTTATTATTAATAAATAGTGCTAATGTCTGGCAGAATGACACCCTTGGGGTAAGGTGTGGTTTGTGAGGGTTTTTCCTCCCCTCTCAAAAATGCCCAAGTTCACCCACTACTATTCCTTATGTCCTGTGCCTGATGGTTTGTGTGGTCCATACTGCTGCCTTCTGAAACTTCACCACAGAATTCAAAATACAGTCTCTCACACAGAAAATTTGAAATTATCTTGTTTTGAAGCTTTCTTTAAAAGTAAATCTTCAACTAAAACCAGTCTCGTTACACCGGTGCTCTAAAATGTATAATTTGACCTAAATTAGACTTTTTAATTTCCCCAACTTTATCATAAAGAATAACCAGCAAACTGAAACTAAAATCCCATTATTTATTTAGTACCCAGTAATCTCTGGGACATCAAGCTTGAAGTTTAAAAAGCAGTCTTTGACAGATGCTTTCACCATTGGCATCATCTAGATGCTGGATTTTGTGGGGAGGTTCTAACTTTATATATATATATACATACACATAAACATGCTCAGCCTTAGTATTTTAAAACATTAAACAACTAAAAGCAAACAGAAATAAGTGCCCTTGTTAGGACTGGTTATAAATTTGCTAAAATGTATTAGTTATTAAAAAGATGGTAAATGCTGATTTTCTATTAAGCAAGAAGCTAAAATTCACCTTCTGTCACTTTTCTGAGGTTTCAGTAAGAATTAACAGCAAAATTTAGATGCCAAATTCATGCAGTTCTGAAGGATAAGGAATAATAAGTTTTGTTTTAATGATATATTGTACTTGGGTCAGTCCAAACTGTAAGATTTCAAGAATGAATAGTACACAAACAAAAAATTAATTTTTCATTGTAAGGTACATCAAAAAGAAAACATCCGGTCCCTTACCTCATGAAACCCTTACATTTTGTGCCTGCCAACTGAACTAGTTGCTACTCCTTAATAAACCACTGTTCAGTGACAAAGCTTCCCTACGTAGTCAGTCTTTACAGCAAACTTCTGAAACTGTTATCTCTGGACAGCTCCCATTCCCAGTTCCAAAATTCTATTAAAAAGGCAGCTAAAAACATTAAATACTTTCCAATGTCTACTTTTCTATTAATCCACAGCTACAGCTGTCACAGGGATTTTATGTGTTAGGCAGTGAGTTGGGAGTGGACCATGAAAAACTCCATTATGATGTAGTCCACAACTTGAAGGCATGTGAAATCTAAATTTAAGAAGAGAACAAACACTGGCTTTGAGTTTGAATATTCAACACCATTTCTCCTTTTAATTTGAATTAATTTGCTGATCCATGCTTCATATACTTTCCTTTCAAGGCTGACTGTTAATTTAGTAAAGGACACATCAACTGCTCAAAGAGGAAACATTTCCAGCACCAGCTCGACATTCAACCACCTCTTCCCAGGTCAGCAGGCTGGAAGCTAATGACTAAACCCATCAATTCCAAGTTTTCTGACTTGGTAGGCAGAGGGTTTCTCTTGCAGGCTTTTCCTGAAATGTATTTCAGGAGAAAAATTATGGAACACGGCCAACAGTAGAGATTTGGTGTTTCTCCAAACAAATTTTCCCGTTCTTTAGGAGAATAAACTTAAGTAAAATTTTAAATATTATCTTGAGACTTTCAAATAAATAATTATCTTATTAATGCCACTAATTTCAAAGTGAAGAAGTGGTAAAGGTCTTTAAAGGAGACAATAAGCAATAACAACTAGGAAGAAATTTGCAAATACAATTCCATGAAGATTATAAACTACAAAATACACCCAAATAAAATGCATTGCACAGCTGTAAGCAATAATTTAAAAGACCATACCAAAGGTAAACAAGAGGCATTGAGTTATTCAAAGGAATATATGAAGAGGTTATAAATTCTTGTTAAAATTATGCCGCTGTTATTATGAAAATGGTGCATCATGACCTTGTGATGCAGGAAAACGGTGCCATTAAATGAGAAGAACAAAGCTTTACTGCGGGGAGAAATCAAGTTTTCTGAAGGATCAGCCAAGGTTGAAGTGGTACAACTGCAAGAGAGCTGAGAGATGAAATCCAGAACTGGATTATTAGCATCTTTTTTCTCACTCTTCAAGTCTCTCCTTGCCCAGAAAATGAAGAATTTTGCTCCCAAATCATGATCACATGTGCTTTCAGAAGCAGCCTCCTCAAAGTGATCCCAGAAATGAAGGAACTAGTGACTACACACAACTGTTTCTTATCTATGAGGTTTTATATGCCCAGTGTCAAAGGCAAGGTTTTAAGATTTAGAAAGTGGAACCAAGGTTAAGTCTGGGATTTTGAGACCTAAAGAACTTAAGCTTTAAAGTTCTATTGAAGCAAATTGATTCACTTTAATTCAATTTAATGATAATGTTAAAAGGATCCCTTTTAAGTATTTTTAATAAACAAAACAAATTTTGTTTTACCTGAAACCTGTTTTGTCTCCTTTAAGCCCTCTGACCAGAAGGCACCATTTCAATATCAGTCTTTCAGATATTCCTTACTTTTGCACCTTGATCTGGTAACTTGACTTTGCAGCCTTCAACCATGATTTCATGTTTATCAATATAGTTTGGTTTTCCCTCTTAAAATCACCTAACAAAAATCACCAGGAGAAAACTGATCCTTCCAAAGTCTACCAGCTGCACCCACCTTGGCTTCATGTCACACTCAATCCCTTACAGTGCACAAAGGACTGGACCAAAACCGCACTGATTTGCCTTAATATAATCAACAAAAAAGAGGTTTAAATGCTATGAAAAACCAAGCTTGGTTCTTTTTAAAATTCTGTTTTCAGCCAAAAAGACAGCCACTGGGAAAAATTCAGTCACTGATGAAGTTCTGCAGTCTCATTTTATTCACTGCCTTCAAAAGTTTTAATAAAGTTGTAGTTATCACAAACATTTGCCCCCACAGAGACTTTTCTGCTTTGAAAATCACCAAAGTGCTCCCAGGCTGACTCTTATCCTGGTATTTCATATAAACATACAAAGTGCAATCTGTGACACAGAACCAAGGGTCATTCAGAGGTCTTGTGCCATATTGAACTAATTACAAAAAAATTGGCAAGAAAGCAACACATGAAAGTTTTATATATTTCAGAGATACCTTCTGCAGAACGCTCAGAAAGAGTCCAAATGAACAACAACACAAAAAAAGACTACATAAGTCTATAAAAAAGATTTCACCTTTTCAATTTTTCAAGTTTTCATGATTAATTTTTCACCATTATGAAAACAAACTTTTGGGTGGCTTCTGGTCCAAGCAGCACCACCTCCTTATCATGAGCCGATTGCTATTCCCACTGTACCAATGACAATTTTTCTAATGTTCCAGGCACACATAACTGGACATAATTCGCACTGACCTCACCTCAGCAAAGGCAGAAAGAAAAAGCATCAGCCTTTCTCATTTCCAAGTGAGGCTGCCTACAGACGGTTGCTGCTGGAGGTTCAGTTTGTCACTGAAGAAGAACTGAGTATTCAGGTAATAACCACGGACACATGATTTTTCTAGCCAATTGCAAACACATTCTTTTAATGGTCTCCAACCTGCTGATTTGCAAACATCAATGTATTTTTTAGCAGAAATCCCAATCCCAGAAAAATTATGGTTTCATTTTTTTATTTTAGTTATTCTTTGTGAGTGCCCCAGTGCTGACCCATACAGACTGAAAAGCAACAATTAGATGTTTGACATATGTATGTATATAGACCTGTGTGTATAATCTTGTGAGAAAATATTTTCAGATACTAGAAGCTTCAAATGCAAACCAACCACCAAGCCCGCCCCCAAAACAGAAGAAGGAGGAATTAGTATGGCCTAAACATCAGCATTTAATTACTAAGAATAAAAATATCCCTGTTTCTCAGTGAAAAATAAATTAATATCTCATACTGGTTTAGTTATAAAGTTAAAAAAAATTCAAAAGTTAAAGCACTAGTTAGCTGGGAATATAGGACCCTTAAAATAGGTTTGGGCTTTTAAACACAGATATCCATGAAAGTCTAAATTCCCTACCAGCTTTGCAGTTCTACAGGATGAAACTAGAAGGTGAAGGTTGTATGACAGGAGGAAAAATAAGGTATTTTATATGGGACAGATGTTAAGATGTTGCTTTTCTGGCAGTCTTTCCTCCTGTGATCATGTTTGCTTTTATACCAAGTGCCAGGCAAGCCAGCATTTCTGAATATTGCCAAAAGCCCCTCCTTAGTCCTACTGCTACATCTGCCATCCAGAACAGTCAGCACCTCGGCAACTCTCCATCCGACTCATAAAAATTCACATATTTCACATTTTCAATCCCACCAGAATGTACAAGTTACACACAGATGGTTAGAGGAACCCAACAAATGAGACACCCAGGTCAGTAAACCAGAAAGCAAACAAACCCCCAGAAAGAAATGTCTCTTTTCACCACTTTTACAGCAATTTCCCTATCCTTGAATCTGTGTTTTAATGGATGTGATTATGTACACGATGTGAAGCCATACATTGACAAGAGAACAGTTGTAGAAAGACAATACTGGGCTCGCTGATAGAGATGAAGAAAGTCAACAGTCTTGTGGTTGCCCATTTATCTCCTGATGTTTTACACCTTTGAACTGAGTTACAACACTACTGATACACTGGTAGAGAGTGTATTGAACTCAGGGTGAAATGATTATGGCAGCAACTCACTGCTGATCACGGCAGTGACAACCTGTACCTTCCCTTCCCAGACTTCTATATTTAGACCCAGATCTGTGCTTGGATACAGAGCATGAAAAGAATTTATGTACCACTGAAATATAGATGTGATTTGCAGAAAGATCAGTGATGCCACATGAATACTAATTTCTCTGACAAATAATACCAGCAGGGGCAATCCAGAAGGGATGATTGTACACACATTAAGACCAAATTCAAACATTTGATGACCAAGCAATGTTTTGGCATGACATGACCAAAGGCAGTGGATGACGAAGGGAGGGAGATCACCTTAGTGCTCCACAAAGGCTGAAAGGCTACACTCTTTTTGGACACTTGTTCAAATTACATTTTGTTGCATTTTTGCTAATAACAAAGCAGTGCCTGTGCAGGCTTTAGTCCTTGCAGTTTCATGACAATGCTAACTATAGAAGATGCTGTAACAATTCAAATGATCCCTATAAAGCTTATTCATGACCACTTTGTTACTAGCTGTAAAGGGGTTTGGTTTATTTCATGGAGACCACTCAATATAACGTTCACATTGCTCTAAAAAAGGGCACATCAACCAGCACATTTATGAAACCAGTGAAAATCCTCCTAACACAGAAAACTGAAGCAGTTGGTTGTTTTCTCAAGACATTCAACTCACCATCCAATTTTACTTTTTCTAGCTATCTTATGTTGAAAAACAGGTGGGGCAGTCAGAGAAAAAGAAAGCCAGGATCCTGTGTGGGAATGCACAGGTACAACTAGACTGAAGGAAACATTCAGATTCGTAGCTTTAGCAGAAAGTAGTTTCATTTTACCTGTTCCTTTCAACTAGACTGCCCACACAGAACCCAAACTTCAGACAAGATAAAGACCCAAGCAGTCAGGGTTTAATTGTACCTCAGGTACAAAGGAATGATTTTCAAATATTCATTCTAAAGTCACAATGGGAAAATCACATTTATTTTCCCAATGATCTCATAAAAATCAAGAGTTTCTCATTTGAGCAGCCGGTGCCCATCCTTAAGATTTATTTGCTCATAAAAATACTAAAGGCTTCACATAACTACCAGTTGCAAGCAAACTGGTGCAATTAACTTCTCAAATGTGTTTGAGACATGGCCTGAATGATATCACAGCCAACTCTTACATTTCCATTTTTATTTAACTTTGATACAGAATAAAAGACATGAACATATAAATACAAAGTGTACTATTAAATTCATAAAATATTTCACTTGCTTTTGGCTGAGTAACATCATGTGCAAAGCAATAAAAATTGAATTAAGGCAAATTTGAAATACTCTTTGTTTTTCTGTTGTTTTAATTTCCATTTTCCATGTTTTTTCCAGAGGCTGGTTTTAGCCTATTACACACAATACCTGTCTGTTTCTTGTCCTGTCAATCATCTGGCCATATATTTTACTGTTCATTGATGCTTGTAGATCTTAAGGTTTTGTAATCTGCAGCAAGCAATATGAAATATATTTGTTGATCTTAAAAAAATAAGTCTTTCATAGACATGTGCACTAGTTTAATCAGAGATAGAAGTATTAAAATTTCTGCTAGCTTTGTGCAGCAGGGTTTAGCATGGGCGTTTTTCAGACACTAATGGGAAGCTGGTGGCAAACCCTGCAACCATTACCCACAGCAGATCAAGATTTTTAAACACATCACTTCTTTTTCAGTCATTAGTGTCTTCTTAAAACAACATCATGCTTTGTTTCCTTGATCAAAGCCACAGACTTAGGAGTGTGAAAATAAATTTCACTTTGGTGTGTTCCTTTCAAAACACGTCAGTCTCATAAGCAGGCTAATCTTTGGTGATGTATTATGATGGATTGTGCTTATCCATGCAAATTGTCTAGATAGACAGTTTGCCACTCATTAAAAGGGATTATTCTCCCCCGCACACACCAGCACCACATGTGCTTGCACAGGGTGAGAGAGAGATGGGCCTAAGTGTTCACATATGAGCCTTGAGGAAACACTGCTCCCCCTGGTTCTGTCTCGGGGCCTGGAGCAGAGGTTTGGTGAGGCTTTGGAGGCACCTACCATTTCACAGGCATCCCACACTGGGATAGTTCCAACACCTGCACAGCTACACAGACATGCCAAACCACTCTGGAATAACACATTGCTTCTCTAAGGACCATCTTTGAAACTCATCACATCTGTATGACCATCTCATCCACTTCTGTGGCTGTATTTATAGCACCTTTATGCACAGATTATTATTCATTTACTAAAGCACTTCCTCCCACTTTTACAGCATGAGTATCTTATTTTTTGACTTCAGCAGGAGCTTGGTTTGAGTAAAGACATGGTATTATCCTATAACTGCTTCAACAGCTCAGGTGCTTCCCTTCAACGATACTGCAGGTCTGACTTAGTTAAAAAATATATATATATTTAAACTACCCCTATGTTTGCATAGTTTAAAAATTCTTGATTTCCTGTTTGTGTCCTCTATTCTATGTCACACAAGAGAAAGACTACAATATGTAAATTAGGGCATTGCTTGATATTCCAGAAAAAGTAGAATCCTTCATCTAGGGAAGAAAGAACCTATCAGTGAAATTGCTAAACACAGCTGATCTCCTGTTAAATCCCTCCATGGTCATATTAGAACAAATACTCGATTAATTGTATTCTTGTGTGCTGGGATCCAGAATACTTTATTTATCGCCTTAAACTGCATCTGCAGCAAGACATCTAATGAGCAGTAGCTTTTCCCAGTAATACAGATAATCTCTTTGCAGAGAATTAGTTCTTGGAAAGTAGAAATGCACCTTTTTGCAAATTCCATTTTATACTTTCAACTCCCAGGAGAATGGGGAGTGGATCATAAGGAAGGAAGGGAAGAGGGAAAGCTAGATTAAGGATGTTACAGTAATATTCTTTTGTTCAACATCTGCATGCTAGAGAGATTACACAATCTTCAGCAGATCAGCAAAAGAAGATTTGAAGCGACTACAGTTAAACCTTCTGAGCAACTGAAACACTCTGCCGCCTTCTTTACCCTCCACCCCAACCTTTCCAGGTCCACAGCTAAGAAATATTCCACATCCCACCTAGCTGCCAGGATAATCTTTCCATCTTTTAAAACCCATGCACCTGTGACCTTGGAGTAGACACGGTGTTAGCAGCACACACTCTCAAAAAGATCCAACATCTGCATGCAATAGACAAGGGCCCCTCTTCTCCCTCCAACAAGATCAAGCAAAATTCTAGGATGAATTATAAAATTCCACAAAGCTTAGCTAGCATCTCTTGTTTTGCATCGTAAAACTAGAATGCTTAAGAAAAACACAAATTTCCATGATTCTCCTCTTCAACACAGTCCATCCAGAAAATGAAAAATGGTGGAGCTTCTGAAATCACTGGATGAGCCCCAAACTTTCTGCTTTCCCTTCCATGTAGTGAACATGGAAACAATAAATGTTTTATAGCACCTAAAATAAGAGAGGTACAGCTGACACAGCACAAGCATTGTGGAATAACACTGATCAGTAAACATTTCTCATGTCAAACCCAATTTTCTATCACACTGATGATGCATCAGATCAGCTACTGCTGAAACATAAGGACCACTACAGCTCCTGATCACCCAACACTGCAGACCAGAGGCCTTTGCTCACACACCAACAGGCACGTGAATTAATATGGGATATCTCACCATCATATGTGGTATTAATTTGCTTCTTTGTTCCATATTCCATGTTTACAGCAACATAACTGGTCTGGATGCTACACAGCAACACAAGAAGCTCACAACTCATAATCCTCTAGTGACTACAAATCCAGCAAGGAGATGTCAAAGGTGGCTGGGCTCTCGCAATTCCCTCTGTTTCCTGGAATCTCCTCCGAAGTCCAGCCAGGCTGCATCCACTCCTACAGAGATCAATCCATCCCACAGAGAAACACCCAAACATTTCAACAGGAGGATATTTCTACTTATATTTTGTAAACAGAGCATAGATTTTTTAAATACTGGACAATTACTGAGATGCAAAAGTACAGCACAAACTCTGGTGCTGACTACATGGTTCATAAGGTACTGCTCAGCCTGTGCAAGCTGAGCTACAGGAACACAATGCTGCTGGGAAATAAAACGAGATCATCCACCATCTCTTTAGTAAAGCAGAGATAAAAAGAATCCACTTCAAATGTTCAAAAAAACACTGTATGATCAGGGTTAACCTCTCTTTGCTTTCACAGGTGTGGACAGCCCCTGACAAAACCACTTGTAGTAGAGCTGGGTACACAAAGGACTTGAGCTTGCACAGGGCTCACCTGTGTGCAAAGGCCACGAGGACTTCAGTGAGGAAAAAGGATTGGGGTTTTTTAGGGGCAAAATGGAGGCTTCAGGGATGAGCTGGCATAACTCCAGACAACAGGTAAGGAAGTAATACTGTGTCAGGCTGCTCTGGACCTCCAGGAATCATTCTCCCCCCATCACAGTCAGAGTGTTGTAGCCCCAGCAGCAGGGTTGAACATTTCATGCAGAAATCTCAGTGATTTCAGCTGCAGGGGGATGAAGCCCCATTTATTTATCATGGCAGCAGATCAGGCTGTAATACACCAACAGTAATGACCCCACTTTGCATAAAGTGGACAAAGCCTTGAACCTCCTAAAATGCACCCCAGGCATGCCCTATAGAGAGACAAGACTGATTTTACTACTTGCCTCAGAATCCATGGATGATATTCTTAGAGCATATTAATAAAATATAATTCTACCGAGAACAAATTCCCAAAGACCAACCTTGCAAACAGCTCTTTTGCAAAAATTTTTTGTGACTTTAATATTTACCACCTAGCATTTCACACCCGATAAGAAAAGTGCTACTTTGACCTGATGCATAGTAATGTGGTGTGAAGCAATGAGAGCCAATTTACTGGGCATCACCGAGACATAATGTGGAGGAACACTGTGTCGATTTGCAGAGTGAATCAAAATGCCGAAGCTTTCTCTTCTTGATATCTGCAAATCGCTGAATAATGTGGTTCACTGACCAAGTGAATTATTTTCAAGGAGTTTGGCACATCTTTAATTACAAGATATGTAAAGATGAAATGGAAACACGCTGCGCATATTTCTTCATGGCTGCTGAACTTTTCTTATGGAAAAGCACCTGTTTTTATTAAACTGTCTCTAGAAGGCATAAAATGTACGAGGTACAGGGTGACAATGTATTTCTCAATGTGTGTAAGTTACCAGCTGGGCAACCTCACAAGGTATGGATCAACCATGTGTAGATATTGTACCTACACACACAAAGCTACATGTACATAATTATACAAATATGTAGAAAATATATTTCTTTCTATCACAAATGTCTTTAAATGTAGGCAGTATAGCAACAGCATTATGTTTCTCTTGTAACCGAGGAAGACTCAAAAAAAAAAAAAAAGAAAATCACATCAGGCCCTTTTTACTAAACATTTATGTGCCCTTTATGCTTCAAAAAATCAAGAATTTGCATGCTGACAATGATTATGTAAATGGACTATTTTGAGAATCAGGTCCCAGAGGATTCCTCAGCTGAAAGCAATTCTGCTTTAAAGGTTTCATCATGGTCCAAATCAGTGGTTCTTGAGACACCATTTTCAGTAATACAATAAGTACCCTGTCAGATTCTTGCTGGTTGCTTTCCTCTCAAGCAATGAGCCCTTCTTGCTTTGAACCAGCAAAAGGGTCTCTGTTTGCTGATTGTGAAGAGATGTGGCACATGACATAGTTAAACCTCCACCCTGGGTAAAAGGTTGCAGTCTTGACTCAACTGCCCAAAATTCATAGGTAACCCTGCTTGGAGCAGGATGTGAGTCTAGATGACTTCCTGAGGCCCCTTTTAACTTGAATTAGTCCATGATCCTACAATTCTCAAATAGCTGAGCCCTCTAGGCTGGGGCAGGCACACTGCAGAAACATATATCCAGTAATATTCTGGCCTCACCCTGAGCTGCTGGACTATTGCAAACATTCAAGTCAGGGCTGCAAGGCTTTATCTGAAGTGAAGATTCCAAACATGCATGACATGGGAAGTAGTGAAGTGTGCCTTAAATTTTGCAATAATATTTTGAAGGGAGGGTGCTTTCTCAGCACCTGTGCTGTTAGAGGTGCTCTGCTTGGAAATGTCAAAAATTCACCATCAAGGTTTTTATCCTAACCTACATGCTTATAGCAAGAATAGATAGACATTCAAGGAACTTCTGCAACATGCTCAAATGTGCATTCCAAGAAACTAATTTTATAGAAAAAAAAGCTGATGTGGTTTGGGTTTTTTTGGTTGTATACACCTGCAATCCCTGTTCATGGGAATGCACAATTTAAGAGGTATGTTTCAATAATTAAAAGCATTTCCCTGCCATTGCTCTCACATAAAAATAGGCATACAAGTAACTTTTTTTAAAAACCCTGAAAATCCAAACAAGCAAACCACTATTTCCCCACTACTGAAACATCAAACTCCAGTTTTAAAGTGGAATAGAAAACACAAACCAAATCAAGGTCATTCATCTGTTCTGCTTTTGCAGCTGTTTTCTCTCCCTCCCCAAATGCCCAGTGCCACAGACGAGAACATGCAGACCCCAACCAGGAGCCTTAACACACAAGTTCTCACATGGCTTCTGCGGCACAGCCTGGAGAATGTGCACATCCAGCTCCCATCAGAGCTCAGAAGGGCTGGAACAGACTGGGAGGAAACAGCTCAGCACTGCCCTGTACCTCCACAGCCAGGTGTGCCTTCAATGCACAGCTTACTTCAAATCATCTAAAGACTTTCTATCAAGCACAAAACAAATCCAGGGTGGACAGGGAGCAGCATGTTCACAGCTGCCAAGACACACAGCAGCTGGCTTTGATATCGCTTGGGTGCAGTCCCACGTGCACCATGCCCAGGAAGAGCTCTGCATGGTTTCATTGCATGGGTATATTCACATTCTAAATTACATCGTAGTGATTTCAAAATACAATTACATTAATTGCAGCTTGAACATGCCTGGAGCTGGCATGTGATGATGTCATTCACAGTGAAGGCATCATGCTTTCCAGGAGCACCTCAGCAGCCAAGGATGGACACCCTGCCTGCAACACTCTTCTTGTCCTGTTGAGAAAGCATTGGGCTTGACAAAATAAGTTGACCAACACAGCGACTGTGTTAAGCAATAGAAAATAAATCACAGGGTTTATTTCTCAAGCATATTACTCCATCTTGGAGAAGATCTCCAGCAGCATTAGGCATTCCAGCCAAAGACTCCAAAAGTCAGAGAGCAGCAGGACAGCAAAGCAACAGCATAGTCCAAGGGCACCTAGTTCCAGAGCAGACCTGCTTGGTGTGCAGCTCAGCCCCATCCTGGGACACAAACCAGAGTGCACCATCTCCTTGTGTGCTTCGATTTATTTTGGAAAGAAACCAAGGTGTAGAGAGGCAGGAAACCACAACATGCTCCCAGAGGTGCTGCAGTCTGAATGGGCAGAGGCCCAAGATCACAGGGCTTACCCCAAAGCCTGAGCTTCCCTCTGCACAGGCACAACCACATGGGCCTGGTGCTATTTCAGGGAATCCTTTTATTCCACCAGCTGCTACTACTGAGGTCTGAAACTGAAACCCAGTGTGTGATCTCATGGATGAGTGCAAAGCTCACAAGCTCTCACATCTTAACAGAGGAGAAGAAAGGCTCTGTTTAGTTGTGCCAGAATAAATGAAGTGCAAAGGTAGCCGGGATGCCTCTTGAAGCTGTTTAGTGCTGGCACTCAATTTGAATCACTCTGAAGAACAGCTTAGGATTTCCTAGGGAAAGTACTATGCCTCAATGCCTTTAAACTATTTTTGTGCTTCTGTGATCTTGGGCTGCTGTGCATTGCAAGGACATGGACGGGCTGCCTGCTTCCCTGTGTTGTTTTCTGCACACAGCAGCAAGAGCATCATTCCCCAATGGATGTGGGGCTTTTCAGATGCTTTCTGCTTTTTCTACAGCCCAGGCACAGTCTGTGAGGGGCAGGAGCAAGGGCAGAGGGGCTTGTCCATGCTATTTTATGGCAGTTTTTCAAAAATAGTCATCTGGAAATGTCACTCCAGCTGTGCTACTGCTGTGTTCAGACAGAGAAAAAAGGGAAGAAGAAAAAAGACAGCAGCAGTGTGGGACAGAGACCAAGTGTTCAGACAAATTTATGCTTTATAACTTAAGGACACTTTTTCAAACTTGTTGCAATATCAATCTGCTGGGAAACTAAAATATTTTGGACAAGAGTGATGGCCCATATTTTAAAATTCATATCTATAACAAATAACCAAGTCCCAGTAGAACGCAAGCTTGTACTTCTTCATTTAGAAATTAAACCATGTGTGTATATTTTTTAGTTCATCTTCATAAAATCTCTGGGTTTGGGTCCCATCAGATACACACCAGACTCACTGAGACAGCAGGATCATTGCTTTGAAAAAAAACTAATCAGTAAGCACTTAAATAACAAAAAATCAGGCCCTCGCCATGCTTCACTCCACACACTTCACAAATTTCTGTAGGAGATGACAAAAGCAATTTCACACAGGAGAACAATACAGGCCCCTCTGTCTCAGCCTCCAGGGTGAGCACCAGTAACAATAAAAAACACATCCTCTCCTCACAAACAAATGGTGAATGATTCCTGGACAAAATAAATTCTTTCATCAATAACGATCCATCAGAGATGCTTCCTTCTTTCTTTCTGTAATTCGTTTGTAAAATTAACAGCCCCTCATACACAGCCTCCCAGAAAAATAATTGATCCCACTGCCCTGGATGGGAGCCACTTTACTGGATGCTGGCAACGATTACCATTTCATGCATATTATTTCCGTTTGCAGAAGGCTGACGCCAATGCACACATGCAGGCTTATGTGAGACATTCCACCAAAAAAAAGAATTAAAGAAAACAAACCAGAAAAGCTATCACACAATGTAAGACTTGTTGATTTCTTTGCCACCTTTTGTGCTACAGAAAATAAAGCATCTACTTGGCCAACATGTGCTACCAATAAGTTGGTCTAATTATTGGCAGACTGCTGAGAAACCGAGCAGCTTTCCTTATCTGCATAGGAAAGAAGCTCGAGTCAGCTTCTGATGTTGAAAGTTACTTGCAGGAAACTACCTCGCCAGACAGAGCTGCAAACCCTGCTTGTCTTTCAGAAAGAGGAGAGGGGAAAAAAAAGGTAACACTAGTTTTAATTCAAAGTAATGCCAAGACCCTTAAGAAGATACATTGGGAGCATTTGTGCAAAAGCAGCATGACACCTCCACTTCCTCTGAAGTAGATTTTCCTCCCAATATTGATGGCTAACTTGAAGTGCAGAGAAATTAAAAAAAAAAAAAAAAAAAAAAAAGACAAAATAAAAATAAATAGCAAAACACAAAAAAGAAAAACAAAAACACCACAACATCAACCCAGAGGACTTTAGGAGGTTGAAAATATACACATCTAATATTGTAGTTAGTTTTTAGTCAGTCTGCCAATCAGCACAAGTGCCCATTGGCTTCAAAGTTGCTTAAAACATGTACATTCCTGGATGATGCCCAGTGACCAACAGCATCTGGTACAGTAACCTGGAAGTTACACAGAGCAGGTATGTACAGCTAGGGTAATCCTGTCCTTATTAACAATGCAAAGCTCCTGCCAAAAAAAATTTTTAAAAAGAAAGAAAAGAAAAAAAAATAAGCAGTACAAGCCATTTAATTAAAATGGTTGTGTCCTATCATCCAGAATCTCAGGTTTATAAAGATTAAAATCAAATTAATGGAGTCTTATGGCTGATTTGCCTTCCCACGGTTTGTCAGCACAGCTAATAGAGATCTTCTCTCCCTGCTAGAAAATGCATTTTTCCTAATTCCCACATCCAAATCTTTGGTTCAGAAAACTGTGTCATCAACGCTGTATAAATTCGTGGGGAAAACATTCACTGTGGAGCAAGATGTTGCATGACTGTTTGTTTAAAGGGAGAGAAACAAGAATTTCACAAGAAAACTCTGTTAACATAGATCAGTCACCATCAAATCACCAGTCAGGAAAAATTCTTATTTCCTCTGGCTTCCACCACAAAGAAATCATTAACTCTCCAGATTTGCCTTTCTCTATCTCCTAAAATAGTAGTGCTAACAAAACTGGAACTATCATCCTGGAGTACAGGGAAGCAAAGTAATATTAAAACCAGCTTTCTCTCCACAAGGTAATGCATGCAACTTCTTTCAGGGGAGGATTAACTTCTTCATGTTCAAAGAAAACTAGGGCAAGCAGAAATGGAAGCATGGGAATCTAAAAATATTCCCTTAGTCCACAGAAAACTAATTCTATATGAAATTTTTGAGACGACTAGAACATCTCCAAAAGAAACTTGCACACATTGAAGATATGGGAAGAAATATTTCTTTAAAATAGAAGTGTGGCTTGAAACCCACAGCTACATTACATTAAAAAATAAAAATAGTTATGACAAAGTAAAATAATATTTTGAATGACCCTAGATATCTTTCCACACTCTCCACATAAGTAGACACTGTCAACCAAGGAATGCATCCAACATCCTCCTGAAGCCTTGCAGACATTTTAAATCCACAGTGGAACAAAGTGCTGGTGAGCACATTTTTCCAGGGCCGAAGGAAAAGAGGGGATACAAAGTGACAGGAGACATCTTAAAATTGAATTTTAGGTGGAGATGTAAAGACAAGGTGAGAACTCTCAAAGACTCACATCTGTATCATGCTAGACAGTGGCTGGGAAAGCAACAAACAGGTAACGGGTCCCTACATTTCAGCTGGCAAACAGCTTGTTGGCAAAAACAAAGTATTCAAGAACAAATAATGCCAGACACTGTCTCATGAGAACTAATATCTCATCCCATTAAAGACTTGCTTCATCCAGCATGTACAGTCCTGGGGGTGGACAGAGGGATGCTGCATAAAGTGCAGTGGAAACCACAGCTCTTGTTCAACAAACAGGGAGAGCAGCTGTGATTAACTTGGAGCTTTATGCAACTCCAGGCTGAGTTTTGTTACAAAGGAAAACAGGAAAATTTGTAGTTTTAATATCTGTCTAATTTCTAGTTCAGTAGTTTTCCCCTTGAAATAACTTTTCAGTAGATTCCTGGAGCAGGTGTTACCTTTCCTTCATACACCTTGAGATAATGAAACTCTAACGATTTTCCAAATAAAAAGTGAAAGGCTATCAGGACAAATATCACCATTTTGATTCCACTGAGATATCATTATGGTGATGGTAATAATTCCACAGGGGAATTACTTAGAATACACACTCAGCTCTGACCTGACCCACCTAGAACTCAGATGATACCTTTCCTAAGTTAGAAGAATTTATTTTCATTTTCAACTGAGTTCATCTAATCAAAATGCTTCATTGTGACAAAGAGTTCATCATTCTTGTGCAAATTGCAGCTACCACTGTAAAGAATCAGGCACTACTACAGAAAATTCTGCCAATGCACAGCCCAGCTTGGGGAAACAATTTTCAGAAGAGCAAAATAAATAGTATCTTGTATTTTCTTACTAACAAAGTATACATTTAACACCCCCTGTTGGTAATTGCCTGTATTAATTCAACACTAATACAAGTCGTGGACATAGAATTTGAGAGTTAAACACCACCTATCCCTAAACTCTGCCTGTTGCAGACTCCTGTAACCCAGATGGTGAAGGGACCCAAAGCAAGGTAGGTGAAGAACAGTAATGTGTTTTATTAGGCCAGGGTTTGGGAACACAGGGTTTTCTCGAGGTCAGGACTTCACAAGTTTTTACATGTGCAAAGAGTTGTCTGTACCCCGCAACTACACTGAACAATTTAACAAAAGACATTCCCCTTCCCCATCAGCACTCTTATCCAGGATGTTGCCATACAGGTACTCAGGAAAGGAGGAATCAGTTCTGATCCCCCCCCCCGCCTTGCTCTGTCATTTGAGCCAAGGCATTTAATACTGCCTGGGCAGCAATGGCCTATCAGTACACGAAAAGATATTTTCCCCTGGAAATACTGTTTAACTCAGCATCCAAATTAGTCTTAAGGCAAAAATCCATTAGATTCTGGCAATGGCAATAACTGACATGAGAAAAAGAATGGCTGTTCAGAAAAAGAGGAAGATTATAGGATTTATTTCTTTTTCTGCCATTGATTAGTCTCAGATGTACTGACAGACAACACAGAGCTACCTCTGCTGATCAGAACTGCCCTACTTGCATCCAAGTGAACACAATGGTAGCTGTCTCTGCAATATGGCTTATATACAGCTGCTTCTGGACACCCACAGCATGATGCAGGCACACAGCAAGACAAGACTAACAGGCAAAGCATGCTTCCTTTTCCTGCTCAAATGGTATATCTGAGTCACATTTTCATATGACAAAAAAATTTTGCAGCCTCTTAGTTATAATTTGAACAAAATATTTCATTCGACAATACAACCATAGGTTGTTTTTAAAAGCAAAACAAAGAAACAGCCCCACTGGCATGCAATTATGGATTTAGAAATTGGCTTCTTTTTTCCTCTTTAAAAAAATCAGGATATTCACAACTGTACCAGGATACGTACAACTTAAAATAATAATCACTGATAGCATGAAGGAAAAAGTGGTATGCCCAAATCTGAAAAACAAGTTTAGATCAGGGAATGTGCTTTTCATTCTCTGCTGATTCAACTATTAGAATATAATTGCTAGTTGGGTAGGTCAGAGCTGCCTTATCCTCATCCCAGAGGAGACAGGAATGTTACTGAACTGAAATCATTCTGATGAGGTGACTCACTCCTCTTTCAGATCAGATCAGTCCAAGTGGACTCCTCTAGAGAGGGAGAATAAACTTTCAGTTCTGAAATAAGTCCCTGCCCTCTCCAAACAAGATCCCATGCCAAGCAAGGTAGGGAAACAGGTTTCAACCTTCTTTTCAAGTTTTTCACAGGTCATTTTATGACAAAATAACGGGGGAAACACAGTTTTTGTTCTTCCTGAGTATGAGAACATCAGTAAGAAATGTTCACTCTCTCATGCTGGCCTGAACAAGGGCTAGTCCTGGCCACTGGCATTATGGTACCTTCTGGCTTCAGCTCTCAGGAGCTGCAGCTTCCATCTCCCTCTGTTACTGCTCAACCCCCCACCACTGGTTACACAAAGGACTTGGAGACAAACTACATCAGAGTGCTAAGCAGTGGTGGTCATTCACCAGGATTTATGTCCTTTTAATTGCTGCCTATTAAATGGATACTCTGATGAACCTGCTGGAGTCCAACCCTCTCAGTGCCACCTCCTCAGCTCCTGCCAGATGGGATTTTTCACTCATCTGCCACCTGCTGCTTTGCAGCTCTGCCACCATGCCAGGATCAGCAAGTGGTTCCAGCTTTTGGGTGGTGATCCCAGGAGTACAGAATATTCTCCAGACCAAAATCATGCTCATTTTCTACCCTGTGCTCTAGCAGATACATTTCTAAATGAATACTGCTGTGTTTGCTGATCGTTTTATGGTTTGTTTACTTCTCGAGCATGTAATATTGTTAGGGTAATGTTGTTTTTAATTAGTTGGAAGAACTATTGTTTCAGAAGGCTGAATACATTTGCTAGCAAGGGGTCTTTATAAATACAGTGAATGTTACTGGTTATGCCTCCACAGATGGGTACTGACAGCTGCCAGCCAGCTCTGCCCCTGCTCAGAGCTGGGCTGGACCCAAGCCAGTGCCAGTTCAGAAGCCACATTAGTTGTGTTAGCACAATGTTGAGTCTGAAAGCCTCTTGGAAAAATCAAATCTGAAAAATGGGAGCATTTCAATTCTTCAAGGAAGTCTCATTTGCTATAAGTTACTCAACAAATGTGCCCTAAGTTTTCACTGTTTCAACCATTCAAAGTGACAAAATCCAGAAAATAAATAAAGAACCAATTATCAAAAATCGACTGCTATCTACAGATAAAGATATGCTGTAAGTAGAGACGGGAAGGGTGATCACATGTACAAGAGAACATTATATGTTCACATCTATATTTGTTAGAGCACAGGCACATACAAGCTACACGTGTACGTCCAGATCCATGGTTTTTCAGCAGTCCTTTTCCACACCTCCCTGTGGAATGGCATTAGACAGACAAGGGCAGTGGGACAGCTGGGCTTTGTCTGTGTCAGCAGAGCAGACAGGGAGCTCCTAGAGCTTGTCACTGCACAGGAAAGCTCTTGGTGGCTAAACACCCTCAGCAAGTGAGAGGGGCCAGATGGAGCTGATAGGGGAGCATTAGATCACCCCAAGAGCAATACTGGCTGCCCAGGTCCTCTGATAGCACCAGATCACCCCCATTCTCCCTGAAGTGGAACAAGAAATTATGATACAATTCAAATCTCCTTCCTCTCAGGCCCACGTTGCAGGTTCTGCTATGAATGGTACTTTGACCTAGTTCTCAGAGCAGTTGATTTGAATCTCAGTGCCTGGTGTAGTTCACAGTAAGAAACCAAGCAGCTGGAGACTGGAGCACGTGTTTTCTCCAGCTCTGAGAGTTGTAACCTCTACTTGTTTTGCTCTGGAGTATATCTGCAGAAGTGTACATTATTATAAATACATAGAGACCAGAAAAAAACGATCCCATGCACGTGTGTACTCCATTCCTTCAGTAAGGAAATAACCCACTGCTGGAGTCCAGACCTTCCTGGCAGCTTGGAAGCCATGATTATGCAAGTTCTGTCTAAAGGCAAACATCTGGTATCCTCATTATACAGAGCTTACACTTTTCTACAAAGAACAGGGAGGCAGAAATATGTCTCCACATGGGAAACGAACTAGGACTGAGCCCCAGCCCAC
Organism: Monarcha castaneiventris obscurior; assembly: GCA_026261815.1. Lineage (NCBI taxonomy): Eukaryota > Metazoa > Chordata > Aves > Passeriformes > Monarchidae > Monarcha > Monarcha castaneiventris. The sequence continues at coordinate 7,941,872 of JAMPIT010000712.1, read as the reverse complement.
TCTTTGCAGGTCACAGTATGGATACTCCACGCCAGGACTGTCCCTACCAGAACATGTGCTCACTCACTAAAGGAGAGAGAGGCATCAACAGAAGACACTCTCGACTTAGGGGAAATTAGGAATGCAGGTGGAACCCCATCCTTGGAAACACTATTACAGAGAATAAAATATGCATCAGGAGGATTTATGCTGTAGGCTCAAGGTCTCCTCCTCCATTTCATTTCTGTGCAACTATAAATTACCTTCTATTTCTGAAGAAGTTGGTCTTATAAGCATGATGTTTAAGTCACTTTTTCTACCCAGGAAACATTAGACTATTGTGGGATGTTGTCTGGAACATGTTTTTCCCCTTTGTCTCTGCTAGAATGCTTGTATTGTAGTTCAATTCTTGGTCCAATATTTCCCCAAATCAGAAAGCTGAGAGGAGATAACACAAAGGAGAGTTTCACAAATGCATTCTTTAAGAAAAGCAGTATCCTACAAATCCCACAACAAGCCCTTATTGGCACTTCCACTAATGTAAATAAAATCTATTTGGTTCTCGGAAAAACAATCACTTCATTCTTGTTATCAGAGGACAGAATCTGGGTCAACAGATGCGTTTTGGATATGCACCAATTCTTAAATGATTTAGTATTCTGATCTGTGGATACAAAAAGCAATTTCCTACATCAGCAGTACCTTAGCACAATGTGCACTTTCATCCTACCACCTACATTGCTATAATCATTAAATGTTATAAAACATCTCCCATAAAAGAAAGAAATTCTGATATATGACTATAATGTAAATCAGTGCTTTGGATTACAGTGTGATACTAGTTCAGTTATTTATATGTGTTTCAACTAAAAACATCCAACTGGATTTCAACTATCACAAGATTAATCTCACTAATACTTTATATATACAGATGGTCAGACAAGAAAAATTAGAAAAACATGAAAAATTAATATATTCTTCTTGTATAATATAAAATATTATTTGTCTCCTAGAAGATTATAACTGGAGCTTCTAGTACCAAGAATAACTAGACTAACCAACATGGGTCCTCTGCTTTGTGGGAAGTTTTTCATTCTGTCCCAGCTCAAAAGTTATTGTCAGACACAGGAGATGTACAAAGCATACAAATACAATATGAAACATACACTTGCTTTTGCCTGGATATAGCTTAGTAACTAATCAGAGCTATGTGTAGCTGGAGTCTGGTTCACTTTCATCCAACAAGTTCCAAAGATGACAGCAGGACAGTTCCATGAATTACATATTCCAGCACTGTCTCTTGCTATTGAAAAGATGCTCCATGTCAACCTACTCTGCTCACCACATTTAATTAATATTATTAATGCAATAACATTTGCAGTGCTGAATAGAGTCTCATTGAGCAAAGGCAGAGAACCTGAATTCAGCTTCTACATATGCCACCTATTGTCATGGTTTACAAATTAATATACATGTTTAAAAACACAGAGTGTTCTAGACAGAAACAGGTGTCTGAGACACACACTCAGAAGTTCATCAAATTAAAAACCTTCATTCTCACAACCTGTAGCAAAATAGTTGATCTGCTAGAAAGAAGGAGCACAGCCAGAGCAAACATTTCTGGCAGCATTAGGATCAAAGAGGTCTCAGATAGCCAGAGAAAACAAAGGATGCTGACATCAAAATATTGGCAGCTTGCATTGTTTCTTTTCTTTCCAAATAAAATGGGCAAAGAAAAGGACTAGCTTTCCCATCCAAGCTCAATTCTCCAGTGAGCAGCATTCTGTAGCTGTAATTATAATCTTGTATTTGTGTGCACACTAACTAATTTCCTGGGCAAGTTACATTTCAGCTTGAACATGCTGGCATGTAGAGACCAACCTCAATAACAAAAATAGCTGCTGAGTTCAGCAACCTGCAGCTTTTTATAGTTGACCTTGCAGCTCTGCAAGATAGTGGCTCTGGGCCACTTCATTATTTCAAAGAAGGAAATGTGGTTCTGGGAGTTTCATGGGGACTAACAAGACTCAAAAGATAAGTGGTTTCCTGGCTAAGTTCTTTTTGCTTATTTTAACTTGGTCATTCTCATTTCAAAAGTATTCTGGTCCTCTAAATATTCTCCATTCTGGCTGTGATTGGTGGGGCTAATCTTGCTGACGTAGTTTCATTTACTCCATGGACTTTTCCTTAGTTCCTGCAGTTTATTATGCAGCTGGTTGCACTTGAACTCTCTCCCATGTTGCACTCTGGTTACAGCAAGTAACTATAAGTGCATTAATCATATTTCAGTTTGAATTCAATTCCAAAAGGACTATAGCAATAAAATTACATAAATAGACTAAGAACAATGAATAAATGTAAACAGTTGCATGACAGTCTGATTCTGTTAGCCTACTTCCCTGCCTGATTGAGTGATTCTGCCTATTAGAATTCCCAGCTGGCCGCAGATGTGCAATGAAAAAGGAATGTATACACTTTGGTACAGCTCCTTCCCATCTGCACTTGAGCAGTAAGAAAGTTAGAGAACTGTTCTAACTTTTTACAGAAAGTCTGACTGCAGCAGGGGCTGGAGCTGCTGCCAGCTGTTGGCTGGTCCACTGCAGCTGTGAGTGACTGACAACTGCTCTGCTCTGCCTGCCCACACCTGCAGGAGCTACAGGAAAACAACAGATTTCCAACAGGAACAGAACCTGTTCCACACTCCTGCACTCAGTAATTTACTCATTCCCAAACCCCTTTTTCTGCATCATGAAAAAAAAAACCTTGAAGACAATATTAAAAAAGCTTTCCAGTCCTATTAATGGCAAATAAAACCACATCCTCAGCCACATGAGCAGAGCTATTAGTCACTCATGCTAAAGTATGCTCCTGTTTACAAAAATTCTTGCTTAGTCTGGGCACACCAGAAACTGAAAAATTAAAGGAGCACCACCTTCACTGCCTTTTTACAGCATTATTATGCACCACTGTCAACACCAACACCAGGCTAATTACAGACACACCACATAAAACACACAGAGAGCTAACTTAGTTGGAAAATAATATATCTCCATGTTCTGTTTGAGGATTACCATTATGAGTGTCCCAGATAGGAGAGATGTTTATCTAGTGTGCTCTCTGCCTACAGAAGAGGGGCTTCCCAGCTAGCAGGCAAGTGGAAAGGCACATTTCCATTGTCCAAGCTCACAATGTTTCATTTGTATAACACTGAATCCCAACTTAATTAAATTGCTCCAGAGACCAGGGAAATCTCAATATACACGGGCAAGTGGTCGAGCAGCCCCATTTACATGTGTGTCACAGCTCGCCGGGTATCGCTCCAAAAAGCATCTGTCTCAACAGTCTCATCTGATTCTTACAAACAAGCTACACTTTGCATTTTTGAATTTAACAAAGATCACACAGCTGCCAACATACTATCAAAGCCTAAAGACCAAATAAACGTTTGGCTTCCCTCCAACCGTCCTTGCTGTGGTATTATTACTGACAATAGAGCCAGAGCAGCAAAAGCAATGAGATGGCAAATTTACACATGTGCCATGTTTTTATACATTGTCTACATTTGCTGCTACAAGACTGTAAGCAGAACACTGGTGAGCATCTTCTGGTTGCAAAATCTGACCTATTTTAGGGCTTTATGAAAGCTGTACAGCATTATTAGTGTATTAAAAAAATGCAGATGGGCAAAATTATCTAAGAAAAACAATTCAAAGGTGTTTTGTTCATATTCCCATGTGGGTAGTAGAAATAGATCAGAATTCTATATTCTCGAGGCTACATTTGGCACTTTTTGAAGAAATTGTGCAACATCCATAAAACCTGGGGACCCAAAAGTTGATGTTTCCTTTTAGTATCTACTCATTTCACTTTAATCCACATATTCCTTAGTCCTTGCAACACGAGCAGCATGCATATATCAGAGGGTAGAATTTGTATTTGACCTGTGTAGAGGAGCTTTGCTACATTTTTCAGTTCAGTTAATAGCCCAACCACCCTCTCATCAAAAGCCAATTGGATCTGCAGATAAGAGGCCCTTCCCACAGACAGTAATATAACTTTTTGATCTGTATCAGATGATTAGGGCAGTGGACAAAGACAACTTCTCCTTTAGTACCTCTCCTGTTTGGTGAATTTCCACTGTGTGTGAACATCTGCAGGAAGCAAGCGGTAAAGATAACGGAGCCGGGGACTGGAGGCAGCTCATGGCACTACCTGCAGCAGAGCCTAGGTCAGGTCTTGAAAAATGCTTTGTGCAAAAGCCTGAGCACTCACAGGACCCTAGGAACAGAGAAATGTTAAGCTTATTGCACCTCCCTGCTCTTCCCATGTTCTCATGGGCAGCCGGGCTTTGGTCACCTTGCCTTCCCTTAAATTCCATCTATTTGTAGACAGAAGAGAAGGACAAGGCACAGCCACAGCAGAGAAGGAGCAGTGTGTTGGCATTCCCACATCTCCTGCTGCCCACACTCAGCACAGCAATGAACTGCATTTGCAATGGTCAGGCTCTGGTCAGGGTGAGCCCCACAGCACTGCCCCTGCACCTCTCCTCATTGCACTGCCCCAGTGCTGACACAACTCCCCTTTGATAGATCCCATAGCCTCCACTGAGCCAGGCCTGGCACTTTCACCCCTGCCCTTGGATGGAGGGGCTGCTATTGCTCACCACTGCTCTGATTTCCAGCCCTTTTCATCCCCAGCTCTCCTCACTTTCAAGTCTCTCACTGACTGAAATGCAGCTTGCCCTTGGCTAGCAAGCTGTTAACACACCCTCCCAAGAGAAAAAGAAAGGGCAGGAACAGCAGTTTTGCCCACCAGGTTGCATTACTTCACACCTTAGGGTCAATTTATTGCATTTTGGGAGGAACAGCCCTTGGAAAGAAGGGCAAATGAAGCAAAACAGACGTGGATGTTGCTGGAAACATTTGCTGAAGACATCCCATTGCTGCTGTGCATTTTCAAGCTTGGGATTTATTTTTCCCCCCTCCAAGGCTTCTTTTAATGTATTCTTTCTTCAAAGTTTGTGCTATCTATGTAATTTTTCAATCAGGGATTAGAGAGGATTAAGTCCTTTCTAGCCTGTGTCTCTCAGGGAGTGTTGGATGTACATGCATACTCTACACACAATTCCAGTGCAACTGCTCACATTCATCTCAACAGAGATGAGTAGTGGCTTATTTTACATACTACAGAATAAAGTCAAGACCCACCCAATTGTAGATTTACCTCCTCTCTGGTCTGTCCTCACGTTCTTTACCTTCTGTGTCTTTTATTACGTAAAACCCTGGTCTCATGAAGCATTTCGTGAGGCCTGTGTATAATGCTGGTTGCCCCTGAGGCAGGGGTGGTTTACAAGCAACGCTAAACTTCAGCTACGTGATGCAATGAGGTCTCCCAGGGTTCATCATATACCTATGCCAGAAGGATATTCCCCATATTTCCTAGATTTGGGGATCCAAAAATTCTACTTCTGTTTGATTCAGGTCGTTCCCCCCTCACATGTACATTTTTTAATAATAATGCCAATCCAACACCATTGTGTTTTACCTCTGGATTTTTCCTCTATTAAATTTGATAAAATTTATCTTGATTCTGTTCCTAAGCAATACAGAAATAAACAGCGAAGAATATTTACATGGACAAATTCAGTCTCACTTCTATTCTGTGTCACACTTCCAGATCAACACGCAGCTCTGCTAGATACATTCACACCAGCTTCAGCCAGCCAAAATAACTAACAGTACTAGCGACAAGGCAGTCAAAATAATCTCATTCAAGACCACCAGAGTTGCTGGAGATATCCTCTAGTCACTAGCTTACATGGAAGCCTGTCCTGCCATTCCTATACTGCTCTGGTTAGCCATCATGTCTAGATTAAACCTAATGTATCCTTATCTACAGACAGAGCCACATTCTCCGTTTCCCTAAGGATATTTCATATTTCACCTCCACCTTAATCACACTCAGCAGGAGTTTATTACTTAGGTGCAATTGGTCAAATAAAATTACATTTGTGTAATATTGCCTGTCCTGACCAAATAAGTATGTACCAGTTCCTCGACTTTGTTTCACGTGGAAACTCACAACAGCTAATTGAACAAACAAAACATTTGCTGAAAATGACTGTAAATAGTATTTGAATGGCTGACATTAATTCTTTAAAGCAATCATAAAAATATTTGCATTTTTCTATAGTGACTGGAAAAGACTTATCATGAAAACCAAAAACCTAAGGACAGCAACAGCAGTAGCAAGAATTAATGATTGTGTATCTCTTCCAAGTAAACCTAAATATTAATTCAAGAACATGATGTTTTTAAAAGTACAGGAAAAAAATAGTAGTTTAGACCATAAGTTGGGGGGGGAAGCTGCTCTGGTTATGTTGCCCAGACTTGAATTCCTTTATCATTTGAGATCCTTATTAAGTCACTTGCATGGTATAGATTACAGTTCAATCCTAAAATTCCTCTACATTTATGTTTCTTATGTTTTTTACTTTGATATCCTGCCTGTTTTAATGAAGAACAGGATGTGCAATAGCTTGTTACTTACGGCAGTACTTTGACAAGGAACCTGGATCTTAATAAAAAACAGGAAATAAAATCCTTCATATTAAATCAATTCTTTAAAAAATAAGCATGTGAATGTCATATTTAAGATTAAAGGTATTTCTCTTTCCAGGAAAGGATCATAATAAGGTGGGCATGTGGCTATTTCAAAAACTGCACACATTTGGTAAAGAGCTTATAGAAAACAGTGTCAAATCCCATATTGAACCCAGCTGCTGGTACTTACTTTTTGATGTAAGGCTTACTTCCTGCAGATATACATCAAATTAAATTCTTCACTAAGCTCACAATGGTGTTTTCCCTTTAAGCAGAAAGGCAATACTTACCTGAATGAAATAATATATCTCTTTAATGGGTTTCTACAGTGAAGACACATTCTACATTTAAAAATGTATGGTGACAGAGGGAACAGAGAGAAACTTGCCATCTATTAAACCGGTTTATTTTCTCTAAAATAGCTTTAATGAAGCCAGTTGGGATTTGTTACACCAATGATATATCTGGTGTCCTAAGAGCAATTTTGATAGGACTGTTCCTCTACTGGGCCAATTTCCCAGAGTTCATACCACTGGTGATTTTAAGAGTGCTCCTCTGAAGGGAAGCATGGAGTATTGTAATGACAGATGCACCTCAAAAATAAGGGTAAGGGACAAGAATAATGAGGCAAAGGAAATGGGCAGATTAACACAGGTTACATAGTTTTCCAGGCTTTGTTTGGAGGGCTTGAAACATGCAGTGGTTTTGACTGCAGGAAAGAATTCCCACTAGATACGAACCAGAAAGATTTTGCTTCTAATTTTGATTCAGTAACATCTGCAAATATCTGTCTGAAGTGATAATACACTGTCTCCTATCAAGAAAACAAAGGATTGAGGAATGATGGAGCAGTCAACAAAGAGGTGCAATGTGTTACATGTTAAACTTCCCTACATTCTGTCAGCCTCCTTTGCCTTTTGGATATATTTATTGGTAGATACAGGATTCTTAGTAGATGCCAAGAAAAAGTCATAAGATTATTCAAATGCAAGTTAAAATACAGAGCAGAACTCACCAATTGTTCCATTACTCACTATACACTAGGCCCTTCATCTAGACAAGAGCTCCAGATATTAATCTAAAATGGCCCAGTGGTGATGTGGGAGGAAGCATGTAAGCAGTGTAACAAGGGGCAGGAATAAGCTCAACCACTCTAAGCTTCTTTTCCAAAATTCCAACCAGATCACTAAAGTGCAGCAGGCACTGGACAAAGGTCCCTGTAACACCATTTTAAACCAGCTCTGATTTGCAGAAAAGCAGCTTTGCAAGACAAAATGGAGAGGCAAAACTAAAAACATCAGAAACTAAAACACATCACTGAGAATATCCCTATTTCACACCCAAAGTGTCTCCACAGTATTTGAGTCCCAAAGTTTAACTCGAAAACTCCAAATCTCACCGAAATAACCCAGTCTTCCCAGCTGAGGATAGACACAAAACCACTCTCATTTGGAGACTGCCCCAGCTGTGCTGACAACCTTTGCTGGACCAAAACTCATGGGAGCACAAAGCCAGCCAGGTCTTTTACATGTTAGTTAACTTCACCGTTTCTAGAACTAACTTTTCCAGTAGTGCTGGCTTCCAGTGGCAGTGAAGACAAATGCCAGCTGGGCACAGATCCGCATATGGAACCAGGCAGATTTACAAGGGCCTGGGGGCTTTTTGGGGATGAGTGGTTCTTAGTATAACCCAGCACCTTTCCCTCCCTCCCCTGCACAAATTGCTTTGCTCAGACTGCTGTATGCAGTTGAGTTTCTATAAAATACAGAGCCAGAGAGGAGGTTGAAATCTGGCAAAACTGAACGTTGGCTTCACTGCACAATTTTCTTGGGTTGGTTTGATTGATAGAAGAGACTTCTCCTAGCCCTATGGGTGTTTGGCTGCTTTTTCTAGAGGATTTCTGATAAGACTTCTCCAGCCACTACTTATCTCCTACAGACAGCCATTTTCCATCCTCACAGCTACTTTCTCTTGTATATTTACTTTCAGCAGACTGTCATGACTTTACAATGCCAAAATACCTACTTTTTTTTTTACCTTTCTCTCTCTCTGTATATATGTATTGACTAATGCTAAAGCACCAGCCAGTGCCTTCTCAAGGTGATACACGCACAGCCAATTCCCCACCTTCAGCCTAACTCAGCGCTTTCTTCCTACCAAGACTCACTTGCTTGAGCTAATCCCATTTCATGTATCCCAGATAGGCTGCTTGCCATGCACATGCCTGGGCAAAGGCAAAACTTAAGGCTTCTTGTTGCTCACAGGGGTGTAGGCAAAACTGGAGCCAGAGCCCCACAGGGCAGTATTAGGCAGAAGCACGATTAACGCAATAGTGCCAAGAAAAGCAAGCCCTGCGGAGGATCTGTGGTGATATTCACCCAGAAATAAGAAAAGGAAAAAAGCATCATTTAGAAAGGGATTGGGAAAAATTGAGCACAAAGAAAAGTGGGAGTCCTTGCTAAGCCACAGACACAATTCAAAATAGTGGAGGAGATTTAAAAATGTTTTAAAGCTTGACTGTGCCAGAGTAGTACCCAGCAGCTCTGGCAAGTCTTACTCCTGTTGCCTTTTAGAGTCACTCATTTCCACCCTGCACTTGCAGCTTTCGTGCCTATGACTATTTCCATTTCCTGAGCAAGAGAAACTTTAAAAACATTATGAAGGTACTCAGAACAACAAGCCACTCACACCAACAGACCACACAGAAACCCAGTGGCAAGCACCCCTTCCAGTACAAGTCACAGCACAGCACTGGCATTGAGGAGTCCTTGCACAGGAGGTTTCTTGGCAGGGACAGGACAGTTGCAAGTTGCTCAGTTTCTCCACCACCACATTTAAGGGGGTAGACTGAAAAACTACATAACCAGATCAAAAATCCCTTGTAGCCTATTCCCCAGCATGTATGGGTAGGTCAGTTACTCATTTCAACTGGTCTCAGACACAATGCAAATGCAAGGAGAGCATTTTATCCAGAGACATGGCTTCCACAAGGCAGAAGATAAAAGTGGGATTGTGTGCCACCAACACTACCTGGTACACCTCCACAAGCTTGTGCAGAGCCACGAGCCCAGCAGAGCCACATCCCCCCACACACCAGGATTTGCTTGTGGGCCACCACATGTGAAGCTGCTCAGCTCTGGAGTAGAACCGTGTGTGGAACTCTGTGCATCACAGGGCTTTGCAGAAATGTTTTCCTTTGGCTCCAATGTATTCAATATGGGCTTGACATCCTGAAATTTCATGCTGCAATGAATCTAGACATAGAGGATAGAGCCTTTGACAGAAGAGTTCAGCCCAGAGTCACGCAAAGCTGGGACAGTCATGTAATTTGCAGATGTAAAATGCAGTGTTGGCTCTGTACAACAAAGTACACAAAACAGGTATTATTTCTTCTGCTCACCACTCTGTACGTGGTGGTGCTTAGGCAACTTCAAAAGACTTGGAACCACAGGAGAAATGAAGAACCAAACACACACCCTTTTGGCCAAACACCCTCACCAATGCTACCACTGAACTGCTAATGAAGCCAAAAGGATGTGGCCCTTTTGAAACACTGCAACTTTACAAATGGTTACCTACTCCTTATGAATTTGAAACAAATCCCACTCTATAAAGGAAAACCAAATGAAGAAAAGAAAAAAATTCTTCAACAGAATGCAGGCAGGCCAAACCAAGGGCATTTCCTATTGGTCACCTCATGCAGCTGCTCCTGGGTACCCCAGCACAGCCATGGCCTGGGGAACCTCCTCCTTGGGCACAGCAAGAACTGAGGTTTGGCCATAACTGTCTCACTCTTCTTTCCCATAAGCCCATATAAAAGTAAAATAACAACAACAAGACAAACATCCTTCCACATCCTTACTGATGATATGAAAGTGAAGATGTAATGCTCTTCATAAAATAGTGAACCACAAAAAAAAAAGTAAGTCAGATGAACTGAACTTTTTTTTAAATGTTCCAATACTTTATTATTAATTTGAATTGCTGACCCAAGTTATTGCAAAACCATACAAGAGTTTTCGAACATCAGCTGTTTTGAAGCAAAGTAAAACTCATGCAAAACTTTACCTCCTTTAAAAAAAAAAAAAAAAAAGGACTTCATTAAGCAACACACTAAAGACATTTATTTTGGATCAGATTATCTTTCTGGGAAAAACATTCCATTAAATTATTTCAAGCCAATGCTATTTTAAACCACAAAACCACTACTCCCTTATCAATCCTACAAACCTGCTGTTACATGGGAAAGAATAAACAATATGGAGAATTTTCATATCTTTTATTAGAAAGGATCCCCCCACTTAGCTGACCAGAAAATTGGATGGGTCAGTAATTTGCAAGAAAAAAGTACTCACACCTGTATTAATGCTTCAACACACAGCTCTTAGTGTGCTTTCCAAATGCAGCAAAAGCAAACGCTAAGCCATTAATAATTTTTCTTCTTTCACCCATCCCCAAGAAACTAATAGGGAGAAAAAAGCACTGTTTTAAGGCCCAAGACTCTTCCCATTCCCAGGATGTCTCACTAAAAAATTAATTTGCTAAGCCAAATTTCCCTGTACCATGACTGAAACTTGTTCTCAAAATATAAAGCATCTTTTAGAATCTATATTTTCTCTCTTATTGCAAGAGACCAGGTATGCTAGGTGTAGCTATTACTGATTAAAAGAGCTTTTAACATGAGGGAGGAAGAGGAAATGATCCTGACCGATTTCTTGGATGCTGCAAATAGCCAAATGTTCTACTTTATCTGGAGAAAGCTTTGAAATATATAAATTTCCTTTAAAATCATCCTTCAAAGGAAAGTACTGAAAAGAATAGTGCAAGCATGTGAAAGAAAGACAGAAGAATTAGCACACTGACTTAAATTTGGCCTCTGGTTTTCTCTAAGAGGAATAAATTCCTTTATATCATCCAGTTTCCACCATAACCACAGAACTGGAACCCAGACTGGCCCAAGATATTCTACACTGTGGTATTAGAAATACCTTGCATTACTTGCTATCACAGCAACATACAGAGTACGTGGACTTCCTGCAACAGAATTCAAGATAGTAACTAACTCAGACAATCCCATACCAGTGACTTCTGTTGTTTATTTTTTAATTAAAAGGTAGATTGAATTTTCAATGCTTTCTTTTACAAAAAAGAAGAAAAAGAGAGATTACAGATAAGAGAATGCAGCATAATTACAAAGAGTGTGGTAACTGCATTTGTTACCACATTTGAGGATCACTAGATGGAAAGCACTTAATTTTTTTATAGCGAGTAATAGCATGAAAGAATGGACTCTCATTAAATGTAGAAAACACATTTTCCTAGTCTGTTGTTCGCCCATTATCTTTACTTCCACAACTAATTCAGGTGAAAGCTATTAAGTGACCTATTTTCATCAGGATTTTACATCTTTTGGCAGGTGAGCAAACATAAGAAACATCTTTTTCTTACAAGAATCAAGGGTGATCCCTAACTTCATTTTTATGTGTCTAAACTTCAGCAACAGTTCTGCTTAAGGATGTCTATGGTTTATCATGTTGCATCAGGAATCCCAGCTACCCTCATGAATAGGCAGATAATGAAAATGTTTTTCTACTGTTACAGCTCCTGCAGAATCCCATTCAGAGGGACACTGGTGAACACACTGTGGGATGGAGCCGCTTGCTGCCTCAGACCGCGTCCTTCTGACAGTCAATATTTCATGGAAAAGACAGTATTTAAATTTCTGCTTGCCTCTCTAAGTGTCTCCAGGCACTGGCACCCAAGAGGAGCTCTGCTGGATGCACACACTTGCCAAGGAAGGTGGCTTTGACAGCCCGATTCCAGGATCTGGGTGTACTTGCCCACTAGATGGTGCAATGGAATAAAAATAAGGGCTGGGAACTCCACTGCTTGATGTTTACTATCCTGGAAAAATCTGTTCCAAGGATTCTTGGTTCTCATTCTAGCTGATAAACATCACAAACATTACATAACCACGCAGTTTTTTTATACTTTCAATACTGAGTTATTTTGAAAATTCTGTCATTAAAATATATTAAATACTGATATTCCTTCAGTGTCATTCACAAAAACAGTGTGAGTAATAAAATAACAAGTGTGAAATGTGTATTTGCTTTGCCAAGTATCTCAGCAAGCATTTTATTGCACTTTACTACAAGAGGAAAATGGGGCCTTCAGCGTCCCTGTAATGAAAAGTGAGGATGCATTTTATTTTACTGTTCTCTGACACTGCTATATATACTTTCCCTATGCATGCATACACTGGCTGAAGCACAGGACTTCCATGAGTAACCACCTCAAAGCTGCACCCCTGAGAACAAGCAAACTGAAAAGGAGGAGAAATCAGAAGGGGACAAACCTGGAGCTCAGACATGGCACTGTCATGCACCATGGACTTCTCTCCCCACTCCAGTCTGTTTAATTCACTGGTGTCATTTCTCAGACAAAGTACACTCATTAAACAGCTCTGAAATTTCACTTTTCTTAATTCTACACAGGTGGCGAAGTCCACCCTGTGACAGTTCAGTGCTGGCATCCCAGACATGGCACCAGAGGGAAACATGCTCTGGCTTTAGGCTCGCTCTCAGCACAATTCCCAGCAGCACCAGCTGGCTTTGCAGGAGCTTGGGAGCTGCTCCATGCACACTGTACTGCCACTCCACTTTACCTTGCCCAGTCTGATGTTAAATTTCACACACAAATCAAACTAGTATCTTTCTGAACTGCAGCAGAAAGTTCAGAAAACACAGATTTGTGAAGTTAACAACTGTAGCTTTTACTTAAAAACATCATCCTCAATAACAGTCAGAACATGACCATGAGAAACCTTTCCACCTGTAGCTGCTTAGAGTTTACACTCTGATTGGTTCTGGTTGCACAAATTTTTTTGGAAGCTTCTTTTCAGGTTATTTCCTCATATCCACAAACTTGCCGAAAGAATACTTGGCAAGTATTACCCCGCCCTGATTTACTTCTGCTCTCTGTGCTGCCAGAGTAGGAATTAATAAACTAGGGCAATAATGATCATTCTCAAAAGGTGACCTGGCTTTGAAGCCTGCTTTCCTTCTAGCTGGCTTTATCTCAGCGGCCTCATCCAAAATCCCATTTGTCACTAGAGGGCACTTCAAACCAAGCTGTCATTTCACATTAGCAGAGTCTATAAACGTGGAGGGCTATACTCAGCCTACAACAAAGTTGCTCTGGCTCCATGCAAGCATGCACAGCATATCTAACTTTTCTTATGTTAGACAAACACGAGCTTTAACAAAAAAGTTTCCTAAGTTTGGAGAGTAAAACTGAGTCCAGACCAGGTCTTTCTGGCAAGTCTAAACCAAAGCTGTAGGGAGGATAAAATGGCTTGTTTTGTTTAACACAATTTGCACCAAAAAAAAACCCCAAACCTTTACAGTCATTGCTGCTGAACAGATTCTTACTACAGTATGCAGTGCTTTGTCTGTTTACTTTTAACTTCTAAATTTCAGAGATTAAAAGACATTAATGAGATCTGAAAACAGTCTGAAATAAACCTTACTGAAAGGAAAGCCTAGAACCAGCCAAGTGCTACTGATCTTTCCGTGTTAGGTAACTGATACCCTGATTTACCACAAGACACTCACCAAAAGCTGCCTTACTTCTTGACAACTCTAGGTCAACCAGTTTGGCCCCATAGATTTGATGTCATATTTGCCAAGCCCTTTAAAAGCTTGGAGTACAAGTTTGTGAATGCCCCACCCAAGGTGTGTCCCAGCCAAAAGATAAGACTCGAGGAGAGCGAAGATAACTTTCAAAGTCAGAATAACGCTTGACTTCTTGTGGCTACATAAACAAGAAGTTAATTAGGGAGACAGCAGGGTAGGTAGATAACCTGCCCACCCTGCAGAAATGGGAGTGACCAGCTCCTCATGGTTTAGCAGTATGAATGGTAGGACCCAGTAGGCTGGAAATGGAAAGAAGGCTGCTCTTACTTCTTATAGGGGAGGAGGGTGGAAAAAAATCTGGTTTTCTTTAGAAATTGGTTTTCTAAGAAGAGGAAAGCACCTTTAGAAGCTCAAGTATGCACTTCAGTAGTAAGGAAAACTGTAAAATACACTGAAGTGAACCACTGGACTGAACACAGCTGTAGAGGTGCCAGCTGATTTTGTAGGGGACACACTACATTATCCAGTGCCTTCACATAGAACTGGGAAATGTTCAGCCAGTCATTGCTGCTTTTCAATACTGCAAATTTTGACACAACTCATTTATGAAAAAAGAGGCAGAAAAGGAAGTCACTGAAATTGCAGTGACAATTACTCTGAAAGTAATTATGAAGCACTCAGACGCACGTAAAGTGAGCTATACTGGGAATTATGTACCTTACCTTAGCAGAATGTACTTGTTTCCCAACAGCGCATCACCGAAGTGTCAGTGCTGATCAAAATGTCAGTAGGTGGCAAAACTCGTAGGAAACTGTGTTTCCTCACTTAATCCAGAGAATCCTGTCCCCTAGAAGGGAAAACAGGAAGCTGCTAGATTTTTAAAATATGCAAAACACATATGGTAGTTTTATCTCTAGAAATATTTTATACATTCTGTACATCTGCTTTAAATAGGTATTAATGCTTACCAAATCAAGTTGATTTCATTTTAAAGGCTCAACCAACACAAAACACTTAAAATTCTTAACATACAACATTGTTAACATGTAAATAACTTCTTAAAATCCAATTTGTGTTTTGACATTATGCTTTGTAGATGTACTGTTCAGCCTCAAAAATTTCCAAAATTTGACTGTCATATTTGTTCATTGGCCTCCAATGCCAGCAAAACTGGATTGAGCAAATAAATATGGAGATGTCCCAAGGGCTGGAGCACCTCTGCCATGGAGACAGACTGAGTTGGGGGTGTTCAGCCTGGACAAGAGAGGGTTCCAGGGAGACCTTAGAGCCCCTTCCAGTGCCCCAAAGGGGCTCCAAGAGCACTGGAGAGGGACTTTGGAGAAGAGCATGGAGTGATGGGAAAAGGGGGAATGGCTTCAAACTGACAGAGCAGAGGTTCAGATTAGATGTTAGGAGGAAATTCTTTACTGTGAGGGTGGTGGGGCACTGGAACAGGCTGCCCAGAGAAGCTGTGGCTGCTCTATCCCTGGAAGCATCCAAGGCCAGGTTGGACAGGGCTTGGAGCAACCTGGAATAGTGGAAGGTACCCGTAGCAGAAGTGTTAGAACTAGATGGTCTCTAAGATCCCTTCCAAACCAAACCATTCTATGACTCTAAGAATAATCAACCCTGCAGAAGAATGGTTAATTGAAAATAAAAATCAATTCAAGCTTTCAATGTCTTAGTTTATTTAGCTTGTCATTTGAAGAAAATCCACTCATTCAGTTGCCAACATTTAACTTGGCTGGCACTACAGGAATATTTGTTTTCTAAGACCTCATATCTTCTACAGCTATGTGAATTCATAAGGCTCAGGTTTAGATGTTGTTTTCAAGGCAATTAAAACTTCAGTACCTGCGAAAATTTTAAAATGTGCATTGCAAGAAATGAAGGCCTGGAAACGAGTTACAAAAACTATACCCTAAGTTCCTTTAGGATATTCTAAATGACTGCTCAGTATCAAACTTACAGGGCCTATGCTTCCTAACACCACCTGGTTACACTCAGGAGTAGATCTATATTAAAATTAACTTCTACAAAACCTGCTGCTGCCTACACACCTTTCCTCAAATTCAAAACCAGTTTGATTCTATGCTTTCTGGCAGTGCCCCTTTAAGAGGTGCCTGATCACAAGTAGGAAACAGTGAGCAATCCCAGGCGAGGAGACAGCAGTCTGCTGCTCTGATGAAGCTTCATTACAATACGTAGCTGCATTTTGCAGCAGAAAATCTAATTCCAGTTCCAAATTAAGTCATTTTAACCAAAAGCCAAAAAAAAAAAGAACTGAAAACATAGCGCTCAGGGGAAGATGAGAAATATTTTCAGGATAATATCAAAGAAATAAAATGTAACTTTGTGCAAAAGTTTGCCAGTTTGCAAACTGATGGCTGTTGAAGTGACAACTAGAGCTGTGAGTGGAGGCGAGTGCTCTCCTGTCAGTGATAAAGTTCAGCACTGGAAGTGAGCTAAGAGGGGCTGCAGTGGCTGCCAGGACTAATATGTGCACAAAGGGTGTGGCTTCAGCTCCATCACACGCAACTTGCACTGGAGAAACTGAAACAGCACTGCACAGTCCTTCAGAGACTGGGCCAGCCTTGCAGAAATCCTTACAACAGTAAAAATACTTTGGGCCAACAAAAACATCACTGCACACATTTAAAACTCCAGAACACATTGGCTTCTTGGCCAAAGGCCACAAGCCAATTGTTAAGAATGGAGGAAACTGTAGTTTAAGAAAATACCCAGTCCAACTCTACAGAATCAGTTGCAAATAACAGCATTTGGGCCTTCACTTGTCTTCATGAACAGGCATGTAATGAAGGGTTTTGGGGAGTGCCAGTTCCTCCCCTTCTTCTCTTTACTTCTGCAATGACACACCCATGGTATCCCCAATTCCATCCTATGACCCCAGCCAGTGCAGTGAGAGTTAATTACTGCACACTTTCAAATCATAGGTAGGGTGATTGCAAAATTACCTAATTTTGGTTTCCTGTAATACAGAAGAAAAGCATGTGCTTCTGAAGAGCTAGTAACACAGATATATAGAGATATATATATATATATATATATATGCATGTATATATATACACACACATACACACACGTATTTAAAATATGTATTAACTGCCTCCTGAGCTGCAAATTTGCTTCTGAGAGTGAGAAGAAAGCAACACATTTGGGAGGTCCAATGCAGCTCACTTAACTGATTTTTGCTTTAGGCTGCACCTAAAGGCACAGGCTTGTCTAAACAGACACTCAAGTGAGTCTCATTCCTAGGAGATCTGCAGCACTGGATATATGTTTCCATATAAGAACAATAGTTTTGATGAAGACTTATAGAGAAATTCCAAAGTCAACCTGAAAATGACCCTAAGATTATTACCAGCTCATGCTTATCCTTATCTTCATCCTGGCAAGAATTGGTTTTACAACAACCAAGCTTCTCCATTTTTCATAAATTCAGGAAAATATTGCATTGGACACCACATAAAGAATTAATCATACAGACTAAGTATGCAGCAAAGATGGCCAGGTATCACTAATCTGGTAGTCACTGAGCTACCTAAGTGCATAGTGAAAATTCCTGTAATTCATCTGTAAATACAATACCTTGCACTTCCTTCCTTAAGTCTTATCCATTCTAATATTTCAGGATTTGCAGTCATCCACAAAGTGGGGAATTTTCCTGTCCCACCACAAGAGGAGACTCACTGCAGCTCTTTCTGAACAACACATGACATTCAATTCTTTCAGGTTTTGCATTTATGTTAGTACTTAAAAAAATGAATAAACCAGCCAGATAGGGCTTTATCAAGGAACCTTAACCATGATTCTACCACACACATCAGTCACAAATTACCATGATTTCCCTGCAAAAGCTTTAGATCACACCCTAATCTATGTTCTGTTCAAAGGAAGTGGTTCTTTGAAGCTAACTATTTCTTTCTTATCTCAACAAAAAGAGAACAGAGATGAAAAATCTAAAATTATTATCCAAATTTGAACCAGACCTTGCTTGCAGTTCAAAACTGTCTAGCAAACTACTGTCTTCAATTTCTGTTCCTGGTTCTGGCTAACTCTATGAGAAAGAATATCAGGACAGACTACAGAAAATTACCAAATTATTTTGGAAGATCAAAGATATTGGTGCATTTCAAAGAGGAATCCCAAATGTTTGTTCCCATACCTTTATATCAGATATTCACCTGTCATTAGAGGAAAACATATCCCGGCAGATGAACACTTTGCAAAAGATGAATCCTTTAAGCAAAGCCAAAACCCTAAACCACAGCACGAGTGGCTTTGCAGATACATTTGTGATCTCATCATGGCTATTTAAGCTGAACCTGTAAATTACCAAGTCCTTAAATTTCGGAAGGAAATCAAGGAACAATAAAAATTGATTTAGTCATATAAATACTGGAAGTAATAAAGGCTTCATGTGATATTTGACCTTCTGATAAACTGTGCTGCTAAATGATTCCTAGTTTCAGAGCAGTAATAGCATGGTTTGGTAACTAAGAGTTTGCTTCTATAATGTTTCCACAGGTGCAATATTTCACTCACTGCAGTCCGAAGTCAAACCTTTGGGAGAGGAGTCAATAGACTTAAAGGATCAGTCCCATGCTTGTTCTTTCAAACCTGCATCCATCCAAAGGATGCAATGATTCTTCTGGTGTGACCCAAGTATTCAAATTGATAAATCCAGTTAACTTTATTCCTTTAAAATTTAACTAAATCCCTATGGTTACTAGATTTTTCACAACACTCTCTTATATGTAGTAGTGGAGTATAGAGGTGCTTCACAGTCTCTTGCAAGACTGCTTCTGCTACCTGTCTACTACAGGCTCTGCATCATCTTCTTGACATCAGAAAGAAAAACGTTGGAATTTTCTTGACAGGGGGCAGGAATTAGTATAGGAAGAAAAGAGAAGAAAAAAAAAAAAAATAATAAAACTGAAAGAAAAAAAACATTGTCAAATACCAGTAAAGAAGCAACAGGACAGGAGAAACTGGGAATTCTATAATACCTGCCCAGAAGAAATAGAGGACTTGAGGATTTCTTTTCTCCTTCAGTTTTACGGGAACAGTAGTTTGTATTTCACAGGAGGCCCAAAGCATTCCTTTCAAGTATAAAACAGCCCTTCCAAAAGGGAATTGTTTTAGAACAAAATGCAGTCCTACTATTGAGTGGAACACAATGTGTGACCTCTTAAACGAGCTGGACCCAAACTAGTTCTCCCATGCCCACAAATCCTTTCATAATCCTGCTGTGGAACACAACTACTATAAATGTACATACTGCAACCTCGAGTGAGGATGAATTTCAGGACAGAAAATCTCCCACTAGCCAGAACAAGCAGCATTGAAGCCAAACTTCTTCCTTGTTCCCAAATTATTTTGTAATCTATCTATTTCAGCATTTTCTGCACATAGATTCTATGCCACCACTTTTCTCCAGCTGCCTTTCAGAGCCAAACCCGAGTGGATTTCAACAGGGACTCTCAGAAAAAAATGTATTTATCCCTGATAGAAGCAGCAGATGCATCCTTAAAAATATCCCCTAAAGATTTCAAAATACTTTATTCTCTTCTGAAGGTCAGTAAAATGAAACTGTGGACAATAGGGTCTTCAGCCTCTTAAAACTTCCTTTTGGAACTTGACCAGGTCTGCCAGTTTGATACTCTATTTCTTTGAGGGTTTGTTAAACACTTTGAAACATGTCATTAGTGAAAGCCCTAGAGGATGTGAAGAGAAGAAAATTAGTTAATATAGGAAAAAAATGAAACCTGTACAGTTAACCTTCAATCAAACACTGAAAAAGCTCAGCTTCATGATGTTGATTGAGGGAGTACAGCATTGACATGTGCACACGTCAAATTTTATTCCCCAAGTTGAATGACTAATATTGAATTTTACATATGTTGTGAGGAAAAAGTTATGCTATGCTTTGATGTCTCTCTTTGTTATAATAAATCCCCTGAATTCATTTAGATGACCTTGATTTCTTTAATCATAAAAAGGGGGCAAAGTTCCAGCCTGTTCTTGTCTTCTAGCCTCAGCACATCACAGTTTAACATGATGTCATTTCAGATGAGAATTCTCAGAATACCCAAAAAATCTCATTTACTAATTCAAGGATGCCCTGACTAGTCACTTTATGGTAGGATTCAATTAGGCAATGCTCCACAGGAAGACCAGCTTTAGAAATATTTTACAGCAGCGTTTTCTTCCCTCTTGAAGATGTCTCCCCCATGTGGACACAGTTTTGAGAACTGGCAGGAAGCCACCTCCTTTTCTCTTCCTTTCAGGATAAAGCTGACTTGTCAAACATTAAGGAAGCTTTCAGCACAGTTCAGGTAATTAAGGATAAAGCATGAGCCTGACAAAGAGAGGAAGGGAAGCTCAGCATTGACATCCTGCCTGTGTGTGGGAGCAGTGAGCTGTGGATGTTTGCCACAGTAGGAGAAACACACCAAGATCTATTATGAGCTCATCCATGTGAAGCCAACTCAACACAAAGGAGCATCCCCCTTATGGCACTTCTGCCCACATGAACGAGTGTTGCAATGCTTCTTGACTGTCACTGAGCTTTAAATGCCCCTCCCTCTCTTCCCCTTGCTCACAGATGGATCCTCCAGAGCCACTTCTCCATACAGAATCTCACAGTGAGTTCACAGTGCCATTGACAGGGCACATGGGGGGTTTTGTTCAGTTTTTTCGATGGGGGGGTCAGGTGTCTCACATGGAGACAATTCGAAGAATGAGATGTTCCCATTGCAAATCCTCATCCTGGTAAGAAGTTAAATCTTTTGGACAAGCAAGTCTAAGTACTCTTTTACACCATACTATGAAGCCTTCCCAAAACTCTGCTGTTTTTCCAGCCTGTTTACAGTTATTGGTGAAGCCTGAAGATAAGAGTAGGAGAGTGAGAGCAGGCTACTTATAGAAGGATTTCCCTACCATTTGGGGGGCTGGATTGTGCCCACCAGCAGGGCCTGTTCCATCCTGCTGCCCTCCCAGCTGTACATGCAGCAGTGCCACTGTTTCAGGGAGACCAAGACTTACAGCCACGTACTAATTACATAAATGATTAAACATTTAAAATGAAACACCCAAACCAGCACTTAGTTCAAGATCCATGAACATTTCTACTGTCTGTATCCAGATGGGAATCTGGAAACTAGGAGAGCTGCTCCTACCAAAGTTAATCCAGCCCCAAAGCAATACTGCATCACAGTTACCAGGAGTTACAACTAACTGGAGCTACTAAGGCACTTTAGAAATGGGCCTTTGGTTTTTCACGCTCTCATTCTTTCATGTTTGTGAATCACTCTGGAGCTGACTGCAGATATCTGACCTTAGGAAGGGCACTTTAGAGCATTTACGATGTGTTAAATAACACTGTACAGACCTGCCAAGCCCTTTGTGTGCTGTGCTAGCAGGAAACTCCACAGCAAATAGCAAAGCCCTAACACTATTTCTTCCTCTCATCCAGCACTTACCTGCCTGCCTGCATTTGTTATCAAGAGGCTTTTGGAACAGAAACCAACCACCATGACAAGAGCAAAGCAGAAGCTGCTGCCATGCAGTATTTCAAGCACATTTTACTTAGCTTTTATTTTTTCATTTTAAAACAAGTTCACACAAAGAGTTTTTGCTTTTAAAGAGAAAATAAATACACAGAAAGGCTGTTTGAAGGTCAAAGGAAAATACCCCACAGAAAACAACTGCGGACAGTACATATTTACTCAAACAAATCTGTAGCTATATAAGGTCTTTCAGCCTGAGATTTCAAAGTACTGGTTCCTGTGGTGAGCATTGCACTGTGCAGTGTTTCTTCAACAGCATCCCCCTTTGAGGTGCCCAGTTTATACCATGAAATACCTTAAGTTTAAAATGTCCTCCTATCTGCTTTAATACTTTTTGAAACAGAGGCACACAAGCTGCATCTACTGCTGGAAGTAATAACATTCCAGCACAGAGCCCTCTAAATTTTGACTTCCATTACAATCTCTATGACAAATACTTCCCTCTGTTTTGTAGTAAAATATTTAAAGATAGCCTGTCTTTAAAATCAGGGATACATATAAAATAATTCTGCAGATAAATTCAATCCCTCTAGCCCACTCTAGTTTTACACCAGAAAAAGTCCCATCTGACTTGAATTGTCTGCTGGGCTGAAATAAACTCCAGACGCCCAAGAACCAGGTCTAAATCACAAGATTTGGACTGGCATTAAGCCAAGCCAAAGTTTGGGGTGCCCATTACAGGACCCAGAACCATCAGGCACTGACCTAAATTTCAGGGAAAAAAAAAAAAAAAAAAAAAAAAGAATTGTGGTTGTACTGGCCAATTACTGAAAATACACAGGTACTGTAAGACATCTCAATTCTTCTGTCCCCTTCACACACGAACAGCCATAGAAACGTGCCATTTAATTTTCCTCTCACTTTTTTTTGCTGCTGTCAATAACACAAATCTTTAACACTTGCCCACTTTGCAGGGTACACTACATTGCTCTGCACCTTTGGCAAGTGTGGGCAGTTTATTTCACTAGACATTTGTCACACATTGCCCGAGGGCTGCTTCCCACCAGGACATTCCTTCTGAATGAAACACTGTCTCCTGCCTTCCACCACAAACTGCAGGGCACAACTGCAGGGCAGAGATGCTGTCACCTCAAGCTGCAGCTGGTGCAAGGCCAGGAACTGCTCCACAGGCTGTGGCACAGGGATGGCCTGCATTAACCAGAGCCTGGAGGACACCTCCATGTTATCAACTCAGAAGGGCTTAAATTTCTGATGAACTGTCAGGGTCAAATTTAATTATGGCCTTCGCTTCCTCTGATTGTGTATTTGGGCAGCTACACCTAGGGCTTAGTTTCACTTGCTAAGAAATATTCAGACTTCCTTAATGGATATGGCTGTGTGACAAATTAATCTTTTTTTTCCACTCCCCATTTTTCCTTTTTGAATATAAAATCTTTCTTTGAAAAAAAAAATCTACACGACCTCTCAGGGCACGTCCTGGGCACTTAAACTCCTCTAACACGCAGATCAGTAATAAAATTGCAGTATAATGCCCAACAGCAGAGTGATTTATGCACAAATTAAATGGATCCACATGGAAAAGGCAAAAATGCTAAGGTACCATGTGGATAATAGAAGCTGCACAGATTATTATGTAAAATCTGAGTAAGCAACTATTAGTATCTCAGCAATAGCAATAAAAGAAGATGCAAAAAAATCCCAGAGGTCATGTCATGTGCTCTCATGTATTAAAAGTGGGTTAATTTTCCCAAACTGGGAAAAGGCCACAATTAACCTTCTAAAATACATTTTAGAAGTTTAAATATAGACAAATATCATTGGAGAGTTGGTTGGGGATTTTTCTTACCTTTTTTCCATAAAGAATGCTTTGCAGCATTATTTCTCATGTGATTTTAGTGGACCTTTGATTAGTACCTTCAGAAAAATAATGCAGGGATACAGTACATTTATGCTTCCAAGCTTGAAAATTTTGTTTGGAGAATTGTACTCTAAGCTTTTTTGATAGGCAAAAGGACCAGTATATGCCATAGAACCTGCACTATTTGTTAACTGAAAATAAATGTCCACATAATGAATCTGTAAATTAAACACAGGAGAAAAAAAATCTCCAGTAGTTGCTGAGTTTCAGATGAAGATGTCTGTAACCCCTCTGGGCTGGAGCATACCAGGGGCGCTCAGGTATAAAATAGAGGTGAATCAATCACATCAACTGTTTGTAGTTCCAGGTGCACTTTCAGCCCTCATTGCCCTTGTAGTGTGGGGTGGGGGATGACATGATAACAATAACACAAAAGTGAAAAAACTCACCAAACCATCAAATCTACTGCCTGATTCCACAGCTACAAGACTGGATCTTTTATTGCCTCAAGATAAAAGAATTTTATTTAGACTCAGAAAACTGTTTGCAACTGTTTGTCAACTTTCAGACCCAGGAAAACTCCCATTCCTGAATTCTCTCCCTCTCCACCAACTGAGTTTCATAACTTCAGCCAAAACAATTTTAAACGAACAAGCAGCACATCACATTCTAATCCTCTTACTGTGAATTGCATCCACACAGAGAACACCCCTGAAGTCACTGACAGTTAAACTAAGCAAGCTTAGCAGAGATAAATACTCATTCACTGTAAATTGCAAATGCAATAGTAACACAATAATTTCCAATACTATTTTTAAGACAATGCCAGAAGTACTCTCAAGACCGTCTGGTTTTTCAACTGAGCTGGCACAAAATACTCATTTCAGGTTCACAACCATAGATATAGAGTTACTGACAGTGGTTTAGGCAAAGTTGGCTTCTCAAGTGAGCATGTCTTCCCTTATGTGTACACAGCAAAACTGAAAATAGAGGCAGAAATTCTCTTTGTTTTGCTTACCCGCTGTGTCCAGTTAGTTTTGGGAATTTAGTCCCTTACAGTTATGGACAAATACACATTCCATTTATGCTTCCCAAAATCCTGAAGTAATTTAGTACGTTCTCTCAACAGAAATCTGAGTATGGAAACCCAAACGGGCTCCTAAAGGCCCAACAGACTGAAGGCAGAGGAGTCTATGTTAAGGCTCGAAGCAGTTAGAAAAATAAATTTTAAAAGTCCTTTATCATAATATCTTTTATATTGTCCACATATGCAGCCCAGCACAGATATTCTTCATAATTAGAAGCAACCCAAATAAACCACTTAGAGGAAATGAGGAATTGTTGCTAATCAGAGCCCATGGCCTGCTTTGACTAAAGTCTGAACTTCTTTATGTTGAGATTACATCAATCCCCACTACAAGATCCAATTTTTAAACAGGAACAAAATACTCAAGACATTATATTTTATTAGGAAACATTCCATCCCACACATTTGTTTTCTTTTCTTCTCAAATGTTGAGAAGGCCAGATACACTGTCTGCAGTACCTCCAGGGTCTCCTGGCAGAACTTTAATACATAAGAATAATAATCAGCCCAGGCTCAATTACAAGTGCATTTAAAAAAAATGCCACAATCATGATTTATCCTTACCCAGACATACACACCTCAAAAGACTCAATTAACCTAATGAAAAAGCCCTGCACATTTTCAAGTTGCCATGTCAGAAGTTTGGCTTTATTTTCTGAAGTTTGTTTAAGGTCACCAAATGGTCAGATCAGTTTATCACCAAGACATCCCAAAAGTACATAGGCACAGAATTGCATTAATTCTCTCTTCTCATGTGTGTCAGCTTTATCTATGACATACAGGGTATGTATGGTACAAAACACACACAAACCTGACCCATAAAATACTTGCTGCCTTTTGAGAGAGACAGAAAATTGCTATCAAGTTCCTTTGAGTCTCAAACACAGTTTGTTATTCAATAGGCTGAAAGTATTAACTGTCCACTAGTTTTATATCATTGATCTATAAAACTTATTACATCCCATTTAACAAAAGAGGTCTAATTACTTAATTTCTGTGTTTCCTACACACGCTTAAAACTTTTAACTAATATAAACTAGTGCAAGGCTTCTGATTTCAGTGAAGGTATGTTAGATAGCTTCATCTTCATAACAATTTTCATTAAGTGATATTAACAATACTTATTCCCAAATATAAACAAATATTTATTCAAATAAGCAACTGAACAGGCCTAACTACATATTTAAACCAGAAAATGAGAATATTTCTATTTAAAATTACATTTTATACCAAGAGATTTGTGAGTGTTTTGTTTTCTAGTGGAAGAAAGTAAAGAGTGAAGCCCCTCTGAAAAATTCTACATTACACACGTACTCTTTGAAACACACAAGAAATACCCATTATTGAGTAAAACTTACTTTGTAGCTGATAATGCCTTAAACAAAGATGCAGATGCACTCGAGCACTCATAAAGACTAACTTCTCCTAAGTGAAAGCAACCTTCAGGGAGTGAGGAAAAAGAAACCTTTGATCCCTTTGAAATACAGATTATCACTTAGATTTTCAGCTGCTGCAAATCTAGGTAGCACAAGTGATTTCAATTCCCATTGACTTTAAAGAGTTCATGTTGAATTACACCAGCTGAAGACATTCCTGTAGATATATTTACTTATGGAGCAAATTATGTACATATTTTATAATATATCTTTTATAAATAAATAAATAAATAAATAAATAAATAAATAAATAAATAAAATTAATGCAGCAGATCATTTAGGGAATGGTGGGCCTGTATGAGAGGACTGCACAGCTCTAAGTCAGAAGCCTCTCAGCCACCACAGGGAAGGCCAGGAACTCGAGTCATTTATGCAGTTCAGTTCCTGGTCACGTTTGCTTTGCACATGCTTGCTTAAAGTCAAGGCTTTGTTGCACTGTAAGAATTGTTCCATTTCTCCAGAGAACTACATAGCAAAAGAAGGCATGGAAATTTTAAGTACATCACACCGAAGGCTAAGGATGCATTGTAGACACCACAACAGAATGTTCTAGGAGATACAAAGCCTCTGTATTGCCTCTGGGAAGCTGCCTGGTCCAGTTTCACGCACCTTGCCAAAATTCATTGCTAGGAATGCAGCTGCCCTAGGCTTCCTATGATAGAAGTGACTCTAGAAGTGTTTGGTTGGCTCCATCAAATGGCCCTGATATCCCTTACTCTGAAAATAATTTTCTTGTTTTCTTAAGTGACTTCAGTGAAGCTCAAAACACCTAGATGGTTTTAATGTTTATATGAAACCCTACAAATCAAACTAACACAAAAGATGCTTTGTTACTTTTCAATAAACAAGACATCTGAGGCTGAGTGATCCATTCTGCCTGCAATTATCCTGATGTAAATGAAGGAGTTGGGGTATTTGTATGACATGACTAAATGTTAGCCTTGATCTGATCAGATGTAACTGAAAACAGAATTTGGCCTACAGCTACAAAGTGTTCAAGTTTAAAACCCTAGCTTTATCCTCCCAGGCAGTCTGCACTGCACAGACAAATGCAGTAACATGTACATTTGGCAAACAATGTACTGCTGGAGAGGGAAACATCCCAGAGCAGCCCGCAATAACAAATTGTCACTGTTCAGGCTAATAAGAACAAGCACTTAACAAAGTTGACATGGAGAACTAGACTGATCTTTACATGGTAGCAGGTGACAGCAGCGACAGAGACATTTATGGAATCTGGAACAGTACATGGAACAAGGGGACCGCTGTTCCTCCCACTGTGAGAGTGCCTTAGGCTGTACACAGAAGCATCAGGCTTTAATCTCCTCCATATTGCTCAGAACTGAGACCATAATCAGTATTAGATAAAGAGGTCTTTTCATATTTATTTATATTCTGGATGGCAGAGAAACACATGCCATCATTTGAAGCCTTAGAAATCAGATGTACTGGGGGTTTTGTGCATGTGTCACCAAGCATTAAAGAGAAGTATCTCTCATTAATTCGCTAAAAGCTATGCTAGGCAGTTATAAAACAACTTTATAATCATCTGTTTATGGTGACTGCTCCTTTTCTCTTTGATGTTGCATCCCAGACAGTACCCGACAGCACAATACCTAGTGGGATCATCACTCTGCTGCATACCTAGAGTTCATCTGCTTGCTCTTCTCTCACAACCAGCAAGCCAAGTCTTTGTTTCACCCATTTTTTACCTGTGCTATTAATTTCACTGACCTTATACAGCAGAACAGAAAAGTCAGAAAAACTTTCTTACCACAGAAGACCTGAAAAGACCATCACTCCTTAATGTCTGAATGAGAAGTTGAAAAAGGATAAGGATGAGAATGAGGGATGGGGGAGGAATGTTTTGGTCATGGTTAGACAAGCACAAATGGAATGGCTAGAGGTTATAAATGTTTGCATTTTTTACTGGGTGCTTAAAGGCATTTTGAAGATAAATGCAGACATAAAATGCATGCTTTGAGGAGCTCAAAATCCAAACATTCAGTTTGGGCAACTGTTCAGGATAATGTTGGACTGTCCTTTGCATTTCTCTAGAATAAAAAGATCCTTCTTAACAACTGCTAGTATGTCCAAAAATTAGGAGTTGTTCCCTTGTGTTGCCCCTCTGACCCGAGCTAGTGAATGCAGCAGAGTTGGATACAGATGTTGTACAAAGCTCTCCCTCAGTGTCTGAGGAAGCCACACAGAAATCTGGAGATCTCAGAGTGCCCTCTGAAAGGCTGACCCTGTAAGCCAGCCCAAAGGGGCCCAGTTAGTGCAGAATGCTTCTCTTGCACCAGTACAGCATGGGATACCTGTCCTCTCAGGTCTGCTTCTGATTTACTGATTCATACAACAGCAAATGATCCTGATCTAAAAAGACTGGTGTGGTGGGCTTCTGAGAAACTGAATCTCTCTCCAGAGTGATGTCACTGCCAATTACATTCTCTGGGACATACATAAAAAAGTTCCTAAATTCATGCCAACAGGCATTTCCTGTTTCTCAACCCTGGTATTCACATTTCTTCTTGGACCAGAAGTTAAGTGTAGAGCTTTCCATTAGCTTAAGAACATAAGAAAGGCCATAACAGTTCAAAGAAAATGTCACATCTGTCTCTGTTGGGGCCGTCCCTGCGGGTCAGGACTGCATGTCTAGAGAACATAAGAGACAATAAGCCCATGGTATGATTTTTCCATGTATAAACTTTACAAGCTTCTAAGAGTCAGTGGTTCAGGGGCCACCAGAGCTGGAGGATGCCTTTAGACCACTTTGACAGCAATGGATTGATCTCTGAACACGGTAAGTTTAGTATGAACTCAACAGGCTTAGTACTAGGGTTAGGAACAGGTATGTATGTACATGACTGTATGCATATTAATTGCCATTAACATCTTCTACCTAATCTGTGGGCTGCAAACACCATCTGCAGAGGCTGTATTTCACTGCTTAATGCAACTAAACAACAGATAGTTACACAGCCCATCTTGACATTGCTACTTGGAGGTTGTTCATAATCTTTCTTGCTCAAGGGTTCACAGACCTGTAGCAGAAGGCTTTTCATCACCACATGCTCTTAATGAGCAACTCAAGCACCTGAGAAAACAGAGCCTACTTGGCAGTTCTAATGAGCCATCACTCTCAGATATTCTAATGGCTCAGTGATGTGGTGTTGAGCACAGTCACTGTGCCCACTCAGAGGAAGCACAGAGTACCAACAGAGCATGTGGGTCACAAGAGAGCTTACAAAACTGAGGGATAGCACTAGCTGCCCTCCAGATGTGTTTCCTTCACTGTGTACAGCATGTGTATGGATTCCCATAAGTATTTCTGCTGTCAGTTTAAGGGGAGCAAAGGCCATGTTTGTCTTGGATTAATTTTAAGTTTGGAACAAGGAGACAAAATTGCAATTCCCTACTTTCACGCTATTTCCCTGCGTCACAATCCCATGCACACTTACCAAGTCTGACAACACTTAGCATGGTTCCTTTCTCCTGACACTTCAGCAAGGGAACCTTTCAGAAGAAAACCTGACACAGGTACCTCCAGAGTGGAAGCATTAATGCTGTTCACTTACACACTGTCCAGGTGATGTCTTCTGCACAAGTGCCTGAAAGTCACTCACAGCTGGCTGTAGCAAACTTTGATGGATCTTAGTATCCCTTCAGACATTTGTGATGCCTTCATTAGCACTTGCTGCCTGCAGAGAGAAAACTGTCTGGCACTGGTTGATACAGAAGACCAAAACAGATGGCAATGCCAAATCTCTAGAATGTCTCTACTTCTGCCATTAGTTTAGATTATCTCTGAGTAAATACAAGCCTGGAAAATATATACTAACTGTAACTTCAACCAGTTCTGTTGTAAGATAACAGAGATAACCTTTTTTTACTTGCCAACTTCACCCAAGTGTTGAAAGTATTTAGATGAATTTAACATTCTTGAATTATTTGGGCTCCTTAGTCTTATAAATATTTATACTCAGCATGAATCTAAGAGAGTGTCTCCATCTAAAAATAGCATTCTGATTTGTGGCTTTACAAACATGAGATGGGAAGTCAGAGCATCGCAAACTAAATACAGCAAGTGTGTGTAATTATCCTCATTAAAACACTTTGAGTGGAAAATTTTCATTACCCTGGGATATAAGAGAAAGCAGGGCAGACATCCCCTGGGTCCTGGTTGCAAGACACTTTTATGAAGCCCATGTAATCCCATATTTCAAGTAATTTGCTCAGACTTTCAGGGACTTGCTTCCAGCCATGAAGCTATGACCTGTCCATGCAGAGCTGAGGCAGATGCATGGCCACTTCCTGAGTAAATCCCTGGAAAATTACTCCATGGGTTTCTAGGACGCTAGTGGGGAAACGCTGGTCTGGACTTCCAAGTGTCAGAGTTGGAATTTGAAAAATCCTATCCTAAAGCTCTAAGCAGGACATTTAAAGCCCTGGTGTTCCAATACTGCATTGTTTTAAAAGCAATTTGCTTGACTACAAGCTGAGTATTTGTTACAGTTTCCACTCAATTGATTCTGCCTACAAGGGGGATCTGGAAGCAGAAGTAAAAATGAAAACATCACCATTCCATAATTGCCATCTGTCTGATATTTGGAGCTGCCTTCAGGAGAACGGACATTTTATTCTCCTAC
Source organism: Monarcha castaneiventris obscurior (assembly GCA_026261815.1). NCBI lineage: Eukaryota > Metazoa > Chordata > Aves > Passeriformes > Monarchidae > Monarcha > Monarcha castaneiventris. Next base: position 7,911,071 of record JAMPIT010000712.1, on the reverse strand, counting down.
TGTCCAGTTTAGTTTTAAGCCTAAACCCTCAGCACACATTTTCTCTCCTGCCCATTTAGGCTTTTTCCTTTTCCCCTCCAAACACCTTCACAATGTTTCCCAGTAAACCCAGGATGTTTCTGCCCTACTGAATGAGAGGGACCACAATCCTTTTCACTTCTGTGAATGAAAACACAGCAGGAACAACTCCTCTGGTAATGTTTATGCAGCTGTGAAACCCTTCTAGAGGAAGTAGCAGAATTGCTAACACCTGAGTCATTTTATCACCATACCCTAAGTACTGCAGAATCTATGTCCTCCACTACCAGAGTGGAACTGATCCTGCATTGTAAAAAACTCCAAACTCAAGCTTCCTTGTTTGAAGAATGTAAAATAAAATACAAATTAAAAAAAAAAAATAGAAGTTGTGCATCAATTCTTCTTACTAGGCAATAAATGTTTTGTTAAGCTTCTGATTCTTGTCCTTTTCCAATCCATGTTGCATGGAAATGTGCTCAGTTTGTCTCTCCTCTTGATAAGGTGACTGTGCAGTAGATGGACACTCTGGAGTACACATACTTAAGGAATGCCTCAGGATAATTAAGTGACTGCAATTTAACAGCTTTCATCCTACAGCACACTTCCCTTTTAAGTACTTAGTTATAAACCTGTTCTTCTTGGTAAACTACTCCATTTTCAGGATGTCAGACTAGTGTTTAATACTTTTACTCATTTCATTGGCACGTATCTGTATCCACAGGAAACAAGGCACATACAGTGGAAGCAACCAGAGTCCTTAATACACGTTTACTGTAGTGCTTCTGCTGTACCATAACGCTTTGGTGTGGAGCAGTAGAGATAAAAGATGGCAGATAAGGAATCCAATTCACATGGCTCTGCAATGCCCCTTGCCTAACATTTTCTCCTGGTCTCACCCACTCTCTCCACATGCATGACAGTGATCCAAGGAGGGTGCACTTGCTGACTGGTCAACCTTTGAAAGTGTTACTGGTCCTGTTACTGGATTGCTAGCACTGCAGTGGCACATTTTAATGACCTCTACATTAAATCTTTTCGATTCATTTCATCTTGCTGTGAATGCAGAAAGTTTAGATTGTATCTTTTTTTTTTTCGTGTTGAATCTTCAGAGTAAGAAACATCACCCCATTCTGCACTTGCTGAACCAATTCAGGCTCCAAATGGTTAAACTCATATGGGGTGGGGGGGGAAAGGGCATTTTTCCTTCTGGGCTTCCTCTCTATAGTTGAAACTGAAAACAGAAGGGCCAGAATACCACAAAAAAGGCTGCTCTTACCGTATTTTTGAACTGACTAGAAGAGACAGGAAGATCAAGAAATCCTGTGAGAGATAATAAAAGACAAGCACTTGAAAACTGAATTGTGATGTGGCCACCAGAAATACCACTCTGAGAAACAAAAATACTTGCAAGTGTATCCCTAGAGGATACACTGCCAAGCCCTGGCTCAGCAGCTCTGCTGGCTTTTTTAAGACAGATTATGCAAGAATCTTCTGTAAGCACATGGAAGGGAAAAGCAGCAGTGGATTTTGTCAAGCATCAAGCTATCATGAAAATCTAGGAATTACCATATTAGATTAGGCTATGCCTCCTATCAAATTCCTCTTAGCAGTCATTAGCCCCAGATGCTCCAGAAGAAACTGAGACAGTTCTAGCATATCATATCCCCCAGGAGACCTTCCAGCCCTGTTTCTCATAGTCAGTGTTTGGATAAAGCAGTAAAGCATCAGATGAGGACTGCCTCTCTCTGTGCTCCAAAGAGCTCCGAGGAAATGCATGTAACTTGGCCCCTAACTGGTAGGTCTCTGGATCTTTTCAGAGTAATTCAGGGTTAGCTCTAGTCCAAAGAACATTTCATTCGTACATGTTTTCAATAAAGCAGTAGAAGCCACCCACATCCTGCTGGGACAGTATGGGTCTCTGTTTCTGAGCTCTTGAACGATTTCAGAAAAAAATTATGCACACCAGAGTCCTTCTGAATATCATGCCAGGCAGTAAGTGACATCTGGCATGGTGAACTAATTAATTTTTTAATAAAAAGGAGTTATCCAACTAGAGTCTTTCTATGAACACACAACAGTAGCCCCAGCTCAAATGTTTATGCAGGATAAGTACACAGCCCAATGTTTTCCCTATTACCTTTTAAGAGGAAGCAAGGCAGCCTCAGGCAGGCCTCTCTCTCCTTGGGAACATCACTAGGGAGCTGTACCACTTCAGACTCCTTCAATAGGAAAGCATTTCAAAACCAACCACACACTCTAATTACTGGCAATTAGAAATTCCTGCGTTTGTGTGTTTACAGCTGAAAAATGTTAATGTGTGCCAGTTGTGTCAGAAAGTTTGATTAAGCTCTTTAAACTGAACTTGAAAAACTTAAAACACTCCAAAGACTCTGATCAGAGTATCTTGGGGGGCTTTCCAAAGTGACATGTAGAAGTCAGAACTGCTTTAATAGTCTCCTCACTGGTCCCAGTGGACCACAGCTTGCCTTGCAAAGACACACACCCAACGTATTTGGCAGGAGAGATTTCTATCTGGCAGTTTCATAAAGACTAAGCAGCATCTTAATCATATCTAGGATCATCTATCTGAATAGCAAACTGGAGTTACAGCTGAGGTTCCAATGACTATATGGGAGGGGGGTTTCAAAGGAGCAGCTATGAAATGAGATAAAGGTGAGTAAAACCCATGCATTCCACTGTAGGGGTTAGGTGCTTTTTCAGCATGCAGCAGAGCTGTGTTAGTAGTTTTCTTAGAAACTTAAAAGGCTGCAAGGAACAGCAACAATAAGAGAGTGATGTTAGACCAAGTTCACAGGTGAACTACAAAGAGAACAAAAGGTACTTTTCCCTGGCCTAACAGAGATGGTATTTCCATAGACACATAAGGCTGATGATGAATTCCTGCTACAGAGCTCTCCATGTGTCATAAAATATGAGCAATAAAATAAAGTCAAAGAATTGAAAAGACAAATGACAAGCCTCTGTGCATCATTAATGAATGATGAGGGTAGAAAGGCAGAAGATAACCCTCCATGCATATAATAATGATGTCTTTGACTGGTGGTGCTTCTCTATGCCTGCACGTTTAATAAGATGTGTTAGAATTAAAAATTTAAAAATCAAGTCCATGTTCTCCATAAAATATGAGGAAAGAAGCAACTCTAGCCTAAGTTAAGATCTTAGCACTGTACATCCTATTAAAGAAGGAGATGTGTTGATTTATGCAAATTCTCACAAATGAAGCATGACAGTATTCTAATTCTGATAACAAACCAAGTCATACAGTCAGTAATCTCATGTTTCATCAAAGGAAGAATTTTGATACTTAGCAGAGAGTTGAAAGTCCACAGGAAACCAACTGTTATTGTATCAAGTAACCTTTCTTCAGCTGCTTTATACCCAAAGCTGCTACAGACCCCAGGCTGACTAGTGGGGTTCTGTATTTTTTTCCTGAATAACATGCATTAGTGAGAAGACACTAGGAGTTCATGTTTTTCTCGTGACACTGTCCATTACGAAGGAACTGAACAAACTATTTAATGAGAGGAAACCCACATTCTCCATACCTCTCAGTAGGACAAGTACTTTCTAATGGAGAAATGAAAGTTCTACATGACAACTTTTTTTTTTGCACATCTTTAGGAAATGTCTTTATGCTGGGCCCTCTATTACACTGGAATATAACCTAATGCTATCCAGTCCAACTTGCCTTTACCTGAAGTCAAAGCTGTATTTCAAACTTTTGCCAGGATTATTGACATAGCAGGGTTAATAAGTGTTGAACTCAATAATCTTACAGGTCTTTTCCAACACAAATGTTTCCATGCTTCTATGATCCATTATGTTCCCAAAGGCATCCTCAGCCAAACATATACGAAAGAGTTTTCCAGTTATAAATATTCTGGGGGCTTCTGAAAAGTAAGCCTTAAAAGGGAGATGTCAAAGACCTGGAGGGGTGGCACTGATGGTGGGGTGGAGCTGAAGTCCTGGAGAAGAGGCACATCATAAAACAGGCAACAGAGGAGGATCATGTAACAGCTTTTAAAAAGAAAGACCCACAAGCCATCATGATATCTACATACCTTGATACATTTTTTTCTATAAACACCATTAACAAGTCTCTTTGCTCCCCACAAACTTTGTTTGAAGTTAAAAATAAGGAAAATGTGCTTTATTGAACCATTAGTGTCTCTCAATATCTTCCCAGCTAAGTCTACTCAATTTATGAGGTAAGAGATTTTCTTTTCCCCTTTTTTTTTTCTTTTTCCATGCTGTCAGCTGTGCAAATGCAACCTGGAATCAGAAGTCTGATGCTCAGGGCTCAAATATCATCACCAATAATAAAAACCAGTAACTGAGATTTACCTGAGAGTGATGCTGTTAATGTGCCAGACAGAGCAGAAAACCAGCTCACTTTCCCACAACTACACTCTCTCTTAATTGCTAGCAATAATAAAAGCTCAGTTCTGTTAAGTAAGCAGATATGTCAGACATATGGGGAGCAGGTCTAGGGGGCAAGTGCCATTGTTTTATAGTCATTTCCCTCACTGTAATGGCATTTAAGAAGAAGTTATCTGCAGCAGGTAAACTAGAAGACGTGCATGTGGGCACTGTGTGAGAGACAGATGGACTAAGAAAGCATCTGGCTTCTATACAACAGAAATATTAAACCTTAAAACAATCAAAGATCTCTAAAGTAAGGAACCCTGTCTTGTTCCCCAGCAAAGTGAATGACCAACATTCCAAGGTCTACAAGAGGAAGGATCCGCCATCAAAACTTCCAGGAATAAAACACCAGCTATTTGTTTTTTACTGCACTGCACTTAAAAGGTTCTTGGTCAAAACACATAGGTTGTAAAAACTCATAATTTTAAGTTTCTTAGGCAATTTTCCTTAGGATCTAGAGATTCCAGTTTGCAACATAATGAGAACAAAAGTATTTTTAGTGTTACATTCTACGCAAAAAGATTGTAAATGATTCATTCTCATGACTCACAACTGTCAGAGGAGACCCGCAGGGGCTGGGAGAGAGAAGTACCCTGAGTTGTTGCCCATGCTTCAGGAGAGAACATTACACATCTTCTAATGTGCACAGCTCTCCCAATGAGAAGCAAATAACAGACTTCACATTTATGATATGCCTGTAGGTGGGAAACAACTTTTCCACACAGACCTGCCTATTCTCACTTTCATTATAGCAGTGTCCTAACAGTGGATAAGTTGACTTGGCCAGCTCAAACTTTTTGTTTGGTGGAAGTGAAAAGCTGAATGAATGCAGTAAACTTTAAATCCAAGTCTTGGTGTCATGGGAGACAAAAAGGCAAACTTCTAATAAAAGGATCTTGGAGAATGGTGAGCAAGAGCTGTACTGAAATCATATTTTTAAATTATTTTTATCCAGTTGAATGACAGAGCTTGTCATTTCTATGTAGTATAAATGACTGAATACTTCATATGAGCAATAATACTACGGCAGACTGAGGCAAGCCAAGATTTGATTCTTAGCTCTGCTACCAATTCATGCAGATAAATCATTCAAAGTCTTTGTGCTTTGACTTTCCCATCTGAGAAAGGAGATATTCAGCTTAGTTCACAGAAGTGTTGAAATGTTGATCATTTTTATGCACACAGCAATGTGAACTCATTGGGTGAAAGGTGCTTTGGAAGTATTAAATATTCTTCTTGCTATTATGCCTGCTTTCCTCTTCGTACTGTTTATGAGTAGTGCTATTCTTTTGACTGAACTTCAGCCAATTAGAATTTGACAGTATAGAATTTACATTCTTTGCAATGATAAATGCATTTAATTTTCTTCAACAAAATACATTCCAATCCAGCATTTAAGCAGAAGACTAATCTCTTTTGTTTCACATGACTGTTGAGTAAAAACAAGCACTCAAGAGCTCTGTCAAATTGAGGCCATAAGAGTTTTTGCAAGAATAGGCAGTGATTGGCAGTTGAAGTCTGTGATTTGAAAAAAGTTCTCTTCTAAACCTTGGAGAAACTATCAATAGTTTGGTTGCTATCCCACCAAACTCGATGTGGTATCTATACACACAGGTTAAAAAACTCAAACAAATAAGAAAAAAAAAATATTCATTTCTCATCATAGACTCAGTTCTTCCTCTAGAACTTCAATATTCCCTGTTACACCTTGTTCTGACTTTGGAGGGGAAGGCAACACTAACTGCAAGTCTAAGAAGATTGAGGGAACAGGAATATTCTTCCCTTCATCACAGGGACCAGGTTTTCTTCTGCATTTTTATCAGTTGTGGGGCATCTACAAGAATCTAATATACCAGCAATGTCTCTGGCCATTTCTGCTGTCTTCCTGTTTTACTCATCACTAGTAATTATATTTCTTATATAGTCAGGAAATTGATCCAGGACTTAAGGAGGTTTGTGCAACTACAACTCATGAATTCCTCTGGAGTACATGCAGTGTATCCATGCATATTTCATTGATTCTGATCTGAATGTTCACCTTAATATCAGACAACTCCTATAAATCAGTTCTCATGCTCTCTGCAATAAACCAGAATGTAACATAAACTGAACTCACTTAGACTGGTTTTCCTGAGATGGTGCATTAGGTCAGAGACTCACTGCGAGAGGGCTGCAGTTTGTAATCTGCAACGTTACGGATTATTAGGATTTCATCTGACTTCAAAGGCAGAGGATTATCTTCCCTTCTGCATATGGTATCAGGGAAGTTCTTGGAATGATCTCACCAGCTTTATTGTAAAGACAGACCTGATGAACTTCAATGAAACAAATGAAAATGGAAGTTTCTTTGCAAAGGAGGTAATGTACCTGTGAAACAGCCTGGCACATAGTAAGATTGAATTAATGATCAACATACTTGCAAATATTTATTGAAATAGTGAATTCTGTATGGCAAATCTAGGGCTTTTCTGTCTGGAGCAGAAAACTGGAAGAGCGAATGTATAAAAATCTCCAGTGGACATGCAATGCAAAACTTAATAAAGCTGAGACACCTGAAGAGCCCTCCTTCCCTGAAACTTAGGTATTATTAAGCAAAAATTAAATTCTGCCAGGAGGAAAGCTATTGGATCTGTACTTGTAGAAATCTAGTTAAGATTAACTTGCAGTTGGCAGCAGCAAATGCTGAGTATTACTATGCTCAAAAAAGGGGTGCCAGAGAGGTAGGACTGGATCTTGGACCAAGAGTGTGCAAAGGCTCCTTTTCTTAAATTATGAGATCTCTGAATTAAAAAAATAAGAAATCACATATTTAATTCCCCAAAGAAGGCTAAATGTCCTACCTCCCCCTTGGGAACTCAGAGGGCTTCGGGTTTTAAGGCTACAGATTTCTGCTCTGTGAATTACCTGAGAAAGATTTGTAGACTGCAGGTACAAGCATCAGACGAGTGGACAAAGTCTCAATAAAAGCAGCATCCAGAATGAAAGCACTGTTCTGGGTAAAACATCATCTCAGGTATCATGTGGACTGACATTCCCAAAGCTGCTAAGGAGATCAAGCCAGAAAACATAATTAGCTACAACTGTTGAGGTTGTAAGGTTCCAAAAACTCTCAATGTGAAGAGCTGAAAGCAAGACAACTCGATGCATTTTAAAGTATATCTCTTCCTGGAATAGGAAGATGACTCCATCACAGATGGTAATGCTAAAAAAAATACAATAAGGTAAACTTAGTAATACTGTACAGGTGCTGCAGCTCCACAGAAGATGCCATGTTTTCAGTAATGCCTGTTAATCCATCATTTTACACGGAAGTTCCCCTTGCTTATCTTACTATCATCAGAAAAACATGTATTGATCTGCTTATGATCGTAATTCCCAATTCAAATCTTTGTTTATTACATCACAGCACATTGGGGAGGGAGGGAGGGAGGCTAGGAAGTACAGAGATAAAACCAAAATAAATCTTCATTTAAATTTCAGAGTAAAACCTTAAGCACTTTATTCTTTGAGACAGAGAAAAAAATAAATGATCCAGATTTTGTGTGCAGCAGCACTCATATTTTTTAATATCATCTTGAAATCAGGAATAAAACCCAGCATAAACTTGTGCAAATGGCCCTAGAATCAGTATTCCTGACAGGAAAATGTAGACGTGCTGTATGGTCCATCAGGCTGCCTCTGGAAGTAGTTTAGCCATTTATTTGCCCTGTATTAACAATGGTCAAGTATGAAAGAAATTAAGGGCTCATAAAAAGCATAGGAAGAGTAATAAAAACATTGAAAAACAAAAAGTTGGAATTGAATCCCTTTAAAGAAACATTCTCCCTGCCCATTAAAATGCTGCCTTTATTCAGTCATTCCCATTAACAAGGAACTCAGCCTGCTGGAGGACAGGCAGGTGGTGCCTCTCCTTGGGGTTTGCAGCTAATGGAAGTTTCCCTTTGAACTCGACACCGCCGCAGAAGCTCTGTGGGCCTGTAGGCTTTCCTCACTGCTCCCCGCTGGGATTCCCATGGAGCCCTTAGACTTTTCTCCTTTTTGGCATCTTTGAGGTTGTGATTCTGTTCCTGAGATCTCCATGATGAACCGATGACCTGGTATGACTTGTTAAAGGAAAAGAAGCTGACCTCAATACCTAATTATACCAGCAGGGAAGTCAGGAGTCTGATTCCCTGAGCAGCCTTGCTCCAGCAGCTCCTGCCCCACGAGCAGTGCCAGGAGCAGTCTCATCAGGCTTGGTATAGACCCTGAGCATCCTTCTGCATTCTGCAGATGGAAAATCAGCCAAAGCTCTTCTAGCGTGATGCCACAAAATACTGCTCAGCCAGAGAAGAGTCTGCAATTCAATGACATTTACTTTGGTTTAGCATTCTGAAAGCTGAGCCTCCGCTGCCCTAACGATGGTTAGATCTGCAGAAACAGCCCAGTCCTATTAAGACTCACATATAAATATATCTGCCAACCAAACAGCCTTAAATAATCCAATATGAGTAACACTTTGCTGTAGCAAATTGACAATAAAAACAAAAGAAAAAAACTTCAAATAAAAATGCCCCATGATTGTGCCCAGGAATTCCATTTTAACAGTTCACAAATTGTAATTTTAGCAGTTGGTTCAAGTCCTACACAAAGAGTTAGTAAAATAAAACAAATGAACTTTTTGCAACATTACCAAGAGCAATCACCGAAGAAATCCTTTCCTTCCTTAAAGGAAGGTTATTTTCTATTTATAAGATATATTCCTATTTTTATAACTAAGAAATTACTGCTACTGTAAAGATGGTAACTATAGATGGCTGAATGATGTTCAATATTTAGCAAAGCCATTTTTGAATCATATTTTCCTACAGTTAAACAATTTCTGTAGCTACTAAAAAAGACATTTCTGATTTTTTTACCAGCTTGCAGTGACTAATTTATTCAAATGCAATTTTTTCGATTATTCATCTCCCTCTCATGGCAATCTTTTGAAATATCTTGACATGACTTATTGACCAGTTTCCCTTAGCTCTATTAAACTGTAAATTTTGTTTAATTTGTTAGCTTTTCTACATGTAGCAGATAGTTATTCTTGTTGGTTGGTTTTGTTTGTTGGTTTCTGATGGTAAGATCATAGATTGGCCTCCATACACGCACTATGGGGAAACTTGGCAACCCCAGACAATCAATCCCACAGAAAAGAAGACCCATCCCATAGTAGAACAGATGAGATAATAAAATTTAAAATACAACACACAATTGTAAAATCAAAGCCACAAATATCTTCTAAATATTTACTCTCAGTAAGCAGAGTAACCAGCAAGACCACGAAATCCATTCAAAGCACGTCATGGAAGTCACTGCAGTAGTGGGATAGCAGCATAAGCATCCTAGGAAAAAAACGTGTTTTGTAAGAAATTTAGGTGAATCCAGCTAGACAGTAAAGCTAAATAAAGTGAAATAAATTCAACTGTCTTAAGAAAACCATGCTCCCTGGCACAACATATTTAATCTACAGCAATGATTCTGCTACATATTTGCTTAAGTTCAGTTATCCCAACATAGGCCAGAAAGACATGTACTCAATCAGTGGACCAGGCTGAACTCTTCAAAAAATTCCATTAACTTCTCCTGCATTGTCCAAGTGAAAGCACTGCCTCAGTTTCTCTTTATGTGAAATAAGAATTCTCCTACTGCTTTGACAAGAGTCCTGGAGTGAGTACCTGAACCATGCACAGCATTTTTACACACCACCTCTACAAATAATAAATAAGTATATAAGCATCACACAGAATTGTGTCCTTTTTTTTTTCCTTACCAGTACAGACATTTAAAATACATGAGGATTTTAGAGGAGGAAATGGGGGTAGGAGAGGGAATCAAATCTGCAGGCCTCTTGACCTTACCATTTTTCCAGTCTATAACAACAGGGACCTCTCTGTTTCAAAGCAAAAAAAAGCCCACTCTTTTCTGAATATGCTGTGATGGAATGGGATTTGCATTCAGAATCCATCACCAGTGGTCAGAGGAAATCACTGTCTCCATCGAAGATTGTGCACTTTAAATCCTCTGCTAGTTGAACTACTATATATTTGATTTTAATTAAAGTTCTGTCATGAATTATAAAAGACCATATCTTCAAAGTCATTAATTAAGGCCCCTCGGTGTCTGAATACCAACACTATAATGACAAGTGAGGTGTACAGTGACTAGCAACAAGCGGCTGCCCAGCAGCAGCAGCAAAGCAAGCAGAACTATTATTCTGACATCTGCAGGATTGCACTTGCCCATTGTTGCAGCAAAGAGATCTCCCATGAATACAAACAGAACAGCAGTGGGGAATAGTCAGGCTTTGGTGTGGCACTATTTGTAAGTAATGTGCCTCTTCATAGAATTTGAGAAATGGGTCATTCAGTGCAGCATTCCTTAGGGTCTGTCTGAAACCTGAACAGCAGAAATGCCACAGCTCTGTATGGGCTCAGGAGCTGATCATGCAATCATATCAGTTTAGCCCTTGCTCTTACTATGGGGGTAGGGGTGGCTACCTGGCTAGCAAAGGGCTTGGTCCCATCACCTTTACTCACATTTTACACTGCAAGGTGCCTCAGGGAGCTCAACAGGCCCATTCACAAGACATGGCACAAGGCAGCACCAATGTGGATGGCAGGATCTGTTCCCAGTGCTGCTGAGGATCATGCCAAGTTTACCAAGCTTAGCCAAATACAGCAGCATCAGGACTTCATCTTCTGAACTACCAGTATGTGGAAGCACCAGGATGGAACCACCAGCATGTTTGAAGACAAGTTAGTTCTGCACATTGTATCCACAAGGTCCAGTTCATTATCGAATTTTAAAAAATTAATTTCTAATTTAGTAGCAAGCTAACAAATTATATTCATGTGTCAGCAGAACTTCACATCCTTAGAACCTAACTTCCTTAAACAGAAAGGATGAGAGAAACAAAAGAAAAAATAGAATTGCTTCCTTAAATGATGAAAATCACATCTGGTACCAACTGTTGACCCTTTATACATTGTCCCACTCTCACCCCACCGTGCACACACACACACACACGTACTGATTTCCAACAGTTTAAAGACTCCCTCATGTGGTGGTCAGATATGGTGAATTTGATCACTGAAGCCTGAGCCAGCTGCTGAGCAGACAGAGAGCACATCCAGATAATAAATGATGTGGATGTTTAAAGCTTACGTTCTGTTAGGATCAACCCTTCAACAAACAGGGCTTAGGAGAGCTCACTTGCCTGCAATATAAATGAGTTCTTGCTGAAGTTATTAATCCTTTTAAATTCAGTGGGGACTGCTGTGACTAACGATTGCTTCCTAGAGACAACCTTACTAAAACAGATAAACTGCTAGTATCATGCTTTTCTCTGTTCCTACAGGAGCACACATCTCCTTCAGCCAGCTGCAGCAGGCACCCATTATTTCTGCTACAGGCACTGGAAGGCAGGTACTTGGAGCTTAGTGCCTTGCCAGGGTCAAACCCCAGAAAGAATGTAGTCCCTTAGTGTGTTACTCATATAGGTGGTCCATCTTCAGCACAGGTACCACTAAGGACGAGCAGTGAGTGAATGATTCCTACACACCTCAACCTCAGGGGGGCCTCAGTCTGGCAACACGCTCGTGGCCCTGCTGCTTTCTACCACAGTGCCCTACAAGTCAGACATGTGGCAAAAAGCATCAAAATCCCTTTTTTAGCATAGGCCAGTCCCATCCTTTCTCCTCTAAGCTCTTTGGTTTCCTGGTACTTATAAACTTTTCTTCCCCAGCCAAGAAGAAAGAAGGCTCTGGAATGCTGATCCAGGAGAAATTGCAAAATGGGATCTCCGAAAAGAAAATGAGTCACAAGGCAACCCTGGAAAACCAAAAACTAGCCAAGGTCTGGCTAAACCAGACCTTGGGATAGTTTCATTGGCACCTTTCCTGAAGTTCAGGCAAACTTTTCCATCACCCAAGCTTTGGGTTTTCCAGTTCTGTTTGAAACACTGAGAACACCATATTAGCTCTAAGAACTTTAATTGGTTCTTTCTTTTCAACAAATCCTGCTAAAATCAATGCAAGTCCACCTACATTAATCAAACTTGTTTTGCTTCCTAAACTAGACACTATAAACTGACAGCACATGACCTAGAAAACACATGAGAAGAGGTTATAAACACGTACTGCAGTAGTTTACTTGCAGACACATCCCACTGTACCCTGTTAGAACCAGCTGAGTTGGTAATCAGAGAATCAGCTGTTTTCTTAAGACCTTAATTGTCCTGATGATTATTTATTTCTTCAGCCTAGCAACAGGTTTCAATTTAAAACATGAAACCCCACCAGGAATAAATCCATCATCCTCCCATGGCCTGTGCTCAGGACACTCCGCCTAACATACTCCTCTGGAACCACGAGGAAATCATCAGCTTTTGATAAAATTTTGGAATTAGTGACAATAGGAATGGCTACAGTGCATTTCTGGAGGGATGACTACTCTGTGAGCAAATTACCCAGGACACCATCTGAAGTCTAACCTTGAAACTGCTGAGTGATTCTGAATCATTTCAAAAATCATTTTCTGAAACAGAAAAATCCTGTGATAAAAACAGCATGTTAATGCATGCTCATGTTTCTCTTATCACAGTCAGATCTACTGAGATATGTAGCTTACATCTCAAAAGACATCATAATTCCCTTGTTACTGTTATTATTGAAGTATGCCCTCATAAGAGGTATTTGCCCTCTCAGACTGTGTGGTGTCTGCCATACAGTAACTATTAATGCATTAAAGTAGACATTTAAAAAGTAAATTTGGCATCTTACTCACAAAGTAGATAGTTTAAAATTTACAATACAGAGTGGTTCTGACCTGAAACAAACTCTATAACTATAGAGGAGCTTTTTATGATTAAGGAGAGATAAATCAAGATGTGTATATCAGATAAATACCTAATATAGAAATTAGATACAACGGGAAAATTATTTTTTTCCACAAATACATCTTTATGTATAGGAGATATAACTGTTCATTTTCTGTAGCTAATCCAGAGGTAGCATCTGTTTACATAGACAAAATATTTTATAGAGGATTAAGGTAAGAGAAAGGAGAGCTAGGTTATTGCTTCAGCTCTTCCATAAAGTTGGTAGATGGCCTTGGATTCTCTTCTCAGCAGGGCTTTTTCTTCTTTCCCTTGGTTTTGTATTGCCTCTTTCTTTAATGTTTAACTTGTAGGGAGTCTACCCAGAAGTCACTAATTACTGTCAGGGGTAATCTCTTCAGGGTATGGAGGGCTGAGGAATGTTTATGCACTAAACCCTAAGAGCAATTAATCTGTCAATGTCAGAATATGTCACTTCAGATGCTTCAGAGTCTGTCTCCCTGATTTTAAGCTTACCTAGTCTGAGATAAGAAAACACATCATAATGTCTTCAAACTCAGCAAGAGTGGTAGGGTGACGGGGTAATTTGGGCTGTAACTGACCTCAAGAGTCATTTAGCCCAACCTCTGCCTCAAAGCAGAGGCCAGCCAGCAGCCAAATGTCCCTCCTGCCAGGCCTGAGCACCACTGCATTCCCAGCCTGTAAAAGCAGCACCTCTGGAGCATACTAAGAACAGGATGATGGCAGAGAGCTTAAAGACAAATATAAGGAGATAAGAAATATTTTACTCCAAATTTAGTCTCAATACAATAGGACTTCTACTCTCACAAAGTGTCATCAGCATTTATTTTGCATTACCAATCTGAAAGAGGGCAGCTCAGCCAGGATCTCTGATGTCATGTGCTAATGAAAGAGAATTCTTTTCACTGACTGCTCAGAAACTCAATCTATGGGTCCCAGTACCCATAAATCCAATATTCCATTATGTATTATGTTTCCTAATTGAACATAACTTGCTTAACTGCTCACTCACTGAAGTAGTACCAGCAAAGCAATTTACCAGCAAAAATGCAAACAAAGGTGAGAAACAATGCTTCACTGCAGGTCTGCATGGTTTCTGTTGCTTTGCCAATTTCTTTTACGAAGTGTATTCAGAAGGTGACCTCAACTCTCACTGCCAGCTAAGATAAGAAACAAAATACAGTGAGATTTTCAAACTGCACAGACCTCACTGTCCATTCAAAAGTTTCCTCATCCACTTCTGATCTGATATTCATTAGGACAGAGAGAGAACAGAGCACTCATTAGTTTTCAGTGAGGCTTATGAGTGCAACTGGAATGTGCCAGGACACATTTGGCTTTAAACAGCTTCACCACAGTACCCTTCTAAATGAAAGCTGCTAAGCTGTCATAAATTACATTAAAATTCTTATGAAAATGACGTGGTTCTCATGCCTTAAGATTTACATCAGCCCTTGACCTAACACGGAGCACAGGGATAACTGCAGAATTTGCAACACGATACACAATATTTTTACTTGCTTAATTAAGGAGACCTAAGAGCAACTTGGCACACATAGTGAAGGCTTCCTTGGCCTTTGTTCTCTTACAGTGTTGCATGGCCAGATACAAATATGAGCTGTCATCACAAACAAAGCAGGAGAGTCATTCCCCACAACCAAGTACTGGGCTCTGGAAAAACTGGATCATATTTTCAGAACTGCTGTTTATTACAGCAACACTTTAAATGACCATGGATTTTTGTTGATGGGGAAATGCTAAAAAAGAATGTGTCATTTCAAAGTTGAACCATTAGGGGAAAGTTGTTCACTGTAACTCAAGTCACATCAGATTCGTTCCTGAAAGGATGAGCAGGGATAAATACAAAACCACTTGCTGACAAAGACAGCTCCATTCATGCACAAAGTTCCCGTAACTCCTCTTTCTCTCTGGAGTGTCAAGTGACGTTTCCCATGGCTGATTCAGCCAGCAGCCCTGCATACAGCTGCTGTGTTGGGCTCTCGTTCAAAGTGTATGGGCAGCAAAAGCCCCTGCAAATGCTTTCTCCCTGAGCCCCTCAGCCCCCACTTTGAAATCCTTGCCTTTATGTAAGACTATTCTCTTCATGGATGATGGGGAGCAGTTAGCAAAATAGCTTGATATTAACATAAATCAAACAACTGTAAATATTAACTATTTGCAATCAATTATCAAATATCATCAGTAAACACCAAACACCTGCAAAAGTACCTTCTTTTCATTAACAGCCCTGTTTGTTAACAGGGGTCCTATCTGGAAAACTTTTCATTTAGCATTCATTGGAAAGCCGTGGAAATCTTTAAGGTGACATACAGGTCAGAGGAACTTTCACAGCTGAACTTGTGTTTAGTAGAAACTGTAGACCCTTGGCCGGCCAGAACACAAGTTACAATCATGCAGAATTACCAGCCTCCCATCTTGAAATGTCATCAGCCAAACCCCTAGATTAGGGATAGTCAGCTAAAATAATATTCCACTGGTAATAGCACCTCAAAGCTGGTAATATTATGAATGACACAATAAATGGACTGTCCATGACAATGGCCATATTTACACCAAAATTTTACATTAAGGCAGCTGCACCAGGTGATCAAACTCCCTTTACAAGCAAACACTGAATTTTGTACAATTTCCCTGACATCAGTTATTGAAGTTCATTTCTACTGCTGAATCTCCTAATTATCTTTTACCCTGTAGGGGTAAGGTGATATGCTGTGTCTGTTGGTGGCAAAGCCTCAAGCTGGTTCTGGATCCAAGGAGCCACAATAATCTTACTGAGAGTATTGCAGGTGGTGCAGAGAGCAGGGAGGGAGTGAGGCTCACACAGAGCCCTGAGTACAGACCCACACTCTGTGTAGCCTCAGCAGGAGGGGGACAAGAAGCCTCACTCAGCTGCACTGCCCTGTGCAGGGTCTGTCTCAAAATCCATAATCAAAATTGTTGCTGCAAGGCACTGCGTGGGAGCATAATCACATATGACTAAAGCATATCATTATATCTGTGAAATAAAAATAGGCTAAAAAATAGAAAAAAATCCTAGCCAAGAAAATCATGTTCAGTTATTTCTTTCTCTCTCTTTTTTTGGTTTTTTTTTAATTAATTTATTTATTTAAAATAAATGTGGGACACTCTCTTCAAGATTAGGTCAGGTTTTCTTTTTTCCTCCTCTCTGGCATAAATAAATGCTTTCATAGACACAAATGAGGAGAAAATGTGGCCTCTTTCAGCAATAATAACTATCTGCCTGTTGCTACCTTAAAATCACAGCAATCACATCTGGTAACTGCCCTTTTCTCATGTTTCCACTAGTTTTCAGACTTCCTCTTGTGGTAGCTTGAGACTGCGCATCTGGATGTTTTAAACATACAAAGGAATTGCTAGAGCAAGCAAAAGGGAAAACGGTGCTGAGAGTTAAGATGTGCAGATAAGCAACTGGTGCACTTTGCAGCTAAAGTAACGGAGAGGCAGAGGGCAAAAGCTTTTTCCAAAGAGGAGAGTGCGAGTTTAGGCAGAATGAAGACTCACATTGGCTGTGGCTTCGTTTTTAAAGTACTATTCATCCAAGTATATCTTTTTAACAAAACTTTAGCCGCACCGTCACCAATCATTAAGTTTCCTGGAGACAGCACTCCCAAAACAGACAAAGAACTAGCAGTGGTAAGTGTTGGTTTCATCTTTGCTTCAGATTTATATTGTTGTTTCGTAAGCAGATGTTTCTTTCTTGTTTCAGCTGAGGCTAAGGAATGACTGTAGCATTCTTTCCCTAGAGTCTCTGGAAGTGCTAGCTAGCTAGCAAAGGTATCAGCTTTCAAAAGTTAAAACTGGAGCCAAGTAATATTTCCTCTCTTAAAATTTTTAAAGCCAGCAAAGAAAGTCAGTTTTTTATGGTTTTTTTTCCTTAGGTTTCAAAATACAAAATATTTTTATTAAATCATCACAACTATAATCAAAAATATTGCAATGGTAAGAGGGGAGAAGGGCAGATAAGAGACATCTATTTTTTTTTTACTTAAATCAAGTAGAAGTGAGGGCAGTCGAGACTCCCTTAATGCATGTATCACAGCTTTCAGAAGTGTGTTTTCCAGATTGTTTACCATGCGTTGCATAAACACAGCTTTAAGGGACACTACAGCTGAAAGCTGACTCGAATTTCAGAAGCCATTGTGACTAGTTTTGACTTTGGAAAACAATCTCATCAAAGGTTTAAAGAAATCTTTTTCCCAAATCCAATCTGGAACAAAAAAAAAAAGGAGTTTGGATTTCTGTGATATTAGCAAATTATAGCTATAACTCTACAGCATTTTATTCAAACATTTTTTTAGCCCTGTGGACCTTCATAAAAGTGACATTATGTGGAAGTCCATTTAAAGGGAGATTGAGATGGATTATCCTTATTTTAGCATATAAATTATAGACATTTCTCTTCTTCAGCAGTAAATCCATTTTAAGGAGGATTGAGATAAATTATTCTTATTTTAGGACATAGAGATTTGAAAGTTGGTCACTTCTCTTTAGGAGTATGTGTGCATCTTGGGAAAGCTTGCCAGGTTAAAGAAGGTCTGGGGGAGGGTAGAGAGAGAATTTCCAGTTGGGAGCTGTGTTGGAAAGTTTAGGATAAACAGACAAACTGACCCAAAAAGGGCATTCCTCAGTCGTTAACAAAACAAATTCACCCACACTTTTGTCCTAGCAGCACAGTAGCCAAGGGCTGGGGGCAGGGGCAGTGCATTTGGGAGAGGAGAGAGGGGTCCCACGTGTCTAAGAGCAATTTAACCACTCTTAGAGAACCTATTTTCTTATTTCTTATTTTTATTTAATAACTGCAATCCACATCTCCCCTCATCTCTGTTTTTTTTTTCAAACAACCTATTTATTATGTGTACTTAGAGGAAAATTACAAGCTGGTTTAACACTGCAGTTCTTCTTTGTCTTTCTTGGGGTATTCTTGGGCAATGCTAACTGGCTGCATTTCCTCACATCCTCCATCAGAACAGCCCCAAACTCAGCATCAGAACACAAATTGCTACGTTGCAGCTGGACCCTGTTTCATTAATGGGCTGGATCAAAATTCCAGATCACCACAGCTCCCTGCTGACTCTGGGGAAACTGCGTTTCACAGCCTAGGCCAAGATGTGGTTTGCATAGACATTACATTTCTTCAAGACTCTCTCCTCATAGAACAGCTGATCATGGTCATTTGTCATCTTCAATAAAATCTCCATTTTAGGAAAAACTGAAAGGAGTTAGCTTTTTATTTAGAATCCTATCATGTAAAATTTTTTACCATGCCTCAGTTTATATTTTTGGTTGTATAGCTTGCTCCCAAATCTAAAATGGCAAGAGCAGCAGCCTGTTTCTTCAGTAAACTTCAGTCCTGATGTACAGTCTATATTATACCATGGTACATCATTGGGGAATGCAAGCAGAGGCATAAGAAAATCCGTCAAACTACATGGAAGTGAAAATCAGGATAAGAACCAAACTGGCTTGTTTGAGTATATTCTTAATGCATTTCACATCATTTCCACCAGGCCCATTAACTGTGTGTAGACAGCAGCTCAGTGGAAGCTAAGATGAAACCACTCTGTGTTCCTTGTTTGCCAGTGCCCCAGTCTCCACTGGAGAAATACCACAGCAGAAGTACATTACAAAAATCACAAAAACTAGCCACAGTCTGTGCTTAATCATGATGGATGGAGGACCTTCTGAAGGAAATGGTGTAACATCTTGATTAAATCCTTTTCTGAGTAAGCCCTGAACCATTTCCTAAGCTGGGCAGATGAGGTTAGCGTGGACTTTGTGAGGAGGGTGGTGAAAGCTAGGCTTGACCAACAGCAGTTATCAAATATCCTCTGCTTTATTTTCCTGAGGTTGTGGTCATATCCCCAGTGTCCTGGTTGCACTTCAGCAATTAATTAGACACATGAAACAAGGTTTCTCTTGGGAATACTCGCTGACTCAAGAACTTAAACGTGTAGTCATTTTGTCAGGCTTCTTGTAATCCTCAGTTTGAAATAGTTCTCCCTGATATTCCTCACATATTTTTGGCAAGTATAGCTTTACCTTATTCAGGTGTTTTCCTACCTTGGACTTTTAGTTAATATTTGGGATACAATACCTGAAGGGTGTTTCTTCCTCAGCTGCAGACTGTTTTTGCCAGAAAAATCAGTAACTCACAACCTTCCTCTCTCACAGCACCATTGGCATCTCTCAGCTCTGGGCAGTGCCAAGCACCCATTTGGGTGCAGTTTGGGAAGAGCTGCCATTTCATATGGCTGTAGCTTTTCTTTCACAGAGAGGCATAAAATACTGTAAACCCATCCTTAAGAGAAGGGGAGGAGACTTTGGTGGGTATTATTTAGGTAGAAGATGAAAATAATGGGATTTGTGCCATCTTTTGGATCTCTTATGACCGCTCTTTTTTAAAGAACTTTGTGAATTGCCACCATGGCTGTATCAGAAACATCAGTCTGGCCATAATGTGCTGGAGCATTGAGTGGAGTTTTAAGTATGCAAATATTGATTGGCTGCAATGTCCAAGTAACTGAAATATTACCAAATACTTTCTTCCTCAGTTCTTTGCAATGTTTGGCTCAAAAGCAAACACATACAACATTCAAACAACTCTGTGTGGTTTGAATAAAGAATGGGGTTTTTCTTTGCAATCAATGTGGTCTCATTTGTGGGGTTGCTTTGATTTCTTGAGAAGTTTCTCAATAATCCAGATTCTTCCAACAATTACACAAAATGTAAAACTGTAAGCAGATTTATACATCATAAAGAAAACAAAAAAAGACAAACCCATTTTTACTTTGTAGCTCTACACTGAAGCTCTATGCTCTAATAACTAAAAGCAGTTCATTAAGTAAAGTTGATAGTTAATAGTGGCAATGACTGTTTAATTAGCAACATCATGTGATCAAGGATGCTTTGTGTCAATTAAGGAGATTCTGCTGGTCCCTCACTTACTAATAATAGCAATTTTGAAAAGAAAACTTACAGGTGGAAAGCTAACATGGAATTACAGTATTTATTTATAATGATTAACTATTTCTTTTATGAATTTTAAATTCTTTGTTCTGTGCTTTTTTTCCCAAGCAATACCTGAATAAATACTATGGGTGCCCAAAAGACAGTTGCAATTTATTTGTCCTGAAAGATACTCTGAAGAAAATGCAGAAATTTTTTGGGCTGCCTGAAACAGGAGATTTGGATCAAAATACTATTGAGACAATGAAGAAACCCCGCTGTGGTAACCCTGATGTAGCCAATTACAACTTCTTTGCAAGAAAGCCAAAATGGGAAAAGAATCATATAACATACAGGTACTGACTGCTAATGCTGGGCTCTGTTCACATGTAACCATAGCGCTTTCAAGACCCAAAGGCTAGACAAGATTCCTTGAATTAGAATCCCCTGGTGTTTGGATAAATACCAGATGCTTTAGCAAATACCTCTGTGATTTCAAACTGTAATATATCAGGAAGAATCATCTCAACATCAACTTTCTGGTTGAAACTAAAGAGATTTTGGGTTTACTCTTTGATCTGCAGCAAGCACCCTAAGGGAATTGGAGCAGGAGTATCTCACCTGCCCACCTGCACCAGGAGGACCACAGTATTTACTGGTTGCAGAGGCCAAACTCCTCTTCATTCTGCAGTCCTAAAAAGGAGATTATTTAATAAATTTTAAAATCAAGAAATTGTATTTCAGATATATACAAACATGAGTCACAACAAGCCTATTGCAGTAAGTTTGACATGTTCTAATTTTATATTTTTCTGAAGAGTTAGGGACCAATACAGCTCTCATTGGAGTAAAAAACTCATTACCTTAGGTGGTCCATGAACAAACATTTACCACCAATGAGAAAAAACAGCAGATTTGTCTTAGCTGCTTGACTTAGTCTGCTGTTCCTCACAAGTTTGGACTCCAAGTGTCCCTTGGGCTGCAACTAACCTAATAAACACTGAAAAAAACCTGTGGCAGCTCTCGCAGCCCCTACTTGCTGATGTGCTTCCTCTGATGCTTCCTCACTCTCCTTAGGCACAAAGTAGTTTCCCTCACTATGCACAGCCCCAGCAGCAAAGAATTGGAAACTTGTCTTTACATGGAAGATAACAGGCTATAATACAAGGCACTAAGAAGTCCAATTAAAATATATGAAGAAGAAGAAGAAAACAACACACTAGAGAGCTTATCCCTTTCTCAGGTCAGGCCTACAGCTTTATCTTACATGCTTTTTCTTCCTATTTCCCCATGTATCCTATTGCTGATGTATCCCACACACAGGTAAAGGATTAGCATTCCACAGGAATGAAACAATATACAGTTAGAGACACAGGTGAGGGAGAAGGGCTGCCTTTCTGCTCTTATTAAAGGGCAAAACAATCCACACTTGAAACATCCAGAATGTTATTGAGCTCTTTTCCTGGTGTCAGTGCTAATGCAAAACTCAAAGTGTTTTGTGCAAGGCCCACTGCCATCCAGGCTTTACAGCCTCTGAATTTATAATTTTTTTCTTGCTGCTGCATCATTTCCAAAAGAAAATAAACAGCAAGTGCCACATCCAAACTCATCTCTGAATCAAAGGAAGTTGTTTAGATCTCACGTGCAGCAGTGTTGCCTCTTAGCTGGTTTCACTGCTGAGTCTACTCAGCATGTTGAGCAGTAAATAACTAATACAGGGAGCACGTTTGTGTGTTACTTAACTGTTGCTTTTACCTCTAAGGATTATAGGCTATACCCCGGATTTGGATCCTGAGACAGTAGATGATGCCTTTGCTCGAGCCTTTCAAGTCTGGAGTGATGTCACACCGCTGAGATTTAACCGAATAAATGATGGAGAAGCAGACATTATGATTAATTTTGGCCGATGGGGTATATTTTTCTATTTTTACTTATGGTTTTGGTTTTGTTCCTTTCATTAATCCTCAGTATTAGAATGATCCACCCTCATAAGCCTTTCTGGCAAACCTTGTCCTGGTTCACACTTGGCTCATACAAGCTAAGATCTAATTTCACTAAGACTTTCTTATACATGAGAGAGAGAGAGGGAAGTTTTTATACAATATCCTTACACCATATTTATCTTTCCAAAAGAGAATTGCTAGGGGCAACATTATATTTTTAAATTTACAAATCAGAAATAGAACTGAGACATATTGGTATAGATGTTCAGATGATGTGAGCTGGCTTCCTGCCACAGAAGAGAATGGAATGCCATCATACCATTTATTTATAGCTTTGTATGCTGTTTTCCAGTGATAGTGGTGAGGGTTCTAACATACCGAAGCTTAAAAATGGATTTGTGCCTTCCAATTTTGTCTCCATTCTCCATAGTTTCCGTTCTTTAGCATGGCAGAATGCGAGCTTTCAATGCATTCTTTGGTCTTGAAGAATTTTAAAATATGGATCATGAGCAGAACTATGGTTTGAGTGCAGCTGATGATGGGTGACTTGATTCATTTTCTTTGTGCATGCCTTCTCAATTAATTCTGGTTTCCCCTGAAAGATTATTTATGGCTTTTCAGTGTAAACATGGGGTGTTTTAACTTCTGGACAGTCACAGAATTTTTAATACCAATGAAGATACTTGTGCAGCCAATTACTTGGGAGGTAGACTTTGGAAGTTAAGTGAACAGTTCAAAGAACTGAACTCTGTAAAAGCCTTCATTTCACGCCGGTTTTCTTTGCTTTAGCTACTGATGAGTTGACCTCAAAAGCTGCAGAGATTCTGTACACTCAGGACTTCAGATCCTCATCCAGACTGGCCTGGTTTGCAAAAAAAAAAAAAAAAAAAAAAAAGTCTTACAAAAGCAGAAGTGTTTCTGCTGGTTTTAGTACTTGCTGGCTATAGCCAGCTCAGAAACTGTGGGCAAAGAGCTCCTTCCACATTCAGTCATTCCTATCACTTTACTGCATGTCAGATTCACAGGGGCTGAGACAGCTGTGAGGTTTCTTCATTTTTAACCTTTCTCTTAAGCAAAAGATCTACTTTGAAATAAAGTAAGATCTACTAAGATCTTACTTTGAAATAAAGGAGTAAAGCGCCTGATATATGTCAAAATCTTCTCCTTGACAACTGACACACTTATCTCCTGAAGGGAATGAAGTGGACTAGTATTAAGGGTGACACCAGCCTGAAATCAGTGTAGCAGAAGAGAGAATCAGGCCTGTGTATTTAGGGTTTCTGTTAAATGGCAAGACATCAGACCAAAAGACCAGGAATGATGCAACTGGAGATGCTGGCAGCCAGCTTTGATGCACAGGTCAGTGTGGTGGGAGAGCTATGAATACCAGGGCTATGCCCGTGCCAGCCTGCCTTACCCACAAGTGGTGTACTTCCAAGAAAAGCCTACAGTGTATTAACAGCAGAGCTGCTTAACCTGCTGCTGCCCTGGGAGCTGCCTGACTCTCAGAGTGCTTGGAGAAGGGATACTCTCCTTCAGGGCTCAGAGAAGCACGAGCAAGCTGGCTTTCCAGGGCTCACTGCTGACACCCAGCTTTGCTTTCCTGCTGGGGTAGTGAGTATCCTGCACAAAGCAAAGAGCACAGCAGTGCGAGGTGCAGCAGCAAAGAGCAGCCTGCAAAGTGAAACCTGCCTTTACTTTCCAATCTCTGTGTTGGAGAGTGATGTAAATTACCTGAAAATATCCCTCATCTACAATGTTTACTTCACAACTCCCTATCAGCCTTCATTGAGAAATAGCACTGTGTATGCAGTCATACATTGAATGTGCAATTCTTCACTGTTCTTCACTATTTTTGCTTTCTTTCCACAATACTTATGAGATATAAAATACCATGCTGTGACAACTGCAGTACTGACACTTAATGTTCTTTGTAAGAACTGGCTGCGTCTCTTCTGCTTCAATCTTGCCAGCACAACCCAAACCAATAAATTCACTCACTAGAGTATTCTGCTGCTGTCTTGGATGGGAAAGTACACATGAGGATCATCATTCATGTATAGACTCTGCCTGAGGTCATTAGAAACTGCTCTTTTTTGTCTGCTTGCTCCTGCAGAACACGGTGATGGATACCCCTTTGATGGCAAAGATGGTCTCCTGGCTCATGCCTTTGCACCGGGACCAGGAATTGGAGGAGACTCCCACTTTGATGATGATGAACTGTGGACTCTTGGAGAGGGACAAGGTACCAGACTTTTTCATGTTTCAGAACATATGGCCTGCTGGCTGCTCTGTTTGAATGCTGTTTCAGGCACTGTATTAAATTCTTTCACTGACTGTCAGTAAATATTAGGAGGTGAAAATTCATTTATACAATTTAAAATGTTCTCTACAACATGTTTATGTAATTCCCAATAAAATGTTACATAGGATTTCCCTTTCTGTTCCTCCACTGTTGCCCCATGAAAACTGAATTAACAATAGGTCTGATGCTGCATAACCTTCATGGATTGGGTGAAAATACAAAGCCATGGCTAAAATTTTGAATGCTTCATTTCCCAGGGATTCAAACTACAACACTTTTAAGTTTATTTTCAAGAGGCAGACTGGTCAGTGTTTTTCTGCTCACATACCCTTTTTAAGATTATTTAAGCTGCAGCTCCAGTTGCTAAAAGTAGAAGCATCCACTTGAATAGGTTTTTAAATACTCATAGTATCTCATGAACTTGTGGAATAGAAATCACTCATGCTGATGACCAAAACAAAATTAACATCAAACAGTATATTAAGAACATCTTCAAGAATCTTTCACAGTCAGTTTGCCATACCCTTAGAAGAAAAGACCTAGATAATATCACCTAAAGACAAAAAAGGCCAAGTATTAGTAGTTTGCGACCTGTTTTTTCTGCTTAAACTTTGCCACAATCATGTATACTGATTAACATCTTGTCCTGTAAAATAATTTGGAACACTTAGAATAAGAATATAAATTCATGTTTGTGTTTCATTTCAAATTCTAGCTTTCTCATCTGTCCTCCCATCAAAAAAAAAATTGAACTTTAATACCAAAATAGTCCTCTTCCTTCTGCTGGGATTTCTTTCACCTTCAGAAGAACTGACTCGTAACTGTACTAACTGGGCTGGTTCCCTGCCTCAGAGGCAGGAGGAAACTCTTTCCCCTATTAGTGAAAATACTGCACAAGCAACCAGTTAGTTACTGCCATTAAAAGGCATGCTATGGATAAGTGACTTATCTGTGCATTAGCATATATTCCAGCACCAATACTGTATTCATAAGACTACACATGACAAACTGAAATAAACCCCAGGGTCTGGGTGTGTCTGTGTTCCCACCCTGTCCCCCTGTGCCACAGCAGATGTCACACAAGTCCCACTGGAAATACCAAAGTGGCTTATGAGGCACAAGGCATGTTCAGCTCATGTTCAGCTGCTGCCTGGAACCTTTGAAACTATACTGAACATTTTAGACCATACTACTAAAGAAACTAAATTACTAAATGTATTAACAGCATGTGTATAACTTTGCCTTGCCATAGTAACAACATATATATTTTTCTGGGCTGATTCTAACACTTCGCCATGAGTAATACCCATGTAATTCTTTTAAAATTACCCGTTTATATTTCAACTATGATCATCTTGCCAATAGAGAGACCAGCAGCATATTGAATTTCAAAATGGAAATTCAGACTGCATTTCTGTATCAGTATCTTCCAGGAAAAGAAGATGTCCAGAAACTGTATTTTTTGTATCAGTTGGTGGCTAATTTCACCACTGCATTTGTTCTCTTTGTAGTGGTCAGAGTAAAGTATGGAAATGCAGATGGGGAATACTGCAAATTTCCCTTCTGGTTCAATGGCAAGGAATACAACAGCTGCACAGATGCAGGACGCAGTGATGGATTCCTCTGGTGTTCCACAACCAAAGACTTTGATGCAGATGGGAAATATGGCTTTTGTCCCCATGAGTGTAAGTAGACCCATGTTTCTACTGGTTTTTTCCTGGCAGACTTTTCCCTTCTTCTTTGCTCACCCACTTCTTCTTGTGTTTTTCCCACTCCCTTTCCTTTCAGATAAAGGAATGAATGTCTTTCAGAAATCATAACAACATACCAGTATCTGTACAAAACTATTAGAGGGTCTAGGAAAGCTAAGATTGTACTTTAATTCTACCTTCTTGGAATATGACCAGAACTCTCTGTTTCACAAGGATTTTATTTCATATTTGGAAACATTAGTTTACAGATTAGACAAAGGGTATAATTCCTTCATGTAGCCATATCTCTTTTAAATTATACACAAGATTATTTTTATCATTATTATCTTTCAAATGAATTTATAACGGTATGTTTCCTTTAAAAACAACAGGAACACATAGTTCTGTGCTTGAATATTTTGATGAATCTTTACATCTTGAGGATATAACATTTCAGACAATTTATTGGTATGAGTGTTAATTTCATCTCCTGTACATCACACAGCAGGAAACCTTTAAAGAAGCAATTAAGTATAATTGACTGTAGCCTACTGAGGTAATTTATCAGCAGTGAGAAGAGTAGAGAAGGTAAGGTGCTTTCAGCCACTCGTTCCACCTCCTGTTTGCCAGTTCCTGGCACATACATTAACAGACATTCCCAGTACTGCAGTTTCCCCCATTCATTTATTTCCCTTTGTACATAACTGACTATTAGCTTTGGGCAGCAGGGAGTGTTCATCACTCTTTTTACCTTTCATATCAAGCACTGGGTCAGTAAAACTCCTGGCTACTACTCCTGGGTCATAACAAAAAATAAGAGAGTTTTGAAAGACAACAAATCAGAAGCAATGGTGCTTTTTTCAGATTCATGCTAATCCTTCTTGAAACAATAGTACTCAACTTATTATGGCTACATGCAGTCAGTACAAGGAAAGAGAATGCAGATTGCTGAAAGAAAATTAGTGATGCTTAAGCCTGAAGCTAACAAAACATGTTATGGGGTTTGCCAGCCCAAGAATGCACAAGTAGAGCCCAACATGTCCCAGCACACAAGTACTGTCACACATGTACGTGTATTCATATGTAGATGTCTGAAAAGAAATGCATTTTTCAAAAGTTTGCAGGTACGTGTACACAGAAAATGTTCAAAATAGGGTTCTCTGGAATCCTGTTGTAGCCAAACACAATTCCTGCTTGACAAGTTTTGGGGTTTTTTCAAGCTCGTTTGCAAGACTATACAGTTTCAAAAACAAAATTACAGATTTTCTGCATCAGGATGGTATTGGTTTCCAAAGATAATCTGTTGTAGAACATATCCATCTTCTAGCCCTAATGCGGTAAAATTTTAATTTCCAAACCCCTAATTGCCTGGTATAGATCACATCTAGAGCTGGGATCTACCCTGGTGACAGTTATTAATGCAACTATAGAGGATGAACAAGCAGGAGTATGGACTTTACATAGACTACAATTAATTTTAAAAAAAGTTATTGATAGTGGTATTACTTTCAGAATATTTACTTCAGCAGACTATAAGTGTGCACATGCACATAACTGAACAATCTTCTATTTTTGTGAAACTTTGACATCTCCTTCATTTCCCACCTTTCCCCAAATCTCCTCTTCCTTGGGTTAATTCTTTCAGCCAGAAAAGAGAAAAATTTGGCTCATTTATTTAAAATACTGCAAGCATTCAGATGCAGTCAGAATGAAGCCCAGATTATAGGCAGCTGGAGAAATGGAGATCCACATACCCTGACTGATACACCTTTGTAAGATCCTAAAGTCATGCAAGGCTGAAAATGTAAGCAGTGAAGCACTGTCAGGGAGAGCTGGTTCTGAAAGTGAGGTTCCTGGAAATGCCAGTGTCAAGGTTTCTGAAATGGAACAGAAGGGTTTCAGCCTTTTGTTTCTGATGTAATTGTTTTGCAAGATCCATGAACAGTTATGCACTGATGTTTCTTATTAAATGCAGAGTGGCATTGTTCACTCATTATTCCAAGGCACCATTTGCTAAACCCCAGCTAATAAATTCAGATAGGGGAGGGTTTACATCGGAGAGTCTGTGTCGGCGGCAACATTCCTGGTTGTTGGCCTTTGTTTCTCTCATCTTTAACTCATTGAAGTTAGTTTGAATTCTTCTCATTACAGAGCCACAGTGCATCTATGGAAACATCTCTAAAGCTATGGTGCTGCACCAGGCTTTTCTAGAGTCCCAGATCTGTACCCTAATGTTGTAAACTGATAGAACTATAGTTTGTCAAAGCAGAAGGTAAAGCAGAAAGTTACCTACCTACTACACAAATCTTACACAGGTGTGCTGAACTTCTCCTTTGCCATATGGGATCAAGGGATCTTGATACCTCTCATTTCCAAACTCCACTGACACTACAGGCAGTTCAGGCTCCTAACATTGGTCCTCCTATATATAACAATCTGTTCTCTGCCTGTACCTCCCCACACTGGTCACAGTTCTTGTAGGCTGCTGCCCGACTGCTCTCCCAGGCAGAATCCTCCTGAAGCTGCAGCTACCTCCACCTTGGATCTGTGCCACAGGGGTTTAGCAACCTTCCAGCCTGAGGTTTCCTGACATCACAACCGGCTGATTTTTCTAGGAAGAGCTAGAAGTGAAGTTCACATATTAGTAATGTCCAGTCTGAATCTGCTCTCACTTCAGTGTATCTTCACCAGTAAATTGCTGAGCTTACCACGATGCAGAACAAGGCCCTTTAAGATCCACTTACAAGTAAATTAGGCTTTTCTTTTGGGGAAACTGCCCCAGTCTCTAACTTTCATTTACATTAATGCAATTTTATAGTTAAGGGGGGAGGTGGGGGGAATTGAAAACCTAATAAACTATTGTTGTTAACACCACATGATGTAGCCTCAAGCAAAATGAAAAACTGCACATTCTGACTGTGACTCAGAAAGGCTGCATGCAAAGTAAGACACTGACTTTCCATATGGTTTTTGCAACTTAGCCACATGTAAACCAATATAAAAAAGGCTATTAAAATGCAGAGTTTGCCAGACCTAGAGCTGGAAGCAGCTCATGGTAAGTGAGTCATCTAAACAACTCAGTTCAACTACGCTCTCCAGTTCTATCACTACTTTTTTAAAAAAATAAAGTCCTTCTCCAATCACAATAGCCACAGTCCTAGTTAATGCACCTTTCCTATCTTAGTACAACATCTGAGACAAAACCCAACATTTGCAGTTGGGTCTTTTGGGGAAGCACAGTGTGTGTTGCAGACAGGACCCCTGTGTGGCTGTTTCCACGCCCAGGATGTAGGATAGAATCACTCTCTCAGGCAGATCAGAAGTTCAGCAAACTTGTGTGTGTGAGCCAGGCCTGCAAAGCTCCAAGTCCTCTCATTACTGGGACTGGAACTTCTTTAACTTACTGGTTCATGTCCCTGATGCTGTGGCCAATTACTGGTTTAAGTGTAAAAGGCAAAATGGATCATCTGTGTCACAATACTCCATTGTTAGAACCCTTTCCCAGTCACCCTCAAGCCAGAAGAGGTCTGAGGGATTTATTTAGTGCCACTCTAAAAAGAAGCACACACATAAACAATGCCTCTTCCCACTGATGGATCAGACTAAGCAAAGAAAAACCCCCTCAAATCCTACACAAAGACTGAGGCTGTAATGACTGTTTAGTCATCAAAACCAACAGCAAAGTTAGAACTAACCTGCCAAGCCTTCCCACATACACATTTGGGTTTTAGCTGCAGCTTTAAACAGGGTGAGAGAGAGAGGGAAAAAGGTGCCCTTGGGCATCTTAAAAAAGGCCAAATCATGGATGCTTTACACTGGGAATTCCAACAGAGAAATCATTCTGCAGTGCTGTTCTTAAATCTCACGGGGAATTAGCATATGAATGCATGAAGTATTTTTTGTGTCTGTTCAGTGCAAGGCCTAGAGCAGTTTGTTGCCTTCAGTTTCCTCTCACCAGCACATGGCACAGCACAGACACTGTCCTACCACAGAGGATTCCCAGTGATAAAACAGCCAGGAGAAGACACAGTCAGATTCACAAGATGTTTGATACTCCAAGCCACCTGCATTTTCATGGAATTTAATTTGGACATACATTTTTCAAATATAAGCATGTGAGATTGTATCTGTCTTCCTCTAGATCTTCCACTAAATTTAGCAAAATCCTAAAACCGATCCTGGAACTCGAGTCATTTTAATCTGTATCATTTTAATCCTTCATCAACAAGAAAGATTTCTGGTTCTCAGGGTTGAGCCATGGGACCTTGTTTGTGCATATGGACAGACAATAAACACTCTTCATCCCCTCCCCTGCCCCAGAAGACCAATACACAACTTTCAGGAACACTGACAAAGCAAAAGATGGGAGAAGCCTCCAATGTTCAGCTTTCTTGGAGCAGTCATATTTGTCCTCTCCTGCTTATCTATTGAGTGGCTGAGCAGGGATTCTCAGAAATGAGAAGCAACCACAGGAAGAACCTACAGGTTATTATCCAACTTTACTGTTTGCCAGCATTTTAGAGAAACTCTGCCCAAAGACTGCCATTCTAGCTAACATCTCTGACACAAGGTAAATGAATCAGCACAGAGCTAAGGAACATGAGTGACTTTCTCAGAACCCTCTTTCTAAATGTTGTTTTAAGAAAGAATAGCGAGTTTGTCTTACGCTTTTCTGTTAAGATCAATCAACCATTCCCTTCTATACACTTGTGAGACTGCAAAAGCCCTGGTCTCTCTTGCCAAAGCATTTCAGTGCTGGTGTAAAACAGGTTCTGAGTGTGAAGTGCATCACATCTGCTGGGTGTCTAATGCCTGTGCAGACCCGGGCACATTCCCACAGGCACACTGTGATTCCTTGCTGATACTGAGCCTCGTGTTGTGACATTTTCCTCTCTCGTTCTCCCTACAGCGCTTTTTACAATGGGTGGCAATGGTGATGGGCAGCCATGCAAATTTCCCTTCAAATTCCAAGGCCAGTCCTATGACCAGTGCACAACAGAAGGCAGGACAGATGGATACCGATGGTGTGGAACCACTGAAGACTACGACAGAGATAAGAAATATGGATTCTGTCCAGAGACTGGTATGAGGAATGTTGCTTGCATAACACAGACTAATTGGTCATTGTTTGGTCTCCTTGGGCACACTTCCACCAGAGCACACAAAAGTTGATGAGTTATGCACAATTTCAACAGAGGTGGCCAAGGATATAACTGGAACAGGAGCAATCTGTATAAACAAGGTGGTGTGTCACAGCACAGGTTTGTCAGGAATACCCAAATGGCATTGAACATATAAATACATGGCTACCACTAGAGGATAATTACAAGCAGATTACAATTTGTTAATGGCTCTGGAAGAGAAGTCTCATGTGACAGAAGAAAGTATGAATAATATTTAGCTTAATGCTCAACATTTACACTTGTAAAAAAAAATCCTGTTTAGTATGTTAAGCTTGTAATAGATCTTTTCAGCAATTCAAAAGAACTAAGTGAAATGGTTTAGCCACAAAAATAGATTTCAGCTTTATTCACACCTTTTTATATTTTTTAACTTGAGTTTTACTACATAAAGGAACAAAAATTAATTTAGAGCCCTGAATAGCTTGGCAGGTGTTCATTCTTAGGATCCATGCTACAGCCAAGCATAAAGACTAAGTTAACCACGGCAGTGCTAAAATCTCTGGCTTTTAACAGAGCCAAGAGGAAGTTACATTCAAACCTACATGCATCCTTCTCTTTGATTTCTCGGGGGTCTTTTGAAAAGGGCCCAACCATTAGCAATACAGCTTTGAGGTACTGGTATTTGGCTTTCTGTTATTTTGATAACCAGGTGTAACCCTTCCATTTCACATTACAGATGTCAAAAAAAAAAAAAAAAAAAAGTATCAAATTCATTATACCCTGCTACATGGTTAGGAAAATTCTAAAGGATCTTTCAACAGACAAAAGAACCAATATATCTAGAATCAATGTATTCAAAGTCTTGGTAACACAGTCGCTATCACTGGAACAAAGAAATACACTTAGTTTAAGCTTTCTTTCAGCATAAAAGGCTATTAATGAATAATAATGAATGAGAAATAAATACTAATAAATAATTAGGGACACAACCAGCTTTGCCTCTGTATTGCTCTCATGCACCTTCCCAGAAGACATTTTGAAAGGAACTGTAATTGCCAGGTAGCAGTATAAATGAATTTAAATGACTTTTATATGATTTTCCTATTCTGTTCATAATATCTACTTTAAACTGTTATTTTAAATGCAGTTACATTCTTTTCCCTCTAGAAATACTTGTACCTGCACACACCAATGTTATTTCTTATACATTACTGCCATATACTACATAGATGAGAACATGGGAAAATTTTTCAAGTTTTTGCAGAACTACTGGTTTAAAAAAATTTATCTCCATATAATATATCCTTTTCTTTAGAAAATGTTTTTAAATCATATGATTTTAAAATGTACCTTGCTGTCAGGGTATATAAAGCTTATTCTTCTATCAGCCAGGTGGACATTCAATAGCTCTTTAACCTTTCTGACACTAACCGTACCTTCCACCTAAATACTTTAAAATGCTTTAAAATAACACCAGGAGCAAGCATTAAAAGATACTTGCTGGACAATCACCTTCCACAAAACACTTGGGGGCTCCTTCTCACCCCCACCAAAACTATTGGCAAGTTCATTGCAACAGCAATGTCTAGATTTTTTCCTTTTTAATTCCATCAGACAATTTTCAAATATTACTTTTAATCTTACTCTTCATATTCCTAGAAGGATTGCAATATTTCTGCTTCCTTTCTGGTTTTAGTGTGTAGTTCAAGAGAAGATGCAAAAGGGATCCCCTTCTCACTGTGTTTTCCTGTCATTTTCCACAGCTATGTCAACAGTTGGGGGAAATTCCGAGGGAGCTCCCTGTGTGTTCCCCTTCATCTTCCTTGGGAATAAATACGAGTCGTGCACGAGTGCCGGGCGCAACGACGGCAAGCTCTGGTGCGCCTCCACCAGCAGCTACGACGACGACCGCAAGTGGGGCTTCTGTCCAGATCAAGGTAACCCCCCTTGCCAAGGCAACACAGGGTGACTGAGCAGTGCCCACACCAATGGCATCACATGGGCAGTGATTTCCTTCTCATCCTTCCTGCTGGTTACAGCACTCCTCCCCAGCCTGAAATCTGAGCAAAGTTCCTATACTGACACGTGAGACTATAGCTAGAGTCAATCCCAGAGCTCATCTGTCTGAAATATTCAGATTTCCTAAAGTTATGATGATGCAGGATCCTTTTAAAATACAAAACCGTGAAATAAATTAATAAATAAATAGGTGTTTTTCTTCCCACCACTGTTTCTCTCCAAGACTAAAAGCCACAAGTACTATAGGATTTCACTAGTACACAATAAATTGTACACTGATACACATTAGGAACAAAAACTAAATGTAAAAAATTGATACTTTTGTGACTGATATTGAGAAGGATGAAAAACATGTTTAAAAAGTGAGTGAGACAGTATAAAGTCTATGTGGTGAATATCGCTATTTAAAATTACTTTGGTTAACATTTGTCCATATTTTAACATGGGCAAAAGGCCTTTTACATATTTACAAATAAATGCTAGATTTGGGGAAGGGGGGGTATTTTAGGAAGAAAAAAACCTGCCAAATTTCAGAGACTGTTCGGGCATAATTGATGATATGTCATCCTATGATAAAAGGTTATTTTTAACCTAACAATATTTGGTACACCAGTACTTATTCAGATTCTGTTCTTAGAGACACAGATTTAAAGACCTCTTTTTCACTTACAAGCCATTTCATGGTGAAAAGGAAGATTTGACAACTAGATTGCAAGTTTAATTCTTCTGTACCTAAAAGGGATGTCCAATGTTGTTTGCCACACTTCCTTTTCTCACACAAGTATTAACACTTGGTCAGAGTCACTTGCATGGAGACAGCAGCAAAAATCACCTACAAAAGAGGGTTTTAGAACCTCTCCAGTGAAATGTCATTACTGGCAATAGGTGTGACGTTCACCATTGAAGGCTGTAAATATTAACCATCATTACTTATTGTGAATAACCTTTCTGGTACAATACTATTTAAATGCAAGCAGCTAACACTGTCTTACTGTGTTATTCAGGGTACAGTCTCTTCTTGGTTGCTGCCCATGAATTTGGTCATGCTATGGGATTAGAGCACTCTGAGGACCCCGGAGCTCTCATGGCCCCCATCTACACCTACACCAAGAACTTCCGACTTTCTCAGGATGACATTAAAGGGATCCAGGAGTTATACGGTAAAGTCTTCCCCCATCAGCAGAACTCATCAGGAAAGCAAGCAGCACAGGTTGAAATCTGGGACTCAGAATTTGCAGTAAATTACAAACTGCACAGTCCCACCAATGCCAGAAACATCCTCTGCTCCTTTCTCCCCGCATTCTTCATATTACCAGACCTTCTACTTCAATTAAATATCACAACTTAAGGATGAGGGGTCACTAAATTTACTGAATGAAAAGGAGCATCAAAGCACCCCATAAACACACCTTTAGGTGAAAATTTCTAGTGCCTTTACTGGGACAATGAAATGCCATATTTGTCTCTAGCTTGAAATACCTGAGGTGGGTGGGTTTGGATGTTACTTTCTACAACCCTCTGAGCTTCCCAGATTGTGACCCTCTGCAAAAGGGGAAGGACATTGTTTCCTGTGTCCCAGCTTGGAAACAATTCACATTGCCGTCCCACAATTCAGGCTGTACCATCACAATAACATTTGCAGAAAGTGTGGGAGCAGAAACTTCAATGTAAATGTATTTGGCAGTCTCCTAGAGAAAAAGTGGATTTAAGTATTTTTATGTAGCTACATCTTTAACATTTGTTATTTTCTCCACAGACAGTCTTTGTAAAATGCATAAGTAGTATCATGATTAAAACTCCTTTCATGCACACATTTTCTACCTTGCAGAGGCACAAGTATTATTAATTGACTGCAATCAATTAAGCAGTCATACCCATTCCATTTCTTTCTCTGCTTTTCACTTTTCTACTGAGAGATCTTTTTAACTGTGACTGTATTCTACAGTATTCCACACCTTAGAAATTTTAATAAGAATATATCAAAATTATTATCACATGAGACAAAAATCTGATTTGAATCTTCATTATTCCTTGCTCTACTTTAATTAAGAATGGGAATTGAGACATGGTCAAGGTTTGTAAGTGAGTTTTCTGAGCTCATACTGTGTATCTTTGATAAGAGCTCAGAACTTAACCCAGTTTTCTTAAAGCATGCTTCAAGATCCAAGACAAAACTATCTTTCTTCCTTCTTTTTAACTGATTTACCCTTTACAAACTGCTTTCTATGTAAAACAAGTATTCAAAAAAACCTTGTTTTCTCCCATTATTATTATCAGAAATCAGCTACATTCCATTTTTTTTCTCATACAGTAAATTAACCCAATGTCTGAGGAAAAAAAAGCAAATGCCTCAAGACAAGCAGCAGCCAAATAATAAAATCAAATAAAATAAACCAAATGGCAAAGTGCATGTTCTGAAAAGCACAATTTGATTGTTTTTGAGGGCAGAAAGATCATACAAATGGCTCAAAATGCATCTTTGTAACTTGCCAAATATAGACACTTGTTTAAAAAAGAGAAATCCACTTTGACGTCTTTCTCAGCAGAGCTGCAGATAATTCTGAGTACAAGGACTTTGAAATTTATTTAACTTCTTTTTAGAAGCCAGCAAAATAAAAATGGTAATGTTCACTTCTGAACCCAGTAGAGTCACTTGTAATTATCTCTCAGGTTAAACAGGCAGCTCAGCCCAGACAAACACACACACACAGGCACCGTGTCTCCAATGCGGCCATGCAGAGGATTAAGGCAGGACTGGAAGTCAAGGCTTCCTCAGCTGTGCTCAATCACCCTCCTCCTGAAGAGATTTTATTATCACTTTTTCCTATTTCAAGAACTCACTCCAAATGATTACCCTTTTAGAACCCATGGCAGCTCACGTTCTCCATGTAACCTGTGCAGCACTCATTTCAGTGTAACAGAATATCTCTGTTCACCATCACAGAGGTGTCACCCGATGTCGAACCTGGACCAGGGCCAGGACCAGGCCCACGTCCAACCCTTGGACCTGTCACTCCAGAGCTCTGCAAGCATGAGATTGTGTTTGATGGAGTTGCACAAATTAGAGGAGAAACGTTTTTCTTCAAAGACAGGTAAGTGAGATAAATTGCTTACTAAGAGAGCCTGAAGTGAAGGAATCAGTGAGACCTATTCACCAAAATCTAGAAATTTATCATCAGGCACAACATCCAGCCTTTGGTTTGTGTGTTCAGAAATGGCAAAGTGCCCTAATCAACGCCTAAGGGAAATAGTTTAATTCAGGTTGAGTCCAAAGTCATTAAAGAACAGCACTATGTGACTCATGGCTGCTGTAATAGTACATCAAGGGCACTGGTGATTGGGATAGGCTACATGTGTGCGAAGCCTCCAAGACAGAAGGCACCAAAGGCATTTTTGATGCAAAAGCAGAGACATTCCTAATAAAATGAGGTGGCTGCACAGCTGCAGCTCCCACTGCCTTTGCCAGGGCCTGTATTACCCAGCTGCTCAGCAATGAAGAGCATCTCCTAAGGAGTATGGGACTTGGCAGCACCATTGTGAGAGACACTAAAGCTCCTTTTTTCCCTGTCATAAATCAATGCCAAATTTGGAATCGTTTATCCTCAGTTACCCTGAACATTCTCCCAACACCACTGAAGATCTGGGTCCACACACATTCCATGAGTGTGCCTAAATCAAACACTGTCTCTATCATAAGAAAACATACAAGAACCTGAAGCTAAGGGAAGTATTGCAACTCAGCCGTTCATTGCCCCTTGCAGTTGACAGTTGAAATTTAAAAGGAAGGAGGAACCAACAAACAATTTCCCCTCACAAAACAGCAATTAAAAAATTATTTGTACCTCCTGGTGATATACCTGAGTCCAGCCATCTACTCCAGATTCAAATTTTCAGCTAGATATATGAAGTTTTATTACTATGCTGCATGGTTTAACTCTACTCACCAGCTTTTAGTAACAAAAAAACATGGCCAGTTAGGTGGTTTTGAGGGGTAAATACAGTAATTCCTTCAGTGCATTTCCTTCTAGATCAAATCTGTATGATACCCAGAATAATGGTTCTTTAGGTTTGAAGTTGGACTTAATCTTTATCACAGGCTTTGTGTTTTAGCAATGCAGAACTGGAATTTGAATCTTCTGATTGTAAGAATATATTATTCCCTATTTATATTACAGCTGCTTTGGGTAAAAAGGGTTCATTTCATCTGGTCTGTGGGAATACCTCTGATACCTTTTGTACTCTTCTTCTTGGCCCTGTCAGCAGCAGGCTAAGATTCCAGTGATCCCTACTGGCAAGGAACAGTTGTTCCTTGGCCACCAAACTGCCCCACAGTAACAAGAGATTGGCCTCACAAAGCCACACAGGGCTGGCCCCACGACCCCAGAACAAGTTTGTCAAAACTTGTGCCCAGTTTTGCTAATTTAGTCATCAGAGAGCTGAAGTATTCACCTGAGCTCAGCACCTTCAGAGGAAAAACATTCACAGCAGTAAAAGCCCTACCAAGTTCCACACTATTCCCAGCTACTACTCCTGCTCACTTGTGGGCCTTGGTTTTCAGACCTCCAGCTTGCTTCTGCTCTTCTAAACTGGTAGTCACGCAAAGGAACAATGTAAAATCTACTCCTAAACCAGCGGAGTGATCCAGTATTCTAAATAATCCCAATAAAATAGAAGTATTTTGCATTTAGATACAGTTGGACTAAGAACTATGCAAATTCCAAAACAATCTGTTCAGACTGGCTCAGCCTTTATCTAGCATGCAGCAAAAGCAGACAACTGTTTAATTGTTTTGCTCTGGAATGGCTTTGCCTGTCAGTATTGCAGCTTTCCAAGTATCAGGCAAACAGCATTGTGACTCACTTTTGGCATTCAAGAAACAACTGTCTATCATGTGTCGTGTGACTTTTATGATTCATGAAAATGACCATAGAATCCAACTGTCACATGGCACAGGCAAAGAGTAAATAGCAAAAAGGAGGTCAGATATTCTTCCCCAAAAAAAAGTATTTTCCCTTCCCCCTCAAATCAAGGAAAGGAAATTACTGGGAAAAGGGAATTACTGGAGGTGCTGTTAGCCATAGAGAACAGTAGAGCTTTTCCACTGGGCACAGAATGCCCAAGAACAGCATTTCCACAGATGGTTTTGTTCTGAGAGTGAACATAAGGTCGCACTTCGAAAATTCTCAGGACATTAAAAAAGACCCACTGATTTGGGTCCTTTTGATAACTGCATATAATAATAATCATCATCATCACCATGGCAAATATTATGTTAAAATATGATATAAAATACTTGCTGTAACTATATTATTAAACCCGTCTATAAATGTTAACATTACAATTTAATATGGATGAGTTAAAACATTTTATTGTGTTCAAACTGAAATGAGAAAGCCAAATAATTAATTTCACCATTTCCTCAGTAAGATGTGTAGAAATAAAAATATCTTCTACCCAATTCAAAAAAAAAATAAAATTTCAGCTTTAACAAAGTTTCCCTTTCCAAAAGAAAACCTCACCAATTTAACAAGTCCCTTGAAATGTGTGGTTTATTAAAAACCTGGTGTTAAGTCTCCGTTGGCTCTGGAAAGTTTGAAATTCATGCAGATAGCAATTACTGGAGCTGATTCAGACATAAATCAGGTCCAAACTTGACTGAGAATTCTGTAACTCGGGTTTTCAAAGGAACTACTTTTATGAATGCAGTGTTATAAAGACTTTCTATATGAATTTCCATTCCATATCATATTGGATGTGCTTTTCTGTCTAAAAAGAGATGCATGAAACAAATGGTATTACCTATTACAGCATTTCATATGTATTTTAACATTTTCAAGAGCAGTAATTAGCCAAAGGGCTTATTCTTTGCCTCTTTTTTGTAAATGAAAATTATGAGTCATGCTCAGAGATATTTTTGTACATGTTAAAAATACATCTATATATATGCACAACAAGAATACGATAATATATTACTATCTTCATTATTGATAAAAATACAGCAATTTGTTAAATTAATTTAGGACTGCTCCTCCAAATTTTAGGCAAAACAAAAATGCAGTTTAATATCCTGGGCTTCTCAAAGGTACAAGTAGTATAGGTAGGAATGGGTAATGACAATTATACTCTGCAAAAAGTAAAATGCCAGTAGTACCTTGAGCTTCAGAAACATATTAAAAAGCAGTTTGACCTCAGAATTTAACAACTATAGCTTGGTGCAAGAGCAATTCCACCAGCCTGCTGACTTTTCCTTTTATGACCATATCAAAACTTTTGTTCTGTTGGGGAAAAAAGTTCTTCATTCTATGGAGGAGGAAATAGCAGTGCTATTTTTAATACCAAAAGCCCTCAGCACAAAGCTCTGCCATTTAAAGATAATTAGAGCTTTTTAAAGCTTAAATCAAATGATCATCCTACTTATACATAAAATAGCCAATAAATTACCCTTTGCATTTCTCTAATGAACGTTTTTAGTGCTAGCAGTTTCTTTTACAGCCAAACTCACTTCCAAGCACTGTGATATACTGCTATTAAATTTGAACTTTTAGTCACTACAATAGTAATTGCAAGAGCAGTTCATGGAATACAAAATTCTACTTGTGTCAAATGCTCATCCATCTGCTCCATCCACAGCAGCAGGAAGGCTCTAACAGTTTAAATGCTGTGTAAATGAGTTTATTTGTATATGCAAAGCACAGGATAAATTTTGCCCTGATGCAAAAAGCAACAGGAAGCAATCAGTGCAACAATTTCACCAGCAGTCCAGCATGCAGCTTATGGTGCAACTCCTCTAGCAACATGTCTCTAAATAAATGTTTGCTTCTCAGTCAGTGAAGAGAAGAGTTCCAAGTGTGTGTTGCTGCTAACGTGTGTGTGCGCATGTGTGTGCATGCTCATGTGGCATGTGCCAGAAGTGATGAGAAACAGATGTGCTGCTGAATTAGTTCATTGTAGATCTTGTACAATTTTCTGTTCTGCTCAGATTCATGTGGAGGACCGTAAACCCCCGAGGAAAACCCACAGGTCCTCTTCTTGTTGCTACATTCTGGCCTGATCTGCCAGAGAAAATTGATGCTGTCTATGAGGCCCCTCAGGACGAGAAGGCTGTATTTTTTTCAGGTATTGGTTTTA
The DNA here is from genome assembly GCA_026261815.1 of Monarcha castaneiventris obscurior. Taxonomy (NCBI): domain Eukaryota; kingdom Metazoa; phylum Chordata; class Aves; order Passeriformes; family Monarchidae; genus Monarcha; species Monarcha castaneiventris. The sequence goes on along the minus strand of JAMPIT010000712.1, from coordinate 7,870,527 downwards.
AAGGCTATATTTTTTTTACAGGTATGGGTTTTAAGTTTCAAAGTGTAAGTAGCCATTTGCATAATGTTGCATTCAAGCTCACTTTCCTCTGAGTTGTACCTAGGACAGGGAACAGCCTAAGAGCCAGCAGAGTCAACAGGTAGGGTGGGAGATCTCCCTATTCCCATGCTGAGGATTTTAGGACAAAGGCTGGATCTGAAAGACTCTAAACAGCATTCAGCCTCCAGTACAACAAAAGGAGAGCTGTAAGCACCAAGAAAGAGACACTCAACAAAAAGCAAAACCAAACAAGAATCGTTATTTAAAATGCAACACAACAACAGTGGGAGCTCTCCTTCCTCAGTCACTGCTGTTGTTCTTCTATTTCTTTCCATCTTTAGCTATCATCTCAGCATATGCTGCTTGAGAGGACTGCTTTTTTCTTTTTCCTCATGCCTTTCCTTGTCTCCTTCTCTTTCGCCAAAGACTGACTTCCACTTTGGCTTCCAAGCATCTTCCTTGGTGGCTCATCAGGCAGAGGATAGAGGAGGCTGTGCAAGCTGCCTCCATGGGAGAGGAGGAGGACAGGAAGCTCTGCTATCTGTCACACACATGGTTCAGCCGTAGTGACCAAATGAGCAGAGCTGTGAGACTGTTTTCAACATGAAGAACTGAGCCAGCAAAAACGAGGCTCCAATATCTACTAAAAACATGACTAAACATCTCCAGTCATGTAAAAACTATATGGCAAAAGCTGCTGTACATTTTCTGTACAGGAGAGAAAAAAGTAATGATAATCTATTCCACATGGCTCAGAGGCCATTTGCTTTAGTTTACATCGAGCAGGGGAAAAAACTTAAAGAATTCAGGCAAACCAAAACACTTCAAATATTGCATATATTATATATAATTCTATCACATCTAAACATCTCCTTTTCTTTATAAATTCCAGGAAAACTTAGCTAACCTGCTTTTTAAAAAAAAAAATAAGTAAGAACTATCAAAAAACAAAGATTGGTTTGAAAATAGCACAACTGTCTTAAAATACTAGTTAGCCCCACACTTTGCTCCGGAATGGTGAATCAATAACTTCCAAGAATCTCAATGCTACACTTTATACTTTTCTCATGTTAATACTTTACTTACTTTCTTTCCCAGTAGCACAGAATCAAAGAAATGTCCTTTCATTAATAAATCTTTCCATGGTTTTCGATTAATCCAGTGAGAGTATTTACTAAGCAAATTATGATTCCATGTAAAGAGCACAGAACAATACTACACAGTCCACAAGTACTTATCTGGAGAGACACTAGAAAATGTTGTGTGACAAAGGACAACAGGAAGTCTGAGCAAAAACTTCCTATTAATCAATAAAATTTCAATAAAATTGGTCAACAAAACAAATAAAGGGCAAACATGAGCTTCTGCATTTGACCATCAGGTGCTCCTGCCTGGTTTCAGACAATTTTCATCATACAAAAAATTTCCTGTATAAACTACTTGTTTTAGCATAACCCAAATTTACCCAAGAGAGTGTCTGCTTCAAAGGTAAGTCAGCTAAGAAGGGAGGAAGCAAGAGAAAAGAGGTGATCTCTTTTTTGAGGCAAGGAGCACTTCAACAGGAAAAGCAGTGGTAATCACAGTTCACTTGCATTGTAATCTAGTGCTTCACAGATGGCAAAATACTAGAAAGACCAGTGGTACAGTTAATGCAATAAAAAGCCACATGGCAAAGCAAAAAAGAAGAAATACCCTTTTGTTAGTGATTAATAACAGTGTTTGTTTGCTTTGTTTTCTCCCCTACTTAGGAAACGAGTACTGGGTTTATTCAGCCAGTAACTTGGACAGGGGCTATCCAAAGAAACTCACCAGCCTGGGACTGCCCCCTGATGTGCAGCGTGTCGATGCAGCTTTTAACTGGGGCAGAAACAAGAGGACATACATTTTTGCTGGAGACAGATACTGGAAGTAAGATGCATTGAGTGGTGGTGGGATGCTGTTAGCCAAGCTGTCTCTAGGGCCGAATGCATGCTGAGCTTCAGAAGGCAGGGGCCAAACACAGGGGGTCATCCTCTGGGAATATAAAACAAGGGCAGCCAGGACAGTGCTGACAGCAGGGAAGTGCTTCAGTACAGCAGCAGGAAACTAGCACGTATTTCAGAAAACAGCCTCAAAAACAGCAATGGAAAAGGGTATCTGGGAGTGTGTGTCAGGCTGCCCACCACTAACAACTCATCCCTCTGCCCCCATGTTCCAGCACCTGCCCCACATCAGTCCTTGGCTTTTAAGAGGGGCAAGTTGTCCTTACTGTCAGCTCACAAATACTGGAGGAAAACTCTGCAAGGAATGCCTTACAAATGCACTGATCTCCAATCACTTGAATCCAAAGACTGACCAGATTGCCTAAGAAATTCTTTCACTAAGCCATCAGGTTTAGAGGCACTGGATTTAAAGGAAACAGCAGTGTGACTACCAAAGCATGCTGGGGATGATTGTAAATCCTTTCAGCAGCTGATCTGCCATCACTTACACCTTTGCTCTACTAATATAGTTGGCACTGAGGAAATCTGAACAAACCACAGGTGTATCTGTAAGTACTTTGAGAAAAATCTTAGCTTCAATTCATTTTGACAGCCTCTCAATCCTTTTCATGTTTCCAGTGAAACCCAGGTGACCTGCTACCATGCTCTTATCTTCCTAAATTAAGAAAGTATGTTTTAAAATGTCTCAAGGCTATTACTGTGGTAGAAATAAATATCCCACATTACACCTGAAGAGTCTACTAATTGTATAATTGTATTTAATAGAATTTCATTATCATAATTGCCAGAAAATCTGGCACAAAAGACCATCTTAAAAGCAGAGGAGGAACTTTGTGAGTTACCTCTGTGCTATCAAAATGGCATCAGAACAAAGCAGAGGCACTGATTCCTGCAGTCACTATCAGAGGCCTGTTCCAGGAACAGGACTGTACTTCAGGAATGCAGACATTACACAACAGGCTGAAAGTGGACCCATTCATTTACTGACAATTTAGAGGAAAGTTAAACATCAGAAATAACCACCAAAAATCTAAAAGATTCTCCAACCTGTAAGTTCCTTCTGAGACATATGATATCAAAGGAGGTCTCAGTATAATTGAGTCCATTCTATGTGAGCATTAATTTCATGTTATGATTATACTGAATGACTTTCTTTATTATATCCTACTGTGGATTCCTGTAAGCAAATAAAATACCCTTTCACAATTGCCACTTGATCATAACTTTCAACTACTTTAAGGACAGTAATCTTCTCAATTATCTAAAGAAAAAAAATAACTAAAAACCTAAAGAATTACATTCATTCTTTAATGTCGTATTGCGAAGACCATTTAAACATTTACAAGTAGTAGCTCTAATACAGCCATCTGCAACACTTCAGACTCCTACTAAAACCTACAGACTATGAGTTAAAAAGCTGCTGGTCTCCTCTGTACCAGCTATTGTTTTGATTAACTGTTCTACAGGGCCTCCAAGTAATTCATCACTCTAATCACAGACAGTATTTCTATCGAAGTACCTTATCAAGTGCAGTCACTGCAGAATGCATAATTTATTGTTAAGGAAACAAAATAGGATTAAGTGATTTCTATCTGTGTAAAGAAGAAAGCAAGCAGTTGACAAATATTTCAGAAAAAAAAAATGCATCTCTGTCGAACAGACGCTATAAGCCTTAAGTATGTGGCTGTTACATTTTATACAAGGACTCTGTCAATGGAATCAAAGTAGTTACATACCATAGTCCTTCCTGTGCCATTATCACACTTACTTTAAATGGATTTTTGGAAGCCTTCTCTCTCCTTCATTCCAGCCACAAGCTATTTTAGTGTTATTATAACAAGACTGTTAAGCATAGCAAAGTTTTGTGAGGGAGGGGAAAAGGAGCTGGCTCAGATTCCACAGCTGAAGTTTTAAATCTACCCAGCAAGGTACTAGATTTTCTTTAAATAGCCCAGAAAAAAATTGTAAGGAATTTAAATGAATCATTTAAATTGCTTTTGACCAACCTACTGCTAGTTAGTACTGGTGTAACTTTGGATATAATCCAAGTAGCTCCATAGAGCAATGAGGGAAAGGCAACCTGAGATACCTATGGACATGGACAAATAGAAATTGCGAACATAAATGCTTTTCTCCCTCCAGTACTAATCAAAGACAACCTCTCTGAAGTCTCCTGCACCTGAAGAGGTGCTTGAGCACCTGAAGAGTCATTGGTTCAAACTATATCCCATGTTGCTACTGCTCAGTACGCCTCCACTCCTGCTCAGCACCAACTCCCATCCAAATTACACTTCTGGAAAGAGTTTTCCTTACAAATTGTCTTTTCAATTCAGCAATAATTGCATCTTCAAAGGAAAGATGTAAAATATCACAGGATTTAAAAGGAATCAGGAATAAGTATAATGAAATAGAAACCATGTTACAATCTCAGTTATTATATTTGTTTGTTTTATATAGTCACATTTGCTGAGGACTCCCTGAAAAATTATATTACAATTTAACATTAAATGCAGATTTGTGATGTAGAGATATAATTTCCTTCAGGTACAATGAAGAAAAGAAGAAAATGGAGCTTGCCTCCCCTAAATTCATTGCTGACTCTTGGAATGGTGTTCCAGATAACCTCGATGCTGTCCTGGGCCTTGGGGACAGTGGTAAGCTGTAATTCTCATTTAAGTCACTAACAAGCTCTTTTACTTGTTTGCTGCAAAACTTGTTGGAGACTAATTTCTCGTGGTCCATGAGTAGGAGCCAAATGGAGCCACCCAATGCCTGATGCACAGGCATTAGGATGTCCTAACCCCAGGATGTATGACCGAGCCAGTCCTTGTGGCTTGGACATTTCCCAGCTCCTTGATCCTCCCCAGGTTCCTCCACAGCAGCACAGTCCCAGCACCATTTCAGCACCATCCTGCTCTAGCACAACCAGAACTCAAGTACAATAATCTCCCTGATCACAGGCATGAATGGGTTTTATGTTGCAATTTTTCTTAACTTCCTATCAACTCCAGCTGAGATCCTGGCCCATGGTTCTAACAGGCCTTAAATTTTGCACAGATATGCACCGAAGTCTGAGAGCAACACTGGTGTCGCATGAGTTTTGACTCAGTCACATTTTCAACATCTATATTGCCAGCAAACATTTCATCCCAAAAAATTCTGGCTCACAAAATAGTAACCTTATTGAGGCTCCATTTAACAAGAGCTCTCTTCTACAGGATGGGAATTTTAATGTAGTTTTAAAATATATCGTTTTAATAGTACAAATACACGTGACTATTTTGGGAAATAAGTCATCCAGTTTATTAAGCTTCATGAAATCACAAAGACAAAAAATCTTTGATCAAGAATTATGTGTTCCATAATCTGAGCATGCTTTTTAAATTTATTTTAACAGGATATACCTACTTTTTCAAAGATCAGTACTATCTACAAATGGAAGACAAGAGTTTGAAGATTGTTAAAATTGGCAAGATAAGTTCTGACTGGTTGGGTTGCTGAACCATATGAGATATTAATAACCAAATATTTACTTTTTTGTTATATGCCTTATCTGTAATTAGAAATAGATCTGAATGCTAATTACTGGACCAGTCTGGTACTGGCACCAAAACACTAAGTACCAGTACTATACACATCAGATAATTTAAGAGTGTTTGCCGCCTCATACAAAAGATGTTTACGTATATATTCTGGTACAATTTTCCCGTTGTCATGCTAGTCAGAGTAGTGCTATGAACAGAACAGCCATCATTCTTTATTCCCTTGGTGCTTAAACAAAGCATTGGAACCTTTGGAGACTGGATCATGCCCCTCTGTTATTCACCTACCAGATAGGCTCAAATGAGATGTACCAGCAGTGCACTTTGATTTTTTTTTTTTTAAATACAACTCTGTTATAAATGGATGGTTTGTCTTGATGTTTTTCACCCTCTTATGAGTTTGATCATTACTTCCATTTATTTACATATTAATACAGAAAGACTGTCAAAGGCACAGGTTGCCTCAGGATCTGCTTTGTGTTGATGCATGATAGAATCATGGCAAAAAACTGTGTTAAAGTATTGTTTTAAAGTACTTTTTATTTTAATACCTTAGTTAAATTTAGCAATTTGCTTCATGCACTTTGTTACTACTATATAACTTGTTTATATGGATGGAAACGACTCAGATTTTTGAAGACAATGCATTATACATAAAAGTCAAGTATTGTTTAACGTGGGGGTTTTTTCTGTTCTTTATAATATTGGGGGTTTGTTCAATTAGGCTTTTTGCTTATGCATTGGGCAAAATGTTCTTTTCACAGTCTGACAGAATGTTTCTCATTAAAAAATAAACCAGAAAAAATGTCCCACACATGAAGTGCCAACAATACCAATAAAATCAAATTACACTGTCAACACTACTCATGGCCAGGCTTCCTTGTATCACTTGAAATTATAAATTCAGTAGCATGTTTCAGTGCAGTACCTGTCAAAGGAAAAAAATATTACCCCAGTATATAAGTGCATAGGGGGTTTATTTAGAAACCTAGGTTATTTTCTCTGTTGGTTCTGAGGTGCAACTGCAGCAATTTAATTAAAGAGATAATACGGCCCCATGTCTGTGCAAAGCACACTACTCTCCCTGAACAGTTTACACTCCTGTCTGTCATTCACACCCTTTATCACAGGTTGCCTCACCACAGCCCAGGCAGGAAGAGAGGATGTAAGTATCCTATGAGGATGTAAGCTTGAGAAACAGAGATGCAAACCCTTATCCTGCCCATAAGATCAAACACCATCTGGCCAAAGCTCTTATCCAGCTCCATGCACATGAAACACTTCAAAATCCTCTATGGATTGCATCAGGCAAGGGGTCAACACAGGTTCTTTTAAAAACATCTCTCACTTTGAGTCCATGATTGACAGAACTGACCAGTAACTAATACCTGAGCCCATGATCCATTGGTTTCTTTCATGTCCTCTACAACTTCATGTTTGTTTACACTCAGTGCCTCCCTGTTCTAAGCAGAGGTTTTTTTACTGTGATATTCTGAAAATATTCTTCTTCTAAAATGGTGGTTTGCCAAATCATCATTCAATTGCAACCATCCAGATATAACTCCACTTTAGGAAGCTGTCGATTACTACAGACAATCCTCACCTAGATGGGCCAGCACTATTTTTATTTATGCCAAAAGAAAAGATGCCTTATCTCCTCCTCGGAATACTCGTTCTCTTTAGAAATCATTAATCGCCCTCACAATTAGTCTTGCACCAGAGCCAGCAAAATAAAGCACAAAACAAAGTAGCTGTAATTGCAAAATGTTAGTGCTGCAGTTTTTACAAACACCTGGCAACCTTCCCACCATAGCAGGATCTATTTCAGGGATGTATGATCTGTCCGGATCATAAACATCTTCCTGCACTAGTGCTGAAAATATTCTCTAGCTTTAATGACTGCCAGGCATTCATTTTGAGGGCTGCAATAATTTAAGCTCTGTTTTAAGAATCCCCAATAACCATCCCCTGAAGAATTTTATGTTCTTATGTCAATACTGCCCCAATATGCCTACTCTAACATCTGTATTTAATATGGAAGGGGTTTGAAACATAGATATGGTAGAACATTTGCAATGGGCCTTCCAGCTCTGAACTTGCTAAATCACATTTCTACTGATTACTGAAATAGTTTCCTTTTCCTCTACAACTTACGCATGTTTTGCAACATTGGCAAATCTACCATCTTACGTTCTGTAGTAATAACACCACAATCCTACAAAACTCTGCACATCTGGTGGGTTTAAGGAGTTCTGCTCAGCTTCTCCTTTTGTTCTTGCCTATGTAAACCCATTCTCCAATGACTAAATCACTGGCAGAAAACCAGAAATAAATTTTCTATGCTTAAACCGATGCTCACTTCTTTCAGTTCAGTTTCAGACTGGCGACTTTAAGATTAACACAGGTCATTTATAAACACATCTGTTTCTGTTCATCAACTGTAACATTTGCCAGGTTATCACTTACGTATGTCAGACAAGCTGGAGGAGCACACTGACCTTCTCATTAGCCTTTCACATCTGACCTGGGAAACACTAAATTACAAAATGTGTCCTGAAAATGTCTTTGGGTCTAATTCCACTTACTGAGAGCCACTTCTAAAACCTCCCTCTTCTTTCCTGTTTGTAATGAGTTAACCATGAGATGGAAAGTCCTGCAGCTCAGCCTATACCTGGCCATGTCCCATGCAAATCTGTCCCACTCACTTGCTACCCTGTTTAGATCTGTCCCAAGACTATGGACTTTCTTGATGATCCCTAGACCCCTGGCTGAACTGGATTACCCTTTCCAGGCCTCTCTTTTCGCCTCTTTTGGGCACTTTGAGACTGTGCCCCTCTCAAGAAGGACACTGCCCTTGCCTTTCCTGCCCGCAATACATTTCTCCCAAGACATTTTCAGAACAGAACCAAAAGTTTTTACCTACCTTCTTTAAAGAGGAAGACACAAAGGGGAAAAGCGTAAGTGCTTATCTCAAAGCTGCACAAATCAAACCTTTATCGAACTTGTTTTACTTCTTGAATTTTATTAAACTGAAGTCTGGTTCACGTAGGACTTTTTGGTGTCAGAATAGGGTTGCACACATGCTGCACTGGAGCTTGTTGCAACAAGGAGAGAGTTCAGACACTCTTGCTCCTCGAGTTGAAGGAAATAATCTACCAGTTATGAGCAGGATGGGCTGCAGGCCCCCAGCAGGGCAGCTCCAGTCCAGTAGGGCAAAGGGCAGTGGTTTAGCAAATGCTCCATCACAATACATTAAAAGCAGCCAAGGCTATAATGAAATGCCACAGCTTAACTACTCAATAGACAGAGCAGCCTGAACTGTGAATCATGCTCAACAGTTTGTGTCTCACTAACACTTTGTATTTGCTACAAATGCATTTTCTTCCTGCTACTTTGTCTTGATTTTACAAAGTAGCAGTTACTCATAAACTTATGCAATTGACTGTAACTGTGCTGTTCTTAAAATCAGGAAGAAGTAGGTCCTTTGGGTCCATTTTGGACAAATTATTTCTATTTAAAAACTTGGACATGCATGTTTTTAGCAGCAAAGACTAAGTGAATGAACATACTTCAGCTTTTGGGAGAGCTGAAGTCAGCAAACAAGCAGGCATTGGCCTCTGCAGAATCACAGAGATCCGATATGTGCAAGGGGAAACACTTGTTACAGACCAGTTGTGTAAAACACTCAAGTATTAAGGTATTTCCAGGTAGGGAACTGTAGTAAGAACAAAAACAAAATCAGAAAAAACCCTCAAAACAACAACAAAGCCAACAACTGCATCTTCAGATCAAGACTCCTTGCCTTTTCAGAGAATATCCTTCATCAGATGTGTTATTTCTGGTGGTTTTTTGGGAAAACAAATTCCCAGTCTGGACCAAGTGGGGGATGGATTAAGCAAACCAATAGTCTCTTCTAGTCTTGAACTGCCTTAGGCCATGAAATTATTTTATATAATTTAAGAAGTACATATAATGGCTTTTTCTAAATTACATGTTAAATATATGCCTGCATGTCTACATGCATATACACACACAAATATAGCTCATGCCTATATTAGAATATCTCATTTAATACAGATGTCAGAATAGAATATTTGGGTTTGAAGGGACCTATGACAATCATCTAGTCCAACTGTCTGAAGACTAATTGACCCAAACCTGCTTAGCACATAACACCAGTTGTTTCCTCCATAAACGATGTCACAGTCTGAGCAAAGAACAACATGGATAAAACACAAGTGTTCAAGCCTGCAATGGTGTTCTTCCCTGGTAGCACTTCTGGAGATAACAGCCAAGAAATCCAAGATGATCAGCAGTTCATTTGTTTTATTGCTCAAACACTTTCTCCATAGCTGCAATAGCTGCATGAGGCCACACCAGCACTTGCAGGTTGGTCAGCCTAACCAACACTGGGAAGGCTGTATCCACACTGCCTGCTTATATCCTTGCTGGATCATTCTTTCACCTCCTTTTGCAAATCCCTAAACTCCCAGGATGCTTCTAAAGTTCAGCTTCAGCCAGATTCACCATACTCATGCTCACAATCCTCCAGACAACCAGCGAGCCAGCCTGGAAGAGGGACACAAGAATAAAAGGCCTCATGACACTACAGGTCTGCATTTCCCTTGCAAACCCTGCCACAGATGCTCTGCACAATGAGCCAGGGGGTGACAAAACAGAATCTGTTGAAATTTCAGCTGTCTTTTACTGCCCAGTCCTTTCTTCTGGGACGTCTCAGAATTACTCCCAAATGACTGACTGACTTACTTTGCTGTTAAGAATTTGTTAGCATTGCCAAAATAAACTAAAATTGTAAGAGGATAATTGTTTTAATTTAGATTAGCCTGGAGTTTGGCAATCTGTCTCTGGAATTCTGTGGAGGTGGTCTCCACTTTCTAAAAGACAGGAATTCACAATATTAAGCTATCCAAGTGGGCTTATTTTCCACATCTCTTACCACTGCTTCAACCTTGGGCTGCTTCACAGCTTTATTCTGCCTTGCCTGTGCCTATTACAGCACAATACTGCTGCCAAAAGGGCTGAAGCTTGAAAGCAGCTTCACACTCTGCAGTTGGGTGCCAGGCAATGATGCAGACCCAGCACCTCCACTGTGCAAAGTTTCTAATCACCTTAAGCCAAGGAACTGGGAAATTCAACCATCCAGGGTCACATCATACAGTTACTTCAGCCATGGAGACATTTCTACTCTGGTTGCACCTAAACAATTCTGGCCACGGCCTCTCTCCACTGCTATCCTTTTCAACTCCCTGAATCTGACTTAGTGGAACCCCCACACAGCAGGGTTCACTGCCTCAGGACAGCAGCAGAGGAGTGAATAGGGCAAACCAAGTAGAAGCACTTTACCAGAGGCAACTCCTGCATGCTAAAGGAAGACAAGGGCTCTGCTTTCTCTCCATGGTCAATGAATTGACAGTTGAACCCAGGTCTCAGAAAAAAGAAAGTGATTTCTCACTAGCAGAAGACAGGACAAGGCTCATTAAATTCTAGCTGTTTCATGCTGTTGTTTTCTATTAAGAAAATGTACTTTTCAAGGCCACTAACAATCCTATTCCTCAGCAGCTCAAAAGAATGAAGTAGGAAGACCTACAGTGAAAATCCTTTTTCTGTTGTTTCCCATATTGTCAAAGGGGCTTCTAAAATCCTCATTTGTGGGACTTTCATCCATTCTTACATTTAGATGCCTTCCTGTGTAGCACTGCACAGCACTGTCTGAGTCCTCAAGCTCTTGCCTGGTATCACCAGTTATGTGTGTAGAATTATGGCTTGATGTTATGTTCAAATAGGTAAATTCCAGTTCCTCTCACTTCCATGCAGTATTCTTCAAACTGTGAATATCTTGAAGCTAAAAGGGAATAAGTATCCAACCCAAAAGGTAGGGCACCTGCCTACACAGATCTTCAGCTTTTAGCTTTTGCTTTGGCTTTTGCTTCAGGCAAGTCCTTTGAGAAAATGCATAATATATCAAAGCACTCATGGCCTTTACAGATTTTGTCTTGGTTTCACTCCACTTTTATCACCTCTTCTCTCGTTTGTTCTTTCAGTTTTATTTTTTACATAAACAACTAGACACTTGGATCAAAACAAAAGAAATCAGCAGAGGAGTTAGTCATCACCTAAAAAGGTCAGGTCATCACCTTAAAGGGTCAGGTCAAAACTACTCCAGGAAACAAAAACTTTTCCCCTTCAAATATTTTTCTATAGACACTCTTCATTTTTGCATGCAAATTCTGTACTATGGACAGAAAAATCGAGAAATATCAGACACCAGAAGTTTCAAACAGATCCTGTACTTAATTTATTGTGGTTTTCTTAGTGAAACCATGAGCTTAAATAGAGCTTTTCCATTTAAATCACAGCGTCTCCTTGGCAGTTACACATCTGCTACACAGACTTTTCATTTCTACTTTTGATTTCACGTTCAGAAAAAGCTTAAAAATACAAATGTCCCAGCACACTTTACACAAGGGTGACCAAATCACTGGAGACACTGTGTTACAGACAGTGCTCAATAAAAAAATACTTGCACCCTCTAAGTAAGTTCAGAGAACTTATTTGCACTAATTGACAGAATGGATGACTCCAGTGTGGATTCAGTCAGAGGAAAATCCCATAACTAAATTCACAAATGTGAGAAGTACCTGAAAACACAGGAAAGAATACTGCTAAAATGGAAAGCTGTGTGGATGCTGAAACCTCACAGGGCCTCTGGGTGTGAAAAATTAAAGTATTTTTTTAAATTATTCTAGTCCATGAAAAGTTTTGCTCCATAAATTCTAGCTATGCAAAACTCAGTGTGGTCTCTGAAAATTAAAACTAATATCACATAAATATTGCTAACATATACTCGGTTTCTACAGCACACTGGCAGCTTTAAGTATTCCTAAAAAATTTGTATCTATTCAAAGGTACACACTTGTAGTGAAGTCCTGAATTTATGGGGAATTTGTCTTTTATGAAGTTGAAGTGGTCTAATGTCAAGGGAACACATCCTTTCTTGGATTTTTTAACTTTACAGGTAAACACCAAGCTCAATTCATCTTCTTCATCTCTCTTGGGAATATTTCATTCCTCCTCATTAGTATTTTAATCACTCCTGGCAAATGCTATGCTATATGGAACCTCAAGGGCTTAAGAACACATGTTACAACATCCATTTAGTCGTTCATTTTTGAAATTAACTTGAGCTTTCTTCATGTGTTGAACTGGCCTTGGCTTCTCTACTGACAAAATTAAAGATAATGATTGGAACTTTGTCTGCAACTGTACCATGAATCCTAACTACATCTTTTACTATGTAATTGCCAAGATCTCTCAAAGCCATAAAAGAATCAAACCCCCAGTTCCAAATGCCTTCTTCAGCACACCACAGCCCCATAGGAGAACCTACCTTCCCACATTTCCCAAACAAAATTTTATGAGAAAATAGGTCCTCTTGGGTTTCACACTCTTTGTGGGAATACATTTGAGTTTTTCAAAAGTGAAAAATCACACAAAATGGACCAATGGGAAATGCACTGTTGGTTTCGGATATATCTGGAATGTCATGATTAGCAAATTATTCAGAATTTCTATTCCATTTTCTTGGAGAGAGATACAATAAAATTAACTGCAACAGAGAAAGCTCCTTGAAACAAAAACCACTGTTTGAATACCTGTATCTCCATATAAGACTTATAGTCTCCATATAAGAATTTTGCCAAAGCTAAAATTCTTAGGAATGATATTTAAATAATGGAGTATAATCTGAATAACTGTGACCTGAGCTGAGCTACTGTAGACACCACACGGCACACTGTGAAAAGGCAAAAGGACTCTCTGCAAAAATTATGGTGGAAATAATACAACCAAAGTTCGGGAGCCTTACTTTCTCCTAAGTTTGGAATTAGGCTCACCAGCCCTACATACAATCCCAAAGTAGGCTAATTCAGAAGAACATTTATGAAATGTGGATGTAAACTAGAACCATTCCTGGAGTTCACGGGGATAAAAGCCTCTGCAGAGCCAAGTGTCTTTACAATACCTGACGGCTTTAAAGCAAACCGAGGGAGAGTTATTGCAGTTGACACAGCACTGCTTCCAGTTGGATTTTCCTTCCAGAGTCAGCAGACAGGCTGTCACAGACCAGCACTGGGAAAGGGGGGTGTGTTGGAGCTCCGCGCTGCCCGGGCTCAGAGCGGCCCCTGCGGGCAGCGCGCCCGCTCCGCACCGGGACAGGGCTGCCCCGGGCCCAAAGGCACCGCTGCTCCCTCCCGCACGGCCCCGCAACTGCCCCTGCACCACAGGCAGCGCTGAAAGCGGCTGCTTCCCTCCGAGTCCTCGGTGCACTGTGAGAGACTGCCAAGCAGGAGGCATGAAGGGTTTTGTTCTCTTTATGGCCGTAATTTTGGGGTAGTACCAAGCTATTTAAAAAGATAAAGGGTGTTTAAACATCAAAAGAAAAGCATATTTTGTTGGGAATAAGTGTGAAAATTCTTTTACAGAAGCATTTCTGTACTGTTGTATCATGTCCCACACCTCTCATACACACTCTGCCATATATACACTCGGTATTCCTTTAGGGGAAGCTTTTTCCCTGAGTCTGTCTCTCCCTCCTCATGACCCTCAGGCTCTGCAGTTTAGTCACCATCCCTTCAAGCCAAAGGAGGAAAGTCATCCAAAGCCGCACAGCCTTCAGCCAGGACAGGGCAGGAAACGACTGAGCCAGGTTCAAGGAATTTCCTCATTGTAGGAGGTAAGACCCCCACAGCAACTCCTGCCAGTCTGAAGAGCAAATATTGTCTTTACAGCAGCACAATGTGCTGCCAGTAGACCTCTGGCCATGTCTCAGCACTATCTCAGCCACGCACTACGGATATTCCAATCTATTATCTTTTTTTTTTTCCAGACTTGTTAAAGTCTTTGTTCTTTAAACTGATACCACCTGAACGTAATTTTAATAGGTCACCTTAGCGCAGTTATCTGGTATAATTCAACACCTGAAATGGTTTATTCAACTCTAAAATTTTCTTTTAAAAGTGATTTTTTTGAGCTCTTTGCATGTGACTAGTACATCAACTTCCCTGCTCAGAGAATGGGAAATTAGGCAGGCCTTGCCTCTACAGATAAAAGGCATGGCACACCTATGGTGTCACAGTGAAAACAGAGCCTGAAATATCTTGGTGTGCTTGAGAACACAGGAGATGAGCGAGAAACCTTGCTAATTAGGAGTGATGACTGCTGCACACTGACACCCCTAACACACAACTTTGGGAGAGTGAGCAAGGAGGACGGGCAGTCTCACATTAACAGTGCAAATACAAAGCTACCAGCCAGTAACTCCACAGGATTAACCCAAATGTGACAATCGCCACAGCAAAAGAGCAGGGGAAGTGGTAAATGAGTAGGTAAGTACCCACATGGTTCTTCTTCACAGAGATTATGGCTCTGTTTCACCCTTGGGAAGCCAGCACTGGCCTCACCTCTCCTGTGCCATCCCACCTGAACATCACTCAGCACTCACTGTTGGAGGGGCAGCAACACAAAACTGCACTCTGAGTCCAAAAATTATTCCTCTTGACCAGACAGCTGTTACAGCTGCTACTGCTCTTAGGCAGATACCAAAACTTCAGGCATCATGGAAATATTAATGACGTATTGACAGTACAAAATAAATATGCAAGCAGCTCAAAACTCTGAGATGAACTACCTTGTCATTAGAGAGGCAAAGCAGAGGTCTTCCTTCTGCTATTATTTACAGGGGGGAAGGGGAGAGATCACCAGAAGAGGAATAATCATAAGCAAGGTAACAGATAAATTATTACTAAAGACAGAACTACTGAATTCCATTCCAGCAGCTGGGCATGTTTCACACAACTATGGAGAGTTATCAGGATACAAAATCAATTCAAAACATAGACCATGCTCCTGGCAGGCTCTTCACTGCAGCAGATGTCTGTCAATAAACAGAAATTTAACTGTACCTCGATGGCAGTTCGTTATCTGGAGCTGAAGAATCCTACTAAATACTTCACATTTATACAGATTAATCTATTCTCACTTACTGTCTAATATCCATCACAATCTAATCTATGTTGGCAAGACCTCTCCATTTCCCTGATGGGATGGGTGTGTACCATTAACATGAACAGGTTTTATCTGTATCACAGTACTGACAGCTATTCATAAACACACTTTCAGTTTATCAAACCACAAGATAGTAGTAGTAGTAGTACCAGTACTAGTAGTAAAAAACATTGACCTGGAGATAAACACAACTGCATAGTACTGTGAATAAAGAAGGAATGTTCTTTTCTTCCTATTTGAAAGACACTTTAAATTAGCTCATCATGAATGCTGAGTTTGGGGAAGAGAGGGTTAAAGTGAAGGTCCCTCCTCCCCCCTCAGAGTGTTTTAGAATAGCAGATACTCTTCTCAACATAAACGTGGTACATAAAATTCTAATTGTGCATGTGCTCAGTAGTGCTTTTGTAGCTTTTACTTTTGAAGGAGCATTGCAATAATTTAGCCTCTTCTCCTTAAATGTCCCCTCAAATTTCAACCACTGATTACTACATTGATCCCAGTCACTTTTACCCTTGATTTAAGGGCTATAAACAACGGAAAATTTACCACATTCAATGACTGTCTTCTTAAGTAGTTCAGTTTCCACAATGCCATGAATGACAGCTTATTTTTCATCCAACATGAAGGATATGAGGAAACCACAGGACATGACTGGGTTCCAAATCATGCTGTTTACGAACTATGTGCAAACATACAAACCCTGGTATCTGAGTGTCTCTCCAAAGCCCTGTAGGAGACCTCCAGAGCCCAGGAATTGCGCTGTTTATACATAGGCACAAGAATTTCATATCCAGTATAGAATATGCTTTCAACAAATTTGCCCATAATACTCTTTAGTCTTCAAGATTATTGACTGCAGATGTGTTTTTGAAAACATGCTTCAGGTTAGTTCATTGATGGAAACTTTGTTTTATAAAATTCACTAACTCAGGCTAACCCTGGGGCCCTAAGCAGAAGCTAGAACTACTTGGTCTTCCTAGAAGCAAAGTATTTAAGAAGGTTAAATTCCCATTTTCAGAAGTTAAATTAGAATAAATGAAGTAACACAGCTATTAATTTTATTTTTTTTTTTTAAGTGTATCCATGATATTACTGTGTCCATCTTTTCAGGACACATTTGTGGTCTGGACTTGTTAAGTTTCAGTAAGACTCAGAGCCAATGAAATGGCTCCTCATTAAAGGAAAAAGCTCTTGTTTTCATCAACTTGCAGTGTTGCATGTGATCCGCAGATAGTGGAATGAAGAACTTTAAAACAGACGGACTGTCAATTATTCCATAGTAACACATGTTCACTTTACCAGTTACATCATTTGCCCACAGCAAAAACTACTTCTAACCTGTCCAAGGCTTCTGACACAAAGCAATGCAATAAATGAGAAATAATACACCTTACATACAAGTTGATTTATACTTCCTTTTTCTTAGAATTATTTGTGAAGGCAGCAGCATTTTCTTTCCAAAGTTTCTATACCACATTTACTCTAAAAAACAACAAAAGCCGTTTTCATTAAGTGCTTTATAGCCAAGCAACAGAGACAGACAAGGAATTTCCTGAAGAGTTAAGCAAAAATACAAATACAGCCTATTGGCACAGGTTTCCTCAGTCTAAATATTTTCAATCAAAGCAGCACTGTATGCAATTAAAAATAAAATCAGAATAAATCTAAATATTTTAATGTCAGGCAACTTCCATTCTAAATTTAAAAAAAAAATATTTTAAAATTATATGTTCTTAAAAGTCAACTGAATGGTAACAGGAAACCATGAAGAAAAAGTCACTGGAATTCAGACAATGGGATTATTATTCTCAGGATACACATTTTTTGTAATTAAAACTCTTCTATCTCTTTATCAAGAGGTTGTTAAAGAGTTTTAAGTAGCAATAACAACACTTTCTACATCAAGATACGCTATAAACATGAACTAATTGACCCATGGGACACTTCTGTAAGCTGAGGAGTTTGTTGTGGAGCTGGGGAGTCAGCTGGCACAGGAAGAGGCACCAGATCCAGAACGTCACCTTCTGTGAAGAACTGCAGAGCAACCACAGGCATCTGCTAATCTCTCCCCCTTGGAAGATTTGTATGGGCAACAACAGGCAGGGCAGAGTAGAAGAAAGCATGACTGTACTCATAATTATGGACCTTCTTCATTTTGGTGTAATTATGGGCTGCTAGTGGTACACTCCTAGTGCCAGCCCAAAAGCCAGCAGCACCAAAGAATCTCACTGGGGTCCTGACTGCCCTTGTAGGAGGTGTAGGAATAACGGAATACAGCCTCCCTTTCAGAAAGACAAGATCAGAGTACTCAGTATACAGCATTATTGATAGAAATTACAGTTATTTATTGGACTTCAGTCCAGAAAACATGGTAAGAATGTCTGCACCTGTGGCAGTATGTTCTACCCTATTACAAAAGGCATTCCCAAATGGATAAGTCAATCAACCCAGCGTGCAACTGTTCAGCCCAAAACAGCAATTAGCTTTTTCTGGATTTCAGTAAGACTTCAGCACTTGCTGTACCAAGGCTCTGCCCAGTGGCATTTGATTAGACCACCATGTCAGAGGACATCACTAATCCTTTACATTGCTTTAATGAAGCACAACAAGCTCCATGTACAACTGTGCATGCTAAAATCCCTGGCCTTTTATCTCAAAGTTCCTTAAGCACGTTTATTCTCTCCTCAGGTACTTTTAAACTCAGCCACAAACTTTGTGCTCAACCATGCTATGACAAAGTCTGTTTGTTTGAAGCTATCTAAGGATATTCAAGAGGCCTTGACATCCAATTCAGCTTACTCATGCAAAGACAGAACATTTACTTTGGGACAGAGAACAGGAAGATAAAATCTCAAAAAACCCAAAGGATTCTGCAATGTTTCCATTCTTCCACCATTAAACTACTTTCTTCCATGACATTATCTCCATGGGAGATGTTCCCTAGGTCTGTGTTAAAGCAAGCAAGTTTGCTTTCATGGGTAAGCATTGTAATTGCCAGTTTCAGTCACAGAGCAGTACACCTAACCCAGCTCGAGAACCAACCCAACCTCACCAAATAAACTGTAAGCAGATTTAAGAACGCTGCAACTCCAGTCTTCTTCTAGTCCATGCAAAGCTAAACAATCACCACATCACTTAATGTAATTCGGGTAGCACTACTGTTATTGTACAAGTCCCTTACAGTGATCCTCTTGAGAATAAAGGAGAAGAGAAAGACAGATAACAGTTCTCTTGCCTGAAAAACTACACAAAAGCTCTCCAGTGATATGTGGAAAAGAGCAGTACAAAAGCATAAGCAGAATATAAAACTGGAGACTCTGCCTTTCATTCTGAAAATAGCCAAGTGATATTTCTGCACAGCATGGAGTCACAAACTGGTCCTGTTACAATCTACCCTTTTCACTTGCTTCCTGCTTGGTTCCTAAAGTGGCCCCTAAGAGATGCAAAGGAAACTTGCTGAAATGACTACTCAGAAAATCAGTTATATCTGCAGACATTTGTAAAAACAGTTACAGATACCTCTTCAAACTTTCAAGACTTTCAGCCTGATATCTTGGGAAATGAAAAGTGGTGACTGGGAGAGTTGGTAGAGTTACTGAGGAAGACTTCAGACGAGGACAGCGCTGATCTGGCATTTAGGTAAGGAAGTCCTTTGACACAAGAGACAGCAGCTCTGAAACACAACTGCCAGCAAAGCATTAACACTCCAGCAGCCAACTTTAATGCATTAATGGTTACACTAACCTCTGCCAACCCCTGAGCAGCCTTTTAAGTGATACCTCAGGGTAAAGTAAGTGGATAAAAATGCTATCAAAGAAGATATGAATAGAAAGCATTCTTATGGAAAAACATAAATGCTTTCTACTAAGGAGTGATAAGAGCTCAGAAATAAATCCTGTGCCATACCACCTCTGTTGAGAGTGAAGCTATAAAATCTGGGGTAAGGCATAAAACAACGAAGAGGCAAAATGAGGTTATTAGCACCCTTTCACGGGTTTTGGCTTCCTCCCTTCTCTCTTATTTTCAAAACTTGAACGTACATAAAAACATTGTGAAAATCAGTTCTCTGAGGCATTCTTGCCCTATGGCCACAACTGGCAACCCAACAAGCACAGAGAGAGGTTTCAGAGATTTTATTCTGCATCTCATGGCCTAAACTGTGTTTAAGTTTGCTTGTAGGATTTACTACTGCAGTGGAACAGTTTTTAAAGAAAAGGCAAACACTGCTATTTACATAGAAAACACATCTCTCTGCCTACTGAGGCACAAACTCTTAAGAAAAGTGTTTATTGAAATTTAAGTATAATAAAAGCAGTGGTTCAGTAGATTTCAGATATTCATGGCAGTACATTTTGTTTCAGAGATTCTTGGTTTTGCTTTATCATTCCTGACATTTCATATAGCACGTTATAAGCTTTTGCAAGGGAACAGCACTTTTACCAGAGCAGCAAATTGCATGGGTGGAAGAGGTTGATGCTAAACATTATTAAAAGAACTTCCTTTCCAAAACAAGAAATGAATGCAAAAGCATAAGATCATGTGGGAGCACAAATTCTTTAGAAAAACATCAGAAATAAATAAGGGATATTCTGGGTTTTAATAAGAAAGTCACCTGTGCATCTGCCTGTTAACTCTGCTTACTATACATGTCTTCAATGGTCAGATGAAACACTGCACTGTGATTTAACAAGATAGTACATGTAGTTTAGAAAACTTCCCAGATTTCTGTCATTTATATGTCAAAAGACTCCAGCTGACATGGCTACAGAACAATTTTCCAAGACCACTTCCAAGGAGTTCTAAGGCTCCATAGTAAAATCAAAATCAGATTTTATTTAAAATACAGACATTAATATTCACTTTTGTAACAACACTGAGATTACCACTACTTCTAAATTCTGATAATGGCAGTCTCTGGAAATGATTTGTTGCTCTGCCCCTCCAGCCCATTTGGTGACTGCTTTGATATATAAATTGTTTGCAGAACTATACATACTGAAATTCTTCAGAGAAAAAGCCATCCTTCTTGTTTAAGTTCATAACTGTCAGAGGCATCTCCCAAATATGAATACATTTTCAATTTGATTTACATTGGGGTAAATCTCCACAAGATCTTTTTTAGTTTGTGGTTGTGGAGATTTTTCTATTTCTTTTTCTGTTGGTATCTCTCCACCTATTGTCACTTTTAAGTTTCCACAATAGTGGTGCACTGTGTTTATTTCTAAGTTCTTTCATGGGCCATATGAACCATTTTAATGGCACACATCCTTTTGAATTACTGTCCTCTGTTAAATTAACCCATTTTATGTTCACTTTCTGCCAAAATGCCTAGGGTATACAAACCTTCTTCACTCTACATGTTTTGTTTGCAGACAGCAATGAAGCTGGCAGTTTCCTTAAAATTTCAAGTTAATAAATCTCTGAGTAATTAACTGACAAAATGTCTACACTATACCATTGGACTACCAAGGCAAGGACTGGCACTGCACAATTTAGCCTTCCAAAAATCCCAGATCCTTAGTCTTGGAAAGTCTTATGTTTACCTAATGCCTCTTGATAAAGCAGCCTGATCCTCTTCCTGCTGAAATCAGTGATGGACTTGCCAGTGACCTCAATAAGAACAAGGTTCCAACACCACTACCCCAAGGCTTTATTATTTCCAATTGTCTCGGTACACATCACAGGCTTTAAGAAATGTGTCTCCACCTCAAAAGTAAATCCTTTGGGTGTGCAGCAGTAGATAAAGCCACTTTGCACTGAGATAGCACTTTCTGTTTCAATACATTTTACAACTGATTATGCCTTTCAATCCCTCCAGTAAGATAACCACTTCATACTACAGACTGGAAAACCAGCACAGAGTTGCTGTTGTTTGCCCAGTGAAGCGTGGGTGAAATTCCAACACCCAGCCCCTTCGGGTCCATGCCCCTCTGCTCCTGGGAAGGAAGCTCACAAGTCTCTGTAACTAATCACCATTTCTCTTTATGAGAACTGAGACACAGCTCCATAATCCTTTGTTAACATCCACATCTGTGATCTGATTCCACAGAAGAAAAAGAGGTTATTTTACTGTTCAAGGGCCCAATCTCAGTTTGTTGAACCTGCCTCACATATCAGTGTCCAAAAGCTTCTCCAAGCCAGCTGGGTAGAGCTTAGGCAGTGTTTCTAATCCCACAACACATTTCCAGACTCAAACCTTCTTTGAAATATGGAATGAAAAGCTTGGGCAAAGCACCTGCAATCAGCATCTGAAATGTCCCTGTTACACGCACACACTTCCTCAGAGCTTCCCCTGCCTTTTGGCTGGCCACAGACTTTGGCTACAGTCAGCAGAAAAAGCAGAATGTTTATTCTTCAGGCACAACTAGCAGCACATCTCTGAAAACTGCCAAGTTATAGCAAGCCTGTTTCCTAGCATTCACTCCTTTTTTCTGCAGGACTCATTGTTTCCACCCTTCCTGCTCTTTTTCTCCAGAAAAATATTTCTTTTAACCTGTACTCCAAAGCTCATAATAGATCTCTGCTTTGGGCTTCATAGCAAATTTCTAGGCTGGTCCCTATGTCAGATCAACCTTATTTATGAGTACCTGTGCAGAAGAGACACTGCTGTGGTCTTTAAGGGTCCTGATTTCTAAACAGCAGGAATATTTGGTCTTGCTTTAAATTACCCCATATCCTCACCTTCAACACTTGAAAATGCAGTGTGGCTCAGGGCAGATTATATTAGCATTAACTGAGCTCACACACCTGAATTTTGCTGCTCTCTTTAACAATCTTGCAGCCACACCTGTCATATTAATAGCATTATGATGGCTTCAGTGTTAGCACTCAAAAAGGCAGAAACAGATTTGAGCAAAGCAGATACCTGTTAACACTACAGAAGGAATAGGCAGGAGAAATCTTCCTCCAGTTGCTAAATAAAAAAGGTTTATTGCATGCCTTCCACTCCCCCCTTAGTTCTAGTTACCAAGTTTTTACTCTCATTGGATACCTCAGCTGAGTTACAGTTAGTGGGTTGGTTGGAAATGCCTCATTTACTCTTGCTTGTTCACTCTCAACTCCTCTGTATTTCTTGAAATTATATAAAAAGAATTGACCCATCTGCATACTTACTGTCCTACTATTGTGATGTACTTAAAACTTTAAATAATATAACAAAAATATGACTTAAGTATCTTTCTGACATACGGATGGAGTTCTGGAGGGCACGTTTTTGTGGTAAGAAGAGTTTGTTTTCCTTAGCTGGAAACACACGAGTGATACATTAGCGTGAGGCAGCTCATATTTACAACTGAATGTGCCCTATTAAGAGTCTCATACCCCCAGACACACAGCAGAGCCGGGGCTGAACCTGCCAAGGCAGTCAGGAGACACTAATGAAGCACACAGAACTCTGCTGCTGTCCAGAGGAAAGCTGACAGTAAACCGACATGGTCACATGGGCTTGTTATATAATTTTGGTCTTTACTAAAATAGCCAAAATGCCTGGCTGTACTCAGAGAATCTCTGTGAAGGAGCTTGTGTTTACAGTGGTGCTCCCAGCCTGGGAACTACTGACTGTAAGACACCCATTAAAACACCCCGGTTTTAGTGCTGATTAAAAAAACAGTGAAGAGGCCATAGACGTGCTCTGGTGATTAGGAAAGGAACGGAGCAGACTCTAATTTCTTAAACAGGGCACATTTTTCTTCCCAAAGCTCCTATCCACATCTCTCCCCAGCTGTGCTTGTTGCCCAGTCCTGCTCCTGTTTGCATCACAGCTGCCAGAGCACACAACCAGTGCTGCGCTCAAGGGCAGCTCTGCCCTTGTGCTGGTGCAGCCCCTGCAGGCACCACTGGAGGAGGGGTGGAGGTGAATTGTGAAGGTTGCTACAGGCAAGATAATATCAAAATAAATAAGCTATCAGTAGCCCTGATTTCTAACAGCTCCCTCGTACTGCAAGCCTGAGGTAATCAACAACTGGGCAAGGGGCCAGGCAAGACTGAGTCTCTGCAACCAAAGACAGCTGGAGTTGTTCAAAGACAATATAAAGGTGTTTTTGTCTCAGGTATCTGAGACAGCCCCAGAACTCTACTGAGATTGCAGAAGGAACCTCAAGAGTCACGGACTTGTCTTATTATTTAAGGAAGTCACATCAGTTGAGGCCCTTAAACTCAGTTGGACGCTGTACTAACACATTGAGCAAATGCCTCAGTGCGTTACTAGAGACTTGCGGCATTTATTTATTTTTCATATTAAGATACAGAGTGAAAGCATTCTTCAGAGGCCATACTACCCTGTAAATTATTAAGAATTTGTTCTAATACTGACAGCTTAAAAATTGCATGGGCTGGGTCATGGAGCTTTAGAGCTGGAAGAAATCCAGTTCCTTCAAACACAGGAGCTGGAATGAACTCAGATAACGTCAACAGAGACATAAAATTTAGTACACTGAACCAGTTGTTCTTTTTTCTTTCTCTTATTCCTTATTCCATGTAAGACTCCTGAAATCATTCTTCTTATACAATGTGAAACAGATAATATTTAAAAGAGATAGTGGATATGAAAGTGAATAAATACAAATATTGGAAATGTAATAACATGATACTAAACTACAAAACTGTCAACACAAATAGAGAAATTGCAGTTCTTATGGCAGCTCTCCATAGTGACATTATCACCACAAAAAGGCTTGTATTTAGATGAAATAACATTGTATTTAAAGGGGAGGTTCAAGACAAAAGATTGAAGTTAAGAAATGGAAGATTCTGATTACCAAAGAAAGTTTCACTATGAGGAAGAAATAAACATACACAACAACGTTTAGGCTATGGAAAATTCTCTTGAATGCAGAGTTCAAAATTGCTTTTATTGTGTGCTTGACATTTGTCTGAATTTAATACCTGTATGTGTACCATGAAGAAAATACTTGCGGGGGGGCAGAGACATTATAAATAACTTCTCCACATCTAGCTTCTACTCATGGTAGGATCTGCAGTGGAATGAAATAAACAGAGCATAGCTTAAATTTCCCATAAATCAAAACAAAAGGCATCACAATATTTTATACAGATCATATACATATATATCCGTTTTCTGACAGCAAGCTGGTCTTTATGACATTTTGCAGTGAGGTACTGAACACTTACTAGAGGCTGCATAAAGATGACTGGGGATTTATCGCCCTCTTGTGAATAGGGGAAAACTTACATTCTTCCTGAAACTGAACGTGCAGTTGTTGCTGCTACTAAAGAATCCTGTAATAAAAACAAATCTGTACAATTAGTAAACAGAAATTCAGATTACTAAAAAGATAGGACCGCTGGTTACTGTAATAATCTATAATAATTTTATCAGAAAAGGATAGATGGCAAAATAAAAAATAATTCTAATTCAAATCAGAACAAGCAAGAAATTTTTCTATGTAAGCAGGAAGACAGTAATCTAAATTCCACAAAATCACTGCCTAAAGCACTGATGTCAGATGCACAGACTAGCTCAAAGGTGAGCTAACCCTCCCTGACTGCAGCCCCAAAACATCCTTCAATTTCAAATGGAGCAGGAGGATGAAAACACCTATTTTTGCCATGTAGAATATGTGGCCTTTTAACAGCAAAGAATAACAATGGGTGTAAATCCAAATTTGTTTGCAGAGGCCAGTGAAGTTTGCAGTCAGGAGCAGATGTGTTTTGGTCCAGCACTCCACAGCAGCTCCAAAGGAAACAGGCTAACTCAACACTGGGAAGCCATCAGACTTCTACTGAGCTATTTTTACAGAACTTCCTCTTTGTGGTACTCCTTTCTTCCCTGTTGCTCTGCACCCACGCAGGGTGTCACTCCTCCTTTTCTTCTCCCTCTCTGTCTGCTGCCCCTCTCCTTTCCCAAGAGACCACTGCAATCATGGCAAAAGCCATAAAACATTCAGGCAAAGTCACCCCCTGCCCTCATCTGACAAAATCCCAAAACCAAGGAGCTCCTGGACACCAGGGTTTCCATTTCACACCTTGCCCTAAGAATGGGCAGCTACATCATCCCTTCCTTCTACCCTTCCCTTCTTCATGCACCCTTCACTAACTAAATGCTCCAAAGGCAACCCTTCCAACCTAAACAACTCTGTGACTGCCCACTCCCACACACTTCCCTATGTTCCTCATCAGACAGACTGTGACCATGCCCTACCAGTTTCCTCTCAGGCTCAGCCTAGGATATAACTACATAACCACAGGCTCTCCTGGGCAGGCATGAGCCCTTCCCCAGTGCATGCACAGCACACCCAGGGTGTTAATACAAATTCATTCTGGTCTTCTGTCACCACACCTAATAACAAGATGGCTCTCTCCTGTACATCTGCAACAAAGAAACCTTACCAAAACTCTCTCCTGAGATTATTATCAAGGCATGATATCAAGAAGCCAAGTGTCATTTGATCACGAGTAACAGAGGACCCTCATCCTGAGAAGCAATAATAACACTGTCTTAGAGGAATCCGAGAGCTTCTGTTTGTTTGTGCTACATTCCCTAATTTAAAACAAAGAAAGCATAAATCCTATACAAATGAAGGCATCACCACGTCCTACTAGCACAACATAATAACCATTTCCCTGAAAAGCTATGTATTAATACCACTTAGCATAATAAATATTTAAAACGATACTGCAGTAAAGAATATAAATTCACCTATGTCTTTCCTCTTCTTAGTAGTGACTGTTAATAAACATAGCTTTATAGCTACTATATTTAAATGCAATTAGTTCCATACATTTCCAGCTTAATAAGAAATAATACATATTCATTTCTGCTCATTAACAGTCAGTATATAACTCTTAGCTAATGAACATTCAATTATGTTCTCTGAATACATTGTGGGATAAATTCTCTTTTTGTTGCTCATATCAGTTCACTTCTATTCAGTTGCTGCTAATTAAAATTCTTTTGCTTCATGTAGACAAACCTGGGTTTTTTGGAGTCCCTGGAGACTTTTTTAAGAGTTCTGTTTTATCTTTATGTACAGTCAGCTCCCTAATTAATGCTTTAAATAGAGTAAACTTTACTGAGGCTCCTGGGTTTAGTTCAAAGGAAAAAAACCCCAACTGTTAATTTTATATCTCATTCTCACACAAATCACTGGAGTCTCTCTTTTTTCTTGTAAATCTACTTTTTTCTTTTGTTTTCAAGTGAATTCAATAATCAGGGAAGGTGCCAGTTTAAGAGCACTGGGAGTTGGAGATGCCCCATCATCAGTCTAGAGCTTTCCTTACCCAGAGGAACAGAAGAGAAATTCTTGTCAAGTTGTCTAGTTCTGCAGCCAGCTCAGGTGAGGAAGGAGGATTCTCCAAGGGGACATACCCAATGGACTCCCTGAGGTAATACCACCTCTATTTTCACTCAGCATCAGCAAGAGCCAATGTTATTTTTTCCTAAGTTATTATCAGAGCTGGCTCAGCAATCTATCTGCCTGTCTAGGACCAAAAATCTAAGCAAGTCCTGCCTACTCCACTGAGACCAACACCACGCAAGCTAAGCATTTACTCAAGTGCCTCCCTTTGCAGAGGTCATTATCAGGTATGACTTGCCACAGGAAGTGATTAGGTTCCTGCCTCTGATTTATTAGCCTTATGTCCATCGCAAAGAGCAGGGAATTCAGAAGAAGCTTCAGGGAACTTTCAGTGTGAAGTTTTCCTCTTTGGTGCAGCCCACTAGGACTGTTTTACCTGCACTTATGGGCTGGCATGATTAACACACTGGGGACAGCAACTTCCCTCTGGTAAAAACAGCTAGAAACAACTCTCAAATTGAATGAAGCATTTGAAAACTTACCAAGCAAACACTGTGAATCTTACGTGTATCAATATAAGGGACATAACACAAACACAGGAAGTTTAACATTTAGGGAAGAAGGGACAGAGGCAGTGAAATTAATGTCTGTAAGAGAAAACATCTAGGAATACCCAAGAGAAAGACTGGTTTTAGGGGTGTTTCAATTCTATATAACATTAAATGAAAACTCCAAGATACACCTATCTTTGCACCTGTCTTAGAAGAAAAGAAAAGGTATGTCTGGGTTTGTGTCTCCATGCCCCATGTGTGCCTGCTTGGATGGGTGCATGCATGCAAGTCAGCACCTCCTCCAGTCCCCAAGTGCCTGAGCACTGTGAAATGAACAGTCCAGAACTGCTTTCCTTGCTTGAAGTCTCCCTAAACCTGTAAATTCTACCGAGGGATGTGCAGAGCTGGGTTCCCAGGAGACTGAAATTGATTGACAGAACCCTAAGGAATTCCACATTGTGTTACCCAGCCTTGCCACAGTGCCATTTACATAGCATGAGGCTGAGGCTGTATGTTGCATGGTCAGGGCATAAAGACCTTTGAGGATACACAGCTTACCAGGATAATGTTGGAAGACTGTCCCAGGTGGAGAAAGACAAACTTCATGTGACTTGTATTACACTTTTTGGCTGCCCTGATCGCTGGAGAGAACGTGGTGTCAGCTGGGCCCAGATGGGCACTTAGGAGGTGTTAGAAGCATTGTTCCAGGAGGGAGGCACAAGGTGAACTGGCATTAGGGGACCACGGCCTAGACAGCATGCAAGCAAGAAAGCAAGCAAGCCAGAAAGAATGCCAGAAAGCAAGAAGGCAAAAGGAAAGAAAGAAAGAAAAGAAAGCAAGAAAGCTCTTAAGAAAGCAACAAAGCAAGAAAGAAGGAAAGTTATTAAATTGACAACAGAAACACGTGGCAATCTACTGCTGTCCTCATACCCATTTCTCACATGTAGTTCACGTTTAGTACCACAGAAAGAAAATGGAAAATCAGAATGGCACTTTGCACAAAGAAGGTTTTTAGCTAGTCCTTGAGAGGAGTTGTTTTTCTTACAAGCAGTGAACAGATGCTCCCCAGCTGCTGTGTGCAACAGCATTACACGGCCGGGCCAGGAGATGGCAGATTTTTGTCAAACACCAGCAGGGAGCAGGTCAAACCCGAGCAGGTTTTCAATTTCTGTATCAAAAATGCTTTCGTACACATTTTTTATAAAGGTAAAACAACAGCCCTGATCAAAAGAGTTAGATAAATGTTAAAAAGGGCAACTTCTTTTAGCCTCTGGTTCAGATTAGGAATTTCTGACAGAAGAGTTAAAAAAAATGTTTGCAAATATTTCATATTCTGCAGTATATGATTTTGCCCTCAGCACATTTTATGATAAGAAGATAAGCTGGAGTATATTTACACAAAAATGAGGAAGAGAGTATACTTTCCCAAAGGCAGGTACAATAAGGCAAATATCTTAGTCCATTTTAAACTGTATATATACAATTTATATTAAACACTATACAGCTGCATAAACTTTTTTAAAAAGCTGTGTCTGTTTATGAGAGAGAAAAATTCCTGTCTTACGCTATGGAAATGTGTACTGGATTTTCATGTATCACTAATATGATTCATTTGGATTGTACACAGAAGCTACACCTGCTCCAGAACCACTTTTCTACAGTTTCTAAGCAGAATCAAGGTATAGAGTAAGTTCTTCAGGAAAAACATACATTGTCCTAGTGACCTGCAGAACTAAAGCTGTAGCTTCAACCTAGAAAAATAATGAGTAGCAAGCTAATGCTACTACTCCCTTGATGTCCATCTTCAGCACTGTATGAAGCTTTTGGTGAAAGAAAGATTCCAGATACCAGCTTTGCAAAAGCTTGGTGCTGTTTTATGTTAGTGGTTCATTGATCCAGATTCAATTTACCATAGATTCATAGACTAGAAAGGAATTATTATTCAAAAGAGATGCTGACTCCAATTTGGCCAAAGATTTACCTACGGTTGCACCTTCTTGTGTTCTGAACATTAAAGGGTTTCTTGCACTGTGCTTGTATTTTGGTGCTTGTGATGTTAAGCCTTTTAAATGGTGCTACGGCTAATCAGCCTTAGAAGAGCAAAAAGTTTATAATCAATATTATTGTTTTTAACAAATGTACAAGTCACTAGAAACATTAATCTACATGTGAAAAGCATCATGTCTGCAAAGCCACAGGGTGAGTCACAGAATCAGGCTAGTGGCAAAAAAAAAAAAAAGTGGACACTATTATACAGTGATATAATAATATAATTTGTCTGACACAAATTAATCCTTCCTGTCCACTCAGTTGCACTGGTCATTCCTCCTAGCAGTAGTATTTCCAGTTTGGGTACCTCAAGAAAGATGTAGACTCACTGGGGAAAAGCCAGAGGAAAGCTTTAAGAATGCTCAGATACGTACAAACTATGACCAGGAAGAGAAAATCTAGGAACATTAGTATGGTGAAAGCATAAGAGAATCATAACACTACACAAGTGTGCAAAAACTAGCTGCAGAGAGGAAAGGGAACAGTTCTCACATCCATTGAGGATGGGTATCATCTGCTATGAGAGAGATTCTTTTAGATACAGAAAAAAATCATTCCAAGACTTTACCAGGGAAGTGGTGGAAAGGATCAGCCAGGGAAGTCATGGGGTTTTAAAAAGAGCTTGTAAAATCATCTGCCAAGAATGATGGAAGTAGAATTGATCATTCTCCTCTGGAGCTCCCTGCAGCCTTACTTTCTCTTATGATTGTGCTGATCCAGTTCTTTCACAGCTCTGGGCTTTTTCAGAGGACAGTGCTGGTTTCAAGGACTGGCAATCACAAGGAAATAATGGAAGCCAGCCAAGGGAAATCCTACACTCATCAAGCTTCCATTATAGGCAGTCTTCAGTTAGCCCAAATATATCATTATGACTACTCCTTAAGCACCTGCAGTTGCCAAACACAAATAATAATTTTATAATAATTAAGTTTTATGAATGCTGATGGTATCTTTGTGGAACCAGAGACGTCAAAGTGGGAACTGAACTGTGACGTTTATAATTAGTTTCAGCAGCAACATCAACAGCCCGGCAACATGCAGACAACTGTTGTGCCAGGAAGAACCAGTACTTTTGTGTGAAGGAGAAATGGAAAAGCACCATAGCAGAACAAAGTGTTTGAAGCAATGTCACGGAAGAGGCCAGTGGCCTGAGGCCAGCACTCGCTGCACAGACAGACTGGCGGCTCAGCCCTCGCACTGGACCGGATTTCTGTGAGAACCCCAAAGCCGGCTTCCTGAACATGGTCAGGGTGGAACTTCCTCTTGGGTTGACAGCAGCAGCAGCGGCATTTACACCGCCAGGCAGGCCGGCAGAAGGTGCCTGAGGACGGTGTTTCACCGCACCGCCGGCCCTGCAGAGCTGCTGCTGGAGCATCCCTCAGGGCACGCGTGCGGGAAGGGATCCCATGGGCATCCGGCACGCAGGGAAAGGCTGCAGCTGATCTGTAGATCTCACATGCTGAAGAACCACAATTACTGTACCAGCCTTATGCAGTGGTGAAAATGCACCATTCCCCTAAGAACGACCTCTGCCGTGTGCCATGACTGCGCTTGCCCCTCTCCCCTCTCAGATAACGGCCCGCGTTGTGCTTGTGAACATCGCCCTGCGATCGCACCGAGCGAGCGCGGCTCAGCTGCGGTGTCTGCAGCCGCACGGCGCTGGCAGGCGCGGGGCAGGGCATGGGCAGGGCATGGGCAGGGCGGGGGGCACAGGGACCCCAGGGCCGGCCGCCTCCCGCCCCGGCCGCGGCCCCTCAGCAGCGCCGCGGCGGGGCCGGCCGAGGCCCGCCCGCCCTCACCTGCCCGAGGCGGGGCTCCCGCGGTGGGCAGGGCCGGCCGGAGCCGCTGGCCCCGGGCTCCGCCGCCGGCTCATGCGCAGCCGCCGGGGATGGCGGCGGCGATGGCGCCGCGGGTGCTGCCGCTGCCCAGGCAGCACTCCTTCAGCCCGCCCACTGTCCCCAACCCCTTCGTGCACCCGGGCCGCCTCAGCGCCGGCGAGAAGCTGCGGGTAAGGCTGGAGCGCGGGCGGGAGAGGCCGGCGGGGCCGGGCCGGGCTGCCCCGGGCTGGGATGCGCGCGGGAGAGCGGCGGCGCGGCGGGCACGGCACCCCCGGGCACGGCACAGCCCGGGCGCGGCTCTGAACCAGCGCTCCGCGCCCCGAGCCCCCGCGGCGCTGTCAGCGGTGCGGCTGGGGGGCACCGGTGCCTTTCCAGCCCCCCTTGGCGGAGCAGAGCGTGGTGTGAGCGATCGAGGTTTGAAAGTGCCGCCGGCAGCCGGGGCTGCGGGGCCCGGCCTGCCCAGCACCGCCCGTGCGCCCGCGCCGCGCCCGCAGGAGAGCGGAGCAGCCCCGGCTCTGATCCACAGCCACAGCTCCTGGCTTTGCCGGGAACAGGCTGCTAGTGAGAACGTTTCCTTCCCCTATACGGCATAGCTTGTTTCCTGATCTAATCCAGAGAGCAGATACACGAAGTTACGTAAACGGTCAAAGATGCAAACGGTGATCAGCGTAAAAAAGTCAGTGTTTTTTGAAATTAAGTTCTTCAGCCTTTCGGAGTCCACAAGCTGCATGCTTGCTCAACGCACACACGGAGACTTACTGAGTTCAAACTTAAAACTTCTAACACAAGATTTAAAACAAGCTTTTGGAAATATTTGTGCAATCATTGCTGTAATACATCACTCCTAGAGAAAGCAGGTCCTATTTCAAGAATCAAATAGTACCCACCAATCAAATCATGTCAGACGCTGCAGCTGTAGAGTGAAGATGACAACTTCTCTCTGATATAAAAAGCTAAAGCAGAAGCTAACTTTTTCAGTCATGCTGTTGCAGATGTTTAACTCGCTTTAGGCTGATTTTAAGCCTGGGTTGGGGAGGGGGAAGTAAATCTGTTGATTCCACATTGCAGAGTGTACAACAAAAAATGGTACCCCGTATTCTACTGGGTTACTGACTGGTGTCACTGGGTGATTTGAATTAGGCTTCTGAGCTGAGTGCTGTCCCAGTATGACTTGTTTACAGGCACACGCAAGACTTACAGGATACTCACACAACTAAAAAGCTTTGATTTTTAAAAACATTCTTTAAAAATTAGCTGATGAACCAAACATGACCATATGAGTGAGGACAATGAGGAAATTACAGCATTTTCTGGTGATGGTTATAAATATCTGAAGCTGACATACAACTACATATTTTATGTTTCATATAGATCTTCCTCAAGTTACGAATAATGTTTGTCCTGAAGGTAGTTGGGTAGAGGAAATGTGAGAAACCTGGAAAACAATTTCAAGTCCTTTTATCCCCTGTGTTCTACTAGCAGCCTGGAACACATTTCAAGTGCATCTGAATCAGTAGCTTTAGGCATGAAACTGAAGAAACCAGTTTCTTAAGGAGGTTCCAGAAACAGATAGCTTTCTGTGCTGGCTGTCCTTTCTGCAGGATGCACAGACTACTTTCAGAAGCTTGCATTTTTAAGTTACTATTACCATTTTAGCTATAATAATATATCCTGCTTTTTTCCTTCAGGAGAAAGTGTTGGAAGAACATGATGTGTCTTAAAACAAGATACTTTCCATACAAAACTCCATAATGCACGTGGAAGGAAAAGCACCCATCTGGGTCGGGGCTTGGTGCTAGTGAGCTGAGGAGCAAAACAGTCACAGAACTGTAAAGCAAAAACACACACAAGAGAACCTTTTTTGTATTTTGGGTTGCTCCCTTCTGTTCTTTTCCCCCTATGGTCATAAGGTCTAGGATACTTCCTGCTGATTTTTTTGTCCTGTGAACTTCTGCTCCTCTCTCACCCAGCACTGCCAGTTGGACCTGCTGGGAATCAAGGCCTTACCAGACAGTGTTACTATAAACTTCAGAAAAGGGAAGTCTCCCTTCTCTTTCCATTCCTGTCAAGTGTAGTGTTTCTCCATTCTTGCATGTTAAAGGATTGTCTTGTTATGTCCCCCCATTCTGTACTCCTCCGTTAATATACACCAATACAAACATACGATTTCAAAACCCTCTTTGGGAGTCCACAGCGTGATTTCCATATGTTGGTGACCTGGAATGTAAAGGCTGCTGTGTGCCTTTTGAATGGAGCCTGAAAGTGAGACAGGGTAGCTGTTTGCATTTCATTTAGCTTTAAATATATAAACATCCAGACTGAAAAGTGGAATGTTTCTTGCCAGTACTTGCTAATAGTTTACAAGCCAATGAGATTTTTGTCATTCTTTAGAATGTGCAAAGCAAGGATCAGTTGTGCTGTACTAAACATCTTCATCTGCCAAACAAGATTTTAAAACAGTTGTCAAATACTTCTGGTTTCCATCCTCTGACTGAAGTTGGCTGCAATTCATTGTTGAGATTTTTCCTGGGGCTTAGTTTTAGTTCTTTTGTTCCTGATTGCTCACTTGCTGTCCTAACTTCTGAACTGCAAGTGCAAAGCACAAATTCTTCTTAAGTCATTACCGGATTCCAGTTTATTCAGAAGAGATGTTCAGTGGACTTCTGCAATGGTGAACTATGTAATAGCACAACCAGCATGCTAAAAGCAGTACTTTTAACCCCATGCTTGGAAGCAAGCAGCTGGACTGCCTGGCAAAGCTGTGACATCCTCTGGATGCTCATGGAACACAGTATTGCCCTGTGTGTCCTGCTGTGGGGGACAGTCCATCTGATCACAGCTTCAGATGTCAAAGTATTGTAGTGGGAACTGGGCTTCATTCTGGTCCCCAGCCTGCTCTGCTGCTGATTCTTGGATAATTTGACTGCAGCTGAACAGAATTTCTAATGGAATTCTGTGGCTTTCTGGTAGACCTGCTTTTCTACTTTCAAGGTCCCTGCCATCAGTGGAAGTATAATCCCATGTATTGATCAAGGGTCCATCAGCAATGGGAGTGGGGCCTGGACTGCCAGGACTACTGCAGTGACAGGATACGCAGTTATTGCAGCCACAGTTATCAGTACATGGGTGATTCAGTACGTGGGAAAAGGTTCTTTGGATGACTCAGAATAATTCTGTCTTTGTGATTACTGTACAGAAACTGGAATGGCTCTGATCCTACTCAGTAGTTACTAAACTGTATTTTCTTCATATGTTTTTCTCTTATACTTTCCCTTTTCTATCTGCTGCAATAACTGTGTATCCTGTCACTGCAGTAGTCTATCTTGACCTTTCTCTTGTCTGTCCTTTTCTTACCCTATTCTGCAGCTGATGGAGCAGAAACCAACTCTGCCTCATTACACAGTGACCTAGAAAGCCAATAGCTTGCATCAGCAAATCAGTACCACCTGTGCATCTGCCTAAAATAGATTAATGAATTTATTAAAGTTTTGAAGAAGGGATTGTTTTGCTTTTGCTAGTGCATCCTTTATTTTTCATTATAGGTCACTATATTTATATTCTTTTTTTCATAAGGAAAAACGTTATTTTAAGTCAAACCACACTGATTTATGCTTACGCTGTCCATTTTGGATAACTGGACTATAGATCATAGTAAAAGAGGATGCATGTAGAGAAAAAAAAACCCACATCTAATTTTGGGAGACAAGCAAGAAGTCTTTGTTGGTTTATCTTCCTACCTGACCTTTCCAGATTTGCAACAACTGGCACCAGAGTGAGTGGGAGCAATAGATTTCTAGGATCAAACCTGTCATGCTCATTTCTGTGATCCAGAGCAGTCCTTTACCTGTTGTCCATAAAGTTGTGGTTAGAATTCCATAGCTAGTTATACAAAACTGTTACATAAAAGAAAGAAATAATCAGACCTAAGTGTTCAGATTTCTCCTGGAAACCAGTTGTATGGCAGTGCTTGCAGAACATAAACATCAGCACAGTGTACCTGCTTATCATGCTTGTCTTAATTTACTCTGTGTATCCACTCTCATGTTTGGTCTGTTGTCACGGTGCCTGTGGTAACACAGAAGCGAGTCCTGAAGTCGCCAAATTCATCTTAATCCTCATCAGTGTCAGAGGGTTTAGAGCCAGATGGCAGAGCCTCTCCTGAATATTGACAAGAGGAGGGTGAGAGGGACATTACATGAAGATGGAAGGGATTTGGTGGGGAGGGAAAGGACTGTGTTGGTGAAAGGAAAATTAGAAGCAACTGACTATATAAAAAAATGGGATAGAGTATACACTAAGAGGCTTATTTTCAAATATACTACACTTGCTCCTTTTTAAAGAAAAGAGGTAAATTAAAATCCACTGTAATGTTAATAATCACAGCTCTAGAAGTTGCAAACTATTTTGTAAAACTGACTTCTAAAAAAGCCTTGCTTTTTCTGTACAGTAACAGGCCACTGTTAAAGAGCTGACTAGGAAGGTTGATTTTGAGAGAAGAACACTGTTGTTCAATTGTAGATTTTCTTAAAAAACAGTAAAGCATAAAACGTAGTAAGCTCACAAGTAGATGTTAAACTCACTTAACTCTCCTTCAGCAATTTCTCCCATACACCTGAACTTGTGGAGCTGTCAGTCTGTGACCAATGACACACTCTCATAAGTTTTGAGGGACTTGAAGAAACAGGCCAAATAAATTTTTAAAAATCCCTATTACAGTTCTTTTGTGGTGTGTTTTGTTTTGTGCATAGGTTTACACTCAAACTGATCCTCATCAGTGAGTGGCAGCTGAGCTGGATTAGTGCCAAAGGGAATTGGACTCTTTGCTGGTTTCCCAGGAAGGCTGGGCTCACACAGCTCACCTGCCTCCCAGCCCTGGTCTTGCTCAATCTGCACAACACTTGTTGCACCATAAAGGCCAACCTTCAGGGTACAGTTTCCAACCTAATGTGCTGGGGTAAAACAATTAAGAATTTCTTCCTGCCCTGCGCTGTGCCAGAACTGCCTGTGGTACAACATTGTGCCAAATACACCTGTTTCCTGTGTGAAAATATGAAAGCTAAAGGTTCCTTTGGGAGGGCTGGGGATGATGTTTGAGGATTATTTGCAATCAGGCCAACTAAAACCTTGGTTTTGCTTAAGTCCCAACTAGGGGAAGTACTTGTGCTGTGTGTGTACAGGTCCCTGAAGCAGTAGTGAGGATCACTTGCAGCAATATTGTGACTCAACACAAGATTTGTCATTTGAAAGGGCAAGAGTACAATTAGTCATCTTTATGATCCCACTTGACTTATAGATAGGCAGCTAGTGATAGAAAGCTCTGTAGTGGAGGTATGTGTCAGCTGGGCAGACTCATCTGAGCTGGTTGTGTGCTGCAGACCAGGACCAAATATAAACTGGAGCCAGAAAACTTGGTTTACCCTCTGTGTCTAGCTACATCCAAGCCAAAAACTTAAATACTCAGATATTCCAGTTATACCTGAATTGGGAACTCAAAAGTGAAAATGAAATACCATGAATGACTTCCCATAAGAGCACTGGAATCATTTAAAGCTTTCCTTGCTGAATCACAAAGCAATAATGGTTGTACTTTAAAATCCTTGTAAAGTAACTAGACAGGTAGCAGTGTCATTTCTGTTGATGCCATTTCTTAAGATTTTTCACCTCTTTTTTTCCAGTCTGTTCTCCAGGGGATTATTTTGCTTCCCCTCCGTGCCATATGCATCACATTTATTTTACTGCTAGCTTGGCTGGTCGCATCAGTTGCAACTTTCTGTCAGCCTGGAAGAGGATTTCGGCCACTGGAAGGATGGAGGAGGTAAAAAAGTGACCAATATTTGTGTAAACTAAGCTTTTTTTTTTTTTTCCCTAATTACACAAAGCCAGGGTCTGCAGCTTTTTTTCCTTTCACTCCTGTTTTTGATTAAAGAGGATTCCTCAGTTTTACCCATTTATATGAAGCAACTTTTTAACGAGTGTATCTTACAATAGTGGAGCTTTATAAATAGGTAGATTTTTAGTTGTCTTGAGGCTAAAAAAAAAATTGTATTAAAATATTTATAGGCTATCTGTAAGCCAGGACTTACTTCAGTAATAATACCAACAGGAATATTTGAGAAAAGAAATTCATTAAACAAGTATTTTGTAACATGACATAGGCTGAGCTCCTGTGTAGCCTTTGTCATCTCTGCTATGCTATGATTCTATGACAGAATTAGCTTTGACAGCTCCTCTCTCAGCTGCATTGCCCTTGAAGTGGTATTTCACAGCTGCTTCTGTGGGTTCTGGGTTTCAGTCACTCACTTCTGACCTCAAAGTACTGAAGTTCCCTTCTAGCCACGATGCATGGCAGCAGGAGGAGGAGGAGACACAGGAGGTGAATTCTAACAAGACCAAAAGGTTACAGAGAGTCCCGTGAAAGGAACATGTCCCCTGCTGTGGGAACATGGTCCAGTAAGGGAACATTGTCATTTAATCTTTATTGTTTAAAACTGATAGTAAAAGAACAGTATCAGTTACCTGAATTCTTAGAGAAAGGACGCCAAATCTGCTAATTACTCCCCTCACGACAGTGTTATGCTACAATTCCATAAAATATGGCATGAGAAATACTGTACCTGGGAGGAGGGTTTCACAAGGTGCTGTACATTGCCTTATCTTTCATCAGGACAAGGTGATGTCCCCTTCCCTGCTTCCCCTTTACCCATATATTCTGGTGAGTAGTATTGCTTCCCTGTTAGGAAATCTGTTAGGGACTTTCCTTTTAAAGTAAAAAATAAATCCTGACTGCAAGCTGGATGATATTTTGTGTTTCTGTTTCCAAGGAGGATGATCCAGACAACCCTCTCGGGCCTGACTCGCACCGCGTACTTTGTGATGGGATTCCAAGTTAAAGTGAAAGGGAAGGTAGCAAGTCTGCTAGAAGCCCCAATCTTTGTTGCAGCTCCTCATTCAAGCTTCTTTGATGCCATTATTTGTGCCCTAACTGGAATGCCATCAATAGTATCTAGAGCAGAGAATTTGTCAACTCCAGTGTTTGGCAGTAAGTATTTATCAAAAACAATTTAAAAGTTAAAAGTCAACAACTTGACATTGGGCCAAAACATTTATTTCCTGAAGTAATTGAAGGGCAGACTTTTAACCTCCTTAGGTTCCAAAGATACTGACAAGTTATTTCCAGTGAAATTCCTATGACACATTATCTTTCTGAATTGGTAAAAATGCCTAGAAATTACACTGTTTCTTTTCAAGTATGAAATATAATATCATTTTGAACTTGTTTTATACTGAAAGCATGTTTTGCAGCTACTCAGGCTGGAAGCTTTCTCTTTAATTCTCCCAGTAGTAGCTCAAAAAATCTGTTCCACCGCTGTCTTCTAACAGTGTGGCCCACAAATGTGAGTGAAGGTTATTTCAAAACAGACCCAAACTACAGTAGTCTGGAAAACACCACATTTATAAGATTAACCTTGCAGGCACTGTTATGGATTTTTTTAATGGGAGCAAGACCAGGAAGGAATAAAAGAGGAGTTACTCAAAAAGGCAATGCAGGGAATGGAAAAGATCAGATGAGTCATGCTTCTATTATTTTCTCCTCCTTTTGGCACAAAAAGAATCCCCGTTTGCATTATTGCTGGAATCAGCTGTAGACTTTCTGCTGGCTATACAGTAACCCAGAACTAAACACAGTAGACAACACAGCAAAGTGTCTTTGTAGAAAATAAATGAACAGAGAATATATTGATTTTAGCTTAAAAGCACAGGATTGGGACAGAGAAGGTAGCTCTTGGCCAGGTTTCCTATCACAAAGGTCCATACATTCTGATGCAGACTTCTGATTAAATGAGGAGGTTTTTTTCTGTAATTTACATAGAAGCTGTGCATGCTTTGTAACTGAAAAGGGAAGGCTAAAACTACATTTTGGGTGCAGTCTGCATGAGTTAGGCTTGAGCAGAACCAGTCAGGTCACTCTCACAGAATTGTGTGGGAATGCTTAGTGAAAAATAACAGCAGTATTATTAGAATGTTGGGTGAATTTCACATGTTTATATCTACTGTAAAACTCCTCAGCTGGCAGGCTGGGTATGTCTTCTGTGTCTTACTTTCCATTTTGCAGAAAGAGAATAATAACACTCTTATCAATTCAGTCTGAAAGTTGTTGGTGTGGTATCTGTCTCCTAGTATATGAATAACAAGTTTTTGCTACAAGGAAGCCTTGAACCCATGTGTTTTCTAAGCACTAGTATAAGAGAATTTTTTTTAATCTGTTTCACAGGAATTTTAAGTTCCCTTCAGCCTGTAGCAGTCTCTCGTCAAGACCCTGATTCACGGAAGAACACGGTTGCTGAGATAACCAGGCGAGCATTATCAAGGGGCCAGTGGCCACAGGTAATAAATACACTGCTTACTTCTCTTCTGTCATGTATTCTTATTCCCTGTTCATTGTGCATCACAATATCACAAGTGCCCAGCTGGATAGGATTCTTAAAATGTACAGAAATGAAGTCAGCTCTCAGGTATATGACTGGGTTAAGAAAGGAAGAGTCTGGTGCCCAGAAGGAGTTTTGTTGTGACAAATGGATCAGTTAAAATCCAGCCAGTACCAATTCCTGTTGCAAATGCAGATGCCCTTGACTTTCTCTTTTCCTTTTCAAGTCTTAATATGCTGTTTTCAGAGTAGCAGATGAATTGCATTGCTATGTGTGGATCAGTATTCTGAAGCTAGACTACATAGCTGTGCTCCCACCAGGTAGGGGATGAGCAGTTGATGAGATGGGTAACCCAGATTTTCCAAGATCGAGTGCTTTAGCTCAACGCGTCAGTTTCTTACAGAGAGTAGAGCTGAGGTGAAGCTCAGTTCTCTCTTTAGGTTAATAATGCACTAAAGCCAAGATTTTCTGCACAGTGTTTCTTTCCCATGCTCATTCCTCAGCAGCAAGCTGCTGTTCTGCTTCCAGGTCCTGGATGGCTTTCCATCTGGAAGAGCTAATGGGGCAGGGCCTGATCAGGCGGGAAGAAAATGTTGAGGCAGCAGCTCTGCTGCTTGTAGGACAAGCAGAGGGCTGGGATGCAAATCCACATCCTTTGGAAGAAGAAAGATGGGGAGTAGTTGTGCATCTAGTGACATTTTGTTTGGCAGGGCCTTTCTGCTTTCTTCTTGGTGCATTGACTCTGATCTCACACTGCCTTCAGATACTGCAAATAAGATGTCATTGACATGGTGCTGGACAAATGCAGTCAGTGATACAAGACCTTTCTCCAAACATCTTCTATGCAGATTAGTGTATAAACTCAAGCTTTGTGTTTTGAATTACCTCTTGACTTGTTTTTATGGAGGTTAGTTTACTTAAAAACAGTAAGTGACTGGTTCAGTATCTGGAGTCACAAGGTCTCCTTAGTCATAGTTGGATACCCCCTAAATGACTAGAGAAGTTAACTTTTCTTTCACTTTTGGTCCACTGAGTGGCTTTTGAGGAAAATTAAGAGGCAAATGAAAATAATGGACTTCAGTAGCAGGTACCTCTGTGACAACTAGACCTGCTGTTCACTGCTGTACTTTCTGAACCATCTCTAGAAACAGAGACCATTCAAGCAGGGAAGACAAACACTTGCCTTTTTTTTGTAATGGCATTATTTATATGTCGCACATTTTTCCTTCGTAAGTACCTTACTAAAAGCTTTTTTAACATCTAGGCTACTTTAATTTGACTCATAAATGCATTTTTCTAAGCTGCTGTAAATAATGTTAGTCTCCATTATTTTTTTAAATTTGTCAGGTAAACATGCACATGCCAATTTTTTTTAATACTGGGCTTTCAGACTACACTGATGCTTATGATTTGCTGAATTGTTATGGATGAATGCCCTGGTAGACCTAATCTCTGCTGAAAGCAGCATGGGGAGGAAAGGGAAATGGACTCCTGCCCCAGTGCTGCACTTGGGATGAAACCTAGATATGTATTGTGGCATAAATAGATTATGAGTCAAGTAATCTGGGAATCTCCAAGACTGAGTCAGCAGGACAACTCAGGGTGTTGCTGGGTGATTCCTAGTCCTGTGCCCTGGCCACACTTTCTGATTACAGGATGTGTAGGGGAGGTCTGGCTATAACTTGCTGTGTGCAGCTGCCTCTGTGATACCCTTGAACAGACTGTGTCCCTTGGGTGTGACCTACTGAGGCCTTTCACAGCTACCCTTGACCCGTTCATTCAGACTGAAGTGGGAGCACACACCTTGAACACTTGCTCCAGACCATATTTTGTGCTGGGGTGTTTTTAGAATGCTGCTTATGATCCTGTAGTGATATGAGAAGTACAAAGCTTTCTTTTATTCCATAAGGGGCTGGATTCAGCGTGTCACGTTGCAGTGCACAGTGCACTTAAGGTGCTATCTCAGACACTAATTCAGAAACCTTTGGGTGTTGGTGGGTCTGAGTCACTGAGGTTCAGAGGCTGCTGTGGTGTGTGATGCCTTCCGAGCTCTGCCTCACAGCACGTGCCTTCTCTGCCTTTTGCTCTGCTACTCGAGCTGTGATCTCATCACAGCTGGCATCTCACTGATAGGAGCTCTGCCTGTAAATGCCCAAGTACCTCCTGCACTTCCTTTCAGCCCAGACTCTTATATTTATAAACCCAGCAGCTCAATAAGGAACTGCTGTCAGAGGAACAATTCTATTATTACCAACAATAAAATTACAAGTGAAGCACTTAAAGCCTTTTGTGTATCGTATTTCTGAACTGATAAAGGCCTTTCCCCAGAACTCCTTTCTTAGAAAGCATTGGTTTCCAAATCAAGGTGGACCAGGTTAATAATACTGTGAGCATCCTTCATTAATATGTTTGTTTCCTTCAGAAACAGTAATGATATTCTTGTAATACAGTACAGCAGGTCACAGAGCTTGTACATAAAGTCAGCTTGTGCATAACAGATACTAAAGTATAATCCTTTTATGAAATATATGTGTGTGTATATGTATTTCTCTCTCTTTAAATCCAAGATACTGATTTTCCCCGAAGGCACCTGCACAAACCGATCTTGCCTGATCACATTTAAACAAGGTGAGAGATTTTGTCCCATTGTTGTTGGAAAATAATATGTGATACTAATTTGATAGTTGTAGTAAGGATTGTACTTGTGAAGGTACATCATCCACAACAGCACTGTAGTAATCCCTTACATTATTAAAGTTTCAGTGGCACTAAACCCACTCTTTTATACTAGTCAGCTTACTTCTCTGGTTTGTGCTATTGTGTTGGATGCAAAATATCTATGACATATATGGTTAGTTAGTTGGGGTTTTTTTCTGGGTACAGTTTTCATCTAATTTGTTTACTCAGAAACTCAACTTTGATTATTATAGGATGAATGTATGAACTTACATGATGTTCTTTTATCTCAGCTAACAGTTGGGCTGTCTTAGATTCCTGTAAATTTTGCCATGCAAGACTTAGAACCAAGTTATGAAATACCTTTGCATAGTGCTTAGCAAGCCAGGACAACAAATCATTTTTAGCACAGAAACATACTTCATTGCATGGCTGATCATTAGATTGTTGTGCTGCCCTTCAGTTAAGAAAGGAGAACAACATGACTTTAACTGTTTTACAATATCTTGGGTAGAAAAGTTACAAAACCACTACTACATGATCAGATCTGTATCACTTGTGATGATCAGAACACAGAGTGAATCAGGAAATGCTCAACAGCCTTGTGAGCATCTCACCCTTTGAAATTAATGCCTGTCAGTGAGGAGATAACGCACAGAAAATGAGTTTGAACAGTCCGGGAATCTTAGGCAGCTTTCTCCTTGAAATGGAGCCAAACCCTTTTCTGTTGTGACGTCTTGCTAGTTGTGCTGCTAATCTAAAAACAAATAAAAAAACCAAAAACCCAACCTACAATACACATAAAACCCAAACCAAACAACAAACAGAAAACTGAAGAAGAACACTTCTCATTCTCCTTGCATTTTTAAAAATGTCTCCTTCCAGGTACCATGTCTGAAATAAATCAATTAAAGCTCCCAATTGCTGTATTAAGCTTAGTTGTAACAATCAGTTCTAATCTGTGGCTGCAGGCGCCTTTGTTCCACGAGTCCCTGTCCAACCTGTGTTACTCCGCTACCCCAACAAACTGGTGAGCAGAACATTCTTCTGTTACTAACTAACAAGACAGAAAGCAAAAGTCTGACTTTAGTGGTACCTACAATAAATACTTTGCATTGTCACTGAAGGATATATTGTCCTGAGCTTTAGCATTGAAGAGCTCCTGGAAGCAGCCAGGCTTCCCACGTGTCACCGTGGCATAGTTGCTATTCTGACAGTGAAAAAATTGCTGCTGGGCTTCTTGGCTGAAGAGGGGAGACAGGAAAGTATTGCGGCGGAAGTTGGAAACTTCCTGCAGGGCCATGGAGCCTGTACTTTGAAGTCTAAAATGGACACAACTTCCCTATTAGTCATCATTTTTTGGTTAACCTCAAGACAGTCTTACTGCAAAGGGACTTGCAAAGTTTGTGAACAGAGGCAAAGCTGGGCCGTGCAGTACATCCAGCACCCCTCCTCAGGAGGGCAGCTTTGCAGATGTTCTTTTCATGCAGCATTCCTTGTGCAGCTCCACTTTACTCCACGTGTAAGGCTGGGACCTTTTCAACTTTTTTAAAATTACCTGGTCATTCAACAAATCCAGAAAAGACCAAACTTTCACTTTGTAATGTTTTGTTAGGATTAAAAATACGGTTGTTATTGTTGTTATTTGCAAAGCCTCCTTTGTATAATCCTTTTACAAATGGATTTCAAAAATGAACCACTCAAGGGGATTGGTATCGTATTTCACTGATAAGATTTAAGGATCTGCCAGT
Source organism: Monarcha castaneiventris obscurior (assembly GCA_026261815.1). Taxonomy (NCBI): domain Eukaryota; kingdom Metazoa; phylum Chordata; class Aves; order Passeriformes; family Monarchidae; genus Monarcha; species Monarcha castaneiventris. The sequence goes on along the minus strand of JAMPIT010000712.1, from coordinate 7,826,335 downwards.
ACACACTGTAAAAATAATGTATAAGAAGTAATAAATACAGAATGAGTAAAAAAAGAAAAAAATATCAAAAGAAAAAGCATGATAAATTATGCAGAAATGTCCTTAAGAACTAAATGAGACATATTTATGGGAATGCCTCTCTAAAGGGACGGGTAAGGCCCACTGAAAAAGCCTTAACTAATTTTTCTTTTCCCTACTTCTGTTGTTTAGATCAGAGTGGATGATTTACAATATCTAACTAGCTATAAATGTTATTCCCAATTGTTTATAAAAGTCTGCCATGCTTACTTGCAATTTTTAAGGCAAGGAATCCTATTTGCCTTAACACCTTTTATTTATTTTCACTACAGGACTATAAAAGCATCATCCACGTTTACTAAACTTGTGCCTGTTTTAAATTGTAACTTACCTGCTCACTAACTTTCATCTGGTTTTGTCATACATTTCTGTGTTTTATTTTTTCCTTAGGATACTGTGACCTGGACATGGCAGGGCTATTCATTGTAAGTTTCTTAATCCTACTGAAAATTACACACAGAAATTTTTCCCCTGTTGCTAAACAGTCTGCCAAAAAGATTCCACTAAGCCAAGACACATGTTCTTCCAGATATGTTTTTATGAGGGGGAAATACCTGGGGATAATGCTGTCATGCAGTAGATATTATATATCTGAATGTCTAGAGAAAGGGTTAGCAAAGGAAAGTATTATTTCCAGTTCTGACATTCTTTTTTTTTTATTTTCTCATGTTTCGTACATTGTACTTAAACAGAGGAAAGAAAAGTATTAAAAAACCTTCACAACTGCACTGAAAATACGTTGGGAAAATACTTTTCATTTTACAAACATTCATTAAAATGTACCCTTCCAGAATCCATATACCACATTTTCATGTGGCATATGTAGTGTCTCTAAGTACAGTAGCCCTGATTTAGTAACTAACATTTATAAGGCAGCTAATTTTGAAACATCTGGACTAGTGGAGCAGACCATAAGCACCTTTTAAACTATCACTATAAATATATATATATATAATCCTAACATCTTCACATTTGCACAGTGGATATGATGAAAATGTCCATTTCAGTTTCCCAAGATTTTTTGCTGTTACTACTACTGCTGTTACATTTATCAGCATACTGAGACTAAGGGACATTGCAAATTCAGTACATACTACAGATTTCCTCTATGGAGGATTTATACTGCAATATTAAAATAGAGCTGTATCTTCAGTTATGATAGATGGATGGGAATTGGCAAAGAAAGAAATGAAATCAGAGGTGTTCCCATGGGAGGGAGGAGGCTGCCCATTCACTCAGAATGGAGAAAAGCTCTAAGCCTGGTGGCTGAGTGCTGAAGGCTTAAATCAAAACCTATGAGCAGGTGAACGGAACTGCTTAGCAAAATCATGAGGAGAGAAGGGATGGATGGAGAAGAATCTAGAGATTTTTAACAAAACTGCCTGGAACCAGAAGAATATCCCCTGCACAAACATGCAGATCACAAAATGCAGAACTGTCTCACTCTTTGTAAAACTTCCTGGATATTGCGGCCAGGACGGGACAGTACCAGTCTCCTTCTCAGAAACCTCCTGACACGGTTTCTGTTTTCACTTACTACTTCTGTCTTACTTTTGTGCCTTGCTGGGAGGAATACCTAATGTTATGTGTTAGAAAATCGAGCATTAAGAGTGGACTTGTGCAGAAGATAGACAGAATCCCATCAGTTCTCTTGCCTCTTCCTTTTCCTTTTTAATTTTGTCCAAAACAAGACAGAGAAAGACTGCCTGAAGGTTTTCTATTATAATATACCTGATATAAAGATCAAATATGCATTGCTGCTTAAAAATTACAGTGAAAAGAACAAGTCAGAAGTGGCTGTGCTTAACCTCTTTAGCAGTTTCTTCCTCCTCCTAGCTTATCTGTTGATCCTGAAATTTGTGACGTTTTTAAAAAGCACTGATGGTCCTGACCATACTGACACTTCATTAACACATCTGAGTAAATGCTGCTATAACTTGCAGAATGACTAGCAAATACTAACAAATCCAGTTCTGCATAAGGAAATTACTGGTCCTATTTTGCAGCTGAGAGAAGAACAGATGAAGTAAAGCTAATTCTCAGAATCAAAGCTGTTAAAGTTTAAAATCCAGTATCCATGGACCTCTTTAAAGAGAGGGAGACATTTTAGTGGACAGAGAGCTGTACAGAATTGTTAATGTGCATGAGAGCAGACAAGTTGCCTGCCCTGTGAGCAAGCAGCAGCTATGTGCAGAAGCCTTGTAGAAAAAATGTGAAAAGCAACTTTTTGGGGAACTTCACTGCAAGGTACTTGAAAACCTTGCCTAATATTGGCTTTGGTTTTTTGTGCTTTAAAAAGTTTCATCTACTGACATGCAAATACTTTTGTTTTAAGTAAGTAAAATTTATGTTTCTTCCTCTTTGCCTGCAGTAAAGAGCTGTGCATAATGACGCTGTGTCAGATCTTCACGAGAGTAGAAGTCGAGGTAAGAATTGGAAATATTTTTGTACTAAGATTCAGCAACCAGGGAATTTCTGCTTTAATATAAATGCATTATTCACATTATTAGTCACTTTTTATAGTGGACAATAAACAAATGTCTCAGAAACAAGAATAAGAATCACAGTGAGTAATAGATTTAATTTGTTGTCCATATGTATATATCATTCTTATGAGTTTCTAAAAGACAGCTGTCAGATGTCTTTATTTTTAGAGCACCATAAAATGACTGTTAGTTATCACCACATCAATTGGGATGTTAAAACTAAGAATTAGAATACATTCTGTTAAAGGTAACAGCTTCTTTTCCCCACCTCCCCATTTCTCTGATTCCTTAAAGGAACCTTCTCTTCCTCACCATCCTCTCACACTGGACTCTCATAGATTTCTGCTACTGAGTTCCTTCAAGTACTTGTGCTAAGGCTCGTATAAAGAACCAGTTCCCTTGATCATTAAAATCCACTGCACAGCACAGAGACAGATGAACGACAACTGAAACAACATCCACACTTCTTAATGTGAGCACCCACACTTAACTGCTCCCTGTCAAAGAGGCAGCATTCAAAACACATTCCTTACCAGACCACAAAGGATTGTCAGTGTGGGCTAAGCTGGTTTAGGAACCTGAGGAAGGCGAGAAAATGGCACGTTTTGCTGTTTATTTACAAAACATAGGATGTAGCGAACTTGTCCAAAGCTTTGTGAATACAAGCAGTGTTGTTACTGTAACAGCTGGCAATGTAGTCTGTGTTGTGGAACAATGAAATTCATTTTAAGGGAGCATCCTGTTACTGTACAGTGCATACATTAGACACATACTTGTAGAAGATGTAATCAAGAGATATTTCTTCTAATAATTTTCTTCAGAAGGGCATAGCTATGTGATTTATATATGTGGGAGCAAGAAACAGTTAATGTAGCCCTTCCAGTAGAAGGAAGAGCTTCATTTTCCCCTACCTCATAGCTGAACTCAAACTTCTCTGTTAGAAAATAAATTTCATGTTCCAAGAGATGAAACTGAAACACGAGAAAGTGTGCAGTTTTCTCAGCAGCATGTGTCCCCAAAATGAAACTAATTTCTCAGCATCAGTGCTAAAGCCTTTCAGTTTCTAAAAAGAGAAGGGACAGGTTTTCTTGGGGAAGGAGGGAATCCAACTGCTCCTTTTAGAAGTGGACATTGTCTTGCTGTCCCATCCTGAAAGCAAGTAGCCTCTCTACTCCCATCAGTCTTGCACTGCCTCTACCTGCTGTGCAGGAGCACTGATGGGCTCCAGGGCTATATGTCCATGTCCAGTCCAGCTCTAACACACTGGGATATATTGAACATGAAACTGAACCTGGCAGTGAGTTTTAGGGCTGCAAAAGATACAGCATTTGGCAAATTCTGTAAGAAGAGAGACTAGGTCACAAGCAGATCAGAGAAATATTTTTACTGCTGAAAGAGGTGTGAAGAATTTTTCTTATAGGACTGAATTTGACTGGGAAGGTGTCCTTGCCACTCTCCAGCAGATAAGCAGCTGAGAGTATGAGATCATGCTGCCACCACAGGAGGTCAAGAAACCAAATCCTGGCTCCTCAGCTGTTGTTTCTGGCAAACAGGTTTTATGAATAATTGTAGGGGGTTTTTTTGAAGGGGATGAAGGTGGTGTTTAAGCTGCCAGGGGTTTACGTTGCTCTGTGAACAAGACCTCAGCCTCAAGTGAAGTCATGACCACTTTCAAGACCATGACCATGTTTGCATAGATAAACTTGGAGTTATGACTCCATCTTGCCCAGTGACGACAGAGTTTTCTGTGTCTGTACTGTGGGCCTGTGCTTTCTCAGTTTAAGACTTATGTGACTTCTGAAGGGGAGTTGTAATAACCAGGAACCTATTGCAGACCTTGAACAAAGCTGCAACTGCTTACAGAAGGAATGAAATCTCAAATAGTCCTGTTAACAGCTGAACCCCCCCCCGTCCTTACAGGGGAGACAACTTTTAATTATAAATAGAAAATTGTTATGGTTATTTGACAGATAACCAGTTCCATAAACTCACTGGTTTTAATCATAAAAAGGAAGCATTCCTTAAAAACAAACTTCAAAAGACTGTTCATGATGAGCTGTATTTATATGGGACAGTTATCACTATAATAATGCATCACCAGCAACTGCAGCATAACTAAAGCAACATATTGACACATGATTAACAACTGTCTTCCAGTGAACCATGAGCAACAGCTTATTTTGAAATTGTTGTATTCTAGGAATTAAGGGCAGGGTGCAGAGCAGCAGAACTCAGATGAATGATAACCATAGCTGAGAAAAGGCACAGTAAACAGGGCTGTGAGCAAACACTGTAGCCTGAAGTAGAAAGAGCAAAGCACTCCTCCACACACACTACTTTGCAAACAGATGCTGGTTCATGCCACAATAGGTAATAGTTCATCTAGAGGCTATTTTAGTGAAAAGGTACTTCCAGCTTCTTACATATTAATATTGAATAAATCCTCAGTAGTAAACGTGTTGCCATTTAGATATCTGGGGTGTTTCCTAGGTGTGGGAGGAGAGGAGATTGTTAGGATTTTTTACCTTCTGCTTGGAGTTCCAAAATTTTACAGTGTTGTATCCAGTTAGTATGCTATTTACAACTCAGAACTATGATTCCTTAATGTTTTTATCATGGAGGAAAAATGTACAGGAAACTTAGCAGTCACATGCTGACAGATACAATTAAAAGGTACGAGGTGGGCCTGCAGTGTGTATTTAAAAACATTAAAACTCTTACATACACTAGTCCAATATATAACATCACTTATAAAGGATCTTTGAAAAGAAGTGTGCAGTATTTCAAACTCACATTCTTACCAGTGCAGCTTTTAATCTTCTAACTAACTATGCATTTATTCTACTTTCCTTCTTGGGGGGTTGATTTTTCATATTAAAGAAGCTTCTGTCAATCCTTAGGAGGTAGTTTTGCAGTAAATCTTACTTGTGTGGGGAGGGCAGAAGAGCCAGAGCAGTTTCTAAGGCAGCTGAGACCTCTAGCGCCCAGTCCCTTCATTGCATGGCTGATGTTTTTCTCCCGTTTCCCCCACTCAAACAAACATAAGAAGTTGCTCATGTTCCTAATGAAGTGGTAACTAGTGAATTGATTGGATAACTCATCCCTTTCAGTTTCTGCCTGTTCATGTTCCTACTGAGGAAGAAAAGAATGATCCAATTCTTTTTGCTAACAGAGTCCGACAAACCATGGCAAAGTAAGTACTCAATCATCAATAAAACCTTTGAGAACTGTTCTTTTATATCCAGCAATTCCACATATAGCCTAGCCATAAAACACAATTTAGTCAAGTCCCAGGTACTATATATAGGAGTTGCTCTAGATTTTCACTAAGAGGTGTCAAACTCCTATACTAGATTACCCTGATTGTTTTGACATGGAGCATAAAGAAGGTTGTCTTACATTGGAACATAGTATGTTCAATTCATAGAAAACTGGAATAAACTGATCTCTTCTTGCTTGGCAAGGCTAAGTGGGTGGTGGTTTGTCCTCCAACATTACTGGGCTGCATTTACAGGATGGTAAATGTTAAAACCTTGTGATGCTGCCATAATGTAGTTTCACAGTGTGGTTTCACAGTTTCACAAAATGGTGTGTCTTGCTTTGTCCTACTTGCAGCAGGGCAAGAATGAATTACCATTTGTTTCACATATCAGAGAAGGAAAACGGTCAACAAAAGGTAATTTTCATATAAGAAATTGATTTTGCTTTTTCCTTAATTTTATTTCAGTGCTTTGAATGTGCCAGTCACTGATCACACTTTTGAAGACTGCAGACTGATGATTTCAGCAGGGCAGTTGACTTTACCCATGGAAGCTGGGCTGGTGGAGTTCACCAAAATTAGCAAGAAACTCAAGTAAGGGAAGTTTTACCTGTTGGTAGCACAATTACTAAAGTGCTGCAGCTGTTGATGGCCATCTGCCAAAGGTTAAATAACCAGAAAAGAGACTTGGCCTTGTATAATATAGTGTATTTATGCATAAAAATTACATAAATTATAAGGAAATCAGAGATGAGGAAAATTCCAGTAAGGAGTAATCCCAAGGAATTTTTGTCATCAGTGTTGCAGGAGGAAAGACTGTTGTAATCTTTTATGAACTTATCTCACCAAAGGGTGAGAGAAGTAGAGCATTACCTATTTTAAGGACTTGATGGTAATCTTGGTGCAAATTTAAATTGCTTTAGTGGTGAGGCACTGGCAGCTTGTGGCAGGAAGTAAAAAGCCTTCTTTCCAGCCTGAGCCTTTAGCTTACTGTTCTTAGATTTACTGTGCAGCCATGTGTCACTAGTGATGTCAGCTTTTTCTGTTTAGATACAGTGGAATTTGAGGACTGAGCCATGCAACCATACAGTAACTCCATCAAATAACCTGGCATGGCTGTGGTGAAATCTGAATGTGTGCAATAAATCTTGACTTATTATTTATGTGCTATATAACCATTTATAGAATTCCATCTGCAATAGTTACCTAGCAATCCTCATTGTTCTTACAGAGGTGCAGTGGTGTGTTTCTGCAGAGATCTGATACTTCTGAGGCTCTAGCAATACTGCTGTTTGGGTAGAGAGTTTGCTAATAGAGCTGAGACCTGCTCCCTCTGTCAAGGAAATACTTACCTTAGTGCATGATGCAGCAAAATATTGCTACACCTGAATTTATGGTAATGAAAAGCTCTCTGCTGGAGTAGCCTAGTAAATGAACAAACAGTTCTAGGTTTGGGAAGTTACTCTATGGAAGTTTGACATACCCAAGCATGCTGCTTTTAATATTAATAACCAGAGGGGAGCAGTCCTTAATTGCTGATTGAAAGTAAAATGTCTGGTCTGAAGTACAGCATTAGAAATGCTGTACACATACTCCCTGTTTGGCAGTTTTCATCTTTGAACACTGTAATAACTCCTGCTGAAATTCCCTCTGTCCGAGAACTGCTGTATAGAAATATCTCCTCTCCCTCATGTTTGCATAGCCTAAAATGGAATCATGTCAGAGAGCAGCTGGATACTTTTGCTGCTATTGCAAGTGCTTCCAAAGGGGGAAGAATTGGAATTGAGGAGTTTGCCGAGTACTTGAAGCTGCCTGTTTCAGATGTCCTCAGAGAGCTGTTTCTACTTTTTGACAGGGTGAGTAGTTGGTTAACTGACTTTTTGACAATATTTTGTTAGAAATCACATCCCAAAAGGATATTTATTATAATTCATTATGTCCAGCCTAGTAAATGCTTCTTGGTTAGCAGTTTCTGTAAGCAAGGTAGGTGATTCCTACAGTTTCGTTCATAAGTTTTGATAGAAAAACATTCATCAGTTTCTGCCTTGTGAGATGGCAGCCATCCCTTGGACTAAGTTGCTGCAGCAGTATCAGACAATAATCTTTATGCTGGTAATAGCTGAGTATTCTGCCTACTGCAGATTTTGATCTTATGTATATTTTGATAGCTCAGTTAACTGTTGTAATTAAGTAGGTAATTTAAGGCAGAGTGAAGCTAACTGAAGTGTTAACTAGAAAACTGACGTGTTCCTGCTGTGTTTGTGAAGGGTGCTGTTGGACTTCCCAGGGACTCCTATCTCCAGCCATAAAAGGGGCTGTGTGTTAATATGATCATTTAGGCTTTTCCCCTTAGTCAGTGCTAATCTCTCCAATTTTCTACTTCTCTCTGAGGATGACAAAAATGGCTTCATTTCTGACTGTACCAAAAGCATCTGTGCCTAGAACAGAGATAGAATTCATCTTACTTTTAGGCCTCTACATGTGCTACAGTGCACACAGCCTGTTGTCTTGAAAGTGCCTGTGGACTGGAGGTTTTCTCTTACCATAAGAGCTTTCCCAGCTCACCATCACTCTTCCTGATCAGTTAGCCTTAGCAATACACCTGTCCTTGGGAGGCCATGGTTTATGCTGTTTAAAACTGTTTCAGGATTTTTCCAGATAAAAAGTTTTCACAGGCTCTGAAATAAGGAAAGAGTCAGATGTATTTCCTGAACTGCTGAATGCCTTGAAACTGTAGCAGAGCTAGGTACTCTTCCTTTTGTCATTCCTGCCTCCCCATCTTGGACCACTGGCTCCTGAGGCACGTAGTCTGAGTCCTGAAGCACAGTACATACATCAGAAATGTGCTGTGGCAACCATAGTAATTAAGGGCAATCAAGACTCCTTTCACTTTCTTTATATGGCACAACATCAGTGAATAGAACTACCGAAGTAATGGTCAATTCACTAAAATTTTGAGGAAATAAAAGACTTTAAAAAAACAGGTGAAAGGCTGCATTCACCTTTAAGGAGATGAGCACAACTGAGGAAGAGTCATGCTCATGTAACAAGGCTGTTTCCTAATTGCTTCAGGTATGAGCACAGGCATTCTGAAACTTCTGCTTTGTGGCTTTCAGCCTGATTGTTTTTTTCTCTAAAATGGTTCCTCAAATCACATAAACATAATTATGCAAAGAAGAAAAGAAATAAAGGCGTATCAACACCTGACAGAAACTAGTGAGACTTAACTCTGGCAGCCAGAGACATGCACAGACGTGGTGAAGTCTAAGCATGCAAATAAGCTGTGTTTTGCCCACGCCCAAGTCAGACACAAAACAGCTTCAGAGAGCTACAGAAGCACTGGATCTCTGCGAAACTCACTTCAAAAAACCTTCACCATGTTCCTTGCTAAAGCTTTGCTGAGCGGAGGAAGTGGTAGTAGTCGTGGAGGGAGCCTTGCACGTGGCCTTGGAGGTCTCCTAACAGGAGGCGGAGGTGGAGGGAATATTGGAGGGCTTGTTGGAGGTCTCGTCAACCTTCTAAGTGAAGCGGCAGCTCAATATAATCCAGAGCCACCTCCACCTCCTCGCAATCATTTCACAAATGTGGAAGCTCAGGAGAGTGATGAGATCAGACAATTTCGTCGCCTGTTTGCCCACCTGGCTGGAGATGATATGGAAGTGTGTGCCACAGAGCTAAGGGACATCCTGAACAAAGTCCTTTCCAGACACCAAGACTTGAAGACGGATGGCTTCAGCTTAGACACCTGCCGTAGCATGGTTGCCGTCATGGACTGCGATGGAAACGGCAAACTGGGCTTTGAAGAGTTCAAGTATCTGTGGAACAACATCAAGAAGTGGCAGTGTGTATACAAGCAGTACGATACTGATCAGTCAGGTACTGTTGGGAGAGCTCAGCTGCCAAACGCCTTGAAGGCTGCGGGGTTCCACCTGAACGAGCAGCTCTGCCGGGTGATGGTGCGCAGATACGCCGCCGAGGACGGCAGCATGGATTTCAACAGCTTCATCAGCTGCCTGGTGCGGCTGGACAGCATGTTCCGGGCCTTCAAGGGCCTGGACCGAGATGGAAGCGGCCGTATCAAAGTGACCCTTGAAGATTGGCTGCAGCTGACCATGTATTCGTGAAGGCGTGGCAGAGAAGCAGCTTTGTCTGGAAGACACATGTGGAAGACTACAATCCTCTGCTACAGAACTTTCCCTTTAGTAGTGGTCTTTCGCTTTAGTCTTTCTAAGGCAGATGTAGCTAGTGGTAGATGGCTCAGCTTCAACTGTAGTGATTCCTTTTGTGCATGCGCTAGTTTGCTTTTCTGAGGGCTTGTGTAGGTTGTTGATGGGGCAGTTGCATAAGTCTGTCTTCACAACACTAATTCTAGACTCTAAGGTGGAGAGTCTGTAACTTACATGTTGGAAAGATCAAGCTTAGTTATTTTTTCATGTGAAGTGGCTTGTATATGAGTATAGCTATTATATAAAAAGCTCCTAAGTTTGGTGTTGATGTTGCTGTTGTGATTTGTCAGCAGTCACTAAGCTGGAATAAAGGGTGGTTTGCCTGAAGGCAAACACTGGTAAAGAGTCTTGTGCAGTTATTTCTAACAAGGGGAAAAACATTAGAGTTGCAATAACTGTAATGATTAGTGAACTTACATAATCATATCATTTCCTTTCTACCTCTGCTTTTTCATGCTTGGCTGCTGAAGCAAAACCTGAGTGGTACTGTCAGTTCTATCGGGCGGCCAGGACAAAACTGAAGACTTACATGAGGCTACTTTAGCATTGATTTTCTCCTTCTTACAGTTCTATGAACTAGTCTTTTCTCTCTTTCCTTCAAGCCTAAGTATAGTTATAATGCAAACAACTTAAAATACTCCATTTATATTTAGAGGAACTTGAAATAATTATGCAGTCACATAGCAGACAGACAGCCAAAGTCAGCCTCTGGCTATCTGAGCTAAATTTCATCAAGAGTGCAGCATCCCACTCAAGGTAGTTATGCAGTTCTGGCTAAGATATCAACTTCTGAGTAAAAAAAAAAAAAAAAAGGAGTAACATGAACTGTCAAAGTTACATTTCTTTGAATTAAGGATTACATTGTTGATCAAAACAGCTCTTGCACAAGGCAGATTTCTTGGCAAGGCTCTGCTGCTTTAAATGAAAATTGTCTCGGGTGTGTGCGAGCTGGCTAGAATGTGAAAAGATGAGTTAAAGAGGCAGCCTGGCACTAGAGGCAGTCTCCAGATGTGGGAGTCCACATGCCCCTGCCCATCCCCAGGGACACAGCAGTGACTCATTGAGAAATGCCACAGCCACACAATACCTGCAGGCCATCTCCATGTTAATGGGGTGCTGTGGTTTGGTTTGGTCTGTAAATTTCCATAGCTTTGTTTTCTAAATCTTGCACTTACACTTGGCAAATAGTGTTTTCCAAATTGATGAGATATTCTCCCTGGTATACTTGCAGAAACCTTTTACTTGAAACTAACTTAAAATTTTTGCCCAGACTTACCCTGTACTTAGTTTAATAGCAAGCTGGGTAACAGAAAAATATTCATATTGTCCCAGATGAAAGAGGTCAGTTCCTTCCTAACAGCATTCAGCCTTTTCCCAGTTCTTCTGTGTGGAAAAGCACACAGTTACCCTTTGTGCCACACCATGCCACTTGGGCTCTGGGTAATAGAAGAGTGAGCAGGAGGTAAAGTGTGATACCTCCTCAAAAGGATTGATGGAATAATACTTTATGCTGCCTCTGGCTTGCAGTCCCTGTGCAAATCTAAATGGAGAATGCTTATGACAATGCAGCTTTCTTGTTTTCCAAAGTCTAAGATTTACTGTACTATATAAAAAAAAAACCAACCCCCCCCCTCCCCTGCAGTTACCATAGCATACTATAGTGAAAATAGTAGCAGAAAGCTGGCTTCCATAAAGAAAACAAGAGATGTTAAGGTTACATTATGATTGGTTTGTGTAGCATAACTACAAATACCCAAATTCTGATCTTCTGCTTTGCCATTAGAGAACTGGAGCTCAGCTCACACATTATTTCCTTAAAATGTTCTTGGGTACATAGGCTGCAAACACAGTTAGATATGTGTAGAAAGACAATTGCAAGTGCTTTTTGCTGTGGTGTTATGCAAGCACTGAAGGTTTTACTGCATTTTCAGTTTAACTCCCATCTCTTTTTCCAGGCAACAACCCCATCATTTCTCCTTAACCAGAATGCCAGAGCATTTGGAAGTTAGCCAGCATCCTAGAGTTTAGTAGAACTAGTCACAACAAGATCTTGCAAGCACAGTAACTTTATTTCCTACTAAAATGGCTGGAGTTCTGTCTGTCAGACTGCACTCAGTTTGGATTGCTGAGTTTTAGCACTTTAATGAAAGTAATATGGCCCTTATTTTGTCTTTTTTCTTGTAATATTTCCATATGCAGCCACAGCTGTGTTAACTTCTTTCAGAAGTTGTTTTTAATAAATCATTTTAAAGTTTGCTTCCCAATTCTTTTCCTGTGATACATATTCTGAACTTTAAAAATAAATCTTAAAAATATTCTAATCACATCAAACAATCCTTTGCTAAGAATACAGTCTAAAAAACTGTCCAAAACCAATATTCTATGGAACTTTGAACAATTATTATCTATACTCTTGCTTCAGTTGTTTTAAGGCTTTATGTTTGTAATGTTACACTTCAAAGTTTGATCTATTATCTCTGAGATCTACAGTGCAGATAAAATACTTAAAGTCAAACTCTGCACCACAAGAACACAGATTTGTAAATAAAATTACATGTATGGGACAATGTTGTCCTTTTCTAATGATTAAAAAACGGTCAGAAGTTATAATCCTTAGACACACATGAAAGTAACTTAAAAGTTCATATCTTTTTCATAATTTTGCTCAAATGTTTCCCTGAAATTCACAGGTTTCTGAAGTACAAGATGTTCAAATGTCTTCAAAAAAGATTGGTTAGACCATCAATAGCAAGAAAATAGCAGTCTATGCAATTGTCTATGCAAAAGAGTCCTGCATTGGTTTTGAAGGCTGAATAAAATTGTATCTTAGAAGTTTGAAATCCTGTGGAATGTATAGCTTGATGATGACAAGTTAGTAATACTGATTTTGTTATATTATTACACATACTTTGTTAATCAAGAACTACCTCAAAATCTAAATTCAATTACTAAAATCCCTAAAAAACTAAAACTAAAAAACTAAAAATTTTCAAAGTGCTCTACAGAGCAGCCTTAGTACTCTCCCCTGGCATATTGCAGTGTTCAGCAGCAGAAAACCAAGAGCAGAAAGGTTAAGGTTGGTATGCTCAAGTGGGCATTAGAAGTTGGTAGGAGAGCCAGAAATAGAATCCTGGTCTGGCTCTTTGCTGCAGATTTACCCAGGAGATCACCCCTCTCTCACTTGGCTGAAAAAGTTTTGTGCTGTTCTCAGATGTAGGGACTTCACTTCTTAAGAAAGTGTTTCTCTTCTTGAAATGCTCAACACATCCACAAAGGGAACGTTGCTTTACACTTCAGTTTGCTTTTAAAACATTTTTGATGAATGCCCTTATTGTGAATATTCAAAACAATGAACTACTTGTCATTCTGTTATGCTGTCATTTACTGTTCTGTGTCCCACCACCTAAGATTTGCAGATGACTTTTGCCCAGATGTTTCCCAAAGCACTCAAGAAACTTTCAGTGTGGTGACAGAAACACTACTGACATAAGCATAGATTTCAGCAGGCATCTGCCATTCTCCCTATCTGCAAATATAATGCAGCTTACATAGACTTAATCAAAAATCCCATCAAAGCAAGCTTCAAATGTTTTGTTGATGTAGCTTTGTAGTTAACACATTGAAATGTTTGTTCAGATCAAAACTGGAATTATTTCAGAGGCTATTCCAGTGAATTCCTTGCCTTTCTGGCTTAAAAGGTAGGACAGTGCATTGGCTTCCCAATAGCATTTGGGACAGTGCATAGGCTTCAAAGGGAAGCTTAAGATAAACCAAGTAGATTTGGTTGTCCTTTCACTGACATATATTTTATTGCTGAAGGTTCAAACTCAAAGCAACAGCCTCACTCATGGCCTGTTGATTCTGGGCTGTTGCATTGGTCTCTGAACTTCAGCAAGTGCCAGTGCTGCATGGAGTCCTACAGTTAACCCAAATATGTGGATTCCAGTTATTCCTAGAGCCTTCCTGAGGGCCATTTACTAAAGAAAAACTTTTAGGTTGTTTTAAATCTTTTTTGTTTGTAATTTGTTGGTTCATAAAATGGAAATCGATATCCAGTTTGTAGCTATTGAAAACATCTATATTGCTACTCCAACCTTAGAATTACATATTTAGTGAGCTTTTAGGTTTTTTCCCAGGAAGAACAAAAACCTCTAGTATTGTAAACTGTCTTAGTGCATGTTGTGTTTGATTTAGAGAATAGCTTTTAAAGTGATTTGCAGTATTAACTGTAACTACTGCCATGCATGTTTGGGTTACAGAATGGAGATGGCACCATCGACTTCAGAGAGTATGTAATTGGTTTGTCTATTCTTTGTAACCCAGCCAACACAGAGGAGACTATTCGGATGGCATTTAAGGTAAGTTCAATTTGGTGTAAATCTACAAACCTGACAAATCAAGGCTGACTGTAAGTCTGTTAGCTTTCAAATCATAAGTTTATAGCTTCAATCTGTTATGCAAATGTGAGTAATTCTCTTAAACCAATTGACATTTAGAGTGTGAAAGGGAGGGGAAGAATTGCAGGCATCATAGAAAAGGGTTTCAAAAGCCATCTGAAGGCACTAATGAATATGTAACTTGGCAGGCTAACTCCAAAAATGATTCAGCAGCACTTGCAGGTTTTTTTTGCCTGAGGTTTTTTTTCTGCTGTGATTCTTCAATGTCACAATAGATGGAGTAATATCCTCTTGTGGGTCAAGCCTCACTAGAGTCATTGTTCTTAACAAAGAGGAGGGGGGGAAAAAGTTCAAGGGCTATTCAGCACATTCAAAATTGGGCTGCATCTAAGAACTGCTGGCTTGTCCTGTGGTGTCTGGTAGTACAAGCAGGAGCTGCTTTTCCATCTCAGGTACACACAGGCAGTACATGACCAGGGATGCCCATGTGGTGAACCCTTGGCTCTTTTTTCAGTAGTTCTTTGACACAGATCCAGTTGTTTCACCCATTAATCTGGTGTTATGAACTCTACTGAACAATATATTGCACTACTGCACATGTTCTTCATAAGCTGGGTGCTTCTTAGTACTGATGCATACTTGGGAAGTACCAGAGAATTTGTGGCAATCCATTATATCCACTGGCTTCTTTTCAGATAAGCACTAGAGTTGTTCAAGGTGATTTGTGCTTTTTTTAGGGATTTTACCAGTTTTATCAGTACAGATTCCTATGAAGAAGCAAGCCTAGCACTGTTGTTGCTGTTGCGTTGTGTTGTTTCCTAAACTATATATATCTTAACAGGTGTGCTGATTATAATATATAATATCATATTATAATATATATTATAATATAATCAGTAATTTGTTTTAATTTCCAGTTTCAGCACAAAACAACTGGTTCAGCTGGTAAAAGTCTGTTTCAGTCTAAAATGGAACTATGGGTTCCTTTTGCTGTTTGTTTTCTGTGCCACTAAATGTCTTTTCCTCCACAATGGCAGAGTTTGCCTGTAGCAAGTACTTAGGAATTACAGCCATCCATCCCTTGTATTTTTCCAGAGGTGATTCATAGCAGATGGTTACTGTCACTGCACGGGGAAGGATGGGATGATCAGTGTACATCAACTGCCTTCATTCCAGGAGCCAAAATTCCTTGTTAATTACAATAATTCCTTAGTGGGTGACCAATCACATACACTAAAATTTAGGTATATTATGTCAGAACATAAACTATGACAGCAAGTTTAATCTGAGAACGGCTAATGAAAATGGAGACTGATATCTAAGATGTTCCAGTATAGACTGGCTGAATCCAGTTGACCCTTAGCATAGCTCATGGTGACAACAAACACCCATCTTTGTTTGTGTTTTATCAGTTTTGTATTATTTTGACCACTGAACCAACGCTGTGAGGTTTGTTTGTTTTGGCAGAATGTTCTATCCCCAGCTATAGCACGGACATTGCTAAGTGTCTGCTTAGTCTTACTCCGGGGAAAATGCATAAAATCTTTTGCAAGATGAAGTAGCTGAGATGCAGCCAGGCTCTTGAAATCCCAGGCATTGTTCATAGAGCTCCTGAATGCTAGAAGGCCACTATGAGTGGCTAATGTGCATGGAGGGTTCCTGGGCAAAATGATGCCAAAGGACTTCTGCACATTCTGTCTCTTGCAGCTCTTTGACATGGATGAGGATGACATCATAACAGAAGATGAGTTTGCTTCTATCATTCAGTCAGCACTGGGGCTGCCTGAGCTTGATGTTTCTGTGCTCTTTAAAGAAATAGATGCAGATGAAACTGGAAAGCTCTCCTATGGTAAGTTACATCCTTTTGTTTTGTCAACAGTACTCTGATAGTCATATTGACAGGGGGTTTCTTTTTTTAATTCCCTGAAATTACCTGATTGTTCTCACACCTTGTATCTGGGGAGAACTGTTCAAGCACGGACCTCAATCCCTTGTATGATACTCCTGGGGTTTTTTAGAGGGAGCTGACTAGAGATCAGCTTCAGTAAAAGAAGCAGGCACTGAAATTTTCTTTGATTCTGTTGCGGCACCATAGCATCTGTGGTTTTTAATGTTTTTCAGAAGAGTTCAAGAACTTTGCACTCAAGCATCCAGAATATGCCTCGTTGTTTACTACATACATAGATCTACAGAGACACCAGTTAGGTATGTTTGAGGAGCAAGACACTGAGCCACTCAAAGGCAAACACAGCCCAGTTAGGAATACAGCCCTAGTCTCAGAAATAACACCACTTGCAAGAAATAAAGTCTGTCCTGAAGGCAATGAAGAGGATAGCTCAAGTACCTCTGACAAAAAAGATGATTAAGAAGAGTTGAATAATTCAGCACTTGAATTCTACAGGATTTTTTCCCTTGCTGTTCATAAGCACAACTGATGTAAAATATAGATGGAAGTTACAATTTTAAAGAAGTTCCTTTTTTTTTTTACTTTCATATCAGGAGGAGTTATTCCTGTTTGATTGTAAGGGAGAAACCACTGTTCAATCCTTGATGTCAGTATCACAGTACTGGGAATGTTGTTCAGTGTCTTCCAAGTTCATGCTTCCACAAAAGTAACAGGTGTGCTAAGAGGGGTTTGAGGCTCCAGCACTACAGTGACCTCTCAGAATGGAGACTGAGGAGTCCACTTGTCTAAAAACAAGTGGAATTTTTGGTGCTGCTCAATTCCTCTACATCCCCACCATAGCTTAAGGGAAAAAAATTACGCCAGTGTTTTAATTTGCTATATCACTTAGCTATTCTCAAGTTTCTGAGTTACAGAAACACAAATGAGTTAGAGGAAGCTGAGAGTTAAAGATAATGGTTTTTGGCTGGTCTTAGATTTCCCTTAACTACTTACGAACCAGAAAGCCTAAGCTTCTGAATGAGACATGCTGGTTCACTGATGTTAACAGAAACCACTTTAGGCCTAAGGGCTGGTGACAGAAATGGCTGCACTTCCAATGACAAAAATCTAATTGGAATTCCAAGATAGCAGCTTACAGTCTGGAGAAAAATGCAGACAGTAAGACCCAAGAATTAATGGGCTACTTCAGAATAAATACGTTGGTTACAGTAACAACTGTTCAGGATCACATTGGGAGGAGCATTTCAAACTTAAGCATATTTTTTATTCTCGCAATTATCAACAGAGGAATGTGACCTTGCTGTGCAAAGCTCAAAAGGCAAATACGCTGTCAAGCCATAGTTCTAGGACTTAGTATCTACTCTGAAGTTGTCTCCTAGAAACCATGTTTGCATTACTGTGCCATTACTCAGTGTGTTCTCGGGTTTTGGTTCAAAACCAAGCTCTTTCTAGTCAATGATTTGAATATGTTTTGCCTCCGTCCTCTCTGGTGCACTGGAAATTGGGCCTTTACCTTTTTCTATCCTTGATCTAAATGCACTTTATGCAGTATTTAAAATATATAGATACTTAGGCAAATACTTCTCAATAAAAACTTGGAAGGGATGAAATGAGAAGATAATTTTCAATTTAAAACTTAGACGAGCAAAGCCTAGACTGTCTAGTACCAATAATAACCAACTTTCAGCAGGTTTTCATATGTGAAATGGTAACCTCTGCCTCTAAGTTACTGCTTGCAGTCTGGCCACAAGCTCATTGCCATGTTTTACCTTTCTCTGTTTATAATTGTGCCTCTCCTGATGTTTCATGTGCTTAAAATAAATCTATATTTTTTAAAAGACTTTACTTGAACAGCTGTGTCTTTTTAGTAGAGTGGGAAGGGTACAAGGGGGCTGGGGGAGGGGGTTTCCAGGAAATCATGCTTAAGATGTCTTACCTTGGTAAACTCAGTGCGACCTGAAGTTGGCATTCTCAGTTCTTTGGATGTTGGCACTTTGCTTTATGGTAGGGCTGGAAGAGTAGGACAGGACCAATGCTCTTCCAAAGAGTTACATCTGGTGGCTGCCTCAACAAGCGGGAATACGATACAAAGGTCTTAAAATTCATGGAGAGAGACCTCCATTTTTGGATGGAAGGTAAGGCAGCACCATTTACACGTAGAATGAGTGACCTCAGCCACAGCTGAGATGTAACAATCATGGTTTTGTGTATTGTGAACATTAGGAGAGTATTTTCTCCTAATTAGAGAAGGAGAAACAGGAGTTACTGTACAGTTGACTGAAATACATGTTAATTCTTAGCAAGGATGCTTTTAGCTAGCATGTTAACCAAAGTCTCAGCTTTTCAACCAGCACTAATCTTTTCAAAGATGACTTCTATCCCAACCAGTAAGAAAAAGATGGGTGGGCAAAGATGAGAAAGGAAACCACTTCAGGGTCTCAGGATGCAAAGGCTGCCTTAGACACACTCCTGCTGAATCCAGCCACATTCAGCACCAGGAGCTGTGCTACCCAATAGCACAGCACGTTTAGTGATTTTATAAAAATCTGCAAGTCACAAAACCCCTCTGCAGTTAAAGCTGAAAATATTATGTATATAAATCTACCTATCCCAGTAGTTAGAGGGAAGGCCACAAATGGGTTTGGTATGTAGCAGTGATTCAGCCATGGTCTGAAGAGAAATTAGCTAAACACTAGAGACACTAACTCAATATACACACATCTGCTGGATGTGCAGGAAGGGAATACATTAATTTCTAGGCATCATTGTGCCTCAGGGAGCTTTTAAAAGGACCAAACTAAAAGCAGTCTGCAATAAACAGGCATTACATTAAGTGGCAGAGCAGGAACTAAACAGAAGGAGAAGGTTAAAAATACTAAACAGAAAATGGCTCTCAATTAGACAATGAGGGATGACACCTTTTTGCCTGAGACTTCCTGAGGTGTGAGTTCGTAAGTCTACAGGCTGCTTAAGGATCATTGCAAGTCCTGCACAGCAGAAAGGTACATTTGGTCCCATGTCACCCTAGGAAACATCATTTATTTAATCAGCACTTCTCTGTCTTTCTCTGACATGGATTTGATGATAAGTCCTTCATGGATACAAAAATAAGACTTTAAAGTATGCAGAAACTCCAGCAATCTTAACACGGGTAAGAATCAGGCATGGACACATTTGTTACAAGAGGAAAACACAACTTACAAGAATACAGGTCCATTGGGATGCTGTTATTCATGAGGTTTGATAACTATATACACTATGAATAGATCTCATTTACATTTTTTAAATCTAGGCTTCTTTTCTGAACATATGAAAGGCAATGTCGGGTCACCTAGAAAAGCAAACTTTCTTTGTTCACCCTGGAACAAGGAAGACACAAATACTGTTTAAGGAAGATGAATCAACGGGGTCTCCACTGGCCACAGCAGAAGTTTATTTCTGAGACAAAGATCTTTCAATACAAGAAAGTTAAAACTAGTTGTACTTCCTTTGCTCATCAGTGTCACTGCTTAAGTGTTGCTGTTCTCACCACGGACGAGTAGAGAAATGACACAGGGTCCAGGCTCAGGGATAAATGGAAGCAATTTAATAATCTTTCCAAAGGCTTTTATATGTTAGTTTGCAAAAGTGTGTTAAATGTTATAAGATAATTGGTTTTTGGCCATCCAACCCTTGAGGGGATTGGTCAAGTTCTAAGACACCCTTTTCTAAATATTTTTCTAGTTAGAACGAAAACAATACTGCAAAACAACCTGCAGGTGCAAGAAGTTTACAATACTGTAACCTTGTTTAAAATAAGATAGAACTCTCACAAAATGCTGCAGAGAGCTGAAGAAATTCTCTGCTGAAGCTTTTTCAGCATCCATACTTAAGTAAGTGGAAACAGAGATGACACATCCAGGTTTCATGTCAGGTTATACTTCTATAAGATCTGGTCCTAAACTGCCAAAAGCACGTAATTCCTGGCTGGTTGCTGTCCATCTGTAGAACTATGAGGAGCTGTAACACTTTGATGGAAATCATCAGAAAATGGCTCTGCTCACAGTGATAGCTGTGCAGCACCAGAGACACCAAACCGTGGTGTGACTGCTGCTCCTGAACTCTTGTGCTCATCTGCATCAGAACAAGTGAGGTGCCAAATCATGTTCCCACAATGTGTGAGTGTTAACATCCTCTTCCTCATCAGCTTGCTCTATGGCATGGGGGATGCAGGGGAGGCGAAGTTCAGTGATTCCTAAATGGTTTGCAGGGGAAAATGTGCATGGCAGTTGAGTGATCCATCTGCCTGTTCATCCCTTCTCAAGAACCCAGCAGGACTAGGAGCCCCAGGAGTCCAGCCAAGGGTTGTGTTGTGTGACAGCTCTAATGACCATTCATAGAAGAGCTGCACAGGATGAGGGCTGCCTGGCCACATCTGCCATCTCCCTTGCAATTCCCATCTAAAACAAAGTATTCCCTGGGCATCAGAAGTCTGAGAAACATTTGTCAAGGCCTTTCTTCTATGGTGGTCAGCCCACCAGGGCCCTATTCCTGGGTAATTCCTCGGGCACTATGCCAGTGCAAATAAATACACCATTCTGCCTGAGCAGGCTTCTGGTGGTGTTTGCATAGGTGCCAAGAGCTACTCAGAGCCCATGGATGTGGAAAATAGGGGCCTGAAGCTTAGAAACGAAATGTAAAAAATGACCCTACATACACAAACACACCCACACTCTGGACAGCGCTGGGAACTGTTTGACCACAGCCTTCAACAAGGAATGCAGCCTGAGATTTCATGCTGAGAGTTACACAGCTCTCACTTTGAGAATGCCACAGGAGAAATTCTAAAGAAAGGCTTGGGAGGTTGGTAGCTACACTCTGTGATTTGCTGGAAGACTGGACTCTGGTCAGTGCCCTTTGGCTTATCTTTTTCCATTCTGTTTTGTATCTCTTGAAACAACCTACCTTTCTCTCCACTTCCTCCCTCCACATTTCCACCTAAAACATAGCTACTGCCATTAAAAGTTATATTCCACAATGATTAAAGTTAAATTGGAAGATTAAAATATAAAAATTACCAAATTGGGTGGGACTCAGGGGCACATGCAGTATTCAGGTAACTACTTTTACTGCCCTGCAGTAAGAGCAAACTTGTCAAAGGTTGCAAGGGATTTTAATGACATTGAATTAATTAATTTTAAACCTTTACTCAATGAAATAACATTTGTTAGACTGACTAGCAATAGGGAGACATTTGTCAGCAGTGCTTAAGTTGGCAGACTCTCTGTTACTATACATAGCCAGAGAGGCAGAAAGTAAACATCTTATAGGATTAGCAGCTATGTTCATAGCTGAGATGAAATTTGAACATTTCATTAGTATAAGATTGATTCTGACATTTCATAAAGCCAAAATGCAAACAATAAAATGTGTCTGATATAAATACAGTATGCAGCACTTACTCAGATAAAGTTCAAGAAGCGCAGCAGGTTTAGTGCCATGACAAAGGAAATACAGAAGGGTCATTTAAGGATCCAACTTCTGCTAAGCACTTCAGTGTATGCTTAATCCTGTAGGTATCAACCAGATACTTGGTACTTATTAAAAGCAGAAAACAATACTAATAATCAGAAAACAGGAAGAATTTCCCTCGCTAGTTATTGTAAGGATGGTGAGAACTGCATCACAGTCATCAAGGAACACAATATCACAACTGATTAAATTTTATTTATTGTGCCATCCTCTTAGTTTAAGATACTCTTTAACAACCGCAGCTTGACTGGTGAGACTTCAGAGACACATGACAATGTTATAATAAGAAATACTTCATTACCTTGGCTAGGCACCACATTTTATGCCACTTTCTGCTGCAACAGGTTGAAAGTAAATATATGCCCCTCCTCTATTCTCACATCATGATTATTCTAGGTTTTCATGGTATTACATGCTTTACCATGCTGATCATAAATCAGTATTTCCTTTTTTTCATCAGTTAACCTTTATTAGAAGTTTTTATTCCAGAAAATTATCTGTTGAAAACCTTCTTTTGGATGTAAAACGAGGTTCAAGCAAGGCTCATCTCTACAGCTACAGGTGCACGTGCATTGCTTTGTTCTATACTGGGCATAGGCAAGAACATTCATTTGAAGGAGTGAGCATTCACTAGATTAGACCTGCCATTAAAGGCCTCCACAAAGGAACTCTGCACAGCCTTGCCCATCTAATCCATTGCTCAGTAATTTCTGCTGTTAGAAAAGTTTCTTTTGGTCAAGCCTGAATACTTTTGCAGTTGAAATGTTGTGTTCACCTTACCCAAGGAGAATTCATTAATTTCTATTTCTCTGCTGGGTAACTATTTATATCTGCACATACCTATATCCAGACCTTATCACCATGCCTGTTTCACTCTTGCCTCTCCCAGCCTGCCTCTCTTAAGTCAAAAAGCAAAACCTCTTTTTTTTTCTTCACAGGTTGCACTTTCTAGACTACTGATTATTTTCATTTAGGTTCTCCAGAGAGAAGCTCTCAGCTCCAGCTCCAGACCCACCATTCCTCAGTAGACTAGAAGACTTTCTTTCTGTAGTTTGCAGTCAATATTCCTGTTCATACACA
Organism: Monarcha castaneiventris obscurior; assembly: GCA_026261815.1. Classification (NCBI taxonomy): domain Eukaryota; kingdom Metazoa; phylum Chordata; class Aves; order Passeriformes; family Monarchidae; genus Monarcha; species Monarcha castaneiventris. Next base: position 7,803,392 of record JAMPIT010000712.1, on the reverse strand, counting down.
CCCAGTGTTAAGCTTGGCTTTTTTAAAACACAGTAATGCCCACTATAGAGCTATCTCCAATCTAAAGAACTGCTCCCCCCTTTCTCTCTTCCTACAGCTGCTCATTCCCACCTACTGCAATATCTTAGTTTTATCCTTACAGAATTTAGAAGACCAGTTTATCAATAACATTTTGATTGGCTTAAATTATTGCTAAGACCAGCTTTCTTATTTTAAAAAACTTTATTTCCCTTTTGTTAAGGACACTGTCTTCCTAAAACTTCACTAAGCATTTGACAGTGCACTAGAAGCAAAGCACTACAGATTAGAGAGACATGATGAAAGCTTAGAGGCTATAATTGTTCAAAAAGAATAATTTCCTTTTCAAAGGTAAACATCAGCCTTGCAGACAAAGATAAGGCCAAGTACACAATTAGATACGCAAGTCTGTGTTTCTGCTCATATCTCCTGATATCAAAGATTGCAGGAAAATTCAAAGTGTTTTCTTAAAACGTAAAAAAGAAATGAACAGGAAAAAGTGTAGGAGACTAGAAGGAGTCATACCAGAACTGCCAGCAGCTTTTAGAAAAGCTGTTTTCCTCAATGCCGGAAGTCTTTGAAACAGGAGATAACCAGCCATGAACTACTGCAGCCATTCAAAGCAGAAATCATTTGAAATATTTACGTTTTGCCCACTGGCCTTTCGAATGAAAGCATGCCAAACTCCGTAATGTTATTTAATCACGTCTTTAACAGCCCATCTCTTGTAAGCAGAAAAGTATATTGTCAATATACACAGTGGGGATGGAAACAGTGCCATTTTCACCTAAGTGGTTTGAGTTCAGGTTTGAACTATTATTAACTCAAAGCTGCACTAAACCTAAATCAACCTTTGAAATAAACACAGGCAGGAGCCCTTCTTTCTACCTTTGGTATTACCAAATTTAAGGCAAAAGTCTACACTTTATACAGTGCAAATTTCTCTTTTAGTAGAAAAGATATTTAGTGAACCAAAGAGAGCCAGCCCTTTGGGCAACAAGTACTAGGAGACATCTTTGAAAAAACTCTCCATTATCATTCAGTTTATTAAAATGCACTTTGCAGCTTCAGCAGGAGAAACAGCCATTGAATTAAGTATTGTAGAAAGCACATAAGAGTTTCTACCTTTCCTGGATATTTAACAGCTTATAAACAGACAAAGCAAAAGGAAAGCAACTACCCTGCCAAAGTGGCAGAGGAGGGCACTGGTATAGCAGACACAGAAACACTAGAACATAGAAACACATAGAAAACAAGACAAACACATAGAAACACAAGAGTTCTGACTCCTGAATTACCCATGGGTGTTCATGATGTTCCAAACCCTGTAGTCAAATTTGACATCCTTTAACATTCCCACTAATTATTATTTTTCAGAAGCAAGAAGGTGAACTCAGCATCAGACCATGAAAAGTATAGATTAAACAAATTTGATAGTTATGGCAATATGATGCATTTAGAGTCTTTTAGCATCTTTTTCCCTATTGAAATACTTGTACCTCTTACCTGCAGCTATCTTGCTGTCACTTGGCATTTTTGTGATACCAAGCCTGATTCTTTCCACCATGACTCAGGGCATGCCAAGATGCAAGAGAAAGAGATCTCAGTTCTCTATACAGTTACAGGGGTACATCAGCAAGCTCTGGCCCAGCAGACAGGTCAGTGTCTGACCTTCTGGTGGAGTCAGTCAGTCTCCATTTACTCTTCTTCCAGCCTAATGCGAACAATTTCACAGTAGACAAAAAACCCCTCCCCTCCACCTAATCTCTTATTATTTTCCCTAGTGGAGTCCATCTAGCTCACATCAAAGAACTGGTCTCGTTAAGCCATTGTTTTATAAATCTGCTAATATTTTTCCTATCCATAATACAGAAGACACTGCTGATAGAAATATATCAACAGGAAGACAAACAGGCAGCATTTGACATGCTATTAGTCTAAGTCTGGGTGGATAAATAAATCATAGATCACATATTCACAAGGGGGAAAACACTGTTTATTTCCACTGGATTTATTACGCACACATCTCCCATACAGCACAGTGACAAAACACACCCCACTAAAAAGAATGTCACAATGTACCCAAGAAAGTACTGTTGATGCAACCAGGACAATGTATTCTCTCCTTAGAAAGTGCTTCGGTCTCTTGGGAATATATCACACTGGTCATACAAAATGAAGCCAGCTGGAAGTGTCCTTTAGCTATATCACCGTATATGGCAGAGCAATTCATCAAGACTGAATCATTCCTAAACACTGGATGTTTCTCTGGAAGTAATTTGTTCTGTAAATGCAATACATATTAAGTATTTCACACCTTTCTTTAAAATTTTGAAAATTCCCATACTATTCTTAGATGAAAAATATATGCTAATCCTAGTCTGATTCTGAATCAGGCCTACCCATAAGTGTATCCCACCATCTCTTAACTGAGAAAATATAAAATAACTTCATGATGCTGTTAGCCATCTACAGATATTCCAGCTCACCATGCTCTCCATAATAAATGATACTGATACAGCAAAACTGAACCCAATTTATTTTGGTGACACTTCCTAATTAACAACAGCAGTAAAGAAACCACCTTGGCAATTGTTTCAGATGCAACCTTAACTATAAAAAAAGCTATGGTGATAAGGTTAGCATCTCTTCTCTCTTAAAAAGAGCGTTTTGCAATCAGGTCACCCAAACTCTAAGGAATAAAACACACACAGATGTAGCGTCTTCAGTTCGTCATTACACAGGGGCCTGTAACCCACTGGTGCCATCCACTTTCAGACAGTGGGGAATGATTAAAAAAAATCTAGAGCTCTTTTTTATTTTTTCAGAAGCAGTTACTTCAGAGGAAGTGTATCAGATAGGTAAAAATTTACCTTGATCTCTAGATAAATGCTGTGCTGAAGTATTCAGAGACAGAAGGACATTTTATTTAAAGGGCAAAGGTGCCTTTGTGCCTAATGTACCATGTTCCAAAAGCTGCCTACAGCTCAGAAGACCAAGTATCAATAAAATACATTTTCAGACTGTTTCTTCAGAAAACACAGCCCAGCTAGGCACAGGGCATGAAGATGGTGTGATAGAAGAGAAGAAAATCCCTATTAAATCCATTTTAATTGTGAAAATAAGCTCTCTGAAGGACCTAAGCACAGGACTGGTAAGAAAACACAAACCTCTCTTCCTCCAATGCTTTCTTAGGGCAAACAAAGACTGATGAGAAGCCAGGCATCCTTCACAGTCCTGGTGGAAGAACAACTTTCATCCTGGTAATTAGACAACTGTAACCACAGGCACAGCAGAGCAGCACGACACAGAGGTGTTGGCTTACAGGAATAAGCCAAGCAATTTCCAGTCAGCACTGCAACGGGGGTAATGGAAGGGGTTTGCCACCCAGTGCAGTGAACCCCAAGCATTTTCTGTGCTGAGAGCCTCACTTATGCACAAGGAAGCTCATCTCATTTATATGGCACAGTCCCACAGTGAGCAGGTTATTGCTGCTGAGGGTCAGGGCTGGATCACCAGGCAGCTCTGCCTGTGTTGGCTCTTTTCCAACTGTGGCAAATTCTGTTCAATTCTTTCATTATTCAGGGCTGGGTGAGGGAGCACTGCCATGGTGCTGTATTTTGCTGTGACCTCCTCTTGCTTACAGGCTTCTACTAGAACTAGTCAATGTTCATCACCATACTCATTTTACAACTCTGGGTTCTCATTCATTGATAAATGGTTCAAAAACCAGGTTTGCTGATCTCTGAATCCACTTATCATGAGAGAACATCTAATGAGTAACTGTAATGGAACACATTCAGCCCTGGGTTACACCACAGACTGTCTTCCACAGATCGAGCCTTACTTACCAGTCTTGCCATAGAGCTGCAATCCCATATTGTTTCCTCTACTCCTTGACTGAATAAAAATATTTTAAAAGATCCCATATCATCCCCCTCCAAAAAAAGAAAAGAGGAAATACAAACCACTAGCCTAAACCACAGCCTTCCAGGAAATATTAATGCTTTTCCAGCAATATTAATGCTAAAATCATGGTAACTTCAGTTGCATAATTACTTCACTCAATGTCTGACCACTAGCAATTTCTCAGAAGCAGATGAAATGAGATCTCCTCAGTACAGGAAAAGGTATCCCTCATTTTTTTGTTGTAGATACCATTAAACAACCCTGAAACTCAACTGCAACCCTCTAGGGAAAAGTTAAAGGTGATTTTTTATACATATCAGAGGCAAATGCTTACCTTTACAAACAAATGTGTGGGTTTTTCCTAAGAAACTCTAAATGAAATCATACATTAATCATGTTGCCAGGATCATTCTATTACTGCAATTCAGTAAAGGCTGCATTCCCAGCACAAGACAACATAGCAAATTTTAACGAATTCAGCAAACTTCAAGGAAGATTCAAAGAATGGCTGCTTCATTCCTGCAAAAGGAACCAATTTAAAACCCAGCACTAAAAGGAATTTTGAATGTATTGCTCTTGAATGAAACAATGTTTGAAGAAGGAAATGAATTTGTTTATGAGACACATTGTTGGCTTTGCTGAGTTTTACTACCACAGTTTTCCTCCAAGAGGAAATACAGTATTAAACAAGAAAGAAGAAAGCGTCTATCAATCCCAGTAAAGCAGCCTTGTGTTAATGTCAGCAATGACATGGCAAGGCTTCTACCAGAGTTTTATTTGGTATTTTTAATTATAAATCCTCCAGAGCTTCCAAGATCCAATTTACATCCAAATTCCTTCCAAAAGGTTGGGATTTTTATGTGAGCTTATTACATATTCTTATCTGGTTATTTTTTTGGACTTGAATTCTTTAGGGTTTGGACTGGCCTTTATTTTGGGCATTTTACAGAGCCTGTAACAACAGGGGCCAAACCCCAACAAAATACAAATAATAATTTATTCAGCACAGCAACCTGACCTTTTCAGGTACATTTTTGGAAGCTGCATTATCAGGTAGATCTGCCAAGAAACAGAACCCAGAAAATAGGTCCTACAAACTGTATACCAGAATCAGAAAATTACATTGTATGATAATGAACTAGCACAGTTAAGGAAGCATCAGTACTGCCTTAGTGGTTCCTAAAAGTAAAAAACTGAATTAGTGTGCCATCAGAGCTGTGCTATTATACCACAGAAACACAGCACAAAGCTTCCAGCACTTCTCTGTTCCTGGCCTCAGACTCGTTCCAGTAAGAAGACTGTGCCCTGCTGCTGCCTCTGTAGCTCTGACCCATTTTCTCCTTCTCCCTGTAGGGTCTGCAACAAAGTTTTGCTGAGATCAACACAGAAGAGGGAAGAAAGAATGAGGATAAGAGAAAATAAGGAAAAGTATAAGATAAATAATATGGGAGTCATCAGTGGTCAATGTTAATTATTAATTGATTGAGAAAGAGAATGCTGAAGTGCTGTCGCTGCATGAAACCAGGCTTCTGCCTCCTTACAGACACACAGATCAAGAGCTGCGGGGGATGAAGCCCACAGGAAAGGGGGATGTTGAACACAACTGCAGCAATGCTGTACCAAAAGAAGCAGACAAACTAGTCACTGACCTAGATGTTGCAAAATATGGACAGTTTAGCTTTCAGTGGCCCTCTTCCTGATGAAGTTATTTGCCATACCAACTTCATTTGGTTTTATCTTATTTTTCCTCTTCTAGTCACTATATACTGGCGTAACTATGTACACAGTATTCCTTCAATGTAGAGTTTGCCTTCCAATTTTGACCTAGGGTCTCCAAGAGCACAGCCGTGATGAAGAATAAAAAATGATGTAGGAAGAAGCTTCCCACTCTCACACAACTCATCCTCCCATCCTCAAACTCCTCCATGATTCCCTCCCTACTTGTTAATTTATTGAAAGGGTGACTACACGTTTACCTGCTGGTTACATCTCAGCTCATTTATTTGAAATGAAGCAAGAAACAACTGATTCCTCAAATCTATGTCTAGCTTCAAAATCAGAATTACCATTCCCCTTTCTTTTACATCAAAGATTCCTGCCTGCTTAGGACAAGACACAACCAGACAAAATTTGGTTTTAGCTTCAGCAGATCTGTATGGAATTAGTAGGTCACAAAAATTTCAGTTCCTGGCAGTGGCAGAGACAGAAGATGTCTGGTGTACAAGAAGGCGGCTGTCATAGGAGTATCAGAGGCAGAGCTATGTTCTAATATCAGTTCTTCCATTAATTTGTGCCGCAGCAAAGTATTAACTAAAACATTATCTTAACAACATTTCCTAAACTTTGACTGCTTGACTTTGCATGCAGGACTGACCTTTAGCATTGCTATTCACAGGTCTCAAATACGTGCTTTAAATCGGCATATTTGCTGCACCATTATGGAAGTTTGGATCTTTCTCATTTTCAAAGCAGATGTCTTTAATTTCTGGGGGAAACTGCTGAGCTCTAGTCTTTTTGCGGGATCTGATTAGAACAAGAGCCCAGGCCAAGCGCAGAGCCGGCTCCCCTGACAGGACCCTGCTGCGGCTCCGGGTTCCGCGAACGGCAGCGGCAGGGCACGAATGGGAACGGCTGGAAACGGCTGGGAACGGCTGGGAATGGCTGGGAATGGCTGGGAACGGCTGGGAATGGCTGGGCACGGCTGGGCACGGCTGGGAACGGCTGGGCACGGCTGGGGATGGCTGGGGATGGCTGGGGATGGCTGGGAACGGCTGGGCACGGCTGGGCACAGCTGGGCACGGCTGGGGATGGCTGGGCACGGCTGGGGATGGCTGGGGATGGCTGGCCACGGCTGGCCACGGCTGGGCACGGCTGGGCATGGCTGGGCACGGCTGGGAACGGTGGGGCACGGCGGGGCACGGCTGGGCACGGCTGGGGATGGCTGGGGATGGCTGGGCACGGCGGGGCACGGATGGGCACGGCGGGGCACGGATGGGCACGGCTGGGCACGGCTGGGCACAGCAGGGCACAGCTGGGGATGGCGGGGCACGGCTGGCACGGTGGGGCATGGCGGGGCACGGAAAGGGCACGGCTGGGCACGGCTGGGGATGGCTGGGCACTGCTGGGGATGGCTGGGCACGGCTGGGCAGCCCGCGGACCGGAGCGCTGCCCTTCATCCCCGAGGCTGGGGCAGCACATCCAGCAGATGGAGCTTTAGGGCAACCCAAAAGGCCGCTCTCCGCCTTTCCTGCCGCAGACGCACGGAAAGGGCTCTCCCCGGCACCCCCGCGGCCAGCCGGGCAAGGCTTCCTGCCACAAGCAGAGCGCTCGGAGCCGAGCACGGGCACGGTTTTCTCTCTGAGCAGCCCCACAGAGCCAGTCCGGACAAACCCAGCCCCCGCAGGGCACCTGGTGCTCCTGCTCTGCGGGACACAGGGAGCGCACCCGGCTCCCGCAGCCCCGCCGGGGCCAAGCTGCCTCTGCCACCTCGTGTGCCTCCTTCCCCGGCTCCCGCAGCCGTGCGGGCACTTGCCCACTTTAATATATGCACACCCAACGCGCAAGAGCCATGCAAGTCTGAGTTCACTTTCCTAGAGGTGCACCCAAAGCAATAATTGAAATATTTTTTTTTTTTAATATATCTTTCTATTCTTTGCAAAACAAGGTTAATTCCTAATGAAACCATTTGTGCTTAGTCCAGAAATAGAGAAATGGAATTAGGAGTTAAGTGAGTAACATCCAGGAAATCCTGTCTTCTCTACCCTGCAGTGTTTCCAGCTATATTAAATACATGCACAATTTTATTTGAAGTTGCTCTCACCTTGTAAAGTTTTCTTCTGACTTTTCAAAGAATACATTTAACTAGAAAAGTATGTTGTTCTTCATTTTATAGCCTCCTCCTCCAGAACCTCTGCATTTGCTAATGTTCAGGCACTGGGTGTCTCCAGAAGAAATTTACTGTCTCCTACATTACTGGCCAACATTTTGGGCTTACCTGCTTCTTTTAATACACATGCATGTGGCTTTGAACACACATGAGCGTGGCTCACTGCACGCCAAAAACCTCAGCTGCTCGGTGTAATGTGATTGTTAGGATGCAGCCTTCCCTTTGAATCCTTGAGCTGAAGAGCAGAGATAGATACAGGTACATGTGAGTGAGCCCTGTGGGTCACCTGTGGTTTTCAGTGATGAATGACTGTAGATGCACAAATTAACACAGAGGTGGTTAATTATAATTTTCTGTTTCTCACGTAGAAAACGCAACCCCTCCTTCACCCTCCCCCAACACTCCCCAGGGCTTTGCTGATTTGGAAATTCATAGCACTGTACTTAGAGAAATCAAGTGTCCACAGTCCCTACCATATTTAGGACCTAAAAGTTAACTTGTTTTACCCAGAGCTGCTTTTTTCCAAGTCCACCTTCCTTCAATTCAGCTTCTTGCTTCTAACCTTTCAGCTTATCGGCATTGATTTATTTAATATAAAGTAGTGAGGTTACCTTAGATCAATTATACCTTTTTTTTCTGTGCAATTTCCAATGCTTAATACATCTGTTACTGCTCAGCCGCAGGGACAACTTGTCCAGCTGGATCCTAAATTATTTCAATCCTTAATTCAATTGTATTTTTGCCACAGCCCAGCCAATGAGCATAATTCTTTTATGGCTAAGAAGCCTCTTTAGAAATAATCCAATAGCCCATATTAAAATATAGGTCATTGTGAAAACTGCCAAGTGCCTGACTTGTCATAACTTTGAAGACAGGCTCTGAGTCTCCTTTGGCATTGCTGATTCTTCCAGTGCTTGGAGGCTTAATTTTAAAACAATCAGCTCAACAAAAACAATTTACTTAGAACTGTCCAAACTACTCAGTGTTAGCTGGGAAGCTAATTTGCTACCTGGTGCTGCACTTGGATAAATGCTGCAACTAAGGGAAACTGGAGGTTTCCAAGTCCTAAATCAGTTCACAACTTGATGTGCCTGTTGCTGTAGAACTGCAAAGGTTTTGGACAGTAAAAGCAAGTAAAACCCACTCAGACCTAGACATGAGGTGAAGACAACTGTAAGACAAAAGTGTAAACTCTCATAAGGCAAAACATACAAAAAGTTCTTAAACTTTGAGGAGAAACTATTATTCACTTTTCAACTAATACCCATTATGAAACTTGAATCCTTTCAGAAGTATATTTTAGAGGTTCACGTTCTCCTTAAAAGAAATAAATAATTGGTCTTGTTCAGTGATTTTGAGGAGACCATTTTTAATTAGCTACTGGATTTTTCTCCTGTCTCAGAGATGGAATCACAGTATCAAAAGTTTAAGGAAATGAGTTGGCTTAGGACCACTAACAGCCACAATGATCCTTTCTCTTGAGCAACAGCAATGGAAAGCTCATTCTTTCTAGGCAGATAAGATGAATCTAAATTTATTCTGTGCTTGTGGATGTCCAGCATCTAGGATAACAGAATTCTGATTTGGATATAGCCACAGTTTAAATCTTGGGCAACTGTAGTGTGAGTTTCTGCTTGCACACCTTCTCTTAGTTAAAAGGCAACTTTATTCAGCATAATTTGATTGTTTCTGAGTACGCATAGAAAATGAGAATTCTCAAAAATGAGAAATGGAACCCAGATAAGTGAGGCTTTCATTTCAACAACTCCTCTCCATGTACGATTCTCACTGTCCACAGAGAGTTCTGTTTCTGTACCAAAGGAAATTTAACCCCAAATATTAATATTAGGCCCAGTAGAAAGCACCAACCATTAATAATTTAAATGCTTTCACTCTTTGTTTGGACTTCAGTGTAATCAGTGAAATCAGCTGTTTTGCATTTGGAAAAAGAATTGGTCCTACAGTAATTTCAGATATAGGTGCACGATCCCTCTTAAACTGAATGAGGCTACATAAAGATTGCCTTTGAGTGTTCAATGATCAGTACAGTACACGACACACTTAAGATCAGTAGCCTGTATGAAGGTACCTATTTCCAGTTAAACAAGATATCAGGCTTGTTCTCAGTCTTTTTTTTTTGCAGCCTGCACAATTGGACATATTTTACTTGCTGTACAAGCAGAGATATCAGCAAGAGACTGGCAGCAAAGGAAAGGACAGGTCCTCCCAGCAAGTAAGAACAGATTGCTTCTGGCTTTTTGTTTAGTCTTTTCAACAGAAAGAAAATAATACCCAGCACCCTGCCATCAGCAGTGCAGTAAACAAATCATCTTAGGATCATATGAAATTCAGCAGATTTTTGTATCACTAGATATTTCGGGTCATCTCTCAGTCTAGCTTTGGACATCGAGCGAGGTGTCTTCTTCAGGGTCTGCAGATGACAGAAATTATGAAGTATCTTACAAAAGCCTTGATTTAGGCAGATGCAAATAATGCTATGACCACACGGAGTTCCACGTTAAAACACTTTTCACGAATTCTACCCACAGGTGTATAAGCACAGAAAACTCCCACATGCAAAACGAGCTTCCCAAAGGAAGAAAGATTAATCTGGTACTTTTTTCTCGTAACTGCCTTTTATAAAAGCAAGGAAAATGGAGTAGATATTAATCTATCACGACTTTACAAAAGTAGCTGTTACAATGACATTTGTAATTGTTAGTCTGAGCAGAAGACATGGAGATAAATAGAATTGTTAAGACAGGAAAGGAACTGACTAAAGAGGATATAATACTATGTTGTGCTATGAGGATAATTACAGGCTTGGAGTGAGATTACCCATCTTGAAAGATCTGTTAGTGGGAATGATCTTATTAAATATTTGCATTAATAATATGCACCCAAAAGTTTGTGTTTGCTAATGAAATTTGGAGATGATGAAGTTGGCAGGCAACATTTAATCAGTGAAGAATGGGACTCACACAGGGAAAAAAAGGAAACCTAGCATAACAGAATTGGGATGGAAGCAAACAGAATAAAATGGTAAACCTGGTCTCGAAGAATAGGAGAAGTGACAGAGCAGAATGACTTGGGTGTTTATAACTTGTCTGTGAACAAACATTTAGTACAGGTGTGAAAAAGACAAGTGAGATCCCCTTCTCATTAAAATCCTGGCTGGTAGTCCTGGGAATTATTACTATTTCACTAAAAGTTGTTAAGGCTTCATCTAAGATCTAGACTGTTTTTGCTCAAGAAAGGTTTATTCCAACCAGAAAAGAGAAAGATTACACCGATATATAGCCTGGTGAACCCAGAGGAAGGACTACAGCAGAGCCAGCTGTACTGGTTCTCCCACTGTTCAAAGCAGAGACGAGGTCAGTGTGTGCCCTTGCTCCCTTTTGGACCTTTTGGACCCTGGCACCCTTTGGACCCTGCACCCACTTCTCTCTTGCAGAAGCCGAGATAAGGGAGGAGGATGGTGTGCGTGTCATGCACAGTCAGGCTGAAACTGGGAGTGCTCCCAGCTCCACCCCACTTAAATGCAGCTTTGCAAATCGCTCTCACACAACTATCTCTGAGATAGAATAAGCCTGGTGCTAAAGCAGCAGCAGGAGCTAGTGATCCAAAACAGGTAGCAAGAAAAGATATGCTGAAGCTGAAACTTAGCTACTGTGTGTAATGTTCCAAAGGAGATTTAAATCTTTAAAAGACACTAAGTGCCAGTAAACTGGAAAGAGGCCAAAGGGAGGTGAAGAGGGCATGCCTATAGAGAAGGGACAGCAGTGAAATTAGGAGGGATAAAACTCCTAGACTTCAGCATCATCCTCTCCACATACACATATTCCATACATTATAAAATTACAAAGATGCCATGGGACAGCTTGCACTATGGTCTCACGAAGGTCATCTGATGCCAGAGGTAGCAGATCCCAGGTAAAATGAGCTTTGAAGGTGTGCATTTGTGACAATCTCAAGCAATTTGACAAGGAAGTTACAAAAGCTGCTATAATGAGAAACAGGGAGAGGCCTTGTCTTCCCCTAGAACTTGGCATTCTTGTATAAACAGAATACCAAAACACTGTGAAGTGTTTCTGTAATATTTATTTTCAGTCTGAAGACACTTTGTAATATGACAGACACTGTCAAAATGCAGGGCTGTACCAACCCAAACAGGCCCTTCTCAGTGAAAGAGATGCATTTCTTTAGGTCTAGGGAAGAGATACTATGACAACAGTCTGCTAACAATACAACACAAAGGTTTTAAATACTAAGTAAACACTATGTTTGGAATGGCATTGTGATTTTAGAGACGCTGTGAAGCAAATATGCCCAACCCACTCATAAAAGTCCAAGAAGCTGGGGCTGATATATCTACTGTCATTAAAAGATGTTCAGTACAGTCTGTGGCATGGCATCCTTTACCTGCTAACCTAGAAAGATGGGCACCCCTGCCAATGCCATGTTCCTATCACTGTGAAATCCTTTTAACATTGATTTAGTCAGAAGGCTTTGTTCCCAGTTCCCACAGCAACTGGCTATTCCCCAAGTTTCTTCTATTACAGAATAACCAAACCTAACTTCATTCAACTTATGCACTTTGTTTGAAAAATGTTTAGTCTTTCAGTGGTGGTGAGCCTGAAGGCCAGAATGAGTTTCTGTGGATGTACCAGGACATGCAATTAAATACTTGGTGTAAATAGCCATTGCCCCTTTTACTCTTTTCATTGTATCTTGGATTATAGTAAGAAAATGATGTCCCAAATCTTCAAGTCCAAAACAACTTTGTCATACAAACCTATTCATAAGAAAATATCCTAAAACCCAAGTCTTTAGTTCCCACTGTGTTCACTGCTTTAATAGTTAGAACTCTTTTCATTTTCCCACTAAATTTACCATTATTCCTTTGGTTTAAATGGTAGTGGTTTTTTTTTTCTCAGTGACATTTACCTCGATTTACTTATAAAGCAATCATATCCTCTCTCAGTTACTGTTTTGTTTGGCTCAGCTTCCAAGCTCTTGCACCAAGTGTATCAGAGACTTCATGAAGCAAGACTCTGACAGATGCACCAACTGTAAAGTGTGAGCTCCAGAATATTTGAACACTGTTTGATACCACCCTTTTCAAAAGATGTTCCTAGGTTCATAGGAAGGACAGGAGGCAGCTCCTGTAGTATCAGTGGCAGAGAGCTGTGCTGCCAGCACTGGAGAATTCAAACCCTGCTGCCAACAAGCACAGTGAGCCTTCACACCACCAGCAACTGGAGCTCTGAAAGCACACATGGAATTGTTCATTGGGGTTCTTTCTTCCTAGACACTAATGTGTGACAGCCTCAGTTTACTGTTACAGCACACAGTATATTCTCCTATGCATTGCAAGGAATGACAGACAAGAATTTGAATAACTGGTGACTAACCTAGCAATACCTGACTGTTTTCTGAAGTAAATTACAGCCTATTTCCCAGTCAACAGTGGAATATCACTAACACCCTGCCATCTTTCCTGGCCCCATTGAGGCTTCTAAATACAATATTCCCTTCTCTTACTTCAACTCTACCCACTGTCAGGCTCCATTAGGCATAACAAGATACAGACAGATTCAAGATTAAGCAACTTTTTTTTAAAATCCAATTGAGGACTTTCTTACCTTGAGGGTGCAGCAGATATTGCATTAACCAGATTGTGCACACTTTCCATGCAAGAACTAAAGGCATATATATATATGCAGAGTGACTTAATTCTCTTAGGAAATAAGCGGGGGCTTTCTAGATTCCTCCCACCATAGACATCATGATCAAGCTCAGCTAATTGAGACCTTGTGGGGAAAAGGGTGTTCCTTAGCAAGGCCTTATTTTTCCAGAAGCAATACGGGAGTGCCGCTGTCTAGCGTAGGAAGTCTGTACAGATCATTAAGGCAGTAATAGTCACGTGGAGAGAGAGGAACCGGGTTTAAAAAGCTCCTTACTGGCTAGGCTACCTCTTCAGCTCCCAGAGAGACTGCAGTCCCTGAGTGGTGGAACCAAGAAGGAGCAATCCCCCTTCAGCCATCTTCCCCCTCCCCATAGGTACCAGGGAATGGGACAGAGACACCCCCAGTGCTATCTGGTGAGTTTGTCAACAAGATGCCTTCAGGGCTGTGCAGCTGAGAGCAGAGGCTGCCTTTGTGTCTGGAACAGAGCATGTCCTTTATTTGCTGTGGGAGAATGGGGGTGCAGACTCACTTAAACAGGAGCACCGGGCATATTTGGGGGCAGTGCATGGAACAGAGTTTGTGTTTGGTGTATTGGGTGCATGTGGTGGAGTGACTGATGGGTGGTATGAGGAGGAGGCAGCAGCACAGCAGCACAGGAGCACGATCCTGTGGGCTGCACTGCACGGAAGAACATCAACTGCTCATAGGGCACTATGGGATGACTACAGACTTACAGCACGTATGGCATGGAGTGTCAGAAATAAGATAAAAAGGTCTTGTGTGGTGTATTTGAAAGAGATGAGGACAGGAAATCAGAGTAACCAAAAGAGAACGTATGAGCTGCATGGTCTGAGCACCCAAGTGCTCTGGAACAGTATAGCTACTGCTCAAGTACTTCACTTAAATGAGGGCTTTAGGATTCAAGTCAGAGCTTGGATGATGGAGCTTGAACCAAGAGTTTTTTTGAAGGCATAAAATCTGTATTTTGTCACTAGCTGTCTTGCTAGCATCTTTTTAATCTGTGGCCTAAAGAGAGATGGGGAGGATGTGTGAACTTTAACTCTGAGGCGGTATTCTCTTTCACATTCCAAGTTTGCAGAGAAATCTGGTATTCTTTATGAACTCTGACTAGCACCTCTTTATGTATTACAACATTTGTAATACTGTTTTATCAGCCCTAGCAGAGTGAATGAGAATGGTAGGCTGTAACACCTTCGAGAATCCTCTGTGACCTGACCTGCTCTCACTGATGCGAGGCAGAAGGGAAGCTATTTAATTTTGGGGAGGGAGAGCTGATTTCTGCCTTTGTGGTCAAATTTTATTCACTTAACTAACACAGAACATAGAGTTACTGTCCACAGCTGTAACAAGAAGGGTCCCTGAAAACCCCTTTCTGCAGCTGTATTTAGCCAACTTCTGGCACCAGTCACTGTTCTGCCAGGTAATTCTTTGCCCTTTTTGCATGTAAAAGACTCAGGTTCCATTTGGAATAGCAGCAAATAGTTAATGTCCCACAACTACCTCAACCTGACAACTGAATTCTTCCAGCCTCATGCTTGCCATGAAAGAAAAAGCTGGACATCCATGAGTCCTGGCACAGGAGCATTAGCAATGTCCAGCTCTGCCATGCAGCCTGCATCCCACCGGGTTCTGATGTCAAAAGCCAAATTCTGCTGTTTAACTAAAGCCACACTAGCGGACAGGGGAGATGAGCCAAGAAAGAAGGGAAGTGGGCAATCCAAGCAGGCTCTACCTGTTGCCTCTAACGGCACTTTTGGCTGGCTGGACTAGGGATGCTTGTTTTTCCTGACGGGAAGGAGCCGCTCCGAGCACGCCGTAGTCTGAGGCAGGACGGAGCCGACCTGTGTAACTCGACGGGGAACCAGGGGCGGTGCGGGGCTCCCGGCGGTGCGGGGCTCCCGGAGGTGCAGGGCTCCCGGCAATGCGGGGCTCCGGGCGGTGCGGGGCTCCCGGCGGTGCGGGGCTCCGGGCGATGCGGGGCTCCCGGAGGTGCGGGGCTCCCGGAGGTGCGGGGGTCCCGGCGGTGCGGGGCTCCGGGCGATGCGGGGCTCCCGGAGGTGCGGGGCTCCCGGCGGTGCGGGGCTCCGGGCGATGCGGGGCTCCCGGAGGTGCGGGGGTCCCGGCGGTGCGGGGCTCCGGGCGGTGCGGGGCTCCCGGCGGTGCGGGGCATGGGTCGGAGCTGGCGGCCCAGGTGCGGCCGCTCCCCGCGGAGGAAGGCGCGGGCAGCCCCGCTCCCCGGGGGCGCCCCGGCGGGCGCGGGCGCCGCGGTCCCCCCTCTCCCGCCTCATTTGCATGGCTCTTATTACGGCCGTGCCTCGCTCCGCCGCGCTGACACCGCCGGGCTGAGCGCGGAGTCGCCTCCAGCGGGAAGCGCACTTCCGTTATCTGCGCTCCCGCGCCCCCTCCTCAGCTCGCTCTCTCTGGATGTTTAAGGCGAGGATGAACAAACAGATCCAGCCCGAGCGCAAAGTGTCGGTGGTGGCCCCCTTGCCGGACCGCGCGGGGCCGCCGCCGCCGCCGAAGAAGGACGTGGAGCTGCTCCTGGTGAAGGAGCACAACGGGGTGCAGTACACCAGCAGCAGCCTCCTGCCCGCCGCCCCCGCGCCGCGCTACGGCACCCAGGACAGGGAGACCTGGGGCAAGAAGATCGACTTCCTCCTCTCCGTCATCGGCTTCGCCGTGGATCTGGCCAACGTCTGGCGATTTCCATACCTCTGCTACAAAAATGGAGGGGGTAAGAGCACCGCTCGCGAGGTCTTTTTCCCCGGCTCCACATCCCCGAGCCGTACCGCCGCGAGGGCGGCATCCCCCCGTTCTTCGCGGAGTTTCTGGGGCAAAGCCGGGAGCCGGGCTCGCCCCGCGGTGCCCGGGCGCGGGGCCGGATGGCGAAGGGAGGAGCGGCGGCACCGCCGCGCTGCCCCAGAGCTGCCCGCTCCTCCCGGGCAGCGGGGACCCGCCGCGGCCCCCAGAGCTCCCGGGGCACCGCTCAGCCCCTTCCCGGGACCGACTGCTCGCACACTCCTCGAAGTTTAACTTAGTTTTAGAGTACAGGCATATTTGCCTTCTGCTGCCACTCCAGGCTGCTTAACACTTTTTTTTCGTTCGCGAAAAATAGCACCAAAAGGGGAGAAAAAAAAGCCCAAACCAAAAACACTCAAGCAGAAAAACAGCATCTAGAAGAGCTAGCGCCAGGCCACTGAAAAGTTTCATGGGGGCAGTTTTAATGTAGGATCGGGATTTCTGCCCTCCGTTCTGCAGTGTGGGGGTTCTCCCCTCCTCCAAAGTAGGTAGGAGACTTGTTACAAACAAAACCTCACCTCCTGCACAGTTTGGCAAAGACAGCAACAAAAAATTACACACAGTAACTATAGTTGGCTCAGATTGTCTGCCATGTCTTCAGTAAGACCTTAACTCCATCATCAGCTTTCATTTCCCTGAAGTACACTGTGTTGTCAGTGATGACTCCAGACTGTGATGGAGTAACACCATCTGCAAGCCGGGCAGGTGCCTGGGGTGCTTTCAAATCACACACAGAAAGAACAGACCCTGCCTGGCAGATGGAGAACTGTGTGTGAACGGTGAACCACACAGATAGAACTGATAGACAGAAAGCATGTTCTGAAAGACAGTTATGTATGCATATAGTGATAGTGTGGTTGCCTGGTGATAAAGGCTAATAATTCACACTTGTAGCATAAAATAATTGCCTCCCGTTAAAATAGGAATGCAGGATGAATGGGAAAATCCCTATCAAATAACATGGAATTGTACCTGTCCTTGGAACTTAATAGGATACTGGTGCTAATGAAACACTCGGTGAGCTTGGTACCTCCAAAACTTCTGAGAGGAGTCAGAAAGCCTCTCTGCTCACCACCCAGACAGACTGAAGAAAGTACTTAGCACTGAAAAATAACCTCCATCCTTATTTCGTTATGCCCAAAAATAGTCCTAGCCATTCACACTGCAGCAGCGCAATGCATCATGAACCCAGCAGGCTCCCGCCGTGTCAGGTGCAGGTGTGGCAGCAGCATCACTCACAGCACTCAGGACAGGTGCACCATTGCCACATCTCCACATCATCTGGCAATTTTTAGGAAAACAGATACATTCCCCTATCTCATATTGCACAAGGTGACACCCAGAGTGCCTGAACTCTTTTCTGTTCTAATTTAGGTCACTTAATTTCTTAACCTGCTTCCTTCATAATTTACTGCCAGCTCAGGCACAGAAGGTAACAGTCTGCAGCTCCTGCATTTTCTTTAGCTACCATGTATTATCTTATGTCAGTTCAGCTAGGAAAAAATGGGTCTTCATTAGCATCTTCAGATTCAAATACTTCCAAATGGCAGTGAAGAGAAAGCCAACAGCTACAAGAGGCACATTTCAGTGAAGTTTACAGTAATTCTTCAATATCATCAAAATAAAGTTAGACCTTTACAAGTAAAGGTGGAGAGGCCCTTTGCTAGATAGAACGGCTGAGAACTGTTTACTGATACAGAGATCATTATGGTATCTTAAAATTTTTCCATCCATTGCCTCTCATGTTGGAAATACATATCAGCTGTAGTCAGTAAAAACTCTTGTAAGAGATTCAGGCTCTAGAAGTACTTCACTGAGTTTCAAGCCAACTCAGTCCCTTCTTTCTTTCAAACTGTGTTTGGGAGCTTGTCTGCCTTATGAGTAAATTTTCCTACAAGATCAAAAAACATAAGACAATAGGCAGAGCTGTAGGATATAGTTGGATTTTTTTGAGGTCTTTCCAGTCATAAATCTCAGTTATTCTTAAATATCTTTTTTTTCCCCCTCACACTACTATTGCATGAGGGACCCTTTCTAGCACTAATTTAACTTTTGCTGCCTCGAAAGGATAACGCAATGGGTTTCATATAATTGCTATGTATCCCCATGCAGAAGTTGGTATGTGGATATAGACTTGGGAAAAACTTAATTTCACTATCTTAGTAGTTTTTCTGGACTGCTGAATGAATTAAAGGGATGAAATCAGAAGCTGTTTTTATACTTGTATACCATGTTCAGACCCTATTAAAAAAATTTACAGGATGCTCATAATAGGATTACTGTTTGCTTTTTGATATTTATAAGGAACTGCTAGGTACAGAAAAAACCAACAGAACAGATGAAACTTGAATTGGATGGTATGTATAAAGTAAAGCAGTCGAAGGTGAAAGGTTTCCTTCCTTTTCCTCATGCAGTTCCTCTACAGTTTCTCTGAAAGCCTCAGCAATTACTCAGCCTCAGTGATTTAACTAGAGCTGACTTTAGACAGCCAAACGTGTGGTTTATGAACATGTTATCAACAGATTGATACAAAATACTCAGTGCAATGGAAGCACGTTGCAATGTCCTAAGTCCTGGGTCAGCACAGCTTGTGCTACCTAACAAAAAGGCATTCTCCTATATCCTACCAAAAGCTACACCTACTAAGGTTCTACAAAAGTTCTTAGAAGTTGAACAACAATGTCAGGGAAATGGAAGTGGTAGAAAATGGCATCTTCCTTTACATTTTAAAAAAAGTTAGGTGGTTGACACATGGACTGTGTCCTAAAGCTAACTATGATTAATTCAAGATGCCTGCAGAAACACTGAAGGCCTTTCCATGTTTGTAAAAGTAGGTGGCTCCCAATAAAGCATGGAAACTTACAAGAACTGAGAAGGAAAGTGTACATACACACTGTATTCCCCCATTTAAAGTCGAATTTTACATGGACATGGATGTATATACACTCCCTTCTTTTTAGTAGCCAAGTCCTGGAGTTTCTTTCTTTGATAAACTCTACAGAAATTTTCTAGAAAAAAACGGACAGAGGCTTTTGAGTTAGATCTGGAAGTTCCACTTACACAAAACTCTGAGTGTTTACTTTGGTGAGTTTTACTTACACAAGGCACACACCACCCAGTGGCAGCTATACAGACTTTTTTTTTTTGATAACTTCGGAGACAGCACTGGTGGTGGTAACAAAAAGAAACATTCATATTTTAACAAGCTCCCAGAAACAAAAATCTAGAGAGTAAGAAGCATCCAGCAGAACTAAAACACTGAATGAATAGCCAGAAACATCTGTGTTTCGGGAGTAGCCTGCTGAGAGACCCCAATGGGATTTCTGCACAAAGATAGATGGCAGAATGTAACCCTTCTGTAAACAACTGTAATTTTTGGAATCATTCTTCTGCTATTAAAAAAATCACTGCTCTTTAGTAAGATCTAAAAATCTAGAGCGTTTATTTTTCTATATCAGTTACCTACTTTCATAGGACTTGCCTGCCTTACAAGGGCAGAGACAGATCCAGTGGCTGTATTGTAATATGAAATGGGCCACAGAAAGCTTACAGTACAGTTTAGTATGAACAGACTGGAGGAGTTCTTGCCCTCACTGGCTTCTTGGAAGCAGGATATGTCCACTGTGTGCTCTAAAGCATTTATCAGGTGATAGGGTAGACTCTGAGCAGATGGGAAAAATCTGCACGCTCCCATTAAGTAGATAAGGCAACACTCCAAAAGGGGGAATTCTCAAACATCACCCTGTCAGTCCAGCTGATCAAAAAGACCACAACTTACATGTGTTTGACTGCTGCTCACAGCACAAAGGAAAAGCACTGTTTGCAGCAAATGGAATACTTTTTGTGCAGTACATTTTTGAGAGTTGCAAGGAGCAGGGCCTGTCACTGGAGAAATCATCAACTACGGTCATTTCTACTGGTTAATCTTACAAGAGCTATATCCTCATTCTAACTTATTTCTGGCAAGAGCACTTTTTTTTTTACTATTATTTTTAAGAAAAAGATTCCCTAGCTGTATAACTCTTTCTGTAAGTGGTCAACATCACTGCACTCCAAAGAATTCTTTATAATGCAATCAACCTTTTAATTGCTCCCCAGCACTACAAGAGGCTATGGTGAATTAAAGAAGACTACTATTAAAATTATACTCTCATCAACGTAGGGAAAGATTTACCCTGATATTTGGATCACATCTAAAATTTTACTGATGCCAAATGAAGTTGAGTAATGCCTACTATGATTAACTGATGTGCTCACAGTGGGGGAGGATGATGCTCAGTCCTAGTTAACAAGCTATTGTAGTTTTTGTACAAGACACTTTCAGTATTAATGTTCATTTTTGTTTCCTGTTCCTGCATAGTCATAGGCAGAATTAATATTTCCCACTGAAATCTGGGGAAAAAGAATTTACCAACATAAAGTACTTTTGTGAACCAAAGTATTTGCAAGGTCAGTCATGTTCAGGCTACTCATTAGGAAGCATGTAATTGTCAGATTAGTCACTGGAGACTTACTGTATAAGAATCAGATTAAGTTTTTAATGAATTTATGAATAGCTACAGATAAGTATTTTAACAGTACTCTAGCTATCATAATACACACTTTTAATCTCCCCTGCAGCATTATTTTTAATGTTTTCAGACCACAGTATTTCCAGAAGAAATTGTTTGCTTCAACAAACAGTTTGCCAGCAATCAATATACTTCAGAAGTATCTTACAATTTATCCTCCTGCTCCCTATCCTAGTCATAGTTCCATAAGCTGTAATGCAGGACTGAACAATCCACAGCACAGGTACCAAAGACAGCATAAACCAGATCCAAATACCCCTGAACAGGCCGAGCACAAAGTCAGGAGCCAAGAGCTGTCATGCATTGAGAATGACACCGTGGAGCTGTCACCTCCCACAGAGCTGGGAGCCTGGCCACAGCACCACTTCACTGAGAGCAAACCGTGGTGCTGACAGCACCACCTTGTCTTTCTAGTACACTCTGCCTCCTCAGTTTTGCAAAGTGTCTGCCACCAAATTTAATCACTATTTTGGGGAAGAATACAACCTGGCACTTTACAGTTCAAAGGTGGATGACCTTTGCCTTACAATATCAGAGTTTGTATTTCAAAATAGCATTGATGATGATAATAATAAATCAACTTTGAAGTAATCTCACTGCAAAGCCTACGCCAAGAGTTTGACTCATCAGTCAATCAAAACCCAGATGCAAATCTAGTGATTTTGGTTTCCTAAAAAAGGGTTTTCAATTCCCATTAGCACATCAAACCACTGACCTCAGACAGGTTAAACTGTTATGCTGATCTCCTTGCTATGGCCATGAGCTCTGGGTTCTCAGCCACAGTGTGACATCAGGGACACTGCTCAGTCGTGTAGTGTGGCAGTACCTCCTCTGCCAGGGCCAGAGCCAGTGTCCAGCTCACAATTGCTCTCTTCCCTTTCCCATTTCATCTATTCCCTTTCCTTTCCTTGGTCAGCCACTAAATCACCTGGTGCATGCAGGGCATGGGTTCAACCCAGGCTCTTCAGCACTGGAGCTCACATGCCAGTTGCCAGCTGCTTCTCTGAAAGTCCCTGTTCTGCTCTACATGGCTTGTTGGCCCCACAAAATAAATCTTCAGAACAGGAATGTCTGCAGGGTTATAAGCATCACACATCTACTACATACGAATTATTAAGAATAGCTGAGAGCAAAGAACTGAATCTCTCACCCAAATCTTTCGTCAACTGTGAAGTTCTTGTTTCTGACTCTCAGGTATGATACCATGAAATAGTGCAGACTCTCAGCTAAATACCTGCCTGTGCAGAGAAGTTATTTGTCCCTGAACAATTCTAGCAACTCCTAGCTTAACAATTTTACAAAGGTCTAGAGATACACCAGCATAGAAAGGTTCTAGACAAGATCCATAATATTTAGCTTGATGTTACACCTTAAGAGTACCATCCTGTGGCTGATGCAGGGCAACTATTCAGAACTGATTTAAGGGGTGCTCCATTTAATTACCAAAACTGATTTTCCAGCTTTACTGACAATAAAAGAGCTGGTGTGATCCAGCTGACAAAAGCAAAGATACATCTTTCTAAGTACAGTGGATGCATATTTTGATTACCACTTGAAGTACTTTATTCTAAACTAAGAGGCAGAAAAGACATCAAATACTAAACAGTTCTGGTTTTGGAAATTTAAAATCTCTGCTTAAGGTCTTCCCATCCCCTGCCTCCCCTCCAAGCCATCGTCATTCCTGTACACCCTTCTCAATTCTGCCAAGGAACAGAAGTACTGAAATACCCCTAGTAAGCCATTCCTGACCAAGTAAATTCTGCAAGTCACATTAGGGAGCCTTCAAAGTTCATATTAACTCCTATTAAAATAAATACAGGACTTTTTTACAGTTTGACCAGGGGTCCTGGGTTTGGGTACTCATTCAAGCTGAAATAGCAGGCACATAACCTTCATGTGTCTGCTTTCTCACTCACATTGTCTTAAGCTCTGGGAGCAATGGAAAATAGAAAGGCCAGGTTAGGAGTGTAGCAGCCAACAGCCCTTCTTTACTGAAGAAACCAAAATATCTCTAAAGGGACTGAAACATGGCCTACATGGCTTGGGGGCAGAATTTCTCTTTCATCTTTAGGCAAAATACCACAAACCCATCTGTCAGTTTAGTGAATATGTGAATACAGCTCCAGCAGTATGAAGATACCATTTCCAGACAGATGCTTCCTCCCCATGCTTAGATCAATATGAAACAGAATGTTAATACAACCACTTACACATAAGATCAGGAGGAACATACAGCTTTATTGAGAGTTTAGATATGCTGTGAGGGGAATGATGGATTAAATCAGTCCATAAATTACTGAATTTCTTGCTGTGTATTAAAATGGAAATGAATAGTTTCAAGAATTTTGAGCAGTTCTGAGAAGAAACATCAAATAGCCCATGTCTTCATTTTTGCTGTGTCTGATGGTAAGCACATCAGCAACTCCCAGTTGTAAAGCCTTTGTCCCAGTTTAACCAACTGATTAAATATTTAAGAACTGTAGTATGGTTCTCTGATATCAGTCTGCACTGTAAAATCCACAGAATTTACATACATTGCAGTTATTACATGTAGTTATTAGATGATGTTGTACCTAACTGCTCTCAACATTATTACAAAATAGTAAACCAGAACCAAATAAATTCTATACTTGGAGATATAGTTATACTAAAATATTGTAATTCAGAAGTCAAGAGACAATTTTAAATAACGTGTCTTTGTAAAATAGTTCTGGGTCTTTCACTACTACCTCACTCTTAATACTTTCCATTTTCTCTGTACATACAGAATCATAGAATTATTTGGGTTGGAAGAGACCTTAAGGATTTTCCAACCCCCTGGAATCTTTCAACTGACTCTCAACTTCTTGACTTGAAATGTGACAACAAGAGAAAATCATTATTGTTGTTACTATTATTATCAACATCATCATTATTAAAGTTGAAATAAATTGCATTCAGGACAAAGCCACTGTTCCAATCCATTTTCAAGGAAGAGTATGTAAGGAATCCAGGAATATCACACTGGTTATAAAGCTTGAGTTTTCCTTCTTCAAGGCTTTTGGAGACAACATGTTAGCAGCCCACTACCCATGTAATGACAACCTGTAATCCCCTCCTCCAACTACAACTCCTTAATCTTCTGCTTTCCTTCTCCCTACCTTTGTAGTAAGTCTTGAACCTTTGATGGAAAGGTTTCATCCTAATTGTGCAGATCTTATACACTGGTGCCAAGTCAGAATAGTTTCAAATGAAAGGCTTTATCGACATTCCAAACTTGTTTTCCTAAAGATGGATATCTGAGTCCTTCAGGAAATCAGCACTGAAAGTGACTAGATCCCCAGAACTGACAAATAATTCCTGTTCTCATGGAAATTCTGGGTAACTAGTATAATTCAGCATCTTAACTTCTGTATAGATACAACATACTTAATTTTAGCCACAGAGCTTTTGAAACGTTGAATCCATAAAGAAGGGGAAAGGAGGTGGGAAGAATGGAAGGAAAACAGTTAATTTCCTTGCCTTGGGACATGTTCTTCAAGAAAACCATGGGAAAGAACCTCTAAACTACTTATCAAAACTCTCCTTTGTTTTATTTTCACTCTTCCTTCTCCTTTCCCCTATTCTCTATTCAAACAAGTTTTGCAATCTTTCCTGAAGCATGACAAAGGTGACAGCACAGAACAGCAATTTGGGAACCAGGGTCTACCATTCAGAAGCAGAAACTGTCAGCAGGGAGGTCTGGCTGCATAAGCCATGTCCTTCTCTACACTCATATTCATCCAATGCACACTACCAACTGTCCAGACAGAATTGTGTGATAACATATCGCTAAGCAAAATTCAGGCAGGATTGGGCAGGCAGTTGTCTGCTGCCAGTCCATAAATGTTTTTTTATGATGAGCATTCTGACTGCTGGTATGTAGTAAGACAAGCTGCCCTTATTATACAATAAGTCTTTTTATAGAAGGCGGTAATTTTTCCAGTGCTCCTACTCCTTAAGGCTTTATGAACACAACCACTCACTTCCAAAAGCACAAGTGATTGCAGAAGCTGTGTTCTTAACGTAGGTATTAACTGATGGCTAAAATTTGGCTATTACAATTGTTTAAGAATATATGCTAAGTGTCCAAATTAGGATCCAACCCTCCCAGGCTGGCGGTGTTAGATTACACAAACATAAAGCCTTCCTTGGAATGCTTTGTTGTAAACTGCTTCCCTAGAACAAACCCAGCATCAGAAGAGCAGTACTGGTTTGATCCCGCCCCACTGAAGTACACAGGAATTGTGATTTCAACAGCAGAAGACTATTACTCCTTTGCAGTCTTTATTTCAGAGCTGGAGAAAGTTATTGCATGATTTCCAAGCACTGGGTGTCCTGTCTTGCTACAGCACTCTTGCTGGTTTGAGAAACAGCTTTTGTGGCATTGATGTAGGAGAAGGATTGTGGCTGGGCAATTGCACAGCATTCATCTTTACTGAAGACTGCAGGACTGTGGGAATGAGCTGATTTTCTGGCCCAACAGCAGCATGGAAGAATGCACCCTCTGCAATTGCTTTGCTGACCATCCAAATCAGTGTTTCCTTGGGCCCAGTGTATGTACTGCAAAAAGTGGCTTAGTATTGCACATCTTTTTTTTGCTAGCTATTTTTAATTTATTCTGCAGCTCCTGAACTATGTGGGTATGTGTACAGCACTTTTCTCTTCACTGATATTTTCATTTCTATTTTTCTCTTCTGTAATGAAAGACCTCTTGCAATGTCTATCCTGAAGCATGCCAAAGGTGACAGCACGTTACTTGCCCTTACGATCCATATCTCGAGGGAAAGTATGATACTGATTCCAGTCAAAGTCCAGTTAAATAAAAAAAGGGGAAGAGGCTGGACTTTTTCTGGCACAGCACTATTACAGAGTAGGATAACGGGAAGCGTTTTTCAGACCACAAGGTGGAGCAGTAGATCCTCACAGGTCTTGGGAGATCCCAACATGCTAATTAATGTCATAACAGTTATAGGAAAACAGAATTTTAGGGTGGCTCATCACCTTAAAATACAGAGCACAGTAATAACAAAGGTCATCCCCAAGCAGACCATTTTTGGATTTCCCACTTTATTTTATTTAGTAGGATATTGTAGGAATGGCAGCTTTTAGCGGTGCCTAATTCACGTGTAGGACCTCACTTACCAGCATGGCCACAATGACAGCAAGGACACAATCCATTGATAACAAGAGGCTACCCCTGAACACACCTTTTTTTTAAGAGAGTGCAACAATAAAATGGAGATACAGTCTTTTTCCCCCAAGGATTGATACAGGAGGAAACAATTTCTCAAGCCCTAAATTTAGAAGGTGCTCCAAATACCCTCAAAAGATTTGCCTTTGGAAAAAAACAAGTTCCACACAGACTTTCTTGGGTACATTCTACAATTGAAAGATTTCTTTTCTCTTCTTCAATGTTAATGTAATCCACATTTCAGGAGGTTTCAGCACCTTTCCTTCTCGGCAGAGGAATCATTATTTCACAACACAGTAATTTCACAATTAAGTATATTGGACCTACTATGATATTAGAAAGCTCAAGGTCAAATGTTGCCAAAACATCAAGCTCACAGCTAAGAAACCACTCTCAAAAGTATGTTTGGTACATGACTCTTCATCAGCATGCAGGGCTGTATCTGCCTGCTGATGTGCAGGAAGACTGATGCTTGAAGAAAGCTCACAAGCTCATGCCCTCAAACTGAGGGGAGATTAGAGCTGTACACAGGCATCTTAGTTGTACAGTTTATCACAAAGCTAAGGAATAGTTTGTGCTGTGCAGTGCTTTGTCTCCTTTCAGAAGAGAAATTCAGATGTGTCAATGAGATTATGAGACAGGTGAGATCAAAGACAGTCCACGACTTTGTTTGGGGGAAGAGTTTGATAATTTGATTCTTTTCTGCAGTTTGTTCCTCATGTATGTATGGCTCTACAGCCTTAGCTAAAATCAATAGATTCGTAAACCACATGGGAGAAATCCTGACCCAGCTGAAGTCAATGGGTGATTTTTTTCCATTGACGTCACCAGAGCCAGGATTTAAACCCAAATAACAGACGTCTCTCTTAAGGACTCCTAAGTAGACAGAATTTCCAGACTAAGAATTATGTGAGAAGAAAAACAGAGTCAAGTAATAAAAAAACTATTCAGACTAAACTGATATAGAAGACTTTCACTGAGTAGTAACTGATCTTCACTCAGTACAATAGCTTAGTACTTTACCTAATAAGCAAACTTTTTAGGATCACATAGATGATGGTCATTATTACATAAAATAGATTTGCTCTCTGAGAGTTAGACTATGACCTCAGCATTCTCCTATGTTGGGCTCAAGCACTAAAAAAAAGTACTATTTTAAGAAGTGCCTTTTACTCTCACAGTTTCATAGGGACAAATTATTAGGCAAGAATCTCTTTCTAGCTTTCAAGGCTGAAGAGAAAAGCTGGAAAAGTACAATGTAAATTGAAAACTAAAAGCAAGCAGGCAAATAAAAGGAGTGTAGTAGAAAATCATAAATTTTAAAGTATTCTGAGGCCTACTTCATGGTTTTTGAACTTTTGAAATTGGTGGTTATAGGAATACAGCTGGCATAATTTATGCTCTTAACTCTACCCTAAAAGAAAGAGGCAGAAACCAGTTACCAGGCTCTTCCTAAACAGCCAGTTAATCCTCCATTGACTCATACAGAAGCTGATGACAAAATCACTGTCTCTAAACCTAAATTAAGAGATTTTGATATCTTCAAGATCACTTATATTTTTCTTTCTAAATACCGTTTTACAGTCATGATGTATTATGTGTTTAAAGCTGTTTAGAAATAACAAAAAAACCCCCCACTGTGTGACAAGCTGAAAACACCAGACTCAGCCACATTGATTTATCATAAGGTCTGAGTAATCAGTGAACAAAACTGCCCCACAACCTGCCCAAGCAAAAGTTTGCACTGCGATTAAACAAGAAGGATTTTGCTTCAAACTGTTAATAGGCCTCTGCTTCATCTTGGCAGGGAGCTATGATGGGCCCTGGGGTAATTTTCACATTCTTCCCTGGCATTTCAAGCTAGGAGACCCTGTGCAGAATGGCAGTGACAAAGCACATACTGGACAGCTTGGACTGAGGGGGAAATTATATTGCTTGAAGACTATTAGGAGAACAGTCTGCTAAGAAAAAACATAAGGCTCAAGTTGCAGACTTAAATAAAACCTTCTGTCTTATCAATTCCCACAGAAGAAGCTGAATAGTTGGAGGACAGAAAATGAAAGAAGGGTGTTGCTAGCTAGTACAGGTAGATTTGTGCAGCACTGTGATTTCATACTGGTATAAATGAGACTCGGCTTACCCTTTCAAGCAAAATTATGTCAAGAGAAAGTTCTTACCATCCTCCTGCTGCAGAAGTTTCACTTTGTGCTCACAATGCCCAAATTCTCAGAGGCCCCACCTAATGGCTGGCACATGGAGTATTACCAGCACTACCCTGTGCCAAATACAGATTTTTTCCAAAAGGAAAAGTTTTCTGTGAAGAATGCTGTGACAGTTTTTGTGAAATGCTTGTGTTCAGTGCTAACAGAAAGGTGCAAAATAAAGAAGCCACACTCACTTGGAAACTACCCTTGCCCAGACCTTCCATAATATTAGCACAACCCAATAGCTATAATCTTTGATAAGAGTACAGGATTTTCAATTTTTCTAGGCAATTATGCAAATAGTAGCCATGACTGTAATGGTAAATTTGCCAATACCATTGTTAATAGCCCCACACACAACCATTACAGTTTACAAATAAATTATTATGATGCAACATTTGTCTTCTATAAGAAAATATTCTTTATGGCTAGATAGCACACTATTCACTTCAAAATATGTCTGATATCTATACTTTATAATTTAGAAAGCATGTCTAAAAAATACCAGAAATTGCACAAAAAGAGTACTTCCCAGCAGTATTGACAGAAAACACAGATGGGCTGTAAGAAAACATGGAGAATGGCTCTATAGGGTATGTAACTTTTGCCTTCTGCTTTAAAGCTCTGTTTAAGCCTGCATTATATGCAGTTTACAGTACAGTTATTCTGCTTCCTTTAGTGGCAGCAGAAAGAACATTCATACTGAAGACTTCATTTACAACAACGGAGAGTAAACGTTAGATTGACTAGAATTCTTATAGATAGGAACTTCGACTGTCTCACATTTCTGTAATAGAAATAGCCCTTTACTTAGAGGAAGAATTTAAGGGATTCTGTTAAGCAAGAGTTTGTAAAGATTAAGATAGTACAGAACGTATTACACTATTAAATCTCTAATAAAGACTGGAAGGAAAAGGAATGTTTTGCTTTAGTCATTGAGTCAAAAAATTTAAGTTACAACTTAGAATTGGATTAACCACCAAACAGTAAGGCAAGTTTTAAGAGTACCACAGACTGCTGTACTTGATTCTTCTCTAGCAGAATTTCAAGGCATTTACCTCCTATTGGTTTGCACATTAATCCTCTTGAAAGCTGCTTGGCACTTGTCTGGAGCTGATTTAAGATGTCTTGGGCATTTTGTTTTACCCTGGCACAGTTATGAATCTCATGCTGCCTAAAACGGGTACTGCATCCTCCCCAGAGGGTGCTTAACTTGGAGGCTGGAGGCTGGTTTTTATTTTGACAATGTGCAAAAGAAAAGCAGTCTTTAAGAGAAACACCCTCCATCCGAGGTTGCTGAGAACCAGGAATTGCCCTGTTCCATGGACAGCACAAAGCACATTTCACATACCCTGCCTTGCTGTGTAGCTACTGCCACGGCTCTGATCAGCTCTGCCAGGGTAGTTCTACCACCCCCAACACAGGGGGCATGGCTGGGAGGGGAATTTCCTCGTGCACAGTGGTACAGTGTGCAAGGACACAGCAGCTCCCACAGGGGCAAGCCTGAGAATGTCAGAGAGAGTAGAAAGCAAGGACTAATACTGCCCAAATGAGGGGCTGAGGATTCATCAGAGGATTCATCCCAGGCTCTTTTCTGTTCAAGTGGAAAAACGTTTCAGGGATATAAACTTGGCATTCCTGATGCATCAAATGCACAGCTCAGAAAGTGGGCACCATAATTTAATGTACGCACCAAAAGTGTCTACACAGCTCTTCAACATGCCAATGTATGTACGTGCTACACTGAGAAATAGCTGTAGGGTGGCAATTTCAGACAGAAAAACAGGTACCACTATTGCATTGTAATTAATTAGTGTAGTTCACTCAGTCTCTACAGATTATAAAAAGAAGGCTGAAACACTCAATTCAAAAACAAAACATGAACAAAACAAACAAAAAAATCCAAAACAAAACAACACCAAAAACAAACAAACAAAAAAATCCAAAACAAAACAACACCAAAAACAAACAAACAAAAACCCAAAACAACCAAATAGCAAAGGATCTGTCTAGTATCTTCCAATCAGGTTTGTAGGTTTTTCTGTCTGAAACTCTGGTCTATGTTAGACAGCAAGTTAGATTAAAGTATCTAACAAGATGTTCTGGCATCAAAGTCAGATTAATCCATGAATTTTGAAAACATTCATTTTAGTTTACAGCTGACTGAGGGAAAAAAAACCCAACACAAATGAACATACAAGTTCTCTGAGAAGATGAGAAAACTGTGACTAACAGTCTGTATCTAAACTAAAGTAGAACTGTAGTTGCCAAAATCTCCCTGGCACCAAGTCTCCCTACACTTAAGAGACAGCTAAGCTGATGAAGTTGTATTTCCTTTCGTGTACATGATGATGTTCTCCCTATCACAGAAAACATCTTTTCAGTACTTAACAGTTCAGGGAAAACTTATCACATGAGGTTATGCTGTTATGGATCTAGTGCTAGAATCTAGGAAAACCTGCTTATCTTGATCCACAAGTTTACAGAAAATGCCTTCTGATATCTTCATTCAAAAATATTTTTAGCCATGGATGTTCTGCCACAAATAAATCAGGGTACATTTTGACAGGCACCTTGCTCTTGTACATCTGAAGTACAACCTACACCTTACATGGGTGGTTTTGTTGATACTCAATTGCAGGTGAATATAGCCTTGTGTCACCCCTAATAATTGCAAGGTTGGGGAAAAAACACTAATAGAACATTCCTATTTATAAAATGCTAGTACAGTATTTTTCCCTCTTAATTTAATACCTCTTAAGCTTCCAGCCATGTCTGTTGTGAAGCAGCAGTGGTCTCCAGGGAGGCAACTGCATGCTGACCCAGCAGTCCAGTACTACACATCTCCCCTGACTAGGACCTTCTGAAGAGTTTGTGAACTAGAAAGTTTGCTGGTTTGTTCCCAACAGTGTTATCTGTCTAGGAATGGATACTACCACTCCTACACCCCCTGTCCTATTGAATATAGCAATAGGGATGGCATAAATAACAGAACAATCTACAAGCTGGCTCCACAGTTCAGCTCACTTTTTCTCTCATTTCTTGTTTAAACCAGCCAGGTAGTTAAAACAGAAAAAGGCACAAAATCAAGACAGTGGATTTGGGCAGGAATGTTAGTAGCTAGGCTTTCATATGTTACAAACTCCCAAGTACTTACTTACCCAACTACAGATAAAATTCACCTTGTCGCATTGATCTAAAAACAAAAGATCCAACTCCAGTAGCACCTCTGCTATAGAAACACAAGGTTAAAAGTTATCACTGCAACCTGTAAAGCAGATTTTTGAACTTTCTGTGGTCACACTCATGGCAAATGATGGGAATTGTTCTTTTCCTAAGCCAACCACAGTGAGTGTGGTGAAGGTCAGCAGCAGGAAACCCCCGCAAAACCCCAGAGCTCCTCACTGCCACACTGCCCATCTTGGATCAACCTGATTTATATTCTCTCAAACCCACCATGTCTCTTCATTTATTCTTTAATTTTCTATCAAACAACACAGGCCAGAGTCCTGTTCTTGTATGTGCCTGCAATTATCTTTAAACTACTCATTGTTGTAAATGTGATCATTTCATTAATTTATGTAAATAGGACCTTGGCCAATGACTTGGCTGTTATTTGTGAATGAATCATGCTGCTCTGAGTGGCTGGATATATTTAACTCTCATTAATTTGTTCAAAATAGCTACTAATGGGTTTCTTTAGCTCATGACTCTTGTAACAAAAGGCAAAAGGATGATTGGATTTGCATGGGGAGGGCCTAGGTAACCCTTTCTGTTACTATCCAGTGACCAGCTTATAAATACACTGCACTTCAAGTTACTTCAAGTGATTTTAAGGCAGTAGCAGGTTAACAGCTCAAGACAAAAAATGCAGGCTTCGGTTGGCCTCAGTCAGCAGCACCAAACCATTTCTGGAAACTATTTGTTTTCACTTTCTTTTGAGTGAAAGGAATGCTGTTAAAATTGCAATTCTGAAAAACTGAAGGCTGTGAGCCCAAATTGAGAGTAGTAATATAAATAGGTTCAAATCTAGCAACAGTTTGTTAGATGGAGTAGCTAAATATAAAGGCTTCAAGAGAAACATGCCACTCACCATGGTATAGATCCACTGGTTTTATGATTCAGAAATACTTTCCATGAAAAAAGGTTGCATACTTGGAAGATTTTATTGAAGATTTTATATGTGTAAAGGACTGCTGAAGTTTTTATAGTATGTCATGCGATCTGTTTTGCAGAAAAATGTTATTTTTGACAACTATACTCTCTCACTAGCTGGGCTCAACATCATCATACAGCTGCTTTTAACATCATCATCTTGTCTTTGACCTGAGGTTACATCATCTTTGTAGCTCTGACTTCTCTTTGCAGTACCCCACAGACCCTTCTTGCTTTTAATCTCAGGTCAGTAAGGTCTTAGTGTTTCACCCCATCTTCTCATCTTCCCCCAGCATCAGCAGCAGGCTCCAGCTCCCCTCCTTCAGAGGTGCCCTTGGAGGCTGTGCAAGCTTGGTGGGCTGTTTCCTGAAGAGACAGATAACATCTGTGTACTAGAAACACCTGCCTTTCCAATTACCGAGTTTTCTACCCATGGTGATCTCGTACAATCTAGATTTCAAGATCTCAGAGTCAGTGACTTTGTTTTTCATTCAGAGGAGTTGCACAGATTAGAGTTTCCACCCATTTTCCTTGTTGTCCAAGCAAATGTACTACATTCTACCAACTGTTTGTTGATATTGTTCAGAGTGCAATTTTTTTTTGTATGGAAAAAAAGCAGTGTTGATCCATGTTAATAGAGCTTTCAGCTTGTATTTCAGTTCACCAACTGGGAGATCTCTTCTTTTAGACTTTTCCTGCACAAATACTGGAAACACTCCTGTTGGAAAATATACTGCAATATTTGCTCAAAGTTTGTTGTTTTAGCAGACACCCCTGCCAGTATAACATTTTGACTAGAAATAACCATGGTAACAAATGCAGAAGGCTAACAAGCACAAAGAGTTCAAAATTGTTTCAACTACCCCTGTCCTGGCCTACTTCTTGTATGTGCATCAAAAATCCTTTTAGGATAACCACAGCTGTTTAAATTATCTTTTTTCAACCAATAGTAAATTAATGCTTCTTTCTTTCTGCAATTTAAAAGTGAGATGAGACCTCCCGGTAGGATTGAGAAGAATATTTAGAGCTTTTGCTTCCCACCCCTTAGGATGCTGGGAATGCTGACGAAGAGAGGAAACACTCTGTGTGGATTCTGGTATACCAAAATTAAGAAATTTTTCTGGCACTGAACACAGGAATGCAAAGTCTGTCTTGTATTTTGTCCTTCATTAATTAAATGTAATAGTCTTAAAATTCTGTGTAAGTTTCCACTTGAAGTTTCACCCAGATGGTTCTTGTAGAAGATGAGGGTTTGACCTAAACTAGTTTTGCAAAAGACATAGTCTGTCTTAACCCCATATTTGCACTGGTACCTTAAAGGGACATGTATGGATTTTGTGAAATCTGTTAGGAGAGAGAAGTAGCAGTTCACAGCAGTCTAAGGCCAACCTGTGGCTTTCGAGTTGCATATGACTCTCTACTGAGTCAAGCATGGCTCTTGTGCCAGAGCTGTATCACAGATGTTAATTGCTTCAGATTTTTAGCTGTAGAGGGAAATCAGGAGCCATTAGGGATTGCTGAAACTAGTGTTGCCTTGTGGGATGCAGCTGTGTGCTCACACCGGGGGGAGTGGAATCCCCTCGAGTGCTATCAGCGTGTTACTGCCAAAGCAGCGATCGCACAGATTGCATTCCCTCAGCTCGCTGAGGTAGGGAGATTTTGGCAAGCTTGTCTGAAGTGTTAGCCAAGCTCTGCTTCCTAAGAGTTCAGCTGTCTGGCCTGTCCAAATCTGACACTGGATTCATGCAATTAAAGAACTGCAGTTTCTGTGGCCAATGGCACAGGCAGGAGGGACACAGCTGACATCACGATACCCTTCCTAACACACTCTGACTCCCTAGACAGGGTAGGCATTAACAGCAAGTGCTCCTGCAGAGAAGTCTGGTCTGATGCTTCAATTCACACCATTGGATCTAAAGCAAGAGGCCCACCAGTACTGCTTTGCTTCTTCCCTGGCCCAAGGGATGCTTACATATACAGGACTGTAAGAAGTCTTCTAAACACCACCTCTTGTTCACAGTACACAGTTCCAAAACAGTCCAATGATGGAGTCACACTGGTCAGCTCTCACACGCAGGCTGTTCACAAGAATTTGCAGACCATTCTATTCTATATCTATTTCATGTGGAAATTTGAATGATATTTTGACCATCATTTATTTTTTTTGAAGGGGCCTTGATCCCAGAAAGGGTTGCGTGAATGCCATGAAAATTGATTCTGGATATTGCCAAGGAAAATAAGAGCAAATATAAAGATACTTCCAAAAATACCTGACTTTTTGTTATTTTTACCTAAGCAGAAGCTGCTAAACAAGAAGTTTCTAGAAGAGACTCCAAAACATTAAGTCAAATTAATATGACTAAGCACCCTTACTTTGGTATTTATCTCAATTTCAAAATACTTCAATCACTTCGCACCTGAAAAGTAACCCAGCTATGAAACCCTGCCATAATGTGTAACTGCTCTTTGATGAAAATTACACCACACCTTATTAATCCCTTGCGGGGGCAGGACGGGGGAAGAAAAAAAAGAAAGAAACCTCCTTTAACTAAAGCCTGGAATGACTCGCAGCCAAACAGATGACACTTAAGCAAGTATGCCTAAGTACAGTACACTTCACAGTTCATCTTGGTATTAGTCATACTTAAAAACTGCGTATTTTAAACTAGCATTTAATACGTATGTCCACTACACATCTCCAGGATTAATCTTCTCAAATACAAATTTCCCTGAATAGGCATCATGTTTTCCACAGTCTCATGACATTAATCAAACATCACTCCGTGCAAACTCCATACCTCCCAAATACAAGCCAGGTTTGTGAGTCAGCTCCACACGCTGCAATATGATCAAAGCAAGACAAGTAAGGCACTTCAAAAGCTCACTTGCAGGAAATCTGACAGTAAAACCACCTAAAATAATTTTTCCAGATACTAGATACAGTGAAAGCAATATGTAGTATCCCAGACAGATTTTGCTGAGTATGTTTCAACATTGAACAGAGCTCAGAATTGCAGGGTATCAAGCATCTGTTGAATACAAATTTTTTTTCTGTACAGTATTCAAACATACAACAGTTTAACATGACAATCATAGAAAGCAGATTACAAACAACACTAAAATATTACCAAAAAATGTATCACTGATACTGTAGTAGCTTATGCAAATGCAGGTTGCATTTACATTACACTCTATCATGAAGAAGATTCTTGCCTCCAAAGTGATAAAATCAATATATTTCAATTTTTAATACGTATTCTCAAAGTTTTTAGCTATTATTTCTTTCTGTTGATATACCTTGTCTCTGTTTCATTGCAAGGTTTCAACTTTCAAATGACTAAACTTATGACTGAATGCTGAATACATTGTCCTTACCATTATGTTACAGCATGTTACTTTTAGAAGTAGATTGGTGGTATGACTAAGAGAGCAGAGTTTGTTTTTCCTTTCTATTCTCCAGTATATAGTCAAAATTCCCTTTCTGAGCAGTCATGCTAGGCACCTTACACCAGAAATATCTGTGAAAAGCAAGCTCAAAAGGTAAAGGAACAACTATTCAGACTTTGAAAACACAACAATAGTTTCAAACATACTTTTTAAATATGCAATTCATTCTGCTTACTGGCATGTTTTAGAAAGCTACAGTTATGCTTTCAGCTTTTTACCTTCTCTAAATGTATAAATTTAGGAGCCATGTAAACTTACTTCCTTTTACAAAGGAAGTTTTCAAATTATTAAACAAGCACAACAGATTTTAAAGGTTTGCAAAAGTTTGTACTGCTTGCTATTGGAAGAAATAGACAAGCTGCTGTTGTTTTTACTTTTGCTGAAGAATTGAACCATGATATTCACAATCTAGTTTCCTTTGCATAGGTAACTCCTAAGGACATTAGTCAGTTATTCAGGGTATGTAATTACTCTGTCAGCTCTCTCGTTATTAAACCAATCCAATAATGGTTTTCATATAGGCAAGTTTCATATTAATTGAACTGTTCTTGACCAAGCAAGCTATGCAATATAATAAAAGCTACTCTTTGCATGTACCACAAAGCAGAGAACTGACAGAGCACACAGTTATTAAACATGACACCAGCTACAATTGCTTTAAAGTATCCCATGTAGCTATGCACTGGGATGATCTTTCTGTGACCTGGATCATGTAAAATAACTAAGAAATCTGCAGATTGTTTCTATGTTAGATGGTCCTTATGTATTTCAGCTGGCAATACTTTTATGCTATGGTAGCTGACACACCAGGATTTTTCCAAAGTCAACAGTTTCTCAGTGACAGTACAAACTCCCAGGAGAATGCTCAGCCTTGTGAAGTGACGTGTTCCAGGAAGGTGCCAGCAACCCCAGCACTGTCCTGCTGCAATATCAAGATGCTGTACTCAGGCCTAGCAGGAACCTCCACATCCTCCACAGTAATGGCCAAGAGCATCACTAGGTTGGAAAGGGATGTGTTGTCTAGTCCATTTCACAAGAATAAGGGAATTTATTATAGCAAAATCCAAAATATGTCATGGAAGGCCAGATTCTATATAATTAACCACTAGTAATTAATTTTCAAGCCAGCGGTTCATGCAGACACTTCACACAGTGGTTTAAGCTGCAATTACAGGATCTCACATTTTTTTCATCTGTTGCTGGTTCCATACTCCCTTCTGAACATAAAACACTAAAAAAAAACTTAACAAAATTTTTGATAGTCCCTTTCCCTTTGAGCTATGCAAGTGTGTTCAGCATCTTTTCTTCTTCAGTTAGCAATTAATGTTCAGGGACACATTTTTTTTCTCTTTAAAGCCAAAAAGCAGAGGGGAAGCATTAGGGGGAAATAGGAGTTTTGGCCTACAGCTTTTTTTCATGGATTCCAGCTCTGAAACCTTTAAAAAGAAAACATGGGTTCCTCCTTCCTGATATTTCCTTGCTATTTCCCAAAAGCAGTGGTTTTGTCTTTAGCTGGTAAAAGTAAGCAACAGAGAAATAAAAATGCAAATACAAAGACTACACTGTCTACTTACTGTCTTTCCAGGTGCTTTTCTTATTCCCTACATCCTCTTCTTAATCATTGCTGGAATGCCCCTGTTCTACATGGAATTAGCACTGGGACAATATAACCGAGAAGGGGCTGCCACTGTGTGGAAAATCTGTCCAGTTTTCAAAGGTAAGTGTCCCTCTGCTCCCTTGAACAGCAGCTGAGGGTGCTACACACATGTGATCACAAACAACGTAAAGATCTCTCATCTTTCACAGACAATCTGGTATTTGGTGACCTTTCCCCAGCCCCTGAAGTCAGAAGTCTTTATGTTATCGCAGGTGAAGCACAAAATGGGAAAAGCCACAGAAACAATCTTCGGGGTGATT
Source organism: Monarcha castaneiventris obscurior (assembly GCA_026261815.1). Lineage (NCBI taxonomy): Eukaryota > Metazoa > Chordata > Aves > Passeriformes > Monarchidae > Monarcha > Monarcha castaneiventris. The sequence goes on along the minus strand of JAMPIT010000712.1, from coordinate 7,765,563 downwards.
GCAACAGAGGGCAACGAGCAGGAGCAGTTCAGCCCTGCCCTCCCTTTCCCCTGTGCCCTGCAGTGGGAGGAACTGGGTATCTCTAGGTGGAGGGAGGGGCCTGCCAATCCAAACACTGGAAATACCAAATCCCACCCAGGTCAGTTCAGCCCTGTCCTCCCATTGACTAAGATAATCACTGCTCCGTTCAGGGCATGGAGCTTTCTCTGCAGTGGCCACAGTGGCTACAACACTAAAATGCAGTTGTGAGGACTGTAGGTTCAGCCACTAAACTTGTAACATCACAGGAGTCTTCTGTGGTGTCTCTGTACCTCAGTTTTCCTCTTTTCAGTGAAGTGGGAGCAATGATTCTGATAGTTTTTGTAAAGTGTTTTTCAGATTTAGCAATGAAAAACACTTATTAAAATCTGAACATGATCACTATTGTGTGTTTTCCACGAGGATTAACTCTCCAGCATCACTGAATAAAATGCTGTGGAGTGTTGTTCGTGCACTGAGCTACAATCATTCTGCAAGGAAAAAATAGGTTAGGTGCTTCAGGGTGTTTGGCTTTGATCAGGAAGTGATCAATGCATGAAAGAAGCCATATGTGTTCTGTACATGAAACAAGTATTTGTTAAGAAACTTCAAGAATTTTTTTAAGCATTCCTTGCCAGAAAAAAATATAAGTTCCTTTGTGTGTATACCAGATTGTATCTAAAATCTTATGCAAAAGCCTTTTCAACACAGAGATAGCTGAAATTAAACCAGGCAAGCTCAGCTAAACTTAGAACCTTAAAATTCAGATCATGTTCATCCTGGGACTCACAAAAGCTGAGGAGCTTAACAATAGCAATCCAAACGCTGCTTGGATATAGGTTACACTGAGTAAATGTTAGTCTTCTTTCTCAAAATACAGCTTTCCTCTTCAAGCAGTCTAGAGCTACACAACAAGAAAAGTGAAGGGGCTTTTTCTTACCAGTCAAACCCAAAACTCACAGCAAAATCAGCAATATAACAAAAAAAAAAAAAAAAGTGAGCTAATAAAACAATGTGCCTCAAAATTTTAAAATTAAATCCTATAGATTTACCCAGCCCTTCTATAATCCCATCATGGGAGATAAAATTCATCCCAGCACCCAGGAACCTGAATACCCTTGCTCAATAAAAATTTCTGTTGGTATTATTTATATACCTTAGGATGACAATGAGGATTTTGAAAACCTAAATGTGAAAATTAGACCTGCAGGATCTCAAAGCATTTGAGCCAAATACCACTGTGCTCAGAGGTACTCTGTGTTGACTTCAGGATCGAAAAGATTATGAGAAAGGAAAATAGAACTTATTTCATGTATATTCTTGTTGACATTCCAGCTGAGTTTTTAAGCTGACATTTTCAAGGTGGACTAAACATACATTACTGTTGATTTTTAAGGTTTCTTATTACAAGGATATAGAATAGCATAAGTTATTTGATTCTCAAAAAGTAATAAGTATTGAGACATATTTGCACCTCAGTATAAACTCAGTACATTTAAAGTTTTGACTAAAACTTCTGATAACGTGCAAACACATTTTACTGCTAATGCTTTGGAGTTGTTTCTGGGACAACTCAAATCTCTCACTCAAAGGAAAAGTACACAGTCTAAACAAATTTATAACAGCTTCTCTAGATGAACAGCACTATAGTACTAATTTTAGCTATGAATATTATTGCTATGATCTCTAAGCACTCTGCTTCTAATGAGATGCTATCATAACACATGCAATTACAAATATACCCTGTAACCTTTGTAACACAGTCTGTTTTCATCTCTGCATTTTATTCCAGGGTCTATTTTAGACTGTGGGTGGTGCAGCACTACTTTTAAGAAAACCTAGAAACATAAGAGCAAATTCATTCCTGAACATTCTTAAGATCACAGAAAAGAGCCATTTAAAACACATTTGACCCTGCATTTTTTAGTCTTGATATTAAACATCTCTCATTGTCCTCCAGATTTGGAGGAATTTCAGGAACACTTTTTTTAAACAACAATAATCTAATTTTAGCATTTCATATATTATCCATAGTTAGTGTTTTAACATTCACCTTAAGAATTACTCCTTTGGGGGATTCCTCCCTCCTTTCCATTCTATTGATCATAGTGTATCACTAGAGTTTGAGTGTTCAAGTACTAGATTAATTTAAGCACCAAGGATTTGAAAATACTATTTCATCTTTACCTTCACAATTATTTCCCCATTGTTAGGGATGAGCAAACTGGTTTACAGATTAAAAGCCTCCTGCAGAGCAAAGAGTAACTTTTGTACATGCAGCAGTCTTTGAACTGCCAACTCCTTCAGGGTCAGAATCTGTTCCTTATGCAAATTTTAAACCAAGGATTAATACTCAGTGTTTGCTACTTCTTTTCTTTATAAAGAAATAAGAAAGCCTAATAATCTCCAAGTGCTAGGCCTCCAATGCAAAAAATTAAACTGCAGAAAATTAGAATTAAACGTGTGCCCTTAGTCACTGTGACAGTACAGTGATGACATTCATAAGATGTAGTCTCTACCTGTTATATGCAGTACATACAACTTTGAGGGAGGATTCAGAGAACAAAGCTGCATACACAGTAAGGGAAGAATGACTGAAGTCAAGGCAAAGCAAGATTCCTGAACAATTCTGCCAACCAACTTTTATTGGGCTCCAACATTAGTACCAAAGCTTCCTCCCAAACCATTGGAAAATGTCCATTTTCACGAGGAGAATGTGCCCTTTCTGGGGCTGTCTTGCTAAACGGGCCCTCCAACCACACTTCACACTATGCGAAAATACAAAGCAAACATTCAAAGTCAAAAGAGAATGTTTACACTGGGAATTCTGTAATCCTGGAGATAACCCTGTAAATAGGGGGTTGAATGTCACACACAGCTTAACCCCAAACTTATATTCACCAAGATTTACTGGCATGTCCAAAAACCACCTGGAGACCCTCAGTGGAACAGCACAGACTTCCGTGCATGATTTGGAGCCAGTTACATGCTGATGGAAGCCAACCTAGAGAGTAGTAATGGGAAAGAAACAAGAGAGGGATCAGTGTCTGTTCCAAACTAGTTCAGGGTGGGAAAGTGAGGCATAGGGAAACTTAATTTAAGTGTCGAGCTTTACTTTTCCAAGAGAAGTTGCCAAGGTCTCTGACGTCATGAAGATGAAATGAGTTTCGCTCCTAACATGGGCTTGCAATCTTCTGCATTGGAAGCAAAGCAGCAATGGAGTTGTACAAGGACAAATTTTGACATTGCACTGCTTAATTTCTTTTTCTGACAAACAACTAGATTTGATAAAAGCCAGTCATTTTCCAGAACCATTTCTGTAATTTTTTGTTTAGAGGTCAGGGACATTGTATCCGCAATGTGTATGCAAATGTCAAAAATTCCTTTTATTGGTGTGAAGCCCTGAAATGAATTTGCAATCATGTAAATCACTGAGTTTAACTCCAGTGTTTGTGTATACTGCTGCATGTCAAATGCAATGTATAATGTAGTTTTCCTTTTTCTTTAGGTGTAGGCTATGCAGTGATACTCATAGCTCTTTATGTGGGTTTCTACTACAACGTTATCATAGCTTGGTCTCTGTATTACCTATTTTCATCGTTCACATTTGAGCTCCCCTGGACAAACTGCCACAACAGCTGGAACAGCCCAAATTGTACAGATCCCAAACTCTTCAACGCATCAGTGCTTGGCAATGGTACTAAATACTCAAAGTACAAGCTCACTCCTGCAGCTGAATTTTATGAGTAAGTGTTGACTTGACTTTGCTATTTATTCTAAATTCTATGTCTAAGGGAGTTTCCTCTTGAAGGTAAAATAGTTTGCATTCAGCCTCTAGAATTAGCATCAGAAGACTAAGGTTAAAATGGAGCTGAATGTTGGTCTGCATTCCTGGGTGACTAAGACTTTTGCCTCTGTGAGCTTTGGTTTCCCCTGTACTAATGCAATGCTTGCTACTGAGCAAAATGGAATTGGACAAGACACAAATCTGCTCTGATGTGCCCCTTTTGCTTGCACCAGCTTTGCCAGAGCAAGGAAACACAGCAATATTCTGACAGAGGTGACTGCATGCCAAACTGAGCTGAGTTCAAGGCTTTAAAATAACCATTTGTTCAACAAATGTGGACTGTTTCTCTACTTGCAAAATATTTCAGAGCAACAGCAGACCTCTGTGTGTTCCATTGCTTCAATAGTTCAATGAAGTGAGATGAAACACTGAGCAGGAGGAAAGAGCCATGTTATAGAAAGACAGGCTTTTACCAATTCCTAAGCAAAAGTGTTCTACAACATGGGCCAAGACAGGCAAAGGCACACTCAAATCAAACAACTGGAATCAAACCCAACAAAGTATATAAATTAACAACTGAACTATAAAACAAAGATATCAATCTCTGTATAAATATTTTCATTATGGACTTATAGGGGAAAATGGGATTTGATTAGGAGAAAGAAAGGGGCATGAGCATCAGACTATTGAATCAGCCGTTGAATTAATCTGAATAATCAATTAATTAATATATCTGTGTTGGGAATAGAAGGATATCAGGGCACGCACCTGCTAAGCAGATAGTCCAACCCTGTAGAAATAAAGGGAAAACACTGTTACCATAAATAGCCTCGTGTATGTTACACCATGCCTGGCTACAGTAGAGATCTTGGGGTCTCTGTTTATAGCACTTTAACATTTGTGCCACTGTTTCTTCTCTGAAGACAGCACAGTGAAAGATCAGTAGTGATACAGAAACGGCTGGCAGGGGTTTGGGTAAAGTAAACGCAGTGCTTTGAAAACAAGATGGGGGGTTGAGTTCAAAGGAGCTCACTAAAATGGCAGATAATGACAGCTGTGAAATCTACTGCCCTTACAATATGTGATGTGTTCACAACACAAACGTAAAGACAGATCATTCCTAGCAAAAGGTTATATATGCATTTAGTCAAAGAACCTGACTTTGACGGGAACTAGAAGAAATTATTCATTCAGCATTTCAAGACTAAGAACTGCATCTTTAGAGAATATTAATTTGAATAGCGCTTTAAAAAAGGGTTTCTTTAATTTCCTTGTGCTTAAGCCTTAGTAAAGTAAAATGCAATCCCTGTATTCTTTCTTTGCCTTTTTATTATTTAAAATGTCTCTGTGCAACTTCTGCTATCACGTCATGCTTGGGTAATGATTTTGACTTTGTAGTGAGTGAGGCTGTGGTAGAATCAATTCATGATGTTTTGATTTAGTTCCACTGATCTGGGGAACAGCTCAATTAATGATTGTCTGTACACTGAAACTTGAAATACTATGGTTGTTTCCTCATCATGAAGTAGATTCAAGGTGCAGTGTTCAGAAGGTAAGAATAAAAAGGGAATTTGACATTTCATTATGCTTTGATCCTTGAATTTTGGGGCTGTAATTAAGTCACTAGGCCCTGTACTTATTAGTGACTAGATTACACTGCAAAAATGAGAAGAGCAACCACTTAAGTAAAACAGTCTATAACATCTGTGTTCCCAGCTGTAAAAACAGGGAATCACAAGGGGCATTATGTTCACTTAGCCAGTATTTGGATGAGCTCATTAGGTCCAGCTGTACAGCTCAGGTGTGGACCCAAACTTGTACAAAGTCTTAGTGTATTCAGACCCAACCTAATAAACCAAATCAGAAAGCAGTTTCTTTTCTTATATCAAATAACCTAATTCATGCTCATGGTCTTCTTACAACAGGGAGAGTTGAATCTTCTGATTACAAAGTTTCATATTTTGTGTCATAGTCAGGAAATGGGAAATGATACAGCTTAAACTTGGTTCTCTAGGTTGTGTAGTTACATCAGAATGCCTCCACACAAATTTTTGGCCTCTGGTGGGCAGGCTGAGGGGGAAGCAGGGAGACCAGAAACACCAAACATTTATTTTGCAGCTGGAGAGTTACTGAAAAGAGGTGCTTCCAAGACAGGCCTCAAGCAGAGAACTGGTGTGATTATCCTGAAAAGAAACAGACACTTCTCTTTGGGACATAATTCCTTCACACTAAGCTGGCCTGACCATGAATTTAGAGTTGGTTATTTCCTAAAGGCCTGTAGCTGTCAGAGCTGACTGCCTCTATCTCCACCAGCACAGGAATAAACTGTAGGAGGAAGTGGGAGTACTGTGATGTGACAGTTCATCAAATATTACAAGAAAGATACCTCAAATTCAGCAGAAATATGCTGGTTGTCACTACTTATACTGAGTGAGAAAAGGGAACACTTGCAATCTAGACCAAATCTATCAGCTGTCCAGTATCTGGCCGTGAGGAAAAGCGGAGAGAAACCTCTAAGCCTCAGACTTGGAAGAAGTCATTTGAAGTTTAAAATTCCATGTCAAAGCAATGACAGGAGAACTTTGAAAAACATATTTGGCATTTGTTTTCAAGCCTCAAGAGCTGGGCAGAACTTAAGGTTGAAGTGCTTCTACACTGAGGCCTTTTATAGAGCTTAATTTTACTAAGTCTGGTTTCAGTTGTAGAGGCTTAATTCAGGCCAATGTGCTGCTGATGTCATGGGGACAGCTTCTTACCACAGGAAGGAATGGGACCTCTACAATACTTCATTAGAGATGGATAAAATATTTGTACACTGTAATCTTGGCAAACCAAGCTAAAATCTAATAACAACTGGTGCCTTTCTGCTAAGTAATAGCCAGACATAAGAGAAATCCAGTTAGGAATAAAATGTCAACTCCACATTTCTTTAGAGACACACATTAGTTTAATTCCTTCCCTCTTCAGTGGTTTGGAATTAAAAACAGAAAATGCAAAGAACCTTCTATCCTTTCCACACGTTAAAATAATTCAATATCAACCTCTTTTTTGGAAGAACAGAAGTAGATCACTGCAAATAAAGTTTCCCTATCTACTCCATATTGCTCCTTTTTAAATACTTTATCTGAACATAGGCATACTTTATATTTGTTCTCTCCATTCTTGTGTCTGGAAAAAGTCTGTTACCATCTTGCTGCATTTATGCTGACAATTTAAAAATACCAGTTTGGAGGAACAAAAGCACTATTCTTCTCACAAGGTACTGTGCCTGCAAAAAATCACGATCTGTTGTAGAAACAAATCCTGGCAATTTTTTAGAAAATACTGTGAAATTGTCAACAAACATATTGGGCTACAGCCATTTCCTTCTGACAGCACTTTTTCTCAGGGCTGTAATCCATTCTTTCTGCATGAGAAATTTTACAGGGAAATTTTCATGCCAGACTCAGTAAAGGAAATTCACAGAATTCAAAGTCTGCCCAGCTGTGAGAAATTGCAAAAAATCTACCTAAGAACAAGGAATAAAACCAAGATTCAATCACAGCAGTTTACATTTGTCATATTTATGAACATCATATTTAAGAAATTTATGAGTGTGTGAACCAAGAGTGTCCTGGGAAAAAACCCTCACCCTATTCAGCAAAGGTTACTTTCATAGACCAATATGTTTGTGCTTCGGGGTACAAGTCTTCACTGGAAATGCCACTCCAGGCAGAGGGTCCACATAGTTCAGAATCACATCAAATGGAGTGATCAACACTGTGTGCTCCAAAGATGCAGGAACCTGTCCCCAGTTAAACAATTGTGAAGCAACTTCTCCCAAATGAGAAAACTCCACTTCAAAAGTCAGCATAAGCAATTCTGCTTATAAATGCTTATAAAAACTGAATCAGGCAACAAGAACTAATAAGAGTGGATAGCCCTATATTCTGCTAATCACATCTGGTCTTTCCATCCAGTTCTTCTGAAACAGTAAATTTTAGTGAGCCATGAATGTAGCACAGAGGAGGTCAGAATTGCTAAGTTAGTAGGAAAATGAAGTTTTCAGTGCATTGAGATAAACATTGTCAGTATTACCATGATTCAAAAAGAAATACCATTTCACCTGCAATGAAGCAACCTGGACATACAGACTGGGACATGAGTCAGCAGTGCCCTGGCAGCCAGGAGGGACATTTGTGTCCAGGGGGGCATCAGGCCATCGGGGGCCAGCTGGGCAAGGAAGGGGATTGTCCTGCTTCACTCTGCACTGAGGTGGCCTCACCTCGAGTGCTGGGGGCAGTTTTGGGCACCACAATATAAAAAAGAGATTAAGATGTTATAGAGCATCTGAAGGAGGGCTATGAAGAGGGTGAAGGGCCTTGAGGGGAAGCCGTATGGAGGAGCAGCTGAGGGCACTGGGTCTGTTCAGCCTGGAGGAGACTGAGGGGAGACCTCATTGCAGTTACAACTTCCTCGTGAGGGGAAGAGGAGGGGCAGGCACTGATCCCTGCTCTGTGGCGACAGTGACAGGAATTTGTGGCAGGGGAGGTTTATGCTGGATATCAGGAAAAGTTTCTTCACCCAAGCTGGTAGCTGGCCACTGGAACAGGCTCCCCAAGGAAGTGGTCACAGTCCCAAGCCTGATAGACTTCAGAAGTGTTTGGAAAATGCTCTCAGGCATGGGAGATGTGGACAACTCTTGGAGATGTCCTGTGCAGATGTGAAAGTTGGACTCAGCTATCCTTGAGGGTCCCTTCCAACTCAGTATAGTCTTTGATTCTGTGATTAAGTACAAATAATAATTTATATGCCAGCCAGAGTGCCACTAGTAAATTACGTGATTCCCAAAATCTAGCTTGCAGTCCATTACACAGCTCCATTCTCCAACACAAGAGGGAGCTGAAAAAACTAGAGAAAAACCCAGACGCTGTTGCATCCCCCTGGCATCCCCCTGGATTGTGCCCAGCGCTGCAGGGTAGGGCTGAGGCACACGGGGCACAGGCACTGCCCCTCAGATGACTCAGCTGTTCTTCTGTGCTCTGGGCTGTAGGACAGCACTGTCCCAGGGCCAGGATGTCCTTCAGCACTGCAGCTGTGCCTACTCAGAGCTCTTCACAAAGCACCCAGAGGCACCCAAGCAGCTCAGACAGCAGCCCCGGGTAAGGCAGAGCTGGGCCTGAGCTCCGTGGCACCTCATGTGGAGCCACTCTGCTCTCCCTGCACTGCACCCCCAACCCAGAGTTGCAGTCAGGAGATCCTGGTGTCCAACCTGCATGGAGCCAGCTTAGGTCTACAGGTTTTGTACCACTAGCTCTGCCCACACTGCTGTGTGGACACAAACTGCCATGAAAACTACAGCTGAATGTAAACAGTGCTATTCGTGAAATAAAAATACTTGGAGCCTGGCAAACTCTGCAAAAAGGGCTCTATCCACATCAGCTTGATGCAGATAGCCTAACCTTCCACAGGTAAAGGAAAAGCACATTTCATGCTCTGGAGAAAACTGGCAGCAATGATGACTGAACTATGGTTGCCCAAATATATAACACAGAAGATACATGTAGAAGATCTTTCTAATTGAGCACAATTAATCATGCTTCAAATTGCCTTCTAAATTAAGTATGCAATTTAATTTCTGTAGATTGCACATTGTATACATTGACAGTTCTTTTATCATCTTCAATCTGCGACTTGCATTAAGTTTTAAATCAGAAAAACATAGTCCAACTACCAGAATAGGGAATACAGCTTGGGACACCAGGACTATATCTGTTTATACCTTATCCACTGTGCTGATTCTTAGTTTATGCAAGCCATTTGGGTTTGATCTCACAGATATGACTACTAACTTTTAGAAGTACTTAGACATTCCGAGAAGTACTTAATATGTTAACTAAAAAACACATTTGTTAGTTAACATACTAATTTACTGATAAGTGATGAAGTTTTTGAAATCTGAATCAATCTGATGCATCTAAAATTTATATAAATGACACCCTTTTATTGAGCACATCAAATTCAGGCAAGTAACTTTTGCTTCTAATAAAAAGAGAAAGAATGAGCCTATAGAGCTGTGTAAACATATTTGGACTGAAAATGAAAATTATAATTGATTTTGGATTAAAAAATGCAGCCTACTCCAAAACCTTAAACTTAATCTATTTATGCAAAACTTTCTAAATTTCTAAAAGACAATCATGATAATCTGGCTAGAGATGAATAATACATAAAGCTCCTTACCAGTCTGACAAAAACATCCCGGAGAATTCTACACCTAAAACTCTTAAATCCTGTTTTCTGATTATAGATTAAATGTTTTGGATTGAAAATGATACAGAGTAATTTTCAGATCACAACCCCTGGCATTTCTTTTTTCCTGGTTTGGTTCCCTGTTTTTGTGCAAATATTCACCCCTTCCATAACAAATATGTTCTGAATTGCTCAGAGTAGAGACAAAGCACACATTTATAATAATCCTTATTTCACAGATGGGAAAACCAAGACACAGAGAAGAATTTATTGGTTCCAACATTTCCTATTATTAGAACTATGACTGGGTCCTTCATTTAATGAATCCCACTGAGCAGCTGCCCCACTGCCTCCTCAATAATTTGTTTTTAGTAGGGCTTATGTGTGAGTACCAAGCAGCTGAGTTGCCTGTTGGCTGTTCAGGGTCTGATGCCAAATTAAAGGGAACCCATATGCTACACAAAGACTAAACAGAGTCAGTGGTACTAACAAACAAATTTCTGTTTGCAGATTTCAAAGCAGGTGAACTATTTCCCTTTAGCTGAATGCAGTGTGGAAGTAAGGCAGGAACTGGTGCCAGAGTTCTGGGGTGACTAGGAGAATCTTCCCAGCAGAGAGCATAGGGAAGGAGAGAATTAGAAGAAATTTCCCAAGACAGGAACCAGAATGTCTGAAGGCAGCTTCAAATTGAGAGCTGTTCACATTCCTGCCCCTCCTGTAGATAGGCAGAAAGACTCCTGGAACCCGGATGTACAATCTTAAAGTCATTGCAAATATAACTTACACTCCCTTACATGGGATGCAATCTTAGTATAAACCAAGTTCGTTTGCACCAATCCCTGATTTCTAATGCATGTTGTTTGATTCTTGGTGCTGTTTTAATTAAATATTTCTAGAACTCTGACTAGAATATCAGAAAGCTTAAACAATTTATTAGCTTCTCTTGCATTTTGTTCAGCATAATAAAATAGATCCCTGTTCTACTGATAGCTCTATCTGTTAATGTTTATTCAGTCTTTTCCCCCATAACATTCTCTTCTCATTTTTGCACATATTTCTCATCTACTTTTATTCTTTTCTCAATAACAATCTGCAAGCAAAACACTAATTCTAGTTGTCTTACTACCAATGTTTTTTCCTTTCTTTTTGACTCATTTGAATTCTGAGAGTTTATTTTGTTAGCATAATTGGACAAACATCTGTCTACTTATGAAGCAAGAACAGAAACAGTTAAAAAATACAGCATTTCTTCTTAAATATGAGAAACTAGAGAAGCAGGAAGTCAGCTGTTCACTGATCTAGAATCACAAAATAATATAGGTTGAAAGACATCTCTGAGGGTCATCCAATACAACTCCTTAGCCAAAATCAAGGCTGTCTTAAAAAGTAAATCAGTCTGCTCCAGGCCTTCACTGGCCAGGTTTTAAGATCTCCAAGGACAGAGATTCTGCAGTCTCTGTGGACATCTGTTCAGTGTTCCAAACTCCCCATACACTTCCAGTGAAGGAAAGGGTGTTACCATTATGGCACTGTGGTGTAAACAGACAGCGATGGGCCCTTGAGGCCATCCAGCCCTTGGGGGGAGAAGCACAACACAAGGCTTCACACAACACCTTCACTGACTGCCTCTGATGCCAGTAGGGCAGCTACTGCTTCAGTGCAGCACCCACTCCTGCTGCCCACAGCGTGGGAAGTGCAAAAGCCTTTTTCCCCCAGTGACTTTGCTTTGTTTCTGTGTATCTGGTATGTAGGCGAGGAGTTCTGCACCTGCACGAAAGCCGTGGAATCCATGACCTTGGCTTGCCTCGCTGGCAACTTTCCCTCTGCCTCTTGGTGGTGGTAATCATTCTTTTCTTTAGTCTCTGGAAAGGCGTGAAGACTTCAGGAAAGGTAGAGCTAATATTGTCCTTCTATCTCGACTACATTTTTTTGTCTACCTTAAGAAGTCTCCTAATTTTAGAAAGCAAGAAAATAAGTCACTGATTTTGAGGAATCCTCAGGGACCAAACTATCACATTTCTTGTGTGATATTCCACCTGGAAATTTTATTAATGTATTATTTTCAATTCAACATTACTGGTTTCATGCAGCAAATGTTTTGAAATACTCAAAATTATCTTACATGTGCATCCTCTTCTTAGCCAAAAGTACTAATGTTTCAATGGTGTAAGAAGCTTTGGTTTTATTGTATAAAAAGCCATGTCAGAGAAATATTTGATGAAAGTCATTTGAAATCACTCTTTGACATCCCTCAGAAAATACCTCAACAGAAATTCTAGCGTTGGATACATCTGAGAGCTTTTTGTACATTTTCATTAAAGTATCACCTAACATCAGGCAATGACTGCACTTTTAGTAAACAACATAGAGATAAGGAGCTAATCAGCAGTCTAACACACACTGACAATGTCTTCTGTTCATCAAAACAGTCTCCTACTGGTATCTGTAAGCTTATATATGAAAAGATTCATGATACATAACAGCATTTTCCCTCATGTCCTAAAAAGAGCTTCTCCATCAAACTGAATGGACTAAACCAAGAAAATGCCATCTGTACTTATTACATATTCTTAACTCTTCTGTAACAGCTGATTAACCTTTGGGATCTCTGTTGTCTGCAGGTTGTTTGGATAACAGCCACTTTGCCTTATGTTGTATTATTTGTCTTATTAATACATGGAATAACCCTGCCAGGTGCATACAATGGAATAAATGCATACCTGCACATAGATTTCAGAAGATTAAAAGAAGCCACAGTAAGTGTACTTTTCTGTTCTCATTCTCTAATTATAAAACCTGTTGCCCTTGCTACTGAAACTATTACAGCTAACTTCTGAAATTAAATAGCCATGCTTCTGCCTAAGCACTAGTCCACTGTCTCTGACAGTTTAACTTTCCAATACTCTGCAAAACAGAACTATCTCACACTGAACCCAAACAATTCAGATCACAAAACACCTGTGTGAAGGCACTTACAGGTCTGGCAGACCCTTAAAACAGTCCATGCTTTGACTGCACCTAGTAAACTGCAATATCCTTCATACATCAAAATGGAGTCATGCAAAAATTTAGTTCTCAAAAGGCTAAGAATTCCCCCAAGAAGAAAATCTTTCTTTCTGAATCACTAGCTTAAATATTAACCTATAAAACAAAAATCCTGGCCTATGCAAACCTTGCTAAACATAGGAAGTCAAGACTAACTCACCTAATCAAACCACAGTTCTTCATACAAACAAGATTTTCAATAGTATGGTGTTCTTATCTTACTATTCAAAGTAATGTACATTTCACTGTATCATTAAACAACATTAACAACATTAAGTGTATCCAAACCAACCCAATTTGTGGAGTAACTTGGAACTAAGACTTATTTCATACATTGTAAAGCAAAATCTACAGGTATAGTCACTAATACATGAAATTAGCAGCATTTCAGACCTACAAAGAACAAAGACTACAGAGATATTTTACCCCTCTACTATTCTAAAAATAGCATAAACAATTTACAAGACAGTAGTATCTCTATGGATAGGTCACAAGGCCATTCAAATGGTTATAAATCTGAAAAGAGACAACACAGTTTTACTAGAAGGAAATGCATCATCTTGAAAAATTGCAGTTTTCAGAAATGTCTGCAGTCTGTCCATAGTTGCACTCTACCTTTCCTATGAATCCTATGTTGATTTTTCCTGGATTATTAAAAGACCTTAAGTTTTAGAATACTTACATTTTTTTAATATTCTTAGCCAAAAAAAGACTTTCCCAACTTTTTAATACTAAATTTGAAAATGGGCAATTCTTCTAAAACAGACCCAGACCCCGTGTCTATTTTGGAATAATTAAATCAAACTGCAAATATGGGATTTTCATCCACCTTTGTCACCAGGAAGTAGCTACCTCAATAATTCACATTTATGCATACACACAAATACAAATATGCAAAGATTAACAAAGCAGGTGCTTATATTTTTCTTATATATATTAAGCCCTGTTTGGAAATAAGCATCACAATTTCAACTAGATGTCTATGGAGCTGCACCAGCTAGCACCAGCTCAGAATCCAGGCTTCCATATCTGCCTTCTGCTACTGGAAGGATATTCTGTGTGCTGCTCTTCTTGGCTTAATATTTCTGCAGCTGCTATTTAGATGACCCTAAAGTCATTTGTTTGTAAGACTAAATTTTTCAGACAACAACAACAACAAAAAGTTACACTGGAATAATAAAAGACTGAAGATCACTTATGCTGAGAAGTGTCACTAACTGCTTTGTCAAGTCAGCCCTTCCCCTCTTGGAGACTGGGATCCCTGCTGCTGCAATAGCCTTGTGTGTTTAATCTTTGTCCGCAGGCTCCAAAGAATATAATCCCACTTCATGTCTATGCCAGTGCATCCCTGGATGTGACTGATGATTTTTTTATTTCTTCCAAATGAAGAATCTAACAAAGAAACATCCAAAGTCACAAACAGTAATGACCCATGGAGGGCTTTGCCAATGCTCTTCTACAAGCCCTTAGATCACTGCCAAGGTGTGCACCATTTACTGGAGCCACAAACTGCACTGCACTGAATATGCACAAAAGTTAAAATGGCATAAACACTGAAGGAAGCTGGAAAGACTGATGACTGCCTACTGTAAAATGTTTCTATTTGTTTATTGTTAATACATATAAAAACAATATCTTATCCTAAAACATATTAGGCTATGCATCGATCAGAAGCAGTGAAAATGAGAAACATGAGCATGAACTGCAGAATGAGCCCTGCTGTCTTACATCCTGCTTGGTTAGAACAAAGAGAATGTTTTGCATTTAACCTTAAGTGCAAAGGAATTTCTGGTTTCTGCCCTTCTTTCCCTTCACCTTGATCTCCTCAATTTTTTTCCTAATCAGCTACTATGAGCCAAGACTCTTACTCAACAGATACTTCAGCATGCGCTTAAATCCTTTGGGAGGCAGCAGGTGCTCTCTTACTTGAGTCACCAGGACTTAAGCATACGCTTAAGGGTGCTTGAATAGTAAGAAGGGGTGAGCACAACTGCACTGGCAAGATACAAGAGAGACACAGTAACACTAAAAACAAGTCCCTTATGGTGGCAGTATGCCAATCTGGTTAGAGTTTAAACAAAATTGATGTTAAAAATTTTCAGGAATTTTGTTAACAACAAAAGTTATCTGAATTTAAAAAAAAAAAACAAGAACAAATGTAAGAGGCTTTGCATCTCTCCTTCTGCATTCTTATCCACATAAATGTTTTTCAGATAGTACAACCCCATTTGATTTCAACCTTTGAGTGAAAATATAATATTAAGATGTAAGTGGTATATAAAAAGAACGAGTAAAGAATTAAGGTTACAGGATTGTTTCGTTATTCATTGAAAGAAAAAAAAAATCCTGTATGAACTACAATTTGAGAAAATCATATCCTCCCATCCACTGGTTAGCAATAAACACTTCACAGACTGCTCTTCATATTATCTTTCAAGTAATCAACTCTCCACAGTTCATAAAACTAAGTTTTTCTACAAACCCAGAGTACCATAAGTGATTCCCAGTCTCCAGCAGGCAGCAGTTGAAAGCATCTATCATCTATGTTGAGAAAAGAAGTGATCACCAGCCTAAGTGCTTTCATATATCATGTCAGCATGGGATAAGGCACCCTCTTCCTTTCCACTAGGCCAAATATGAAAGCATAGCACTAAAATCCCGGTGCAGATGGAGCTCATAAGCTGCTTAGATCTGTTAGAAAGCTGCTGCTGAATAGATCTAATATATCTGATTTTGTAGAGACAGATCAATGATGAAATCCAGAGCTTTTCATAGTTCTTTCAGAGTTCTTGGCAGATTTAATCAAACACTGCAGATCTCATTTTGAGAAATGTTGAGTATTATTCACACCACTGACCTCTGTTGAAGATGCTCATTTAAGTATCTCTGTGTAAGAACAGAAAAGGGGAAACCCTCATTAACCAAGGTAGGCTATTTTCAGGTTTCTGGTTCAGGGAACCAGGACTGTGGCATTGTTCCTGACTGGATGGGATGTATGGAGGGACACTTTAGAAAAGGTTACAGCTTTTAAAATGCTTTCCTTAGTGGACCATCCTTAAAATGATCAAGTGGCATCTAAACTGAAATTTAATGACTATCACAGAAATAACTCTTTCTCCAACTAAGTGAGACAGCTGAGATAATCTACATGGTTCTGTTCACAGCACATCACTCATGCTTCAGCTCCTGAATCAGGAAAGTATTGTGTAAAGTGCACTAACAGTCACACAAAGGAAGCTCTAGTATGGGAAAGAAAGCGTCCTATAACTCTTGACCCATTAACTATTTTTAGATTTCTGGTTGTACATTCCAAGCTAACTTGGAACAAGAACTATTGGAAGTGTATTTCTGTCACCCAGGAGAAAAACCCTGCAATGGTTTCTGGGTAAACCCTCAGAAGTCCATGTCCCACTGCACAGCCCACCAGGGCAGCAGCGTGTGTGTGCCCACTGCTCGAGCCTCACCACCTCAGGTTAGGCCATTCCAGACCAGGGCCGTGCTCCATGTGACACTCACACTCCCATCAGCATGAATGCCAGTTGTTCTCCAAAAGCCAGCTGTCTTGCTTTTCTCCTGCTGTATCCTTGTGAACTGACACTGGCAATGTTGGTGTCATTATGCAGGTATGGATTGATGCAGCTACTCAGATATTTTACTCCTTAGGAGCTGGGTTTGGCGTTTTAATTGCATTTGCCAGTTACAATAAGTTTGACAACAACTGCTACAGGTAAGAGCTTATTCTTCCATTACTGCTGCAAAATTATGCTATTTTACTCTGACTGCAGCTGAAATAAGTATTAAGCTTTTTATCTTCAGTCATATATTAATGATGGCGAGTTTTGTGTAGACATAGTAACCAACCCAAATCTTGAAACACTGTCTTCCCTACTGAAATTTTAGTAACAGGAACCTGCCAAGATATCTGCTGCTCTGCAAAGCAGAATAGGATTAGGTCTGGACTTTAGACAGCTGTGTAAACTGTGCTGGTGTTTGCCTTTCAGAAGTGCCATTAAGTGCAACAGTGAACACAGGATGAAATCTTATTGGTCCAGGGACTAAACGCAGAAAGATTCCAGCTTCTAGAAGGGTTTCTGTGCTTTGGGATTATATTTCTGATATTTTACATTGCACTTCAGTTTAGGAATGAACTTTAAATCAAGTCCATTTGTAAGTGTTTTGCTGAATCACCACCATGGAAATTCAACTGGAATCACTCTGCACCTTCAGAGAAATCCCAACATTTAGATGTTTTCTTAACATTCCAGTTTGGAATGAAAACAAGCATCACTTTTCCCATAAATATAAATTCAGAAAGTACATGTATTATAAATGCATTGTGAACTGAAGGATGGGGGGAAAAAAATACTAAAGACAATCCTCATCTAGTTCGCAAAGTTTTTTCTTACTGGGCTGTTCTTCTCTCCATGCTTAGGGATGCTTTGCTGACTAGCACCATTAACTGTGTCACAAGCTTCATCTCAGGATTTGCAATTTTCTCCATATTGGGCTACATGGCTCATGAGCACAAAGTTAAAATTGAGGATGTAGCTACTGAAGGTAGGCAGTCAATTTTATATTAATTTCACCCCTTTTTGTCCACCATTTTTTTGCAAATGTGTTTATATTTGTTTCCAGAGAGTGTGTGAAAATCTCACAAAAGTGAACTGAATTAATTTACTTGAAACTAGAACTCTGTGTTTAAATCCCTTGTTGAAATGTGAACTCTAAATGGTATTGATTCATCTCACCTCCACTGAAGTTCCCCAGCCTCTTGCCCCCACAGGTTTTGCCCATTCAACAAACAGGTATTTACCACTGGATAGTATCTTACAAAAGTATTGCTGTTCAGTGCCACAGGGACTGGTTTTGAAGGCTCTGCTAAGCTCAGCTCTAGAGTCCTTTCACTGGGAACAGGTCACCCATGGTCTCAGCTCCTGCACCTCTCATCACATCCAAGAGTTCACTTGCTGAACAGTGAGCACAGTGAACAGCGCCACATCCACATAATTCCTTCCCTACTGTAGAGCTGAAAAATAACTAGTAAGGCTGCAAATCCCATAAAAGATTCTTTGAAGTGGAAAAGAATAGGACAGGGGCTTTTTTACACCAAACCATCATGATTGCATAATCAAAAGCATTTTAGATATATTTTGGTATAACGCAAATTTTGTTTTAACAGGTACTCACAGTGTGACAAGGACTTAAATGAAATTTAGTCATGACTTCTCTTATTAAAATGAACACTTTTGTGAAGATAAGAAACATCATTTATTGACACCTTTTTTTCCCCATTTCTATTCCAGGAGCTGGTTTAGTTTTCATCCTGTACCCAGAAGCAATTTCAACTCTTTCAGGATCTACATTTTGGGCTGTGGTGTTCTTCATCATGCTCCTTACTCTTGGCATCGACAGTTCTGTCAGTATTTTTTCCCTCTAGCCTTGACATTGTTCTTTTCCTGTTATATTCTGTAACTACAGAGGCATCAGCCTTAAGCAGAGGGTTGCATTTCAAATAAACATTCTGTACATTCCCAGAATCTGTTTTCACAGTCAGAGACAACATAGCAATACCATTACTCCATGTATTATAAAAATTCTCAATTATTAAGAGGTTTAGGAAAAAATTAAACCTTTTACAATCCAGTAAATATTTACTCCCTACTACTTTTTTATGACCTTACAGAGGGGCTGTTCATCAACAGTTATTACTTATTATATTTAAAGGTATGACCCAACTGAACTATTACTACTATGAACCTACAAATGGTTTTGGGGGCCTGCTTGCAAAACACAAGTAAGACATTGAGTAGAGTGGTTTCTAGAAGGGATTATAGTATACATGCTGAAATCCATTAATCTGCTCAAGACAGACAATGTCTGAAGGTACTCCCATTGTTTTTCTACAAGTCATGATACAGAATTTCCTGTAAATTTAATCACAATTTTAAAGTCATGCCAGAATATTTCCATAGCGGTTTCATTTCCCTATAATCTTACTGTTAAATATCTAGTCTAACAAGTGTATTTTCTCTTTCCATAATGTGATAAGTTTTACCCCACTGTGATATTCAGGATCACAGAAACTTCACACCAAAAACCATTCCAAGTCCCCAAACAACTTTTGTACTGCTTTGTTCTTGCCAAAGAGATATCAAGACATCCTGTTATATTTAGCTTAAAGGTTGATTAATTTCTGGAAAAACAAATAGGGTCTTCAAGGAATAGTGAACCGTGGACAAATTTTCATCCTCTGTAGTAGGGTAGGGTTTCTTACTATTCCAGAGCATAGAAGTCTCTTTTGAAGTTCAGAATGTACAAAGTTGACCTAGGAATTTCTTCCTGGATATGGTAAAACACAGTGTTTTCATTGCTTACAACTTCAGGAAAATTCATTTCTTTTCAAGGACAAGAAAGGGAAAGAATGAACCTACATGGAGAAGAGAAAAACTTAAAAAAATGGGGTTGCAGCAGGAAGCTTTGATAATCATTGGCAAATAGCTGAATGAGATCTTGTGGAGTGAGGGCTGAGCTGTAAAGGTCAGATTCAGATCTAAATATTTCCAAAGTGTTTGGATTTTTGGATTCCAGCTGAGGTTCAATGAAGTTTGTCTATGTAGACTAAGATCTGGATCCTCAGACAAAAGTTTGAGTGAAGATTATATCTGGGACTGTAGCTCGGCCATTTTTCAACTGTAAGCAAATATGAAGGATTGAAATGAAGGTTTCAGTGAAGGGTTTAGCAGAGTGAAAGGACATGAATGACCAGTAGGAAAAGGGCAGAATGAAGAAGAAGAAAATTCATGCTCAGAAGTGTCTAGATCCAAAAAAGTTAACTTTGCAACTGCAGTAAATGTAGGGCAATGTAAAGAAAAATATGAGTGTCAAAGACATGGGACTTTAGATTACAGAACACACTTTGTCTACAAATGGAAAAAACTTTCTTCCAGAGCTAATTAAAATATAATGAACTAGTCAACAGTGGCCAAGTTTAGTTCTTTCCTTCTAAAAGGGGAAAGATTTACTGGTTCAAGATCTATCAATTTCCCAAAGAAAACTCAGGTCCTGCAGTACTTTTTATGGTGAGAGTTCTCTGTTACTGATTTCAACAAGGAATATTTTAATCAAATGCTTACAGGAAAGGGATGGGCTATGTCAGCACCTGCTTACCAACTATTGTATTGCACCAAGCACTCCAGGTCTTGCTGTGGTCTTTTAGCATCATCAAAAGCATAGAACTAAGCATCTCCAAAATATTAAATAAATTTGTTTACTATGACAAAAAATTGACATTTATTTCCATAGCTGTTTGTTGGAGTGGGGGAAGAATGTTTTCGTTAAGAAAGAAACTAAAATTCATAAACACCCACATAATCCAGCAATTTAAATGAAAACTTGGAATGTACCTTTCCTGTATTGCAAAAAAAAAAATGGCTAAGATTCAGCATTAACTTCTAGAAAGCAAAGTAAAATTCTTTGATGTTGTCAACAAAAAAAAAATTACATCAAGCTTCCTTTGTAGAAATTCTTCCAGATCTGTAAAAACTTCTGTCAAGCTGGATTTCGTTAATCAACAGCTAAGTGAATCTTTGTTCAGTACACTTCCTTTACATGCTTGTTGTGCCTGTCTGTATTTAAGAAATTCCTTAAGGAGCTTAGTTACTTAAGCTACCAGCTTTTTCCCCAGAGTTTATTACAATGTATATTATTTTCCCCAAAGTACTGTCTACTTATTGTTGAGTCAGCAAAGAGGATCAACAGAGGATATGGCTATGGAGGCAACAACCACCACTCTTGATGCCCAGTTCCCCAACTCAGTCCTTTACCAGAGGAAAATAAAGCCTCATAACAGCAGTGACTTACAGCTGAAATGTCAGAAATCACAGAGTAGTTGGGAATTAATTACACAAACTGCTTTGCATTCTTCAGTCTGTATTTCCAACAGTCAGTAGCATTTAACCAGAGCTCTTTCCTTCTCTTCCTCAGATGGGTGGAATGGAGGCTGTCATCACTGGCTTGGCAGATGATTTCCACCTTCTGAAGCAGCACAGAAAGCTCTTCACCTTTGGTGTTTCTTTTGGCACTTTCCTACTTGCCCTTTTTTGCATTACCAATGTAAGTACAACAAAAGTTTCCTTCAAAATGTTACCTTAAAAATGTCATTAACCCTGTCAGATGAAATATGGATAGGTGTAGATGACTATTATAAATTTTAGGTCTTAAACAACTTCTGTTTAGAACATCACTTTTAATCTTATATATATGAAGTTTCTCTGGTTTTTGGCACAAGATCATTTGCTATCAATCAAGCCTACAAGTCCTTGTTCCAAAGAACTGTCTGTGCTATTGCTGGGTTTGTTTGGTTCTGTGTGCTTTCTTTTGTGGTTTTTTGGGGGTTTTTTTTTGTTTGGTTTTGGATTTTTTAGTCACATTAGATGGAACTGTGCAGAGTGCTTATTCCTCTGTGAAGAACTAAGAATTTCAAGTGACCAGATCATCTGGCTGTTCTCTTCTTGAACAAAGTAAGAGACACTCACTTCTTGTGAAAGCAGTGTAGTGATAATGATCTCCTCTCCCCAGCTTGTTTCTTAACATTCCTTCATGTACCTTATATCTGGACAACTTTTACTCTTGACACCATATAAAGCACACAGAAAACTTAGCCTGAACATCTAGTAACCTGTATTTATCACTACCACCAGACTGAATGTTTTGCCTCATCTGGTTTTTGACAACTAATTAAGCAATGAGAATCACAGTGTTCTAGACTGGAGAGAACGTTCTTTTTTTTTTTTTTTTGACCATAAACAAAGCAAAGGGACCTGTTAGCAAAGATGCCAAAACTGTCAGAAAACATCTGAAACTTGAGGAAACCACCATGAAAGTAGATGTGCTGAACCTCTCTCCATTCCTAGAAATGGTTTCCTCATCTATTCTTAAGATTACTGAAATGGAATAAGTTTATAAATAACTAAGTTCTTTCTACATTAAAACACCCCAGTATTTTCACTCCAGTTTCCTCAAACTGAGAAACATTTGAGACTCTAAAAATAGATATATTATTTAAAATACCTATCCCTTTTAATACCATACTATTTCTATTGATACCTAAAAAGTGAACATGCTCTTTTTTATTCAAAGCTTCAACTGGAATGAAAGTTCCTGAAGCACAATATCAGAATAAATTCAGTGTTAAGAACCTGAACAGATGCCAGTGAGTGCAATTCCACTGCCTCCAAGTGAGCTATAGCTATTCAAGATAACGACCTAACTCTAGATTTTAAATAATGGCACCTGTTTAGACTTAAGTTTACCTCTCCAGCTGGAATTCACAAAACTGTCCAGAATTGCCCAAATGTATTGGTTCACGTAACTGAGGAACAACATTTCTAATGCATAAAAAATAAAAAGAAAAACCCTTGTGAGAACATCACATGAAATTAATGTTTGATTTTTTTCCCCTGAATTTTTAAGGCTGTATTTTCAAAAGCAGCTGTTTCTGAAACAAATAAGTTTCTTACAAAATCATATTAGTAATTCACTTTGCTAAGTTTGATTGCAAAGGCATTCATTTGGAGCAGGTGTAGAGCAAAAACAAGAGGTCAAACTCACATGTCATTCCATATGCAGCATTTTCTAACACAACCAAAGTTCATTCCATTTCCGGACAAGTCCCCACAGAATTAAAAACCTAGACAAGGCCTAAGTACTGGTCTCCCTATTTTTGTAAATATGCACAGCTGTTTCAGAAAAACATATTTTTTAAAAAAAAGACAACTGATTACCAAGACTAAAATCACCTACAGATCTAAACAGTACAAGTGCTATTTATACCATTGGTGTTAAAAAACACAGAAAATATTTCCTTCGTTCCTCTCCTTCTGAACAGGCATAATCAGATTAAGTTTTGTTGTAAAAAGAAATTTTAACAAAAATCTACTGCAACCACAAACATTTCAGTTGTTTACATGTGACAAAGAGTTTCCTGAAACACTTTACCGGGTCATTTTGAAACAAATCTGGAAATGATGGTCTTCCATTCCTCTTTAGCCCAAACTCAGTGAAATGAGCAGTAATTTGCACAAATGCACACCACATTGTAAAACACAGCAAAAAGTAGTCATATTGCAGCTAAAAGAAGTATCAGTGAAACAAGACTTTAGTAAATGCATTTCCAGTTCTCAGTCATGAACCACTGAAGCACAAAATGTGTTGTTGTGAAGGAAGACAAGGTTTGCTGTCTCCACTGAGCAAAGGTTTGCAAATACCACAGCCCAGAGACTAAACAAGGCACAGCAGCTTCTTGCTGCGCTGGTGACAGAATTAACATCATTTTCTGCCTTTGGAGGAGCAGTGGGCAAGAGAGATGCAGGCAGTCAGGGACAAGAAGACATCAGACCAACACTGCAGATTCACTGGCCTGCAGAACAAGTGGCCTTAGAAACGAAGTGACTGATAGTGGCCTATGGAAACTCTTGGAGTGCTCCATTCCTGCCATTAATTTAAGAATTTTGTCATTAACTGCTGTAGACGGGCCCTGCCCTACAAGCTGCTGATCATTTTCCCAAACTTCCACTGAACAGGAGTGCCAAGAGAACTCACTAATCTAAGTTGAGGTTTCTGTTTCCCAGTGAAGTGAGGACAAGGGTGAAAAGAAGCCTCTTTAGAAGAGTTGCAAGTCTGATTCCACTATTTTGGATGCAGCTATGAACCTGTATCTGCAGCATCAGATCCAAATTAAAATACTTAGGTTAAGATAATGCTTCAAGTAAATCAGATTTCTGTTAAGTAGATACTAAGCTACTGAGATTATTTATTTGTGGCATCTTTTAACTCCCCATTGCAGGGTGGAATTTATGTGCTGACACTTCTGGACACATTTGCAGCTGGGACTTCAATATTGTTTGCTGTTCTAATGGAGGCAATTGGAGTTTCCTGGTTTTATGGTAAGCACTTCCTTTCGCACGTGCAAAAGCTGTTCTGAAATTCCAAGTGCTCATGACAGGCTTACACATTGTTTTAAGAGAAAACAGCATAGCCTTCTATACACAAAACCATGACAAGTCAGGTTTCATAGAGTGATTTTCACCTGATTTATGAGCAGTGACAGGAGTGCAGATATTCAGTGGGCCCAGCTTTGATACCCTGCACAAAGCCAAAGCAAACAGTCTTATGAAAGGGACAGTGATGGGATGGAAAAGTTACTACTTTTGCCAGTATTTTACAACTCTTGGTATTGCTGATGACTTGCAGTAGCAGATTTAGACTTGGTGCTTTCAAAGCAGTAATTAGCCTAAATACAGAATCACCTGTTCCCACTTTTTATTATTCTGCCAGGGCCAGTCTCAAGCACTCCCCACACAATACAAATTAAGGTAGTGTTTAGAGAGTTATAATAATTCCTACATTAATCCCTTTTGGTTGAATCAATATTCCACTTCATTGTAAAACACTAGTGGTTTATTTACCTTATTTCATGGAATGGTATGAAATAGCCAACATATTAGATACCAGACATTCTATTTCTAGTATTTGATACTAATTTATTCCATAAAAAGGGAGTATTGATTTCTTTTACCCCAAATATGGTAAGCTATAGGAGTATTTAGTTGATCTCTGGCACTAAACTGGTATCACCGTGTGCCAATCAGAGTGCAGTGATGTGCTATAGCCACCTAAAAAAATATGACCTCTTCTTTTCCTTCCTAATTTGTTATGCTCTGCTTCCTGACTGATCACAACTCTTTTCACTATTACCACATTTCAATATCATAGCAGCCTGCAAATCTTCCCTTTAAGGCTGTATTGAATTAGTCACCCTGATTCCCAATAAGATTGTTCTTCCACTGAAAGCCATCTTCATTTTTATTCAGACATAGTGTTTATAGCTAATGTATGATTCAGAAGGTTCTTAGACATTATGATTCTTATTGCTGTTTACCTCAGTCACTTATTTATCCATCCATTCTGCCTTGCCATGTTCTTCTAATCAAACAAACTTTATCTTGCAGTTAAAAAACTGTTGAAGAGTGAGGGAAGTGAAAGAATGGCATTCATGCATAAAGCTGTTCAATTTACTAAAGGAATAGTTTCTAGCTTTAATGCACTAATTCTGTCACCCAACATCAGCATGGAGCAAGCAGCACATATGCTGTTGTCTCTCAAAATAATGGAGGCACTTTATTTCACAGACACCTATCTTTAATCCCTGTAAAAGAGCTGAATGCGGACAAGTGATCACAGCTTAGCTTGGAGGCAGAGGCTTCTTCAGTTTCTAAGGGCACCTCATCTTCTACTACTATTAAAACAGGATTTACTGCATTTTACAGTAGCTAGACTTTGTATGTGGTTCACAAACCAGGCTAAAGTTAGTCAAATTTTATTTTACAACCTCTGTCTTTTATCATTTTTTCCTTTCTTCCTCCAGCCTCCCCATAATCGGGAAAATATCTATTCATTATTCTTAAGCAGCTGACAGATGTTTCTACTGACACAGCATGACCTGTTTCTTTATAAAGAACTTATTACAGCCCCAGGTGCTATTTAAACTTATTAAATCTGGCATGATCTTGTCTGCCTCTTTTTTCTGATAGACCCCAGTTGCCTTAATGACCCAGCTGAATATTAAGGCAGCCTAAAGGCAAGCATTGACATTTTGGCATAGACTAAAAACATAGAAATTTAGTTCAAATTATACGTATGACCATTTACTATGAAGTTTCTTTTGGCAAAGGCCAACTGTACAGGTAAGAGAAGGGATAGGTAGTTGCTTTACTATGCAGATGTACCTTAGTTATGACTGCTAACATGTTACCAATTTTCCTTATGTGCAACCCTGCTATCTTTCTGATGAATATTCTAAAAAACATCAGACACTTCTCCCACTGGCACAAAACTGATCTTTGGTTTCACTTGCAGGAAAATCTCTATTCAGTCAGAATTTACTGTGATCTCCCTAAACAACTAGAACAAGCTCCGTATGAGCTTGAAATTATATTCATCCCTATCTTCAATACCATAGCTTTCATTTACTTAATTTTTTTTTTTTTTTAAAATCCCTTAGACTGAAATTTCAGGCCAAAAGCAGATTTTTTTTTTTTGTAAAGAAAGCCAAACCAGCCAAAACCCAAAAAAAAACCCCAAACAACAAGCAAACCAACCAGCCCAACCTAAGATCAACTGTTTGATTTTGCAGAAAGGGAAGAACTTAATCAAGCACTGACCGCTATTGCTCATCTTTGCTGACAGAGGTGTTTGAGTGGATGTGTGCCTGGCCTGAGAGAGGATGAATGCACACATTCCCACAGAATAGAAATACAACTGGGGCAAACCAGCTCAGAGAGCTCACTGCACTGCCATGCTGGGGAAATGTTTGCTACAGTGCTGCTTGCTTTCCCAGCAGCACAGTGGCTTGCAAAGTTCCAGCAGGCAGCACATGCAGGACTTCCTGGTGACTTGTAGACTTCCATTCTATCTGAACTCTCATCTGTGCATCAGATGAAGGAAGGTTGGCCCAACGTGAGAAGAGTAAATTGCATTTATAGCCAAATCTGCTTTTCGTTTTCTTCCTAATCGGTTCTTTTTTGTATATTGATTTACTTCCCTTGACAGAACATTATGTACAGATTTTCTGTGCCATTTAATAGACCACTACACGACAAAATAGTGACATTCTCAGGCAGATGCAGTGTTTATTAGTACAGAAATTAGAGTGAAAGTCTTTTTGGGTATTTAACCAGCTCCTGATAACAAATTTTAAGTATCTCTGAAACCAACCCCTACAGTCATCTACAGCTATAGCTGTGTTCTGCTTAAAGGTCGATTCTTAGAACTTTATTTGAAGACATGTAGTACTGAAAAAGCACATTGTGGGAAAGTGCAGTCTGAGAGCATGGCCTACTCGTCCCCCATTTTCAGCAGAAATTGAACACCAAGCACTGTCTGAGCTCCAAGTGCATCTGTCTGGAAACATATGAATAAAATTCTGATATACATGGTCCTTGTCTTTGACCTTCTACACAATGATAAATTTCAGTCAGTGTTCATAGCAGTTAAAATTCAGTCACTTTAAAGTTCACAGAAAGCACTGCAAATAGAATCAGATTAAGTTTAAAGAGCATTTGCAGATCCTTTTTGGTTATTTCTCTTCACCTGGACATAATACTGGGGGCTGGAAATTTTTTTGAGACATTTACTCTCAAATGTCCAGACCCTGACAATATTTTGCATCCTCATTGCATATACTGGACTAACTCAAGCTGTCCCAATTATTTACATTAACTAAATTAAATAAATTGTACTGAACTGATACACATGAAGAGAAATAATCTTTATGGAAAACTATACATTCTCTCTAATAAACAAATATTCATGGTAAAAAGCTGCATTTCTGCTGTTTACCTAATGCGTTCATGATTAAAAGTAAACTTCCGGAACACATCAAGTATAATAAATTATAAACAAATAGTCTGACATGACAGAATGCACAGAGCCAATATCTCTAAGGTGTGAAGCCAGAGACTGTTTTCTTTTCACAGAAAACAGAGAAGGATAATTTTTTCTCCATTTTATATCAGTATTAATCATCCCATTCTAAAGTGACACAGTTTTGTACATATTTACAATAAACAGAAGAAGAATTGCCCTAGTTTCCTGGAAGAGTGATAAATATGAAGTTATATTTGTAACAGATATAAAGAACATCTGTGGCATTCAGTGAAAATTAAATATGCCTTTAAGTGGAACAAAAATCTCCTTTGATAAATTAAGAATCATATGAATCTACTTCATTATCAGCAACCAGTTTGTGTAAGGGTCTACACTTTCCTGCAGTGTACTCGTAATAACATGGAGGAGTTATGTTACAATAACTATTTAAAAATTGAGTCCCATTTACAACTTAAATTCTACATATTCGTGAAATGCCTCTTTTGAGTGGTAATGCTGCTGTCTGCAACAGGCCTTAAGTGCTCACAGGAATTTAAGTCTTGGATAAAGTGATGTCACATCTAGACACTGAAAGGAGATTAATGTTGTTATTTCTTATGTCTTCTGATTTGGAAGTCATTCATGTCTGCTTTCTGAAAAAAATGTATTGGGTATGCCAGCATCTCATCAGTTTATAGTGAAGTCAGTCTCATGCTTGCATCCGTTCACATCTATCCTAGGCGTGGACAGATTCAGTGAAGACATCCAACAAATGATGGGCTTCAAACCAGGCCTCTACTGGAGATTGTGCTGGAAATTTGTTAGTCCTGCTTTTTTATTGGTAAGTGTTGATGATTATTCCATCATGTTAAGAACATTAGTGTGTTGCTTCCCAGAATATACAACAGATACCAAGAGCAAGATACCTATTGCTGTGCCAGATATTGTGGGGATGAACAGAATACACTCCAATTTATTTCTTTCTTCACTTTGAAATTAAATGCAGGTTATATTTTGTATAATACATTTCAGTTGTGAAAGAGAAGCTAATGGTGGTTGTGGTCTCCTTCTGTTCCTTCATTTTAGCATGATTTTAAGGAGGCAGCTTTTCCTAGGGAACATTTAGGCAATGCCTTCCCTGTCCCTGCAGCACATGTGCATATTAAACACAAACCATTCCCTTGGGAAAATAAGCTAGCCAGGGATAAGAGATTGTATTAGCAAGAATGTATTTTTCATTGGAGGATACCAGGATCCCCAAATTGTGGAATGACACCTTAGGAAAACTAATATACAACTACACCTGTAATTAGGTCTGTGAAACACTGAGGACTTGTATAAAATATAGCTAGTAACCTGCCTGTTGGAAAAAACAAGTGTTCATTGCATTAGGGAAAAAAAATCCCAAAGTGTGAATTTGGTTGCTTTGTGTAAAGGTTAGATTCAGTATTAACCGACAGCTTTATATTGGAATCTCTTCCTATGCATATTTGTAAATCAAAAGGTCAGGATAATAACACAGAAATTTGACCTCACTATGATTTTAGGAGACAATTACTTGCATTAAAGCTGTGCATTCTTAAAGCTGTACTGGTATTGAAAATATACACTGGGTAGGCTTTTAGGACAGGTCCACTTTTTCTTTTAAATATAAAATCTTATGACCCAAATTCATCCATAAACACCTACCAAGCCTGTATTAACTATCCTTTTAAACACAGTTCTATAAAGGAACTTGTATGGAACTATATTCTGCAGCACTTCAAGAAGACTGACTCAAGCAGAATGGAAAAATGCTGCAGCAAGCATCCTTAGGTCTTGCACACAAGGAGACAGTTGAAAATTTAAATTTTTTAATGAGAGTTGTAACAATCTAGCTAAAGGTACAGAGCCCCTCAGTCTAACCTTCAGGTAGTTTAAGATGTCTTGGTGAAAGAACCTCCATAGCTTCCTAGAAAAGCTTAAAACATAAGGGTCAGAATAAATCTGTAGATAATGCATCTCTCAGCCATCACAATGCACACTTCTTTTTTTCCATCTGGAAGTTCTTGAAGCTCTTTCTCCATATTGTTTTCAGCTATGAACATAATCCCAAGAAAAATCTCAAAATAGAATTAGTATTTTTCTAACCAGATTCCACACTATCATCTTCCTTTAACCCACACTGTCCTGGTGTAGTCTTTGAAAACCTAGGCTCAAAATATTTTAATTTGAAATTGAAATATGGAGCAGAACATATAGCCCCAAGAACCAAATCAAGGAACTCTGCGTCTTACACAACCCATATGGATTTAACAGGACAGAAGCAGGGTGGTACCCCACTCTTTCCTACTTACACCTAGCACTGGACAGGGCAACACAGGAAGAAAAAACAGCTTTGTTTTCCAGGCCTCATAAGGCTGCTCTACCTTTCCTCAGTAAATGTATCATGCTGGAGTTTGCATTACGCCTCTCATTGAAAAATGGGTGCAAAACTTCTAAAGTAAGTCTAATGTTCCTGGAAAACAAAGAAGGTAAAAACAATAGATCCTGCAGAGTTTTTTCTTGACTATGGAATCCCTTTTTTACATCCAAAACACAATCCGAAATGAGGCAGTAGCAGACAATCACCTGATCTTCCCATCAAAATTTCAAATCATCTGTGCTCAGAGTAGCTAAAATGAACTGTTAATACTAGTAAACACATTAAGAACTTCAACAGCTTAAGCAGTAAGAGGCACAAAGTAAACAAGCTGAAGATAAATAGCAAAGCTGGTTTGAGATATACCTTAGGGTGGTTGCCTAATAGAACACCTGGAATCAGTTTCCCAGTAGGGTTCTTCATCTTAAAACTGTGCTTAATTTTATACTTTCTTCTCTAGTTTGTTGTGATAGTCAGCATAATAAATTTCAAGCCTCTGACCTACGATGACTACACCTTCCCTCTCTGGGCAAACCGCATTGGCTGGGGAATAGCATTATCCTCAATGATCCTTGTGCCTGCCTATATCATCTATAAATTTATGAATGTGCGTGGGACCTTTAAAGAAGTAAGTGGAACACTAATCAAATGTCATGAAATGTTGCTGTGAAATGAAATGGCTGGGTCTAAGTTGGCAGTTTATTTCTCTCCCCAAAATTATTACTTATGAGTGACCTTTTGAATCCATATGTCAGGTGGATCAGTGGTTTGAGGTAGGATTACTGCATTCTGTTTGAGTTTCTAGATAGAAATTAGCTTTCCAGACAGCACCATAATAATTGTGAAAAATTATTTTTGATGCATGTAATTGATCAAATTGATGAGATTAGATTTTTGTTATTAACAAAGAATGTACAAATTATGGTATCTTCATATACAGCTATGAAGTATGGTCTTCAAATTGTTCTGTACTTTTGTTTATCAGTTCAAAATGGCCCAGCATTAAGGTTCACTAACCATATCATTTTTACCATCATATTAACTTTACCTTCACTGTCTATATAGCCTCACTATTATCTAAAGTCTTAAAACCTTTAATGGTGCTCAGAAGCCTCCTCACAGCACTGATTCTTTTCCCATCACATCATAATTTTATAACCTAATCTAGGCCCACTGCCTGACACCTAGTACTACTGCTCTCCTTTCCTACAGACACAGTTACACAATGGTGTAGCAAGATACTGATTAGGCAAATCACTGAACCAACACCACACACAGTATTAAGCAGAAAATAGGATCTCAGCAATTACATAGATCATATTCCCCTCACACTGACCCAGAAGACCCAAAGGAACAAAGTCTTGTTTCTGAAACATTACAGTCATCTCATGTAATGTTCACCTCAGAAAGGCACCCCAAAGTTGGAACTCTTCAGCTGCCCTGTTTTCATCAGCTCCAACATCTCAATGTTGTGCACAATTTCTAGATCTCATTTCCAGCAGTTCTATGAGCCCTTTGTTTTGTTCTGTCCTGGGGATGTTACAAACCCATTTTCTACATGCATTTAAGTCTCAAAGAATAATTTGTACTGGCCCATCCAGCTTTTGCCCTCTTGCTCAAGTTTACTGATACAGGGATGCAGAAGCCTTTGGCCAAAACCACATTCTCTCATTCATTTTGTATTGTTAGCAGGTTCTGATTTGTCTGTTACTGATCCTGCAAAGAGCAACTCTCCAGTTTCCCCATGAGCATTATAGCAAAAGGCTAGTATATTACATCCAAGTAACTAGCACAAGATATGATGCCCTAAATTGTGGCTCTTAAAAGGATTGGGGAAAGGTATGATCGTAATCTAATGGGAACTCCTTAAATTGGTTGAAACTTCCTAATAAACCAAAATCTACATGTGATCTCAGAGGACACAGCATGGGGTAAACAAAGGAGATGAGCTGGGAAATACCAATACCCCCTTCCTCTCCCACTCTGGGACTGGCCAACCTTCTTACAGCACTAACAGAAAAGCATGAATTTAAGGGATCTAAGGCCTGTGATACCAACTTGTTCCTGATGTTCTTTTCTATACACACTTGCTAAATATTTAAACTTGGTATTTGCATAAACTCTCTACTGTTGCTTCTTATATTAAAGGCTAACACCCAAGGGCTTATAATAGGCTTATTCTCTCAGTGACTGAATAAAGGCACATGATGCAGAAATATTAAAGATTTAAGTTACTGTTTTAAATAAAGTTCATGCTACTTCCCCACTATAGATTGGGGATTACATACATAATCCCTCTTCATATGGCTGACTTTTTCCTCTTCTTCCTGTCTGGTTTAGAGACTAGCTTACTGCATCACACCTGAAAATGAGCACCAACTTGTGGCCCAAGGAAATGTCAGGCAGTTTAAGGTTTGTACACCTTTCACATGCTTCTTCTCCTGATACCAACCCTTTCCTGTTGTTTAGCAACAACTACGGGTTTGCACCAATCTCCTCATAGTCAATGCCTCTGCAGGATTTGCCTCTGTAGTTCTTTATTTCTGCCAGCATGACGAGGCAGGAAGCTCAGTACCATATGGATCAACTCTTTTGGAAGGCTTTTGGGACCTTCCTTCTTCGACTGAGGAGAGCCCTCAATTTTACAGATCACCTGAATCTGTTGTTTTAGGTTGTGTTTGAAGACAGTGAGATCTGTCTTCAGAAAATACAAAGGTATTTCCAAACAATCATGTGCATTTGAAGAGGTCATGGCTTCTCATTCAGTTACTGCACAGCAACCTGAAGTCATGTTTCCAAAACTGCAATTATGTCCCACAACACATGGTAAACAGCAAAACAAATACCCAATGTCAGAGCTTACCTCCAATGTCATGACATGAGGTACCAGGTCACATGGAATTGGCTTTCTCCACAGGACTAGAGTTGATTGAAAACACTGCTGGAGACTTCATAAGCCATGAAAAATATGCTATACATTTCCAAATATTGTTTTCCTTTTAGCAAATAAAATGAGCTTATTGAAATAAACTCCTTTATGTACAAGATAAAAAGGATGCAAATGTGAAGCTTGTTACACTTATCAGCATTCATGCTGGACCACTTTCTGTCTTCAAAGTTGAAAGCAACTGGAATTATGCACACCTCCACAAAACATGACCCAGATTTTATAGTGGTAGTTTGTATGTTGATCCTGAAAAAATAAATCTGGCTTTTGCTTATTCTGAAAGATATTGTTTGAAGTAAATTTTGGCTTTTAAAGGAAATCATCTGTGTAGATTTATGGGATGCAGAACAAAAGCACAAATAGGCTTCCTGTTTCATGACCACAATTTATTTGATGTGGCCAAGAATATGAAATAGCATAGCACCTCTTCCTGCCTTCTCTTTCTCCTGTTTCTGCCCTGAGTTGTCAGTTGATTTACTGCTCCTGCTGTAACTCAGTGTTTCCAGGGGCAGACGTTCCTGTGTGAAAGGGCTATAAACAGCCATTCCACAGTACTGGTGTTCTGAACACAAATCTATGACAAAAAGGTAGCAAATTAATTTCACATAAATTAGAAAAGGCTGTCCTCAGAAGTAAACTACTAAAGTTACCTCAAGCCATGCCAAACATGAGAGCATTTTAATTTGCTGCCCTCTTCAATGAACAGCTAGGAATGACTTTGTTAGTGCTAAAACGTATTTAGTGTTTTGTTCATGTTTAAGATTGTAGATAAAACACTGTCTACTGTAACCAAACAAATACAAATACTTTATTCCCACATATGTCTGGCAGTTCTGAGTTTTAAAACTGAATCGAGAGCTAAGTATCCTTTATATTCAGTGTGTTTCACACTGCAAATTGGAATGCACAGAAATTTAGTTACCGAGTGGGTAGTCTATCCATCATTTTGAAACTTCTTTGTAACTCTAGATTTGTCAAACAATGTATCTGTTGCCATCATCATTTGAATCAATGATGTAATTTAACAACCACTTCTGCTTCCTTACAGCTCCAACACTGGCTAACAATATGACAACCAACAGACCAAGGAAAAAGCCCAAGTTCAGCTAAACTGAGAATACGGAAAAGTCAAGTTCAAAGCTCCCTCACTTATGCTTGGCCCAGGCTGGCTCAGAGCTTATCTACTGACTCTTTGAGGGAAGACATCTGCTCTCTGTCGTCAATGCCTCCCTTCTATTACTTGGCTTCAAATGATCTTTAAAGACTCCATTTAATTTTTCTTGCATCCTTTGGTGCCATGAGATCCCTACATGACCAAAACTTGTGAGTTTTGCTATTGGCAGAAGTGGAGGAGGTAGGAGCAGAGGAAAAGAGCAATCAGCATAAGTTAAGTGCTTTTTTATTGTGAAGAAGTGAATTAAACTTTTCTGACAGTAATAATTACTTCAGATATTCATTTCACAACCTATTTTAAACTAACAACATCTGAGCATTCTTAGATCTAAGGAAGGAGTACACCTCAGTTATGACAAAACAATTTTAGCTATGTACTCATGTCATTATCTTCCTTGCCATATTGTCCTTTGGGATGCGAGTTTGCATCCTTCTGAAGTGAAGACTCAGTGCTTCATTTTCAGTGGTTTGTTATTAGTTCCTTCTCTTGGTGAAGAACATTGTCTTTGCTGTACATGTCCATGCATTTTTCTGACCAGTTTCATTACACAAGCTGAAGAGCAGCAGGAACAGAATTCCTGTTACAATTACTAGTGCAGAGCACAGCTTAATATCACAGTGTACTTCATGAAAGAGATATTCCCTTATATCAACAATTGAAATGGCTTTATCATACAATCACACACTGCAGACTTTTTCAGCTAAGCGTGAAAGTTACATCCAAAGAGACACTCATCTTTTTGTTGTATTTTGTTCCAAATAAAGAATGTAAAGTACATAGGAAGAGAAAATTTTTAGAATTATATCATTACCAAGTGGCACAAAAAACCAAACTGGCTTTATTCTCCTGCTGTGAACATGCTATTATTATAATTTAACCAGGATTCACCTACCAAAATGTAGTGAGATTTTGTTGAATAACTTGAAAGTATATTTTAGGCACACTCAGCTCTGTAAGCCTATTCCAGCTCTATTCTCTAGTAGTATTATGCAAAGTAGAAGATACAGAACAAACTCTGCATTTGGGTGCTGTTCTTATTCTGTGCTCACTTGTCACTGTAGTACCTTTCAAGTGATCACTACATTCAGTAGCTTTGAGTTAGTTCTTGTAATTATTTATCACTAGGTCTACAGTAATTTTCAGAGGCAGTAGCTTCTCAGCTGGATCCAACCCAGAGTCTACCTCTGGACATTACCTCTGATATTTTTTGTCTCTACGTATTCAATTGAGCTTGTCTTTTAAATGTATGTAGTGCTTCCTCTTTTTAAAAAAGACCTTTTAAATGGATAGGCCTTTTTTATTTATAAAACAATTTTTGTTGAGTTGTTTTCTTTTTTAAAATAGCCAAGTTTAAAAGTGCCAAGTGGTTTTGGGCTTTTTCCTATTTAACATTGATTTCTGTTCAAAATAATGAAAGGGAAATTTCTCTCCTTATTCATTCTTTTCCTCCAACATATTCAATACTTCAGAATGAACTAAGTGTTGTCCTTCTCTTGAAGAGTCTCTGTGACAAACAGTAGTTTTATTTAAGCAGGGTTTTAAACCCAAAGAATACTTTCTTCTAATTATAAAGGAAGTCTTATTTTCTGGCCCAGCTGATGGCCAACAGCTGCTTAAACCCTGTTATTAAATATATTTCAATAATAAAGGAATTCCAAATGTTGCAGTTCTAATGCTGTAATTACACAAGAGGCTAAATAGTGAAAATATGTTGAAGGCTTCAAAAAAGCCATCTCACCAACTTCCCAGTTAATCTCATTTTTATTGTTTGCCAAACTACATGAGAATCTTTCCATTGTTTTAAAGCCTACTGTTCAACAATACAGCTGCTTCAGTCACTGGCTTGGCATGGCTCAAAAGTTTCTTAGCATAGATGTAATTACCAAGTTTTGAAACTCCTGGGGCTGTTTAACGTGGAGCTTTACTAGGTTGTCAAGTTACAGATTGTGCAGTTGGCTTGTGATTGGAAATGCTGAAAACCTTCACTTGTGACACACCCCGTCAGCACCATCCCTACAGCACAACCCACAGAGGAAAAGTCACATTTCCTCACCACTCTGATCTGACATAGGAGCAAAGCTACCACAGCATGGGAGTAAAATCAGCTTTACCCAGTGTGTTCGGGTTTGATTGTATTTTTTAATACCAACTCCCAAGGCAATTATCTACTGCATTATTTTTATTTTTGTTATTGTATAACTTCTTAGGTTTAGTGTAGTATTTATAGCTCAGGACTACATTGCACTATTGCCACCTTGTTCTGAGGTTTTATAGGTAAAGAACTTGCAATCTATTCAGAAGACAAAAGTCATATCAAAGAAAGTAGGAATCTTATTAACAGAATTAGCCTGAATGAAAAAGACAATACACAGTGCGTGACTGCATAGGTAGACTTTAAATTCAAGATGTTGCCCAAAGAAAGTCTCCCCCAAATAGTATGACTTCTGTTCTAGAGACAAATACCTTCAATTCTCCACAGAATAAGATGATGAACTACCTCATGCCTCTTGGATGATGAATGATGCCATTAGACACAAACTAGCACCTATTCAAATGACTAATATTTTTGTGAAGACCAGGTTATATTCATTTCCTCCAGTCAGCAATTTGGTACAGACAGTCCAATAAAAAGCCATAGCACGGGCACTCACTTCCTCTTAGGCACCTGCTTTGAGCTCCCAAATACATTTTCAATATGGAAAATACCAAATGCCACAAAGATCATCTCCCTTCAGTTAAAATACTTGTAGTTAAAAAGCAAAACACCAAAACCTCCAGTCAGGTCCTTATCATCCATATCACTTAACTGCAAGTCTTCCCCTAACTCTATCTTGACTTGCAGCTTATCCTCAGCTGTACCCATTTCAAGAACAGACTCTCTCTGGGGAACGCCACTTTCCCAGATAACCCCATGGAATGGCAAATATATGCTGACTGAGTAGGCAGCCCACTTTTTAAAGAATAAAATTTTTGGTACAAGCTGATTCAAGACACAGAATCAACTGCTTGCTAATTATGTTGGCTGTTTGGGTAACAAGCCCATGGGAAGAATTCAGTGAAGCAATTAAAGAGCTCATTTGACAGTTCTAGAAAATATTTCCTCGAAAGCCTTTTCTTAATCTCATAAAGGAAGCAGCTGTCATACATCAGTATCTCTCTTCTGACCTTTCTTTTGACCAGTGAAAAAGACCTGCCTGTGATCCATAATGCTTCATCAATCCACAGAAAGTTAGTTAGCACCAAGGAAAGAGGTCCTCCATTGTCTCTTTTTACCCCTCCCTGCTGTCATTCAGACAGATAATTCTTCACATCCTTGGAACTATTTTAAAGCTACATTACCAAAACTTCACAGATTTAGATTTCTGGAAGAAACAGTGGGCCTTTCAAAGCAATAGTCCAAAAACCCTAGTGCTGTTTAGTATTGGGCCCCTGTTTGACCCATATCTTTTTTCTCAGTCCTTCTTGTGTTCCATGCTGTCCTGAGACATACCCTGGCAACACTTGAAAGACATCTTACCACAGTGAGGGATTCTGCAGGATATCCAGGATCAAACATGATATTTTAAATATAGAATGTAGGAGAATTACTTGGCTGTAACTACTGTGCATGTTCCCTAACTGCACGTGCAATGTGTGTTTTATGTACTTGTCCCAGAGGAGATTTCCTGTACTTGGTCATTTCTTCTCAGCAAAATATCATTATTTAAAAGGGTCAAGCCCAAACATTTTGTATATACATTCACTTCTTATGCTATTGTTTTGACATGAATTATTTTGTACCGTTAGTTTGTAGGAGGCCACATCAAAAGTTCTTTTGCTGTTAATGTCTCTTTTGCAGTTCTTCCCATTCATACAGCATTAATTAGCAGATACTTGCTTTTATGGGAGTAGATAGCTTTCATTCATATCCTGGACTGCTTCACTAAGTTTCATGAGAAATTGGCAAATGTTTAAGAATTTATTTCCTAAGAACCAAACTAAAACTGTAGTTCAACAATTTCAAGAGGTGAGACTTAAAAATATTTTATTTGCAGTGCCATGTTAAAACATTTTAAAATGAGCCTGAAGGACTCAAGATATTAGAAAGCTATCACAGTTCAACAAATGACAATATATAGCCCTACATGCAGAAATTACGTGTGAACTCTGAGCCTCTTGGAGCAGTAAACTAGGACTTTTTTGTTCTAACACAGTTTACTTTCTCAGTACTAGGAATATTTATGGTCCACAGATCACCTCATGTAAGAACCTGATCTTCTTAATGTAAAGGCTAACATGTTTCAGATTAGACCCCTGAACAACTTGGTAGACTCTCTCAGCTACCTTCCTCTAACTCATATCCATGTTCCTGTTGGTGACTGTGGGCTTACCTACCTAATCAGTGGAAAGTGATTATTTGTACAGTGCTACTGGTCAAATTTAGACCAAATTTAGGTGCATCTAAATTAATCAGAGACTACTATAGAGAGCTACATGGGCAATAAAAACATTTCAATCAGTAAAAAGAACATAACAGGGTAATACAGTCACTTTTAAGTACAGCATTTGATTGGTTTTCCTTCAAAACAGAATGCGCTTAAACAGAGTGCAGTCACTGGGTGACTGATGAGCAGAAGCAGGCAAAGAAACTGAAGACCTCCAGAAGAATATAAATGACACAGATGTGATTGTGCTCAGTGAAATTGTGCTCTTAGAAAGACACGGAGGTGTCTAGATGTGAATGGCTGAGAAGAGCAGGGAAGAAATGGAGAGGTTTAAGTCTCAGTCCAGCAGTGCAACCCTCGTGTACATTAACCATGACTGCATTAATTTCCATGAGAACAGGGGGCCCTTCCTGCCCAAGCACTGACAGCAAGATTGAGTCACCTGTGTGCTTTGCTTTCCTCCTTTCTTAAGGTGTTTCTTTAGCTGCTGTACTAAACATGAGTGGCCTAATTTCATTATAAGGAAACAGAATAAATTCGGTGTATTAAGAGAGTTACTAAGCCTTAAGCTGGCTTTCTTTTGAAGGTGTCATATTGTTTCTTGGTCACTGCCAAGAGGCATCAAACATGCAGGTGACCTGCATTTGTAATTTACCTTGCACTCTCTGTGAACCTTTCTGCAAGACTTAGCTCTCCTTTGCTATGAGCAATATCAGTTACAAAGGGAGAACCTCCAAAAAGAACATTTTGAAAATAAATCCTAATAGGTCTGATGAAGATTTGCCTTACAAATAAGAGCTTTACAGTAAGCATTTACTTGGTTTACACCAGTGTTTTACTTAATTTTTAATGCCTTTTTATAGCAGTGACTAGAATTTAACTTAGATAAGGGTACCTCTGTATAGGAAATATTTTAATATTTTTACTAGTTTTTTTAATTTTCATAGAATATATGTATATTGTAAGGCGAGAAATTCAACTTTGATGTTACAAGGTTATCTCACAAGACCTATCTCTCCATTATAAGATTTTGTAGTCAGCCAGTCTAGTTCAATAATATGTTGGCCTTTGATTATAAATATAGAAACGTGATAAAGGAGAATAGAACATTATCTACAGCTAATGCACATTGTAGCACAATATTCTCCATTGCTGCCTTAATCTCATAGAATGAAGTCATGTGTTTTTAATTTATATTCTAAAAAAAAAAACCAAAAAAATCCAGAGAATCCTTTGGCTGCAATTTTGTGTTGTTAGATGACTTAACATTAAACCAAATGTGTAAGTGTCCAGTAGATCTACTTCCAAAGCAAGAGAACACATTGCAGTTTTCAGGAATAAATCTTCATAGGAGCTCAAAACTTGCCACTAGGAAAAATACTATCCAAAGTGCCCCAGTGACCAAAAGTGTCCAAACACAGCCACCATGTTTCCATGCCTGATTCCATTAGTTGTGCAATCTGCAGGTCATTTTTGCCTTTTTTTTTTTAATTTTTTTTTTTAAGTCTTTGGTTATCTGGGGGAAATGGCATTTCAAATTATTTTTCATTAACTTTTGTTTTATTCAAAGGGAGACACCTACATGTCCATGTGTGTAATTAGAAACAACTACATTTCTTATAAATATGGATATGAATGTGTGTGATGTGTGCTGGTTAACTATACTTAAAGTGCTGATAACGATGGTGAATGTAAAGTATTTGTCCTCATACCTCTGTCTTTCTGTGATCAGTGTAAATAAGAACTGTTTTAAGCTGTGCATTAATGTAACAGATTATCCCAATATTGTGTATAAAATTATTTAAATAAAATCTGACAAATATGCACATAAAAAGAGTATAAAGAAAAAGCTTATGTACCAAGAATTTACTTCTGGCAGTCAATTAAAAACGGAAATGAAAGTTTTGCTTTTTGTCAATAGTATTCAACCTAAAGCTTTGCAGGGACAGCTGGTCCTTGGCTCGGCAGACAGCTAAAAACAAAATCCCAAAAGCACGAAACCTACATAGCTCTCAACCTTCAGGAGATTTCTCACATCCTTGGGTGTCCAGTGGATGCAGTGGGCAGATTAATTTCTACATTTCAGAAAAGTAATTACAGTAATGCAATGAAGCTTTGACAACCACACATTGAAAGGAAATAATCAAGACCTTCTAGGAACATGAATCAAAATGCATAGCACAGAGGCCCTAATTCCCCAAGGCTACATTGATCTCCTTCTTACAAGAAATTCCTTTTGCCTTGTTAATTTTGCCATAAATAATAATAGCCATAAGCACATTATTCTTAATTTACAGACCAGCCAGGAAAAGGTGACTCTTAACCCAACATAAATGAAGAATAGATAACAATGATTTTAATTTTTTTGCTATAACTTAAACCATCTTCTTATATTTCCACAGCAAAAATGAAAAGCACTATTTCCATTTTGTTAGACTATCTCACTTGTGTCCATACAAATTTTATACTTGGAACATGCAGAAGCTAATTACCTTCCTCAGTGCTTTTTTTCTTTAAGCAGAGCTCAGTATTATTAAGGTACAGCCTTCAATTGTTTGTCTCTACCGCCTTCAAGTAAGAAAGCATGGATTGAATTATTTTAATACAACTGAAAAAGTGAATAACAAAATTTTTGTGTGTCAGTTTTTAATCATGTCAAACACTCAAATCCACAAATTAGTATTAAAACAATTAAAAGTTGAGTAATTTCAAGATACTTCAAAACAAATTTCTGTGAAACACTGTATCTATTTTACTGTTCAACGACAGCCTGTTTACAAAATATTCATTTTACCACTACTCTATCAACAAGCTTCAGTCAACTGGCAAGTCTTTGAGACTCAGCATTAACAGATTATTATGGAAGTAAAACTAGGTAGGCATTACTTAAAACAACGGAATACTTTTGTCCTCCTGGAAGTATTATTGAAACCAAGTTTTCTATCTGTTTTTGGATACCTAGGTCACCTCTTCTGATATCCCCCTAATTTACTCCAAAAGCAGGAATTTAAGTAGCATCCTATTTCAACACCCAGAACAGAAGAGGCAGATGAGGTACTGGATGCTACCAGGAGTACCAACAACAGCATCTTGGATTCACACAAATAAACACAAAATTTCAATTTGCTCTCTTACCTAAGCTAATATTTATAATCTAAGATAATTTAAAATGCAGAAGCACAACACAAATTACCTTTGAGAAAAAAATTGAAGGTTTGGAAAAGTCAGAACACATTGGTTCTTTTTTCATTATAAGACAAATCAACACTGCTGCCAAAAAGCTGAAATATTACATTCTTGTACAAGCAAAGAGAACAAAGAGAAAAGTGATACGATGTGTTTAAAAGTAATAACTGAAGTAACAAGGACCTTTTTTAAAAAGTTCAACAAGAAACCAGTTTAGCCTTTTTTAAAACTAAGAGTGAACTGCTAGAATTGAAAGAGATCCAAAAATGCCTACTTGTATAATCCACCAGTGTGTAATACCACAAATAAATCAAGGGCAATTCCTAGAGAACAGAAAGGCCCTCTCCTTCCTCAGCTCTAAAAACAGTGATAATACTGCTAATCTCCATGAAGTTTTGAAATATCTGGGACAGACCAGAGCAATGGCATTACACAAGACAGATATTAGAACCCTGCACTGCTACAATTACTACAACTCTTTAAAGCACATACTGAAACAGCTTCTCCTCTTCTTGTGGTTTGCAATAAAGAACTAAAATAAGTCAATAATTTTCTTCCTAGATGCCTACAAAGTATGTGTGGAAACATTTACACATTTTATTTAAAGTTGTTCCACATTACATAAATCAGCATTGAACCGAACTAGAAAGTTCAACATCTACTGGTCTTAATTTCTCCTTATGCGCACAAGCAGACTCAAAGTTCAGCCAGCCATTAATTCTTTTTCTTCAGTGTCATGTTAAAATCAAATTGTGAAATTTACTGTCATTTCAGGCAAAAATGTATGGTCAAACCATTGATTTCCATTTCAGCAAATATTTAGTTCTCAAGTTACACAGACAAAAATCGACTTTAACCAAAATATATGACACTGCATACATTTTCAGAAGGCACCAGTGTCAGGGGTTTATTACTTTTAGTCACTGAGACTCAGAAAAAACAACATAATTTAAGATACTTGCATACCACTGAAACTTTTTAAAATGAAAATCCATTTT
The DNA here is from genome assembly GCA_026261815.1 of Monarcha castaneiventris obscurior. Lineage (NCBI taxonomy): Eukaryota > Metazoa > Chordata > Aves > Passeriformes > Monarchidae > Monarcha > Monarcha castaneiventris. The sequence goes on along the minus strand of JAMPIT010000712.1, from coordinate 7,722,928 downwards.
TTAATTTCCTTTCTCTCTGCCAAAGCCAGAAAACAATCAAGCAGGGAAGATTGTTGGTCAATATTGTTTTTCTAAATCCCTGATCACAAATTTTCCAAGGACAGGCTTGGGAAACACTTGAAGTTCAAGTTGTCTTAGCTAATTGAGACACAGTATCATTTCTGATAAATTCATGAGATTAATGTTCAGAATTGTGTGTTCAGTTTTATCAAAAAAAAGCACTTGCTTCCACAAATATCAACATGAACACTATTGTTTCTATATAAATTTCTGAAAGCAGCACTTTGCAACAATATTAACCAATGTGAGCATGACAGTTCACAAACAGAGAACAAAATTGTCATTTTGGTCTAAGTGGTATTCACCCATTACCTTTTAACAAAACCTTCCCAAACAGCTGCAGCAAAAATAAAGCACATGTAGGTAGCAAAAAGAAAGTTTTAATTTCTGGCAGAGAAAAAGTTCAACCACCTTTCAAAGAAGAGATGCTTGATGCTTCATTCAGTGGTGCTCATAAAAGCAAATCTTTCAAGAAATTCAATATTTTGACATTGAATATGACCCAAAATTATCACAGTTAAAGCCATTCAACTGAAAAATTGGAAGTATCATAATCAATATTCCATATTTTTACCTATTCCTTTAATTTGTAAAAGAGAAAAAAATTCATAGACTGGAAAACGGAAAGACTTCACAAAACACAAAAGGTGTCTCTAGTCTCTCTATCCCTGCAACAGCAGAATCCTCTCACAGTGCTGACTCAGAGTGACTCAGGTGGAAAGGGACCACAGGGGGTCATCCAGCTGTGTTCAGGTGGAATTTCCTGTCCCTCATTTTCTGCCATTTCTTCTTGTCCTTTTGCTCCGCCCCACGGAGCAGAGCCTGCTCCATCCTCTGACACCTCCTGCAGATAGTGACAGACATTGAGGAGGTCCCCCTCAGCCACCTCCTAAGACAACTAAGGCTAATTCCTCCCTCCCTGAGAAGGGAAGCTTATCCTAAAAGTTTAAGTTAAATATGGGTGATTTGCTTGCGACCAAATACACATTTATCTAAACTATTTCCTGACTTCTTTCCAGAACACATATTAAAGGAACCACAGACCAAAATTTTGAGCCTGAGGTGAAACAGACACTGACTGCCAGATAATGGATCTTGTCCTGGTTTTACTTCCTAGAACTGATGTATCTTTCTGCCACCTACTGTCTTCATTAGAACACTGGTCCTGAGTTGAACAACATTCAGTCTTCCATGTTCTGCTGAGGTCATTGAAGGCTTCCCTTAAGCTTCTGCTTTCAAATCTTAAAGTTAATTAAGCCTGATTGTAAAGAGTATATTGATTGAACAGCCAATTTTGAATTCTTCCATTACTTAGCCTTCACCATCAGTAATGACAAATCTGAAGGGGACAAAGGCATTGTAGGGCAGTGTGGTGAGAAACAGAGATCACCAGGAGTTTCACAAAGTAAAAGGAGAATCCTCTGAAGGAACACACAGCATTAATGAAGTAAGGCCACGGCACACATGGACTGGCATCAGCTCTGCCAGGTGACTCTAATGCTGTCCCCAAGCTGCACCACATTCCAGGTTTCTGCCTTGCCTCAGGTTTGAAGCTATGCAACCTGTGCATGGGTTTCCTGCTCCTCTTTATGCAAAACAATTCATCTATGGTATTGAAACTATCCGCTGCTCATTTGGTCTAGGCCAAATCGTAGAAATACAGGAGTTGTACAAGAAGTAGGAAACACGCAATCCTTTTAAAACAGCATGCAGCATTAAGTTTCCCATAAAACGTTCTATAATCTAAGAATACATAGATAAGTGTCTATAGCTGAAGACTGTGAAATTTTAATGTTAGAAAGAGGTGATTTTATTTATTTTGCAAATACTACATTTTGCTTCCAGTTTCACTGGGCTTCAATGGCTCCATTCCCACTGGGATAGTAAATAAGGCTGAGAGTTAACTGTGTAAGAACTTTGATTTCCCATTTTTGAAAAGGAACAAACTGGCTTTCAATTTATAGTTGTCTCATCCAAAACAATGGCAACAAGAGCTTGGGTGCTAATTGAGTGTCAGTGCAACCACCTAGAAAGGACAGAAGCCCATATCAGCCTTGCTCTGGTTTGAAATACTTAGGCAGCCTAGAAATTTCAAAATATATTTTTAAATGACTATTTTGCTCTTTTGCTATTTCTTAATCATGTTGCATTTACCTACTGAACTCACCCCGAAACCCTTGAACTATTTTGTTCTTTGTTTTTAAATCTGTTCTACTTAAAAGTTAAACCTGAAATATTCATCTCCCTCCTAGGCATATAGAATACTCTTTGTTATTCAAGAACTAAATTACCTGTTTTCTACTCATCTGATTTGATGGTTTTGTCCTTGTAATATACCAGTTCAGTAGTTCACATTTTCCATTGACTTTTCAATGCTTTCTGAAGCCAAAATGACATTACCCTTTAAGTACATGAGGCTGTTGTCATCAACAAAGAGGTAGCACAGAAAAGTCACTGTATACAAAGCTAAGATAGAATTAAGCAACTAAAAAGAAGAAAAATAATAAAGATCAACCATTTCTGCTCCATGCTTTCCATGCAGAGCCCACTTGGAGATACATCAGCTCTAACATTTCTCACAATGCAAATGAAGGTAGCAGGCAAGTTCAGGTCAGGAGGAGTTCAATTCAGGCTTCATGCTAAGGGTTATTCTTTTATTTGGAGTTTTTTAGGGGAGTTGGTTCAGACACAGGAGTCCCATGTATGACAAAACTTCGAAGACAAGAGACCTCACCACCTCTTGTAGATGTTTTGGTCTGAGTAATAGCCCTTGAAAGACCTTTTTAGGCACTATGCAGGGCCTGACCTAAAGAATTCTGAGATATTTCAGTTTCCTATCTTAAAGAGACACAGTTCATTTCCCCCTGATTTATGTTCTAGTCCATGACAAATGAGTGACCACTGTGATTTTCCATTTGCCATCATTAGCACCTATCAGCAATACCAGCCTGATTTCCAGGAATATCTTCAACACCCCTAACACGTGCTATGACTATACCAGAATAGACTTTTTTTGGCTATGTTGTTAGCAAACTCAGTCTCCATAAGATTAATATTAGAACTGAACAAATGAGGATCTCATCCTAACAAAAAGATTATAAGATAAATATTTTGTAAAACAGACTGTATTTTTAGGCAAGAAGTTATAACTTCTGTCAAAAAAATTCAGCTAACTCTTCCAATATTTTGTTTCAGAACATTTATTTTTAAAAAGCAGGGGAGAGATTATTTACTGCTTTGTTCTTCATAACACTTTGCTACAATTTCAGAAAAAAGAATCCCTTTATGTTTATCGAATAGCTAACTGTTGCTCAGCTATTTGCTAAGACCACAATATGTTTTACAGAATAAATGCAAATGATAGAGAAAGTTAGACAATTTTGACTGGATTCTGAGCTCCTTCAACTCATGCTACATTCCCCTTTCTGGGCCCATAAATTATGACCTATAAGGATGTTTATTAGACTGCACATACAAAAAACTGTTCCATGCACAAAATCAATAGTAAGTTATTGCTATTACCTTCACTGATTCTTCTGCTACTTGTATTGGGCTTGAAACAACTCTATACTCACAACGTAGGTCTGTGTAATCCTAATTTACATCTCTAACTGCTATACTTCCATTTTAAGACAAAATCCTAGATAAGAATTCCACAGAGATTTTCAGACATTCCCAGGGATTTTCTTCCTTTATTTATGGTATATTCTTTCATTTTTTTGTGGTATTTAATATTCTTTTTATATGCAAGCAGAATAAGCCATTATTACCTGGCTAGAACAAATGCATCAGGGTGGTAACAAATACCACCCAGTATTTCTTAATTTCCAACACAGCAATTAAAAAAACCTGATGATAACTAAACACTAAAAATTAGAAAAATATCCCTTAGAATTATTCAAGAGATTTCAAAGATCTTCTGCAGTTTTAGTATAATCCATTCTCAGTGGTGACCATATGCTTGAGCAACTCTGGCTTTTCAACAGTACTTTAGCCAGCTGATTTCCTTCCAAACACCTGCTGCTATCTGATGTGACAAAAGGTCAAACTTACAAAATTCCTTAAAATTTGTTTCAATAATAAAAGTAAGTAAACTTCCCATAAACCACAGCATAATTGCTGTGACTATGACAGTTTAATCCAATTCAAGAGGAAAAAACCCATTTTGGTTAGATGTCTGGTAACAAACTCATTCAGACAATTTGGAATCTAATCTAATTCACAAAACATTTATCTGTCTGGCTCCTGATCTAAAAGCTACCATTCTCAAAAACTTCCATCTGCTCTTATTTGAATGTTTTCAAGATGTATAAAAACATATCAAACATCTTCCAGCAGGAAAAAGTGTGTGCAATCACACTATTTTGATCTTTGTACAAGTCCTTTCCGTGGTTTATAAATATGAAACATTAACTACCACACCAAATTTAAGGCAGTTAAGAAACATTCAAGCAAGAAAAGTAATTCCTGATGCTAAAGTTCCTGCTGTGTTTTTTCTATATATAATTATTAGTAGAGCTTATAGATATGCATACAACATACCAAAAAACAAGAGTAGCCTGATGTCAAGCAAGGCAATGTGCTAATTTATAGAAAACTTCTTTATGAGAGGATTCCCATAAAAAAATAGCTTTGTAAATAAGTCTCAGCTGCTGCTCCAGCTATCTCCAGCTCTCGGAAGACACTTTATTCCAATACTGTCTCTACTGTGATTCAAGTATGTAGAGTAATACATGCCTCTTTAGTTCTTGTTTGTTTACTTTCTGTGCCCAACCAGTGCCAACTAGATTGATACGTGTTTATACCAACAGAAAACTCTTATATCAAACCTGGCCATAATAAACTATAAACTCAAATCCATTGATCATAGTTAGGATAATCCCTAGAGAGGGCACTTCCGTCATTTCCAACCGTTTCCACAGCAGCAATAATTTCATTTACTATCAGCCCAGGAATATGTCCAGATTCAACTGTGTGAGCACACCTGGATTTGTCTAGTAAAGGCATTCAGAGGATATGCAGAAAACTCAGTTTGGCCATTCACCAAACAGCCGATCTCCCCTGAAGTGGTCACACAGACAAATAAAATGAGGGCAGAGGAAATGCAGGGAAACATCTTGCATGAATATCCACTGCAATTCAACATGAAATTTTGGCCTTACAAACCTCTGCAAACATGAAAGTTGGGGTTTCTCAGCTCAAAGACTGGAAGAATCTCCTGAGGGAAGAATTTCCATTCTACCATATGTTACGCTCCTACAGAATAATTTAGGACCTCCAAAGAAAAAGCACATATAAACTCCCAGAAAATGTCTCCTGGTCTATACAAGCACCACAATATCACATATAATTGTAGTAACAAGATGAAAGTTTTTCATTAGTTGTTGCTAGAGTGATTTTTTGGGGTTTTTTTTTCCTTTCTTTTTTAAATCTGGAACAGCATTATTAGAATTCTAAAAGGAAGCTTTTCTTTCCCCATCTTAATACTATTAGACTGCATTCTCTAAGAAAAAAGCCTCAACTATTTATAAATGTTTTATGATAGACAATGCAATATATTTTCTATAAATAGCACTTTTCTTGTCAAATATCTATCCAAATTTATTACCAAAACATTATTAATTGTTCCCAAGTCAAGAGATTAAAATGTTTAAAGGGTTTAGAAACACAGAAAGAAAATGTACTTCTGCTATACATGGGCAAAGAATCTCAAGCATCTGAGCTGGTAAGCAAATCTGAAGCACAAGAACAACTATAACCTGTAAAAGTGACCAATCTCTTCTGGATAGATAAAACTTGTATGCAAACATGAAAACAGCTGAACTACTAAGGGCTGCACTGAGCTGCAGAATGGTTTTACTGCTCCAAAAGGTGCCCTGGCAGTAATCCTGTCTTTGAAATCAGACACTGTCACGAGCTCTTGTGGGGCACAGCTGGCATGGCTAGAAGGAAGAAAAGCACTAACTTAGAACTGCTACTAAAACCAGTCTTACAACACCTCTTTATCGCTTTATGTTGATGTGGGAGGCACAGGAACATTGTGACTTCTGCCTCCTAAGACACAGCATCACAGGTGTGTAAGAAACATATCCACATGGCAAAAATAACACCAGAGACAACTTTACTTGAACTCATACATCCTTTTCTCCATGTTTTGCCAACTATATGTAAGCCAGGCCACACGTTATTTCTTAGGCAGCAAAATATTTTAAAAAGTTGCAGCTGCACCGGAGAGTAGGATTCCCAAAAGAAAAATCATTGCTGGAAAGTTGGTGTTTATGCCACGGGTAAGCTGTTAGGCACATGCTTTTGGTGCATAACATGACAATAAACAAAGCCTGCTCTATATATTTTCTGGCTCACAGACAAATACCATGCAATTAAATGTCAAATTAACTTGTGCAGCAACTGCTAATAGTTTTCACATATTTGGAAAATAGAGCATTGGTTGTCTGTTACAAATTATTTAAGGCTGACTCATTTTCAAGGTTCCTAAGCACCATAGGGCTCCACAGCTTTTTGTGACACTGGCTGGCTTTCATAAAAGTAACACCAAAGAAATTTTAGGAGTAATGATAATACACAAGCCTGACATGACCTACTAGAGCCCTTTATTACAAAAATGATTTAGAAAACAATATCAAGAGGCAAAGAGTTCTTGAGCAATAAAATATAAGTACTTTTCCCCTCAGGAAGCACTCCTTTCTAGCATACTCCACCCATACCAAAATTTGGTGGTAGACAAGATCCTGAAATACCTAAGAGTACAATTTTTTTTTTTTAAAACATGGTGTAAGTATTATGCAATTTTTAGTCCACATCACCACAGTCTAAAATGTTACTAGAAGGTACATTCAGACTCATGGTATAGCTTCAGGTAATCCTGCCATGTCTTATTTTTCACCTATAAAGCCAAATAGTGTGGTAGTTAATTCCCTCACAGAAATCAGCTTATTCATAGAAGTTCTATGAAACCTCCAAAGGAAAAAAAAACCCCAAAAAACAGTTAATTTAATATAACTTCTTAGCTTTTCTGATTAATATGCTGTACACACCTGCTATTCTTGATTCATTTCACTTGCAGTCTTCTACTTGGGTAATACTGCTCTTCTCTCACATACAACTGAAGGTGATAAACTCGGTATTTTCCATACATTTGCAAATATACTAACCTATAATAAGTTTATTAAGCTCATTCAAATTCCAAAGATTAAAAAGGAAAAGAATGTACACACCTGGCATCTCTGAACTTGGAGGTGTTCAGTAAAAAATCGGTGTGTATCACCCCACACAGATCTAACATTCCTACAGCACAGCACAGCTCCCTCTTCTGTGCACAAGCTTAAGTTGCTTTGTATTGTCCCTTGGTGGGCTTGAAACAGGGCAGAGTTTGGTTTATTTAAAAGATGGAACTATAAATCGTTTTTCCCAGTTATTCAGACATCTCACTTAGGTATAAATGAGGTTAAAATTGTGTGTGTGTACAAATAAATAATTCTTTTGTTGAAAGTTGCCATAGAGACACACTACTTACTGTTGACCAGAATGACAGCTCCTGTTGAAATAGACAGAGCTGAGAAGACAAGAAGATTTAAGACCAGAAGATTTAAAAACTAAAGTCGTGTTAATCTACCTCTTCAATAAAACTCATTGGTTACACAGAAATTAATTTTGTGCTGAAGGTTCCTGTGGGCTGTTGTAACTCACTGACTTCAATGAAGTCACCTCATGGATGAATTTGCCTCTCAGTTATACTGAGGTTCTCAATCCCTGATAAAGCTTATCTGCCAGTGTGGAGCTGAACAGGAGGACTGGGTCAGTAACAAGCTATATCCCAACTTAAACTATGGTCACAACTCTCCTGGCCTTAACAGGGCCTCAGAATACGTCCCCACAAACCTCGTTGTCAGATCTGCTAAATAAAAGTGGGTGTCAGAGCTCATGAGTTCTGACATTTTAAATGCCCCTTGCAATTCAGCAGATAATTTTGTGTTCAAACATACAAAGTTTTTTACAAGCTTTAACTCCTACCTTCCAGTTCTTCACTATGCCTTTTCTGCCAAATCTGATGGTCACCTGTATATCAGTTTACACCAGATTATTCTCGTATCTTATCAGTGCCTTTCTCTTGGTGGATTATTCAAAAACACTCCTCCACCCAGCATTACTGATGTCCTTAATAAGCTGGAAACAGTGCAGGAAAATAAGACTAGACCAGGATCATTCTATTCAAGGTTAAACTTGAACCCTCTAATAATGTAAGACATAAAAGTCAAAAGCACCAGGAAGCCATTTTACAATCATCTCAAAAGTTTAATATGGTTGGGTTTAGACCAGTTAAGTTCCTCTTATATAAGTAAGGGATGCACTGACATCCAAGACAAGACCTCAGTCAGGTAGGAAATCTATTCAGTCTATTTTAAAACTATTAGAGAAAAAGGTACATTTTGTACAAACAAAAAACACAGGTATTCCTCCAGGGCTCCAGGTGAAATGACTCCTCAAACAAATGTGACTTCAAGACAAAGTTCTACTTATTACCAAATAGATCACAACTGTGCTGCCTGTTCACTCAACTGCATTTGCACTACCAGGGCAAATAGTGTTTAGACAAATACCGGATACCCAGCAGCATAATTAGCAGAAGATAGTTGTGAGAAGACATGAGCAAGCAAGGAAATCTTTTTAGATTTCTGAGATCTTGCTACAGGAATTTCCTGCCATCCCACAAGATTTTGAAGTCTTCACCACTAAATACATATTTTTTATATCAGACAAATTCTCATATGATGCTATTATCAAGAAAAGAAGTCACAGCACCAGTCACAAAAATACAATATTTAGTTTTGAAAAGAACTTTATAGAAGAACTATATCCATAAAGGCAGACAAAATCTAATCAAGTGATATTATCAGATTTGCAGACACATGATGTTTTTAAATGGAAACAATCTGTATCCTTCAAATGTTTTGTAATATTTTTTTGAATGAAGAAAGGATTTAAAAACAAGTAAGGCTAATTCTAATGTGGAGATAAGCACTTTTGCACCAAACAAATAAGATGGCTATAAAAATGCACATAAAACTAGAGCAAAAACCTTCCTACTTCAGACTGATTATATTCAAACTGAAGTCAAAAAAATGAATAATGCAAAAAGATGTGGCTTTAAAGAAGACAGAAGTGTGCTCAAAAATGAAAACTCCTTTTAAACATTCAGCTCCCTCATACCAAAATCTCCTCAGTTTTATGAGTCTTTATAAGCAGAACTTTGGCTCTAGAGGGTTTGGTCTGAATTAGGCTTTTTGAAAATGCAAGAAGAATCTATCAGAGCTGCTGCATTCACTTTCTGACTGGGGTAATAGGCTGACTCTCCCTTTTCCCTGTCATCAGTAGGTCATGTAGGTGTTAATGTCACCAGGAACTTTGCTTAAAGGTCTTTTTGCTCTCCTGCTAGATTTCATAACCAAAGACAAAAAGGAGCCTTGCCTGTGTGATCCACTGTAGCAGTAGCAATAATCTTCCAGCACTAAGTCCCTACTGAAAACTGCCTCACATCGAAGACATTGCCATAAAAGGACACCATTTTAGCCCCTCTGCATTGCTGAGAAGTCACCGCACTATTTGCAGGATCCTGCAGGAAGATAATAGCTCATTAAAAACGAGAAAGCTGGAGAGCAAGCTTATCTACCAATTCCAAAAGTCATCATGGGGCACATGAGGCCAGCTTATACCATTATGTCATGAGTCTCACAGCATTAATCTTTCCATGACACAGACTGAAGCTGCTGGGAAAACCTGCAGGCACCACAGCGTCTCCAGCAGCATTTCAAAGCCACTGACACAGCACAATTAATCAGTGTGTGCAAAACCACGTTCCATAGAAGTTATTCAACTCCATCTATATCTGTGCACCTCATAACCATATACTCACACCTACAGTGCAGCACAACTGCACTGGCTTCCCAACAGTTTGGAAAGGTGAGGGACAGTATCATCAAGGGAGAAACAGAATTAATAGGTTGAGTTACAGCTTTTTCCTTGGAAATTGTTGTGAATGACCTTCCTCTCCTGACATTGTACACACAGAGACAGCCCCTTGCGCAAGTTTGAGTGTCTCTTCCAGCTCCTCTTCCCCCTGAGGTCTTCCCCCTTGAAGCCATGCCACAAGCTCTTGTTTTCCTTTAAGAAAGAGGCAGACTAATTGAGTTTGCCAGAAAGACACACAAAAGTTAGACAGCTTTCACTTCAGGGATCTTATGGCCAGTTACATACCATTTCAAGCAGAACTAGAATTATGGCATGGCACGAGATTGTATCTACAGACTTTTAGGATTATTGTAGAGCCAGAGGCCATAGTGTTTATATATGCATGGAAGGGTAGGGAAGGTACAAACCCTGCTTTCCTTCTCCTCCAGAGAAAGGATGGATGCCAAGACTTGTTTCTGATGCCTTGCACTGATTTCACTCAGAGAGGTGACTCACCTTCAGTGTGTATTTTACCCTGCATATCCAGCTGGCCAAATCAGAGTCATCTACCACTCTCATCTAATGCTAACACAGATCTTCCCAATAGTCTCTTCTGAGGAAGATGGGACACTGGTGCTCCGCTTCAGTTCTTGCCTCACTTTCCTCAGCCCTTTCAAGATTTGTGTATAAATACCAGCTATTTGACTACTGCCATACTAATTTTGTTTTCCCATTCAGATCTGTCCATTACATTTTTCTTCTCATCTACCATATTCTACCACACACAGACCCTCCTGTTTTGCCAATCACTTTTAGCACACTTGTCACACACAGTCCTAAAATATTCAACTTCCATAGATTCATCATCCCTCTATTACCTCTGTCTCTAGACAACAATTCAGGCAACAGAGTACTTCTGCAATGTGATAATTTAGCAGTTCCTATAGGACATACCCAGTTTAGATCCCAGTTATGCCAATGGCAAGCTTCACATCACTGGGCATTTTGGGATTTTGGTCACCAAAGGAAGACATTTCATCCTGAACTATTTCTATCAAATCTTTTTATATAATTAGTACTGGGAACCAGCTACATGCCCATTTGTAATTGTACAGCTTCCTATCCCAACAACAGCAAAGAAATAATGCCAAGACAAAGGATTTTTAACTCTTATCTTGTAACTTACCAGAAAAAATGAAGAAGTCTTCAAAACACAGATATCCATCTACGGATCAAAGTTTGGTAAATGCTGCTTTAAAAACATCATCACAGCTGAGTCAGAGATAATAGCCTTTCATGTGGTGTCTCAACTCATAAAAGATTATTTGAAGAACTTGCCCATAAATGTGCACATATATCTTATTAATGCCAACTGAAATTATACTTGTGGAATACAGAACAGATATTTGAATCTTTAACCCTGAAACAAAATTACAAATCATATCATTTATAAAACCAATAAAAAGAAAATCTTAATATATTTAATTTGGCAGAACAGGATAGAAATAAAATACCAAGCTGGGTTTTGGTAAGGTCCCTCATTGTAGATAACAGCTGTCTATGTCAGGATAAGACCACAGTAAAGTAAGCCAAGCTCTTTCTCACCCTTTTCATATATAGTCCTCACACATGACTGCAGCTGATATTTTGCAGGGTCAAAATCCTTAGAAATTAATAATTTTACTAAACTTTCTGCCATAGCCTATGCATTTGGGTTCAGCAGAATGTTTGGCCCTGGTGACAGAAAAGAAACAAAGATCTCAAAACAAATGGGCTCAGACTAGCCCAGCCTTCAGAAGTACATTTCTTCCATTTTCCTTAACAGCTCCTCTATGTGGAAGTGGCAGAAGAAAGGAGATTGAACAAGTCTTTCATGGCACTGAATGGAATCAAGGAACTGATTTGACATTTTGGGTTACAAGAGCTTCTGTTGAGTCTGAGTAGGAAAACAGACACAGCTGCTGCCCTTCAATGTTTCCTCCCACTTGCTAACAGCATTCAAGTAGTAAAATAGAACCATCCTGTTTATTTCATAATTCACACACCTTTTAATTCAAGTTATTGGTGCAATATTTAAGATACACAGTGAACTGATATGCCAGAGAACAGAAACCAGTATAAATCCTTCTGTCCTTGGAAACAGAGACAGGTTGGACACAGGCCCCTCGCTGAATAGTTTTTACCTCATAGGGAAAAGAGCATCACTTTAAATTTCATGGGAGATTTCCTTCTGAAGAGCGAAATATTGCAAGATCCAATATAAACCTATTTGTTGAGCACAGCTAAAGAACCTTACTAATTTCTGCAGGTACAGAAGCCAGAAAATCCCCACCGCATATTCCACTTAAATGAAGCAAATGAGTTCATTTGGCGGTGTCCCAGTAAGGACTCCCAATGGCTTAGCAAGCTCTGAATAAAACTCTAAATTATAACCAAAGGGATAAAATCTCCAGAACATGTTTTTTTTAAAAAATCACATTTAAGAAAAAAACATAAACACTTAAATTTAAATTTAGCATTTTGGAAGTTATGAGAGGAATCTAATTGTTTTCTTACGCTAGTTCTACATCAATGAACTTTAATAGGCATTTTTACATTAAAGACAGATTTGCCATTATCAGCTTTTGTCCTGTTGCAATGATAAATTCTTGGATTAAAAACTCTTCAACACTATGGCATAGGGTCACAAAGTACTTTTATAAATAGCAGTAATAGCTTATGTTGTTTCTTTTATGAAGAAAGCCAAGAATAGCAACAACCAAAATATACTATGCATTCACAGAAATTCCTCATTCTACAGACAAAGCTGCAAGCCAGCAGAATTTCATGGAGAATAAGTATATTTTGGCAAGCCATGATAGAGTTTTCTTCAGCCAAAAGGCATTCACATGGACTTTGTTTCACTTCCCCCTATGAAACTGGGGATGGGGATTCCGCTTACTGTGCATCTGGTGTAGATACAAAACTTTGTGGAATGGATCCTCACACCAGACATTTTACTTTCTTGAGCTAAAACAAGCCCACAGGTGCCCAGGAGATACTGCAGAAACTGTCTTAGAAGTATGTGCAAAACAAGCATATGCATTGGAAGTGAGAACTACACCAAAATAATTACTTTAGTGTCTTCCTAACAGAATTGTTAGCTCAGTGTCATACACATTAAAATTATAATACAGAAAACTTACAATATGAGCCCTTCATTAGTGGTCATAAAACACTAAATAACTGAGTATAGATTAAGTTCTCAATAGGGAAATCACAACTGTCATCTTTTAAAACAATTTGAGAAGCCTCTAGAGTCTCTATAAATGTCATTAATTTCTCCCTAACATTGATGTCAAGATTCATTTTAAAGATCATTAAGGATCATTATGACTTAACTTCTTAAACCTTGAAAACTAAGGTACAGAGAGGGAAGGAATTTGCAAAAGGCAGGCAGCCAGCCAAATTCGGGAAGGAATGGGATCTCCCAAGGCTCAGCTCACTACTTTTGACCATTAAAGAAAGGTTTTCATCCACATCACATTTTCAGAGGGGAAAAAAACAAGAAAAAAATTCCCTTTTGCTCAGTTCTCCTTCCTGCCCAGAGCAAAAAGCAAATGCAAGCAGTAGGAATTAAGTGCCCATCTTTGGCTGACCTTATGTCCCTGAGTATAACCACCAAAATTAAGAGCTCTGTTTCCCCTATAGCTTTAGTCCTAAAAGAGGATGCCACTTTTCAGAGATGACCAGATTACCAATAATTTGTTAAAAGAATTTAAGTGAGGCATTTTCAACAAATAAAGCTCAAATGGTCACTATTAAAATGTCAGAACTCCTTTGGTAAACACTAAAGCTATTGACATTTTAAATGCCAACTATTTTGTATTTCCAACCCTTTAAGTGAAGCCCTTTATCATTTAAAAGGTACTGTCCATTTTTTCAAACTTACTTCCACAATTTCTTTTTAATTTTCATCAGTTCGTTCAAGACAACATTATGTCCAACTTAAATCAAGCATGTATGTCCCAAACATAGACTATTTCATTTCACCTTTTATGGCAGCCAGAAAAAAATCAATGCAAAGCCTTTTTGGTACCTTTTCTTACACTGTCATCACTTGTCTTCCTTCTGTGTACAACACATCATTGCTAATGTGCAGAATTCCAACTGTGCATGACTAATGCCAAGCTGCTGATAATCTTACCAATTCCTGGCACAATGATATTTCCAAAAGGATTAATTCCAAACTCAGCCTCTGTTTTCCTTCAGATTATTTTAATGGGATACATAGGACAATGCTGACTATGCTTGAATGGAATGAACAGGGCTAGTAAAGAAGCTTGTTATCTCTACATCCTTGCTCAGTCTTCATAGCCCACATTGCCAAATACCTTAAAATACACTAAAAAGTGTGTCAGTGACTGTAGCTGGTCACTACAAAAAAAACAGATACTTTCCTATCAGCTGTATTTACTTTGATTTTAGCTGTCATTTCTGTTATCTTCCAAGTGTGGAGCTTACACACCAAAATGATTTAAACAGCTTAAAGGCTGGATTTTTTAAGGATTTTGCTTCTGCAACAGGGAAATCTTTGTAGTGGTTTTGTTACAGTTGAATCAATGTTTCTGTTATCAGCCTTCTTTCATGGAGGATGCTTTATCAGAAGATACACATTTCCATGAAGCTAAACATGAAATACTCAACTTCTGTACACCACCACCTTGTTTTTACCTACAGTAGCAGGACTTTGAAATTTTTAAAATTCAAGACACTGACTAGCAGCAGGAAACTGAGGATTTATCAGTTCATTGATAAAGTCTTCTCAAGAGGTCTTTTCAAAAGTAGAACTCCAATCCCACCCTCGATTTTAAGTCCCAGAGAACAGAGTCCACATTAACATACTGTGACTGAGTCCCAAACAGATTAGTATGTATTGACGAGGATGAATGAAAACCTCCGATTTTAGCAATCTGCCATACACCTCATGTACACTTTCACATATACAACCTGTGGATCCTGTTGTTTTCTGAAGTATATGCTCATTTCCAGTCTTTTGTAAGTAGTGCTGGATTGTATTCAAGGTGTGGAAGGCCATAAGCTATGTTTCAAATATTTCACCTCTCAGAGCTGAGGGATCTACAGCTGGAAGAAGGAAAACTCACCTTTTTGTGGTCATCAGAAATAGACCTGCTGTGTTTAAACAGACAGAATTCAAAAGACCACAGAATCACAGAATGCTTTGGGTTGGAAGGGACCTTTGAAGCTCATCTAGTTCCAAGCCTCCTGCAAGGAGCAGGAATATCTTCAACTAGATCAGGCTGCTCACAGCCCCATCCAACCTGACTTTGAATTTTCCCCAGCTACAGCTCTCTGAACAATCTGTAAAGACCCCTTCATACAAGTCAGAAGGCATTAATATTTCTCTCCTGTGACAAGTAGCAATGGTTAATTCCCAAAGAGCTTTCTCTAGGAAGGCAACGGAAGTACAAATTTTGTATCTTCTGAAAAATCTCTACAGAATTATCATTGACCCTCTTTGGGGCCAACTGGTTCCCATTACAGAGAAGCATACAGACAGCTCAGAATTCTGTGACTATTTTTCATGTCCCTTTCAACAAAACTTGAATTTTGCTTAACTAGCAGAACCTCATTAATAACTTCTGATTTCAGTCAAGCAAGGGAACATCTTGCTTGCACACTTGCTTGCTATGCACACCTTCATTATTCAGGGAGCCAAAATGCTTATTAGCAACAGAATCAGCCACCCCAGTTGCCACCACTTCTGGTTACCATGAAACTCTGGAGTTTCAAATTAAACACAACACAAATCTCAAATGGAGACCAAATATGCACAGCCTGACCATATCTGATACTGGATCTGACAATGTCTGAAGTGAGTGAAAGGGTAAATTCTCAAGCTTATAGTGCTAGACTGGCACCAGAGCCAGGAAACACTTTCAGATCTCACCATCACCATCCCCTTCTGACCTCCAAATGACTATAAAAGGAGAGCTTTCCAGTAGGCCACTTTTCATACAGGAGCTCCCACTGTAAGAGGACAGATTTTCAAGAGATGATAAACATGATTAGATGCTGGCTCAAAATCTCTGGTTGTTGATTTGCATGTATAAAATTAAGTATCATCTCCCTGTTAAAATATCATCTCCCTGCCAGATCTGGTTTGTCAGAATGCTTCATGATGTAAACTTCAGATGTTCTCATTACGCATTTGTAGCTTTGCATAGCACAGTGGAGCTAAAATTTATTAGGGCTTTTAGCCATAATACACAGAAAGATTCCAGATAAACTCCCTTTTCCCCCTCAAGTGGCTTTTTACTTCACTCTCTGACAATACAACCCCAGGAGAGAGGTAACAGACAAAGAAGAACAAACACAAAAATATTTGCCTTACTCTTTCAAAGCAGTAACCAGTGTCCCACAGTTTTCATAATCTTTGCTATGTCAAAGGCCACTTATGTTTAACTAATTAAAAATAAAGCCAAGAAAGAACAAACCAGCAGGGTAAAAGAAAATGAGAAAAATAAAATAGATTTGGGAAGTACAAATAAAATGGACTAAATGTGAAAAAGGAAAGGGCTAACATGACTCAACAGTAGAACTCCCAGATGGTCTAAAGAGACATTTTTGGATATAAACGTATGAATGAAATCACATTAAATAAATACTACCCTTGACATTTTTCACTCATCATTTTACACCTTTTCCTGGAATTTTCCATAGCAGCTACAATTCAGTCTGCAGCCAAAGCATACCAGCAATTTGAAAAAAATTTAAATTTTTTAGGAATGAAATATACTCCTGCTAAGACTAACTAATTGCCCAATTGATTGTCTTTAGCAATGTTATTTCTAAGTAAACATTATTTCTACATGTCCAAATATGAACTTGAAACAAGCATTTAAGACAAAACTTCAGAAAATTCATAAAAGTTCGAGAGATGTTTAAAAAGCAATCAACTCCTTATCTGGATAATGACCAGTATTAGAAAATCTATTACTGCCAACAAAGACTATTGATACCACTTGCAAGAGAGCAGAGAATGCAAGAGATTCATTTATTCCAATAGACAAACTGCTTTCCAACTGAAATGCTGACAGGGTAGTCAACACAGTAAGTAGTGTTATAGACCAATGCATAGGAGCCTGCAATGGGAATACACAAAATGATAGCTGACACTACTTGAAAAACTACTTCTGCAGCAGAAGATGCCAGCACTCCTAATTCAAGATATCCCAGCAGTCTGACCCATGGCAAAAGCTGCCAGCGACATCACACAGGCAGTTAGGGGATTTGTTTCTTCCCACCAACCTCTGTCATCTATTATTACTATTTTTTTTTCTGTAAGAGGATTTCTGTTTTCTTGTAACCATCTAATTCACAGGTTCCTGACCACACTACAATTCAGAGGAGGGCTTTCCTCTACACCAGACTTCTGCACCTTACTGCATTGGTAAGACAGGAAAGACTTTAACTCCACTTCCACAGTGAGTTAAAGTATTTGCTTGCTTGGATTGAGAACATAAGTGACACCCTTTGGAGGCTTTGCTGTGCCTTCTTGCTAAAGCTGCAGTCATAACAAGGATAAGCTTATTCAGTGCCTCAGAACAAATGAAAAAACTGCCCTGTGAGCATCTCCGTCAGTGCCCAGCAGGGAATCCAGGCCACATTCCAGCATTTGTTATTTCTGTAAAGGCAGCTTGCGGGTCATTGTCTCACGCATCCTCCACAGACTGCAGCACTCCAACAATTTCAGGGTTTTTTTAACTCTGATGACTTTAGTGATCTGGCTTCAAGGGTGTTTCCAGAAAAACAGCCTCAATGGAAAACTACAGCAGTAGGGATATGCAGGGGTGGGAAATTGCAGCCTGTGGCCACGGCAGCTTTTCACGATCTACTTCTCTGAACTATTGAAGTTGCCACATCAACACAACAGGAACTGAGGAAAAATTAATCCAAGCCACTAAAAGAAGCTTCTACGATACTTCTCATTAATCGGGTCACTCCAGAAATCACTTTAAAGCACAAGGATAGCACACTGTAATATAGACTAAGTATGTAATACAAGCTTTTCACAGCACACAGCTAGCATTTGAAGGCACATAACTTAATATTTGAAATGAGATTATCTGGAATTGTTGTGCCATAACAAATGATAGATGAAGGTTGGCTTTGAGCTCAACTACTCAAATGTGGTAAAACTTCCAAACACTAAATAAAGGCCTACTGACACAAGCCACAAGCCTGTGCATTGTCAACACACAGAACACATGGGGGCACCCATGTTCAACCTGAGGAAAAAATGCTCTCCTCAAAGGCGCTTCTTCTGCAGCAGGTCTTGAGCCTCTCCATCTCCCTTCCTGGAAAACATACATTGCTCTGCTCTATTTTATAATTTTATCCCCTCTTCGAAGGCTTTATAGTTTAGCAAAGCCACTACAATGACTTTTTCTATAAACCACACTATTGTCACACTGTCACACTTGAAAGTTTTTAGATCCAGATTTAAAAGCAACTTAAATAGTCAAGAAAATAAGAGCTGAGACTGTCAACAGCACCTCCTATAAAATTTTCTTAGAGCAATAAAATAAACAGTTCAAAACAAAGTCCAAAAGGCTAATTAGAGAGTAACTTCATATATAACTAGCTAGGATCAGCAGAACTGCTTATATGCCAGACATGCTCAGAAAGAATGGTTTTAGAAAAGCTGCCATGCTGCAGTAAGTAAAATACCTGATAATTTCACATTATTATATTAGTAAAATCAATCAGACTATCAGAACAGGGCCTGCAATTTCAAGCAGCAAATATTAAAAAAAAAAAAGGCATTAAATCCATTTCACCCTTAAGACTTGCTTCTGTAGGTGTTTTATTTGAGTTTTAGGCTTACCTTGATAACATGATTGCGGTAGGAAGTTCCCGTTCTGTGAGCGCATAGGCTGCTCCTTGAAGAGCCTGAAATTTTTTCTTTGGGCCATTTCACCCATGTCTCAGCAGTAAAACTAAAAAAAAAATACAAAAGCAGTTTAGCAGTCTTATTTTTAGGGACAAATAGCCTATGTAAAAAGACAACAGTATCAAATACAATATCTCCTAATGAATCATAAGAGTAAATAATTACACATAACCCATAACTTTTGACTGTAATTATGTAGAAGGTTGATTCATATTATCACCCATGACTTCATATAAAAGGGGGAAAATTTTTCCAACCCACTATGAGTACTATACAACAAATATCCTACTGCTCAAAGTTTTTAGAATTTGCTTGCCCAGATCCTAATCCAAATTTCTCATCTGTTAAAGGTAATCTAAACTATACATGGTTTGCTAACTAGAAGTGGGATAAGAAAAAAAGAAATTCAGTTTCTCTCAAAAATAAAAAGGTATTTCTTGTCTCATTGCAACAAAAAGGTAACTGAAATATTCATAAAACCCCAACATTTTATACAGTCACAGAATCTTCCAACCAGTCTATGGGCTAGTTTATGACCAAGTATATTAGCAGATCCTTGCCTAGAGCCTGGTTTTCAGTAAGAAGCCATCTCTACTTTCACACCTCTCCAGAATAGCCTAGCCCCTAGATCTGGAGATATTATTTGCTTCTTGTGTTTGTCTTCTGCTGTCCAGCTCTCAGAAGTGCCACCACATACAGAAATCTGCTCTTTGTTAATAACAGAATAAAAATAAAAAAGAATCTCCTATTAGAGCACCCAAACTCTGTGCTTGCCATCATTTGAAACTAAGCACTCACAGTGCCTGTTGCAAAGCAAGTGATTTATTTACCATATTTTGCATTTCAGAGTATATGTTTCAGTCTCTGTTCAGGTGAGCTCTCCTGTAGAGAGTGTGCAATGCAGCTTTTCTTCCCCAGTGCCCAAGGATGCAGGTGCCCTCCTGTGCCATCCTGAGGCACTTCCAGCTGTGTGGCACCAGCCTCCCTGGCACAAACAGCAGCCTGAGCCACCAAAATCCTTGGTCACCTGAGAACTGTCCTGTGCTGGTGACAGCCTGAGCAAGGAAAACGAGCTTGCAGAAGCTAAACACTTATTTAAATCTCAAATTTGTTGATTTACAAGTAGTTACCTTGCAAACAGATCTGCCACAGCTTTAAAAGGTACAGAGCTCAAGGCTACACCTTTGTGCCTCATTTATAGTGAAAAATCAGCTGTTGCATGCACTCTTTTAGCCAGTTCAGTAACACCTAGCATTAGTTGTAGTTCAGATGCTGTGACATGCCATTGCTTTCCCACCAACCTTCTGTAATTGCCATAGAAGAATCTTTGAAGGGCCCCAAAGGTGTCCTGATTAAAAATCAAGTCCTTAAATTCTGGTTATTCTTATGAATCTCTACATAGACTGCATCTGATTCTTCCCCTCCAACCAACTATAAAAAGCAATAGGCAGTGAACAAGGAGAAAGGAGTACAAAACCATTAAGAGATCCAGGTCCCAGCAGTCAGTCTTGTTTTCCTAAATGTTCCTATCTAACCAGCTGCCTGAAGTAACTAGAGATCAATATCTACCATCTATTAAAATATCTGGAATTAGATTCACAGGTACCATGCCTATAGCAAATGCCATTTGTCAGTGCAAAAGAAAACTGAAAGGCAGGAACAGTTGTCTCCACCTTCTGTTTTAATGCCTACAGGCCTGCTTGATTATCAGCTGCAGCATTTAAGGTATAGCATATTCATCAGTAACAGTAACACAATTGTCTAAACTTACCTATTATGTCTATGTGAACAATTAGAACAAATACAACCTTCACATTTGCTGGGGGCTTTTGTGTTTAGTCTCAAAATATATTTTGTGATAAAATATGACAAATGTTCTCAAAGAATGAATGCTGCAAGAAAAATTGCACAGGTACCTTTGAATTTGGTTGCTGTTTAGACAAGCTTCTTAAGAAAGTCTGCAGCCAGCAGAGCCACAGCTACATACACACTGTCAAAGTGGTTAAAGCTCAGTGCTCCAAGAGAACCACATAAAACCTGCACATGGATAATTTTTACAGTGTCACAAGGATATTTGTACTGACTTGCTCAAGCAAGCTACACCCAACATCAAACATTGCTTTCTGACATTCTGACAACTTGTTGCTCTCTTCTGAAACTATGGAACAGTTTTGCTTTCACATATCACACTAGGAAATACCTTGCCTATCCAATAAGCAGCAGAAACAAGGCAAGTACTCTGGGCATAGCCTGTAGTCATGCACCACATTCAAGAGTGCATATCTTACCACTTTTATTAATCTTGAGATTAGCTTTCTGATTGCTGGAAAATCTCATAGAGGAAGTGTAGTTGTGTTGGGTTATTCTAGAACTTACATTGAGTTGATGAGATCTACTCCATAGAAGGGTTTAGAATAGAGATTAAAGTCCCTTTAGCTCAGCATGAATAGAGAATATGACTTTGTAAGAGGAAGTAATACCAAGTTATAAGTGATATTTTCTGCAGTTTCTCCTTTTCTTGCAGGCTGTACAGCATATTGAAAAGCTTCAGTCTTCTACTTCTGAAGCAGATCCCTCCCTGTGCTTTTCATCTGCTCTGATTCAGCTGAGGGAATTCAGCTACATTTTCTTTTGATCACATGCACAAGGGACAAACAAGACTGTTTATACAGTTTACTCACTGTTGGAAAAGCAATTGAAGCTTGTTTGTTGTTGTAGTGTTAAGACAAACTACAACTTGAGTATTTAACCAGAAGTCGCTGCCTTTTATTTCCTTAGTGTTACACATGGCCTAACAAGGGAAAGGATTATGCAATAATTGTTTGGAAGTTAGTCAAGCAAAGGACTGCTGGTTACTACATTATCAAATGATAGGGTCTGTTGTAGGAATAAAAAGCAGCAATTTCCTCTTCTATATTTGTTTCTTTCCAGACTTGCTGTGTGAATTAAACCATCTTTAACTCAGCAGGTATTTCTGGTGATCCTGGCTGCTCAAGAAGTCACCAAAAAGTCAGCTAGATAACGGGGATAGTACGTCTATAAGCAGCAGCTGTCAGCTGAAGGCACTGTTAGCAGCATCCACAGGTGTTTTGGTTTGGAAGACAGGTGTCTGCCAAGGAAGGCAGGAGCCTCCCTTGCAAAAGAAAATATGACCCCCTTCCCTCTAAATTACTATAACTTCAAAATTACGGGGCTTTCAGGCAAAGATATGGGAAAAGGAATAACAGTTCTTTACTAGTGTGTATGTATACATATACATACAAAAAACAAGGCAAACAAACAGCAACAGCAAACAGAAGCAGAAGCCCAGCACCGGCCTCTCTGGGCCAGGCCCTTTCCCCTCAGTGCAGTTCCGCTCATGGCCGGCAGGGGCGCGGGTGGCTCCCGGCCGGGCAGGGCTACCATGGCTCCCCGCCTGCAGGCCGCGGGCTCAGCCCTCACGCGGGTGATGGCAGGCAGGCTGGCCAGCAGGAGAGATGGAAAACGGGCTCCCTTTGGAAACTCATGGGGAGCAGCTGGTCTCAGGGCCCCTCTTAATGGCAAAATGGGCTGTACCAGGAACCTCGGAGTGGCAGCTGGAAGGGCAGGGGCGGGCACTAAACCCTGGGATAGCAAACAAAATGCAGCCGTAGTAGGAGCTGCAGGGGTCGGGCAGACACGGGGTATTGGGGTAAAGTGTAGCAAAAAACCCAAAGCAGCAGCAGAGGACAGCGGGGCTGGGCAGCAGCAGCTGG
This sequence comes from Monarcha castaneiventris obscurior, assembly GCA_026261815.1. NCBI lineage: Eukaryota > Metazoa > Chordata > Aves > Passeriformes > Monarchidae > Monarcha > Monarcha castaneiventris. The sequence goes on along the minus strand of JAMPIT010000712.1, from coordinate 7,700,212 downwards.
GCTCCCGCATGCAGCAGGGAGAGGCTCCCTCAGAGGGGTCGGGGTCCCAGGTTTTCCCTTGAGGCACTGAAGTAGATGGTGAGGGCCCTTTTCCAGTGAGGTTGGGTGTTAGTAGGATCCCAGTTCAACAGGCGCTCTTACAAGCAAATGCTCAACTGCCATAGGAGAAGCAGTAGGAAGACAAAAGCTCCACAGTGGCCAGGAATCCTTTGGGCAGTAAAAGTCCAGCACCAAACTTCACCTGGCTCCACTCAGAGAGACAGGAGCCGACCCCTGCCCATCACCCCTCAGCCAAAATCTTGCTGTTTCTGTCCTTCCCAAGATAAAAGCCCTCGGCTAAGAGGCTGCACCTGGCTGCACCCTCCCCCCTCCTCCTCCCCCAGCAACCCCTTTTGCTCTCTTAAGTACCAGTCTTTATCATCTCTTAGGCAATATATGGGACCACATTGCCCGAGAGAAAGCAAAAAAAAAGGAATAATCCTAACTTCCATCAACAGAGCAACCTGGAGGTTGCACTGTGAGCTTTGATATCCTAGAAAGAGTCCAAACATACCATATGGAGAAGGTGCTGGAGGTCTAACAAGGGAAAGTGTGGAGTAGAGTTACTTCATTCCACTCAGTACACCATCCATACCAGCATCAGAGACTTTTTTGCTGAGGGCAGAGATGAGAAAACTTTTCCCTGAGTGCATACACGGCCCATCAGGCAATAATGAGGACGAGCTTTATTTCACATTCCTCGTACAGCAACAAACTTAACATATTTTAACTATCCTTTGAAAAGAATGTTATTTGAACACCAGACTGTTGGACCTGTTGACTGAAATATAAGATGGGCTTAGAGACTATTACCGTCTGCTTTGTTTTCAAATGTCATTTTGTACACTGGCATCATCAAAGAAACCCATGTCAAACACTTACAAAGAGACTCCAACTGTGAACCTGCTGCATTTGGGTACCTGCTCTGTGACATCGATACGTTTCTTGGAGATAGTTCACAGAAGTCGTTGAGCTCCTCTTCCTTTTACTTAACAGTGGTACCTGTGCGTAGTTAAGGTTTCTTTTTGTTTGTTTGTTTATTTGTGGTACAAATAACCTATGAAGAGTACCTCAATTTCATCCAAATTCCATTTTAGTCCCGTAACTCAGACTCACAGTACTGCATTGGGAGTAATTTCTGATTTTAGACTGAACATCAAGTGTTCATTTTAAAATCCAACATTTAACTGAAAAGTTGGTCCAGAGTAGGATGATGACACCTGAGTCTTGTTTCCTGAGGAGTTCAACGACTTCTGTGAGCTATCTCCAAGAAATGTATAGATGTCACAGAGCAGGTTCCCAAATGCAGCAGGTTTGCAGTGGGAGTCTCTTTGTAAGTGTTTGACACGGGGTTTTTTGATGATGCCAGTATACAAAATGACTTGATCATCTGGTGTTGAAGTGTGTCTAATTCTTTAGTTACAAAGGTGAGATCAATTTCCTGGCTAATTTTAGTACCTTAAAGCAAAAAAAATGTCAGCATCAACAGAAGGTCAAGCTTGCTAAACTTTTTCCTCTGTGCCTCTTATCTGTAGGACTATTGACTTCTAAATTTTTTTTTCCTAAGTTGCCTTTTCTGCTTCTTAGAAGATTTGCCACTGTATGCCCAATTTAAAGACAATAAATTGAGTTTCCCTAAAAATACTGACAGGCAAGTTGCAGTACCCAGGATTTGATTGTGGGCATATGGTTAGTAATGACATTCTAATTAGATCTTGATACTTAAGCCTGGTGTGAGGAGGGTCAGTCTCTTAATCGTGTTAGACTTTGAAGAGATTATGAGTGACTTTTTTCCTCCTTACAGACTCTGCACTAAAAGCTGCCTCTCTTTAACTGGATTGCAGTACAAAATGTAACTTGATAAAACATTGGCACATTGCTGCATTAGCAAGAAAATCACACAGGCAAATTTAGTCATTTCATAACCCCACAGCACTGAATTGCAATATGAAAATGACACCCCACACATAGTCCTGCTGGAATAAACTCAGCATAATCACAGATGTCCAATTGAACAACTACTGAGAATTCTAACAGGATTTGTTCTCTCTGTGGACTTCACTGACAGAGGTGAATTAACACAGAAATGAGACTACCTCTAACTTCAGTCTCCCAACAAGTTTTCTGTAACTTGTTCCTTCTGTGAAGGTAAGAAATAACAGTGAAGATAATCTCTGTCACTTCTGCTGCCATTTTTGTTCTAACTTTGTGCAAAATTGGTGTTTCAGGAAAACAAACACTACTCTTGGTATTAAAAGAAAGCTAAATGGGAGTGGGAAATGCAGGGCACATGGTCTAAAATGTATTACTTGGTATTCTTATATTACATACCTATCCTTCCTCCACTTCTTCTCCAGAAGTACTCATCTTTACAAACACATTTCAAGTAACTAGATCTGTCTGACACAGTTATCAACAGCAATGAAATTTATTTATGCACATTAAAAGCTGTCATGTGCTTTAGATCACAGTCTGTACTTGGAATTAATCTCTCTGATCTTACATATAAGTTTATACCCATAGGAGTCAAGAGGCCTTCAGAGTGAAAAATCTCTTAATTGTTACTGAAACAATGAGCTGCTTTCTCCAAAGCCATCATTCTGGGCTGCCATTGTACCAAGGCACAGCCAATACAGAAAGTCAGAAGGAATTTTGTGCATGAGATAGCAGAAGATGCAAACATCAGAACTGGACTTAGCCACTTAAGGCTGAGTTCCAAGACAATGTTATGCACTCTCAGTGTGCTTTCTTAGAATGTATGGCCTGACTGTACAGACACTGAGGTAAAAGGCTTCTGTTTTGTCAAATAATGTGGGGCTTATGCCAGTTTTCATTAATTGCTGACACAACAGGTGGCAGAAAGAATAAAGCAGATGAAAGGCAGGTTCTGTCTCCAAACACAAGAAGTAAATCAGTCCTATTTGAAGGAGCTGATTTTAAAATCTGAGAAAAAAAACCAGCATTGTAGAAATGATGCACTACTCTGGTACGAACATACCTGCTAAGCTTTGCTCACAGCAGTCTTACACAGCTTTAACTTTAGTGTGTGAAAATCTGGGCATGAGAGTTAAACAGAATCACCTAAGAGACAGGCTGCAGTAAAGCCAATCTCTCTCTCTCTCTCTCTCTCTCTCTCTCTCTCTCTCTCTCTCTCTCTCTGCTTTTTATTTTCAGCATGTTCATTTTAGTTCACTGGCCTGGCTGACCACTTTGATAGGCTCTTTTGAGATGAGAAATTTCTCCATAAATGCAAGCAAGTTGTTGAAAATGGTAATGAGTAGAGCCCAACTAAACACACTGTTATGAAAAACAGAGTTGAAGCCACCCTGACAAGACAAGAGTTGTGCTATTTTAAAGTCCACAAACAATAAGCAGGGCCATGCTTCACCCCTAGTACAGCTGGCCTCTGAGGAAGCTGATTGTACTTGTCCTTGAAAGAGAAAAGAGCAGATAAGCCACAAAGAGTTATATTGTGGGGACAGCTTGTATGGACCCTGGTGAAGGACATGAAAGGAGCCAAATTAAAATACATTCAGTCCTGATTGTAGCCAGGTTATTTTGATGGGAACTATTTACATATTTCACTTAGATCTTTAAAGTTCCTGTGGTGCATTTCTTTTTTTTTTTTAAGCCTCAGCAGTTGATTCCTTATTAACCAGTTTGGGGAGAGGGGGGTATTCGTCTAAGGGAAAGCAAATAAAAATTTTAATCACAACTGTAAATTTAAAAGCAGGATCAAATTAATTGCCACATTTAGCAAATTGTTGTAGACATGTAACAGGAAAATTCTATACATTTGGATATGTAGAGGAGGCAAGTTTGATAAATACTGCATTTATATGACTTGCTACCTTGTTACCTGTAAAAAGTCTTGAATTTAGAATTTATGTCTCTCAGTTTTAAACTGTGGTTCTTATAATCCTTGTTAATTGCAGACTGAGAGTGCGTCTTCTGTAGAAGTAACTGCCTGACTCAACCAAAACTAAACTCTGACAAACCAATTACGAGAAACTGAGGAGCAATAACAGAGTGGTTCATAAGCTTCTTTACTTTGGGTTCTTTATTTCTTTTTCTATTTCTACAAACTATTTTATATTCATGTGCTCTGCTGGCTACTGGTTTTGCCTCTTGTTTACACACAGTGCAGAGGACTAAGTTGTCAGAGAGGAACTGCACATCTTTAGTACTGACAACATCAAATACATCATAAGCATGTGTGAGGTAACTCATGGTCTGTACAGTACGGACACTCTTGTATGAAGACACATGGAAATCAGCATTTATTGAGGGAGCCCCACTTCAGCTGTTAAATAATATTTCAGTTTTCCAGAGAGAAGAGCTTTTCAAAGGTATTGCTTTTTGAAACTAATATGTCTGGGTTGAGTTGGACTTTCAGTCAGATTCACTGCTCTGACGTCCTGCAGAAGTACCAAGGACAGGCCAATTCCATCTTATAAAATACGAAACTGGTGTTTCACTTGAATCCTCCCTCTGTGATCCATCCCCTTCACTATGACAGCTATGGTTCAAATCCCTCCAATACTTTGCTGTGTTTGAACCCTGGAGAGTTCCTTATGTCTGGAGGTGTATGAACAATATTTTCTCCTGGCAGTAGTATTTTATTGGCAAGAGAAGAAGCTACATTAAAAGACCATGCCTCGGCTTGGAGCTGGCAGGCAAAATATGTGCTGAATTGTCTGCTTTGGTTCTTAAAAAGCATCAGTTTATGAGGACTGACTTTGCCAGACATTTAAGTTCTATCTCACATCCAGTGCTGCAGTTTAAATAGGCAAAACTTGTCACTGCTGCCAAGAGAGATGGCCTCATCCACTGCTACATGACTGGACAACTGCTTGTGCCAGCACAAAATGGGCAGGGGTAGAAGACAAGAGAAGAAGGAGGCAAGGGCAGGCAGAACTGCCTCCAGGAGCAGTAGCAAGCTATGGCAATTCAAAACCTCACAGGAAATTCCCTAGATTTGAGCTGAGAGGAATGATGAGCAAGAATTAAATGGTTCTATGTGTATTTGACAGACCATAGGCAGCCTAGGGTTTGGTGAAAGGAAGGAGGTAAAGAGCATCTAACCATTAGACATTTATGCATCGAAATGGCAAACTTGGTGCATTCATCTCCCTGTTGAATCAAACCCAGAATATCCTGTCATAGATCCTGACTGCCTTCATCCAGAAGTTTCATGGCCCAACTGGTATTTTCGTCTTCTAGTGAGTCTGTAAAACCACTTTCTTTGGTGAGATAAATCAATTTTCGTTTTATTTATTTACTAATGAGTGAGGATTACACTGCATACAGTCCCATCATCTCTCTCTTATCCTGAAATCACTGGCCTATTGTATGACACAGACCTGTGAAAGGCTGAGACCTCTGCCTGAGGTCTCTAATGTTGTTAACCCATTATCAATTCCATCACTGTGGGCCATGGACGTTTCTTGAAACATTTCTGTTTCAGTAGTGATATCTGTATTATTGGTATTGCCAGAAAATAGCATAAATCAGGGCATGCTGGAGAGCTGGAGACCCTGTGGTGTCAGGTACTGATGGCTGTCTTGAGAGTCCCTTGAGATGGTGCAGAGAAGGGAAGGAGAAGCTCAGACCAGGCTCTGTGCAGAGAGCAGATGGGGACAGCTCCTGTTGCCACTCAACCCTAACCAGGGATGCCTTTACTTTTGAGACTGTCCCATTTGTTAGGCTGTCACCCAAGTCTCAGTTGAGCTGCAGCCCACCACACACATCGAGTGCACTGGCTGGCACTCCTGAAGCACTGAGGCTCGCTTCAGGAGCTGACGGAACAAAGCACATCAGGCCTGCCAGGAGTAAGCAGTGTCTGCCCAGCTGGCAGGCACCTTCCCTGGCTAGAGAAGAGATGTGCCCTTAATGATGCTGTTCCCGACACCAAGAGGCCTGCCTGCATTATTTCAAGAGTGGAGAGAGAATTTTGGACAGATGTTCCCATCCGCAGACTCCATTTTAGTTAACTGTCCACTGGCAGGGCATATTCTTTTCAGAGAGCTTGGAATACAGACTGTGACTCCGATGGGAAATTTTCTTCCAAAACCCATCACCTCCTGTAGGTCTGACATGGGAAATCCAGAGCAACGGGGAACCGCTCCCGGGGGAAAAGCAGCACTTTGTATTGGCAGCATCTGCCTACAGATGCCCTATTTGACCCGGGCCAGTGGCTGTGCAGGGGGATAATTACTCCAGAATGGAATGAGAACTTACGACCTTCCGAGCACAGCATGAGGCACTTTTTCCCTTCCCCGGGGAGCTACTGAAGAAGCAAACAATATCACGGATGACGCAGATGAGAAAAAGAGAAGCGGGAGGAGGAGGATGTATAGTTGAAGTCGCTCAATTCCGCCCGTTCCGGCGGCTGTCGGTGCGCGCATCCGAGGCGCTCGGCAGAGGAGCGGCGGCAGGGTCCCGCCTCAGAGGAGGCGCGCTGGCGCCCCCCGGTGGCGCCGGCCGGGCACGGCCCTGAGCCCGCTCCGCTCCGCTCCCTTCGCCCTGCTGCCAGCACCCACAGCTTCCTGCGGGCGGAAAATACAGCAAAGGAATCTCTGGGCTTCCATAGGAATATTTCTGAGTAACCCACTGACTACTAAAGCTGTACCGTTGATGTTTTAAGTGTAATTCTCTATACCAACTGGTGGAGGTTAAATCAACGCTGTCATACTGTATTTCAGTTGCTATGTTGTCATCTCCTTACCAAAAAGGGTTCTAGCACAGGGACAAGAATGGAAGATGACCATTCAGGTACCATCACAGAAAGTGACTCAGAAAGAGTCATTCTTTTTTCCGTGATCTTTTCTCACACAACTTTTTCCACGCTACTTCGTTTTCAGAGTTGGGAACAAGCGAAGTCTCAGAGGAACTTACTATGAACTTCTTCTGGATGTAGTGAACACTTAGATAATTGGAACCTATAAAATCCTTGGGGTCCAGACAATGCTGAATTAGGGTGGAGGTTTTTAATCCCCACGGCATATAATCACCTCTGAGAACCTAATCTGCTGTATCTGTCAAGAGATTCACTTGGTTGCTTTGATGTTAAAATCTATAATACAGGTCACTTGGGTCAGGTAACAGATGGCACTGAAATCCTTTTGTGAGGTGGAGTCATCATCCAGTTGCATAAAATTTCATAAGGAGAAGATGTATTTCTTTCTCAGAGTGCTTGAATGAGATCACAGTTGGTAAAAGTCTGAGGAACAAAAGATTTCATAAACTTTTTGTATTACTCCTATAAAAGAATGTTTGCAAATAGGTGTTAATTATCAAAATTGCTGTACACTTGCATGCCATTACTCAGTGCTCTGAAGATGTAAAAATAATCTGTTCAAATAGCACAGTATTTGCAAATAAGAAAGCTTTATTCTTTCCATTGGTTTGAAAGTGTGAGTGATATTAATTTTGGCTTTCAAAACCAAAAAAGCAAAGACTGCTGTTAAAATAAAAAGATACCCAAGAGAGAGCACACCCCAGAGGTATTTCCTGGCTGTTGTCTTGAAGGGATCTTGGCACAGATTAATACCATCCTGTTCCCGTCAGATGTGTCCTTTACAGACAGAACAAACAGGCTTTAGCTATAAAACTCCTATGAACAGCCTTTTTTCATTAAGTTATTCAAGATAAAAGCCTGGACAGTTTCTCAGATTGGCGTCTCTCAGCCAAATTGGTCACATTGTGAGCAGTGAAACACCCAGGACTCCCATCACAGCAGGGTCTCAGAACTAGGACACCACCTAGCAAGAGCACATGGGGCAGAAATGTGTCAATCCCTACCTTTCTTCCAGTTCCACAAATGCATCCCTGGGACGTTAGTTCACACCTGTCCATGGCATGGGACCACCACTGCCCCAGACAGCCAGAAATCCTGAGGGGGTACCAGCTTGTGTGTGTTCAATGGCCTAGAGGTGCAGAGTTCTGCGTGGCTGTTGGTTCTGGCAGTGCCCCGAGGCTTTACTCCCTCAGACACACACCCAGCTGCTCTGAAGTCTGAGGTGGCAGCTCCCCTGTGCAGGACTTGTGCCATCTGGGTGAGCACCAACACGGCCCCAGCCCCTTGACCCTCACCTGGTGGGTCCAGTGTGTCCAGTGTTGGACCAGGGCAGAGGCTCCTCCTTCACAATCCACCCCCACACACAGAACAGAGAGCAAGTTCAAAGTGTATGCAACATTTTATTGAAAAAATACGAATGTTCTGTACATAAAGTACAACTTAATGGGCTTGATAAAACCTCCAGAGACTTATTGGTTAATATAGGTCTTGTCTTCTTTTCCCTCTAAGGGCATAAAGCATACAATGAAGCAGCAGGTCCCCTGTACTTGTGCAAGTGCAATCCCATCGCTGTGCGTGCAGCATAGCACCTGGCTCTACACGGGACTCCAGCATGCTCAATGTACTTTTGATGCATGGTCTGCAAGAAACTTAAAGCATGGAAGAACTGCACAGGACTGGTCCTTCAATCCACTGGTGATTCAGAATTTATTGAGATCTCTGTTCTCCTAAAGTCTGCATCTGCATATCCAATACTTCTGACAAATAAATACAAAAATAAATAGGGATCTGGCCTCACAGAACCTGAAGTCTCAGAAGCAACAAAACTTATAGCAAGCTACATACATAATTTCAACTATATCAACATAATTTATTTAAATCTCTATCAATAAATGTATTAAAAGTATAAATTCTTACCCAATACTGAGAGTTTAGTTCTGGAAATAAACCCAGAAAAGGAAAGGTTTTTCAGTCCTCTCTTACAATTTAGTGTGCTCTTAGAAAATGCTTCATAGCTGAACTTCAGCGGAACCTAGCTGCTATATAATGCACTTCTATCCCCCAAACCTAATATAAAAAGCTTTTTAAATCTTTTTACAGTAACTGGCTTTCATGTCCTAACTTTACATACAGTTACTAAAAATACTGCATGTAGCAGTGCTGACTAAAAATAGGTTTAGTGTTAAAACTACATGCACAAATGCTGGGGTACCAAAGCAGAAACTGAATAATGTGGCAGCTTCACAATTAATTTATGTTGCTAATTGGATGGTGTAACAAATACTGCAATCCCCAAAGATATGTATGTTGTAAATGGAAAAACAATGAACAGGACTGCATGAGGAGAAAGTTAGGCAAAAAACCTTTTTTTCTTCTCCATTTAAAACTGGAATGTCCGTTATGGCCAAGAAGGTGCATGTAGACCAGGGTTAGAAGCTTCTAAATCAGGAGTAAATGGTGATGACTTCTCGGCCGCCGCCTCGAACAAGTAATACCCTCTCCAGACCCTCAGTCAAGACTTCGAGAAACTCCATGTCTGTTTCAGTAAAGTCAAGGACAAAAAGTATCAAAACCAAAATACAAAGTGATTAGAGCAGGGCCAGCTCACAGCCCTCAGCTGTGGTCTCGCTTAGGGGCACAGTGCAAGGGTCCCTCTGAGTACAAAATACTGTGAGTTTGTGGCACTTTTTCCTTTAAGCAATTACTACCTTACAGCCACAAGCCAGTACCCTCCACTTAGGGGACGCTTTGTCACATGTTACAGCTCAACAGCACTGGTGGCAAAATGAATTTAAGAGAACAGATTGAAGAAAAACCTGTGTGGCCTGGGCCTTGCCTGAAAGGATACAGTTTTCATCTCCATCAGTATTCTTTGGAGGACCGGGCATGTTGAGGAGCACAAGTCTGGCATCATGGGATCTATTTACAATGACTTCATTTAGCTTCACTGCTGTGTGCATCCTTCGGACATTAGACTGGTTCCTGTAGAAGAAGCACATTCACACTTACTGTTAGAAACGTGCCTCTGAATGCTGAGTTATTAAAAAGGTCATTTAAAGCATACTCAAATCTCCTAAATACTCTGTTAAATGTCATCTCAACATAGTATTTTTTTTCAAACTTTATGATGAAGATACAAAAGAGATTTCCCAGAGTTACTCAGGTACAGCCAGTCCATTGGTTTTAAGATCGCTGGAGTCAAGTCTCCAGTTTAAAAAGTTACACTGCTCTTCAAAAAGCATATTTGATAAAGATGATTTAGTGTTGCATAAGAAATTAAAACACAGAGGGGATGTGCTCTTTGACTGGGCACACTTGTGACTGCAGGGCCTTCCCTCAGGGCAGCCCTGCCCGGACCCCTCACACCCATGGCAGCACAGCCCATGCACCTCTCCAAACTCAGCACAACAAAACCCTCTCTCAAAGACATGGGAACCAAGCAGGAGACTGGCACTATCGTGCTCAGCCCACACTTCCCAGGAGCACACTTCCCTCTTGGTGTTGAACAGCAGTTGGCATGTCCAGAGAAAGCCTGGTTTGCTACAGACGGCAATCACATGATTCCTGGAAGTACAGGAAGGCAGCCTAACAGGCTGGACGTATGGGGCTTTTCTGGAGTGTTACAAGGATGTTAACCTCTCCTTCAGGACACTAATCAACCTCTCTCTGCCTGGCTATTTACAAGAAACACTTTTACCCAGGTGTCTTTAAAATCTCAATCACACTTTCAAACTTGAGTAGCCACTTAGTTCAAAAGTTACGGGAGAAAAGGTAATAGGTGCAGCATAATCTCGTAAGCCTCTGCTCCATAAGAATCCAGGCTAAGAGAGGTAAAAGCATTAATTATTTGGAATATATTAACAAAAAATAACACCAATTCATGCAGGAAGAAAACTGAAAAGTAACCTTTAGGGATTTCAAGCCAGGGAGTGTTTCCTTCTTATAGGAAATCCACCATTATTTTGGTAACAGAAAAGGAAATACAATACAGAAATAAACTTATCAAAAGGAGAATATATTTACACTTTTGAGGCCTTTCCACTTGGGTTTTTGTCTTCATTTTAATATATTAAAAATAAGTGTTAGTAGAAACAAATGAAATATGAATCTGTGGTTTTATTGATTCAGCTTTGCATGAATATGAGTGAAACTCTTTAGCAACCTTGCTGCTCTTCTGAATTTTCAGATTTGCAAAGAAGTAATTTATATACACAGAAAAAAGAAGATGCAGTGGGAAAATCATGTTTATTATGCTAACAGAATAATTTACCCACTGTGAACTACCTCTCTGTTACTTCATATTCTTATTTAATTTGGAGCAAGGACACCCTCTGTTTTCACCACATGAGATTCAGAAAGCCAGGGACAACACTGAGGCCAGATTATGTTTACAGGAAGTGAGGAAAAAACCAGCAGCAGGAACATAACAGTTGTTAGCTATGTATAGTTTTGGAAAGGGAATTGAAAACTAAAGGTTTGGTTTTCTCTAAAGTAATATTTAAAATTGGCATCTCCCCAGTGATTTGAAGGTGTAGGCTACAAGAAAGGGCTTGTTTAGTGCCCAGAAACTGCCAGAAATAACATCCAGCAGTGTTGTGAAATGAGAGCTTTTCTAAATGAGTAATGTTTCCCTCTACTTGTGTCATACTCTGCTTAAGAAAATAGGTTCAGACTGGAATTGTTTTCTATCCTTAGTTCTCGTCAGGACAACTCTTGTAGTTTGTTACATCCCATTTATAATGATACTTAGCTTAAGTAGCTAATCCTGCTCCCTTTAAAACATTGCTAAGACTGCTCAACTCTAGTGCCTTTCCTTCTATCAGTACACAAAGTTTTCCTGGTTTTAGTTGAGAAAATTAGGTCTTTCCTCTCAACCATCTTAATGTACTTCTAATTTAAATAACAAACTTACAAGTTTTCCCACCCTCTGAAAGCATGGAAGAGGAAAAAGTACAGGTAGTTAACACCAAATTCAGCAGAATTTCTACAGTATGATTCAACCTAAAACAGATTTGAAGTCTGATTTATCAGGAAGAAAAATCTGGAACTTTGCCAAATATGCAAAACTGGCTGACTGAGCTCTTCATGTGAGATGGAGGACATCAAAGAAGTCACAAGAGATTCACACAGTTTGACACAAAGCCAAAACAGACCTTTACTTCTCACTCCTCAAGGGGCACACACGTGGTAGTACTACAGCTGTTGTTACATGTCAGAGCTCCTGCAGCAGCAAGTCTGTCTCAGAGAGTTTATCACACACAGATGCTATCCCAAGTCATTCATCACCATCTCCATAGTTTTTTCCTTTATGTGTTAAACATCCACACTACACACTAGATAGTGAAATTATCATCTTTTTTAAAAAGTTCTGATTAGATCAGTGAAATTATCAGTGTATTTTATTGAGGCATTTGGGAGACAGAAGGGAAGTTGTTACAGCATTTTAACAGCTCCAATTTAGAATTTGACTATACCAAGTGAAATATTGAGGGATGAGTGCACATTTGATTGGATAGAGATTTCTGGGAAGGCTAACTGCTGTCTTCTCATAGCCAGGTCTCAGTGTTTATAGCACAAGTCCAAACCAAGGATTAGGAAACAGAAGATAATAAAAGGACAGCACATGTAGAGTTTCAGGAGATGCAAAGTGTAGCCTTAGACAAGACTCACGGCTTAATGCTGATGAGATCTCTAAAGCTTCCCACAGCACTGCCTCGGTTCCGCTTCTCAGCTTCACATTTCTCTTTTGTCCAGGTCATCTGGATATTCTCAGGAACAGGGTCTCCCTCATCTTCTTCATCTGAGTAGAGGCTCTCCAGACGTGCTATTGAATGTCTGTCCTTTACAAGCTGAGCCTGGAGGGGACATGAGTAACAAGGTGAATTCAGAGACTATTTTATGCTCTCTGGTTCTCTTTAAGCAATGATAGCCTTTCTGTTCCATTGTATCTTTTATTTTGCTCAGTCAGGAGAGCTCTGATACCAGGCATCTGCTCTAGCTGAAAGTCTTACATACCAAACTGACTTTAAGCAGTTTTGATGGGTGTAAGCCAAGTAGAATTTGGACTGACAGAGGCCTGTATCTATACAAGAAAAAGAAGTCAGTCTCATTCACATCATGACATGGTCAGAAACAACAGACAAGACCGACCCAAAATTGACAACTAAAAAAAAAAGCCTGACAAACACATGCAGAAAAGATGAATCATCTTCCACAGCTACATGTCATAGACATTTTTCATAGCCATGTGTCCTGTAAGTCCAAACTGGAATGACATCTTCAGTAGGAAAACAGGATATGCTATAAATTGAGACAAATACCGGATATCCCAGATAAAGAAAAAATAAGAACTACATGTAATTTTGGAAAACAAAAAAAGCTACACTACAAGTATTTCCTTACATCTTTAGAACACAGGAGTTAAATTTAAGCAGCAGCTACATAACACACTGCTAGGAAGGCACTTTGTGTCATCCCCCTCAGCAGCCCATAGAGAACAACCAAAATTACATACCTCCCTTTCCCTCTCAGTTTTTGTCAGCCTCATTTGCCTCAGCATCTGAGATCTTTGCTCCATCATAAGAGTTCTCTCGTAAGTATATGCTGAGATATCACTATTGTGCTGCAGAAATAAGGACAAATATTGTGCTTGTAATCAAGTCATAACCAAACATCTCCACATGCACAATGAAGGGGAAAATGGGCTCAATTCCCTTACCATTTCTACAACTTCTACCTCTGCCTCTATTCGGAGTTGATAGAGGAAAGTAGCCAAATCCTTCTTCATCTGGATGCTGTTATCATCCATCTGAGCTACAGTAAAAATTCTCATTTTGCATTTTCTCCAAACCTGGTGAGGGAACACAAACTCTCAGCTGTTTGAACCCATAACACTTTGCTCTACAAAACAGAAACTTAGCAACATATCCACTCTCATTTATTAATACAGGCTCTACAACTGGACCTTATTTCTTTAAACGAAAGCATGTAGAAGTAGGTGGGGGACATTCTCTGTGTAGCTGCTTACTTTGTGCTGTTTGAGAAGAAAAGGAAGCAACATCAACATGCCTCCATCATGCACAATCCACCACACATCAATGTTGCCTTCGTTGTAACGCTCATGGTTGCTGGGGTAGAAAGACACATTTTTGGGAACTAGCAGAGCCAGATGAGCTGCTGTTGTGCAGCGAACAGTACCTGCCCAGGAGGGGAAGAACACAGTCACTTCCAATTCTGCAAGAGTCATCTATGGTTAGAAAAATGCTACTCACTGAGCTAATGTCAGCAAACCATGAAAGTCATCACTTAAATAAAGGAAAGTATGTACAGCAAGGCATGCACAGACAGATCAGTCTAAATGACAAAGCCACGATAAAGCAGACTCGCAGGAACACAAGCCCTATTTCTCATTCAAAAGAAAAGCAGCAACCTTCAAAGCTAAGTATGAAGAACTTAGAGACAGCATCTGCTCTGTTCTAATTTGATTAAGGAACTGGACCACAGTAGAAGAGAGATAGAGGCAAGGAGAGTGTTATCCACTAGTGAAGGATAAGTTAGAGCCAGTGACAAAACAGAGATTATCTAGGAAACAAATTATAGTTTGCCATAAAACCAGCATTTTTTAACCATTCATTAGACATGTGTTTTAGCTGCTAGATTAGTCTTTGAAGATCTTTCTTAGGTCTTTTACCTACATGAAGTGGTATCTCAAACAGAGCAGTTTTGTGGGAAAATACCTACTTCTCCATCAATACTAGAAGAAAAAGACAAACTCAAAACCAATCTTACAAGGATTCCATTAAAATCCCGTGTGTACCACGTGTGTAATAAACATCTCTGTTCACAATGGCTGATCACAAAGAACCTTAAAGCTCACCTATAAATGTCTTCCAAGACCTTGGATCTTCACTCTGTCTCCAGCCATAGGGCCACCCCAAAACCACAGTGTTGTGCTTCATGCCACCGAGTCCACAGGACTGGATCAAGTGAGCAATTCCTTCTCGAACTTTATTGGCTACAACTACTTGACAAAATCCTTTAACCTTCTCAATTTCCATCATATTCTTAATAGTCTGCAAGACAGACAAGGAAAAAATTCAGTTTTCCTTTCCAAAAGGAACTCCTTATATTTCTCTGTCACGGGATTACAACGTAAATTCCTGGTTCAGATGTCCATAGGTAAAGCACATTACAGTGCGAAGTTCTGCTCATCAGATTTCCTTAATAAAACAAAACAGAAAACACCCACTTGTCTAAAACACAATTGCCTTCCAAAAATAATAATTTCTAACAGATTATAATACGGTTTTTTTGGTTTGTGCTATCATCTCTTATTCATAGTAGTATATAGTGATATTTACTATTTCACTTCCCATTTTCTAATCCTATAACCTTTTAATCACCTCTTTAAACTCAAGGCCAATTGACTTCATTTGGATTTCCAGTTTCAGATTTCCATGTAACATGCTGTGTTATATTAAATTTACAAATATAAGCAACAAATCCCACATACCTATCAAGTATACCTTTTATTAGTTTAAAAACTAAATAAACTTGATTAACGCATAGCCCATGAATTAGTTTTCCTTTTGTAACAATTTTCCTACAGAAAAAGCCTCTGGGGAAGAAAACAAATATGCTGATGCTATACAGATGTAAGCAGGGCTATGATGTCATGTTTACACAATGAGGAAGATTAAGTAATTTATTAAAAAATTTTCAGGACCATCCTTCAATGCTTTTTGTAATAAATTTATCAACACACTGAAAAAGAACACATTTGCTAAGTTTGACAGTTACTGAACTATGAATGGAATGTTCAGAAAACTAAACAGTCCTCTTCCCTCCAATAAGCAGCATACAGAAAGTTCCATAGTAATTATTTCCCATAAATAAAGACAGTTTTATGCAGTAAGGCTGTTTACAAACGTTGTGAGCATTGATCCTGCATTCCCAAAGGCACAACTGGCAGCTGAAACATGTATCCAAGTCCTTAATGAACAGCTGTAGCACTGCTCAACTTGTCCTGTGTTTCATGCAAGCCTTAATAAGACGCTTTTTTCCATGTATGATTAGGAAACAAAATTCCACATCACCTTCCCACCCACCCCTTTCTGCTTCAGGATTTAGGACACTGACCTGCTCAGCAGCCTGGGCTTCTCCATAAGTTTCCAAGAAATTCCCTTGGATGACTGATCCTATGATAGTCAAACCTTTACCAGCTTTCAGCTGGGATGCAAATGTTAACAGTCTAGGGTATTTTACATGCAAATCTTCATCAAGTTTCAGAAGCACCAGCAACTGAGGCCTGGAGAAAATAAAAGAGACAATGTATTTTTAAACTAAGTTTTTAACAGTAACACACGTAAAAAACTGCCTCTCATGACTTATATTGTGCTTGAGTATTAACTCTGAAACATTCTTTTTGTATCTCACAAATTCGAGGGGTTTTACTTAATATTTTCTTTCC
Source organism: Monarcha castaneiventris obscurior (assembly GCA_026261815.1). Classification (NCBI taxonomy): domain Eukaryota; kingdom Metazoa; phylum Chordata; class Aves; order Passeriformes; family Monarchidae; genus Monarcha; species Monarcha castaneiventris. Next base: position 7,683,905 of record JAMPIT010000712.1, on the reverse strand, counting down.
CTTGGTTAAACGCAGATGTGAGACTGTGGGGATTCTGCTGCTGCATTGTGCTGGCAGTAATAAAACCTGCTGATATACTCAGCTTAAGAGGCTTGCATTAGTGTTTTATTTACAGGTGTGTTTTTCAAGGCTCTTTTAAGTACTTTTGGAGCATACATAATGTTCATACTGTAAGACTGTTCTCCCAGATCTGTCTGGATACCTGTGCCAAGAAAATGTCTGTATTCTGTATCCAGAAACCTGACACATGGAAAACACAAATATTTTCATCTAAACACAGATCCCACCTGCCTTCTGTTCTTTAAGGTATTGATACACAATCAATCAAATAATTTTCTGTCTGGCTGAGCAAGTATAAAAAGATCTATAAAACTCTGTCTTTGGTAGATTTCTAGTCCTCTTGTTCAGAGTGCAATGCCCAACCAAGAGGAGGGTTCTTGCCCACTTAATTTGTTTTCAACACCAAGAAGGGATGACATCAGAAGGAATAATGCTGGCCACTGTTCGTTTCCTGGCCTCTACACCTCCGTACTCACAGACCTCCAGTTTCCCCAGGTTCCAATTCTGAATTCACCAATTTGAAGTCCAGTTAAAAATCCAAGGAGTACTAAAGGTCTTTCCATATAAGGGTCCATACAGCAGGGCTTGGCAGTGACAGGACAGCAAACTCAACACTTCTTTTTTACATATTCTGGGCATTTAAATTCATTCACACAGACCAAAAGCATCTTGTTTAGAGTCCAGTTAAATTCCTTTCGTTTAAGCAGATAACCATGAAAGTAATTTCATTAGTCCAAGATGAGTACCTCCAGTTCTTTGTGTGTGGAGGGCCCTCCTCCAGTCTGAGTAAGGCGTATCTCGCTGCGCTGAGGGACAGGCCCCGGATGCCATCACCCCACTCCTTCTCTGCACTGTGAAGAACAAACAGTTCAGCCAACACAGGGCTCCATGAGCACTTAATTTTACCCTCACAGTCAGGCTGTAGAAATCTGAGCACCTTGCAATGAGTTTAATAATGTGACACACAGCAGGTATCGCATCTGCATTTATAACTTGTACATGAATGTCTGTATCACAGATCACATGAGAAAAATGCAAGTGTTTCAGTAAAACATATGTGATGACACCACCATTCTGGGCTTAATTTGTAATCAACACTACAGAGAAGGCTTCCCAAGCATATACAAACATCTGGCATTTCAACACCCAATTTAGTTATTAGGCCAAATTAAGTTATAAAGCTACACTACAGCCTGACTCCCATCCAATGTTAATCTTCAGCAACCCAATCAGCAGATTCAACTTTACAAGGACTGTTCTAGACAGACCTTTGCACCAGATAAATTGGAATAGAATGGTTGGCATCAGCTGATCTGGGCCTGAAGTAATCATGTGCAGTATACAGCAGATAGATCCCAACCAATTTCCTACTTCCTGTGATTCATTTCACCTAACAGCTTTAGAGGCTTAACAAGAAAGTACTTCAGGGGCTTTTGTTTAGCAATGACACAGTAAAACAATGAAAAAAAAAATGAACTAATAAGGAAAGCCCTTCAAGTCACCTCTGGACAGTTCCTTTTCCAAATGTGAAGACTCAATATAATTTATTAAAAATAGATCCAGCCTCCTTCCTACCCTTTCTTATCCAGTTAATACTTACCCTTGGTACTCGATGTACTTGTAAATCATGCCAGCAATAAGCATAGCTACCAAAGCATAATACCAAGATGAAATGAACATCAGTGCCAGGCAAATACTCATGCCTAAAAATGAAAGGGCCCTAAAACAAAAAGCACAGGTATTAATAAGTAGTGGGGCAGGAAAACTTAAAAACAAGCCAATTACACTCTTGCTCTTTTTCCTTTAAACTGTCTATTCTGAACTGGCAGTGAAAGTAAAGCCTCCAATGGATCTCCCCAGTTCCATCAGTTTCAGTATTCTGTTGTTAAAATGAAACTCTCGTGCCATGACGTATCTGAGTCTGGCTCTTGTGTACAACTGATACCCAGAGAAATAAAAGCTGCCTCCTGCCCTCAAGGAGAAGGTTCTCAAGTGCAGACTGCAGGCTCAGTGAGGTGCCAGCCTTGCACTCACCAGTGGTAGTATTTAAAGCGAGGCCGCCAGTTCGGAGTTCGCAGAAGTGTCTGGACTGCACATGCAAGATTAACAAAGAGGTAACACATCAAGAAAAACCTGCAAAACAAAAGTGCAAAACCTTTTAGCATGCACATTTATAGATCCTGGCATATATTATTATTACATGATTGATTTCAAGTCAAAATCTCACTGCCCTGCCACATGTACCTATCCCTCTGATTTTTATTAACCTGAACTATCAGCATAAAGTAGCTAGAACAATTTTTTAATTGGATCAAGTCAGATCTGTTCACAACATAAAGCTGTCTTTGTTCTGTGATTAAAATGTTTTTCCAAACAAAATAAAAAGATAATAAAAATGTGCCTATTCACAGAATACGCCAGAGCACAAACAAATAGATTTATATGTAGAGCCTGAAGTCAGAGGATTCATAGAAATTACAGAAGTGGAACTCAGGCTCCAGGAATTTGCTTTAGTGGTTTAAGATATGGTTCTGAAAGACAATCAAACTAGCAAAACTCAAGAGTATTTCTATCCCCCCTGAGACAGCAACCAGCCTGTTCCGTACATTGAGAGAATTGGAGCCACCATGTCAAGTGAAGCAATAAGGATTCCCAGCTCAGCAATTAATGCTGTTAACAGAAGAGCCCACGTTGGTTCACCATTCGCTTTTCCATGACCAAAGATCTGGAGAAACAGAAACATTAAGCACACCTTCCAGGTATTTCATAAGGTTGTAATGGGAAAAAAGCAAATTACATTTTTTAAAATCAATAGTAATTCTCCTATATACTTCCTTCTCCAGAGCAAGGACTCAAATTATTCTAATGGCTTTCTGTGCTTCACAGAATTAGATGTTCAAATTCTTGATAAAATTACAACATAAGTCCAGTTAAAAATCTGTGGATGCTGAAAGCTTGGGTGCAGAGAGATTTCTCAGTTTTCTGATAGTGCCTGTGTGAAAGCCTCGCTTTCTCATGGATGCTCTGGGAAGACAGTTGGGAGTTTTTTGTAAACTATGGTATTGCTATGGTACAAAGAAGAAAAATAGTTGAAGTAAGTGTTGTTGGATTCAGCCAACCCCTTTGGGGGGTGGCTGACCAATAAACCAATGACCTTATGCTAGTCCCGCGAACTCAGGTATATAAGCAAACTTGTAAATTAATAAAGTCATTGGTTTCTGTTCATATGAAATCATCCATGTCACGTTTATTCCTCAACCTGCCGCCCACTAGCGACAAAAATCCTTAAAAGTATTCCTTGTTTTCAACAAAAGAAAAAAAGCTATCAACATAAAATATATTGCCCTTCACTTCAGTGCTGGGCAAACTGGGGAGGATAAATCTGATTTCCAAGAGCACGAAATCAGAGGGCTGGCTAGGCAGTACGAGCAGGAAGCCTTTTGGAGGCGCACGAACCCAGAGGAAAGGGATGATGTTGTCCTTGGCTATGGCCTGCAGCAGCCGGGGGGCCCCGGTGAGGCTCTGCAGCCCTGCCCCACACGTGGAGAAGAAGGAGCCTATGACGATGACCCACGGCGAGGGCCACGACAGGGTGCCCACCACCAGGTTCTTGTTCACCGCGTCGCCGTACCTGCAGGCAGAACACACCAGGCATTCGTGCTCTAAGGACTATTCTGAGACATGTTTGGGGTTTTTGGGAGAGTTTTAACATGTCATTTGTACACTATTACTAATAATACCATGTTTTTAATATACTACATGATTTTATTAATAATACTACATTATGTTCTTAACTAGGAAACAAAGAAAGTAGCAAACAGTCCGAGTTACTTCTGACATACAGGAGAGGAAGTGTCTGTAACGTGATTTCAACAATTCAAAAACTTTCATTATATATATTTTAAAATTCTTCTATTACTATCACAACATTTCTCACTATCACCAAAAAAATGCAAGAATTAACACACAGGATGGAAAATCTGAAGGTGCCATGCCAGAAAATACCAAATCAAATACAAGAAGTTTCCAGAAACAGTGTTTACAATTTACATACAAATATGGTTTAAAAGGCACCCAGAGGTAAAATTAAAAACCAACCAGCCAACCAAAAACACCCACACAAAAAACCAAACCAAAACAACAAAATATCCTACAAAACAAAACAAAAAAACCAAAAAGGGGAAGGGTAAGGCATGCAGACAAGATGGGCAAGAACACACCTACACTACAAAAAAAAAAAGAAAAACAAAGGAGAGCATTAAAGCAGTAAAACTTACTTATCTCTCAGGACAACACCTTCTATGCAGGCTCCAAATAATAACACACAACTGAAATCTGGAGGACAGAGTGTGCTAAGGAAGTACAATTTATTTAGGCAGATGAAAGTATTGTGTAAAGGACAGTACGTGCCTCCATTCCATGGCATTTGCACTCCAGCACCTCCACAAGTATGTGGTAAAGCTGGCAAGTGGATTAATGTCTCATGCTCACATATACCTTCTAATGTTACAGAGAAAAAGTTCTTCTAAGTTTCAGCTTTTAGAAAAGACAGGTTTAAATGCTATGATAAAGGAGACAAAATTAAGTGAAGCATTTTTACACTAAAATGTAAATTTAATCTTCTGCTAGTACAAAAGCTGATATTAAAATCTTTCTTTTCTCTCTCCTCCTGTGTCTGAAGATATTTTGAACATTTGGCAAACCATTACTTTGCACATTCCTTTTTTGTAGTCTCAGCTGGCATTCACATCAATAAGTCTTTGACTATCAGATTTGTTATTAAAATGTACTGCTTCTGCATTGGGGAGTACAAAATACCTCAGGTTTTTTGGATCTGGCATTCCAGCAATGTTTTAGGTTTTGTAAATTAGGTTCACACAAATAGTTAAATCTTGAATTCCACCCCTGAAATGCAACTATAAGTTACAAACTGCAATAAAAGGAGAAACACTGCTCCTACAAGTGGCAGTGTCAGGCTCCCCCAGGGTGACGTATGAACATGGAGACATCCAGTCACCCACTGAGTGAGGCCTGAGCTGCCAGCAGAGCTGGAGGTTATTGGCTCTGACCTGTTTTAATATTTATTATGTTCACAGGAAATGCTGACTTAGTGCTACAGGGTCAGTTCCCAAAGTGACAGCTGGGAAAGGCTGTGCTCCTAAAGAGCTGGGACAAGTGAGCTGGGATCCTGATTTACAGCTTGGCAAGTTTTGGCAAAAAAACAGCAATGAAACAGCAGAATTTCCAGGAGAGTCACCATCTTGGCCACCTGCCCTTTGGGTGAGCCTGATTCAGAAAGCTCTTTTGACTATTTTTTTTTCTTAATCTTCTATGTCGATAAATCGTCCTTTAGGACACCAAGAGCTAGATAAAGCTGAAAGATCTTGGCTCATCTCTTCTTCAGCAGGAGAGCAGAGATGAAGACAGTCTTTCCTAAGCAAAGCTCCTGGCATCCTAGGCCCTGAAGAGCTGAAAAAACACTTGGGAACATTTAGTCTAATTTCTGACTCCAGTTTATCTTGTCCTAAAATGTTCAAGAAAACCCATACTCCTTAAAGTCATTCCCAAAAAAGGCTAATTTTTAGAAAAAGGAACGGAAATTTATCAACTCTCCCATTAAAGCCTCCCCTCATCTTAATGTTACACTGCAACCTAAAGAAACCCAAAAATATCCAAGTACACCACCAGCCTGAAAAGCTGTAGATCACTGTGTAGCAAAGAACAGCAATGGGAATGCAGAACAGAACACACGAAAAGGGGGATGGAAAATAACAGGATAATAATTACAATTCTTTCAGCTCAAGGACTGACATTCTGTTGGTTTTTTTTTTTCCACTGGCCAATCATACTTGCACTGACAATTTGGTGACCTGAAAGCAGTTCCACAAATCAGATACAATGTACCAGCACTCCAGTAATTTTAAAAGGATACAGACTAGTGATGTGGTGACAATGGCAAGAATTGTTCCAACAGGGATGGATTTCTGTGCATCTTTGAGGTCCCCTGACCTGTTTGAACCAGCCATGATACCTGAAAGTATATTTTGGTAAGATCACAAGGTGGGAGGAAGCTCAGAGCCCAAAGAAGGCCCCTCATGCCAGCATTCTCACCAGTCACTGAAGGGAAGAAGATGCCAACCAGCACCATGAACGACGTGGAGATATCTGACAGCACGTACAGGTGCAGGTTGTTCTTCTGGCCTGCTACATCCACAGAGGGCTGATGTGCTCTCTCCAGTATCTCTCCTTTCTCCAAATAATTGCTCCATAAGTTGTCTTCAAGGTTATTATCACACCACAGAAAAGAAAAGCATGTTTCAGTTCAAACTTGCTCTCAGTATAATTGGTTTACAACTGAGGACTGCAAATGCAATTTAGTGACCAACACAAGAAAACCACAAATATGTATCAATAGCCTACAGAAGTCTAAGTAACTTACCCTTCATTATTACTAATGTTAACATTCTTTTAACCTCATATCCATTTCAACCCAAGGAAATACACTGAGTATTTTTATGAGCCACCATACCCCACAGTAGCTCAGAGAATGCAAAGCAACAATATTGACCAATTTTCTAGATGGAAATGTGTTTGTTCTTCAGTCAGTGGAAGAATTACAGAATTACATGTTTGGTATTTTAAATTTCACTAATAAATGCTGAGTCTCCTTGTAATCTTAGAAACTAGACTGCTGGTTTCTGTGAAAATGGGAACCTGCAGGACTCAGCACCTGCACAAAGCAGCTGCTCTCTGGTGTTCATTTCAATAATGAACACTTTTCAATTATGCTTTATTCAGGAGTGGGCAAAGGAGACACACTATTTCTATACAAGTACTCTTACCTATCAGGGCATAATCTTAAACTGCCTAAAGTGGAGAGCTGTCACTACAGAGTTCTGAAAAATTTTAATAAATTATTCATCTTAGTATAACTCATAATTACAGCTGACTTCATGCTGAAATTATTAGATGAATAAGGGAAATTTAATCAATTTTACAGCAGACAAGTACTATATCAGGACAAAAGTGCCATCTCCTCTTTTGAAAGGTTATAAGGCTTGACTTTCTTTATTGAAGATAATTTTCTTCACTGTAATTACATTTCTACAGTCCCTCTTTCTTAACCAGCAGGGAAGAGTTTGACCCATTTCAGCTGCTCAGCATGTCTCCTCTTAAGGGGAAAAAAATGTTCTACCATACCTATTAAAATGCCACTAGCAGCTCCTGGAATTCCTGCTATCTCCGAGACATTGTTCATTAGGAAATATTCATCACAGTGTTCAGTGGTTAAGTTTGTGCTGTGGCAGAAGAGCTCCCAAAGCTTAGAGGCCACAGTTATGTTATCCTTAACTACAGTTTTGGCACAAACATCAAAGTGATCTCTTGACAGAGTCCTGTTGCCCAACATGCAAATCCTGGAAGGGAAACATGAACACCAGTGTTATTGGATGTTACTGGGAAAATGAACATATTGCCCATATTTATTCTTTTACATCACATGGAAACTTCAAGTGGCTCTAGTTTGCTACACAGTTTCTCACCTTCAAAAGGATGGTGGTAGCATGACAAAGACTGTATCTGTTCCTTTTAAGGGCCAGAAGTATAAAACTACTTTTAGGGAGAGGTACAAAGAGCCACATCAATGTGATTTATGGAATTTGATTGATTGACCTTAAACAATGAAAGGAAACAATTAGGACACTTTTTGGGTTTTTTGTTGTTTGGGGTTGTTTGGGTTTTTTTTAATTAAACAGAACTACTGGACTGGAAGAAATGTGAGGAGTACTAGAATTCAAATTACTAGATATTTAGAATATCTAAAGATATTTGGAATCTCATTAACTCAGTTTCTATATCACAACACTTGAATGGCCCCTGACATTTTAGATTCAGAATTAGGAACATATATTAAAATCACAATAAGCAAAGGTTCTTCTTATCAGAAGACACTGTGCTGAATTGCTGAAATCCTCCACTACCTGTTGTGTTTTGTCTAACCACAAACATCACTTAGTCCAGCACTGAAAAATTTTTAATCCACTTGTCCAAAGACAATTCCACCAGACAGTGATCTCATGTAACAGCTTCCTGCTACTAAAAGTTCATTCAGCTTTTATTCCCACTGTCAGAAAACACCCACAGGAAAATAGTTTCTTCCATTTTAATTTCAAATAATTTTAATTCCATTTTAATTGTTTCACAGGTCTTATTGATCACTGAAGACAGGAAAATGGAAAACACAGGCCATTTTTGCACAGTTTGCAGGCCTGTGAACTGAAACTTCCAAGAAGCCTTCCCCTACAAAATTAAAAATAAATACACTATCTTGTTACTTCAGGGGAAAAAAAAAAGGAGGAATACAGTCCAAGAAGAAAGAAGGGGAAAACATTCAAGAACAATCTAAGAGATAATGAAGGGGATGTAGAGACATTGTTTTCTTTTTACTACTGTAAACCTTCGCTGTTGTAAAACATTATAATCACTGGGCCTTAAATATCCAAAGGGAAGACTTGAGGGCTGCAAGTACTTAGTTATGGTCAAAGCATTGCAAGATGTGAATAATTATGCAGATCCAACTCCTCTATTTCCATTCCATTCATCTCTTGTCAGCAGTATCAGAAAATACAGTTTGCATTCCTGGTAAAACACACGCATCCACATTATTGCTGCTGCAGCTCCAGGTTCAAGAAGCTGGTTTCATGTTTAGCAGCCAACATGCCAAGGAGCACGTGTGGGGTCCAGGGCAGGCTCCTCACAGAGCAGGGGAAGCTCTTCTGGAGTCTCAGCAGGGCCCCACATCACATTCCCAAGAAGTGCCCAGTTTCTCAGCAAGGAGTTGACCAAACCACGAATTTGCAACCACGAAGGCAGTGTGCTGTGTCTGACTGGCCTGGGGAAAAGGGACCTGCCAAACTGCTCCCTAAGAACTGCCACAAACAACCCAGCAACACTGTCACTCACATCTGAACAGCCACGGGCCCAGAGACTGGACTGTCTTTGCAGGAAGCACAACAGTGTCAGCCTCCATCAGCCTCATGAGACTTCCTTCTACCAAAACAGTTTAAAACATGTAATAATGTGTTCATTTTAGCCTAAGAAACTTCTCTTTCATGAGCTCTGCTCACTGTCATTATACACAGCTACAAGTATTGGAAGTAGTTCACAAAAAAAGTAGCATCAACAATGTATCAGGCACAAGTTCTAAGTAACCTACATTAAACCCCAGCTTCCAGACCACAGGCAAAGCTACAACCCCCATCCAGAAATATTACTCACGGAAATTCAGGTGGATCAAAGATGGACTTGATAGCTCCAGCATAAATGGACAGGATGGATATTACTACGCAGGCCAAGAAGAGGGAAGCAAATTTGTTCACATACTTCACACCTACAAACACCACCACTCCCATCAGGATGAGGAATACAGTGCCATACACCCTCATGTTGTTCAGCATGGCACTGGATGCATCGTGGGCACCAGATGGATGAAAAATTGCTGCTTGTGGCACAATATATGTCTGAAACAAGAGAAAGCAAAAGTGAGCTGGAGGAACACCGGCACAGAGTTCCATCTGGAATTGTGTACCTATACGAGAAATGTAAATCACTTTCCATTCCACAACATGCTCTTCACCAGGAATCTTTTACAGGAGGAGTCAAGAGATAACAGCCCTTTCTATGTCAGGAATACAACTGAGCCAACTTTATCAAAGAGAACATGTGCCTTGGATTAAGTCACACTTTCATCTGTGTTGTCAGAAGAGCTCCCAGTCTGGATACTCAGAGTGCGCAGCTTCCAAAGGGAAGCACTAGTGGGCAAGAACTGGACATCAAGGAACTGGAGACCTTCCAGTCCCTTCCTGTAAATGTGTATGTAAATATGGGACAAGAATATTGGGGCACTTTCTATATGTTATTTGTCTTCAAAGCAGGATTACTCTGGTACTACTCACCAATAAAATCTCAATGGCACCAAGGATATACATGGCTCCTGCAAATGTTGTTCCCAAATAAAAACACAGCCCTACAGCTCCACCAAACTCTGGGCCCAAGGACCTAGATATCATGAAATAGGAGCCACCAGCTGTGAAACAAGAAAAGTGAGAGTAAAATTATAATTTATTGCTATAAATTTTTAAATATTCACAAAAAGAATACAACAGTATTATATACAGTGCATCTACTATTTTGAGGTTCAACTGAAGTATCTTTCTTGTTTGCACAGGGGTAAAAATCAAATAATTGATCTTTAGCCTGACAGATACTAAGAAGAAATACTAGATATTAATTCAGGCTTTGTATTCTGGATTAAGCAAATTTCTCTGGAATAAAATCATGTTAACAGTTTATAGCAAATTAGGTTTTGGATTTCTTTATATTTTTAACACAACTGAGACATTTGCTAACTACACTTACCTGGAACAACACCATTTGTGGCAATTGCACTCATTGATATGGTTGTCAACATAGTCTGGGGAAAACAGGGAAAAGGAAGAAATTGTGTCAATAACATTTTTTAAAACATAACTTATTTCTTGATAAAATAAAGCTGCCACTGCATATATGATACAGTATTTCTATTTATTCTGTCTGTCATTATCTAAAAGAAAACAAGGACAGCAGGAATTTAATCACTGAGCTGTTGAGACTTCTGTTTGAGAGATGGCCCCTGCTTTATCAGGTCAAACAGTGGGTGTCTGCAGACAAAGCAAGATACGAGAACACAGGTGTCCCTCCATCTGCAGAGCTGCAATTCCAACAAAGGCTGGTCCAGCAAAGCAGGCAGGCCTCACATGGGGCAGGCATGGAAAACAGCTATTTGCTGAACAAACACTCTTTATAAGACTATATTTACACTAGATACAGTTTGTCAGTTTAGAAGTAACAGTAAAAAAAAAATACATATAAAAAAATCCTGCAGCTACAAACATGACAGAGGTGTCTGGCATAAATCTGACTTTTCTTTACACAAGCACCTACAATGCTGCCTATCCAAGTTTCTCTGTAGTTTCACAGAGGTTATGTCACATGCATTATTGTACCTAAATACTTACACAACAGCAGCAAAGCAATACAATCAGGAAGGACTGAAGAACTCCAGCCATTCCCACCATCCAAGTCAGCCGAAGAAAGAGAATAACCCCGAAGATATTCTGCATGCATGGCAAATATACCCCCATCAGGGTGCCCATGCTGGGTGACTGGAAAAAAAAAAGTTGATATTCATTAACTGAAATTACTCAGAGCAGAGATAACCAAAAAAGCCTCGAAGTTCAGTTTTTTAGATGGTAGAAACCTGGGAAACGTAAGGTACACACTTTCAAATACTGTTGTGCTGGACTTCCACAAAACACGACAAACTCCAAAATCATGAATTTCTGAACAAAATGCTGACCCTGTCACATATTGAAGTAATTATCCTCAGTATTTAGCACTGACTACTAGCAAGAGGAGATATATTTATTTGGTTTTTTGTAGATCCATAGAGTTTCTAGGATGAAGCGTGTCAAGTGCTGCAGACCGCAAGTAAGATAGAACCTTACCCTACTGCCCAGAGTTCAAGAATTAGTTTCAAGGGAAACATACTTTTGTCATGTTACAACTAGAAAAGATTTGGAAGCAATCTAGAGACATGCATAATGTATTTTCTTCCATTTTGTACATTCCATGTAAAATTAATGGTTCTGCCCTTTCTTAAGTTCAATGTCAGCATCAGACTCTGAATTACTTTTGACAGCAACTGAGAAAACACAGGTTATGGGACTTCACAGGAACTGCACATGGCCGGCCTTCAACATAGCATCCTGCAAAATAATGGCATCAAAGTGCCACTGGTAAGGGCTTTATTCCAAGGAATATAAAAATGTTTGTTGCATTGGCACACCGGCACCAGCAGCATTTCAGAGTCCCAAATCTCTGTGGTTTCCTGCCAAGACATTTCATTGCTTGTGCTTTCTGAGGTTTCCTTTTGCATTTAAAATTATACTGAATTCTAAAACACAGGGGGAATAGAGAGTGTCACTTCTAAAAGGCTCATCCCTTTTCATACTCCCTTCTATAAATAAACATGAATTCCAAAACACATTAGATAGACAGCATTTAAAGAAGCCCTTGAACGATCATTCAAATGAGAAGGATATTAAAGGGAGGTGACAAAACTTGTTCAAATTTGACTCCACACATCATTAACTAGATGCAAAAATAAATAGCACCTTTATAGACAAATTAAGTCATGAACCCAAAGCAACAGTACTTAAGGCAAACAACAAATGTCTGCCAAAAACTTTACATAAGGTAATTCAGGAGTGTATTTCACTACACAAAGCATAATCCTTAAAGAATCACACGTTTGTAAGATCACCAGGTCAAAAGCAACCAAAGAATTTAGTGCTTCAACTTGCTATTACATGTTACAATCCAGAATTTCCTCATCTGCACTAGAAACCTGCCCTGCCAGACATGAAACAAAACTGTGCCCAAGAACATGATCCGAACCATTCTTCGTTAGAAGTGCCAGCAGTTGCTGACTGAATTTTTTGAAGCCAGCTTTGAATTCCTTGTGTGTCTAAAGCTAAAACAGATCAACCAGACTTTGCTCATACACACTACAGCTCAGGTGAACCTCCTGAAGGAAAGTGAGCAACAGAATCATGTGCTGAGGGTCTGCAGTGGAGTTATCCTATGAGACCTATGAGCACGGGGCTAAAGCTGTTCCTCAGCTCTTCCAGAGCCATAGTAATAAAAAAAAAATTAATTCCCTAAACCATCACCTGCCATTTTATAAAAACTACCATCCTAAATATCTAACCTGATCAGCTTTGCCAAGATTATGTATGAGGACAAAATGAATTGTTGTTTTCTGACAGTAACAGAAATGACACTTGTTACGTAAGTGTCCTGATCAGGGCAAGGTAAGGATTTTTTACCGAGTTATTCCAGTGCTATAGTTGAGGAGGATCTTCATGGAGTATTATTTATAGTGTACTTGTTTCCTCAAGGAAGGGAAGGTTTAAATACTTTTGATTCGAACTGCATCTTTAACTGCATAAACTGAGAAAGGACTAAATGCTGCCAGGCACTGGGCAGACTTTGCCCAGCATAGGGGCTTCCTATTGCCACATTAATGTACACTTTGCCTCTCAAGGACACATTCCACATAATTTTATCATCATCTATCTGACCATTCATCCATCAGTCACTCCCTCAGAACATCTCTGAACCCATCAAGTGAATTTATCAGACATGTGGATATCTCAGGATAAAGGAGTCAAAGAGTTTGTCAAAACTGGCATCTGGGAAAAGAAAAGAAGCCCAGCCTGTTGCTCCTACACAGGAGAAGCAACTGGATCACAGTTATTGTGTTTTCTACATGACAGTCCTCCACACACTGTGAAAGCAGGTGAGATTTCAGCCTGCCCTTTACACACCTGCCAACACCTGCTTTCTTTGCACAAGGATCCACTTTACCTCAACTCTTTCCTATCTTCTGACCTATGTGGTCCCTGCAGCTTTGCTCCACTGTTCCATCATCTTCTCCCCCTCCCTCTTAAGTGGCCTCCTAAGCCTATCAAGTTACAAGCTCACTTCGACCACAGAGGAAGAGAAATTGTGCATTAGTTGTACACTTGTGAGACCACTGCAGAGCAGAGCAGCCTAGGAAATGCCCAGGCATCTGCCCACAGCCAAAACTCAAGCCACAGTATTACTAAGTGTATCTCAGGCATAACAGTTTTTCTTAGCCCTGTGGAAAAAGAAAATACAAGAAAGAATGATCTATAAGTATTACTTGAACCATCTTGTTCACAGAAAGATTTAACACCAGTAACCTGCAGTGACTTGACCCTTTTTTATAGCATCTAATCATCACTGAGTGATACTAAACCAGTGCTGAAGTCTCAACAGAATGTGACCTGAAACAAGGGTATTATTATGTTCAGCCTCAACAGCAACCACATGAAAAAATGTAACACCCTGTGCTGCATGAAGGAAATAAAAGAGAGACATTTTGAAGAACACTGTTTTAGAACAACTAAGAAGGGACAGAAAAATCTCGAAAACAGTCTCAATTTCAGTGATGCAGATCATGTTTCTGTTCACTCTCATCAACTGCAGACACATAATTTATGTAAATATTGATCTGAGTCTGAAGGACACTATTTCCATTGTGCCAGTGTGATGGGTTATTAAAGCACTTGGCTGCAGGGCTCAGGGACATTGATCAGCAATGACAGCTCTCACGGTTGCTCTGTAGCACGAGGACAGACAGCAGCACAGAAATGAACTGCCTTGTTCAAGATACATGAACTAAAACAGTTTATCTAATTTTTTTCCATCATGAAAAGGGGATATTTCTATAGCACTGTGACTGTTAAGTGCTTTATTGCAAGATTGTATTTAGAAAAGGCAACCCAATTTCTACCATGTTACATTGGAGTTATGTCAATTTTACCTGGCCCGTACCTAACACAGAATGCTACTATCAGAAGTATTTAGTGGGGTTGCTGAAACAAGATAATATGTTCATATTAAGATGTCTTGCACTGAAATGAAATTAATTTAAAAGGATATGATTTGGCAGGCAGGACTGTACTCACTGAGAGACCTGTCTTACCTGCTCAGAGAATTACAGTCACTTACTGAAAGGACTGCTTTCCTCATTCATTTTTGAATATCAGATCTAGAGCCTGCTCATCTGCCTTGCTCCAGCTCTTGCCTACGAGATGCCAGTTCCAGCAAGCGACAGGCAGGTTATTCTTTGTCACACCAGCTGAGCACTCCCAGTGCAGCACCCAACAATGGGTGGCTTAACAGTGGTTTAACCACTTAGAACAGACCTGCTGGTGCTGGGGTGGACTGCCAGACTTCTGTTCTCATGCTCAAATGGGAAAGGTAAGGTAAGAGCAGCACAGTGATTTATACTTCAAACGTGATTAAAAACAAGCATGTAGAAGAATCCCATTTGCACTGTTTCTGGATCCCTTCAATCTGTACTCTTGTCCAGTTACTGCTTTTGAATTTCCTGGGTTTAATGGTTATAATTATTGGCCAAGTTTTTCAGTCGTCTTATATTCTGCAAGATGTTTAAAATTTTATATTGCTCATGGCAAGAGAGGGAGAAGAAATTCAACCTGCAGTTATGATATTGCAGCTGATGTAATTTATCCCAGAGACAGACATGCAGACAAAGGTTTGCCTAAGGAAACTGCAGTGTTTACACAGAAAACACTGAGGTATTAATACAGCATGATACTGTCACTTTTGGAAAGGTTACCAAACCCACTCTACAGAAAACATCTGAGAAGTCTGTGAACACACATTTTTGGGATATGGGAAAACATAATTCAGGAAAACCCAGTTATTAAACCTGAACTCCGTTTTGCCATAGAAGCAAAGCTTTAATAAAGTTAATAGTCCTTTTTAATGGCAGTAAACAGCTTGAAAATATGCAAGCATGAATCATACCTAGATGCAGAAATATTAAGACCACACCATGCATGGTACTCGATCAGGGATTGAAAACAAGTTCTCAGTTTTCTGGTATTTGCCCCATTTTTAGCTTGTGAAATTTTATATACATTTGCTTTAGGCAACTGTTTACTACAGTTCCATCGCCAAATTCTCCCAATTCTTCTTCCATCACAGAAGCAAGGGACTAGCTTCCAGATTGGTCTGCATCTTACCCTGGTATTCTGGTCAGGAAATTCATAAGGAAATAAACAGCAAAAGTGATCAGAACTTCCTCAAAATCACAAGGACTGTATCTATTGTATCCCCCACCATTCTACTTTTGTTAGGGAACTAATCAATCTGCTTCTGATAGCAAGAGGGTGAAAATTATTTTAGATTATGCAATAATATCATATTAACAGCTGATGCCTGACATTATTCCCACCAAAAGCATGCTAAAACAGAGATGCAGGCGACATTCTTTATTAACAATGTGAAGATAAAAGCTTTGGACAAGACTCAGACATTAGTATAAGAACAAGTACCACACAAAAGAAAATCATAATTAAAACGTTTAAATTACTTTTTTAATGTCAGCGTATAGGACCAGAATGCAGCTACTTCACCCAGACAACCTTAGCTCAGTCCTGTAATGATGTCACATTAACCACAATATTGCAGCATTTTAGTGCATGTGGTCTCAAATAAAATTGAATTTTAAGCTTCACATTGACAAAACAACTTTGTTATCCCCAGTGTAAAATTGCAGAGTAAGGAACTGGAGTGTGAGTAAGGGCATTCAGCATGGGCTAACATGCAAGCTCCTTGAGAGCACTGCTGGTTTTCAACATTATCACTTCCATCTCTTTCTGAAACAGCTCAAACTTTGTAGGGCAGTGCTATAAAACCTGCAGAATTCAAGTGCTATCTTTTGGAAACCTTTCTTTTGACAGAATTTGCAAGCAAACTGACAAGCCTGCAAGCCATAAAATGCAACCACACCACTTGCAGGTGCAGCAGTAACCAAAGCACCTGCAGCACTGCCAGAGGAGAAAGGAGCAGTTAAACACTGCCCTCCTGATAGAAATCAACTACCAACAATCAAACCTCACCTGCTACAGTCATTCCAAGGCCAGCCCAAATGGGCCAACCATCTAAATGCAGATCCTTTGGGGCAGAATTCAGTTGCCTAAGTGCCTGACACCAGAATGACTCCTGAGCTGCCCCAGGGTGTCAATCTGACCTCCACCCACCACTCTAGACGGGTGTTGTCTCCTGCAAACCCTGTGTCATTACCTACTAGGCTTGTAGAGATGTGTCAGATACCACTGGGCAGCTAAAACAGCACTAGGAAAATGCTGGGGGATTGTTTAGTTTTAATTTGTATCCCACTAAAAGCCTATTTCCTTCTTATCTAAATCCACACCAAGTGTAAGGAATTGCACTGTGTAGTGCACAGCTTTAACCACCACATCTTCTCTGGTAGCAGCTGGTTCCCTACAGGCTCTAGGTCATTTCTTTGCAACACTGTGGTGGCTCCTGAGAGAGGTTAAGAAAAAGCAGAAAGGAGGCCAGCTCCCCAAAGATCCCATAGGGGATCATCCCATTCATCAGCTGCCCATGGAGAGAACCTTTACTTACTTTTGATACTTTCTTCTTCGATCCATCAGTACTTTCTGCTTCTTCATGTTCCTTGACACCTTGAGTAAGATTTGTGTAGTTGACCAACTTGCCAAGCAGAGATGACACTTTTGGTCGTATATCAAGTTCTTCCTGTGGAAAAAGACAACAAGTCAACTTCTGCAGTTCACAGCATTTCTGAAGAGTGGCTGGGATCATGCCTTCCTGGGCATGCCTGAGGCTACCAGGGAACACACCAGGAAAATCATCCAGGGAATGACAGACTATTTCACTGTGCCTGAAGCACTGATGAGAGGTTTTAATTTTCTGAAAGGAGGGCGACTCTGATAGGAAAAGGCTATGCCAAAATGTCTGCACCAAGTGAATCATTCTCCTTAGGTGCTGAAAAGCATAATTACAGCAATAAAGAAATTGGAGCCTTGGAACTGTAAGAAAATGAATGTGTACCTTGCATGTATTTCTAACATCAACTTACATCAACAGATATACTTTTGAAAAGGTCAAGTTGCCAAATAAATCAGAGACTTAGTGATTAAATTCTGCTCATTGTAGACATGTATGCACTCTGATAATTTTACTGTGTTTTTCAAACTGTGTTATCTAATTCATGTGGATCTAGAAAAAATTCCCAAAAACCACATGAATGGACGGCCACCCACCTTTATACTCATCCCATCCAATTTCTGTTCCTGAAAGTTCAAGGGGGGAGAGAAGAAAAAAGTCCCAGAACAAAATCATTCCCTTTCCCTTTCTCTTTGAAATTAAAGTCTTGCATGTCTGATTGCACAATAAGGAATGCATGGTAAAGAGAAACAACCTTCCACACAGGAAATAAAAACTAGCTGAGAAAGATTTCACTGTCTGCAGCTTTATCACATCTTTAGGTATCACCTTGAACAGTTTCTGGTTCGATCTGCAGCATTATGTGCTTTGTACATGATGCAGAAACTGACCCCAAATGGGGTCATCCCTAAAGGGACGCCATGAGCCAAGCACCCCTTTTCTTATTCCTTCCTCTGATCTGACCTGCAGTTCACATGTTTAAAAACCTGTTTACAATTCCTTCCAGAAGGGGGTTGAGGCATGTTCAGCAGAGCAGCACTGGCCTTTGGGATGCTACCCCCTCTACTTAGTCCAAATGCACACCTGGTGTGGTCCTGTGCCATCCCTTATGGAAAAGGCTCCTGCATGAGTGTCTGGCCCTTCTTTTTTGCAGGTGGATATCGTTATACAGAGTTACACCTCTGCCTCTCAGACCCAGCTGGCCATCATACCTGAGCTCTGCCATCACACAGGATCTCTCTGCCTACTGGTACCTCTGACAACAGATGGAGACCCCCAAAAAGGCATATGGGGGAGAAAGATGTGCTCAATCCCTCCCATCGTGGAAGATCACAAATCACATCAGAAGTACAAAAAACAGCTAGAAATTACCTCAAACAAGGCCAGATTTCTGTCATAGTAATCACCTCCCTTGCCAGCTTCTGAACTGTTTAGGAAAGGACTGTTTTCTTTATGGTTGCCATGACCTGCGAAGAAAAAAAGAAGCAGGTTTTGATAAGCAGAGAATGAGACTTTGTAATCTTGACAAATCCATAGGGAATAAACTCATTTGGTTAATTGATTATGTTTCTTTTCAGTATCTCAAGTTATACAGTGTTAGCAATATCAAAGGTGTTACTCTCAAGGTAGAGTTATTTCTAGTTCTACTCCTCTGTTTCATTAAAATAGTATAGAAAGTCACCTCAAAGTAAAATTTATGAGGGGGGTCACAACTACAATGCTGTATGTGCCTTTACTCTCTAGTGCTCACTTCTGTAACTGTTTCTTATACAAAACAGTGACAAGCACTAGGACAGATCCTGTGCATTTAGAAATGACTCCTAATGATAACAGCAACCTTTGAGCTGTAGGTCCAGCCCAATCAGATACATGTAGTAAGACTGAACACTTCAAAGGCCAGCTTCCATAATGACAACACAGGTAAACAGCCCCCAAAGCCCCTTTTTAGTTTTTAAGTGGTTTGTTATTCACTATGCCCACTAATCCCAGACATTCAACACCCTCATCATGCTTTTACCCTTACTGTGTTTTGAATATTTAAGCTGTGCATTCTTCAGGCTCCTTTTATACTTTTAAATTAAAACCTACTATCAGGTACATTAAAACCAGAGCATTCACATATGCAATGAGCAATGTTTAAAAAAAGCACGGAAGATCAGTAGAGCAAGTAGTAATAAAAAAAAATAAACAACCAAGGGCACTATAGTTTAAAACAACCTCTGAGGGGAAAAAAAAGATTTAATTGATTTCCATCTTCAGAAGTTCTTGGACCTATGTCTCCCATTACCCTCTGCTCAACAAACAGAAATTCTTTTCTTTTGCCTGTACCTCTTCACTCCCTGCTCTCTCGGCCAGTAAAAATGAATGATTTCCAAGAGTATCTCCTTAAGAAAGGATTAATCCAAGGAATACCTTTTTTTCTATTTACAAAAGAAGTAACCACTATAGAAATTAAAAATGAAAGAAAAAGAAAGTATTATCTCAAATGAAGACACTGCAAGTTAAAATAATGTACACTGAATACACCAAAAGCAAGAGATTAAATAGCTGGACTTTTTGGTGCATCTTTTCAATGATTATGGTAATCAATTCAACAAGGCTACACTAAATTATCTGAATAAAATTCAAGTGAAAACATCTTTGCATTTTGAAATTTGAATCAACTTACAAAGTGAACCTAACAGGCAAAGAGTCCTCCCCTGCACACAGTGATCAGCACAAACTGCACTGTTACAAAAGTAATTGTTATAAGCCAAAAAATTATGGGAACATTCAGTCCTACTCTTACTGAGGGAAAGAGATGCATGGAAAGCAGCACAATTTTCTGGAAATTGCTGACAGGTGCTTTGAACAAAACTGTTGGGAAAAACAATATTCACAAAGCACAGAGGAATTTTTAAGCTTCTGTAAGTAAATACTTAGCTGACCCAAAATATATGAGAAGAGCTGCCTACTGTGTGTCTATGTACCCACTGCCTTTCTCACAGCTCTGACAACTAACCCCAAAATGTTAATGTGCAGCTGCCTTGAACAAGTGGGCTCAGCTTATCTGCTGACCCCACCTACACACAGGAGATGCTCACTTTGCTGCAATTGTAGGATTTTTTATACTACTAGGAAAACATCAGTAAGCTTAACAACACAGCATCAAAATCAAATGGTTACCAACTTCAGCAAAAGTAAAAATCTGCAAAAACTGCTTGCTTGCTGTACTTGTTACGCCTATACTGGAATATACCAGATCAATTTTGCTGCAGTGTGTGCTGCAGTCCCCCCATCCTGTTGTGGTTAAAGTACATTTGCAATTTTTGCTGAGGAAATGGAGTTATCTGCCATATACCTTTACTCATTAAATTTGACACAAATGATGGTGCAAATTACGACATCAATAGAAATACTGTCTGCTTGATTCTTCAATGCTCTGGTCTCTGCAGGATCTTCTCACCATTACACTTACCAAACACAGCAAGGTCATGAGCAACCTTGGTTTGTTTCCTCAATTCCTATATGCCCTATATAGGAAATCCTACACACATTCTATAGGAAATCCTATATACCAGCTCTGGTGACTGGCTGTTTGAAATATCAGCTGGGGGTGGGTGGGGATGGGGGTTTAATCACCAAGTGATTTTTAAAGCAATTCTCTGCTTTCTTAGTTTTCCTTCTTCCTTCAGGAGCCCTACCTTATCACTGTCTCAAGTCAGTATAATGGGTGTTCTTGTACTTGTAACACTTACAGAAACTATCAACCTTTTTATGTACAAAATCCCACTGTTACCAAGATACAGTCATACATTTAATCTCAGTTTTTTAAACAAGATGGTAATTGCTTTGCACTTTCAAAATGCCCTTGTTACCATAATCCACATAACGTCTCCTTAGTTAAGAAAGATTACTTCATACCCTCTCCCTGAGCCTGACAAAGACCAGTGACCTAACATGAATCTTCAGCTTAATTGACACTATTTTTTAGATACATCTTCATTTTACCACCAGTGAATTTTTCACAATTGGTCTGTTCAGAAGACCTTTTTCTCTCTAACAGCTTCCATCTTTTCTCTCATTTTCCATTTACATATTCAAGCATCACTCAAACCCTTTCCATTAGGCTTTCCTCCCAAATTTGACTCCTTGGCATGCTTGCTTTATACACCATCCTGCACACAGGAAGCCCAAGCTGAAGAGAAAATTCAGTAGAACTAGTGACTGGAAATACAGTATTGATTTTGCAATTGCTAGGGCACATTTTCCTCTCGATGGTTCAGATGATAGAGAAGTATAACTGGCTTTTTACCACATTCACAGCACCAGCTCCATTATCCTGAAATAACATACATAGGAATTACTGCAGACAATGCAAAAATAAAAGTGAACCTTCCTGCTGACCTAATGAAGTGCCACCTTGAAGTCCCTCTCAAACACTGTGCACTTTCAACAGGAAGTGAAGGAGTGTAAGTTTATATGCACATTCTTTACAATGACATCTGAGTTCCACTTCACCAATAAGCAGAACAGGGTGCTGCAGAGATGTGTGCTAGCTCAAGACTATTACACTGCTAACTTAAATACAGCTCATTAATTGACAGTCAAAAAGCACTTTCACCATTGCTGCATGTTCAATGCAATCTCTACTTTACAGACATGTTCTAAATCATTTCTCTCACCTTCTCTCTTCTCATACTCTGTTTCCATTTCAGGAGTAAAACCTCCAGCAAACGACCATTTCCTCAACAAGAATCACAACTGTACTTTAACAAAGCAGACCAGATTGCAGCACAGCACAGAAACCACACTGCAAGAAAAAATTTGTCCAGTATATTCTCTCTGCCAATGAGCACCAGCAGCAGCTTCAAAGAGACTTACTTGCATGGGAAGAGCGTGTTATCTCCATCAGCTTTGGAAGAGAGCGGATGTGACCTCGGAAAGCTACTCTGGGGAATTCTTGCCCCAGCTTCACCCGAGGACAGTTTACATTCTGAAGCATGAAGTCTCCTGGGCCAGCACCATCCCGGGACATGCGCACAGTTTTCCACATTCTTAGTTATCAAGTCTTTGGTCCCGGCCAGTAGCTATGTGGTGTTAGTTTTCATCATGCAAGATTGCTTTGCAAGGAACATTTCTTAAAGAGGGAGCTAAACACTCTGCAACAGAGAATAATTCATTTGCCTTAGTCCCTAATTAATCTCAAATTTTGAGGCATTCAAGCTGTATTCCAAGTAGGCTAATGTTTCCTCTTCACTTGTTTCATTGCTTCTCAGTCTTCATTATCTTTCGATAATTAAGGCATTTTATTTCTGAATGCTACCAGTTCTCTTCCAAACCAGATAATTCTATTTGCAGCCACCACCTCAACTATACAATTTATCTAAACATCTCCAGCATAGTTCCCTGAACATTCTAGAGCTCCCCTACTCAGATAAGGGCACAGGTCCATAGAATACATTCCTCATCCTGTGGATCACCTGAGTTCCTTAAAACATTAAAGATGATCCATGGAACAAAATTTAAAACCCTCAAGTGTGCATACTCCCACACATGCCAACACACAAGCTCAGGAAACAGAACAAAAGCAATAAATGGATGTCCAAACTTTTGCCTCACAGCGAAGAAAAAACACTGTGACTAAACTGTAGCAGATATTCTACTGATTGGTTTTACTTTGTTCTTCTCCAAAAGGTTAATGTTGTCTTTACTTTAAAAAAATAAATAAATAAAAAAGGATTAAGAACACGGAGGATAGTGTCCATGTTACTGCTTTCCTTCTGAAGGAGGATTAGGCCAGACAGACACAGTTTCACTGCTTGAGCATGCTGAATGCAAGTCTTTTGTGCAAGCCATTGTGTTTTCTTTAGTTAGTGAGGGATGAAAACCAGAATTTAGAGAGAATTACAAACAAAAGACATATATGAAAGTAACTAAAAGACAGATTAGTGAGGATAAATGAAAGCTGAACAATTAGGCACAGTGAGACTATTGTAAAAAGACCAGGAAGCTTCACAATGATAAGGTCTACTCAGCCAGACTAAAATAACCATTGAGAAGGTGGCAAGAGCAGTTGCATGACTTGACCTGTCAAGGTTTTACTCTCCTCTACTGCCAGTTTCTGAACTCCCTTACAAAAAACCACCACTCCCCTACCTCATCGCATTCAGGTAAAGAAGTAGAAATTAGTACATCTTAAAAAAAGCTACAGATTTTTGCATCACAACATGACTAACTCAGACATGCCCACCTACTTCTAATGGAAACTTCAGCTAGCTGGCAAGTTAAGATGTGCTGAAGGCACAGATGGACAGAACCTGACCAGCTTTAGTCCAGCCCACACAGATAACAGGGAAAGCAAACAGAGCAATGCCACTTAAGCTACTGCAAGGTTAAAACATTAAAGAAAAAGCAAATTCTGAAGAGGGCTGAACTTTGGTAACAAACTTCTGCCACTGTGCTTCTACAGGCACATCATATCTGAGCTAATGCCAGCTGGCAGAGGCTCACAGCATCTCAGGAGGAATGCAGCCTCAGACACTCTCTGGAGGCAGGAAAGCTGGACAAAACTCCAGACACTGCTGTGACCTGTGAGGATGGCATGCAGGGCTGCCAGAATCCTCCCTGCCTCAAGTACCAAGAGTTAAGTCTTACGTGAGGGACTAAATTTCTACAAATAACTTCAGTGTGAATCAGAGTGCAAGTCAGAGTTGGAACTGAAATGCTTGGCTCAATCAAGAAACACGTTGGTTTATTTACCCCTTTATAATTAACAAACAGCAGATATTTCCTAGAAAACCAGCTCAAAGGATGGCCCAACACTCCTTCCCTCAATGTAATTTAATTTCTGGAGCAGCATGAGAGTTAATATCTCACTTGTAATTGTACTATGCGTGTAGAGACTCCTTTGTGTACACCACAGTAACAAACACTGAGATGAAACAGCCTGTCTAGCAGCTAACACCATGTTTTGCTGTCATTCAGACACTATTTCAGAAGTGTTACTGGCCACAAAGCCTGTGATAGTTACAGGCACAAACAGCCATTTTTATGCACAGAGAACATTACTTGATCTGACTTTTTTTTTAATTACAAAAACAAACCATTCATGCTTATAATATTTTATCTACCAGTAACACTGGAATCTAAGATTAGAAATCAGAGTTGATACCCAAGTAGTTGCTGTGGGTTCCCCTTAGTACAAGCAATCTAAACAGCAGGCAGTTATAGCCAACTAATCACACAGGCTCACCTCACTCAGAAAGAGATGGCTCAGTTAGCTGACCCTGGGAGTGCCTCTCCTGTGCATGCACCTAGACATGCTGCAAACTACCTCTAAGGAGAGCCTAACCCAAATAAAACCCTAATTTATAGATGGCTAGGGGTAGGCAAAATTTATCCCACTTTGGAAAGCAAGTTAGTTCTGTTCTCATTTATTTATGCTTTCTCAGATTTTCATGTGTCAGTACGTTCTGCAAATTTCTACACAACTGGTAATTAAAACAAAATTTACTTTGATTTTTGACCACAAAATCAAAATAGAGGTTTGCTACACTTCACTGTTCTCACAACACCCAAAAGCAAATGAATACGCCCAAGGTACGTATTCAACTGGGTGGAAAAAAAAAAAAATTAGAGAAACAATGGGATTGCTCCAAACAAAAATTGTTGCACAATCCGGTTTTATTAGTCACATTATTTTGAGGGCATTTGTTCACAGCCTTATGGATAAAGTTTTAATATAAAAAGCTGTCCATGTCCATTTTTATCACACTTTGTGGGTTTGTTTTTAACACAGTTGAGACACCATTTCCCAGATGTCAATAAGGATAATGCTCATACTGCTCCTCCCGAAGGCTGTGTAATGTTCAGAGTGTTCTGCTCATCACCCACACGCTGTCAAGACCTGCAGGTCTGAGTATTGCTGAGAAACAGAGAGATCTCAACAATCTTCCTGGACTTTGCCAGCAATCCAAGAACCCTGGTATCCACATTTCAGCAGCCAAGCACTCAAGAGTTCTGCTGAAGTATATCCAGTGACTGTCATTTTAGGATAACCCAAGAAACATGCAGATAACAATTTGATTTCAAATACATTCCAAATCTGCTTCTATTCATGTGCTTCCTCACATGTGGCTGGACTAAACAAAACTCTTATTCTTTCTCAGAACTGTTATGGAACATTTCTCTTGGTTCATTCCAAGACTATACCAAATAATTCAATGCACAGTTATGCTTTTACAGATATCATTACCTTGACATTTCATTAACAGAAATCAGACATTGCTTCTTTTCTTAAATTACTCACTTTCCACAATTTAGCAAAATCCTAATCCAACATCAGCAGCAGTCCAAAGTAAAGATAACTTTAAGCAATAATAAAAAAACCCTATTAGAAATACTTGTTTCTCCATGGACAACACACAACTAGCCAGAAACACAAAGAATTTCTAAAATAAAAATTCTGGTTACAAACTCATTTATGGCAGCAGAATAGGCAGCTGACATCATGGGCTCTGATAATGAGGAATACTTATTTTCCCTTCAGCTTTCTCTTTACAAAGTAGTCAGAATTAACCAAAGCACTTTTTTCACGAGAAAAAACAGAACATCATGACTTAACTTTCCTATTTTTTGAAACTGAAAACAGTAATTTCTTTATTTTGCAGTAGCAAAAAGTCAAAAGTAGCAAGGCAACATTCCAAGCCCAGAAAAAACAAAAATTCTCAAAATGTTTTGAAAACTCCACTAAGTTCTTGGTTTGAGGCTGGGATGTTTTAGGTGTGGGGGGTTTTTTAATAGTATTATTGTATTTACACCAAAAACAGGAAATAAACAGCATTGCATCTAGTTAGATAAAACTCTTTCACACTACAGACTAGGCATTGCTAATGAAATAACTAACTGAAATCTGTTCATGCCAGTTCACACAAGACCTTGGGCTACCAGGTCTTTTTCACTGAAGGTGGCAGAAAGCACAAGCTGTAAAATCTCAGCTGACCCAGTATTTTATGAAATTAAAGGCCAAAGTCACACTAGATAAGAACCCACTCACAATAAGGCTTATGAAGGAAAGCACAGCAGAGTGAAAGGACAGATCTTTCTCTGGATAGCTCTGAGATCCTCTGTACTTTAAAAACAGGCTCGAACTATCAGTTACACTGGCAACACCAAATGCTCACATGCCTGGTCCAGACACACATTTCCATCAGAAACTGCAGCTTAAACACCAAACTATTGACATTCGTGGATATTTTAATAATACATGCTGCTGGTTCGCTATTATAACGTTATTATGCTATGTAATAACATTATTTACTTTATTTACTTCACTGTTAATATAGTTTTGGGTTTACTGAATTTTACCCAACTAGTAAAGGTGTGATTGTTAAGACTCATTACATACTACACTGCAGTACGTATTTACCATCAGCAACAGTTAAGGCACCTACAACAGTGACACAAACAAAACATAATTTTACCAAAAAATAAAACAAAAAGCTGTATTACTGATAATATATTCATTCCTCTGAACCAGTTCAGAGTTCAAAAGATGGCATTTGCTTGTGCTCTGCTTGAAAGAAACAGCCAAAACTTTCCCAGACAATATCCTGTGCAACAGCTAGGCTGGAGCAGAGAACAAAATTAAATACACAATCAAGCACAGATCTTGGATTTATCCCTAGGTAAACATGTGTGACGTTACTATGAGACTTCTACTGTACTTTGCAAAACTAGATTAGAGAACAGCCTTACAAAGTTGACTGAACCTACACAGCCTGAAGGATTTAACAATTTAATAGTCCTGTGTTTCAGAAAGCACTATGACTTTATTTTTCAGTTAAGATACACTGATAGTTTCAGAACACTACAATTCTTTGTAGGTGCTAATATCAACATTTAGTACTTACCCTTTAGCAATAGCTCTTTGACATTTTCAGTAACTTGATTTACCATTATTCTTCTTCCAGCTCTTACCACATGCTTTAGTAAATGCCTCCTCTGTGAAGTCCTGAGGATTGGACAACTTTAATAATATTGTATTTCCAAAAGAACTTTTTCTACCTGCTCTGACAAAGCGCTGGCTGCAATGTTGAACTGGACTGATCTCTTCCAGGAAGCAAGAGTTTCTCACAGAAAACTAAGCTGACACTGATATAATCCTGGCATTATAATCCTTTCAACACCGACAAAATATACAAATTTCAGGAGCTTACAGAAAATGCTACTTGTCAAATCCAAGCCCAGCCATGTTTAAGAGGCACACTACAGTTGTTTGCACACTTACTCAAGCAAGTGTGCCACAAATCTGCCACTTGCTGAGTGTGGAACCAGACAGGGTTTTAAACCTGCCAATGCCACAGAAAGTGTA
Source organism: Monarcha castaneiventris obscurior (assembly GCA_026261815.1). Taxonomy (NCBI): domain Eukaryota; kingdom Metazoa; phylum Chordata; class Aves; order Passeriformes; family Monarchidae; genus Monarcha; species Monarcha castaneiventris. Next base: position 7,656,340 of record JAMPIT010000712.1, on the reverse strand, counting down.
GCTCTGTGACATTAGCCCTGCAGGCATTCCAGCTTTCAAGTGAAAACAGTGATCTATTTCTTTCCATCTTCAATACATTAAAATATGATGGTCCATTAATGGATGAACCATACGCAAGATCACAAAAAAAAGAGCAACAGCAGGATGAAAAGGGAGGTTTATATAAGATACACAGGGAAATACTAACATAATGATTCCAAGCACTTCATAATTACCAGAGCCCCCACCATTCTGCCCATTCACAAGGAGGTGCTTTGGATACCAGCACACACCACACTGAGACTTATCTACATGATGAGGTAGGTGCAATCACCGGGAATACCTGTGTAATTAAAGATGCCAAGTCACTTTTGAGAAATTGGATTTAGGAACTCACATCACTTAGGAGCTTTCATAATATAACTTGTCATTACCAAAAGAGAAAAAAACCCACTATAAAAACAACCTTTGTATTTCACTGTAATCCACTTCAGAGGTTCTTTCATGTGGAACGACTCCAAACCATTTCTCACGACTATCCTCCCCAGAACTCCATCCCTTCACATGCATGAGGGCACCTCAGATACAGCACACCTTCTATCAAAATACAGGGAGCAGCATTCTGGTATTTTCCCTGCCTCAGGAAAAGCCTCTTGTCTTGCTACAAAACATTCTCACTTTTTCTGAAAGACTGCAATATCCATCTATGAGACCAGCATGCGGATTCCATGCAATATTCAATTCAAATTCACCTTTCTCTCTGATAACAAATACAGAAAATTGTTTTCAGCCCTATACATGTTCACCTCACCATGTGTTCACAGTACAAAATAGAGAAAAACAAAAAAACAGTCCAAAAAATACACACCACAATTCTGGACATACCTGCTCCCTCCTTCAGCTCAACACAGGTCAAAAAAACAATGGTACAGACACAAACCTCAGAGTGAGAGAAAGCAGATGGGAACAGTGACCACTAAAAGCCAGTATTGCCACCAGCTTAAAAAACTTCCTACAGGGAAAAAGTGGAAAGAAATAAGGTAAAAGCCAGGATGCTAAATATGCTCCAGACATGCAGAAAGTAACAGAAAAAAAGGAGATTGAATTACTTTGAACATTTCAATGCATGTACATTCTGTGCATTGCACACTACACAATGTACATTCACAGACATCTACTATCCATTCCTGGAAGACAGCAGAAAGACATTGGTAACCAGTTACAAGCTTATTGTGAAACCTGAATGTCATTACTTTTCAGTCAGTTAACTCATACAGAAAGTGCTGAACATCAGACATTTCCTACATTTGAGAAGTACTGTCTTCCATGTGAAAACAAAGTTCATGAGAGATTTTTTTTTTTTTTTAACCCAAGGAAAAAGGAAAGGGGGGAGGGCATTTTAAGGAGGAAGAAAAAAGAAGAGAAAAAAAAAGAGTTAAGCCTGCACATAGTCCAAGGCTGAAATCCAAGGATGACCTTTCAGTGTGAAGTGCTACAAAAAGCCAAACTCACTGTAACTCTGGTCATAATACTCACAGAAAGTACAAGTCAGAATGAGAGCTCTCCAAGCAAAGGGAGTCACTCCTTCCCACTGAACATTTTAGAGGGTGGAGGGAGCTCTGACATTGCACATGATAAACAGCAAACCACTGTACTTCTAAAATACAAATATTGTGACACACATTTACAAAGAGCCCGCAAGTTTCCCAAAACAGCACAACACATTTCACACAGTACAACACAGCACAGACCAAGATAAAAATCAGATATCTGGAGAAGCCATAGTCGCTTTTACCATCATTTTACAAAAGGTTCATCTGTTTGCAAGAGCATTAGAGCAAAGTGAGTGTAACACATGAGCTTACAGAAACTCTTCAAGGAGCAATTGGCAACATTAGATAACTTTTCTGCTCCACCAGTCAGGAATTAGGCAGCTGGAACAGAGTCTACGTCAGAAAACGCTCCAAGATGTATAATAATGAGTTTGCTCCTGCTAAATATATGCTTCTACCACAAAGTCTACAATACAGTGTCTTAAAAGGGCAAAGACAAAATATTGCAATTAAATCATTCTGTCTGTGTTGCCTTGAGTTACAGCTTTAAAGCTCCTTTGCATGTGTGCTAAAAGGCATCTTAACACAAGGCAGATAATCATCCCACTACCTGGTTACGTAGAATTGGGATTTAACATGGCTCAACTATATCTCCTTTCATGTTTGGCTACCATGTCCCAGAAATTAACCCCTGATGTTGTTACTGCATTTCATGGAACACAGAGACGCATCAAGAGTGAGTGGTTTGTGCCGGCCTAGGCAAAGAAGTCAAGATAGAAGTTCCATGTGGGAGCTGAAGTAAGCCTGTGATGTGCTTGTGACGCTCTCAGAACAGCCATGCCCCAATGCAGGTGAAGAACACAAACAGGAATCAAAGGAAAGGAAGGGATCCTGCTGAGGGGAGATGGTCGAGTGGTACTACTGCCAAGCACTTCACATTGTGAAAACACAGGCTGGACAGTTAAAATCTAAGCAGAACAAAGCCAGAAATATACAAGAGCAGTAGGTTCTAAAATCACACCTGCAAGACAATTAACAAACTTCTACCTTTGTGTCAGCTCTGAACACAAATATATACTACAGCGAGTAGCAGGGAAAGTAAGATCAATTATACAACTGAAGGAGAAGATCAGGAAGACAAAGCTCCTGAATGCAAAGGCAGAGGAGAACAGTAACGTTCTGTTCTCCATCAGACACAGCAGTAGCTATGCCATCCTCTTGAATTACTCCTAGTCCGGACACAGATCTGACCTCCTACAAGGAAATCCAGAGGTGGACTTTGCACACAGTAACTAAGCTCAGGGCTACTCAGCTTGCAAGCACAGACGGGGTCATAAAACAAAGTTGCAGTGCTATAGATAATTTTATGGAAGACAATTAAACTCCAGGGCATAAAAACTGTGTTTTACTGCAGCAATCAGCAATTTAAAGTATGCAAGAGCAAGTCTCAACAAATTTGCCATTCTTAACTCAGCAAATGAGTAGCTTCTAATGGCACACCATAAAAAGCCTTTTTTTCCTTTGACATGGAAGTGAAAGTCAGAAATGTGTATGGTCTAACCTGCTTCATGATAAGAAGGTAAATGAAGTGACTGAATGATGTTCTAAATCCCTCAGATAAACAGAAGAAACTGCTGGCTACTGGTAGGAGATGAAACTGAAGCTTGGAAACGAGACTGTAGGGGAAAAAAACCTGTAGTTTTGTTGAGGCATAATTACCTTGAACCTATCCATAGTACAGCATGCCTCTGCCCCACACACAGCTCTGCGTCACAGCTCCTCTGCCAGGACCCTGTTACACAATCCCTGCCACACATCCCTGCAAGCCAGCCTCCAACATCAGCTCACAGCTTTGATTCTCATCTTCAAAGTAATCGATGCATTGCATCCTCATGACAGTACAGACCACGTGCCAATCAATGAAAGAGTTGGGCTTCTAGGACAATGCAGGTCACTCGAGTGGAGAGAAAGGGGCAAATTAAGCATTCTGCATTCAAGAGGATGCACCTGTAGGCCAAAAATCCAGGAGACATTAGGCAAACCCAAAATGTGAATACCTGTGGAAACACACAATGCCTTTCACAAAGGAGCTTCCTGGTGTCCTGGAGCAGCACTGTGACCATCAATATGAGATGGGATGATGGCCATCCCTTCACCAGTACCAGCCACCTCCTCCCTCACCCCTTGCCCAGACCTGTCTGGCACTGGCCATCTTCTGCTCAGCAAAATGCCATTTCATTTACATTTCCAGCAAGTCCAAAGCTGCCTCCAGTCAGCAAATCATAACTGCCAAGTTATCAAACTTCCCCATTCATCCATAAGCTCATTGACTAAAAGCTTTTTGGGGGCAATTAGCACTTTATTCGGCATGTCAAATTCCATCTCTCTGTCCTACAGAGCACAAAGAAGATCAAAAGATGATTAAGAAAGAACTCCACCAGGTACCTTCAACAGCAACAAAAATTTTGAAAAAATGTATTCCCAGAATCGTTCTGACCTGTACCTCTGCTGCTCAGACATGAATTAAGACTGCTGGAATGCAAACAACTTTCTTTTCCAAGCCATACCTAGCACCCACCACAAAATCTAAAGCCCTATTAAAAACCTGTTAGGAAAAAATGCTACTCTGTTCACTCCAGGAACTTCTTTTTATGGTTCAGTTTGAAACTTGTGAAACAGTGTTTAAAATAAAAGCTACTGGGGACAAATAGGCAGCAAACAGGCTACAAAATAACCTCTGAACACAGTTTTATATATATATATCTATATGCAGTTACAGTATACAAAACACTGTCATATTTAAAACTCAGAAAGGTTTACCCTATAGGCATTATAAGAGCTGTACTTTTGTGTAGACTTTCTAAATTTAAAGACAGACATATAAACTGTCAAGTATTTGAGCCTGTAAAAGGACTAATATTTTTCGTCTATGTATTTTGCATTCAAACAAAGATATTGTTTGCTTGGCAATTGCTCCAGCAGCCACTGTGAAAGATGCACAGTCCTCCATGCATGACAAAATCCAAGTATGCTGAAAGAAATCATCCAAAGCAGCTCAACTGAAAGAACAAGAACAGTACTACTCATTGCTAAGGCATCACTTGGCAGCATTTAAACAGTTGCCTATTGAGAACTAATAATTAAGAAAGAAGTTTTACTAAATCAAACAAACAAAAAAAAAACCCAAAAAACCTGAAACTTGATTATATGAGAATAAAAATCAGCTTAGTACAATTAAGAGATGCAAAATTTTTGATTTAGATGTTACTGAAGACAAAGGAAACACCCCTAAAATGTAATTCAAATAGACTTTAAACCATGTCTTAAAATGGTGCAATTTTTTTTCTCTGTAATTCAGGTCACAGAACAAAGTATTTAAAGAACAACCTTGAACCAGCAAGGGGAAGACACGGACCCTTTGATCAAAGAAATCTTGCTCCACATATAGGTGCTAATAGCAACTTTTCTGTAATTTAAAGCAGTCTGCACATTATTTGTTGCATCACAATCAAAAACAGACATAAATCCTTAACTTGGTCTTGGAAGGGGAAACTCACCAAATGCAGCTTTCCTCTCCCTGTGGCACTGGGTATCCCCCATCCTGTTACATGCAATTCAAAACAAGGAGGCAGTGAGCACTAACTCAGATCTTTCTCAAGGTGCTTGTTGCCAGCCTCAGCCAACAGCATTTATTATGTTTGGCTACATTTCCTAGTCAATGAGACTGCAAGCTACCTCAGTCTTCACTCTACACAGAACTTTAAGAGAAAAAGCCAAAATTAAATTTTACATTGAAAAGCATGCAAAAACGTATCTTTTAATTCTGTTGCAGCAGGAAAAAGAAAGCAGATGTCACTATTTTCTTTGAGGAAGTGAAACACTGAAGAAATTTTTAAGGGGAAATTGAATAACACACACAGATCAATTTTATACATGAGAGAGAGAGAGATGCAATACAAACACAAGACACCCAAAAATGTACTTAAAATTCTTTAGAAAAGTTCAGAAATTGCATAGAAGATAAAACTTCAGCATTATTAAAACATTCTCAAACTTAGTCTCAACTCAAGTTTGAAATGGCCACTTAGCAAGCATTGGCAGAGAGAGTTACATGGAAAATCCATGTCTTTTCATGCACAGCTGCTTAGCCTTCTAATGCAGGTGCTCTCCAAAACACAAAAAATCTGCAGCTGCAAAAGACCAACAGAGGGTTGTTTGGGTTTTTTTAACAAACTTCTGTTACTAGTTTGCAACATGCACACAGGGGTACGGGAGCTGCTTTCACATCACTTCATATCACAAAGATTCTTCTTCCCAGAGCTTTCTCAAATAACTGAAATACCAGAGAACCCACAAAAAGGCCCATGTTTTCCTATATTTAGCTAAGTCTCCTGTTCACCAGCAGCTGGCACCACGAACCCCTTGGTACTGGACAGCTGCAGCCTCTCCAGCTCAGACCCAATCACTGCATGAATTAGAAGAAGTATGAGACATGCTTAGCAAAAGTAGCAGCTTATGCAGCAACAAGAACTTTTTTGTTTTCCTAGACAAGCATTTTAACAAATTAAACCTTACTACACTACAAGCTCATAAAGGAAACTAGAGGTATTGACCATGGGCTCCAGGAAAACGAGCTTCTCAGAAAAATTCCTTTGCTTACAGGGTATACACCTCCTTCACCCACCCAGCTATTATAAACAGCTAATTATGTCCCAAAGCACTTTCCCACTCTCATTTTTCACATGCCCAACTCTTATCTTTCCTTATCTGAAGTAAGAGTCCACTTCTCTACGCACCTGTATTGTTGAGAAAAGCATTCTGGAATTTAGCACTGCAATCAGTGCTGTGTTAATTGCTGATTGCTCAAACAGAAAGAAAAAAAAATTTAAAAAAAGAAAACAGGAAAGAAAAGGAAAAAACCCTAAGAACCTGCCGGACTTCTAAAGCATGACCCTGCTGCTAAGACCCTTTCAGGATCTGCGCTGAAAACCATAAGCATTGCTGTGGATCCCACAAGAAGCCTCTCTGAAACAGCAACAGACATATTTAGCATTGACAGGACACCTTTAATATCCTCAAATTTACACATCATACTTTTCAGAGAAGGGAAACCAGATGCCAGCAGAACAGAAAAATACCCCTTCCTCATCAAAATGCAACTACACCGAAGAAGATGCAGTCTCCATCCCATTTTCAGCAAGAGAATAGTTAACAAATCACCAGAAGAGACAGTTCACTGACATCAGTATTGCTATTCTCAGGTTACTTTCTTTTTTCTGAAACAATTCAGAAGTTCTGCCTCAACTCCACCCCAGGCCGCCTCCTCTATGACTTCTTTCTGCGGCTTTTAGGCAACACAAAAAATGCTTGTGCTACAGAGGTTATGCAAAAATATCCCGCCACGACCACCATAACAGTGTCATTTACCCACACCTCTGCCAGCAGAAGTTCTTAAGATAATTTAAGTGCTATTTGGACATGTTTCTGTCAGTCCTGTTTAGCTGTAGTGTCTAATTTATTATGTGACTAATTTTATCTTATCTCTGGACCTTGCCAAAACACCTACATGTAAGAATTAAGCACTTTGAAGAAGAATTTTTGAATGATTTATGCGTCCCCATTAAAAGTATCTTCAGATACATTTATGTGAGCTTAGCTTCACGTCTTGCAAAAGACTGAAAATCTTTACTAGTAAGTTACCACACATTAAAGCAGTGAACCAGGAGGATGTTTAAAGTAAAAGCACACTGCTTTCACACCAGAACTTGACCCACATTTTCCAAAACAGCTCACTGCAAATGAGCAGCAGAATCTGTTGCTGCACAAGAGCACTGAACACATTGACACAGAATGTAAGCTTGAGGTAAAGGTCTCAAGTCTAGTTAGAGAACTCTGGGCTTGGAGAAAGCCATGTGATAACTGGAACATAAGCAGAGCAATTCCTTGGCAAAAACCAAGGGTGGCAGCTGACCAAAGCTGGTTAGTGATACCAAGCTGATTAGTGTCTCATTTCCACAAACAAAAGTCAAGGGAAGATAAATAACTTCCCACAGGACACATGACATTGCCACACTTTGGTTAACTGGGTGCACAATCACTGTGGAGCTGAGATTCCTAGTAAAGCAAAGTGTATTTGGTTTTTCAAACACTATTCAGACCCCACTGTCCCTCTCTTTGCCCTGTGTACCCAACCTAACATGCTGGCTTTATTTCAAAGACGGGGGGGACGCCAAATTCACATTTCTCATCCCTGACGATCCATAAAGAAGGGCTCACGTGTTTATCATAGGATCACAGGATAATTCTTTGTACTTCTTTTTCTAAATGAAAGATGTCAAAGTCTATTACAAGCAGTGGCAGTCAGTGGAACCTACTTAGAAATAAAAGGCTGATTTTATTCATAAGCAAGCACTGGAACTATCTGACAAGGCTAAACTATTGCACACTGACTAATGTCTTCTTATGAAAATGGTTGACAAGAAATTCTGTTGCAGAATAGCTTCACATCTGTAGAGTTTAGATGATGCCACCCTATCACTTGATGTCCTAAAAAAAGCAAAATTCAGTAAAAAACCCCTTCAAAAACAGAGATATGACAAATAAAGGCAGGGGTAGAAAGATCGAACCAAAAAAAGAATCTGTCAGAATCATAAGCAACAGCCTAAGATATTGTGCAAGGAGTTCTGGACAACACAGCCACTACTTTGCAGACTGTTACAGAGCAGCTATAAACAGTTACAGTGCCATGACCACACTCTGAAAGGGCCATGTCATTACTGAGTCACCTCAACCCATCCAGTCAAACTCAGCAATCCAAACGAGTCTTGAAATCAGGTTCTGAATAGCAAGCTGACAAAATAAAATCTTCCCAGCAGAAGGTTCACCAGAACAGCTGCAACCAGTTTGTCACACTGACTGTGGTGGAGCTACTTGATGGCCTGGAAAGCCTGGACCATGGGCACTGCTGAGGCAGCTGGGTGTGATTCCATGCAGGGCCAGTATCAACTGTGTGCACTTCCATAAGGCCACAGCCTAAAACTTGAACTCTGCACTCAAGTCAGTTTATCTTATCTCAAATCAGGGGCACCACCAACACCAACAAATCCCTCTATGAGGCCCGTAATCAGCTGCTACAGAAGTCTCTGCAGGGTCACTCTCTTGCCTCCAGTCTGCAGGCTCCAGCCACTGCTAAACAGCTCTGAGATACTCTTGACTTCAACGGCAGCTTCCACCTCTGCTGTGTCATATCATCAACACTCCCCTGTAGGAGAGGCCAGGGTAACTGCACAGGATGTAGAAACCAGCACCAAAACCGAAACGATTAACACAAGAGAGTTCAGATTCCCCTCTACAGAGCTACAAACCCAAGAAGCCAAGGTAAAGACAGAAAAGGCTAGTGGGGAAGAACATGCTTGTCAGTACAGGTAGGCAAGACACATATCTTCATACACACACCCTGAGGATATGAAACAATACTTAATTACTGTGAAAGTAAATTAAAAAATAGAAGGCAGTTAAAAGTTCAAATAGAAACAGAACTAGCTACCATATAGTAGTAGAGAAGTTACTAGATATTTATCAGCTTTAAAATAAAGAGACTCAGCTAACTTCCAGCAGCATGGCTGTGCACTGGAGTTGGGACAGCAGCCCATTAGAGACCACGACTGATGGACTGTGGCACAGAGCCGAGTGGGTATCCTGAAGTGTGTTGGGTGCACACATCCTACAGATAGTCTCACACCCAAGTAAGAGGTGGTTTGAGTTGACCTTCCTTTATCCACCATGGCAGCAGCTTCCACAAGCCACACTTACCAACCCACGGCCAAAGCTAGCTACTGGAAAAAGCATTTCACGAGGTCTCCACCTCGACCTGCTGAGATGGGTAAAAAACACCTGTTGCTTTCATACACACATGGACTGTACGGTCCATGTAAATCATGGACCTGAGAGTAAAACAGACCTATTTTACAAAACAAATTAAAGGCCCTGCATAGCCTTTAGGGCTAGTGCCACAAATTGTCTGTGGTAACAGACAGCTTGGGAAAAGCACCCACGTTTCATCATCCTAAAATACCCACACTAGGCATTGAAAGAACGGGCATTAGGGCTATGTAAGTTACTTGGTATTCAAAATATAAATTTTCCTTGAAAATTACACAAAGAAAGAAAGAAAAAAAAGAAAGAAAGAAACTCCCAATGCGCACATATTGGAGATTGAAACATATTCTCAGAGAAGGGAGCAAAGCAACAAGGCAGGAACTGAACTTTGTTCTTATGACAGTTGAGTATCACTCAGCAAAATAACCCTGCTGCCTTCCTTAAGCACAGGCCTGAGCAGTGCAGGCTCCCTTCAGGGATTACTGTACATTCAATAACATTTGCAGCCTGAAAAGTTTGACTGCACGGGCAAGGAAGAACAGGTCAGGTGTTTACTGCTTTTTCTTTTGTTGCCTAGAGTCACGCATGATTCACAGAGGGTAAGTCAGATCCACCAGATGAGCCCATGGGAAGATCCTCTTCCTAAAGGTTACAGAAAGCTAAACATAACCAAGGCAGAAAAAAAAGGAACAGATTGCACAAAGAGCTAAAACAACCCTGTACCAGAACTACACTACTGCCCAAATCTAAGTGTCCTTCACATTCCCACTAGAAACACTCACTGTATTTAAATTGATTTATATCTAAAACTCATAGCAAAACACCAAGACAGGCTAAGCACTGATATTAGCTGCCCAATTAAAGAATGTACTTCTCACCACCCAAAATCCCCTCCTACTTACGTGATCTTCTTCTGTAATTGGAATAAATTAACCCCTAACAAAAAGCAGCTCTGCCTGGCAGAAGCAGTTGTGAGAGCAACACAGGCACAAAGCACTTGCTGTAGTATTCAAGGGCCCGGTTTGCGGGAGAGAGACCTTACTGGGCAGCCGCGTTTTTAAGATGATATAAACAAGTGAAGCAGCCACCGTTAAATTCGGCTAATTTAACTGAATTCTCTATCACCCGTTTATTTTGGCAGCGGAGCACTGAAAACATCCGAGCCTATCTCCACGCACTCTTATCACCTCCGGAGACGGCAGCCTGCGGGAGCACCGATAAGAGCTGTACCCCGGGCCAGCCCCGCTCCCCGCTGCACCCCGGGCTATCACCCAGCGGCCGGGGGGGCGGAGGGAACCCCGGGCCGGCTGCCGTGCGCTCCGGGGAACCCCGCGTCCAGGGCATCCCCGGGGCAGCCGGGCGGGCTGCGCTGTCCCCGCTCGGCCCGGCCCGGCGCGGCTCGGCGGGCTGGCATCGGCGGGCTGGCACCGAGAGCAGCGCTGCCCCGGCGCGCCGGGCTCCCGCGTCCCGGCCCTGGCAACAGCGGGGCCGCCGCCGCCCGGCGCCCCCGGGGGCTCCTCCTGCGGGCGCGGCGCCCCGAGCCCCCCGGCAGCCGCCCCCGCCTTTGTCTCCGCCGCGGCCGGCGGCAGCGGGGCGGGCAGCCGGGCTCAGCCGAGCCCCCGGAGCGCGGGCACCGCCGCCCCCCGCCCCGGCCGTGCCCGCTCACCGTCGGAGCTGACGGTGTCGTAGGAGTCGCCGGGGGCGGGCGCCGCGGCCGGCTCCCGGTAGTCCACCCAGCTGAGCCCTTCTACGCTGTCGTACTCGGCGCGGGGCTTGTCCTCCACCGGCACCACGGTGAAGTGCGGCATGGCTGGCGGGGCGGAGAGGGCTCCCCGCGGCACCGCGGTGAGGCAGGCGGGACGCGGCGCGGAGCCGGCGGCGCATTCCTGCCCCGTGCGGTCACTTCCTCTCAGGAAACCGCGCTCCTCAACTCCACCCATTCCAGTGCGAGCGCCGGGGCGGTGCGGATCCCGCCGCCCCCGGGGCCGCCGGGCGAGGACCGGGCGCGGGGGCGGGGGTCTCTCCGCCGGGCGGCCGCGCTCAGCAGCGGGGGCGCGGAGGAGGGGCCGGAGGCGGCGAGGCGGCGAGGGGAAGGGGGAGCCTTCCTCCCGCATTCATCGTGACAGGAGCCGGGCCCGGGGGCGGTGGGAGCGGGGCGGGGCGGGGCGGGAGCCCTCCGCCCGCCACCCTCCCTTGCGGGCGCTGCCGGGCCGCCTCGGGGAGGAAATACCCCCTCCGCCGTGCCCCGGGCTCCCTCCCCCGCCACCGCCGCCATTTGCTAGGCAGGAGCGATGCGCGGAGAGCGGCTGCGGGGATGGGGGGCGAGCCGCGGGGATGGGGCCGGGTGGTCCCGAAACGCCCGGGGGATGGGGTGGTGTGGGGCGAGCATCAGCCAGCGAGCCGCGGGCAGGGGGCCCGGGAGCCCCGCCGGGCCGGGGCAGCCAGACGCCAGCTCGGGATGTGATAAATAGATTTTCACAGGGATGACACGCTCCCAGCAGCCGGAGCCGGCCCGGCGCGGGGCTGGCGGAGCAGGCGGAGTGTGCAGGTGCCGGTACCGGGCCATGTGCAGCCGTCCCTGCCTCCTGCCCCTGCGGCCGCAGCGCCCTGGGTTCCCGTGTGCTCGCTCCCGGCTCCGGCGGCACCAAACCCTCCGCGGGGACGGGGCAAGCGGAGCCAGCCCAGGGCAAACGGGGAACATCCAGCGCCGGAGGCGTGCGGGGAGCGCGGGCACGGCGCTGCCTGGGCAGATTTGCATGCGGGCCGGGGCCGAGGGTATTTGTAGCTGTATGCAAAGCAGCCGGTTGCTAAGGCAGCAGACGGATGGGCTGTGGCCCTGCCACTCAGACAGGGGCCGAGGAGCCTGGGCACAGCATTGTTGGGTCCCACTCCCGGAGGCAGAGCGGTGACATCCCCTCCATAAAGCTCGGGGCACGCCAGTTGCCCAGCCTCTTGTCCCCGAGGGAGCAAAATTCGATTTTGCCTTCACATTTGAAAAAGCTGGCGCCAGTGATGGGTATCTTGGCCTTCATTTCGTGTATGGTAGCCTTCACATGGGAGTTTAAACGTGAATTAGTAGTTGATAATGCTGTTTATTGTCTGTGTTTGAAAGGTAGCCTTGACAGTAGAAGGATCTTTTTTTTAATGTGTTGTGTAATCATCAGAAAAAAAAAATCTACAGTTCGTGTGTTTTACTATGGACTGTCGGACTGTCAATTCAAACTGGTTCTGCAGATTTCTGTAGACTAATATATTCCCTAATCAAGAAATCGGTGTACAGTGACAAGACATTCCAGCACGGATTTTTGTCTTCGGATCACACAGGAGTCTAGGGGAGGATAAAAAGTTTAGAGAGAGGAAGAGGCTAAGGCTGGACCTTGCCTGTGCTCAGAACCACCTTACCCCCAGCTTTCTGAGTACGTCCTGTCTTTTTGACAAAGCAATCCCCGGGTCACTGGGAGAAAGAAAAATTTGTAATGAGCCGGAGAGAGACAAACAGGAGGGAGAATGCTTTGTTCACAAGAACTGACTAATAAATCTACTTTTAATTAGTTGGGGTTTGAAATAAACATGAAGGATCCATGCTGTGGAGTGACTGCTGCCAAGGGGGCACAGGTCTCTCAGTTCACTTAACACAAAGTTGCTCGTAGACCACCTCTGGGGGAAGTCAGAGCAATTACACCTCTTGGTATTGATCAGACAGGTGGAAAGACTTCTAAGACTCCTATGCCTTCATATAACCCACATTTTACTTTCATCTCTTTGCTCTGTTGAGGGAAACAACAAGGATCTTCATCTGTATCTCTGTAAACAGCCTTATCAGTTTTGGAGGAGATTGAAAAAAAAAACCCACCAGAATTTCCTCTTGAAAACTCCCAGTTTCTTGAAGACCTAGGGTGAGATTTTTTCCCAGTAACCCTAAAATTAGCGTGTTTGTAAATGCAGTCGCCAGAGATCTATGAAGTTTTACCTGCTATTTCTCTGGGCAAGCAATAATGTTTCCCCCCAGAGGAAAGTAGAACAATGGGCCCAAAAGTGGCATTTGCTGTTTTACCCTTTGTGGTTGAATTACGTTTCATTAGTATTCATGAAAGAGATGACCTAACAAGCTGCACCCCACCAGGAAAACAGGAAAATTAATTGATAGGGGACAAATAATTTTATATAGAAAAGAGGTAAGATGCTAATTCACCATGAAGCATGTTTGTTCATGTTCAGTCTTATTCTTCCCTGTTTTCCACTTTAAAGCTTTTGAGTGAAAATGTCTGGTCTAAGTCAGCTAGCCTAGAAAAAGGAGACAGGGACTGCAAGAAGTAAGTCTCCAAAGCTAATGTTTTTGGAGTCATGCTTATTCAGTTAGAAGTCTTAAACAGGGTGCTTCCTTCTCATTGCACTATTGAAAGCAGATGTGGCAAGGAGACACCATTCTTTAGGTACCAAAAGTGCACCTATGCCATCACAAAACATTTTAATGTCATAAAATCAGTGGTACTGAAATTGTAACCCATGAGCAGAAAAAGGTTTAAAAAAAAATGAGGCTCATGCGCATATACCAGCACCTCCCTTCTCTGGAATGGAAACTATATCCAAATGTCTTAGGAGGGAATTGAGCCTTAGGAAACCATTCAAGTCTATTGAAGCAAAAATATTTCTTTTGTCTAAGGACAAGGGTTCTTTACTGACTTGCAGAAAGACCATATTTAAAGCTACCCGTATCAACTTTGTTTAGCATCTGGTTTGTAAGAGAATACAATTTCAACCTAACTTTTTTTTTTTCCTGAGGATAATAAGTGACTGTTACTCTGAATGGTATGAGTGGCCATCATAAGCTCAAAAGTTGTCTGATATGACTATGATGCTGGAATGAAACTGGATGGTCTCCAATACTACAGTATTTACCTGAAACAACATTGCTGTCCTCTCATTAAATAAAAGATGAAAGTTACCTGGACTTTACAAAGCTAAATAGAATTTGGGATTATGGTTTCATTTGGATACAGACTGGTCAGCGAAAACAAAAAGCAGAGACAATGACTTTAATTTCCTTTTTTTTGTCTCATCTTTCTACACACCCCATTCCAATATAAACAGAGAAAAACTGCACTTCTAAGAAAAAGTCTGGTGGTTTCACAGCAAAAAACAATGAGTCCAGCTCAGCAGAATCTTATTAGATTATGAGGAGGCTTATTAGAAGAAGAAAGGTCTTTATTTTCAGTACTCTAGTGTACATTTACAGCACCAGTGAAATCAGCAGCCTAAAGATCAGCAGATCCATTATCTCCTCTCTGATACACAGCCAGGAACTGCTTTTAAGTTGTTTCTAACTACGAATCATACAATCAAAGACACAGTTCAGTTCTTAATTAGTAAGGCACTGGATATTTGTGAACTACTTTAAGTAGGTGAAGCTTCCAGCTGAAAGGTCAGTACACTTCCACAGTAGACAACTGTGTTGTTCAACTCAAAGAAAAGACTGTATGAGAAACAAGATCTTGAGTCTTCCAGGGGGCTAGTTTGGTAAACTGCTCTAGAGCCTGATATAAATCCTCAGGGCAGGCAAGTGAGGCCAAGTTTGCCTTGAACACTTTTTATTGCAGGTGACACCTCTGAAGCATTAAAAAAAGGAGCTTGGCTTTTACAGCCCAGCATGAGACAGTGACTGCACACATCCCCAGCTGTTGGACAGGCTTGGCTCATGTGTGCAGGGAGTTTCCTCCCTTTCCTGGCAGTGCTCAGAGGTTCCCCTGTGGGGCTCACAAAGCCATCCTAGGAGAAAGGGAGCAGAGAATTACTGTCATTGTTAGTTATTACTTACAAGGGTTCAGCCCTCACGAGGGATGTGGTGCATGCATTGGAAGGCCCTGGTACACAAGCTCTGGGGTATTGCTGACTTGCAGACTTGCAATATTTGATGTTAACCTCAATCAAACAACAAAAAGCATCACCATTTCAATTCCTTCTCAAAGCAGGTGGTTTCCTGTTTGTTTAAGGGTAGAAAGACACAGCATCTGAAACTGTTTGAGGACAGCTTTTATCTCCCTTTTTTCCTGAATTTCATGGATATATGTCTAATTTTAAATAGTTTATTTTTTTCTAACTAGGAGAATCAAGGCCAAATGAAAAGTATCGTCTGTAGAAATAAGTCATAACATTGCAACTCAGATAATTATTTTTAATTCATCTCTAACATTATGTTGCCCCAACATTATTTTGGTGTGCTCTACCTCAAAAGCTTAGTAGAAAGTTTAAATTAATTTTCTGTAAATGAAGCTTTGAAATATCTCATTGGTGGCATAACCTGCCCAGTTATTGCTGTCATTGTTGACTATAATGTTTATGTCCCCAGGCAGAATATGTGTCCTGCTCGGAGGTGTATGCACAGGATGCACTGCCCTAGCAGCCTGAGGGATAACATCCATCACTCTGTTTTTCCATACTATAATGTATAAAATACATAAAATGTCTTGAGTGGAATACCTGTGTTCTGGTATTTTACATAATCATACTGCATCTCTGTTAATACAGCAGCATAATGATTCCTCTTTGTCAGTGGGACAATCCATGAAATTATGCTTTAAAACCATGGAAAATTTCTAAACCATATGACATGAAAAGTATTTATGAAATATCCTGGATCATACAGTTGGTAGCAGGGTAGTGACCCAGAAAAGAATACACATTCTGCTGGAACAGAAATAAGGTTGTTGGCTAGAGGAGAGGTTTGCAGATTTATAGACAGCGCAGATCTAACAGTATAATAATCTCTGTGAAACTGAAAACCTGCTCAGTTAGCTGCCATATGATTAAGAAAAAAGCCCTGGTATCTGGAAGTATTAAATGCTTGCAAGTTTCAAAGCCAACCCATTTTTACAAAGCATAGAGATAATTAAAACTGTAATGAGAAAGGCTGGGATACACACAGCAGGGAATCTGTAACAGTTATTTATTGTTTTGAAAGATTTTTCCCACTAGAGTGGGGCCTGGGTGACAAATAGCCAAGAGCTGAGCATCAGAAATAAAATAACAAAACAAAATTTGCCACTGCCAGGCTATAGTTTCCCTGGACATCAGGCTTGGCAGGAATTCTGCAAGTTCCTGGCCAGCATTTCACCATAGTGAACTTTGGTTTTCAGCACATTCCTGCTTCTCCACATGCGAGGATCACACCAGCCCTGAGGACAAAGCAGGCCGGAACTGGCGACCTGGCTGTGAAGGTTCCTCACTCACAAACACCAGGATCCCGTCCCCAGGACAGGGACAGGCAGGGGCTGGAAGAGATCCTGTGGAGAGGACCACAACCTGTACATCCATGTAATAAATGCTTGTAGGAGATGCAATGTGTAATCCTCCACAGGCCATTTGCAGGAGAAAAGTAAAGTGAGGAAAGGCCACATTATAGCAAGACAGGAGCTCTTCTGCTAAAGACAACTGAAAATTTTGCTGTTCTGCTAGAAAACGTATCACAGCTTAAACATTAAAAGACCACAAGAGGACACTATGGTGCCACTTACCTTCAAAATTTATTTACTTTATGGGACTTCTGCTTCACTTGTAAAATTACTTTTAACTGTATTTGATACATGGAATAGCAATTTCTACAAGGATACCTTAATCTCGTCTTTAGAAATTGAAAAGTTACTTAGTCTTTGAGATACCTTTTTTTCCCTAGTCACCCAGGTTCTGTACATTGAAATTAGAGAACTGTATTAAGGTTTTCTACAGTAAACTTGTTAAATATGGCAATAATTTTTAGTGCAGAATTAGGATGCTGGGAAAAATACTGCTCAGTGTTTTGGTGTGGTTTCTCCTTTTATCCTTTTTTAAAGGGATCAATTTTCAGATCAGTTGCATCTTTAGCATGGGTAGATTTGTCATAGTCTATTTAATTTTTAATAAAGGGCTCAGAGAAGAAACTGAGCGCAGGCCTAGACAAGATTCTTGCGATGTTGAGTTTAGCTACAGGAGGAAACTCAGGAAGATAAATCCAAATGGACTCTTCAAAGCTCTGTTAAACTTTTTTCTAATGTTTGTATTCCAGACTAAAGGGACCTTATTTTGTATTGTCTGGTGAATCTTGTATTAGCTTCAGTTTTAATCTCACTTCATTTGATCTTTATTTTGTTTCTCAGCAACAACCCTCAGGGGAACTTGAATTCTTGTTTCCTGGGCTTTATGCTTTCCTTTCATTGCAGAATTGACAAAAGAAATGTTTTATGAAAACAGATAGACCGGGTGCTGAGAAAGGGCTTCAGAAGAAAATACCCATTATATAGAGGAAAGAATCATCTTAATGGAGTTTAAAAAACAGTCTGGGGAGAAGCAACAGCAAAAGAGCAAAATTAAGTGCCCTCTCATTTGAGTTCTGATTGTTGAGGCCAGAGCCTTGATTAGAAGCAGCAACATTTCTCTGTTGAAAGATAAATGCTGAACTTTGTTTACTTAGCTTGGTTTTTTTTCCCCTCCACTATTTGTTGTCTCATGACAGAAGCAACTGAACCAAGTCCAATACCTCTCTGAGGTCACAGTTTTTGGAAAGAGGGGTTGGTTGTTGCTTTTGCTTTGCAAAAAAAAAAAAAAGAAAAAAAAACCAACAAGTCATGATGAAGTTATAAATAAACATGAAGGTTAGTGAAAGCTTTTCCATTTCTCTGGTTTCAGAAGATTAAAAAAAAAAGACAATTATAATAGCAACGAATAACCATTCCCATGTCAAGTTGTTCTGTGTAGATGTAAGGCTTGTAGGTAAGATAGCAAGACAAAAATCAAGACCAGATTAAAAAAAAAGAAAGAAAGAAAAGAAAAATATAATTCTTGAAACACTGAATTAAGCCTTCCAGAACAGTCAGAGTAGGTTTATCCAGGATCACAGTCTGTCCTGAAAACAGTTCAGCAGATCAACTAAAATACTGCTCTGGGTCTGCAAATTAAATCCAACAAATCTTAAGAGGAAATGGAAGCCACTATTAGTGGGACGAATCTTTAATTCTTTTGTAGTTTAAACATGTTACATTTTCAGAATTTGAAGGAATTTGATCATTTCCATATGTATAAATCCAGAGAAGAGCAAACAGAACTGCTGCTTTCAACAGCAAGGGGAAGAAATCCAAGTTGCTGCAGTCTCACTCTGCTTTTTCACTCCTCCCCTCCCCTAACACTGAGCATGGTTAATGCAATCACTGACATGATCAGCAGGAAACTCATCCCTTGAAGGAGGAAAACATTTTTCTGCAGGACCAGCTTCCTGAACCAGTTACACAAACACCAGTGCTGTCTCGAGGGACAGGGGAGGCGACATGCACCGAGGGACAGAGCAGTGCAGCAGCCACAGCTGACCCTGGCAGAGCTGCTCTGGCGCTGCTCCTCACCCCAGAACGGGAGGACGATGCAATACCTGGCTTTGCAAAGTTGATTCTGTGGTGCAGATGCCCACTGAACCTTAGGTGTAATATATTCATATAGGTGGTTGGACTTCATGCACAATATTTGCTGACCTTGAAACAGAGAAATATGCTGGCATGTGGCTTGGGCAACTCAATGACATGCAAGAAGGAATGCAGATGTTAAGCACAGCTGAGTAGTTCATATTCAATGTAAAACCTGCAGGCGTCCTTCCATGGCCCAAACAAGTCACCTGCTGGGTGGAAGTTGGAACTGAACTGGAACTGAACTGCTCAGATTTTAGGTGACAGAATGGTTGTGTGTGTCAGATCAGCAGCAGCCTTTGGAGGTTTGGTTTCTAGCATCACCTCTTGCCCAGATGAGACAACTGAAAACTGAAGTTATTTATTTCTGTGGATGCTACAGCCCATTGGTCTGGAAAAGGAGAGTACTGGGGGAAGGGCCCTGGCATCAACCTTTTATAATCAAATCAATAGTCTGCATCAATATTTATGCCTATAGTTCTTGGCTGTTCATATCACACATGTTAGAGCATGAGCTTTTGATTGTTTAAGATGCCTTCATCTTTGGGTCTTTTGAATATCAGCCTAGTACATAGTACTAGATTATCATAGTCCATAGATTTTGAGATTTACAGAAATGGTAATATTTTCAGAATTCATGTTAGCACAACTCATTATTTAGAAGAGGTAAGTCATGACTTGCATTCTTTCATTTGGCAGCCAACAAAGCTTATTACAAAGTTTGTATCTCAATTATATCTGGTACTTCAGTGATACCAGCAGCCATAATAGAATCTGTCAGCTGAACTTGAATGCATTCAAATTACCAATGCAAATGGCTGTTATTAATTGGGGCAGGGCAAAGGCATTCAATTGCAGCATGAATCATCCTCCCATTGGGAGGCAAAAAACAGAGTGCAATCATTTTATGCTTGAGTGGTTACAAATGCAGTGTTGTGAATAGTACAAGTTGCTGTCAGGGCTGGAGACACTGGCACCAGAGTAAAGGGTCACTAGCTTTTCTGAGAGCAGTCACAGCTGTATCTTACATGATTTTACTTTTGAAATGAATTTCTAATAAGATGCCTTTCTACCATGTTTCAAGTTGTGTGGTTTTGATCGTTTAAGAAAAATAAATTAGCTGCATCTATTAAATAAGCTAGATAACATGGATAACCAGTGCACAAGATTCCAGCTGTTGATTTTGCCTTCTGATTTTGTTTCACATAAGCAGCTTATTTGAAGCATTCTGAATTAACACTGTAACTGGTAATGGAAAAGGGACTTCTGGATCACGACACACCTGTGAGAAGTGCTGTGAGGCAGAGGTTGTCCTAACCATGGTGCAGGCAGCCCCTCTGGTTCCCCATATCCTTGTTCTCCAAGCCTTGACAGCTTGCCCAGGGGTTTGCTGCAGGTAACACTGTCATCATGGACTCACTGCTGTGACTGATTCGTTCCCACGGGCACTTGCTTGGACTGGTTTAGCACTATCTGAGTTTGGATGAGGCTGCCTGCCTACATCCAGGATGCTCTAGGATTAAACCTGCTTGAATTTCTCCTGCCTGCTGTGGAAAGGGCAACCCTTCCCTCTGATGTTGACCCAGAGTCCTCATGATTCTCTGGCCTTCTTTCTGCCACAGGGTTCTTTCAGGGCCTCATGGGCCTCTGAACATCTACATTGTTTTGTGAGATTACACCAGTACCCTTACACAGTTTTAAACAATATTTTATTGAAATTTCATGTCTGTGTTTTGCCACAAGGTTACAAATTACTCATTGCACAAGCAGTCAACAAATAAGTGCAATACATTATAGGTAAGATGAAACATATAAAAGCATTTTCTGTATCTTTAAGGAAAGGAATATGTATTTTTATATTGTAGTAATATTATATGCTGTAGTATGGGAAGGTAAAAATAAAAATAAGCAGGCAGTGACAACACAGTATAAAGAAAACAGCTGGAAGGAATAAAGAAGCCTCTTATATTTCAAGTATGTAATGAAACAACTATCACAGTACTAGTTCTGAGAAAAGAGACCATGGATGGCAGTTTTCCAATGGTTTATGAACCCATTAGAAGATGTATTAATGGGAAGTAAACATTTGCCCTATTGAATTCATCATTTTACTGGTAAAACATGTCTGATGCCAGTCAAGCAATGTCAGGGAGGCCAGACTTCTGAGTCAATAATTCCCTTTTCTATGTGCATAACCAGGATCAGTATTTATTGAGAGACTATTCTTGAAAAGTTGGCTTGTGTGCAACTAGATTGTTCCACATGATTTGTAAAGACTTTGGTAACATAAAGGAGTATAATTAGAATATATTTATCAAGGAGACCATCTTATCAAAGGAATTAATGAGGCTTAATTTTGAAACTGTAAAAAAACAGTGTCCTTCCAGAAATCCTACTTGTACATGGAATGCAGAAATGGATGGTAGGAACAGTCTCAAATGCTTCTAGAAAAAAACTGCCTTGCTATTTTTTTTCATTCTGTTCATCCTCAGCCTTCTCTTTCAGTTGTTAAATACTTTTTGTGTTTACAAGTACTTTCCTTAGATCAATTACAGGGCTTTTATTCTACACTAGGCTTAAATTCTGTAGATGTCATAACAGGAAATAAATATTGGTATCATAAAATCACAATTAACAGCAAGTACTGTGGAAAAGCATTTACCAGCAAGCACTGGGAGCTGACCCTACAAAGATGTAGTGCTGCTATCTTACAGTTTCACCACAAATCCCAGTATATTTGACTAAAATATCAGTTTTGAGCCTTCCAAGAACAGCCTATCTCAATATATGCTCTTCTCAACAGGAGCTTCTAACCTCACATACCTGCTGTATTTGAAAACATATTCCAAAGGCCAAAACAGCAGATTTATATAAAAAGATCTCTGTCTAATCTCATGTCTATGAATCCACTGGCCATGGTCTGATTTTAGCCAGCTAGAATAAAAATGAAATCATAAAACACGTTGCTGATAAGGATAATTGTTTAAATGTCAAAAAGATTTCCACAACTCTCTTACTAGCCAGAATTCCTGCTTTGTCCTGGCTTGTTCTTGCTCCCATCATCATGAAAATGTTGCAAACAGCTGTCCCCAAATTATAGAAAAGTATCTACAACGTTGCCTGCACCTGAATGCAAGAAATCTACCTCCACCCTTCAGTAACTGCCCAGTTATCCACTGTCCTGGTCAGGGTTCAAAAATAAGAGTTTAGTACTGCAGGATGGGTCTCTAAAGTTAGTGGTAGGCATGCAGTCCAAACTGGAATAGGCTTGTCACCCATCTTGTTGTCTTAAAAAACAAAACAAAATGAAACCCCAAGCAAATCATAAGAGCACTCTTCTCCATGTGGCAGGGGCTGGTCTTCTCTGACTAAGCCATCAACTACTGATGGAAGTTGCATGATTTAACAAGAAGTAATATTTGAAGACTTCTTGGAACAGCTGTCTGAATCATAATCTCTATTTCCTGTGTGGAACTGCTGGTTCTGGACTCTAGTATTTATGCCACAATGTGGGTACCAAAACCATGCATCAAGTATTACAGAATTTATTCTTTAGATGTGAATACTTTCTATTAACAATGTTGGTCCTGGTCTAGCCAAGATGATACAGAATTTACCACTTCAAATTCTAAATGCTTTTGCTGCATCATTTATAATTTACTTAAATTTTCAAGTATGCAGGTGAATTTATAGAAGTTATATTTAAAATTTATTATAGTTTTCCATTAACAAAATACAGAAAGATGGGTAGCTGCATTGCAGAGTACTCCATAAATCTCTCTCTAGACTCCATAGATCTTATGATACAGAATACACCATTAAACAGGATACAAGTGTCAGACTAAGAGGTTGTGCCACAGAAGGAAATCCAAAGGACCTGGCTGGCTGAAGCTGAGGCTTACGTAGGTCCAGGCGACAGGAATTTTGTACTTCTTGCAGAATTTCACTTTCCCCCACATCCATTGCTCCAAACATGTTCCGCACCTACAAACATTCAAAAGGTTGTCCCTGAAAGCCAGACTGGCACAACAGCAAAAAGCTTTATGCAGCTATCAAATTCAATGCTATTTCAAGTTACCCAACTCCAACTGTATTGCAAAACCACATCTGCATGTGAGGAAATCAACATCATTATTCTGCTGTTTGCATTCCTATGAAACACTTCCCAGAATTCAGCACAGATATATTACAGGCAGGAGTCACAGCTCTGGCTGTTCTTTGTCTTGGCTCTCTCCACATATGTAGCAAACAAACTCATGAGCTTTCTTCCCTGAGGTGAGCTCGCACTCAAGACAGAGCTTCGACATCTCGAATTTAGAAGGGAAAAAATGTTACTAAATCCCACAGATTGGTTAGGTGTGGTGAATTTGAGCCTCTTCATAAAGTCAGTCTTCCACTCAATGAAGTCAGCATTATGTAGATATTTTGGCAGATTAACTGGAATAGTGCAAATTTCCCTGATTTCTGTTCATCCAACATGCCCAAAAAGGACAAGCGGAAGGAAAGTGAGAAGACAGTGAAATATATGTTGTCTATAAGGCTTTGTGCGTAATATCTACTTGCTTATCCCTGTAAATAAAAGCAGTAGGAGGCAAGCAGTCTGGAAGTTTCAGCAGAGGCATTTGTGAAAGTTACATTTGTGGGGGCCCCACTCTTGTACATTCTCCTTCCCTCCTCTCCTCCCTCATGCTTCTGCACTAACTTGTACCATTTACGCTTAAAGCTTGTTGTGATCTAGTTATGTTTATGGCTTGTTAGTGATCTGGTCATGGCAGAAGCCTTTTGAATAGCAGCCCAATCCCATGACAAGAATTAAATTGATTTGCAGGAGTCAACATTCCTTACTGCCCCAGCGAACACAGCCAGACTGTGGTGCTGGTACATCCGCAGTTTCTCCAAACCATGAAGTGATTCCATTTAGAAGTCACTGATGTGTGTTTATCAGATTACTGCAGAGAGAAAAAGTTCCAAAGAGCTTTGTCCGCTCTCTCTCATTTTCCTTTATTCTGCTAACGCTCTCTTGCCATCTTGGTTTCTTTCCCAGCATTTGGAATTGCTGAATTAGGTGCTTACATTCCCTTATACCTCTCTCATTGAACAACAACAACAAAAAAAGCCACCCAAAGCAAAACACATCAAACAAACAAACAAAAAAAAAACACCAAAGAAAAAGCCCACTCAAAAAATAAACAACAAAACACAAACACTTCTTCTTTCCCTCTTAGTAAGAATCAAGATTCAGTTGGGATTTTAATCTTACATTTTCCACTTCCCTGAAGACACGGAGAAAGTTCTCCCTTAAGACTCCTTTCAGTTCAGTTTCATTCCATCCTCTTCTAAGAAGTTCCTCTATCAAAGAAGGGTATTTAGAGACATCTTCCAATCCCTCAGGGAAGCTGTTGGCAAGAGTCACACAAGAATATTCAACACACATCAATGACAAATTGGAGAAAAAGGTTTTTAATTAGTCATTTGCACATATTGACTTTTGGAACGAGATCACTTTGGACCTAATTCTTCCTCTGAGAATTCAACTGACAAACAGAAACAGGACTGGGACACAACAAAAGGCTTTTCCTTTTTTCAAAAAGACCCAATAAACAAAATACAACTGGAATGAAGATGCGCTTCTATAGAGGCAAAACAACAGCATGGGAGGATATTAGAACAAAAGGGAAAAAAATAACCAGAAATTCGTGTATATGTTAATCCACACTTTCCATCTGGCCTTTAGAGTAAGAGGAAACAGCTGCATCACAGATGAAGTTGGTGCAAACCACTCATAACTGAGAACAAAAGGAAACCTGCAAACACATGATGAGCTCTGGAGTTGCAGGCAATTTAGTGAACTCTGTTGTTTACAAAGTATTTTAAAAAAATACAATTAGAATAATAATATCAGTTTGAATTAAGCCAATTGTTTAGGCAGTGGAAAGAAAACTATTCAGAGCCCTCTACTGAAGAAATTAGAAAAAGCAAAACTGATCAATGTCTTGTGCTAATTCTTGTCAGAATAAAAATGTTTTAGAAATAAGAAGCTGCAAAACCTGCATTAAACAGCTGTTTTAAATTGTATGTCCATGAAACTTTGACATCGTTTTGAGATAACTAATGTTTTTGGTATTTTTCTGTTCTGTGGAGGTGTGGTGATAAGCATATCTCAAGAACTCTGTGGCATTACTACCAGGAATTAGGACCTTAACAAGTCCACCACCGAGTTAACTGATGCTCTTTGAGAAAATGCATGTGATAAAATGTGTCCTTTTGTTGCAAACTGTGTTTTTATTTTGAGCATTATCGTTTCAGAGCTATGATATCATGGGAGCTGATACAATGGGTAGTGTTTGTACTTTACAGATGGCAGCCTAACTCTGACTTTCATTCCCAAGCAGGCCTTTTTCCAGGAGAAAAAGAAAAAAGAAAAAGGAGATAATGATTCAACAGAAAGATAAAAAGAAAAAAAAGTTTAGGGCTACAGCAGCAAATGTCACACAATCTGCTTTTATTTCCTCAGCTGTAACTGCAGTAGCCCAAGAGTGAGGAGAGGTTCTGTGGTAGGCTGTTCACCAGGCTCTGCTTGCCTTAAACACTTCCCAAGCCCCAAAAGCAGGATTGGTTTCACAGCACCCAAACACTTTGGGCTTTCCCCAAGGATAGTGGAAGAAAGAGTTTTGCAGCATATCTTTAGGCTGAACCATTTACCATGTAAAGGTTGAGGCAGCTTTTCTGGCATTCATCTTTGGCTTTTGGAGAAAAGCAACCTCTATCACTGGGTTTATATGCACAAACCACCCTCTAGAACACACTGCAGAGGTCACAGGCCATGAGGATCCATTTCTACATTTGTAGCACTACTTGCAGTTCTAAAAAGGAATCATTGTGCCCCTCTTTCATAAAACTTGCTTTAGTGCTCATCACAAGACAATCTGATACCAGTTTTTTAGTCTGCCTTCTTTTTTTCCCTTAAATGAATCAAAACCTGCAGAATTTAAGGTGTCAATGTATGTACAACTTTACTAACCGTTCCACTCCATCATAGTCACCACCAATTCCTATCGATTCTGAGCCTGCAATTCTCTTTATATGGTCAAAATGATCTGAAAATAAATACCAAAGAAAACAACATCTAAGCATCCAGCAAAAAAAAAATATTACCGTTCACACATATTGGCAGTAGGTGACAGCTCTTCCTAATCGTGGATTCTTGATCAAATCCTTTCTAAAAAAGTCAAAAACCACCCCCCATCAAGCAGCAATCTTCAAAATAACAACCACACTGATGAAATGCAAATGAGGAAAGAGACATGATCATCACAGCACATTCATTCCTAACAAGTAGCCCAGTTATACCAATAGAATTGTCATTATCCATTGCATACCTGGGTTTCCCAGTCTTAATTACATAGGCTTAAGGTGTTTTCCAGAAAGTAACAATTACTTTGGGATTAATGGTTGTCTGCTCCATTTGTGAGCATCATATCCTCCAGCTACACACACACCTTGAACTCTTGTTATTATGTAATGAGTATTAGCTCAAAAAGTACCTAGAGCTGGGCTAAGGTGTGGATGGAATAAACAAGCAGTATGATTTACATGGCCTTGAAAATGATTCAGGCAACAGGAAATTCATAGAATTTATATGAATTCGTAGAACCCACAAAAACTACAGTTTGTCAACATCAAACCTGCAAGGGTAGAAATATTAACAACTTTTCTTCCGCAGGCCAGTACATCTGCATTGAAAGTCACCATGATAATTCCCTTGTTCTTTTTCTGAAAGATATGAAGAGACAGGTGATGAGTGTTCACTTGTGTCCTGCAAGCTTCGTGGGCATCTTATACAGAGCCTTCTACACCCATCCATCAGTGAGAACAGCAACACTAAGTCAAAGTTCAGATGGCAACACAAGGCTTTGCTTCCCTGCCCTTTCCCCTGGGTTCATTTTGCTTTCATGTGGACTGAATCAGCAGAAGTACAGTGACTACGTCAAAAAAACTCAACCAGAATTTTGATGTATTTTCAAACACTTTGTTTTTGTAGTCATAGACTAAACGCAACCCAAAGAAAATGTCTCAGAAGCAAATGCAAGCTGCTCCTCAGGGATCTGCTTCTAAATCAAACTCAGGGATGAGGAGGTGGAAAGTAAACATCATGATTTGAATGCATGTTTGCTGCAGCCCAGGCAAACATTGCCATTAAAACAAAAAACAAAACCCCCAAGAAGCAAAACCAACAAATTCCTTCCTCCAAAAAACAAACCCAAGAACCATATCACTCACCAGTTGCTGGAGAATATCATCAGGAACATTTCTTGAGTGATTACAAACAGAAAATGCTGAGGAGTGGCTGAAAATTACTGGTGCTTTTGAGATATTGAGTGCAGCTTTTACTGTGGAATATGAGGTATGAGATAAATCTATCAGCATACCCAGGCGATTCATCTCCTTTACCACTTCCTAAAGCAGATGTACAGACAACAGTGTCAAAATTATGTTTCCTGAAAGGAAACCGTTTAGCTGATATATGTAAACAGATAGATTAATTCTGCAGCTGTCAGCTAGTCATAAACACGCTGTGCCTGTGTTGGTTTCTATGTACCTATTAATTCAATAGTAATTTATTCACTCAAAAGTAGCCAGCACACCACTACATGCTCAAAACTTAGAAAACTTAGTCAATCTAAAATAAGTCATTTAAAATGTTATTCACATCTCACTGCTTGCACATATGAATTCATACATTTAATCTGTATTAAAACCATTGTAATTAAATCTAACACTTCTTTTACCCTAACAAACATCACAGGGAATTTGGTTTGAATTAAATCCTGATGACCTCCTAACTATGAAGAACTTCCAGTAATAAATTTTTAATGACAATTTGCTTTTGAGAAAAGAAGGTCAAAAGTTGTTAGTTGCATGACAGATTGCCCGGATTAGCATTTGAAAGAGATCCTTACTTGGCCAAATGCAGTCAGACCAATAACACTAGGATAAAAGTTGTGTATTCCTTTAGATGATGATTCAGACCTTAAAAAGGGGAGTGAGGGAGAAGAAACATCATTATTCTGGAGAATACAGTATCAACAGCTGAAACCTCTTACAGTACACCCAGGAAAAATTACCGTGTCACATAGCCAAATGTGGGGATAATGAGCTACATAATAGGTATCTTGTTCAGGCAGTGCTTTTTGTGTTCATAACAGTTTTCAGGTTCACTGATGTTGATGTTTGTAAAGGAATTTAAGACAAGCAGAGAGATGACTGTCGGCAATTTTCTGATTAAACAAACTTCCATGAGAGAACAAAGAGGCACTGCAATGGCAGTTACCTGCCAGACAGAAAACCTGCTTTTCAGCCCCCTGCACAGAATTCCCCTTTCCCTCAGTCAGTGCAAGAAGGTATTTTGCCAGTCCAGCAAAGAGAAGTTGCTAAGATTCTGATACAGGATCTAAATCCCTGTAGCTCCATATGGGACCTGCACTTTAGAGCTGGCCAGAGAGGACAGTGTTGAAGGCTGCTGAATGCTGAGTTCTTGCATAGCATTTACTCTCTTTTATCTACATCATATGCATTTTCAGTACTTTTTTTTTGGTCTGTTTTGCCCTATGTAACTTTCCCAATATAGCAAAGGAGATAACAATTTGACCATCTTTGTGTTGTTAAAGAGGTTTAAAGTGTCCAAATTATGAGCATAACAAGCACTGCATAACAGATGTTGTCTCCCATTGTACACATGGCAAATTATTTACCCCCAAAACCTATCACCTGGACTTGGTTCAAAGTCTTTCACAGGGTAAGTTTGTGCCTGAATCCATATTTCTTCCATCATGCAGCTGCCACTCCTTTGCATTAGACAGTCACACAAAATATGTGCATTAGTTACCAGGGAGTGTTGCAGGAATGTGTTAAAGTCATGTAACGAACACCCAAGTCATAGTACATCCTCAGCGTTGCCAAACTGCTGTCAATGGAGTGGCCACCTTCTATTCCAATCAAACATGCAATCTTTCTACTGTCAGAGATACCTGGAAAACACAAAGGAAGATAATTCCAAAGTAATTCCATGACAGATAACAAGCCAGCACTGCTGAGCAGCAATTGTTTGTGTAAATTGCAATACAGACATTTTCATAGAATGGGAGCTTACAGAGTACATGTTTATATGACAAATTTTCTCGTGACTGCAGTGGGCCAGGACTGTGCACAGAGTCAGTGGCTGTGGTTCAGAGGAAATGTTGACTTTAAAGTTGCTGTTTAAAGCAGGATAACTTGTCTGCTTGCATCTCTCTGTACATACCTCCTGCAATCACATTTTTAAAAAATTCTTTAACAAGAAGGAGCATCACCTTGGGAAGTCACCACAAGTTCCAGCTCTTCATAGCTGTTACACATCCTCTTGACAACATCGATTTGCTCTAAGGTCAGGCGCACAGCATCCTTGTTCTGAGCGCTGCAAAGAACATACACTGACCAAAACTGAAAAAGACATTGACAAGTAAAGCAGATAACTTGTGTTTTGATTTGGAAACTTCTGTTTGCTCATAGTTCAGGAGCACAGATCAAAGTAACTTCCTGCAGTTTACAAGGGAGTTGCCACTATAGCTTTTCCCCCAAAGAAGGGGTTGGGATGCAAGGCAAAAGCACCCACTCCAGACATGATTAAGGCCTTCTGATACACTCAGCTACTCCACAGTACATGCATAAGAGATAAGCTTCCTTTAATTTATGTATCACAAAACAAATGCTGCTGTTTTGACTAAGGGTACCTGAATTATAAAATCCAAACTTCTGAAACACAACTGTCATGAAAGAGTGTCTGTGGCTTTTCAGTTTTATTATTTTTTCTTTTTCAATATAAAGAGCCAAAATCAAGGCTAGGAGTGTTTTGTGTTTGGGAAAGAAGCAAATGTAAAAATACGGTCTCAGACTCACCACCATGGCAGTACATACCTGAGCTCCCACATAACCAGCCTGAAGTTTCACAAGGTTTGTGTGGGTGGTGTTGAGTTCCCTTAAGTTGACTCTACTGAGTCTATTTTGGTAAAGTATTCTCAGCTGCAGTACAAAGTCATTGTGGCTAGAATGGAAAAATAGGGCTTGTGATGGAAATAAGTTGTTCCCTTTTTAACCCAAATGTAATTTCTTCCACTGTTCATAGGCCCTTAGACCATTAGCTGCCAATAATCCTTGCAGCAATAGATACCTTAAAGTCTCCCCTCCTTCCTGCCTTTCCTGCTTCTCACCCCATCCCACCAGTGAGCATGTTGGGCTGTACAATAAGCTGGGAATGGACACAGCAGAGACAGCTGACTCCAGCTGGCCAAAGGGTTGTTCCAGACCATATGGGTCATGCACAGCATATAAAGTTGGGGAGAAGAAGGAAGGCAGGGGACATTCAGAATCAGGATGTTTATCTTCCCAAGAAAATGTTATGTGTGATGGAGCCCTATTTCCTGGGGATGGCTGAATACCTTAGTCATGGGAAGTAGTGAATTAATTCCTTGTTTTGCTCTGTTTGTGTGTGGCTTTTGCTTTCCTTATTAAGCTGTCTTTATCTTAACTCACGAGTTTTCTCATTTGTCTGATTGTCTCCCTCATCCCACCAGAGGGACAAGTGAGCAAGGGCTGTGTGGGGCACAGTTGCCAGCTGGGGTTAAACCATGATGCCTGGCCAGAAAATCCCAGTGGTGTTTAGAATAACACAATCCTACATTAAATACCCTCTGAACCAAAATTCCTTCCCAATACATCACTGCAACAGTAGCTCGCTGCTATGTGCTCATAAACAGCCTGTGTCTCTGCTAACCTAAACACACTTCAGCATTTCCCCCTCACTTGTCAGGACACAAAGAGGGTTCAGCAGAACATATTTTATGTACCCATCGATTAAACGTGCATCTTGCATCAGCTCAATAGCTCTTTCTCTCATTGATTTCTCACAGTTGAATGGCACAATATCAGAAAAGAACATCAACAGCCACAACAACTTTGCTGTATTTCTCTTCACTTCCATTTTCCAGTGGAAAAAGTGCTAAAGCACAGGAATACCACAATTGTTCACTGACAACAATGAAACAGCAAAATTTCCAGTCTGCAGAGGCTGTAGGCTTAACAGTACAGGCAGAGTCGAATGCCTCTCCTTCTGATAAGGCTGGAGTGAATTCTGCAGGAGGAAAGAAAAAAACAAATCATAGTAAACAGAAGGGAAGGTAGCATTGGAAACTCTGAAACTGCTACATTCTCCCAAGGATTTTAAGGTCTCTGGCTATTGTGCTCTTGCACATATGATCGCTCCTTAAACACTGCTGCTGCCACCAGCTCAGTGCTGAAGGAACCAACTGCTCAGTCAGAGATGGCAGACTGAGCCTGCCATGCCTCACCCTGGACCCACACCTCCCAAAACAGCTTCCAAAACAGCTGAAGAAGATAGTTTTTTTTCATCCTGTTAACTGGGCTTGTTCTCTTTATATGGAAAGCCTCGCACTGAAATGATCACTGAAACTGTTTTCTGAGAAAGTTGAGAAATGAACTGCTTCTGAGTAAACTGTCTTGTTAACACACAGAGAACTTCAGAGTATTTTCAGAGGAAAGCTATTGAAATCTGACAGTTTTCCAAACCTTAGCAAGCACAGTATGTGCCAAACTTGAAAGGGTCACTTCATAAGGAAATGGGCGTGACAGCAACAAGAGTAATCAAAGCATCTCCTGCACTTTTTAAAATATTGTACTCAAACATCTGGACAGCAGTCTTTCAAGAAGCATTTTTGCAAATACGAGAAATAGCTCCTGCTCTGTGTAAAGTAAATGTAAGATCTAGCAGGAGGTGCAGATACCTTTACAGATAAAAGATTGGGTTCACTCAGAGTTACTGGCAGCATTACCTATAAAGCTGAGGAGCACTTGCTGCCTTCGTTCCTGGGAGTGATATCCTAATTGAGGCACATGCCCTCAGGGTGGACAGAGCCATAAAGAAGCAGGAGGGCCACAGCTGCCATATAAGGATGCAACAAGAGGGCTTTGCTCTTTTGAAATAGATAGATTTTAGAGGAAATTTCACAGTTAAAAAAGGATGTTTTTCTGTATGTTTCTGTCATTTACCATCTTTGGAAATAGGGGCAAGCTGCCTGGCCCCTCCTCTCCTTTCCAGCAGGCAGGGCAGGCCTCAGTGCAGAAGGTTCAGTAAACAGCTGCTATTTAAGTGGAGCAAATCTCAGTTAGAAATGGCATTCCTTTCATCCCATCTAGAGTCCTTATTTTCCATTTTATCTTTTATTGAGACTCTTAACAGCCATTACATTAATCCTCAAATTTGTTGAATTATTGTGCCAAATCAAATATACAAAGTGCTTTAAAATAGATCCCACTGCTCAAAATAGTAACATACCCTGAAAAATGAAGAAGGTTCATCCTCTCCACAGTCCAGTTATGCTGAGATCTCATGTAGATAATCCTAGTGTAGCTCTGAATTACCTACCTCAGATCATGGCAGCATCTTGGTTGCAACAGACAACACAAGGTAACCAGAACCTTAGGTAGAAACTTCCTTGCTGACCACTGGTAAAAGCTTCAATTCTCCCTGTTCTTTAAGTAATAATTAAACATAATTAGTAAAACATAAATATTAAACATACTTGTAGGAGCAGAACACATGTCATACCAAGTATGTTTTAAAGAAAAGCTACTGGGCTCTCTGAAATTCACCTTTTCATCAGGATAGTCTTTCAAATCTTTCTCAGTTTTTCTTGAAATTCTTTCTGCCATCACCAGCTTTAAATCATGATTCCTGATATGTCAGGTTTATCTCTTCTTCTACTTGGAAGCCCACTTAGTGCTGTGTTACAATTCCTGATTTCCAGCCTGCTATTCCTTCACTGCCTGTGCAGTAGTGTAATGGAGGTCCACCAAGCAAGGGGAAAACGTGGTGCTTATTGCTTAACACAGGGATAAAAGGGAATAAACACAGTAATGTTTGGAAGGCTTTTCAGGACAGCTTGTCCCAAACCTCCTGGGACAAAGGAACCCTCTAGAGGGAATTCCAGTACTTCATACACAGGGAAAGGGTGCTGCCCATATTTTTCCAGTCTAAAAGAGGGCACTTTGTGTTATTCTGGTCAGGGCATGCAAATGAAAGATTTTGAGGAACAGTGATTGCTAGAAACACAACCATCCTCAAAATCCTCCCTCTGATAACAGTACAGTCTTAGAATAGAAGTTCTTCCTCCATAAATATGCATCAGAAATATACATGTATTGTGAGACCCAAAACAACACCTAGTGGAACAACACTTCTACAAAATCATAAAGACTAGAGAGCAATCAGAAGTTGTTTCTTTTTGGATCTGTGGCAACCATACAGATTTCCCTCAAATGTCAAAGCACAAACACAGACTTACCCTTTTACCACAAATGCAGACTTTGTTACTGCAGAGGAAAAAATCCTTGTGTCTCTAATCTAGAAATCTAGAAAATGTTAAATTTGTTTGTGGCAGCTCAGCATGTGAAATGTTAAAAAGAAAATCTCAAAACTCTGCCCAAGCTGAAGAATTCTGAGAAGTTAGTACCACAAAGGCAAATCAGTTTCTGTAGTCATGTTTTGGTTGCAAATTCCTCAAACCAAAATACAGGACAGATCTGCAGCCTGAATCTCTAATGCTCTGCCAGATCCTGACAAAAGAAGTCAAAAGGAAAAACTAAGATTTTATAGCATATTATCTGCTCTGACCTCATATACATATAGAAGTCCATATAATTTGTCAGTTCAAAATGCTTAGTGAGAAAGTAGCAAACCTTGTTCACACAATAAAACTGTTCTGACACTATAAAAACTGATACACACTGTCGATTTTGGTCCAAATATTTACTGTTTTTTCATGAAGTTGACAGCAATTTTCAGAAAGATTTTTCTGCAGGAACTATGTGTTCTTCAAGTGGTCTGACTGCTAAGATAAATTATTTTTATCTATACATTACCAAATCTCCATTCTGTGTGTTTGTGCAAAAATGCAATTCTTTGTAGCTACAGGAATTTTCTATAGATTTGCTATATCAAAGTATCTTCTCAGTTTCATGCAAAATATTCTTTATACTTTGACAGTGAGACTCATTTGCCTTTGAAACTGTTTAGATAAAAAAAAAGACACATAATTATATCATCATTCAGAGATCAGTTCTTGAAAATTGAAGGAGTATTGCAAGCACTACACAAAATTAAGAACATGGCATATTAGCATCCCTGTTTAAACAACATTCAAAATACAAGACCCACACAGCTTTTTCCCCTGCTCACTGAGCAGAGTTGAGAAGTGAAAGCTGAAATGAGATTTATAGTTTTACTTTTGTTTATCTAAAGGCTCCTTGGAGCAGTTACCTTCTTCAGATAATGCAGCCGAGTCGAAATCCACATTCCACTGTGTTGGACACAACAGCTAAAGCTTGGCACCAGATCTGCTTGGCATCACAGCAGCAACCAAGAAACCTCCTCTATTTGTTTAGGTCACGTCACAGGCTGCACACACTACGGGCATTTGGAAATTGCCACTTTGTGAGATGCAAGGTCTGTGAGCGAGCTTTCAGCTCAGCTACACCCACGTGGGAGCCCCACAAGGCTTTTGCTCTGCCTTGCTGAAAACCCAGCATTTCCTCCCTCTCGTGGCAGCCTGGCTGTGCAGTCCACAATGCTTCTGTTCACTAGCAGATGATGTGTTAAAATCACTCTGTTTGTATTGTTCAGAAATAGGTGCCTCTCACCACAGAATAATTTAGGTTGGAAGGAGTTTCTGGTAGGATGTGATCTAGTCCAGCCACCAGGTCCCAGGTAAGGTAACTCCAAAGTTAGATCAGGTTGCTCAGGTCCTCACTCTACTGAGTTTTGATTTCTTCAATGAAAAAGATTACAGAACCTTTCCAGGCCCCTGTTCCAGTGCTTGCTTATTCACATTGACTACATTTAAGCCAATAAATATCTACCTGTTGTTACTATACCTGCTGTATTTTATTCAGGATTGACTGTGCCATTGTATTACATTTGTAAAGGTCAAAATTGTCACACAGTGCAGGTGACCTTTCCAAAAATAATTACATCTCTGAACCTGCTGTGGCTTTTCACTCCCTTTCAAACATGAAAGTTTGGAAACAAAGAAATATATGAAAAACCATGATGTTAGAGTTTCACAAGAAGTAAGGTTTGCTTATCATCATTTTTATTTCACTTTGTATTTTGTACTGGAAATCAAAAGGGCATCATGCTTTTGTTTATGATTCCATTGCAGAGAAATGACCACATCTCATGATCAAATCTCCCATGGACCTGTCATGCAAGTCATGTCTTAAGTGGAACACACATTCATCATCAACCCTCTAGTTCCCACTAATTGGAAAACTTAAACAGAACCCCCCACATCCCTGAGAATTCTGCTGCACATTGCTAATTTGGTGAAGTTCACTTATAAACACCATCCACTTCTGTGAACAAGAGAACCCTAAACAATACAAATGAAGTAACGAGAGAAAAGACAAATATTTTCCCTTTCTAACCTGAAGTTTTATCCAGGCCAGAGCCATTATTATGCCTATAACAGGAAGCTATCTTTCATATTTAAATTAAAGCAGCAATTAACAGGTTCAAATTTCTTTTCCATTTGTGGTCTAGTTCTAGCCCATGTTTCAATGTTAAACTTTTCAGATTCTCATCTCTGTCTTCCAGAGTAAGAAAATATCACATAACCATCATTGCTTGCAGGGTTTTTTCCCATTTTGTAAATTATCTCTCTTTGCAGAGTCAAGTTAAATCTCTGATCTGATCTCTACCAAAAACTCTGTTTCCTCATGCCTTCAGAAAAACTAAGCTCACTGACTCCTTCTTCAACCAGTTTTTACTGAGCCACTAAGCACCTTCTTGAGCATTTAACAGCTCACCTCCTTACAGATTCAGAAAACAACTGATTTTTAAAGCTGCTAAAGGCCAAATGCTTCTTTTGGCTCATGGTGTGGTTTCTTCTATCATTTTATTCCAATAGCTCTGGATTAGTGTTAGCAGCTGTCTGTGTATAATAATTCTTACAATGTGGCATTTGTGATGTTCATCCTTCCTGCAGAGTTCATCTGGCAGGACTGGTCTCTTAATAAATACCCCAAGAGCTGTCTTTATTGTCCAGAATGTTGTTACACAGCTGTCTCTCTCTGATAATAGCTATCCCTATGTTTATATCATATTATATTCACCTCACACATATTTTGGAGCAAACTGAGAAGCTATAAAATAACTGCAGCACTCACACTCAAATCAGCTGCTGTCAGGAGGCAGAGAGATATTATTATGTGTTGGAACTACTTTTCACACTAGGAAGGCTTGTTCCAGCCCAGAGCAACTTCATTAATTTCAGTACTCACACATCCCAACCACTTGTGTTCTCACTACCAGCACAGATTAAACTATAGATGACTACAGAAAGTAGGACTTTGTACGTGCAGATGCCTGTTGCAGCAGTCATTTTTAGCTGCAATTTGGTTTTCTATAAAGGTCTTCTATTCTACCAGCTGGCATCAACTACACTGCATAACAGCACTTCAGCATTTCGGATGAATACAGTTTTGTGTGTGAATCAGCTTTAAAACCACATTGCAATTGCTTAGGGACAAGCCACATTAATATAGTATTGTAAGTCCTGCTTATCAAGTATTCAAACTTGCTGTCTTACCTCTGTGTGAAGATTGCAATCTCCAGGGCAGTCAGTTTGGCATTTCTTGAGTTCAGATATCGGTGTTTTAATTAGAAAGTTAGGAAGAGGAAATCCTGTGTACCAGGATTTCTGTTTGCATAAAACATGTTACAACATGTTAAGAAGAGGAAATCCTGTGCAGCAGAATTTCTTTTTGCATAAAAATAGCAATACAGGCAGACTTATCTATTGCAAATTGAGTTCTGTGTCTTCTACTCATCTCAGCATTAGTTTCAGGTTCTAAAATGAAGTGAGTTCACACTTGGAGGTGGAGGTGATGGGAGATTCTTTGGTAATTTTAGTCTGTTGAAATCAGCATAGTTGCAACATATTTCTGAGATGAGACCTTATGAGAAATATTAATCTTGAGAGATCAAAGAAAGAGGTTAAAAACCAAGTCAGTAAAAAACTTTTTCCCATGTTGCTCTGCTCTGTGGGTGCCTGAGGCTGCCCCAGTTTCACAACTAATTTGACCATCATCCTGAAGTCAGTTCAGAGGATGCCATACACTCTCAGGATGTGAACACACAGAACAACTGGCACCAGTTACCAAACACAAAAGAAACAGGAAGTACCAAGATAAGTTTTTATCTTCACAGAGAAAAGATTTCATGAAGCACATCATCACCAAACCTCCTAAGAAGGAAGCTAGAGCTCAACAATGCCTATAGCTGAAAGCAAATAGTCTATAATGATGCAGATACCTTTCAGGGTGAACACAAATTACTACTATTCTGACACCCATCAATGTCTCTTGTCAACAAGTTTTGATAAAAATACCAAAGTTGCTGTGGATTCTCCTGGCTCAATACTCTGACGGAATTAATTTCTGTACTACCTTGGAAACAAAGATGCAGAAAGCAGCAGCAGAAAAAAAATAGCTACAATAAGCTTATCTAGTAATTTAAATTATGTTTGTTGGAAAATAGGGTTAATATTTACAACTGATAATGCCCAAATAGTGAAACAAACCAAGCAAGGCCTCTGTTTGTTTAGCTATACATTTGTTCTACAAAGGTATCAGGTATCCAGTTTAACTCTTTTGATTCAAGCAAGGTGAAAGTTCCCCATTAAAATAATATGTAGTCTGTGATCTGATGACAGATTGCTAATTGGCAGGACTAAAGACCACTTCTGAGAACCAGGATGCAAACTAGCTTGTTTCAGATGGGTAGTCTTTTTTTGTTTGGAGGTTGTTCCCCCACCCAAGGAAATAAAAAGAAAAATCTTTTTGAAAGGCAATTGAAGAGGTCAAAAAACCTTGAGGACAACAGAAGTCGTTGCCTACTCAGTTTGAGAATTTTATCCAAAAAGGCTTCCAGAAACACTTACAAAAAGAAAAGGGGGGGAGGGGGGAAGATTTTCCTATCTAAAAGCAGAATTCTCAAAGCTCTATTTCTGCCACTTCCTACTCAAATTTTTCAGGAAGAGCAAAGCCATTAATATCCATTTAATGTAGCTGCTGCCCTTGTGCCATTGAGAGCCCACAGCCATGCAGGGCAGCAAGCTCCACTGAGTGCCATGTTTCCTGTTTAGCACAGGTTTCTGAGAGGAGCCAATCATTTTGGTATCAATAAGAAAATCAAATGTAGAACAAGTCTACTTAGATTCATTTTTGCCACCTAATAATGCATCTAATTTTTTTCTTTGTGCTTGAAAAACTTTGCTTTGAGTTTGGGGGCATGCCTAAAAATTGTCTTCATTGCCTGATCTGCAGATGGATTATCCAGGTAATCCTTGAGCAAGGCCTGATTTCTTATTCATTCCTATGCTTATGAGTAGAAGATCCCAACCACCTTTAACTGCGAGCTTGTTAGCACACGCTAGGATATTGGAAGAATGTAGGTTCTTGTACCAGTTTTCCAAATAATCAGTTGTGTGCCAGTCTCCTCATTAGCAATTCTGAAGGGCTTGAGCAATGACCTCTCTTTGCTGTGTATCTGCAAACAGCTGTGCTGGGCACACATACAGGTAGTGTTTATTTTCCTACCTCAGAAGCATTATGAACCCAAATGCAGCATGGAAATAAATTGACTGGTTGTGTCTCTTGTCCAGACCACACTGAACAAACTGGAAACTGAGTAAAGTTGCTCATTCAGTCTGTCAGAGGCTTTTAGAAAAATCTAGAATTCGCTGCAATTATTTTAAGTTAGCTGCCTCAGAATCTGACATGGAGCACAGTCAGGTGCTCTTAAAAATCCAGAGCTGTGTGCAAATAAGATATCCTATATATATATATATATACATATATATATATATATATATATATGTATTTACGTAAGTATTAAAAAACTTCCAAGTACTTTTGTCTTGGGACGTTTTTGTTAGACCAGAAAATTTATCCACCTAGAATCCATTATTTCTAGGTACTTTACAGAATATATTATGTTGTTTGAGAAGAGGTTTCTTGAATTGAGGAATTTGGCAGTAATTTCAATGAGGCAGTAGATAGAAATTTGCCGTGGTTCTATTGGAAACAAAGTACCCTTGCAGCAATGAGAACAAATCACCATGGATACTTTTTGCTAAGATGGTATTAAAGCACAGCATGTACACTTTCATCTCTCCTTTTGTAATAAGCAGCATTTTGTGATACAGTCTGAAGTGACTGAGTAAAAGGGTTATTTGCGCAGCAAGTCACCAGGACTTTCCCAGAACTATTGCAGAATTTTGTTATGCTCCAGAGCTGGCCAGTTGACAGCACATCTTGTTACACATAGAAAAGTGTTAAGAGATGAGTGGGCAAGTGAACTTACCCAAAGAGTTTGGTAAACTCAAGTTGATACACACAGAGGAAAAATAGAGTTGTGAACTGGCCTGAAATTAAGTTATCACCATGAGAGTCTAACTAAATGTTGTCATAGAATAATCTGGTTTTCAAATCAGAGGGGACCAAACTCACACACTCCACTGAACTTGTAGTATCTTCTTACCTTCCTTTATGTAAACACCAGGTCTGGTATTGAACAGGGGAGCAGCACCTCTCCAGGGCAACGCTGTGATTCTGGCTTTCACAACACAAGTATGTCTCAGACTCTGCACTGGGATCTGATTGTCCTTGGTATAGAGGCACATGTGTATGTACAAATATATCACAGTAGGAGCCAGATAAAGACATCTCGTTCTTCCTTGTTAAGGCCAAACAGTGAGAGATCACTCACATCACTTTGTCTCCTCTCACTTCACAGAGGAGCTGTGCACAAAACCACAGGGGCACACAGGAAGAGATACATTGTCTTGAATCTGTTGACATAAGCCAGAACACGTTCCTTATTCTCTAAAGAATACTAAACAAGTATCAACAAGCATCCTGTTTTGAGGTTTGTTATGGTTCTGACATATTCCTCTCCTAGTATCTGCCAACATCTATGCCAAACAGTCTTCTCTTTCTGTAGCTTTATTCCAACATAATTTCTGTTAGAACCAAAATCATGATATTTCACTCGGTTGCTTATAAATTAATAACAAACTTTGTTAAACAATTTTACCTGCCTTATCAAAAATTAAACTGCAGAAGAAAGTTTGCTAACAGTGTGGATACAATGCCTTTGGCTGTTTAAATGAAGTTGTTCTATATTTATTACAAATTCCAGGTAAGGCAAAAGCCATTTGTAGGGTATTTGTAACCAGCTACCTGTCCAGTAAGAACAGCACAAAACAGTCGTGTGAGGACTTAATGGCCAGAGTGAGATACATAAGTTCAATTCTGATCCTTCGCCCAAGAGACTCAAAGGTTACAGCTCACAAAATGTGAAAGGTTTTACTTATTCTAGCCCTGGGAGGTTTGTACTTGGTGCAGCGCTTCATCATAGCTCCTCAATGAGCAGGACTACCCCGTACAGCTCAGCTTGGGGCCTGGTGGGCAAGTTAACTTCTAGGGGGATTGAAGTTTCTGTTCCTTTAGGACATATCTAGATGCAACTCGGGAAAAGGATTATGGAAAGGAATTGAATCTGAGCTCTCATTTTGGGGGAAAATATGCAGAGCAGTCAACAGGACCTCCACCTCTCTTGGGGTCATACTTCAAGAGGAATGACCAGCTTCTCTTTCCACTTAGGATCATAACTGGAAAGGGTTGAGCCAACTGCAGATATTTCTGACCTATCACTGCTTGTTTCCTGGTTGCATCTAGGTAGCTCATTTGTCAGCCTAAAGGGCTTTTCAGCCTGAATCAGCCTTTCAAAGAGCACCAAGAGCTGCTGAACCCAAAGCCACAAACAGGCTTTTGATCTGGATGTTTGTTTCTCTTTAAATGGACCTGAATCTGAGATGTAAACCACATTCTCCAGAGAAAAGTGTGACAGTAAGGGTTTTGCTTGCTGTTATGCTTAAATGCCCTCCTTCCACTCAAAAGTCAAGAGGCTTAGAGAGCTAATGCACAGGTATCAAAAAGCTGAACCATGACTATCAAAACAGTAAGAGTGGTTTACAACATACCTGATATTCACTGCAATTAGGAGCTGAAGCACCCACTAGCAATCAGAAAATGGACAAATTAGTTAAATAACAAGCTAAAAATGTTACCATTTGAATACTACAATCTAATGTTTTGGGGTTTTTTTCCCTTACCCTTATTCTTAGGGTTGACATCCTCCCACTCGTCTCCTTAACAGCAATTGCAAATTTGTTCATAGAGGTCTGGTACTATCCTTTCTCAACAAGACACCTCTGATGGCTGTTTAGTCAGGGATAAAAATCCAATGCTTTTAGCCCAAATCAACTCAGACAAAAGCAGCAGCATCTAACATCTGAACTGGCTTCCAGTTCAGTCTTGATCTTGACCATCAGTGATGCCTGTCAGATACCTACATTTTTTTCTTTTCACAGAGTATTCAGTGTCCTTTTCCTACATCCTCCCACTCATGTTTAAATATTTGTTGTCTTCATCTAAGAAGCAACAGAGTTTCTAAAGAACAGCAGAATTTCTACAGCTGAGATATTTCATGCAGCTTGATCCACAGGGCATTAATTTTTTCTGGTTTCCAGATGAAACACTGTGAATTATAAAGTACCACACATAATGTGGATGTTCCCAGCAAATCAGACATTACAGGTTCACTTCCTATTTATGCTCCTGTATTTTTTCAAGTGACTTGATATTCTCCTTCTAGTTGGACTAATGAACAGGTCTTATGGCAGGTGCTTTGTCTTGGCATGGTCAGTTCCCTTCTGACTGCACTTGGATTGGGAATTCTCAGGGACAGGAGACTTCTCCCTGTCAAAACCACATGATTTAAAGCAGTTGAGAAGTGGCACAATGAAGGAAACAGAAGAAAGAATCTTTACCTTTGTGAAACTTTTTACTGCCATGGTAAAGATTCTTTCAGGATAAGTTTTCAGCAAAGCATGTAAACTAACACTGGAAATTATTTCCTCATGAGTAAGGCCAGCCAGGAATACTTCAACACCAGCCAAGCTCCATTTGAAAACAGATTTGCAGCATCTCAGTTCCCTAATGAAAACAAGCTGAGTGCCTGCACATGGTTTTCTGGATGTCTAATTCAGCAGGTGACTGCCACTGTCTATCCAGAATTTCCTTCCCCTGCCTCAGTTATAACACTTTCAGAGAACTAGAATGTTCCTTCTGTAAGAATTTAGTTAATTGTTGATATTTTTTTTACAAATCTAAACAATCCTATGATCCATCCCTTCTCACTGCCAAAACTGTGCTGTTCTCTGCCCATTTTCTGCTTAGTGTGCCATGAGATCTCTCAGATCTGCAAAGCTGTGTTTGTTCTGCAGGTGGCACATACAAGCAATTCTTAAATCCCTGCATGCATTGTCTCAAATCCCCTGCAGTAGAAACCAAACATGTTGCAGTTTTTATTACTTTGCCCAAACCCACTAAAAGACAAAAATGCCTGCTCTCATTTGCCATGATTGTTACAGGGGTTTTTTCAATAATTCTTTCTGGTATGATTTTTCATTAAGAAAAAAAAAAAAGGAAAAAAACAAAACCACAAAACCCCCAAACATCAAAAATACAGAGATAGCCATTGAAATCACTTTCAACAGCCTTTTCTAGAACATTACATGTATTTATATGAAGAATATTACAGAAGTAACCTTAGAGTGGTCGCATATCCCAAAAGGAAAAAGCAAAACATATTTAAGTTTCATGATTTAAGGCGGGGGTGTGTGTATAAGGACGAGAGAGAACCACAGCAGACAGACTTAAGTGCTGAACTGACTCTGTGTTTGAGGGCAAGAGAGGCTGAGGGCGTCCCAGGAGCTGCCTGGAGGCAGCGGAGGAGGAGAGATGTCAGCAGAGGGCACTCGGGCTGCAGCACAGCCCCGCAGCCCGCACGGTCCCGCAGGGATCCCATCAAACAGAGCCAGAATTCGGGAGCCGGGAGGCTGGAAGGTGTCGGAGGTGCTGTGCCGCAGCTCGTGGGGCGGCTGGGCCATGCGGGACCCGGAGAGATGCAGGCGGTGCCGGGTCCAGCCGCGGTGATCTGCTCACGGCAAAGGGAGGTCACTGCTTCCACTGCAGCTTGGGCATCTTTCCTGCCCTGGCCACTTCCCGCCTCACCCCCTAACAACCCCGAAGCTATGAGGGAAATCAGGGATTTAGCTCCAGATCCGTTTTTAAGCAAGGGTGTAATCAGAGCAGGCCACGGAAGGCAGCACTGTCACCTCTCAACGAGAGCTTAGAAAAAAATCGCAAGGCAGGGCAGCTGTCAGTTCCTGAACTTCGTTTCTCAAATTAAGGGGGTGTCCCCGGTCCAAGCCTCCCATTCTTAAGATCCAGTGGTGCCCCACTCTGATCAAGTGCCTGGAGCTGTAACCACTGAAAATAGAGGTGGGTACTCTTCTCTGCAGGCAGCTGTCCTGCATCCATAAATCACTGTGTGCCGGTACTGTTAATGTTTGCCTAAACTTTGTTCCCTCCTCACTGCCTGAAGAATCTCTTAAGAAATGTGAGGAAACAAACCAGTAAAACGAACCTACTTAGTACATTCTAAAACATATGCACTGTTTCTATAAGTAAGCATTAAAACCACTGTAACTGAGCCATTAATCTTTAATAAAACTTCTCTTAAAAAAAACATATCTCTGTTCCCTGGCAGGGAATATTACAGCTTCTCATAGCGACTAAGACTGAACATTTCCTTTTCCAGTGCAGATGCTCTTGGCACTACTGGGCTGAACCCAAAATGTCTTTGAAGATGGATCAACAAGGTCCAAGAATATTCAGGCACTAAGGAATTTGG
Source organism: Monarcha castaneiventris obscurior (assembly GCA_026261815.1). NCBI lineage: Eukaryota > Metazoa > Chordata > Aves > Passeriformes > Monarchidae > Monarcha > Monarcha castaneiventris. The sequence goes on along the minus strand of JAMPIT010000712.1, from coordinate 7,612,574 downwards.
GCAGATATCCCAGAAGTGGCAAGACCCAGTGCTGAATCTAAAGTTCTCACAGCTTTTTTGTGTTGGGAACACAACTACTCAGATGGCTTTATGCTCTAACGGGAGCATTGAAGACTATGAAACAAACAAATGAAATCCTTCTCTGTTGATTAAAATAAAGTATTTTAGCTTTTTTTCCTTCTCACGCAGCCAGTAACAGTGCTGCTCCTCACAGAACTGCATGCACTATTGCTCAGCATCTGCTGCTTATCCATCCCTTTGGATGAAAACCGTTCCTTTGCTCTTCCCCCTTGTGAGCAGTAATGCATGGGGACAAAGCTGGCCAGGGGTTGTTTTCTGCAGGGCTCAGGTCACAGACAGCATTTGTTCTCTCTGCCACAGCTCAGCGTGGAGCTGGGAAAGCAGGTATGACAGCCACAGATCCAGGGAGTGTGGGAGGGAAGGAGAAGAGGAGGGGCATGAGGAAGCCGAGCTGCTGCTGCTCTGCTGCTGCTCCGAGCTCCCAGGGCAGCCTCATCCTCTGCTCTTCTGGCACGGACTTCTCTGCCACACTGGCACCAGCTGCCAAACCTGGGTGTCACCTCTTGGACTACACAAATTCCTCAACCCCCTTTTTTGCCAGTCCCTGGAATAATCTGCACCAGACACAGAGAGAACTGGGAAGAATCACCTGAAGAAACTTGCTCCTCAAAGGAAAGACGCGGCTCTGGAAAAGTCAAAAGTTCACCTCTGGCCACCCCTAACAAACACAGATGTACCTGTCAGCAGTTCAGGGCTGCATTGACTGCTCCTTGCCTGGCTCCATGGAGGAGCAGGAAAACAACTTTGTGCTTTCCCTTGGAGCCAACACCAGCAAGTGCAACCTTGAGATCAACCAAACAGAGGCCCCAACATGCTGGGCCGAAGCAACCAGGGGTGGCCCAGAAGTGGTGATTGTACCGGTGCTTTTTGGGTTGATTTTTCTCCTGGGAATGGTGGGAAACACATTAGTGTTGGTTGTTTTGGGGCGTTTCCGGCCTGGGGGACGCCCATCCCGCAGTGCCACCAACATCTTCATCCTGAACTTAAGCATTGCAGACTTCTCCTTTCTGCTCTTCTGCGTTCCCTTCCAGGCCACCATCTACTCCTTGCCAGAGTGGATCTTCGGTGCCTTCTTTTGCAAGTGGGTTCACTACCTGGCCATGGCAACCATGCTGGTCAGCATCTTCACTCTGGTGGCCATGTCTGTGGACAGATACATTGCTGTGGTCCATGCCAAACGCTCGCCCTGCATCCGCAGCAAGCGCAACGCTGCCCTCGGTGTGGCTGTCATTTGGCTGCTGTCTCTCCTCATCGCCATCCCCGTGGCCCAGCACCAGGCCCTCATGAGTGGCCATCAGCAGGCACCCAACAGCTCTTTCTGCTGGGAGCACTGGTCAAACGGTTCCACAGCCAAGCAGATGTACAAGATTACCATCCTGCTGGTGGGATACCTCCTGCCCCTGCTGCTCATCACCTGCTGCTATGCCAAGGTGGGTGTGAGGGGTGGGAATAATGTTTAAATGGAGAGAAAGGTCCCAGACTCTTGGTGGCTTCTGTGTGTACATAGCTACACAGCCAAATAACTGACCCAAACCTTTCCATATTCTCTCCTGGTAAAGAATACTTTTTTGACGCAGGGGGAGGGAAGGAAAAGAGAGAATGAAATCACACCAGCTCACAAAAAGGATTACAACTACTAAGATGACACCCAGCCTGACCCCCAACCTCCCTAAAGAATCTTGCTGTTTTTAATATTTTTCATTTTGTTCTTTCTAAATAACAAATGTTTGCTACTGGCAAAAGGAAAAGCCTATGGAGGGATAAACATTTCCAGATTATTGCTGTGCTGTAAACAGGTTTCAAAAGCTAGATGTAGATGTTGTTAATTGAGAATTGCCTAGAGTGGTTCAACACTCCTTATGACCCTCCCTTGAAGGGTGAGCCCACTCCTACCACTGTATTTGTTTGTGCTGCCTCCAGGAGCAGCAGGACAGTCCCACCAGGGAACAGGACTGGGAGCCTGCTCTCTGCCCGTGTGCATCATCAGCCTAGGGAATAAATGAAGACAATCTGAGGCACAACATAAAACCCAAAGTCCTTGTGAAAACTCCTGTGGATTTCAGCATAGTGCCAGCTGAGCTCTTAATATGTTCTGAACTACTGGAAGCTTAGCAGCTTTAATGCTCTTTCCAAACCTTGTTTCTTGAAAGAGAAAGTGGAGAGTTTAGAATTAAAATCTGGAAGTGTCAAATTCATCTTTGAAGTCATGTTAAAACAATGATTATTTTAAATTTTTGGTGCTTGTATGAGGAGTTCAAGTATTAATACACAAATTTCAATTTCCCATTCAAATACATTGCTCCTTTTTCCCCCCAAGGTTTTATACCATCTCCATACGAAAGTAAAGAACATTTCCAAGAAGTCAGAGAGGTCAAAGAAGAAGGTAAATATCTTTGGTTTAATCTGTAAATTGACTATAATACATTAGGTATGCCAGGTTTATAAAGTAATCAGCCTGGTCTATGCTGATTCCAGTTGTTTTACAGTTACAGTTTCTGCCAGTCCTTTTTGCCTATGAATCCTAACCAGATTCAACTATAGATTATATTTTGTTTCTACTGGTTCATTACATTCAGTAACATACACTCAGTTTTGTTTGCAATATACTTATGAGTATCAATTCATAATTGGTCTTGCACCTGCACTGCCTGTAAGGATAGAACTCAATTGGTATTTGCAATATTATCTCATAACACTATAGAAGTTATACACCACAATATTGACTAGACAGGTGTTCCATTCCCTTTCCTCTCCGAGTGTTTTTGAACATGCTTTCTGTGTTCATCTAACTTCAAGTAGGTTCTGATAAACATTCTTTCAACTACCTTTTCTAAGGTAACACATTAAGCAGAAATGACCTGCTATGTATTGCCTGCTGCAGGAACACCACCAGACCTAGATGGAAAAGACTACGTTGAACACCACCACATCTTATTTTGCCTGCTGACTTTTTGATGAATGCTGATGCTGCCACAGATAAACCGTGAATTTAAATTTCACAATTAAGGGTATAATTTATTGGTCAATAGTGCAGACTACAAACAGAAAGCAGAGTCAGAGGTCAGTGAGTTTAATAGCTACCATGAGAAAAGGCAACCAAGATATACTGACAATTTTGATAATGTAAAACGCAGCAAATAAAGCCAAGAAGCACTGCCATTCCACATCGAATCATTTCACAATTTCACAAGTTTGAAAAGTTATTTAGGTCTCAAAATCACCAGCAAATCCCTAAACTGGTTGTATGAAATTCCCCTCCAGAATTTCCTTACCCATGTATGAATGGCACACTACTTATTTTGTTGCTAATTTTTAAGAGAATACTACCAACAGTTGGAAATTACTACTGTCACTTTTCTGTAAATAGGTTAAAAATTTCATTTATGACACTCACTTTTTCAAATGTATCCTCTTGTGTTGTTTTCAGATTTTCTCTGTAGAGTTGGATGAAAAAATAGCTCTTCTTCAACCTTGGGCTTTGTTTTTAGATATAGCCAAGAGGATCAATCTTTAAAAAACACCTTCAATTTTACCTGTTCAAACAAGTTAGTGATGCAGCACTTCTTCCTCCCTCCCCTTAAGTGTTTTCCCGGCCATAATTATGAAACACCCAATAGCAATTCTTGTTCCATGTGGCACAGTTATGCCTAGTTAAATAGGTGATCCTTTCAGATAAAAGAAAAATAAAATACATTCCTCTACACACACTTATCATCCTTCACAATATGTCTTCTTCCAGCACTGTCTGTGTAGAAATTGTCTATATAGCCTTCCTGCATGCCACACATCTTCTTTAGTGTACTTACTTCAAGTATTTTTTGTTGCAAACACTACTCTTAACATTTCATAAAGAGACTTTCTTGGGCTGGTTGCAGGCACACTCGGTTCCAGCATACGCTTTCAAAGCATACTTGAAACACAAGAGTAAGAGTCAATCTTTTAAAGCACGTCTTCTAAAGAACAGTTCACACTAGAGCCTAATAGGAAACTCATTGATGCATGTCAGTTCTGCTAATCCAGCTTCCTTCATAGGTACTTAGCTGGTCCATTTGTGAAAGTAGCTGTGCTTGGGTTTAATTCATAATCTTCATCATGGATTAAGTGAACAGCTTTTGTTTATTTTACTCAAAGATATTTGACAAATGAATTTTGATCCATGTCTGAAAGGTTAATTTAGTATATACAGAACATCGAGTTTGTTCTGAAATATGTGTGACTTCAGTGGCTAACCTCTGATTGCCTTGAGCTATGAGAGAAAGTGTAGCACAACAACCAAGTCTTCTCATATGAGGTGATAAAATTGTCTGAGTCACATCTGTTAATTCACAGTGTGGGTCTTCACCACACTGATATGGAAAACAAAGTGTCATATTCATAAAAAAGAGTATAGTCTGAGACTATGACCATGCAGTTCCTGTTTCATTCCTACAATTTTAAGAAAACAGGGCATTTTCCACCTCCAAGAGAATGGGGTTTGCTCTTTTTGGGTTTTTCCATTTGGGTTTGGTTTGGTTTTTTCCTGTTTGGTTTGTGGGTTTGGTGTTGTTTTGTTTTTAAACCGTTCAATAGCAAATTTTGCAAACAGCTTTTTGTTCAAACCTCCCAATGCTCATCTGGGCTACATACATGAATAAAGGTCTCAAAAGAACCAAACTGCAAGCTCAGAGTCCTTGTTGAACAAGATTTTCCAGTGAAAGAATTGCCAGCATTACCACTGCAAACAGTTTGCTTTGTCACTCAGTATTACAGAAGCTGTAAGAACTCTCCTCAAGATTGAACACCTCAAGATAAAACACAGTTAAGAAAAAAAGCAAATGCCATAGAGCTCAGACAATGGTCTTGCCGTAAGCAGCATTCCACATGCTGACTGGAAATACATTGTTATTATTCTCCATTATAGGCTGCTTCTGAAAAAAATAGTATTACCAGGTAAGATTTTTTTAAATGCCGAGACTTATTTCTGAATCCTTGGCTTTCATTGACCTTGATGGAGTCTTGGTGTAATATCAGTCCCTGCACCCCTAGATCCTCCTAACACTGATAACAGGCAGAAGAGACATCATTTTTACTCCCATAGTTTGAACCACAAATCCAAATTAAAGCCACCTTAAAGGTCATAGAGGAGCTGGTATTTTATCTGCTATTAATACATCCTGGAAATTGTGAAACAGCATGTGAACCTCAATAAGACAAATATTTACAGAACAAGTGGGACACTGCTGGATCCAGTCCTCAGGTGTTTACTAATGAGACGCTGATAGCGTGGCCAAATTGATAGTCCTAGTTGTGCAAGTACATGCCTGACTTTCCTAGCTGCATTGCTGCAGCAAAGAAAGCAAAATAATCCTGGATTTAACTGACCCTGAGTAAGTGAAGCATATTACTGGAGCCTGGGTGCTTGGTACTGTGGCTCAACCTCCCTTTAGAGATCGTATTGTATCATTAATTTGTTTCTATGCCTTTAAAATGAAAAAAAAAATAAAAACTCTTTTTTGAAAAATAAGTCAAACCCATGGAAATGGGAAACAAAGCCTAATGAACTACAGTATTGGGAATTCATTATTCCAAGAAGTCTCTTGCTTGTTTCTCTACCTCTTTCTGCCTTTTTGTGGCACAGCATGGTCCCAGTGCCTGCTCCCTCCAGCTGTGCTCCCCTCCCTCCCTAGTGTGTGCTGCCTGCTCCCAGCAGAGCAGCACCTGCAGGCAGGCGTGTGATAACTCTCTGTTACCACAGTATGGCAACAAAACCCAGTTGAAAGTTAAAAGAACTGTAGGGTTTTTGGCTAGCCACACAGTTAAGAGGAGCTCTGACACACATCTACAGAGTGGCACTGCCATCCAATTTCCTCTCAACAGGGTCTTGTCAAAAAATTCCCACTGCTGTATGAAGCATCTTTAAATAAAAGTCTCCAGCACCAGGCTTTGCTTCAGCAGCATCTGAAGACCCAGCTGTGGTCTCCCAGACCACAGTGCCACAAGATACACCTGGGGTTTCAATAGGGATTTTATTCACTGCACTACTTTTGCAAAGTCACTTTTCCCTTCTCCTCCATTACTGATAATCTTTCTTCTGTCTGTCATTGTCCCATTTGCAACAACACTGTACTCTAAGTTTGTTATTTGAAGATACATAGGGGCTAAAAGGACACTTGAGAGGGCCCTGGTTTTTAGGACAAACTACTCATGGGCAACATTCAGACACACTATGGTAAAGTCAGTTACAACCACATTTTGTTTGAATGGGTCCAGTTTATGGACAATCTGGAGAGCTCTGGCAGCTGTCATCTCCTCCAAATCAGTGTTCAAACACCTGCTGAAAAGAACAAGAAGAAACCTACAAATGACATACAGGCACATGTCACCAAAAAAAAAGAGGGAAGGTTTTGTGCTTGTGTTGTGATCTGTAAGCTTTTAAGTTACAGGATGAATATGTTCAAACTAGAGCAACCTTTTCAATTTAAGCACACATGAAACTTTGTAAAAATTTCCCCTGCACGAAGTTTGCTGCATCCTGACTTCACATCCCCTTATCAAAAGAATTTGACCTTTAATTCAGATTCCCACTTTGAAATTTTTATATAAGTTTGCCATCTACATGACAATGTTGGACATGCTCAATTTAATGTGCTTTTCCATTTATATGTAACATCTGTGCATTAGATCAAGGAAGAGGTTTAGTACTTTTTGCAAGCTTAGGCTGAAATTCTGCATGATGAGCTAAGACTGTGCCTGCAGAGGAGATACATGACTGACTGTTTCCCCATTTAATGCCATGCTAGCTGTACAAGTCTGCCAGCCTTGAAAACCAGATGTTGTGATGATGCTGCAGGATTCTCCTTTGAAGTTTTGGATAATTGTTTTTTGAGGCCAGCCAGCAAGATCACATGCTAAGAAATTCTGTGCACCCCTCTATGACAATTAAGTGTATTTCAGTTCTGTTATCTCTTTTCTGAACTATGCAGAGTACAGCAAGTCTGCAATTTGGCTTCAAGGAAAGTTAACAATTCCCTCTCTGACAGTGTTACAAAATATTTCATAAGAGCCTAGCCCCAGGAACTCTGCTCATACATCTGCCTTAAATAAGATGATTTAATGATGGAAATTAATGCAAACCAAGGGCAATCGTGGCCCTGTGGTGTTTTACTGGCCTCTGGAGCACACCAGGGCTCCTCAGTGTTTACTCAGTTCTGTCTTGTGCATCTTTAAAGAACAAATAACAAGGCTTGCAAACTGAACAATCTGAAATGTTTTTTCCAAATTTAAGAATTCGTCTGGGAATGTGAATTTCACAGCTATTTTGCAAGCTGCCTTGAAACGATAGTAGGAGCTGTGGGGGCCTTGAGCCCAAAAGCTTCAAGTAACCCCACATGAGCCACTCAAAGATAACAAATTAGTACTGTGCCTTTCTACTGGTTAGCTACAATAGAAAGGTGAGTTGTGCTTACCTGGTGGGTAAGCAAATCAGCTGTTCATTGCTTCCAGAGCTAAGTGAACAAACACAAAGACACACAGGAGTTTATTTGGGACACTCCCTGGAGTGCTGCACTTTGAAGGTCATACTAGAGCTTGTGGTAAAAGATACAGAATTCCTTCAAGGTAGACGGGTATCTCTGAACATCTTGGCCAAGAGAGGCAGATAAAAGTTGCACTGTTACTGCTTTCCTGTATGCTAAACTAATTATTTGGCTACTGTTCATGCAAATTGAAGGTTTTCATGTAGACAATGGACGTGATGTTCAAGGCCTTGGCATTTGAACAACAGTAGATACAGCAAAGGAACAAGGAAGATCCTGGGATCCATTGAGCAAAAGAATATAATTCCAAAGTAAAATCCTGCAAGTTGTTTGGTTAACGGGAGCCCAGGGCAGCAGGAATTAAGAGCATCATTACCAATTAGGAGATAATAGAAATATCACAATGCTCATAAGCATTTATGAATACAAGATGAGTAAGTTTCAGGGACACCAACAGAGGAGATTAGTGGCATAACCCCAGAATGAGAGATGTGCAGATGAGCAGCTGGAACAGTGCAAGCTGCTGGGAAATGAAGAGTCCCTCTTAGTACATAAAGCAAAAATGAACTGATAACATCTGAAAATATATTTACTTCAGTCCCTCCTCTTCTTCATGACATCCAGCTGCCATCTCTGACTCCAAGAAAGAAGACAGAAAAATGAAAGAAATACTTTCAGTGTGGTTTTCAGATCACTGAAGAATAGAATTATACTCAAGTGTAATAAAAAAAAAAAGACCAAAGGGCGATGAGAAGTGCTTCAATGGTAGTTAAAAGATGTGTGTGCTCTGAAGTAGAGAAAGCTGCTATCCAACATTTAAGTTACTTAAGAACAGGCATGCCATTTTCTGAACATTCTGCATTTATCACTAAGCTATGGGCACGTTTCTGGAGATCAGATTGCATTTGGGACCTTTCTGCTAGAACTTTATGTGCAAAAAGGAAAATAATGTTTGCAAATCCATCAGGGGGAGTCAGATTTGCCAACAGAGCAAACAAGAACTTGGCAGCAGGAGTGAAGAAAGTGGCAGTTTTCACTTTGCACGTTGGCTCACAGATGGACTCAGAGCAAAGGGATGTTCTTGATTGAGTATCCCTGAATCTAAAGCCACAAAAATTGTCTTCCTCAGAGGTTGGTAAGTTCCTTCAGTAGTGCAGTAGTATATTGAACTAAGCCACATGTCCTTCCTGGGCCCTGACACAGGGTACCTGCAGTATCTAAACCCAAAAGCTTAAGGCACCATGGGTCACTACATTTTTTCCAAGTCCTCACTACAGTAAATTACAATATATAGTGAAGTCTGTAACCCTATAGCTTACCATAATCAAGTCTGGGGCAATCAAAACATGCACCATTGTCTCTCAAACTTTAAAGAAAAAAATATACAAGTTAGAGATGAGCATAACAGGAGAAAAGATTTATCAGTGAATCACATAATCAGATATCAGACGTCCTCCTACAGAGCAGCAATAAAGGAAGAGTCAATTGTTGTTTGCTGATAAGACAGTGTGGAAGAACAGGCATAGGCTTCCTTATGCTTCTTCATTTCGAATTATGGAAGAAAAAAAGAGAAAAAATAATCTCAGCATATTCAGGAAACAGCAGTTGTCTCACTAATGAAGCCCAGTTTGTCTGCAAGCCAGTACTCTTTAATAAAAACCTAATTGAATGTTCTTTCCCATTTCTGTATGGCTGAGGTACACAGTAGAAATGGATGGTCTGATCAGCTCTGAAAAATGATGTGCAGCTGGACTATCTCCAACTGGGACTAAATTAGGAAAGTGACAAGCCCTCTACCCCTCTAGACTGTTCTGTCCACTCTATATTTTAATCTCAGGAATTCATCTAGTTCTTCCTAAAATATGTAAATCCATGGAATACTTGAAGCATTTGACTCATTACAGGACAACCTTAATTTTTCCCTCAACAAGATGCCTGACAAGTTGAAGCAACTTCATTAGAAGCTTATCAAGGACAACAGCTCTAAACACAATTAAATTTAAGGACTTCATCATCCTCTGGAATGAGGTATCTCTCCCAAAATGTTTTTTAAACATATTTCCCGTTGCTTTTTGAAGGATGGGAGAAGGTCAAAGGCAAGAAACAGCTTGTCTAGGGCCATGGGAAAAAAAAATCAAAGCACAAAACAGACGAAGAAAGTCTGGAAAGCATAAATGAGAGGCAGAGGACCTACAAAGATAACAAAAAAATAAGCAGGTAAATTTGAGACAATCTGCACATGACAGAAATAAGGGGGGGGGGGAGGAATAACAGAAGTTTGTCTAATTATCTGACAAACAAAAATATCTCCTTGTCTTTGTCACCATGCTATCGATTCACTGCACAGCTTAAACACACTTTGACTGTACAACAAATAACACTGTAGGTTATTTTCGGGAGCTGCTCGAAAGACTTCTAGAAGTATTAAGAGAGACTGAAATAACCCAGTAGAGGGCAGTGTACAGGTCTATTATGGACCCACCAAAACTTCAAAGTCAAACCAGAAGGTTTGCATTAAGTGGGGACAGCTTGACTAACAGTAATGCAGTACCTGTGCAAATTATCACAGCCCATGGAAGAAGCTCTAACAATACACAAACTATTTGGATCAGTCCCCCATACCTGGTCACAGTCTACAGTAACAGTAGTTTAAGCTACAACAAAGTTATAACATTAAAAGTCAAATAATGTTTTGTTTCAGTTTCCTCTATCTTAACTACATGTTCCCTAACTTGAAAAAAGAGACACAAGTTCCATTTCCAAAATCTGTTTCTTGAGTCATGAATGATGTACATTATTGCTCTAGCATTGCCTGTGTTTTTCATCTGCAAAATCCCAAAAAGCTGGACCCCAGTAAGAGCTTTGTGCTATTACATAGCAACTGCAAACCTGTTTTGTAATATTCAGCCCTATGTTAAATGCACGGTTTGTTATTTCACAATAAAAGGGAAAAAAGCTAGGTATATAAGCCTTATTCAGAAGAATATTTCAGTGCTTGTAGCCCCCTAATTTAGCAGATGGATGCTATGAAAGGTTGCCTGGGTAACAAGCCTAAGCTACTTAACATTGCTAGAGGGTAAAGAAGTAGCACCATTATTTCTGGTGAAAGCTAATGATGGGACCTGTTTATTAATAATTTCTTTGGTACCCATCATACCACAGTGGGTAAGCTAGATCCCACAAGACCACTAGGTCTGTGTCTTTCAGTCTCATCAACTTCTAATCTTTCCAGTCTATTTTTAAGAACGTCATCTGGCTCACAGCATGGTTGGTTTGAGGATGCTGGGCAGTGTAGTTTGTTCACTCTCAGGGGAACATCTTTGTTAGCTCAGCTGTCAGACAGCATTCTAGTAGGTGAAACAAGGAAGCACCTGGAGTATGCCAGGTACACAATGAACCTACAGGTTATTGCCTTTCAAAGTTAATACAAACTTGAGAGACCTATTTGACAGAAATCCTTTTTTTAAAAAACTTGTATTGTAGTCTTGATCTAAAGCAATAACATCTTCCTTAGAGGTTAATGGGTTTAACTAAATGTGGCCATGATAACCACTGACTAAATGAATTTTTGTTCACCAGAAAATTATCCCTGTTCTAGGAAAGTAACTTTACACTATTCACTTGAAGTCATGCTAGGGAATTATTGACAGAAGCATTGACCTAGCCTAGTAATGCTGTAAATCTTGAGCTGAAATAAAACTTAAGTTTTAATTTTTCTCCACTGCTTTTCTGCCACTTGTACAACAATTCTTCTTAGGTGAAGGATATCATCTGTATGTTTGCAAGTTGTTATATTTATTAAAATGACAAAATACAAATGAGAAACACTAAATACCAAAGTTAAAAGCTGACATTGTGCAGAGAACCAAGTGGAGCAAGAGGAGGGAAGTCACCAGCTGTGCGCATCTGCTACAGAACCCCAAAATGAGGGATTAAATACAGAAAAATTGCTCACCTTGCATTACCATTTGTATTTTTGAATATTCATGAAGTCAGGTGGAATTAGCCCCACAGAAACAATAGGAAAGGATCTTAAAACCCCCAAGTCAGTAATCTCTGAGCCTTGCTAGGCATTAACTTAGTGTTCTAGAAGTAGAAAGTGAGAGCAAAGCAACACTATCAGCGCTCCTAAACGTGAAAAGTGAGGTCCTGCTCCCACAGGCCACAGGGTCTTACAGAAAGGAAGTTGAAGTTAGTTATAACTTCATTTTATTTACTGTCACTGTTAACCTTCATTTTGTATGGTGATCTCAAAGAACACTGTTTTCAGGAAAATTTTACCTCAGGTCAAGCTTTGGGACTGTGCCAGAGGCTGCCCAGTTAAGTGGGAAGCAACCATGGCAGAGGCACACCTCTAACCCAGTCAGAACAGGCTGGGATCCCACAGGCACAGGGAGCCTCCCTCAGGTCATCATCCAGCTAGGAACATTTCTAACCAAAGAGCACTGCGTATTTAAAAAAAAAATCCTCTATACAGTGGTTTTCTGGGTTTCTCCCATAATAGGGAAGATATTGGAAAAATCCTTCTCCTCAGGCCAGTCTTTGTTACTCCTCTCAGTGGCATGCTTGCTTGCAAGTTGTTTTCCGCTGCAATTATTTTCAATAGCCTTAAGGCTCCTCAGCCTCCAAACGTTAGGGAATATGATTTCCACTCTTCCTGGTAACACAGTTACACATTGTTGCAGCCTTTGTATTGTTTGAAGTTTTATAGGCATTACCTCCATTGTCTGTAGTTATTTCCTTGAGCCAAAACCAGTCAATCCAAGCTTACCAGGGTTTTTAGCATCCTTTTTCATACTGTCATAACTCGCCCACCTGGCAGTTGTCAGTGTTGCCTGTGTTATGCTGCCTTCACTAATGACAGATAGCAAACTCACTCATTCCACAGACTCACTTGATCACTGTGACCCTTTAATACACGATCTTGTCTTTTCCAGACAGCGCAGACAGTGCTCCTCGTGATTGCTGTGTTCCTGCTCTCCTGGCTGCCACACCACATCATCACCATGTGGGCAGAGTTTGGGCACTTTCCCCTGAACAACATCTCCTTCACCTTCCGCATCATCTCTCACTGCTTGGCCTACGGGAACTCTTGCATCAACCCCATCCTTTACGCCTTCCTCTCGGAGAATTTCCGCAAGGCCTGCCGGCAAGTCTTCACCTGCAAGTTCTTCCTGAGGCCGGTTTCCAACGAGAAACTGGCCAGAGTGCGCATGGAGAATTTCTCTACCACACACTCCACCACCAATGTGTAAGCTGGGCTCACAGATATGTTTCAGGAGGAAGAGGAGGGAAGAAGGTTCTGTGTGGGGAGACCATGGATACGAGCGCATTCCAGGGGGTGGTGGAGTGTGCAAAAGTGTGGATTTCGTCAGATTGCTGGAGTGGTAGGAGGTGTATTTCCCTCTGGCTGTCATGGTATGTGACAGTTTGTCCTAGGGTACCTTGCTACACACTGGGCTATGTGAAACAGAATTATCATAAGATAGAACCCAAATGCCATTGTAGTCGTGACAATAGGATCTAAAATAAGATTTACACAGAAGGTAGAATCTATACAGACAAGAAGACAGCAGTTAATTACGTCTGTGAAAGGTCATTTGGATGTGAACAATGAGTGATGTGACATTCAGAGAGCAGTTTAGGAGAAGTCAAACTAAAGTCTTTGTATGTGTTTTTTCAACAAATTTGACTGTGTGTGAGCTACACACACATTTATCTCACTACCTGTGGTGGGGTCTCTAAATCTCCTTGAAGGCTTTGCTGTAGCATTTACCTATTGGGCAGTAAAACCTTTCACATGACGTGTTAGTGACGTGGATGCCTGCATTTGGTGGCTCTGGATCAGCCTACACATCCCAGGGTCTGAATGTCTGTGTGCTCCTGTGTGTAATGACTGCTGTTTATCACTGCCTCCAACAACTGTCTCTTGGTGAGCAACAGGAGCAAAGTGGTATTTCTCAACATATGCTTAAAAAACTGATTTTGTTTGAAAGCAGTCTACAAGAAATTTTGTTGGTAAATATAGTGTTCTCTTGAGTCTTATCTACCCAAGGCTTTTTATCAGCCACTTTAGTATGTATATAAAATGCCTGAAATATTGTGGTTTTTTGGGTTTTCTGTTTGTTTGGATTTTTTTTACTAACTGTTGTGATCAACAGTGCTCTAGCAACAAACAGTTAAGGGCAATTGTACTAAGTTCAAGGTTACTACTTGTAACTATGTAAAGTGCATATTACTTCAAAAGGAAACAAATCACTGAAAGAACTTCATTATTTCACTGTGCTGTCTAATTTAGTATTTCTGTGTGCTGCAATCCAGAATGACCTGTTCATACACTGTAAAAATGTGAGTTACAGAACTTAAACTACAGATTATTTGCCGTCCATGCAATGAATGGGTTTTCCAGTCTCCAAGTGGATTGCTCTTTCACTGTATTTCTAGAACTTGGGAGCTATTGTATTAAATAATTTTACTGCAGTTTGTAACTTCCTTTAAGAGCCCCTTAACTATGCAATATGAACAGAGCAAATGTGTACAACAGGATAAAGTCATATTGCCTGATTCTTAGGTGACTATTTGTGCAAGTTTTCTTTGTTTAGATTTTATTCTCAGTATATTAAGAGTAGCTCCAATGTATTATTTCCTCAGGAACGAATTATTTAGATCCAATGCTGCGATCTTCTCATTTACCATAATGTAGAAATCTACTATTTTCCTTCATTCCGAGTGATTGCACAGCCTAAAGTGGATAGCATGGGAAAAACAGCCACTAAAAGAAAGGGCTGTGTTAAATCACTGCATAGAAATCAGAGCTTAAATACTTATTCATGTGATTATTTACCATGGATACAACTAGCAGCTAGATATGAAATAACCTCAGCCTCACTTCAACTCTCTTGGTTTGAAGCAAAATAGGATGACGGCACAACATTCAAAAGAAATCCTGCCCTTACTCTGGTACATGAGAGTCACTAGAACCTGTGAGTCAACACACTTCTTTTACTTAAGAGAAGACATCTTCCTGTGTATTGGGGGTTTTTGGGTTTTTTACAATCAGTTCAGAAACTGGACCTGTCACTACAGTACACAGAAAAAAATGTGCAGGAAACACTTCAGGCTTTTAAAATTTTATTTAATATAGAATGAAGGAGCAAGATCCCATTTCTCACTGAAAAGTAACCATAAAATAACAAATTAAGGCCTTGAAAGAGCCTCAAGCATTATTGTGCCTTCTCATTCCCACTGAACTTTACAGGTATCCGGTCCAGAATTTTCCGAGGAAACTGCTACATCACAAGAAAATCAAGCATCCTTCGTCCTTTAGTCTCTCTACATGTGTCTGAAACTGGTCAGGTTTTTTTCCTGCCACAGTAGCAATTTTTAAGTTTTAATAACAAATGTTAGTTGATGGCAGCTAGGGCAGCAGTGAAATGCAAGAGCTGTATATCACACAGACATACTTTCATTTTGATTTGAATTTAAGTTGTAAGTCTCAAAATAAGTAAACCAAATCAACTGATGAAGTAATTTTTCAATATTCTCCAAAAGCAGTCTGTTACTCACTTACTAGTTTCCTTTGGGAAAGCCACATGTTGTGCTGGCTGTGGGAATGAATATTGCAGCTTCCAGAACAGTGCACAAAGTTAACCTGATCACCTGGTTCTGAAACTCAACTCTTTATTCTTTCAGTCTGCACTACACACAGCAGCTCATTCACTCTGCCCTAATGACCTCAAGGTAAGCCCCTACCAGGGAATGCCTGGCAACCTGAATCAACCTCCTTTAGGTGAAGGTTTATTAATAGAGGCGTCCATTCCTGGGAGACCTGTCCTTTTCCGGGCTGCAGTCTCTATTTTCCGTACCAGGTCCACATCCCACCGATGGGTGACAAAACTAACCACAGCTCCAGGCGCCTTGCTCCCAACCCGGCCAACTCTCCCTGCGCGGTGCAGGTAGTCCTGCAGGGTGTCTGGGAAGTCATAGTTGACCACTAGCTGCACACTGCTGGTGTCCAGCCCCCGTGAGGCAAGGTCAGTGCAGACAAGGACAGACACGTCACCCTTCTGGAAAGAGGCAAAGATGCCAGCTCTAGCAGCTGCCGACATCTGTCCCTGCAGCCTCAGGTGCTTGATACTGTGGTCGTCCAGGATATAGCCCAGCCAGTTGACAGTGCTGGCACTGTTGCAGAAGATGAGAACAGCCCCGCCAGATGACGGGCGCTCCTTGAGCAGCTGCAGAAGTTCGGGCACCTTGTCCTGGCCTTTGAGGCGGACAAACTTCTGCTGGACGTGAGGCGGCAGGCGGTGCAGGCTCTGGGTGCCGAGGGTGACAAACCGGCCCACGTCCGTGAACTTCGCCAGCGTCTCGCTGAGCCCCGCGGGGAAGGTGGCTCCGACCACCACCACCTGCGTCCTCTCCTCGTTGGGACCGGCTGGACTGGGAGCGCCGGCGGCCAGGGGCGCGTGTGCCAGGATCTCCTCCAGCAGCTCCGTGAAGGACTCGTCCATCAGCGAGTCCGCCTCGTCCAGCACCATCCAGCGCAGCCTCTCCAGGGCCAGGAAGCGCCGCCGCAGCGCCTCCCGCAGCGCGCCGGGGGTGCCCAGCAGCACGGCGGGGCCCGGCGGCGGCGCCCGCAGCTGCCTCCGCAGCCCGCCCGCGGCCCCGCCGCCCGTCAGGCCGCGCACCGCCAGCCCCGCGGGCGCGCACAGCGCCGCCGCCACCGCGCCCACCTGGGCCGCCAGCTCCCGCGACGGCAGCACCACCAGCCCGCGGGGCGCCGCCGGCCCCGCCGCCTCCGCCGGCGCCTCGGGCCGGCCGAGCAGGCGCTCCAGCAGCGGCAGCAGGTACGCCAGCGTCTTCCCGCTGCCCGTCTCGGCGGCGCACAGGGCGCTGCAGCCGCGGCGCAGCGCGGGGATGGCGAGGCGCTGTATGGCTGTGGGCCGGCCGATGGAGAGCCGCTCCAGGCCGGCCAGCAGCGCCGGCTGCAGCCCCAGCTCGGAGAAGGTCGAGCCCTGTCCGGCCTCAGCCGGCGGCGCCCGCAAGGCAGGAGCCGCTTCCTGCGAGGGCTCCAGCTGGAAGTAATCCCCGTACGCCTTCCGGTGCTTCCAGCCCGCCGACACCAGCGGCGGCTGCTCCCAGCGCCCCACCGTCTGCCAGCGGGGCTGGCTCAGCTCCGGCCGTCGGCTCCGCAGCAGCAGCTTCCCGGGACGCGGCGCCGCCGCCTCCCCCTGCCCGCGCCGCCGGCGCTGCGCGCCCCGCTGCAGCCGCTGCCGCAGCGCCCAGGGGATGCGCACCACGGCCCCGGGGGGCTGCGGGCTCCCCGCCGCCGCCGCTGTCCCGCTGCCCGCCGCCCGCCGCGGCAGCAGCAGCGGGAGGGCGAACGCCGGCCCGACCCGGCCCAGCGCCATCGCGGCTCCCACGTGGGGCGGCGGCGCTGCCCGATGACGCCTGAAAGCGGCGCTGGCCCCGGTTCTCCCCGCCCCGCGGAGCCGCTGCGGAGCCACGCGAGGACGGTGAGTGCGGCGGGCGGTGCCGCTCCCTTCTTTCGCCTTTTTCCGCTGCCGGCTGAGAGCTGTCCCCGCGCCGCGATCGCGGGAGGAGACGCGGGCCTGAGGGGTCCCTGGCGCGGGGAAGGAGCCCGTGGGGCGGGGACGGTCCCCGGCGCCGGTCGCTCCCTCACGGCCGGGCGAGCCCGACCCCCGCTGCCGGGAGAGCCCTGTCACGCCTGGCGGGCACCCACCGCCCCTCCCCGGCAGGGGACACGTCTGTGTTTGCTGGTGGGACATGACACTCCATGGCAGTCCCCCCGGGGTTTCTCTTTCAGGTGGTACGGCGACAGGAATGACGGTGAACACACCGCTGTGTTTTAGAGGAAAGAAGATCCTGGCTCCAATGGTGCGAGTGGGAACACTGCCAATGCGTCTGCTTGCTCTGGACTATGGTGCCGATATCGTGTACTGTGAGGTATGGAGGATGAGCAGATGAGGTGGCTTTGTCTGATAATATTAAGAAAAGTACAAATGAATTTTTTTCACTATACGACTTGTTCTTTTTACACATAATTTTCCATTAAAAATGAGGAAATAAAAATCTCTGTGTCTTAAGTCATTTCTCCAAGCAGTTCTCAAGTTATGGCAAATACATATTTTAAGGCTGTTCAGCAACTTGAAGTAATTTAGACAAAACACCATAACAATTTCTTCAAGTTGCAGCACAAGAAATATGTGGACCTGTTGGAGTGGATCCAGAGGAGACCACAGTGATGATCAGAGTACTGGAGCACCTCTCCTACAACCACAGGCTGATAGAGTTGGGATTGTTCTCTCTGGAGAAGAGAAGGCTCTGAGAAGACCTCCTTGAGCCCTTCCAGTACTTAAAGGGGGCTTTTAAAAAACGAGGGAGAGGAACTTTTTACAAGGATAGATAGTGATAGGACAAGGGGGAACAGTTTTAAACTAAGGAGAGGAGAGCTTTAGATTAGGTATTATTAAGTAGTTCGTTAACCAGAGGGTGCTGGGGTACTGGAACAGGTTGCTCAGAGAAATTGGTCTCTCTAGATACTTATTTATTAAAATGGGCAACTATTTAGAGCTGACTGGCTGAAACAATTCAACTCACTGAGATTTTTTTATCCTTTCTACTCAGGAGCTGATTGACATAAAGATGCTGCAGTGTAAGAGGGTTATAAATGGTAAGTATGGCATTTCTTTTGATAATACCTGTAAGCAGTCTCTTTTCTAGTTAAGAAAAAAAGTAATTATTTCTCTGAAGCATTTTTGTAGCGATTATAGTGATGTATCAGTACAAATAATCTCCCTAAATTGTGTCTAGGGACTTACAGTAAGCTTTTGAAGTGCTACCATAGACCTGTCTGCTGCTCTAGTTTCAAACGTTCAGTTTGTTTGGACTGCAGTAGAGACAGTTTCCAATCATGAGTCTTTTTAAATGTTAGCTGTTTGTGACATGATAATATACACACATTTTAGTCTACTGCAGTAAGGAAGCAACATATGCAAAATCTCACTGTCGTTCATTTATTAACTTGAAGTCCATGGGCTGGACTTGGAATAACATGATTGTCCCTGCAAGTTCTTAAAAAGGTGTCTTTGAGACCTGGCTGTGTCTGAGTGACGTAGAAACTGTTGTTTGTAGTGTCCCTGCTGGGAAACAGAAGTTCACTACAAATCTCCTCTCTCCTCCTGCCCCTTCCCAAAAATAGTACCATTCATTCTGGCTGAGTCATCACTGGGCTTGTCTTGGTGCTGATGTCCAAGGAAAAGGCTGTGGTCATTAGGGAGCACTGTGGGAGGGAAACAGCAATATGTCAGAAATGTACTGCAAGGACATACAGGAGGTAGGGTGCCATTAGCTCTGCTGTTCGTGGAAGACTTTGACAGCATTTCATTTATATACCAATTACATAGTCATATGGCTTTTTAAATTTCCACATCTGTATAGAATTTTTATCTGTTTTATCTGTTTTATCTGTTTCTCATTTCATACAGAAGTACTTGAAACAGTGGACTTTGTTGCACCTAATGACAGAGTTGTTTTCAGAACTTGTGAAAGGGAGAGGCAACATGTAGTCTTCCAAATGGTAAGAAACAAAATACTCTTCTAACAACACAGATGTGGTAGTGCTGGTGACACATTGATGTCACTCTAAAGCAGCTCTCTGTATTGCAGACTGTCAATTTCTTGGTGTTTCAGGGGCAGGTAAAGCTTCACATCAAATGTGCTGCAGAATTTCTAGGCTGTTGGTACAAATCAAGTGCTACTTTGTAAGCTCTCCTACACGTGTTTTCAGAAGAAGTGATTAACATGAACTCTGTGCTCTCTGACAGCAGCTTGTTTTTGTAATAGGTATCTTAGATATATTTCCAAACTTGTGGATGCCAGAAATAAGTTGTGGTGATGTCTGATCACACGTTGGAGTTTTGCACTGTCCTGTAAACAGTCTCACTGGAAAGTCTGAAAGAAATGGCATTGTTTAATATAGATGAGAGAATTAATGTGTGCTTTAGCATTGCACAAATGGATTAAAGATTCTTTCTCTGCTTTAGAGAAAAAGACAGTAATTTGCTCTTAGAGACCACTCTGTGTAGGACAAGGGACAGGGAGCTTGGAGGAAGGCAGAAGCATGAGTGGACTGCATTAGATACTAAAAAGACCTTTTTCAGTGGTAATGTGGCCCTGAGATAGGTTGCTTGTAGAGGCTGTAGAATTGTTATTAGTGGAGCTTCTTAAGAACATTAGAGTATGTGTTGCTGAGGGACTAAGCACATTTGATATTGCTGTAGGTAAAGAGTGCAGACAGACCTCTGTGGATCCTTTTTTGTGTCACCTTTTATCATCCTGTGTTTTAGCATCCTGTCCAATACATGCTTTAGGTAAATGTGTTAAGTATCCGGTGTGCCTCTGAGTGGGTCCCTGTCTATACTAAATGTTCAGAAAAAATACTGTTGTACACATGTGCAAGTAAGCACCTCTCTTTGTATTAATTTGATGATATTTTGTAATTATAAACCCTCTTCTTTTACCAACAGGGTTCAGCAGATGCTGAAAGAGCCCTGGCAGTAGCTAAGCTTGTGTAAGTCATCTTCTCTCACCCTCTTCCCACCATGGGTTTGTCTGGGGTTTTTTGGACAGAGGAATTACTGTAGAAGACAGTTTTTTATGATTGAGAAGATCAAGGTAGCTCTTGATAGAACCAGGAGAAGTTCAGCTGCATAAATTCTGTACTAGAATTGATGGCTTTTTGCTAGTGCAATTGTGTCCTTGATCTCTCCAGTATGAATTTCCCTGGGTATTGCACAGCTGCAAGACCAATACAACTGAAAATGTCTCTTACTGTTTGTGGTTTAAAGCCTCCAATAATGTATTGTGAAGAAAGGAAAAGTGGCTCTCAAAAAGGTGGTTTTAAGCCTCCATTTAAATAGATGGAAGTTTCAATAGGACTTGCTGTAGTGATTGTGGTGAATTTAGTGGTGGTTGTACTTTATATATGATTAAGTATATAGAGGGTATTTAAGATGAGTATTTGCAACTTCTGCACAGCACTGGTTATTGAAACCTGTGGACAAAGTGATCTTCAGACCACTATTAAGATTTATATATTTCACTTAAATAAGTGAGAAGCTAAAAATTCTGAAGTTCAAATAAACTTTACCTTAAGCTCTCATTTAAGCCTTAATGATGATGGAACAAATTACCTGGAAAGATATCTGTTTATTGATTATTGTCCTAATATGCTAAAAAAATAGTTTCATTTTTTTCTTTCTTTTTTAGAGAGAGTGATGTGGCTGGTATTGATATCAACATGGGATGCCCAAAAGAATATTCTACTAAGGCAAGTGGATTTTGATTACTCTTAAATGAGCCTTTTCTGTCTTGGAGGTATGGAGTGTGGAATACATGGTTTTCAAATTCAAGCAGTAAAATTTTGATCCAGAGGAAAACTGAACTGAATTTTTTGTAATAAACAGAACACTCTAGAAAGTGTCATGGCCTTAATACAGTAAAATAACATAGGCTGTTAGAAAATCGAATTCTTAAAGGCAGAAAATCGAATTCTTAAAGGCTAGGTAAAATGAAGTATTTGTTTAGGGTTTTTTCATGTTCTTCTGAGGTCATTAATTTGTTGAGTGAGTAGAATAAGTTCTGCCTACCCTTAATAAAAATTGAAATCACAATTTGTCATCTGAACAAATAGATGGCAAAAAGCAGTCACAACTTAGTAATGCTGAATTCAATTATTTGTCAGTTTTAAGTGGGAGGACAATGAATCAATTAAAACCTGATTTTAATTTTTTTTTCTGTAGTAAAGCACATGCAGCTCTAAATTATTACTGTATCTGTGGCTAAAATAGAGCATTCAGACTGGTTGTTAGTATTGTTAAGCCACTTGGTGTAGAGATAAAGGATCAATAAATTGGACCATGGTGCTCTGTTTTGATGTCAAATGCTGCATAGAACCGTAATTAAGAAAAAAACATCAAAATATCCATCATGTACTTGGGCGAAAGATCAAATGTTCAACTGCTGGTGAATGGTTATTCTCCCACAATAGCTCTGGGTCAAAAAAGTTTGTACAAAAAAGTTGTTGGCTTCTGCATCTATGTATGCAGGTGAAATAGTACAGGAAGAACAGCTAAAATATTAAATTGTTCATAATTATGTTAAGTGTTCATTATTTCTGTTCAATACAGGCACTTAATTTATCTTAGTGTCTTTTTTTAAATGTAATATGTGGACAGAAACTACTGGCATAAAACCCTCAGATGTAGTGTGTAATGTTAAAACAATAAATCTGTTGAGCTGTCACTTAATGAGGGGAAACTGGATGATTGTATTTGCTAAAAATAGCTTTTTTAAACCCTGTCCACTCCGTAAGTAATGAGAGCAAGTTGATGCTCTGAATTACTGCTTAATTATTCTTGTACAGGTCTAGAGAATGTAGCACCGCAGTGTTCACTAATGCTCCTGTATGTTAAATTTTGCCATTTTTTCTTTAATATAATATTGTGCTTTTGTTGTGCTTGCTTTTAGGCAAAATAATTGAGTTGAAAAATATGTTTGCCTAGTGCATAACAGCTTCTGTCTATTTTCCCAGGGAGGTATGGGAGCAGCACTGCTGTCTGATCCTGACAAAATAGAGTCTGTAAGTATCACCTGGTGGGGGTTTGAGCTGCCTTGGAAAGAACTGTGCATTGTGCTCTACTGGCAGCAGGAATGAGCTGCATAGATGACAAATTTGTAATGGCTAGAGTGGAATACTCAATTTAGGACACTGGAATTATGGTTATAAATAAATATTCCTGATTTAGTTTTCCTTGCCGTTGTCTGGACTGTAAAACTACTACCTTCTTTCTTTTCAGTTTAAAAACTTCCAGTGTGCTGCTGTATTTGCAAGTTTTACGTGTCTATGTGTGTAATTTGAAATTATCAGAGTTCACTAGTCAACTCATATTAAAAGCAGTGTTGAAACTCCAGCAGCACTTAATTGCTCTCTAAAAATCCGTTTGAAATCAACAAAGAAGTGGAAGTGAAAATGTCTTAGACTAGAGATAGGTTTGTGTACCTACTGGATAAAATTGTATATTCAGTTACAGATTGCATGTGTCTGTCTAGCATGTGAGATTCTTTATAGAGGAATAGTAATAATGTTACATTATTCTAATTTATCTTCAAGAGAGAAAGGAGGAGAGTTTTAGTAATGTCACCGTTGTGATCAGGCTTTTGTTTTTTTTTTTTCTTTTTCCAGATATTGACCACCCTTGTTAAAGGAATTTGTAAACCAGTAACCTGCAAAATCCGCATTTTGCCCTCAGTAAGAACATAAATTGTTGTGCTGAAGTGTTCAGCTGTTATTTCTCTGATTTACTCTCAGTTAGAATGTATGGTCTTCTGGTATGCTGTCACTGTAGGCCTCTTGCTGTGAAATAGCACTTGGAATTACAATTTCTGTTTGGAATGCTGCCCCAGCCTAAGGGGTTATCTGACCTGCAGGTGCACAGAGACTGTAGTTGTGGGCTTGTCAGATTCCATGATATGCAAGGGTACAGAGGCTTTTATCCTCTAAATTTCTCAACTAAGTCATTTCTATGTCATAGAGGAACAAAAAGGTGTAGGACACCACCCCTCAAGCAGTCAGTAGATGCTGTTAATTCCTGTTTTTCACATGGAGTTGCCAGTAGATGATTATTTTCTTTTCTTTCAGACTGATTTTTCTTCCAAACTGTTTTCCTGTTCTTGTATTTAGAATAGCCAATGAAGTTACAGGGTCTGTCTTTTTCAGGATCTTTTTCCAGACCTTTTTTACAGCTGATGTAGCTTCCTTACTGCTTTTTTTTTTCAGATGAATTCTCTACATATTCTTATACTTCCAAGAGATGATGGGCCTTCTCTTTTAAAGACTGATTATTTTGCAATTGGGTATTTAATTACCTGCCTAGATATTGTGATTGCTTATGACCTAAATAGGTATTTCAGTCAATGGATGAACTGTACCTGAGCCAGCTTTGTTCAAAAGTCATTTATGTGTTGAGGTAAACAAATGAAGCTTCTGTGAAAAGAATCAGTAATCCAGTCTAACATCATTTTGGTTGTGGAGTATTAAATCAGAGAACTGGTACCTTTCCTTTTTATTTTCTACAACTATCCTAGAGCCTCTTCTTTCTTGTTTCAAGCTGGTTTTGCATAATGTCATCCATCAGAACAGCAGGTGAGCTTCTGTTTGTGCATCCCTGCCAGCTGGGACATGTTGCAGTTTTCAGGCTGAACCTAGTATGTTTGCGATGAGCCACAGATATTCTTCCAGCTTTTGAAAGAAAAATTTGCCTTACCTTTTTTTTCATTCTCCCTTTCCCTAAAGCTGCATAAGACAGGCTAATGCAGCAGTGTGTCAATTTTTTTTCTGCCTTTTAAGAGCAGCTCACTTCTTTGAAGATATACTGGGGCTTTTGATTCACTGGGCATGTATGAATATCCTTAGAATTTTTTAGATACTGGTTAACATTTTTAAGATACATCTGAGAGGAATATTTATAGTTGTGTGATTGTATGTTACGTTGATTTCAGAAGGCACCCTCTTACTGAAAAGCATTTTAATTACAATTTACAGAGTAGTCATTAGAGAGGAGTTGCTAATCAAGTGTTCCAATCATTTTCAATTGACAGTCTGAAAACCTGTTGGAAAATATCCTCCTGCTACAGAGTATTATGTTACCTGGTTTGAGAAAATTTGTAGTCTATAGTTTCAAGGAAGCATTGAAAATGGAATCTTATTTTTGCCATAGCATGTAGTTCTTTAACTGAAGTATATATTAAATGGTTGTATGTGTTGGGCTTTATTGATGAAACACATGGTCACATGATAGTTAGTCCTTTTGCTTTGAATTAAAATCATGTCAGTCTGTCTTATCCCTCAGGTTGAGGATACTGTGAATCTGGTGAAGAGAATAGAAAAAACTGGCATTGCTGCCATTGCAGTCCATGGAAGGTAAATTGATTTTAGGCAAGAAAGACTTAGATTTTTTTAATCTGTTGAATGGAGCATAGTATATGACTGATATCAGTATACTCTGTACTCTAAATGTAATATGTGGTTCTGATTTCAACTGTTAACTGAATTGGTGTTCTAGAAAATCAAGCCAGTATTTAGGGAATGGAACTGCTTGCTGCTCTTTTCCTAAATATTTGTTTTCAAAGACCAAACAGAACTAAAATTATCTTGCATACTTTGTATCTAAAGAATCAAATATATAAAATAAATAAGCTGAAACAAGTATATCCCAATATTCCTTGTGTCATGTCTACTGTGATTTAGAGACCTATAAATTCCACAGGAAGTCTTTGGTCTTGTCTTTTTTTTGTTTGTTTGTTTGTTTGTTGGAAAGGAAGAAGGAGGAGAGGCCTCAGCACCCTGTTCACTGTGATGTGATCAAGGCCATATCTGAGGCAGTCTCCATTCCAGTAATAGCAAAGTAAGTTGGACTAATTAGCTCATTATGATCAGATGCCTGTACCTAACTTAAGATTTGCAAGTGCAGGAAGATGAACCACAATTAGTTACATTTGTGTTGTTAATTTTTAGTGGAGGATCTCATGACTTCATCAAAGAATATGCAGACATTGAAACCTTCCAGAAAGCTACAGCTGCCTCATCAGTCATGATTGCTCGTGCTGCCATGTGGAACCCCTCTATCTTCAGAAAAGAGGGGTATTGCCCCTTGAAGGATGTCATGCAAGATTACATCAAATATGTATGGTTTATTTAAGATCTTACTTGTAATTAACAAGCTTTAAAATAGTTAATCCAAATCTTACTGCAGTATCTTAACTTCATTTCAAAGACTTGGTTCTGGGGATATTTTAACACAGGGCATGTGACATGAGTCTTGCAATCAACCACTGCTTCCTCTGTTTGATTTTGTTCAGAAAAAAAAGTATTCAGAAATCAGTATTCAGAAGACGTGCTTTTTAGCCCTAGTTTCTTGGGAACATTTACAAGGCTTACAAGGCTATCTAAAAATGTCAAGAAATTTAAAAATATGTAGTCCAACTGTTTTGAAGTCACAGCTGTACAAATTGAACAGAATATTATGTACAATATACAGTATTGAACAGAAAAGTGAGTGAATATTAAATTCTCTATCGCTCCTGGATTCATTTTTAGAAATTAATTACTTTTCTCAAATACTGTCAAGAAGTATTCACAGCAGGGAAGCAAAGGGAATGATTTGCCAATAAAGTAATGCAGTATTGTAGTTCTGTAGCTCCATTAGCCAGATCATCTAACATATAAAGTTTTGTCCGTTATTCAAAAGACAAAATTAATAGGAAAATAGTCAGAAATCTGTAACTTTGATCATGTCATCAATTCTAAATTTTTTTGTTTTAATTTGAGCTTGCTATTAACCAGTTGCTTCTTAAAATATCAGTGCATTGCTAGTCAGTGATGTAAACTGGTCAGCTCTTTCTTCAGAAGTACATGAGTCAGTTGAACTTCAGTTCGTAAAGTCATGCCAGAATAATCAGATTATAGTCACATTCATGGGTAGTGTTGAATATGTTATTGAGGAAACTGCACCATGGTTTGCCTTTCAAAAATGATTTTGAAAGTCATCAGGAGACCATGCGCAGTATACAAGATAAATTTGTTTGGTGTGTTTTTAAATTCTTTGTTTCTTTCCATCAGGCAGTGAGATATGATAATCACTACACCAACACTAAATACTGTCTGTGTCAGATGTTAAGAGAACAGTTGGAAACTACTCAGGGGAAGAAGCTGCACGCTGCACAGTCCACACAGGAGATCTGGTAAGCATGGACTCAGAAAAGGAATTGTACTCTGTCAAACTGGCACACCACTTCTCTGTCTAGCACTGCCTGGCATTTCACGACATCAGAAGTTGCAAAAACCCTAAAAACACCCCCAAAAAATCCAGATAGGGAGATGTAAAATAACATAGTAACCTTTTCCAGGTTTCCTCCATGCTCAGGTGATAAATCTTTAACCCTAAAACTCTCTATATTGAGCACACTAATTTGAGTGGTGCTTCACTGAGTGACAGGCATTTATCCAGTGTTTGCATGAAGTGATTAAGAAAAATTTCAGCTTGTCTGAAATTTTGTGGAACTTGCCTTCTTCCAAGGATATTTATTTGATTTACCTTTCCCTCTTGCATGTGGGGTTTTTAATGTTACTGGAATATTTGCAATGTATTTGTTTTAAAACGAACACTTACAAACTCAAAACCATGTATCAGGGTTGTGTGGTTGTATGGGACTTAAATGTATTTTTTGTGCTGCTTTTCATACCTGAAATATCCTAATGATGGCAATCTTTTTGAGGAAACATAGTAGCTTTAAAGAATCTTGTCATCCTGCACATCTGAAACAAACTGGATGAAATTTCTCAGTGAGAGAGACAGAAATGGAAGAAGGAAAATTTTGAGAGAAACCATAAAATAGGCAGGTGATTAAAGAGTTTGCACAGAATTAGGGGAATTCAGGTTTGGACCCATCCCAAACTGAACAAAATAAAGTTCTGTGCTTGCATGTGTCATATCCATGTTGTGTGTTATAATTGTCCTTCTAGTGGAAGGGAGGGGAAGAGTCTCCTTGTTTTCATAAAATAAAGTTGTTTGATATCTAATGTGTATAAAAATGGATAGAAATGTTGAAAGTGAAATATTTTGCAAAATAACTTAATGGTTTCTAGCAAACCCTGATCAGTGTTCTGTTCATGTTCAAAATGAATGGGAATGCCTGCAATCCCTTTGCCAGTTTATTGCCTTTTACCAGTTTTGACTTTCTATAAATACTTCTGTCCATGATTATTACATTACAGTACAATGAAGGGAATTTGTATTGCATATATAAAGGCAGCTAGGCTTCATTATTTTTAAAGGAGCAGTGGAATCCATGAACAATATTTAAACTTTGCAAGTTACTTTTCGCTTTGGCAATTTAAAGAATTTAACACATTTTAGCATAGTAACAGACTATCTATTTTGTTTATAGATTTCAAGTTTAGGGAAGAAGATATAGTATAGATTGAAACTGAAACAATCTTTTGCAACTTCAATTAAATCTTAGCCAAAAGGGTGGTGGTGTTTTCTGCTGCATCAACAGTAAAGCATAGTATGTAAATAAATACTGTAAAGTAAGAGTTTTACACAGGTAATTAGAGGTGTCGCAGTTCATACACATAAACACTGGATAGAGATCTAGTGTAAAACTTTGGGGTTTGTGTGCTATGCCTGACAATTCTTTAGGGGCTTCCAAAATCGAATTTTCTCAGTTTTTGTACCTGTGATGCAATACCAACTTTAAAATGGGCTAAAGCAATGTGTGTGCAGGAGAGGGGGACAGAGAGAGCCATTTGAAAATTTATGAAACTTCTTTCTGCCAGCAAACTCGGTCTTTTAACCCCTGTTCTGAACAACCTGTTTCATGTCCAGATAACTGAGGAACATTCAGTTTTTCAAAATGCACCAGTTTATCTTCAGACAAAAATGGTGCATAATTCTGCTGTCTCCTGGTGGTGAGGACGGGTTACGGCCATCTGAGCTTTAACCTCAGTGCTGAGTGCAAGAGAACAGCCTGCTGCTCTTCCCACAAAACATTTACATAGCACTACATAAGGAATTGCCTTCCCTTAGAAGCGTAAGTTAGTGTTGTTCAGCTTCATTGCTTTTTTGCTTGGAGCGTTGGAGATGGCTTAGTGGGTAGAATTCATTTTGTCATTCAACAGCCCCATATCAACCAGCATCCTCATAACAGAAAGTAAAAGTTTCCTTTATGCTGCAGGTTTTATTGCCATTATCATCTGCAGAAATCAATAGTCTTAGTTCTTCAAAGTAGATCTAGCCTGCCATGGATCTGAAATTTAAAAGGATTTGAGGCTTTTGCCTTCTACTAAAATCCTAGTTGCTCCCTCTCTTTATCTGTGCTTGCATACTTTGAAGTCAGAAAATCTGAGATTTTGAAGGGTTTGGATGCTATAGTGTTTATTGCTTATAGTATTTTTAATTACTATAATTAGAAGAAGAATTTATTTCCTACTTTAGGTTCTTATTGTCTTTGTGGAGCTGATGCACCAGGAGTCACTCTGAGATGTTCATTTGCTGATTCATCCAGCTGCAAGTTATTAAATGAGCTAATAATTTGAACATTGCAGGACCTGTATTTCTGACTGATTCTGCCTGGACTTCCAAGCTACAAATTGCATATATAGTGTTCGAAATCAGAACATTCTTTTTCTACTTGTAGCTCAACAATGTCTGGGTTAGAATTGAAAGAGAAACAATATAATGTCAATGTGCAGAATATAGCTACACTTCCAGTTCATTCTCTTCTCTTAACATATACTGTAAACACAACTGATTTGTATACTTACTTTCTCTGTCATAATGTGATACAAAAATTTGTAAACTAATCTCTAACACAAAGGAATTCTGTTTGAATAGTGAAGTCTTTGAAATGGGTGATTTCTATGAAGAAACGACAGCTATTTTTGAAGCAAAGAAAATGTCTTTAGAAACCAAGACACAAGATGAAGATGACCAAATAGAAGATCCAGATGTAATAAAAATGGCTGTTAGATTTGACAAGTAAGCATGCAAATCAAGTTTTTCACTATCTTGCATTTCTGAATAATAAATGTGAGGTTGACAGTGTCTTAGTAGTTTTTTGAAAATTATGATTTGCAAAACAGAACTTTACTGAGTGAATTCCTATGAAGCAATATCTCTTCTCTAGCTGTATTACTACAGGATGTAAATGTTTGGAAAGAAGTAATAGAAAGCTCTAGATTTTATTTTAGATGTTTTATCACACCTATTACTTGAGTTATCTAATGAGGAAGAAGCATCTTTTTTATAATTTGAGCTGTAAAATTAAACCTCAAATAACTGGTAGAAGTAATGCAGTGAGCAGCAGAGTCTGTTTTAAAATAGAACTTCGTGCACAGTTGTTGACCACGAATTTTTCTGTCTAGGCGAGAATATCCACCACAGATCACTCCAAAAATGTATCTTCTGGAATGGTGTAGGAAAGAAAAGCATCCTCAGCCTGTTTATGAAACTGTGAGTTGATGAAAACCCCTTTCAAACCTCTTCCTCTGCCTAGAACATGAAATTAATTATTTTAGGACTCAAGGTAGTGAGAAATTCTGCTTCCCAGTCTGGTGTAGCTCTTTCAGAAAGCAGCTGCAGAAATGGTAATACACATAGGGATGAAAATAGCAGCTTATTTTATTAGAAAATAAAAAATTAAAAGTCAGGCCTTCAGTCTGCTTTGATTCATGTGTGAAAGAAGTTGCTGTAACTTCTTGGTCATTATATAGGAGCCCATGACTGACTTTCTTTTACTACTTCTGTGAAGTAAAGAATTAAGTCTCAGAATGTTTTCTCTGTTGTTGCACACTGTTACACATAGGAACTGCATGGGAAAGGAGCACCTGTTTGGTTAGATGGGGATATTATTTGATTATTTGTTATTTTTGTAAAGCAAAATTATTTGCAGCTTGGACAATTACTTATTTTTTTTAATGTTAAGTATGTACGGTTAAATTTGTGGTGTGAATTAGAGTAACTTTAAAGTTATGTTACTTGTTATTCTTGTCTTTATACCTATGAAGGAATGGTTGTGGTGTTGTTTCTTCTGTAAATTACATGACTGGTTTTTGATAGCCCCTTTCCTTTTAATGCTTTTTTTCCTACAGGTTCAAAGACCACTGGATAGATTATTCTGTTCAGTAGTGACAGTAGCTGAGCGAAAATACCGATCAACTCTGTGGTAAGCCATCCTTAATGGTTTTTTCAGCTGGATTTTTATTTCTGAAATGTTGCTTAAAAACTTGCGTTAAAAGGATGCTCCAGTTTATTCCAGTTGACTTTGATAAAGGTCAAAAAGCTACCTCCTAAAGCTACCTCTAGGAGGGAGAAAAGGACTAAAAATTTCTGAAAACTGAATGTGACAAGAGGAAGTAAGCACTGGCATAATCAAGTAAACAGTTACAGATTTTAATTCCCTTTGCATTAGTCCACAAGTTGTATTGGAAGGGGAACAAACGGGTGCCCATTTCCATCATGTATGTGATGAGTTCAGAAGGACACCAAGGGAGGCAGAGGGGAATGTTGGAGGAGGTCATGTCTTCAGCCACTACAGCAGATCCATTCCAATAAGAAGTCAGGACTAAGTGTGTATATCCAGTGAAGCAGAGGACGGTGCAGTGAGTTCTTGGAGATCACAGTTAATTAGCAGCTACATCCAGGGCTGCTCTAAAGTTTCATGGTGGTATTTTATACAATCATCTATTAATACCAGAGTTGACTTGAGGCATTTGCACCTAAGTTCATCTTGATTTAACTGCAAAGCTAGAGCTCAGCATTTAACATTTTAAACAGGACAAGTGCACACATCTGCTTTGCAGCCTTCCTGTTCAACACTTTAGGAAGTTACATGATATGAAATTTTGAGAAGAAAGTGTTTTCAAATACTGACTTTCACAAATGTGTGATGTGCAGTCTCTGTCAGAAATGACAGAATTTTTATTATTATGGAACAGTTCCTGCTTGTCAGTGTCAAGGAACTTGTACACCTGCCAGAGAGCCTCTTTCAAGAAAAGCGATCCTTCATAACTCAGTTTTATTTAGTGATCAGATTTGTAAAAGTTACCTTTCTGAGGATTGTGACCACTTGGGCCAAACACACCTTGACTTTGTACCTTTGAAATGAAGAGTGTTTGAGAGACGAGACCTGATAGAGACAGATTTTCTAGGAATATTGCATCAGGAGTGATGCATCAACACTTGACACCTAGCAAGATTGAAATAATTTCTGGAACTGACCTGTTTTGTTCCTCTGCTGTGAGATGACTACAAATGCTGGTTGTTTCATGAGGTTGCATCAGAGACAAGAAATTGTCTCTTGGCCGTATGGAGACCTCTGTTTCCACTTTTATGTGTGCTCTGTCTGCTTGCTCTTCAGGGACAAGTCCAAGAAGCTGGCAGAACAGGCTGCAGCTATTGTGTGCCTGAGAACACTGGGTGTCCCAGAGGGAAAGCTCTGTGAGGGAGAAAATCACCTGATTAACAAACGCAAGAGGCAAGACCAGGAGCGCTTGATTAACAGAGACTGTGGAGAAGACCTTGCTGAGCCTTCCCATAAAAAAGCCAATTTTATTGAAGAAACTTCTGACATGAATGTGCCGAAGATGCCACGATAGCATGGAAATTAGGGGTTTCATGCTTATGCAGCTGCAAATGAGCTCCTGTTTGTATATCTTGCTGTTCACATTTCATTTGGATTTTCTCAGAGACACATAAATTTCCCAGTTGTGAAAAATGCCACTGAGATGTTTACTGTTCACCACTCACTGTCCCTATGGTGCCTTTCAGATGATAATTAGGAACTTGATTTTAAAGAACATGGAGAAGATAATCCCAAATAATAAATTTTTTAAAAATATCAGGTATTGCAATTTTGTCATTGGTTTTATTACTTGTTTTTTATTTTTAAGAAGTCTACAGTGTGCTGGTAAGAGATGTATTAATATATCATCCACAAGCAGAGGAATTCCCTATGGAACTGTGTAGTTAATCAGAAAAATCAGTGTAGGAAATATTAATAGCAAAGTAGACGTGGTTGTGTCAACTGAGTTTTATGCACATCTTGCAAGCTTTGTTTACATCTCTCATGTATCAAGAAAAAGTTTTTTGCAGGGAGAAGGACTTAAAAATAGTAAGACAAGCATTAAAATAACATTCTTCTGTGATAATTTCTACTACATTTTACCCTTCAGAAATAATGACAGCAGAATTAACCATCCTTTCTTGGTCTTAGGTATTAACAGTTGTGTCTTTCCAATAAGGAACTGGAGCCAAGCCTGGTAGCAGTGGCTTTGTTGAATGAAGGCTCTTTGAGCTGTTTTTTTCTTTTGAACTTGAAAGTCCTCGTAAATGTCTACAAGTAGATTACTTGCAATAATGGCCATCCAAATACGGCCTTGTATGTTCTTGAAATGTGACCTTGTTTTTCTCAATAATCAGCTGTTGGTGATGCAGGGGGTCTCGATCAAAGCCCCACGTTCTCTTCATTGTTTTCCATCATCTCAACTTCCTATTAAAGTAAACTGTAAGTAAATGCTTTATGCCAAGAGAGGATACAGACACTGTCTAATTCATGGCAACTCAGCTGAGCTTGTCTGATTTAGAGTTCTGAATCTGCAAAAGAATGCCAAAAGAATTCAGAGATTTCTGTTATTAACAGTTTATTGAAATGGTGGTTTAGTTTCCCTGAACAGTGTGAGGGCTCCTGAGATTATCGTATCTGGTCTGAAAACGATGTATCATGCCATGACCTCTAAAGTACTTTGTATAAAGAATGTACAAGATGTAATTCCTTTGGTTGCAATTCATAAAGAATCTTCCTATTTAAAAATTTGATTCTTTTCCTCAAGTGATAGGGTCAAATTAAACCATTCTTTCAAAAAGGAAGAACAATATCTCATCGGATAATATTCAGGGGCATGAAGTTAAAATGTCTGCTGTTTAGATCAGAGTAATTTCCAGTAAATCTATACAGTCTAGGAAGAAGGAATTTTCTTGTTCAATTCATACATTGAAGTAAATGCACTTAAATATATTTACATTTGATATCATTTTAGTGCTACAATTTGAAGCACTAAAAGAATTTGCAGTAATAATCAGAAATTTCAGAAGTAGCCCTTTTCCTATTATAAATCCCATCTGGATATTTTACTTTTATCAGAACTATTTGGAGCCATAATAATAACGAAAAAGTCATTTTTAGGTCCTGTTACCAGTATGGTTTGCAAGGTCTAATGTAATAGAATCATGGAATGTTTGAGTGTGGAAGGGACCTCTGGAGGCTGTCTGGTCCAAACCCCCTGCTCAAAGCAGGGTGAACTCGGGCAGGTTTCCCAGGACTGTGTCTTTTGCACTTCTTCAAGGATTGAGACTCCACAACCTTTCTTGGCTACCTGTTGCAGTGTTTGAGCACCCTTAAGGTAAGCAAAAGTGGGGTTTTTTCTTCCTCCTACATGGAATATCCTGTATTTCAGTTTGTGCCCATTGACTCTTGTACTGCCACGTAGAAGGATCTGGCTTAGTCTCTTGTCATTATTGTCTGTCTAAAAGGGAAATTGAATCTTTGGGTAACACAGATGGTGGTGCCTAAGTACAGTGTGGACTTGTATGGCAGCAGTTACTGTGAATCAGTGGAAGTTACAGCGGATTGGGATGAGTTTATAGATAAGTCAGTCATGAAAAGCATGTTACTTCTCTTTTGACTCAGAAAAAAACCCAAAAAATTACTCAGGAGAAAGTGTACCACTGCTGATTTGAACTTCTTACAGAAGTGAGATAGGATTGTTCAGTTTAGGAACCAAGGCCTTCATAACAGTATTTGTACCTTGGGAGTTACCTCTGGTGTTTTGTCATGTGATGTGGATGTGCATCCTCCTTAGCGAGGTACAGCCTGTGCAGACTTTTCATATTGCTTCCTTCCAGCCAGTGACTCCATGCAATTCAGAGCTCAGGTTTGTGGTGAGAGGTGGGTGTTCCAGTGCTGCTTGAGGAGGTGTGAGTCTTGGCTTCATTCGAACAGCTGAGCAGATTTCTGCAGGATGCTGTCAAAAATTCTCATGGAGCTGCAGCTGAAGATAGATACCTTAACAAAGGTTCTATGAGCTGCCTGGAGGTGCTTTACTACTCATCTTATGTTACAGAGTATGTGCTTTGGCTTGGTTGATGGGGAGAGTTGGATAATACTGGCTGCATAGTTTGCTGTGAGTGAAACAAATGCTATGTAGACACCAGTCTGCAAAGTCTGTATGTTAAATGAGTGCTAGAAGTTGGCAGGGATGTTTCTGTTTTTCAAAACCTGCATGTTTTCAAATCCTTCCTGAAATTAATACATGGTTGCCAATGTTACCCTTACTCCTCTTAGCTCTCAGCACTGGTTGTACACATTAACAGGGCTGTCTGTGCTGTACTTATGGATAGGCCAGAGCCTGTGAAAACGAGAGTGAGGAGTCACTCTGTTGGAATGAGCTTTTAATGCTAAATATAGAAGGGCTGTAATTCTGGCAAATGGCTAGAAAGTGTAACATTTGACACCTTTGATGGGTTTCAGAAAGAACCAAAGAAAAGTTGCACTTGTATAAATATGTATGGTATGGCAGTGTGTTGTGATTTAATGACTTTGTTACATACTTTCATTCCTCGTAACTGTTACAACTAATGTGTGACAACTTGCTCTCCTTTGATTATTCAATCCTAACCAGTTCTACAGATAGGATAATTGTATGTTTCACTTGTGTTCCCTTCTCAGCACTGATGTTAAAGTAATTACTTCAGTGACCAGTGCTTTCCTCCTAGAAATCATTCCATGCACATTGCTTTTAAAGAGCAAACTACGCTGGTTACTCTGTGTGGGTTTCTCCCGTGCTTCTCTTCCCTGCTGTACCTTCCAGGAACAGAAGGTGGCAGGTTTTTGTATTGTTTTCAGAAAAATACGCTGACTTCTGCAGTATTTAACAATCCAGCTACTGCACTTCTGCATTCTTGCATAGGGTGGCAATTGAGACCACAGCTGGGTTGGAGGATATTTAGCCTCACTTTTCAGAACCGTTTTTTTTTTTTAAACATAATGTGAATATGATACTTGGTCAATACTGATGAAAGCTGTGCTCTATTTTAAGTATTTGCTTAGTGAAAGTGTTTCACTATTAATCCTATGGAACTCTGTGAAGCAACTGGAGGGTTTTGTGTCCCAGGGTACCATCAGCCAACAAAAAAAGCAGTTGTGTTTTTCACTTGATAGTGATGCTGCAGAGAGTATTTGTAATGATACCTGCCAAAGTGTGGTCCATGGGTATGGGGAGAACTGTAACTTGTCCTCCCTGTATTCTGCTTACCAGAAATGTGAATGGGAATGTAGAGATATTTTTACCAGCCTTTAGCATGGATGCACTTCACTCACTGTGGGTCTACCTCCAGGGCCTTGCTGGCTGGAATGCTTTTTGGAATGTCCCGGGCTCTGAGCCCAACCCCGCCCTGGAATGTGAGGTTAAATGTTGGCGGTACAAATACAGAGTTTGAATATCGAAATCCTAGAGTTCCCCAGCACTGCAGTTTCAGAAACTGGCAAGTGAGCCACATGTCAGCTCAGCTGCTCTCCAATTCAAAGAATAAGCATGCCTTGGGTTGCTGGGGAAGGAGGGGGAGGTGGGGTGGTTTTTGTTTTGGTTTGGTTTTCACTTACCCGTTAAGACACGCAGAAGAACGTGCTTTTTCAAACACGTCAACTGGCAAGATTGTGAGAGGTCCCAGACAGGTGTTAGCTGGAAAGCAGTCTTCATTTACAAAAGCATTTTACTGCCATTCTTTAATCAAACCTACGAGCTCAACATAATGAGAGCTGTTGCCTTGTTAAACAGGAGCCTGCTTATATTTGGACTCTGAGTCAAGGAGTGATGAGATGGCCTGTAAGGCTTAAGTTCCATCTGTACCACAGTGCAGGAGGCCAGCGCTTGAGGCTTTGAGTCAGAGGTGCTGATGACAAAGCTGATGAAAAACATTAAAAGCTAAACATGAAAAGCAAGCCTTTGGTGAGGAGGGAGCGCATCATGTATTGTTAAAAAACAGTTGCCTAGGTCAGTTAAGGAGAAGAACTGCTGAGCTCCAGGGGGAGTCTGGTTCAGTCACCCGTATTCCAAGGAGCTCTAACCTCAGTGGGCTTTGTGAGAGGAGGCTTAAAATATGCCTCACTTGTGGTGTTCACTTAGCTCCCAAATGAAACTGTGTTGCAGGAGCTAATGTGAATCAGCTGTTAAATATCTATTAGTTAAACAAATAAATACTTTTCCCTTGTCCTGGTATGGTGGGAGAGTCTCTGTTTTCTGTTTTTAGAAAATTAGTGTCTGAGAGATATCCTCTTGTGAGAGTTTACAGAGCACTGTAGTATAAATCTGATACTTTACTCATTTTAACTTAATTTTCCTTGATAAACTCCATACATTTGTTAATGCTTCAGTATATCATTGTGTTTGACATGAAAAATTCCTTTTCAACTGCCTTTAAAAATTATTGCTTGGTGATTGGAACTAATGGATATAATCTATGTATAGTTGTGAACATGGATTTTTTTGATTAATATTCTGTTGCATAGAGCTGGCAGAACTGGATTTGAATACAGATCTTCAACCTACTTTTTAGCTGCTTTGAAACTGTATAAACATGTTCCCTTTTCTAATACAGTTTTTTGTTGACTTGCAGGCTTCTCTGTGCAGTGTTAGGCTGCTGTGGTTGCCTGTGCACTTGCCACTGCCTGTGCACAGGTGTTAGCATGGATTGTCAGCAGCTGGTCATGGGCCTTTGTGTTAAACTTCTTAAACAGAAACTGATAAAGTGGTTTCCCTCATTTTGGTCAAAGAAAAGTGAGCGTTATAAAGATACTTAACTAAAGCTAGTACATTTTTGCCTTTTCTCATCTCAAGTGTTGGAAAAGATTATCTTTTTGAGTTAAAAAAAAATCAGGCTCTAATCGAACTTCATTGTGAAGCTTTTCAGTGACTTACCTGGTTTGATTTAGTGTATGCTCATTTACTTAAGAAATGGTCTACTGCAGTTTTCTGTAAGTTTTTCAGGCAGCAAAAGCTTTTTTTTTTGGTAGTAGTTTACTGTTTCATTAGCTCTCTGAATTGCTATAACATTTAAAGCAAACTTTTGGGCAATCTGTGTATCTGTTCTAGTTACAACCTCATAATAAATCCCATGCAACAAAAAGTTTAAAAGCTGAAACCATCATTTTCTTTTGTGCTGAAATAGAGCCAAATCCTGGACACCAGACAGAACACAAGTAAACATGTGTTGGTAGAGGTACCTGTACGAGCCACAAAACCTCTGCGATCTGAAGAGTGTTAAAAACAATATGGGGCAGTTTCACTTGAGCAGAAGTGTGCATCTATTTCCCCTCTATGGCATACAAAAGGGATGTTTGTAAGGGTTTTTTATTTTTAGAAGTTAATTGAACATTGTGTGTTCAGATGTCTAAGTGGGAGGGAATGGAAGGTGGAGTGTTCACAAGGGCATCAGAATGATATGATTTCAGAGAGGTGCAATACTGCGACTGCAGGATTCAGGCAGTAAATCACTGTACAGTTAGACCATGATGCCTACCTGTCACATTGGTGGCATGGTGTTTGTAGTTTACTGCCATGCTGCCCTGTGACATTCTCTTATTACAGCTAATAGCAGCTTTCATATTTTGCTGTGCCTGAATGTGGAAAACAGTTGTAGTTCTTAGAAAGTTTATAGCCTGTAGGCTATAGAAATACTGCATTATGAATGCTGAATTAATAGGGATTTAGTAAATTACCTTCTCTCCCATTAACTTTTATCAGCATGCCAAGTGTTGCAATGTAGACTGTAAAATCAGTGGTAGTTTGCTGCTGGTGTGGGTAACATGCATGACTGTGCAGCATGACCTGAGAGTGTGCATATCCCATAATGGCAGCGATGCTGGCTGAAGGGATAGAGAAAGAAAAACAAAAATAAAATTAGTCACTACTGTCTTTCTGTGCAGTAGTACTGGTACAACATTTGCCCATAGATTGAGCATTTACCCCTTTTTCTTGTGTTCATATTCAGTATTTAAACTCTTGTGAGTCTGTGGTAGCATTCTCCCTTCTTTGTTAGAGGCAAAATGTGTAATGCAGCTTTTATTTAAAGTGATGCCTTGTGCCACGGAAGCAAACACAGCTCATAGTAGGATGGAGGAAAGAGTTTCCATTTAACTTTGTAGAGAAACACACTGAAGACAAACAGATTTGATCCACCCACACTTCATTTTCTTCATACCGCTTAATTAAAAAACAAAATCAATTTAGATGAAGAGGAGATTTTACAGAAAAGGTTGATACATTTTCATGAAAGGAAGAGCTAACCTCATCCTGTTAGAAAACATCTTGCATCTTCACCTATCACTGCCTGGCTATCATTGTGTACTGCTTTCCTCTCAGCCCAGCCTGTGAATTCACCGGATCACCTGGTCGGAGAGAACATTTCACCCACACAGCTCACTCCTCTCACTTCCCCTGTGCTTTAGAACCCCCTGTGCACACTGTCACTGTACTGACAGTGCAGACTCACAGAGAGCACCTAATTGTATTCCTTCTTACATTAGGAATTTTTATTGGCTGTTCTAGACTGTGACTTAAACTGATTTTCACTAAATACAACTCAGCCCTTACAGAAGAAGTGGTCTGCAACTTTTTAACAGATTTTGGAATACTGACAAAAGCTAATGTTAGCATATTGATGCTACTCTTCACTCAGGTATGTGTGGGTTGGGAACAGGATTTTCAAATGGTAATTCAGGATGGCTTCTGCTCAGTTATTTTCTTAGCCTCACTAAGCTAAAGTTAGCTTTTGTAAACACCTTCCTTTTCTTCCACTTCAGTATTTAGAGTAGGCATGTCAAGCTGACCAGTCTTTTTAGCTAAACATAAATAGTCACCTTGTTAATCCTGGAATTTCCGTTGCAAGCCTTTCTTGCATCCCTGGGTGAACTAAAATGAATTTGGGATGCAGCTGTTACACCTGAACAGTATTGTGCAGGTATTGACTTCCATTCAAGAAGGTTTTTTGCTGGATGAAAAAAAAGTGCATCAGTTGTTTTCCAGTCTTTGCTTTGCAAAGATTGATTCTGTAGTAGAGGTCATTACACAGCTTCTTCCTAGAGGTTTGTAGGGCACAGTTGGCAGCATCCAACTGCTGCCAGTGTTGGTTTTCCTCATATTGCTTACTCACAGTGCAGCTGGGATCCTCCAGAGCATGTGTATATGAAACATCCTGTTGACAATCTCAGCGCAAACATCAGTGGCAGAAAAAGAAAGGGGCAATTAAAATACTTCTTAGCCTTTTCAAGTACAGTACCTCCAGATCAGGACTCAGGGTCAGTGCTAAGGGCGTCTGTGGAGTTTGTAGTTACTGTCTGTAGTGTAGCTGACCTCCTAAAAGAATGTAATAATTTTCACTCTTTGGCACTTCTATGCAAATTGGCAGAGAAATCCATGCCATCAGAAGATACAGACCAACAGATGCACTCTTCTGTTATGCTTCCTTGTCATTGACAAGATGGAACTGGGAAATGCCTGGCAAATTTCTGTCCAGTATACTTCACATTTGACTGCTCAATATTTTGCAGACAAGTTCACAAGCTTTGCGTTGGTATTAAATTTATTCTGTTCATTTGTATGGATTAATCAATTAATGAGTAATATACATTATTGAGCTCTGTCAACAACTTGTATCTATATAACAGAAAAACACCCCCAGTGCATGGTGAACTGCTGTAGTTTAACACAAAAATCGCATCAAGAGGATCTTCCTTGATAAGTGAGGAAGTGGCATGATCTGTCATTAGCTTCCTTCTAACGAGAAACAGGTATCTGCAACCACATCTTTAGACTCCCACGCCACTGTGGATATCAAGATGTTAAACTTGGTTTATTTTAAAGGTCATCATGTGAGATCTCATGCACAATTTCTAAGCCATAAACAAAACATAGCTCCGTAAAAGGAAAATGCAGATTATCAAAAGTGAGTGAAACTTAACACAGTGTCTAAAAATAGACTCTGACATTACTTTTCTGACTCAAAAACATTAGCAATTATGCACAGGATTTGGGTTTTTTGGTTGATATGAAAGAAAGTTCAGATCTGTGTGGAATATAGTTTTATTCTCTATGATAGCAAAATCCAAAATAGGCCAAGTGTTAAGACTATATGGAGCATCTGCTGTGAAGAATTTACCATCTAAGAGAACAAAGCTGAACAATAGAGCAGACAGGATATAACTCTACAAAGGGTGAAGGGTAGGGAGGAGCACACAGCTGACTGACCCATTTGTCACGAGAGGAGAAGCTGGAGTACATATTTTTGCACTTTTTGTGCTCTGACAGACAAGGATGGGTGTGGTAAAGGAGGAGGAAGCTGAGGGACTCAGAACGGACTCATGGTATCATCAAGACAAAGGAGAAAGAAAAACATACCAAGCAGCTTAAAGAATGTGTTGTGGATGAACTGGTGAGCAGAAAGTTAAAATAGTCAGGGATCTGGAACTGTGTCTCATGAAACAGTATGAAAGTCAGGGTAAAATGATATGCCATCTCCATAAGTGCATTTATTGGTAATTTAGGTATGATTCCAAGATCCTGGATGATGTCCTGTATTCAGATCTACCCACTATATACATGGGAAATCTTGATGTACTTTCTTATCTATGATTGTTGACGGGGGGTTGTTTAAAATGGAAATCAGCATTCTTTTCAAGTTTCTACTAGTTGAGTATAAAGCTTTAGACTGAATTACTTATCAAGGATGAAATGCTGGTTGAATTAGATGGATTAAAGTAACGTACTTTGGATCTAAGTTCTCACAAACTTAAAAGCTATTTAGCCAAGGAATTTTGCCCTAAGCTCTTTTCTCTTTGAAATTTTTTAACTGTGTGCTTAAGAAGAAGGAACTGCTATCCAGTAATTCATGGGGGCTGCATGAGCTTTTTTGTGAAATGTGTTATATTTAACTGAGATGGGAGGTGAACTGAAGAATGCCAAAAAATGGATATTGAATGACCATCAATTAAGGAAGTTGCTACCCATTCTTGAGTCTCATAAGTATATTGGAATAACACTGTGTTTGAACTATGTTGTTGTTATATTCTTGGACTAATTATTCTTGAAACACACATTTCTCAGAGATGCTCAAAGCTGCTAAATAAACTATTGTAGCATTGAATGGAAACACATTAAACCCTTTCTTTCTTGAAAGGAAAAGTGGAGCTAAAACTAAGGCAAGGGCTATGAAGGCTGACTTGACATCTATTCTGAACTCTTTAACTGACCTTTTCACACTCAGCAGTAATTTCATCCCTTTACAGCTCCAGATCCTTTGCTAGAATAGACACACTCTGTTACCACGGCTCACATAATAGGCTGTGGTTTGAACCGAGGTATCAAGTCCTTGCCTTCTGCTTCTTGTTGCAGCCTCTTTTGCTTCTTACCTCCTCGCTTTTGCCAACACAGACACTTGTTTGTGGTTGCTTTTATTTTTCAGCTGAATCAATTCCATGATTTGATTCACTCTGGGACCACACAAGTTTTAGTAGTGGCACAACAGCAAGGATGACGCCTCAGTGAGAAAAGGGACCTGGGAATGGAGAGTGCCAGGAGGGAAAATGGGGACTGCTGAAGTCAGTCACCTAGGAAAGGTCAGTACAGCCAAAGCCTCATTAGTTTCAGGCCCAGAGAAATACCTCCTGGCAGCCTAATCTTTACATTTGTGGATCTTGTTTATGGGCAGCATTCATATTGGTCAAATGAGACTTGCTATTTTTTTTGCATTAAATTATCCCTACAGATGATGAGACTCATGGCAAAAGAGCCCTCCTGAACAATGATATGGGACATTGGGAGACAGTTTACTTTGTAAGTTCTGTGGTTTCTGGGAGCAGTTAAGACAAATGTTATTCCCATGTAATTGAAGTTGTATTGTTAAAGTACCAGTTAAAATGACTGGCTACTGGCAGAAGAGCCAGACTGAAACAGATCTCAGAGCTGGCTAAACTTCTCAAGTATTTATTCAGCTTTGTAGAACATCATGCACCCCTGCAATGAAATCTGTGCTGCAAGAGTTCTGCTAATAACAGCTGCTTTACAGCCAGGCTGGCTGTGCTTTCATGAGCTGTAGCACTAAAAATTCCTACAGTGTCCATTCACTCGCAGACACATTGGGGAATTGCTGGGCTGGTATCTGCATTATTGAATGGTTAAAATAGTTGTAGCTAGGTGGACTAGCCATTGATTTTGATGCATATGGCAGCAATGCAAGTTTGAGATGGAAATCTGCATTTCTGAGCCTAGATGGTGATTTCAGGGAAGACTGTATCTTTTAAGCCCTAGGCATTTTATTACTTCTTGCTAGCTCTCAGTAGGGATCGTGGCAGCTGATAAACAATTCACTCAAGTGCAGAATCTAAAATTAAATATCTTGTTTTACCTCCTTTATCCCCCCACTATTGTTTCCTGAAAACAAACATTTTTAAATCATTATTGAATCCACAGCCTACTTGTACATGTTTGCCTGGGGAATTAGTGCTATGGAAGAGGTTTGGATTAGTGTCTGTGTTGGCTGTCCTCTGTCTATGATTTGGATGCACTGTGGTCAGGGCCGTTTTACAAGTGTGACTTGTGAAGTCCGTTCTAGAAAAGTACAGTGGAAATCTCCTGCCCCTGTGTCACACTCAGTTCTGTAAGTGCAGCTCTGTGTACAGCTACCTGGCCAACTTGACTGGGGAACTGATGCAGGTAAAAACAAGCGTGCAAAAGAAAGTGGGTTTGTTAGGTGGAATATTTTGATAACCAAGGGCCACTGCTGCCTCAGGAACCACTCAGGAACCTCTTTTATTCCCATCCAGGATGCCTCTGCACCAGGTTATGTAGTTCCTGGGCTACCCAGGGACCCACAGTTCACATTGCCAGATGCTTTGGACAATGTCTCAATACTAAATGAAAGATGAAAACAGATACCTTTTCAGCACAGAAGTGGCAGCTGGAAGTATTTAGAGGGTAGATACTGGCAACTACAAATGAGCCGAAATGGAAGCTAAGTGGGTTCTTGTATGTCTAACAGACAAATAACATTCTTGTACGAAGTGAGTTGTCTTTCCTGGCAGTAAGGCACTCAGACTTGTTTCTTGACTGGGTAACAGATGCTGTTCGTCTTCTCTATGCATGTAAGATAGCAGCATTTAATATTTGGAGGGAAGCTAGTCTGCAACAAAGAAAAGTTGTGCCAATTCAAAGTGTGTACAAGAGAACAAATATATTTCATCTTGCAGCAGTTTTTGAGTTAACTGGTTTTGATTGTAAGAGATTATTTTTAAAATAGAACTGCCAGAGGCTAAACTTTGCAGATCATTAAAATATATATACTTTTTTCCAAATGGCCATCAGTTCCTCTCTTTAAAGAAACTGCTATACAGTTGCCTACTCCTATGATATTCCTAGGGTTTCCTAGTGAGATTTCGCTGTTTTCTTCTAAATCATGGTATTCATTCACTTTCTATCAGGGTATTAATAACCATGGTAACCAACTGTCAGTGAGAACCTTGTCCAGTCCCTGGACTAACAGGAGCCAACAAAAAGAAGCATTTTTCTTTCATTCCTTTCCTATGGTTCTCTGATAATTTGCCACAAAAAGCAGGTTATTTTGACAGAACCAGGTTAGGGAGTGGCTCCATGTGTAGTCAGACTGGCAGATGTGAGAGGACTGGCAGCTGTAGGTGGTGTGAAGGAGTTCATCTTTTAATACAGGCCAGTTGCACAAGTCTGACTATGTCCTCAAATTCAGTAATGCTCCTTCTCAGATCAAGGCAGGGAAGACAGAAACTCCATTCTCAAAGACCCTTGTGATACAGAGGCCAAATAAATGGTCAGCTTATGGTTTCTGAATGATGAACTTGAAGTTCTGATGGCTCTAGATAGGCAGATGAGTCTGATCCTTTGCTTTACTTGGCTGTGAATAAAGCCAAGGTTTGCAGAGCAATCCTCTGTGCTGAACTGGTCCCAAGGAGCATAAGGGATGGAAAAAAGCAAGGGGAAGAGAAAAGTCTGGGGGAAAGAATTGAAAGAAAAGTTGTTCCAGGATCCACACTAACTTTTTTTCACTACTCTTTGATGCTGCCTCTGAGAATTTATTATTTTCTAAATGAACGAGGTGATGACATCTTGAACAATATGTCTTCCTGAGGAGTCCAGGTATTTCTCACAGCTGCTGGGATAGGTGACAGACAAACTACACAGTTATCTGTGAACCATGTTACATGTATCTAGGAAAGATATAAACTTTTGGGACATTATTCACACTTGAAGGCAGATTGGCAAAAATAATACAGTTGGCTCCAGTCTCCATGTTCCTACCACATCTATATAAGCCTAGATAAGATAGAAGCTCTTTTAAGAGGATTTACGCATTTGAGTTTTCTTCTGACTTCTGGCTCCAGATTTTTGTCTACAGATTGTAAAAACACAAGCATGAAGGATTATCAAGAGTTGTTTCTGAAGGAAAAGATTCGGGAGGGGAGGAG
Source organism: Monarcha castaneiventris obscurior (assembly GCA_026261815.1). NCBI lineage: Eukaryota > Metazoa > Chordata > Aves > Passeriformes > Monarchidae > Monarcha > Monarcha castaneiventris. The sequence continues at coordinate 7,567,794 of JAMPIT010000712.1, read as the reverse complement.
CAAAACAAAAATGTGCCTCTGTTCCCTAAAACAAAAGCATATTCTTCGGAATCTCTTTATAGAGGTTCTAAATGGGGAGCATATACCCTGGTCAGTATGTGAAAGGTACTTAGTCTAGTCCCACTGCCCTTCAGAAAATTTACCAGACCCTGGAAATATCACTGGGGAGGCAGATATGACCTGTAAACTGACTAAGTGTTAGGGATTACCTTCTACCTCATGGAAAAACAAGTACTCTATTATATAAAGTAATAACTCAGCCCTCTATTCATAAAAGTGGGGAATGAGCAGCTGCTTAACAGCTCTTTTTTTGTGTTATAGAGCCTTTAAAATTCTGTCTATGAATTTTTACATACAAATGCCTATATTGTGTATCTGGTTTGGGGACAGGCAAACATACTGGATCTTGAAAGTTTGTACATTCATGTGGGGTTATAAAATAGTCTGCATATTTTAATTTTTAATTTTCCAATAAACTTTAAGAGTCAGTAACAACAAGCTTGTTCATACAAAAGTGGTGTGAAATTGCAACCTTATCCAGGGTGGGAGGGGGAAGGAGAGACCCCCATGGAGGGCTGTGTGTGACCCTTTTTAAGGAGGTATCTCCTTGGTCCTTGTAGTGCAAGTCTGATTTATAGGTGGATCAGGGAGCTTATGCAGTTAAAATCTGTGTTTCTCCACACCACTTCCACCCCCCCTACAAAGAGTTCTTTGAGGGCAACAAGGCAGAAAGAAAAGGGAGGAACAAGGAGCCTGGAGACAAGAATGGTTTAAGATAGAACTGCTGGCAAAAGCAGCATTTATCAGACTGTGTCCTGTAGATATCAGCTACCTTTGTTGATGTAGAAATATTAAAGGCTTCGCAGTAGAGCTAGTCCAAGGAAATATGAACCAAACCCATTTGTTTCAGGAAAAAAAATCCCTGATCTATCCAAAGGGAGAATTGCCATTATGGAAGAGATGTGCTGTTTCTTCAGCTGCCCTTGGTGAGGCTGAGCACTCAAAATTTACATGTTCATCATGGCCCTTCCCTGCACATACATGTATTTTGTCACATAAAACTGTTGGTAGAAAAATTCCAACAAGTCTAAGTAATTTAAAAGTTCAAGTATCATTTTCATGACTAATATTAGAGGCTACATCCCACTGACTTAAAATGAAAGAATGATACATTTCTAAGGCCTTTTGGAAACTAAATGTAGTTTTTGGAGGTAGTTTATTGATGGTAGACTATTTACTCCATTCATTGCTAAGACCCAGTCCTACTGCTGTGTATGGTCAAGCTTCATCTCTAGGCACTGTCATAAGAACTTGGTGGGTGTCAGAGTTACAATTCAAGTCAACTGAGAGGCATTTTTGATTTTGTGCCATGTAACTAAAAATCAGAACAGAAGTTGTCTTTCTAGTTGAATATATGGGGATTTTTTAATCTTGTAAAATGAAAACAATTATCTCTTCTTTGGCTGCATGCAACTTTTCAGTAATAACAACAATTTTACATTACTATCCCATTGTCTCTTTTAGTAACAAGAGGCAAAGTGAGTTTACATAGGATGAAAGTCTCACCATAATCTTCTATTTTTAGAACTGAACTTTTTCCCCACAACTCTTGAAGACAAAACACCATGTGCAAGGTTGACTACTCTCATCATATTCCAGCTGAGAACAGAAATAAAAGTGCCAGCAACATCACAAATAAGCCTTTTTCTCACAAGACTTGCAGCACATTTTTTTTCTGACAGAAAGCATTCAGATGAATTTCCAAACTCTTAGATGTTTATCTAAACTATACCCACATTTTTTAACCTTTTGTAGCTTTCCTTATATCTGAGACTAAAAAATACATTCATCAGGGCCATGGCTTAGAACAACAGTCATCCCTAGTGGATAGATTGTTTGTTTTCAGAGTTACTGCTATGGATTATGGGGAGGGGAAAAATTGATGAATTGCTGTTTAAGTGTTTTAAAGATTCTTTCTTATTTGAAGTAAGCTTTAGCCTTTTTTTTTCCCTGATTTACAATTTCATATACTTCTTTCTGACAATCATTCTTTAAAGTGATTATCCTTCTCTTTACTGAATGCAAACAAAGGTTAACACAAGGAAATGCTATAGCATATAGCATAATTCAATAGCCCTGTATTTATCACTTGCAATAAGCTTCATTATTTACTGTTCAGACTCACTTTCTCCAAGTCTCACTACTGATCAGCCTCATCACAGCTTTTCTTCCAAAGTCACTGTACAGCAATGTATTCCCAGCATTTACCCCCGATCCATCTGTTCGTCCATGTGTCTCTCACAGGGGTTTCCCTGCTCGTGGGCTGTGTGGATGTGACTCAGTGCTGGAGTGCTTCTCTGGGGCTGCTGCCCGCCGTGGCCGTGTCCAGTGACCGGGGCTGCTGCTGCTGTGGTTTTGTCTCATGACACGCAGCATTTGGCAGCAGAACTAACTTTAGACATCCTTGGTCTGTGCTCTCACTGCAGCCACTGCACCACCCCCGCGTGGCTGTGCTGACACAGCTCTCTGTGGGGCCACGCTGTGGGTCACATCGGGGGGAGCTTACCCGACCTGAGCCATCCTCCCCTCTGCCCCCGAATAAAGCCCGAAGCCGGGGCAGTTCCCTTGGTCTGGCTCACGGGGTGGTCTCACAAATGGTTCTGGGATGCTTCCAGGGCACAGAGGGAAGGAGCAAACCATTATGCTGGCATTGCCTAACACCATATTCTTATAAGCCTTGGAGTACAAACAGATGTAAATATTAAATTTATTTCCTAATACTTCTTGTTGTGACTGCAATTTACCTAAATGGCTAGGTTGCTGATTTTAAGTTTAAATGTGTAAGGGAGGAGGTTTTGAGACTTAGGTTTTATACCATATCATGCAGCCTAAATCAATTTATTTATTCAAATTGATTAAAATGTTGTTAGAGAAAAATCTGTACTTAATACACCCCAGCTGGCATTAATGGCAGTCTAAGTAACTGGTACAGATCAAAGCATTGCTTCTTTTGCTAATTATTCTTTAATTGCTAGGTTAATATCATCTCTGGTTTGTTATCTGGCACAATAAAGATACATGTTTAAAACAGCAACAAAGGTCCTGCAAATGGGGTCAGGTCTGGCTCTGTTCCCTGGATTAGAGTGTGCTCTGGCATTCAGTCAAATTGAACTGATTCCAGTGATTCTGTACTGTACCTGACTTGGGCTGGCTTTTCCTGCAAGTCTTGTAGGTCAGAAACCTGTGATTATGCCTTTGCTGCCTTGCATTCATTCTCCATATATTGTTCTTTGATCAAACCTTCAGATATCCTATGGTTTAAAAGCTTTTTTCTCCCTCCCTACTCTCTGCCTTTAAAGGCAAGCAATTGACAATTTCTGTTGAAGCAACAGGTTCATCTTTATTAGTACCTTATTTTTGAAACTGGATGTGTTCAGTTGATACAAATTGCTCTTTTTGTTTTAATTTCATGGGGAAGGTGTGGAGACACAACAATAGAGGAACAGGAAAGGGCTATATGCAAAGCCCTGTCTTTTACATGTTTGTTGTGGCGTCATTGCAAAATTGGGGCATAATGAGAGAGCTCTGGTACACACCCATCAAATACCTCAGAATTGGCACTGGGGCATATGCAGGTGGGCTGTTGGTGAAGGAAACTAAGGTGATGAAGTTATGACCAAGATACAGGTTCCATCCTGATTTTCACAGGGAAAGATCTGCCATTTAAGCTGTGTGGGTGATGTGGTTTATTTGAACTGGGACTGGAAGGGAGTGTCACTGAGTGAGTTGTGGGTGCCTGGTCACCCCTTCCCCGAGCCCAGCAGCCATCCCACCAGGACATGCATCCCCAATCGAGGGAACAGCCACAGGCTGAGCTGAGCTGAAAAAACCTGCTTCCGAAAGAAAATTACTCCTTTCCCACCTTGTTCTGCCCCAGGCAGAAAATTAACACAGCAAAAGTGAGTGAGACATTTCCATCCGGTTTGGTGAGTTTTGGCAGTTCTCATACGAGGGGGTCACAGGGAAGAAAGTGTGGGGAAACCCCCCTTTCCACACAGGGAAATCTCCGACTGGAGCAGCAATCCCACTGCACCTTTACTGTGCTGGTTCTAGTGAACCACTTACAACGAGTCATGCTGGGCCATTTGTGACTTTTCTGATGAAAGCTGTTACTGTTCCCATGCTGGAAGTATCAGATTTGGTGAAGTTTCATCTGTTTAATTCACTTCCTGCGTAAAGCTAATTATAGTTCATGTCACTCTTTAGACCGTGGGCTCTGGGACTCACAGAAGGGTGGTTAACCATGGAACACTGAGGGTCCCAGAGCTTCTTTGGGACCTCCTGTCAAACAAGCCTGAAGCTGAGCTGGCTGAGGTCCCTCCCTTATGCCACTCATGCTACTGTATAATGAGCCAGTTCAGGGAACTGAGACAAAAAGTTGCTTTCTTTGGAGAACGAGCCTTTAACTGGCTCAGGTCCCTGAGCTGCCTTAGTGTGCAGTGCTCACATCAGCACAAATCACTGGGCAGCCAAGGGAGGGTGGAGGGCCCGGCTATGGCAGCTGTAAATTAGGTTGGCTTAAGGTGTTAGAGAAATACACCCTGAATGGAAGCAGAAAAAATATAAAAACTTCCCTTCCAGAATACTGTTTTTCTTGAGCAATTGAGCCACTACTGAGGAATGCGAGGATATTAAGTACAGAGGAATTTAAATCCTACAGAATTCTAATTTAATTTTTAATTTTGAGTCATATTTGGGCCAGTTAAGTTAAAAATATTGAAGTAGATTTCCCAAAAAAGGAATTATTTCCACCCTTTCCCTTTTGTTTAAATACCTGTCATTCTGGTGATATTATGGGTTAATTAGTTTATTTTCTGAAATGTATTTCTGGGATATTTTCCCTTTAACTACTTCAACCCATAACCTCGTGTTCTGAGAGTTACTTAACCTTTGGTCTTGTACAGTTTACTGGCAACCATTCCTTTCCTTTTAGGATTTCTTATTTGTGATTCCCTTAGCAATATAAACCACATATAGCTACTATTTCCTAACATGAAGCCTCACACAGTGAATTGACGTTACGGGTAATTAACAGAAGAGTTTTAGATATTTCACAAAATTATTGACAGCAGTACATTAATGCCAAACGCTTGACATCATTTACTGTAAGAAGAGATTGTAATCTCAGTTAAAAATCATATTAAAAAGTAGATCAAATTTATTTTGCAGCCAAAGGACTACTATAGGAAAGAGTTAACATTGCTTGAATATCCTATGTGTAGTTCTATGCCCTTAAAAGCTTGGATTTCTTTCAAGTTCTGCTCTAACATTTCTTGGCTTACCAATGTTTTCTACACTAATTTTAAAGCTTAATTTTAAACTCTTACAATCAATTTTATTACAGCATCAATGTAATTTGTTAGGGAATTCCCAATGGTAAAAAGTCCAAGAAATCCAGTAAGACTTTTTAATACTCTGAAGATATATAAATACCAATGTTGAAACTATTTTTAGTTTGATCTTTTGTCTGATTCACTGGTACATACCAATTGTTTTGTACCAAGCACAGTCAGAGCCTGGTAGCCAGTTGAACTGGTTTACAGCTTTGGAAGCTGCTTAGACGAATAACTTTCATGTACTGTCTTGACTGGAAAAGATTCATTTTCAGTTTATGGTCATACTGTAGCAGACACACCCCTCCCTTTGTGATAACAAATACAAAACTGCATTCTGTGATATGGATCTTTAATAATTGACTGCTTTTGGAAGCTGCTACTGTAAAAATTTTTAAAGCATAAAATACACTTTTTCTTAACATAGATAAAACTTGGAACAAGCAATGTCCCATTTGGTGCCTCTGGTGCTTTAGAAGGCTTTTCCTTTTAATGTTTCTTGAACAACTGTATAAACCCAGAGGATTAGAGTCTGCTGCAGGAGAGCACCAAGAAGGGCAGCTGTTGTTCTCTTCAGCATTTTTTTGCTGAGCCATCCGGACAGCTAAATGCTACTACATGCTAAAAAAGTCATGCATTATAGTGATTGTGGGTGCATACAGTCCTGCTGAACCCCTGCCCAGCTGAAACCACTCCATGGCTGATTGATTGTTTCTTCTTTTTCAATTGTGCAAAACTGGAGAAGATGTGTATGTTTTAATTCAAATGGAAAGCTAAGTAGCAGATTCCAGAGACCTTTTCTTGACTGAGTATATTTAGTTCCGCAAAACAGTTTATTAAGTTAAAGCAAAAATTGCCATAAAACTACTAGCACCACTCTGTCTGTATTTTGCCCATCATCATGGAGGTGACCAGTTTCCATTATCTTATATGCTTTGCCTTCCAAATGTTACTACCTGAATGTAACTACTATTATGATATTTTTGCCTAATAATCACAGAAACTAGAAGTAAATGACAAAATTAGAGAGTAGTCTGAACACTGAGCAATTTTCTAACGATCCATTTTGCAATTGTGGTCTGCTTTCTGATTAATCAACAGATTGTGAACCTCAGTGTCAAAAAATGCTTTTTAAAACAGTCAGACTGAATAAAAGTAAAACTGAATAGTCAGTTGTTTTTCCCAGGAGCCAGTGCAGCCTTGAACACTTTAAAAGTTAACTAGCCAACATTTTAAGTGATAAAGGCACATGGTATTTTGTACAGATAATCATATTTTCAGTCTGTCAAAGTCAAGTAATTATAATGCCTCAAAAGAACATTATGCAATGAAATACATAAGAAAAAAGATTTTGATCACTCTAAAGTATGTACCATGTTTTAGAATGGATATATTCTGTATTTTAACATGAATCACTTAATGTCATGGATTATAGAATTGTTTTAGACAAATTCCATTGCTTAATGGGAAGGTAATCTATTTAAGTTTGGTGTAGACCTCATAGAATTACTTACCAATCGGATAATATCATAATGTTGAATTTTACAAGTTTAGCCTTTCCTCTTACTGGTTTTCTTAATGGGAAAATATTTGTAGATTACTGGTATTATTTCTTCTTAACATATGGGAGCACCAGACCTTGGTCTCCAAAGGAGTAAGGAGCAAGTCAAACATTTTATTTTGTTTTTGTAAACAGATGATGTGTGCATATTCAGGCATTTGCAGCCTTTTTGATAATGAAAGCAAAAGGGCTGATCATGTGATTTGGTTTTCTCGATGATTAAGTGACATGAACCCTTGCTTTAAGATTTCTAATTTGAATACATGTTAAAAATCCATTTTATGTGAGCATTCATTTAGACTCTGTTGTTTTGTTCAATATAAATTACCAGCCAAACCATTCTTTATATACATATCTGATGAATAAATATATAGGATCTGCAAATACAGCAAAACTATATTAATTTTAAATGTGTGAACCTTTACTGAGTATTATTCTTCCAGAGTTGACTGGGATCACTTTATTAATTGAATATCTCATTCTCCAGCTAGGAAAAATACTGAGATAGTATTTAATCAGTTATTCCTTTCTGTGTTTTGTCTTTTCTACTTTCCATAAATTTTTAATATACAGCAGTACCTTTATCCCAATCCACTCTGCCAACATATAAGGAGCTAGAGGATGCAGCTAAGCCTGTTCTTGGGAAAGGGTTAGGGCAGAAAGATAAGGATCAGGAGCAGCAGCATAATATCAGATGACTGACTGTAATGAGGATTGATTCTGTGACCAAATCGAATAGTTAAAGCTCCCAGCCCTTGCTCTGTCAAAGAAGAATCAACCCTCTTACATGCTGCAATCTGGACATCAAGCCAGGCGGAAACTCAATCAACTAAAAAATGGAGAGGCAACAGCAGCTAATGAAAACCTCTACTCCAGTGCAAAGGCAAAAATAAACGTAAACCACCTGGCTGACCTGTTTGACTTTAGACTGGGATGGATTACAGCAAAAAAGACACATAAGCACCTACAACAGCTGGGGTTTGGCAGTCGTGTTCCACATGTTACCTCTCAGCTGAAACCTGTTGTGTCCAAATTGAGATGTTGAGTCAGAAAGCTCATTAGGCACAGACTAAGCAAGTGATGTGAGCATATGTGATCTAAGGACTGCAAAAGGGATCGACCTGCACAGAGGAAAGGTGGAAGTCCGGGATCCAAACTGCCAGGGAGCCTTTAAAGTTTTCTGCATCATTGGAACCTATTGTTTCATGTTGGCTTAGCCTGATCTGAGTCAAGGACACAAGAGTGGTTTGCACAAGGCTGACAGTCCTGCTCACTCAAGAGTGAGCCCATTAGGCTTCCTATGGAAGCCTGGGAATAGGCACATCAAGAAAAGTTTAGTAATACATTTATTCTAGTCACTTCTTTAGAATTATGGTGAAAAGCTGTAATGAGGGAAAATACTCTTTTTCTACCCCTGAAGATAATTAAAATACTGAAGAAACATTTAACTTATGGATAAGCAGTCTATGTATCATTTATTAAATTACAATATATAAGGAGGGACGATTTAAGCACATGAGATTGTGGTTATAGTTGAGCTAATCAAAGGATATCAAATGTATATATGAAATACAGAAAAACTCTTGCACCTTAAACTGCACATGCATTACACTTGAACAAACAGAACCATTCCACAGAAGGACCATAGTATTTATAGATCCTAGGACAGAATAGCTAAAGGCTCAGGGACTCAGGTTCCATTTTGCTACAACAGCTGTGTGATGCTTCTCCTTGTCCAGTACAAAGAGAAATACCAGCCCAAATCATCTGGACAGCCTGATTAACTGTTCAAATGGTGTGTATAAGAAGTATTCCAGACTTGAGAGTCCTTACTCAGATGCATTTGCAATCTAAGTGAAAAGAGGAACAGAAGTTGGGTTACCCTCACCTTAGAGGGACACTAAGGCAGTGTTTTGTGTCTATATAAATAGCAAGTTACTTGTGCCCCTCTGAAAATTAGACTGCAAGAAGGGGGAAGCTTGGAATAGAGCCTGTATTTTCTATATCCCAGTAATGTACAAGAGGACTGTCTGCTGGCTACTGAACAGTCAAAAATGAAAGTTAAAATATGGAGAAGTAAGTAAAATGCCATCTTAGTCTTTTTATCAAGCCTAAGAGCTTTTATGAAACCTCATTTGAGTTCCCACAAATATTTATCTTATGCAAACATCACTGTGCATTAAAGGAGTTTGTTCTTGTTCTGGTAGCAATCTCGGTTGTCATCTGATTTCACTCACAAACCACTTTAGGCTTTGTAATAAGAATCTAAGGTATCTGTAAAAGCAATCATTTCAGAAGCAAGTACTTGTGCCTGGAGTGTCCTTATATACTGGTATCAGTAATAATGCAGCTGATAATTTTACTTTCCTTTCACTTGATGTTCTGAGAGCAAAATACTATGACTATAAAGTCTGTAAAGAGAGAGCTGTGCAGTTCAGTGCCAGATTTCTAGACCCTCTATAGTCTTTTCAACTGTGTGATGGTAACCTCCAAATGGAAGGATTGCAACCTGCACTGTAAAACTCTAGAAATATAAAGCAGCAGCAAACTTTATGAAGTAATGTCTGCTTTACATAGCATGTTAAACAAATAATAAAGCAAAGCAATGATATTTTAATGTAAAAGTATATTGAAGAGAAATATATTAAACTGTATTTAATATGACTGCAGTAGGTTTAGGAGAGTGATGAAACTTCTTGGGGAAAACTGTAAAACAGTTAAATGAGACTGTGACCTCATTAAGTTTTTATGTGGGTATGTTTTTGTCAACGCACACCTTGTAGGCAACCTTTTTTTTTTTTTAACTTATTACTCTTGCTATTACAAATGCCCCATTGATCAAACACCAACCTCAAGATCTAGATAGGAGTGTTGTAATTAAGTCATGGCATAGGTAATCTTAAAAGGATGATTGTGGATTTTCACTAAAAATTTATCATAGTTCAGTCAAATTACTGTCTTTTACTCTGTTTTTTGCTAATGTGTATTTTAATGCCTGAATTAGCACAACTCCTAATTTCACTTTAAAACTTTCCAATGCTATGCAATCTCCTTTTGTTTTTATTTTGCTTTTAATTCCCCAACAGCAGAAGTTTCATATTTCACCCGGGCACTGGTAATTAGCCAAGGAAATTATTTAAAATGCCAGATGTCACATATTAAATATAAATAACCTATGACCTTGTGTGCAGAATGCAAGCCCCTTTCCTATATGACTGCAGAATTTAACTTTCTTCAACATAGGCTCTATACTGAAATATTATCTTTCTCCTACACAACACCATTCTGCTTGCTTAGACAATGGATGTGCCTTGTTAGCTCTAAGAGATGTGAAGGCTGTGATAATTTTGTTTGTATGCCATTTGCAAATGAGTTTAAGAGTATTAAGTATACACATTGATCAAAAAATGTCCCTTGTTGTACTCATGCTTTCTTCAACAGCAGCTGTAAAAGGCATAACCACTACTGCAGCCAAAGAACACTATCTGCTCAATCCAGGAGTCTTTCTCTGTGCTTTCTCATCTGCCCTTTTGATGCCATGCTGGTGTGTGTGGCTTTTAAACAGGTCCAGATTCAACCACAAACGGGAATGAGATCAAGCACATGAAATGCAACCTTCTGTGTTATACTCCTAATTCGAGGCTGTTTGGTTGATTGAATCATGCAGAACGAATGCCTGACCATGCGTCTTCCAAAGCCTATTCTGGCTACAATTGCACAGCTGGCTTTGATTTGCTGCCCATAGGAAGGGGGGAGGAATCCCTCTTACTCCAACACAAATACAGATCTGGGATGCGGCTGCAGATCCAGAATTCCTAGCTATCCAGCACTGGATGATGTGTGGAAAATAAAACACAGCACAATGTAGCCCTCAGGTTTTTGGAGCTGAAAGTCACAACACGCCTGAAAAATAGCCACAGTTTGGAAAGGATTCAAATACCACAGGAAGCGCGTTCCTTCCTTCTCAAGGCACATGCAATAATTCCAGCCCCTGACCAGATCAAGGTGTATCCCCATATGGATGCAATAACACAGCCTAGAAGCAACAAGGACAGAAACCACCTATGCATATTAAATAAATGAATAAATAAAGGCAACTTCTCCTCACAAAACCACAAGTGAAATAAAGGTGCCCTTGTTACTGCCACTGTTTCATTTCTCAGTAGCCAGCAAAAGCCAAATCAGGCATCCATGCCCTGGACCTTGAGCACAGAGGTTGACATAATTCCCTGGAAACTGATGCGAGTTCACTCACGTCAGTAGTTTTACCAACTCACTCCCAGTCACACCCCAATTGCTCTTGAGCTGTGTAGAAGGTTTGGAGGTGTGTTTCTCTTTACAGCTGCAAATGCAGAAAGGATGTGTTTTTGGTGCAGTACAACAGAGTCAGCAAAATGAAAGCTATGGTGAAGACAAGATAAAAAGAAAGGATACTGTTGGCAATGAAAGCACTGAACTCAAAGACATACCTCTGCTTTTGAAGTAAAAAGCTTTGTAAAGTTTACTGTAAATAACTTACAATACCACCTTACCTTTTACATATTCTCTAAATTCTTCTCTTGTTAGCTAGGTGGTCATATCATAACCAGTTAAAAACATATAGTCCATTTTCTTTTACAATTGACAGCAGTAGGTAAGACTAAAAGCAATACCTAATGTCCTGCATATATCATAGCTTTCTGAATGAATAGTGGAGACAAGAAAAGGGGGAGACAAGATTTATTTTACAGTTAAGGGAAAGGAACAAGTCATTAATATTAATATCTTTAATTTAGCATATTCATTAGAAATATACTCTGAGCATCTTATCAAAGAACATGGATCAAATACTTGTGTTCAAATCCTCCCTTATGAAGAGAAGTTTGATTGTATTTTTCACCAGGGACATGCATAATAAATAATCTACTGGTATAACAGAACAGGAAACTGCTGTGGTTGCTCCATTTGCTGTAATCTGACACAACAATTATTTAACAATAAGACAAAGTCTAATACAGCTACTTTGAAAAGCAAAAGATTACCCAAAAGTTTTTAGACAAAAACTAGCTGTTAAAAGTCATTTTACGTGTAGTGTATTTTACTGACTCGTTCATCGTAGAGCTGTTTTCATTCAAGAATATATAAGGGTTTTTCTTAACCACAGTTAATCCAATTACACATACTTTTCCAGCTTGTCTTGCTACGTGACCTTGGATTTAGAGATAAAAAGAGGCTACAGGCCAACTGGGTGTGAGCTTCTTATAAAGGTTCAGGCTTCCTTCAGGAGAGAGAATTGTCTACCCTAACATGAGCATGAATCTTTGGTTTAAGTGTTGTAGGAACAGCAGCTGTAGTTACTCATGTATTTTCAGTAAAGAAATAGCTAGTGGTGTGTGGGAAGTGACAATGTCAAGGACAGTGCTTTACAAGATAAGTAAAAAACATATGGTTGCTTTTGCACTAGAAGCAACTTCCCATTTTGGGCAAAATCCTGCTGTCCCAAGTTCTGCAAAGTATTTTTTAATATGATGCATTCTGTTTCCACTAGAATTGCAATGTCACAAAGTAGCTTTTCATTTAGGCTTGCCTTCTTCCACACAGATTACTGAGCTTCCTCAGAAGTGCACAGAGAGAGAATGCACAGAGAATTCACTGCACTCTGTTAAGAGCCTCTGGATTGAGGATTATTCACTGCAGCTAATTCCTCTTCACGTGAGCCTTCTTTTTTCACTTTCATTCACAGGCTCCAATGAGAACAGCCAGGTACAAATGCATGCCTGGGATTATGACATGCCTGTTTGGATCTGTCTGAACAGCAACGAACATGGAAAGATACTGCGTGTAGAAACAATTAGAATTATTTTAGAATCAAATGATACTAATCTCCAGATGGCCAAAGAGTCACAACACGCTAACTAGTTCAGCTGATTTTGCAACTGAGTAATGAAACCTTAGAGATAGCAATGATATTTCTGGATAACATGAGTTTCACATTCCATAACAAATTATACTGTGAGTATTACATAACTGTCTATAAGCAAACTTGTCTATTAGTGAGTAGTAGTTTAAATTCCATCAATGCTCAAGTTTCAGCACAAACCTAAAGTCTTCCTAGATCATATGTATTAAGGGTTAATATTTTACTAATTCCACAGCACACAGTGCAGTTCGTTAAGTTAGAACCATAGAATAGAATAGAATCACAGAATCATTTAGATGGGAGAAGACCTCCAAGATGATCGAGTCCAACCTTTGACCAATCTCCACCTTGTCAACCAGACCAAAGCGCTGAGCACCATGTCCAGTCATTCCTTGGACACCTCCAGGGATGGTGACTCCAACATCTCCCTGGGCAGCCCATTCCAATGCCTGACAGCCCTTTCCATGAAGAAATTCTTCCTGATGTCCAACCTGAACCTCTCCTGACGTAGCTGAAGACCATGTCCTCTTGTCCTGTTGCTGATTGCCTGCGAGAAGAGGCTAAACCCCCACCTGGCTGCACCCTCCTGTCAGGAAGCTGCAGACAGTGATAAGGTCTCCCCTGAGCCTCCTCCAGGCTAAACACCCCCAGCTCCCTCAGCCACTCTTCAACAGGGAGTTGTGCTCCAGACCCTTCACAAGTTCTGTTGCCATTTTCTAGACAGGCTCCCGCACCTCGATGTCTTTCTTGAAGTGAGGGACCCAGAACTGGACACAGAACTCAAGTACTCATATTAAACTCCCCTTAAGTTGCTCTATGATTTCTTAGACTGCCAATTCCAGACACATCAGGACAGTTACAGTTTCTATACTGCCATGTCCTGCAGGGAACAGATGCTCCTGCTGTGAGAACAGCTTAAAGTCTACATTTTGTTTTGCCCTTCTTTTTGTCTTTCCACCTTAGTGCAAGGCAAAACTATAGATTATAGTATGTTGTCATGCAGGTAGAGTATCCTGAAGCTTCTGTGCTATTCCTACTGACTGCTGGGCTCCCTTCATTGATGACATACATTGCCAAGGAATATTTTAATTAGTTTCCTTATGGTTAAAACTTTTAGATGCAGATTTCACGAAGTGCAAGACTGTGAAGACACTATTCCATGCTTTAAAATTCTTGTTGGGATTGGTTTCGGAGGAGAATTCCCCACAGTTCTGCAGCCTTGGTGCAGCAGCTGTGGTGACCAGAAAGTGAAGTGCATGAGGAAGTGCCACAGTGCAAGCCGGGGTGGCTGGGCACTGAACAGGCTCTCGAAGGAAGTGGTCACAGCACCAAACCTGCCAGAGTTCAAGGAGTGTTTGGACAAGGCTCTCAGGCACATGGTGGGATTCTTGGGATGTCCTGTGCAGGCCCAGGAGTTGGGGGATCCTTCTGGGTCCCTTCCAGCTCAACATTCTGTGGTTCTGTGTTTGCTTGATTGCCACTGTTCCCACTGAGCCAGAAGGCAAGTAGCAAACAGCTTAAGAGTCCTGGAGCCAGCATTTGTTACCCAAATGACATTCCTCAGCTTACGCCATCCTACCTAATTACTCGAGTCATTAATTGGTGCCAAGAGCACCACCTATTTACATGCGGTGTTTTAGAAAAGTAACACTCCGGACGCCAAAAGGGGTTTCTGCTCCTTTGGGGCCGTTTGCGCTTTGCAGGAGGGTTCACACACCGGGAACCGGGCCGCGGGATGGGGATCGGGATGGGACCGGGCCCGGGATACATGGGGATGGATCGGGCCCGGGATGGATGGGGATCGGGCCCGGGATGGGGATGGGGATGGGATGGGGATCGGGCCCGGATGAGGATGGGATGGCGATGGGGATCGGGCCCGGGATGGGATGGCGGACCCGGGATGGGGATGGGAATCGGGCCCGGGATGGTATAGGGGCCGGAGGGGGAGGAGCGATGGGGATCGGGCCCGGGATGGGGATCGGGATGGCGATGGGGATCGGGCCCGGGATGGGGATGGGGATGGCGATGGGGATCGGGCCCGGGATGGGGATGGGGATCGGGCCCGGGATGAGGATGGGGATGGCGATGGGGATCGGGCCCGGGATGGGGATCGGGATGGCGATGGGGATCGGGCCCGGGATGGGGATGGCGATGGGGATCGGGGCGGGCGCTGCCGGCGGCGGGACCGACACGTGGCACCGCGCCCCGCGCGCGGCCCCGCCCCCGCTGCCGCTGGCCGCCTCCGATTGGGCGCCGGCCGCCGCCTACAGCTCCCGGCAGGCCCCGCGGCGCGGCGGGCGGGTTTCCTGTCAGTGCCCCGGCGGCGCGGGCGGTCGGTGCGGGCGCTGCCGGTGCCGCGACGTCACCGCGGGAGGGGCGGGCGGGAGGGCAGAGGGACGGCGGGCGGCGGTGGGAGGTGCCGGCGGGGCGGGCCGGGGCGGGCCGGGGCGGGGGGCGCTGCCCGGGGCGCGGCGCGGGGCGGGTCCAGCCGCAGCCCGGAGTAGGCGCCCGCCCCCCCCTGAGTGACAGAAGCGCCCGGGCACCGGAGCTCGCGCTGGGGCCGCAGCCGCCGCTCGCGCCGCCGCCCCCCCTCCGGCCCCTCCGCCGCCCGGTGTTATGCGGCGGCCCTGAGGGGCGAGCGCAGCCCGGCAGGACCCGGCGCGGCCCTGAGGGGCGACGGGGTCTCGCTGCGCCTCGCCGGCCAAACCCATGACTACGGCAAACTGCGGCGCCACCGACGAGTTCGACTTCAGGCTGATCTTCGGCGAGGACGGGCAGCCCGGCCCCGGGCCGCCGCTGGGGCCCGCAGGTGCGCCCCGGGGCCGGGGGTTCGGTCGTGTTCCTGTTTTCCTCCGAGCGAGGCGGGGAGGGCAGCGGGGGCTGCGCCGGCCCCGCCGCTGCGGGAGGCGGCAGCCCGGGGGAGCGGCGCCGTCCGTGCGTCCCTCAGGCCGCGGCCGCTTCCCGGCGCCGCTCCCGTTCCTCCCTCGGCCCGCGGGACGCGGGGGCTCGGGGGGCGATGGGCCGGGACGGCCGGGCCTCTCCCTGCCGTAACAACTTTCTTTGGGAAAAGAAACCCAAGAACTCGCGTCGTGCGGGAGGAGCCGCCCCGGGCGCAGTAGCTCCGGGGGGGAAGAGGCCCCGGGCTGGATCTGGTGGCCTCACGCCCCCCGAGCCCGGGGAGCGCGGTGGGGCCGGTGAGGGACAGGGCAGAGAGTAGCGAAGTGTTAACGGGGCTGGACCAGAGCAGCGTTCGGGCTCTTGCGATGAAAAGTTTCAACCGGAGTGTTCCCCGTATATAGAACATCGCAGTTACTCCAATGTGTTCCTGCAGACTTTGTGTACGTGTGGATGGGCGAACACCGCGTGTCGAGATGTGATGGCCCTTTGGGTCCGTGTGTACAGATACACGCATACATCTCAGTGTGCTTCCATTTTACTTTGTTTTGGAAATCCTGTTTTAAAAAGCTCGTACTTCTTTAAACCGCAGAAAACATAGTATTCCCTGTGAATTATGGTGTGAAGAATCAATAAGGGCCAGCTGTGTCTTGTTTAGCTGTGCCAGAGTTTGATGACTGCGTGCTTTATTTTCTAACCTTCTTGAAATAAGTATTAATTGATAATGGGCTGTTTTATGTCTAAGTGTTAGTTGATAAGATAGCTCTGAAACATTACTGTATCCAGGCTAAATGATGCAGCCATGTTGTTTAGTTCTCTGACTCGGTTGTCTGCCTAAGTTAATTAGAAAAAAATTTGTTTGATACAGTCTGTGTACAAACACTCGAGATTAACTTCTTAGAAAATCCTTAACTTTCTTGATGCTCAGATTTAATTTGCAGGTTCGTTCAGATAAGGGAAGATTTTCTTTGCCTCTTTTCCATCTTAGTGGAATAGCAGATGGTGCATTTTGTGAAGGGAACCTGAATTCTGCAAGCTAGAGAAATGCATTACAGTAGCGTATGAAAACAATGGAAAACATGTTAACTAATGGCAATAAAAATAATTATGACACCCCCATTTCTATTATTTTGACATAAAACTGAAACTATGTTCCTTTGTTGATGATAGATGAGAATGAGAGAACAAGTTGCTCAGAAAACTGGAAATACTAGTGTGGTATCAACTCACTGTTATGATACTTGTATTTGGGTAGCATTCCTTAACAAGCAGTTGAGATATTGCTTTGAATACAGAGAATTTTCCATGCTTGGTAAGTCAAAACTATTCTTATGTCAAATTTAAAAATGTGATATTTGGACCATGAACTAATTTGTTTGCTGTAGCTTTCAGTAAGAAATCCTGCATCTGAAACTCAAGCAATTTTTTATAGAGTTCTGGAGATGATCTCGCCTGCTGTGCACAGATGTGGCCTTCGGGGGGAAGGGTTAGAGTAGGTCTCTGTCTTCATGTATGCTGTTAAAAGTATTGCCAGGGCTCATCTGTTAATGCTGCCCATGTATTTTACACATGAAAACTAGAATTCATATGAGAGGTCCCATATTGGAAATCTCTTTTTTCCGTTATCCCTCTTCCAAATATATTAGTTAGATGAACAAAGAAAAAAGTTCTTAGAGATCCCTAAAGCATCTATTTCATAATCCCATATCACTTCCTTCGGTGGTGGCATCCGTTGTGCTGCAAAGTAAGCATAAGGGTATTTTTTTTCAAATGTATGCTAATAATAAAACATCTAGGTCACAGGGAAAGTTGCTTAATTTGAAGTAAATAAAACTAAAATTACTAAGTTTTCCATGATCGTGGAGAACACCTAAAAACACATTCTGATCCTTCGTGCTTTATCTCTAGAAGTTTGAGCCTGGAATTCTGATGAAAGAAGTGTCTGGTACAAAGTTCTTGTGCAAATAACATGGAAATCTATGTTAATGCTGTGTCTTTTATGCTGAGACTACTCTAGTGTTGTGAGGATTTTATTCTTTTATAAATGTACACATATAAGTATATATAGTCACATGTTCATATTTAACTGTATTTATAATCAAAAGCAAGGAAAAATGAGATATTATTTCATTTCCTTGAAATACTTTTGATATCTGAACTACTAAGAAAATGCTAGTGCCAGGCCTTAGATTACCCTTTATATGATATTAAAAGAACAGTAAGAATCAGCTGAGAATCTTCAGTTATTCCGTTTGTAGTTTTGTGCTAAGTGGCAGGACTTGAGACCCCTGTTCTGCATTAATGTTTATTTGCTTGATCTGAAAGTTGTAGTTCCTGCTGCAGAGGAGAATGCATGAAAGATGGTATGAAGATGATTTAAATCCCTAGTGTAATATTGCAATCTTTGCAGCATACTTGGCTTGAAATTAAAGGGGTAGCCCTTTTCATGTAGTTTTTGAGTGGAGGTGAAAATTTGCTCAGGTAATTGCTAAATTAAAGACTCTCAAAAGCTCTTCAGCTTCTTTCAAGTGGACGTTAGGCACTGAGCACTGTCTGCAAAATCTTGCCTTCTGTTTCTGTGACTGTTCAGTGTCCTTGTCGCAAAGAACAAAGAAATCGTCACTTTGGTTTTGTAGTGTTAAGCACTAAAAGTGTTTGGTACCATTCTAGGTACTAATGAGCTTCATCTTTTTATGACCAAGAAATTCAAGCCTCCAGGACCCAAAGGTGATGCTATAGATCACTCTGAAGTGAACCAAATCTCTTTGGTGTGCTCTTTGTTGCAAAATCTTGGGTAGCTGCAGTAGCATCTGGTTGTATCGTGCCACCTTACATCAGTTGCATTTGAAATGTCTTAGTCAGCATGTGCATTACAGTGTGTTCAGGTCCTCCACAGGCTGCTAAAATAGATTGCCATGCAACTGTCAGTGCCCGTGTTTGATGTGCCACCTGGTTTGGTCTTCTTGATGAAGAGAGTTTTGGGTTGTAATATGTGACACATGAATAATTGAATTTAGCTTGAATGCTTTTGTAATGATGCCCCCATTCCCTTCACCACCACCAGTTTTGCAATACTATTCAGTATAATTTTGGGAAGTTTGTCTAGAATTTATTAAGCAGTTAAACTGCTGTTAAACTCACACTGCTGAGGACACGTTATTCTTTTTAAATGCTGAATTTCACAAAATGGAAGCAAATATGAGTTGCTATGATATTTTCTTTGCTGGAGTTTTGTTTTAGTGGTGCATCTTCTCTTTTAAAGAATGAGCTTCTACAAAGTAAAAGCTGTACTTGGAGTGTATAATACTAAGCTGGGAATTCAGGATCTTGTAAGGTTCTGTATCATGCAAAACTACTTCTTATTGGTATGTGAAATCGGGACTAACTTAAAAATAGAAGCTGGAAACTGTTCCGTATTCAGAAAATGAATTATTTAATTACTTAGGAAGTTCTGACATATGAGTTATTGATGCTGCTGTTTAGAATGCTGTCTAAAATGTTCCTGCTATTTCTGATTAAGTATTCTAAGAGCTCAAGAGGGGCTAATGTTTTGGTACCCAGTGAAACAGAGTAATATGTGAGTTTCACCCTAACTTCCACCTTTTGTTCTTGGGTTATGAAGTAGAGGAGAAATTAATATTTCCATGTAAGTAATCTTCCTTGGTTGATTTTGTTTATTTGCTTTCCCACAATATGAGTACTTTGAAAGAACTGATCAAACTACCCTCCTTGGTCTTCAGGTTCATAGAACTTGATTTATTTTCTTGGAAACTATGAAACAAGCTGAAAAGGGGTTCTTCATATTTCCTGTGACTTAACATCTGGTTAAGTAATACTATTTAGTAATCATGTTACAAATGAATCTTACAATCTCTCTTACTTTTCTCCTGAAGAATATGAAAAATATCCCAGTTCTGTGATGCATTTAGTGACGGTTCAAAACATCTTTGTGAGCTGCCACCTCATTCTGGATGGTTGGACACTGTGTCTGAATTTGGCTCTTTCATTGATTTGATAACTTCTACTCCTGTTCTCCTTTGAGGTTTTTTTCCTTTAGCTTAGAGCCGTTCGGTTATTGGTTTGTTACTGGATATCATGACTGGAATACACATTTTGCTATAGTGACTGTTAGAGTAATACCTGATCTTTTCTTTTGAAGGTTTTCATGTCTGACCTTTCTCTGTGAGCATCCAGGAGCTGCTTGGGCTGCTCAGCAGCTGTCTCCTGCCCACATTCCAAGTTCTCTGAAGTGATGATGGGTGCTGAATTTTCTCTCAGCTAGGCAGAGTTCTCTTGTAGCAAAAACTGGTACTATGTATGTGTCATTTCATTTAGATATGTCGTAAAAGGCTTAAAGCCACTGATTTGTACTGAAACACCACCACAATACTAGTCTTTATAGCTTTGCTGTGATCATTAATATGGAAAGTATCCTTTTTCCCTTCCTAAATGTGTATTCATGACTGATATTGCTGTCAGGGATTGTTGGTAGAGACTAGAAAACAGCCAAAGCTGTTGACGGGAGTTTGCAGTGTGGTTGAACTTTTTGTTCTTTTCCCCAAGATTGTGATTGAGGTAGTTAATCTTAAGAAAGTCAAGTTGTGGTAGAAAAGAGAGAGTAGTCTTATAATTAGATTGAGTGGAAAATTAAGGGCTGGATGCTGGCAGTAGCTGTGAACTTGAGGTGTGAGTTGACTGAGGATTGCTATTGGAGAAGTTTGTTTTTGTGTTCACGTAGAGCTGGTCCAGAACTGTTGCAAAGTTTGCTTTCCTTCGCTGAGTAAGAGGAATTTGTGAGATGTCTTTTAGCAGGCTGTCCTGCACACCTGTATGGTTCACTTGAAGTTTTATTATTGCTTTAAATGTTTTCATTCTGTTTAGATTTGGTCATCTATATAAATGGGTAGGAGAGAAAGTCTTTGCACAAGATGGTAACTGTGGTTAATATGTATGATTTGAGCCGTCCATATAAATACAGCTGTCTGTGTTGGTCTGTTAACATTTGCTATACAAAAGAGAGCTCATGTGGGTTAAGAATAGGATCAGCTGGTGCTACTTTAACAAAGGAATGAACGGATAAGTTACTTGAATCCATTTCTTTTTTTTCCTCTCTTAAATATAAATGGCATTTTGTAACAGACATATTTGTTTATTTATTAGATGACTGGGTATTAAATGTATCGTGATAAACCACCACTTGCAGGAAATGGGGTTACTATCATTTTATTTTGCAAGCTAGTGGATGCTGGTATCTGCATGTAAAGGATTGACACACAGAGACACAATGCAAATCAGTCATATAGTCTGTGGTTATATAATCTGCTGATAGGGGGGAGGAGGGAAAACCAAACAGCTGCATCTGACCAAAAACAGAGGGTCTTGTGATTTCAAGATAACTTAGAGGAGCACTGAGGAAGAACCAAAGCAAAATGTGTACTAAAGTAGTATCAATGGAGTCAAGAATTGCCTGGCAATTAAAAGTTTAAGATGGTAAACCTGGCAAGCTTACATGTTTGAATATGTTGTGATTTTTTACAGCATTCTGGATAAATGAAATCTTGCCTATTTGAATGAAGCTTGACCAGGATGAGACCATTCAGGGAAAATGCCAAAATCTTTTGTGTCATGTTGCAAAGCAGTTGTAGTTGCAGCAAATCTAATTTAGTAACTTTTCTGTTCTGGCAGTATGGTTCTTTGATCACCACATAGTGCATTGAGAGTCACTAGGTAGTGAGTCACTGTGTAATGCAGGGATTTGAAAAAGGTCCCCAATTTGACAAAATGTCACTTATTTTGTACGTGAATTTGTGGTTGCATGTCACCCTCTGTCCCCTTCCCTCCCATCTGAATTGTGGGCAGAGTGTAAATGGAAACAAATCCTGAGATTTGGGATGTGGGAGATGGTTAGGGTACAAAAGCATTTGGGCTAGTGCTTTTGTCTTACATATTTCTGAAAATTAGAAATAAGCTCTTTCTTTCTCCAAAGTAAAAAGTAGCCCTCTGCTTAAAACATGACAGTCCCATTCCTTTGGTCTGTGTTGTCCAGCTGGAAGCAGTGTGTCATATCCCACCTGAAGTGTAGCCAGCTCAGTAATGTTGCTGTGAATGAGAGAGAATAAATTTGAGTAGATGGGGCCTGGGTCAATAGTAAGCAGCAGTTTGGCTGTTCACAGCAATAACGTAAATACGGGAGTTGTTGCCTCAAGCTGCCCTAGTGGGCCAGGGAAGTACGTGGAGCAGACTTGGCAGTGAGCCCAGCCAGTAAAACAACATCCAAGTCCTTGCATTTGTCCAGGCATGCCATGTGGGGTTCGAATGACAGTGGAATTTAAGATGAGTGAAATGATCAGTAAGGCTAAGTAAAACTGCAAGGCAGGAGCAAGCTTATTAACAAGCTAGCATTCTCTTCTACCTTTAGTACGCCCATCTGTAAGTATTCTGGTGAAATACTGGCAAAAGAGAAAGTTAAAAAACCATAGAACTGTTCAAAATCATTCAGGGAAGATGAATTTGAATCTGAAGCACTGCAGGTCTGATGGAAGGAGGGAAGAATGAACTTCCTGGGGGTCTGACTACAAACCCGTGATCTTTGAGCAGTAAATTAATGGAAATAGAACTCTGTATGTGGTTCAAGTTTGTGTTGTGTGGTGATTTTGGTGGTTTTTTCAAAGCAGAAACAAAAACTTCATTTGAGGTTGCATGCAAGATGTTTGTAGGTAAAAACATGAGCAGGTACTTACTGCTGATTTATTAATGCCAAAAATGTAGAACCATATTGTTCATATTAATATTTAGATTAATAGGAATTACATGCTTAAAAATAGCTTCTCAGGCTGCACTTTGAAGATTAGTCCTCATTTCTAAAAATGAGAAATATTTTTAATATACAAAAAATTCTTGAATGGAGTTAAATATTTCTGTTGTTTTGGGGTTTTTTTAGTAGGTTGGTGCAGAGGGTTGATGAGAGTCTTAATGTTTTAGTGGCTGCTAACATTGTTTTTTTTAGAAAGAAATACTGTGAGAAATGTTTTTTTAATCCCATATTTTAATTTTTTTAATGGTTTTGGAAAAAATGGAAAGATGACTTAAACATACTTGCAGAGAAGCAGTATTTGTTCTGTGCTAGAGAGGGAATGGAAATATGACTGATTGTGGTTGGGCCAGGGCAGAAACTGTTACCTTATAACTAAAGTTGTTTTACAGAGTAGCCTTCTGTGTCTTCATAGCCAAAATGAAAGTGTGACAGAATGACAAACATCTAATCCAGTCATGTTGCATTTATTAACCGTTAGTGACAATGATTCATTGCTTTGATGGCTGCATAATGGCCTGTAATAATATCTGCAGTGATGTATAGCTACTCATGTGTATCTTTAGGTGTTTTCTAGAAGTTATTCCCTAAGACAAGGACACAAAGAAGATGAGGAGATTCAGTAATTATGATTACGAAAGACTTTAACAGTGTCATTTGAAATAAGTGTACTCAAACAACAAGGCCACAGGAAAATACATGGTTTAATCCAAAGAACTACTAAGAAAATCTGTCACATTTTGTATTTTGCATAGCTTCCTTAAATTACCTACCAGTCTCTGTATTTCATTAGTGTAATTTGTCAAATTTAGTCTTTTGAGAGCAAATGCTGTTGTCTTTCAAATTGCCAGGCTTTTTGTTTTGGGGGCAGGAGGTTAGGCTGATGTACAGTATGTGGTGATACCTCCACTCCTGCTGGAATAAGCATAAACGTTTAGGACTCTGGGAAAATATGCAGAGTTACACATGGCACAGTCATGAGGCATGCTAATATCATCATCTCTGTATTTTGGGGCATCATTCTGAACCTTGCTGAAAAAAATTGTATTCGTGTTCAGCTTCAGCCTCCTCTTTTTCATTTGGCTGATTGCTGTTTCTGCCTTTTACTGTATCAATCTTGCAGAGTGAATTCAAGGTGTGTATGATTCTATGTTCATGTGAGCAGATGGGGAAACAAGGCAGTTTCAGATTATCATTCTGGCTCATTACAGTTCTTTGATGTACACAGCCTTCGAGTTTCATGCAACTGAAGTCCACATTTAAGCTGTATTATAAAATATTGGTGAAAAGCTGTAATAATTAATGGCTTGAAATTCTGAGTTAACTATATGGTAGGATTGCCTGCTGTGGAATGGTTTGCCCCTCTGTCATGCAGGTGAGCTGCAGAAGTAGAGTGTAATTTGGCTGAGGTGTGAAGAGTTCCCAAACAAGTTTGTTCAGATATTATCAATACTAGTTCTGTGCTGTGCTCTGTTTGATAATTAGAAAGGGGATCCCTCCATTTCAGTCTCCTCTCCACTGTGTAACTGCTCCCCATTCGGACATCTTGCCTTGGTTTGCTGCTTTCCTTTCCTACCAGTTTTCACAAAGACCCTGGTCTGTGTCACCCTCCTCCCCTGTAAACTAAAATACGCATTTTCTTGCACACTCCTATCTGTTTTCTTTGATATGGCCCTACTTACACCTTCTGATCTCGGAATCTTGGCTTCTGCTCAGTGCTTGCTTCAGGAGTGGAGCAGTAAGCTGGCAGTGTCTCTGTATAGAGCCGCAGATTGCTGTGAGCAAGGTCGTTGTATTACAAGTCAGGTGGTGGTAAAGGCATCCATGTAGGAGTTCAGTGAGTTAGGTGAGGATTTCAGTTCATTCTGTTTGAATAACTGGAGAGCCTTTTGATGGAGTCCCTTGGTTTTGCCCCCACAAAGGAAGAGTTGTGCTTGGTAAATTGGCCCACAATACCAAGAATCTAGGCAAACCTGGCCTGCTGGCAGCTAGAGCCCATGATTAATTCCCTTGTTCCCTTCACTCAGTATTTGCCTAATCTTCTCACTTACCTTTATGCTCAGTCTACTTCCAGTGGGCCAGGCACAGCACACCGCTTTGGGAGTGATCAGGCTTCTGTCAGGTCCCATGTCTACACATCTGAAATGCTCTGGGATTGCAGGGCTGCAGTCCTTTTGCAGACTCTCAGAGCTGATCCTATAGAATAGGATTGTTCAGAGCAGCAGTGCCAAAAGGCTACAGTGTGATAGTACCTGCTGTGCCCATGTATTGTGCTGCTCCGAAAGGCTGTATGCTAATGTCTCTGAACTGCTGGGTCGTGTTAAGCTGACTTGTGATCTGACAGTGACTGACAAATGAGGCTTCGTCAAATTGGAGGGCAGCAGCTCCTGTTTTGTCTACAAGGTTATTATGCAATGAAATACCATGTCTTCTTGAATGATATAGCCACAGATTAAAAAAAGGAACCAGAGAGGAGCCCACAGAACTTGGAGGTTATTAAGGTTATTAAAGCTAGTAGATTTTTTTTTTTAACCTGTTATGAGTATTAATGCATAATCCTTAAATACTGAACCAAAATCTTTAGAAAATTATCATTTAAAGGCATTCTTCATAATCAACCCGAAATAGCAGGAGAGCTGGAGAAGGCACAGGTATAAACACTGCTTAGCGCTTCCGGTTGCTATTTTCTGTTTTGTAACTGAACTAGAATGACTAATTTTTGTTGAATCTTACAGTTACAAGTTGAATTCTTTACCTGCCTTGTACATAACTTTTTATCAATGTATCTTAAAGCTGTTCTTTCCCTATTTGAAACTTCATTACTTCGGTGTGAAGCTGGAGGTACACTAAGACAACAGTTCTAGTTTAAATGTGTACCAGGCTGTGGCCTAAGGGTTTATTTAGTTGCATGTTACATTTTTATTTGATAGTGAGCGCTAGCGAACACCTGCAGTTCCTGTTGCTTGTTTTCCCCCCATGTCCTAAAGCTTGCCATTCTGTCAGTTGTGTATATACAGGTGTTAGTGCACTGTAAATATGATTGCCAAAATCATCCTTGTTAAAAGAGCCTCTCTTCTCATTTCCCCTCCCCCTTTGTGTGTGAAGGTGTGTGGGAGGGTGGTTGCTGCTGAAAAAACTTGGTGTAGTTACACCTCAAGAGCTAGTATGTTCTTATTTTAGTCAGTGTCAGTTGTAAACATTTGATATACTGTGTAATTCTCTTGGTTAAACTGCTTAAACTAGTGCAGCTTCTTTATTCTTCTGTATTTCTAGCAAGGATAATGAATTCTTATCCAGACTAGAATTTGGAAAAGACTCATTGATGAGCTCCCACTGTTCAGAAGATTCTTTTTCTTCTACATTTCCAGTATTCTTGCTTAACAAAAGAAAATGAGTGAAACTGTGACTGACACAACAGAACTGCCTCTGACATGCATGATTGACAGAAGTAAAATTTATTTTTATTCTTTTTTGCATAATCTGATATGACCATGAAACAGAGCACAAAACCATCGAAGAGAGTGAACTGCTTCAAATGAGAGTTGTCATAAATCTTCCCTTTCCAAAAATTTAAACTTGCAGTACTGCTTCACATATTGCTGAGTTTAGTCTAGAAGATGTGTTTCCCCCTACTCCACCCTGCTACCTTAATTTTTTTCAGAATTTATTATTTTTCAGTGCCATATTTGGCTTACTAGTCAGTTGTACTCCTTATAAACTAATACATTTGCTGTGTTTCAGTTTTGGTTTGTGGGGCTTTTTAAGTTGGTGTTTAAGCTTGTAGGAAGTGTTTCTGGAGAGCTAATACCTGGTAATGGAAGACTGGAGTTAAATATCCAATTATAAAGTTTTAGTGCAGTAGTGTACCAAGAACAACTCTGATCAATCATGTTTTTAAGTGCACAAAAGGAAAACTATGATTATTGGCTATTTTGTGTTCCCTGTGAAGATTAAGACTCCTTTTTCATCCCAAGAAATACATGAACTGCTGCAAACCTGCAGAATAATCAAATGAAAAAACAGACACATATGGTTTTTGTCCTTATTTACAAATATTTTTGTAACTATGGTGTTCAGAAAGACATAACAGTAACTGTCATGACAGAACTGGAAAACAGAAAAGTTGGTCATTCTTTTTGAAGCTTGTAAGTGAGACAGACTTGCCTGAGAACACACATGATGTCTGTGTCAATGTTCAGGTCTTTCCTCATGCTATTTAAAGGACTTGATTACTGAACCTGTTTTCACTGTAGTGAAAGGTCATGTTGCACTTTCTTCATACCTTACAGCAACTCCTATTGTCTGAAAACGTTTGTTTATGGGCTTATAAACTTGGAATAATAAAATAGTTTGGATAATTCTGGCACAGGGCTTGTGTTCAGACATTTGATAGTAATTGACCTTCCTTCTCTGGTGAAATGTGGCTGAGTGCACAGCTGCACATGTGCATGTGCCAGTACATCACTGAGGAGTGAACAACTGGTGGGCAAGCATTGCTAGTCCTAAATGTGCACTCTGATACATCAAGTAGCAAGCAAAATGTATTTTGAAGCAGTTGTTGTGGATATTATTTAATTATATTCCCCAGTTAGACAGCTTATGTTGAAGTGTAGTTATCAGCTTAGTAAGGGATGAGCCAGCGTTGTTTTAATACTGAACAGGAGCTTCTGTACACGACTCAGTTTCTAGACAGTAGCAAATGTGCATTCAAAATGAGCAACCTTCTGGTTCTCATTGACAATGGATGACACAGACGCCTGATGTAAGATTGCAATGAACGTCTGCAGCTTTATTTAGCTTATACACTGTGAATATAGAGCATCTGCTCATTTTTGTGATCCCTCAGTAGTGAACCTGATCTCAGCAGGGTGGGGAAGAAGGCTTCAGTAAATTTCTAAAGACTCATGGCTTCTCTGTACATGGTAGTGTTAAAAGACTTAGTAAGTAAAAACAAAGCTGAGTTTCTTTCTATGCCATTTATCCAGAAGATCTCCTTTGATCATAAAACAAAATTTGTTTGACGTGGTTTCTTCTGAGCAAACAGTGACTTGTTTTGTTTCTTTGTCTCCTTTAAAATGCTTATTGTTACAAATAAACTATTAATACTACTTCTAAAACTGAAGTTGAACTTACTGGCCCATAATTCTCCAGTATTTTTTAACCTTTTATTTAGTCCAGTTTTCTTTACTCTGTATTGCTGTTATCTGTTACCAATTTATTCTTTTGTCCTTCCTAATTGAGAAGGATTTATCACACCTGCCTTTTCAGTGTCATGAAGGGCTTTTGATGTGAATGGCACTACTTCTCGTGGTCCTTGTATTTTGCTGTGTCTGTCCTATCTAGCATCTTGCCCCCGTGTGCTTGTGGTAGTTTTTATGCTCTACCTTCGTAATCTGCCCTGGTTTCTATTCTTGAGTGCTTTCTTATATTTTATGGTCAGTGAAGGCCTCATGACTTGGCCAACTTTACTTCTTTATTGCCTTTCCTCCCCCAATAGGATTGTTTGGATGTAATAGCTCTCCTATTAAGTAACCAGATTTCCATAACTCAATTTTTTCCCCTTGGGCTTCTCCATAACTCTTTTTTGCCTTACACTTGCCTATTGTGAGACTTCCCCTTTGTTTGTTTACCCTCTGCTTCTTGAAGCCCTGTGTTGGATTTGTTTTGTGCTATTCTCACTGTTTCTTTTTTAAGGGTTATCACCTAAGTTTTTTTTCATTCTTTCTTTTTTCTCCTGAGTTGTATTTGTGTTTGTATACTAGTTCTTTAAGATAGGTTAGAGGGGTCTTCCAGACTGGATTCTCTGTAGTCTTTAATAGGACAAAAATTATTACTGGTAAATAATCCAGTAGAATTAATGACATGATTTGGAAAGGTCTTAGTGTTGTCCTTTCTTATGCGCAACTAACAGGTTATTTTAACACATGAACTGTAAGGGGAAGGATTTATGTGTGCAGACTGAAATAAATCTACGTGTTTATCAATTGTGTCTGAAAATGATTTGGGTGATTCAGACTTCAAACCATACTGTGTTCACAATGTTAGGCATGCTTTTGGGATTGGATATTCATATTCTAGCTTCCTGTTTTTTGTGTGTGTGCACGTGTGGCTGGGGAGGGGTAACAGGAGAGCACAGTGCCAAACTCAGGAGAGCTTGTTTGTCAGGAGAAGGACCAAAGAAGCCTAAGTGAAAAAAGTGCTGTCTCCTGTCTGCTCCATCTCTTCTCCAGTTCTTCCCAGCTGCTGTTGGTAATTCTGTGCAGTCTGATCTCTCCACCTCAGCCATGTGAAACTTAAATTTTGAATGTATGTCTGCTTTTTCTCAGTCCCTGTGACACTGAAAGTAGAGAAATTGTCTTAAATATTTTAAGATTTCTTGATTATTGGTGCAAGAGAAATAAGGCTCTTTGCAGTGGTGAGAGTTTTAGTGCAAACAATGTGCTGCTACTGTTCCTAAAACCATTAATGACAGTAAGTGGTTACACACAGGGGTTGAAGACTTCCAACTGCTGTTTTTCTAAAACATTTTTATTGTTACTTCAAAAATTCTGTAGGTGTAACTGTTTTATTTCTAAGTTTTGATAAGCTGAATAATAGCCTTTATTAGGATTGCCTTTTTCTTCTCATGATCCATGCTTTTATTAATACCGAGTTAGGAAACAGACAACTGTGATCTTGCACATTAATACACCAAGAGATGTGGAAAACCTATAACCAACTGCTGTCTGCATTTCATGTTTTTTGATGGAAAAGAGCAAAAAGACTCTGAATTAATATTTTAAAAGATGTTTGTTACCCTAGTGAAAGGACAGGGAAGTGAGGTTTGGCAGTGCTCAGCATCGTGAGCTTATGTTAATTGTGATACATGAAATAGTCCTTCCTGAGAATCCTGACCCTTTCAGTGTCTGCATATTTAGAAATCAACCTGTAGTGATTTTTTTGTGCTCTTAACACATATAATGTAGTTAATGATATATAATATGGATAATTGTCATACATAATCGTAATATATAAAAAATCACACAGTGTTTATAATATTACTAGGTACTCCTTAAATGTAGTTTATGCCTCCTTTAATAGACTTCTTATGGAGTTGTTCCCTGTCAGCCTTTTCTTTTTTGGTTTTTTTGGTTTTTTTTAATGAAGTCTGAGGAAAGTAGTCCATTCCTTGGCAACAATGTGCTTTCTCTTAATTTGAAAATGCTTCCCTGTCTGTGAGGAGCTGGTGTTTCTGTTTTAGTTAATACTAAGCTGATTGCTGTTAGTGAAACTGATAATAGGCTGACTTCATTAACAAACTAATTTTTTTCATCATGGAAAGGTCTAAAATACAAAGCTTCCTGTCTGGATATTTTAACTGATTGTGAGAGAGACGACATTTATTTTAAAACAAATATTGATAGTCTGCTGATAGTCAGGATAAAAATAATTTTAAAAAAAAGACCTAATACCAGGAGATGCAGTTAATGTCATCTAGCCTGGATTTATGGAAAATTAAAGAACAAAGACCCCATTTACAAGTGGAAGGAAACAAGAGTGGAATCACAGTGGCTATAAAATACAAAAAAAAAGTTGTGTTTTCTACTTTTGTTTCAGACAAATGTCTCATATTGACAATTAATTCAGTATTGAGAAGTGGGGCAAGAAAATCTGCTTCAGTTCTGTGAGACAAAGTTGCTGATTTTGTTAACAGGACTTGTACTCCTTCTCAATTGCTTGTTTTTCTTTGGAATATTTCCTGTGTTTTGGATAAGTTAGTGAGATCTGAGAATATTTTGTTTTGCCTTATTTTGCTGAACAACTTGTGCTGAAACTTCATGCAACTGCACTGAAAAATGCTATTCAGCATAGGCAATTGAGAGTTTTCTAGGCTACAAAAAATATATCTTAGGAATATAATTCTTCATAATATCTTTAATAATATTCATTGTTAGGCCTCTTCTGGGTGAATGTTTTTAGTAGCTCATAATCTTCATTCAAGTTTGAGTCACTGTAAGATGTGCTTTCTATTGTTAAACTAGATAAATATTATGTATGTGATGTTCTGGTGCTTGTAAGTACTGACTGGGCTTGCAGAAAGTACCTTAGTCTTATTTGTGTCAAAAAGATGAATTTTTAATGATTTTTGATTAAAAATGTTTAATTATTAATGTGGAATACAGTTATGAAAGATGAAGTTGGATCTGAGTGTTCAAGCTTAGATCCTTTCAGAATTTCAGCCCATTTTTCTGTTTGTATATTTTCAATGACTGAAGATGTGTATAAACTGTGAAATCTGATTGGAAACAGGATTTATGATAGAAAACCATACTGTAGTCATATTTCACTGTAAAATTGACTGGGCAAAATTTAAAATTAAGAATTAGCTTTATTTTGTGTAACTAGTGTAGTGGGAAGCATCTAGGATGTTGATAACAGCCCATATCTGGGAAGCAAAAGATTTTGTTTATGGCATTTTTCTAAGTTATTGCATTGTAACTCTTACTGGTTTTTTTTCTTTTTTAATTTTGTTTTCAGATCTTGAGTCAGATGACTGTGCATCCATATACATCTTTAATGTAGACCAGCCATCATCCTCTGTCAATCAGCCAATTTGTATTCCTCGCCATGGACTGCAGTCTCACTCCTCTCCTCTGACGCCTCCTACAAGGCTTCAGAGTCACAAGAACTATGAAGGCACTTGTGAGGTACCAGAATCCAAGTACAGTCCACTAGGTGGACCCAAACCCTTCGAGTGCCCCAGCATTCAAATCACATCGATTTCACCCAACTGTCACCAGGGGATTGAGGCCAATGAAGATGAATTACACACAAATGGCACAGAAAATGAGTATATGGAAAGGCCTTCCCGGGACCATCTCTATCTTCCTCTTGAGCCATCATATAGGGAATCATCCCTTAGTCCGAGCCCCGCCAGCAGCATTTCATCCAGGAGCTGGTTTTCAGATGCTTCCTCTTGTGAATCCATTTCCCACGTTTATGATGACGTAGACTCAGAGCTAAATGAAGCAGCTGCTCGATTTACCCTTGGCTCTCCTTTGGCATCACCTGGTGGTTCTCCGAGAGGTCCCAGTGATGAAACGTGGCAGCAGCCTTATGGATTTGGGCATGCCTTGTCACCTAGACAGTCTCCCTGCCATTCTCCTAGAACTAGTATTACAGATGAAAACTGGCTAAGCCCTAGACCAACATCAAGGCCCTCATCAAGACCTACATCCCCCTGTGGGAAACGACGACACTCCAGTGCTGAGATTTGCTATGCTGGTTCTCTCTCTCCTCACCATTCTCCAACTCCATCACCTGGCCATTCTCCCAGAGGAAGCATAACAGAAGACACGTGGCTAAACACTTCCATTCATAATGTACAAGGCCTTAATTCTGGCCTTTCACCATTTCAGTGTTGTACAGAGACTGATATTCCTCTAAAAACCAGAAAGACCTCAGAGGATCAGACTGCCACTTTATCTGGAAAAATAGATATCTGTCCTGAAGAGCAAGGTAACTTGTCATCATCCCTTGAAACTGCAGTAGATGATTGCTCTGGATCTCAGCACACCTTGAAAAAAGACTTGCCTGGAGACCAATTTCTTTCTGTTCCTTCGCACTTTACTTGGAACAAACCGAAGCCTGGTCACACTCCTATATTCCGGTAAGTGATTAGAAAGATTAGATTCCCTCCTGTGCATCTTAAATAGACATATAATTGTCCATGTAAATTTCAGTGATGCGTTAAGACTTCTTAAAGAAAACTTATTGAAGGCAGGTAGATGTTATAATTAGGAAAAAACAAGTTGAGATACCAAATACCTACCATCTTTTAAAATACAGTAGATGCACTGTAAATAGAACAAAGAAAACAGTTTGTATGCCATGCTGAAAATCATCCAGAAAGAATGGTTGTCTGGGCTGTAGTTCCAAGGTATTTCCACCATCTATGATAGAATTAAATAGGTCTTTTCCTTCTGCAGTCCCGTCATGTGCTAGCAGGATGATTTGTGGAGACTCAAGAGGAGGGAACTGGTTCAACTGGGGGCAAATGTCCCCCTCCTTTCCAGTCTTGCTTTTTAGATGGATCAGTTCTGTGATCTTTCAAGTCGTAGAGCTTGTATAAATTCTTCAGAAGTTGTCACAGAGCTTGGCTTGTTAATATCTAAATATATTTATGGAATACTTATTCTGCCATTTCATTATTTTTTTGCCTAATTGAATAACCACAGATTTTAATTTCTCTTCACAGAATTGTACTGATTTTAGTAAATAGCAGTGATTTTTTTTCTCCTCCTTTAATGTTCTTCCATGTAACCGTTTATGGATGTAAAATTTAACAGTAAAGATGTAAAGCTGCTGGCTGGAGAAATCTGTTCTACTAGGTCTGAAACCACTGTGTTATCAGATAAGTTAACTGTCTTCAAGTCTGGAGTTTTTTTAAAATTCCATTGCCATCTGTTAGTAATAGGTGTTCAGTCTGTTACTAGAATCTTTTCATTTGAACTAAAATGATGATGACTGTTATAACTTAATTGTGTATCTTGGAATTGTATTATGTTTATGAAGGATACTAAGCAGTCCGAACTTGGCATTTTTCTTAGCTTGCAGGCTAACATTGTTCATAAAAAGTGAGCACTACTGTAGGGCTAGAGGTCATGAGCATACAGGCATTGGGTGTGGATTGGTGGTTCTTCTGTAGGATGAATAAAGTAGTTTAAAACACAGACAGCTCTTACCTGTTTCCACTTGTACTGCAGAGAACTGAGTACAACTGAATAAAAAGCAATTTTAATGTTTTCATTTAAAAGTAAAAATATTTTTTTTAAATGTCAGACTTTATTTAGAAGCTGGCACTGAAGAATTTCCGTAAATATAAGATGGGCAAACAGGCAGAAGATAATGAAGACTACACCTATACATAAACTACGTAAATCTATTAAGCTGAGTACGTTTGCTGCCAAAAATGTTGGCTGACAATTGAATTAGTGGAAATGGCTGCACTGACAGCTGTATCCTTAGTGAAATGTTGAATTACTTAGCAGTTGTAGCCTGTTCCACTGGGGGTATTGCAATGTGCATCTTCAGTATGTAAAACATTCCATTCTGTCATATAATATTTTATAATTTTGATTCTTATAAACCAGGGTAGCAAAGTTGATCCTTACGTTTTATGAATAAAAATGAAATGCAAGAAGATCCACTCTTTCTAAATAGTTGATGATGGTGACCAAAAGTGAGCATATTAGTTGTCATAAGGAACTATATAATTTCTATGTATGTATTTATTTCATATTGTATGTACAATTGTATTAATTGTAATATAAATTACAAGATATAGTAAAAATGGTACACTTCTTAATGTGTTGATTGTATTGTCAAGCACAAAGTAGTGCATGAAGTAAACTGGAGTACTGATTCCAAGCACGTGAGGTGCACACTCAGCTGCAATAACTGACCCCTCGTAGAAGGGGGAGTAATTTGCCTCATGTATTCTGTGGTATGAAATGTGTAGGTAGCACCTTCTGCTCTGAATGCTCTCTAAAGTCTTGTAAATCTGTTATCTGCTTTATCTGTCAAGCCCTGACCATGTTTTCCTTTGTTCTTCTGTTTTCAGTAAGTGTGCAATGCTTAACAAAATCTAAAAATGTGTAACATGATTTTGAGGATGTTAGTCATATTTCACATGCCATCCAAACTGTTTTGTAGATGACAGCTTGTTATTTGGTCACAGAAACCCATAATCTGCCAGTCAGTGGCATATGAAAAATGTCTGTGCATTACGTGCCCTGAGTCCCATTTCTGCTCCCTTGTCAAAGATAAGCATAGGCAAGGGACTGGGCAGGACCACTGCAACAATTCCTTCCTACAAGGGAAAGAACTGGGCAGCAGCTTCCACAGGGAATAGTGGAGGTGTCTGTTGGTGATGTCACTCACCAGGTATAATGGCAGATTCAATTGGTCATTTTACAGAATATTCAGCAATAAACTTGATAATTTTATTTATTACATAGTTACTCTTGTTACTGTTTAAGATACCTGTTTCTTTTACCCCCAGCCTCCCCATAGGTGGAGGTGATGGGTAAGACATGGTTTTATCTGTGTCTCATGTTTTCTTTCCCTTCCCCTTAAAAAGGGATCCTAATGCAGTGATAATAGATCCAACCTCCCCATTTACATTTTACCCCAACATTCCACAAATGCGCTGATTTTATGCTTTTCTTGCACACTTGCTGTTAGAGGTTGAGTTGTAAGATTTCCAGAAAGTGGAAAAAAAAAAATCAGTCTGTTTTACAATGCTTTTTTTACTTGAACAGGGGGAATAAAAAGTCTAGAGATGACCTAGAAATCTCTACTGACCAGGTGATAGAATAAAATACCTTTGGTGAGGTCTTTACTCTAAAAGTACGATTCATAAAAGATCAGCAGTGTTGCTGGTGCTTACCTTGGTTATGGTACTATGGAGTTAAGGACCATCACAGACATGGCCAGCACTGGTGTAGGTAACATGGGGCTATTTTTCAGAAGAGTGGTCACTGCTGATGCAGTTGAAAATAATGGGAGTTCCGTTATCTTTTCTTTTAGGCTTGGTTTTTTGTTATCTTTTGCTTTAAACTTAAAATTTTAACATGAATGACTAGTCAAACAGTAGGCTTTAGGTTTGGTAAAGTGGATCTTGGGAATCTGTGTCTCAAGCAAAGAGGCTCTTTGCAGGGTAGTAAACTTAATGAGTCATTCATTTTGTCTGTCTTTAGCCCCACAGTATTTGATGGCAACAAATGGTGCTTTTGTGTTTTGAAGATAACCAGACAATATTCACTAATGGTCAAAAATCTTGAAATAAAACCTAGTTTCTTTTACTTCCCTCATGGAATTCTTAGAGATTTGCACATTGATTTTAAAACTACTACATAAATTGGTGTTTGTCTCCAGATTGTTGTGTCATGAGTTTAATCTATGCCACTGAGAAGTGATGGGACATCAGCTAGTTTCTTTGTTCCAGTGGGGATGGACAAACAGGCTTTGACAGATGTGTTTACAGCACAGAAATATTTTTAATGGTGGATATGTAATGGCAGCTTGAGAGTATTTTACTGCTGAAAACCAGGATGGCTGACAATGTAATCTATTCATTCAGAAAAAAAAATAGTTCAAATAAAGTGGTAGATAATGGAATACTTGGAAAAGTTGTTTCTCTTGTCTGAGTCCTCTTGGAAGTCTAAAGAACAGAGAGGAACAGAATTATGTCCTATTTTTACCATAACTATATTGGGACTTCAGTGTTAATTTCAGAAGTCCACTCACATTGGAAGATTTCTATAAACAAAGTTAGTCTGCTAAGTATTTATCACCTTATTCTGATAAATAGAAATAACACCAGCTATTCTATGAGCAAAACTTGAAAATGAAAATGTTTGCAAATTACTGTCTTTGAAGATAAGGACCCACTTAAGTGAGACAAGCAAAGGAACTTTGAACCTCTTAGGTTTTTAATAAGCAAGGCTATCGCTGTAATGTTTACACACCATTAATGAATCCAGGGAAATTCAGGTAGTGTTTAATACAGGACCTTTGTGCTGTACCTGTTATTCATCTCTCCACTTTGTTCTGGGATGATGGAACAGAGATTTCCACATGGCAATACACTGTACCTGTACTCTGAAAACATCATTAACTGTGGCTCTGCTAGGAGCAGAATGGTAAACAGTATTAATAAAGTCTATTGATAGGCCACTGTGGCAGCTGGAATGGCCCCAAACTTCTTAAGTAACTTCAGAATTTCTCCACCAGGGAGAATATTGCTTTGTTCTAGACAGTGAAGAGCAGCTGCAGCAGTATTTTGGCTCTACAAGAGTTCTTGCAAACCACAGTATTGGATTATAGTTAAAATTTGAGAGTCTCGGGGTTGCTGTGTTGCAACATTGACATGTCACAGAATACACCATGGAATCATCTCTGCAAAAACTTGGGATGAGGAAAAAATGTGGAATAGCCATTGTATGGTCAGTGGGCTTTTTCCCTTTTGAAATGTTGGGAGGAGCTGTAAGTAGAAAATTGGTTTTGCTGCAACTAAAAATTAATAAAAGTATCTCTAGAAGATCTGGGAATCTCAACCAGTGAAGGAAACAAGAAGTTTCACAACTATCTGGAGATACTACAGGGTATCTTTGAAAGGTTATTACTAGAATTAGTGGCTACAAAGAGGCAGAAACATTTTTGTACAGAGTGGCTAAAATGAATTTTTATATCAGTTGCACCTGTGTTCAAACCAGTGCTACAAGTGGAAGGTAATTGTTTTTAACTGGATTGTGTTAATGAGTCCTATAGGCTTTGTTCTTCCTTCTGTCCCACACATACTGCTCTGGGGCCACAGTCAAATGCAAACAAGCAGTCTTGTTTCTGCCCTAAGCTTCTCCCTGTGTGAGAGAGGCGTAGTCAGCCCAGGAGCTGTGCCCTGGCTGTTACAGGTCTGAATGCTGAAGTCATTGTGGACACTTTTGGCTGTTCTTACACTGAACATCAGTTGTTTCCTCATCAGTCAGTTCTGGTTTGGAAATAATGGTTGCAGAGAAGAAGGTATCTGTTAAATTAATATTGATAAAATCAATGAAGTGGTAGCTTTAAATGCTGTTGCTTCTCTTGAGAATGCTGCCGAAGGGTTCTTTCTTTACCTCTGAGTTCCCTTTAGTAGCTGCTGTTCCCTAAAGTCTTTAGTCTTGATGTGATACGAGTATGAGCTTTTGGAGGCTTGCGTTAATCAGATTATAAAACTCCCTTGATATTTCCAGAAGGACATTTGTAGGTTTACAGATTGGTGCTGTTTCAACAATGTGCTAAGATTTGATTTAATGAAAGCTTTAGAATGAGTGTCACTCATTACTTCCATATCCATGTCCTGACATGTGATTTGGTCTTTTACTAGTGGGTTACTGCATTGTTCATGAGGTTTTTCACTCAAAAAAAAAAAAAAAAAAGAAAAAAGAGAAACTCCTGTGAAAGGCTAAGTCCCTTTTACAACAGAAGTAAAGTAAGTCCCCAAATTACAACAGTAATTTGGCACTGAACTGGGAAGAACTTAGTAATGAAACATGTGGAAATATCTACAAACATGTTCTTTCCTCATCAAGACTGAAAAATGAAGGGTTTTAAAACACAAAAGTTCTTCTTTTTCTTAATCTTTTGTTCTAAAATAACTTGAAAAAACCCTCATGGCCAGCAGCTGATCTGGGTTCTGAATGCAAAGTTAGATGTCTTTATCAGTAGCACAAAGCTGTCATGCTGTGTTAAAGCTGGGGAGAGACAGAAAAAGTACTTGTTCATTTCTGAAGCATCTGAGCTGCTAATTCTTAAACATGTTCCAGATATTTTAAGAGTAATGCACCACTAAATTTTGAACTTAAGTTCTGCACTATCAGATCACTGAAGTTCAATGCACAGTTAACACCTGAGAACTGTGGTGAGTTAAGTCTAGTAGTTTTGCTGCTGATCCTGACCTAACAGTGTAGACTGAATAATATTTTTTTGAGAATGGATCCTTAACTGCAGTAAAGCTGGCAGCTTCAGACCTTCATTCAGCATCTGGTACAAAATAACATTGCTTCATATCAAAATGTATTCAAAACATATGCAAATTTGTTACTTCTTGCACCCCAAAGGCTGACAGTATTTTTCTCATTTAATATTGAATTCTACTTAGAATTTAAAAACCCAAAATACCAAGAGGTTGTAGACTGTATTCTATTGGATTTTTAAATTTATTTAGGGTGCAGTCTTGTGGGCTCATGTGACTTTAATATGGTGACGGTGCTGATTAGGAAGTTCCCACTCTGCTTCTCACCCTTTAGTTCTGCTTGAAGATGTACAGACAACTGGAACTCTGGTAAATTAAAGGATTAAAAAATTTACATTTCAAAATGAACCGAAGCTAGATCGCTGATTCAGTTCAATGTGTACCCCTATAGTATTTGTCTCAAAAATGTGTAAGGATGATGTGGAAGCAAAAATACAGAAAATTATACCCCTACAGGGCAGAAAGGTGCATGACAGAATAACCTAAAACCTTTTAAGAATCCACTGCTGCTGAGAAGGTCAGGGTGATAGAGATACCAAGAAAAATATTCAGAGAGAAACAACAGCTTGGATATCCAACGTCAAAAGGGAAGCAACTGTAACTCTCGAACCAGCTACATCTAGAAAACATCTGTTTGATGCAGTACAGCCTCAAAAGCTGTGTCATTTACGAGGGAATCTGTGTATTGGAAGCTTTGCAAATTTTTAATGTTTTGGGTATCTGCACGTGCATAGTGCACTTCCTTGCTCTCTCATGCTGTTATTTGCTACTTGTTTTCAAAGAATGACAAAATCTTAAGCCTTCGTTATTTTCTTGTCTCCATGTTTGTTCTAGTATGCCAAATATTTTTCTAAAGATAGTGTGATTCTGATACAACAGACTGTTGTCTTGCGCAACAGTATTGTTAGTTAATTGCAGGAGGAGTAAATCTCTCTGAGACACTGTATTGAGAGTGGCCATGAGCAACAAATACTTTTTTCTTGACTGAATTTATCATTCAACTTTCAGTAATACCTCCCAAAAATTGGTATATAGCCTGTGGTGTGTTACCAGAGTTCTCTCAGGTACCATATCTGTTCAATATATCAACTATTTTGACACAGAAATTTGGTTATATGGGGAATAAAAAGATTTTCAGAAACACTGTTAAGAAATTCTCACATGCTACATTTCTTTTTAAACCCTTTTTAGTTTTAATCCTTTTTCTTTTAATCCTGACGTTTTCATTCATTTTCAGACTGAAGACTTGAATCCTTCTCCCTCAATAGCTATTAAAGTGAATGACAAGGTGTAGTTGATAGCCAGTAGTAGCATTTAGGCAATACATCTTGGCCTGTGGTATCTGGAAGGATTGGGCTTATACTGCGTTCCTGACAGTTCCCTCTTTTATTGTTGGCATCACCATCCTCTCCAACCCAGTAAACACTATTGCTGTGGGAGGACCAGCCATCAGACCTCCTTATGGGGGAAAGAAGCCTCTTTGCTGCACATTGAATGCTTGTGGAGATGATTTATTTCTCACATTTCTACCTTTCAGTGAGAAGAAAGGGAAATACATTCTTCCTCTCATTGCTCCCAAAAAGGTGCTTCAGGAGAGAAGGTTTATGTTACAATGCCAGCTCTCTCCTGAAGTGCACAGTAGAGTGTCCATGAAACAGCAGATGAGCAGCTTGGAGGTTGTTCTCCTGAGGAGGAGGCCAGCAAGCAGTGCCGTTTCTTCTCCCTCTGTTCCATTCTTAATGACCGACATTTCTGTAGTAAAAGCTAGATATGTGGTGCTGCAGGCTGAGCCCAAGTCCCTCCAGATACTTCCTAAAGACAGAGACTTTTTTCTTTTTTTCTTCAGTCCAAATATTTATCTTCTTTCTCAACTGTGGATATGTTTTTGTTTGTCTTAGCTAAACTCCCCAAAAGGAATCATTTTTCTTTCATGGTTCTGTGACTATTCATGTTTATGGAAATTTGCATTGATTGGTGGTAGGGTTTCACCTGACTTCCTGTAAAGTGGAAAGAGGTGAAATTGAGCTTTCCTGGATGATGATACAAACGAATATTTGTCCATCACTTTAAAACCTAGTTTGCTCTCCCTGTTGGTCAGTGTAATGTAGTACAAAACTATTTTAATAGAAGCTTATTTTTATTATAAATGTTTTTGTTTGATAAACAATGCTATAAATGTTCACTTCTAGATGGTCATAATTTAATTTACTCTACCAGGTAATTACTGGCTTGAATCTGACTGTTCATCTTATTAGAATCTTAAGTCTATAAATCCATGCAGGTAAAAGGGTAGGTATGCAAACATTGGTCTGAGGTTCTTCCATGTTACTTCAATTACTGTATTTTGTTCTTCTTCTCTGGAGTGACTTTGCTACTGTGTGTAAGGGTGTGTCTGTGGATAAGCTGAATACAACTTCAGGTGTCTTTGTTGTCTGTTGCAGTAAATCTTTATGCTTAAATAGAACAACTAGCTTTTTAATACTTTGGATGATCACAGTGTTCTTATGTAGTGCTTGCCAAAGGAAGACAAAACCAGCAAGCTGGAGGATAATAATGCAGAGAGTTAAAACTTAATGACCGGCAGATTGAATTTAGACTGTTCCTTCTAAACCACATTTGAATTTGCTTGCTGATATACTTAAGGTTAAAAAGTTTATAAGGGCATTACAGAGTAGCACTGCTAGTGTGGGGCTGGGGGTCATACAGTACCTTTCTTTTCCTTAGGTGTTGGAAAGAAGAAATTCCATTCTAATTGAAGATTTTAATGTACCAGCAAAACTTTGGAATTTTCACGTAACAGTTTTAGGCTAATAGGTATTCTCATTTGGTTATAATTTGTTAGGAAAGTGACACTATTGTCTGTAGTCTGCAGTGAAGACTTTGTGTGTGCTGTGGCCAGATGGTACAGTTCATGTAACCACAGTGTGCTTGTCTTGATTGCAGCACATCTTCATTGCCACCTCTTGACTGGCCTTTACCAAGCCATTACGGGCAGTGTGAACTGAAGATAGAAGTCCAGCCTAAAACTCATCACAGAGCTCACTATGAAACAGAAGGAAGCAGAGGAGCAGTAAAAGCATCTACTGGAGGACACCCTGTAGTAAAGGTAGGAAGTCTGGCTTTCTTGAATAGAAGGTAATTTTTTAACTGCAGTTACTGGAATTTACAATGCTGTGAATTGTTACCTTTCATGAAGCTTACAGCCTTTCTTGGGCAAGATTTTCTTCCTTAAATGTAATGATAAGTATTTTGAAAACACTGACCAATAAAACCAATTATTGTTTAGCTCAGAATTAGATTTAAGTTTCTGGTAAATTAAACTTGGCTTTGGCACTATATTCTCTTTGAAGAGAAAGATGTGTGGGTTCAGTCTTGTTGGAATAACTGTGTGCACAAGATGTGCTCTGAGCGTTCAGGTGTGTACACCAATATCCTGCTCTGTGCTGGGGAGACTTCTGGATTGGTTATGGATAGTCACTGATGCCTCTTTTAATATCCATATTAGTATCCATATCCAGTCAGCTGGCTCACACATCTTGGAAGGGCACCCGCCCTCATTCATGGAACATGGGGCAAATGGTGCTGAGAAGCTGTGTGACTTCTTAAGATGCCTTGGTTTATGTTTGCCACTTCCTTAGGTGAAAGCAGTATCTCTTTAATTACCTCAATATTGCTTAATAGTCTTTACCTTAGTCCCAGGTCAGGTTAAGACAAAATTTAACTGCTTGTTTATAAGTCAAATCAGACACCAGTTACAAAATCTTTATAAAACAAAGAGGGGTGGAAAAAATCTGATTATATCAAGCTTACAGCAGGTTTTGTCTTTTCCTCCAAATCCAGGATATTTCATGTTCTTTTCCAACAAAATTACAGTCAGTGTTTCAGTCCTAAATCTTTTGCTTCAGTCTATACATT
Source organism: Monarcha castaneiventris obscurior (assembly GCA_026261815.1). Classification (NCBI taxonomy): domain Eukaryota; kingdom Metazoa; phylum Chordata; class Aves; order Passeriformes; family Monarchidae; genus Monarcha; species Monarcha castaneiventris. The sequence continues at coordinate 7,525,764 of JAMPIT010000712.1, read as the reverse complement.
AAAAATGTATTTTATATATTTATCCTCTTCCAATAGTTGGAAGTAACTCATTACTATTGGAGACCAGATGAAAAGTGCTGTTAGGATTGGCATAATCAGTCCCCATTCTTTCTCCTACTCTTACTGTAGCATAAACATGTTATCACTTTTTGTCCTCATACTTTATTTCTCCTCTTTGGCAACTGAATTCTGTCACACTCTGTAATTACATCATTACATTTCGTCTATATAGATGAAGATATACCAGCAGAATTTAAACGTCTTAAACTATTTGCTGTTCTTAATTTGTTGAAGCAACCTCTGCTTTCCAGGCTCTTCATCTGATTAATTTCTTCCATAAATTTGACTCCTAATCCTATTCTTTGGGCTGTTTATCAAACTGTTTATTCTCTGATAGCTTACCTTGAACATTTTCATTACATCTTTTTTCCTCTTAAAGACTTTGTATCGTTCTTTTCTCTCCCTCTAAAAAGGTTTGGTTATCTGTATCCCATGTTCTTCTTTGAATGTCTTTCCTTGTTTTTCCATTTCCGTTCTTGAACTGAGCTCTTCATCCAGCCTTCATGTTCCCTGCAAAGTTGCTCAGAGTTTTTCTTCTCAAAATACTGTGGCCTAACTAGCTCCAGCTCTTCCCTTTTGTCAGACTTACTGGATTTCTTAGCACAGTAGAGGCAAGGGTCAAGTGCTTACTAGGGAAATGTGTGCTGCAAACTACAGAAAATTGAGGATGCCTGGACTAGGCTGGAATTGGAAAGCTGGCAAGACACGTTCCTTCATGTGGAGCATTGTGTTGCTTTAGTCACTGGAGGACAAGTAGACACAACTTTCACATCCCAAGGTGCTGACAGTGGAATTTAACACATAATTGATGAGGACAGAAACTTGAGAGATTTTAGCTGACAAAATAAATCTTTCCTGAACTTCTGTGAACTGCATTCAATATTTTTTTTTTTTCCTCTGGGTGCTTATGTTTTGCACTAATATTTGCATTAAGGGAATTTATGCTGATATTTGTAAGATTTGACAAATATGTAGGCTTTCTTTTGCTTACAGAACGAGATACTTCTAAGCTGCAGTACTGGATGCAAGTTAGAAGAAACAGATCTTTAGTGTGTGACTTAGACCAATGATTTTAAAAGCTATTTATTTGCACTGAAATTGTGAAATGCATTTCAGAGACAGAGAATGCTGTCTTTAAAACGTGGATAGCATTTATGTCTCTGACAGTCTCATGCTTCAACACATGCATTGTACTATGCCTCTCTAAATTAAAATGAATGCAAATGCAAATCAATATTCTACTTTGCAATTTGGTCTCTTCCAGCTGGATTGGAAATTAATTGTTGTGTTTGATAGGAGATAGGAAGTTGTTATGAAACAAGGCATTGATTTGTATTTACTTTTTTACTCACTGCTGGGAAAAACAGCATGGGAAGGGCCAAGTTTGAAAAAGGTAGTACTGAATATCTGTAAGCAGGCAAATATTGCTTTACTTTCATACAAACTGAAATGTTTTCCAGTACTTCTGGAAACTTATTACAGAAATCCACGTCACAATATGTATTGCTACTTGTTTCTGACTTTTCTTTTGGTGCTCTTAGCTTTAGAGCAGACACTTCATGTGTGTGATCATTGCAGTAAAGTATTCAGCATTTTCCTGCATAAAACAACTTTGTGTGTACCAGTGTCAGAGATGAGAAAGGAGATGGGTAAATTGAATAGAATCTTTTCATTGGAACAGACCTACAGCGATTGTCAAATCCAACTGCCACATCTTCGGGTGCCTGAAGGCCTCTGTGTTTTTGCTCCTTACACAATTTGTTTTGCTTTTGAACATTATTTTATAGAAAGCTGGAGTGCTTAATTTCCAGACTGTGAAGCCTCTGTAGTTCTGCATGTGCACTTGATGTATTATTTAAAATAAAGATTTTTAAGATAGTACATGGCTTCGAGCCATTAACGTATTAGTGCATGTCATTAATCTATTACTAATACTGTACCACACCTGTTGCTAGGACACTAAGCTTCTGACAAATTTGGCATCATCTGTTGTGAGTACATTTAATCAGCTTATTTCCAAATGGGAGGAAATTAAATAAGTGGAGCATCATGCTTTGCTTTGCATATCTCTTAACTTTAAGAAAGCTAATTCTATAATGATGTTCCCTTGTTTTTTGCTTTTTTTAATGCTAAATCTTCTAAGTAGCAGATACCTTTCGTTTTAAGCTCTGCTTTCTTGGGAGTATGTTCCAGCTAATCCATGTCATCTGGTACAGTTTCTTTTACCTTGGTAGAGAATCTGCATGATAATGCTGACAGTTTTCCCAGGGAAGGAATAAATAATACAGCAGAATGGTTTGCAAGGAGAAAGGTGGTGTGTTGAGCTTTTGTCATCCAAGTTATGTGAAAATTTTGTATTGCATTGCCAGGAGACAGTCTCTGAGCACTCCCTACCTTTACTGTTCTAATTCATAGGTGAGAGTCTGCAATTCACCCATCTACAAAGCCTTTTAAACAAGTAGCTGTCACATTTTATCCAACCCTAAATGAACAGTCACCATTGCTTGAATTTCCTCCTTTCCCATGGGTCCAATTGTACATAAAATAACGTTAGCACTTACAGTTTGATAGAATGAGCTTTTGCTTCTGTCTGAACTGGTTAAGGTTCTTCATGAGACTTCACTTGGATAAGTCCTGTGATTTAAAACAGAAAAGCCTTTTAGAGCAGGTGGGCACATGATAAGAATCGCTCAGGGATAGTTTGGATGCTTTTTACTTTTGTGTCTTAGTTTTCTGATCTAAAATGAACTTTTCTTTTTTAAATAAGCAGACTTGTTTTGTATATTGTTTTCCTGCTACTCATGTAATTTTCTGCAGTTTTTTGTGCTTAAGTATTTTAAATTTAATGAAATCTTTTGGTAGTAAATTATAAATGCCATGTTGTGCACAAGTAGTATTTCCTTTTACCTTTTGTCCTGTTGCTGGGGAAGAAGGTGATCTCCATGCTGGTCATTTTGTAACCATACAGCGTGATGTACTCAGGGGCTGTGAGCTCACAGCTACTCCATAGCACCATTCTGTGTGCAAGGAGTGTCTGTCCTGGGGCCATTGACCCCTGTGGGGGTCAGGTATAGGTATGAACTGTGATGGCATAATTTGTTCTGCAACTGATCATGTATCTGCAACAGACACTGTGTGGAATCCACTTACACCCCACGTGTGCAATATAGATTTGGAGTTGTGGTAGCTATTAAGAGTTTGCCTGGTCCAAAAGTGTCTTTTTCCTATAGAGGGTGAAATCATTCTGTTCCTCTGCCATAAGCAAAGTTATTCCTGTAGCTGCTTCATAGTAACAGAGGAGGGGAAGCATCATGTAATCCATATGGACAACTCAGCAGTTCTGCAGCTGAAAAAAGATGTAAGATCAAAAATCAAAGCAATATTAAATAAAAGGCAGTTTATTTAGAAGGCTATGCACTGCTACTCACTGATAAGCGAAGAGTTGTCTTCTGTGTGAGGTTTAATGGAGACCTGTAAAAGAGGGACTCAGTGTCAGCTCTGTTTAAAGTGATTGCTGAGCTTGAAGTCATGATAAGTGCTGCAGTGGAAGAAAAAAAGTAAACTAATTGAGCAAAAGTAAACTCACTTTGAACTGCTTTGAACGTTCTGAGACAGGAATGTGTTCTCAAAAAGCCTGTCAAACTTTGCCTGAGTCCTGGTGGAAGAAACTGCAACCAACAAGAGAGGATCTATCCAAGCAATGTCAGATGATCTGATAAAAATAAATTAACAAAGGTTGTCTAAATGAGTGTGTGTTTCCTGGCCTGTAATTCTGTGGCTGTCACCTTTTCCCAGCTGTTCTCTGTGGCCCATGCATGTAACTACTTGAATATCAGGTATTATATTGGAATTCTCCCTGTTCTCTGTGCCCAATAAACAGCACACTTTTTCTGTGTTTTGCAACCCTTCCCATTCTTCCTGCATTTTCACTCTCCAATTTTCATTTTTGTCTTGACTTTTTTCCTGGTTTGTCCATCACCAGAAGGCAGGCTGTATCCCAGCTCTAGTTGCCTGCTGTTGATTGGTGGCAGCAACCTGCCAATAAATCTAAAATGCAGAAGGTGAGTTTCAGCCTGTGTGAACTATGTATTGGGAAAAACATTGACCTTTGGATGAGATTCTGAAACTGTATCTTCCAAGAACAGTTTGATGATTTAGGCATCTTCTGCTTCAGAATCCCAAAAATAGATAGCAAAAGTGATGCATCTAACCACTGTAGAAAATGCAATACTTGGTATGTAAACCAATAAAAAGTCATCTGGATTTTGTATCATAGGTTTACTAAACTTTTTTTTTCTACAGGTTATTTGGGAATAACATCTTCCTATCCCAGCAATGCTTGTCCAAAAACTGTCCATAGCATAATTAGCATTTGCAGTTGGTATTTCAGGAATAGCACTTTTTTTTTCAAGTGTGCTAGAGCCAAGTGCAGATGGATGGTTTGATGGCTGGTTATGTGGGACTTGCAGTTCTGCACTGTGTTAGCCTAACGCTATTTTAGCTATTAAATTATATTTTATTTTGTATAGTGTAAAATGGGACAGGACTAAAACACCTCAAAAATGCCGAAGCCAGTATTTAAAATGCTTTCAATCCTGTCTGCAAGCAGTGAGTGTGTAAAAGTGTGAGATTTCAGAAACAGGAATCCAAGTTTTTAAACCTTGAAGAATTTTATGTACATGTGTAAACACATGGTACCATGACCAATAATGAACTGATATTTGCCATTATGTGTTTGCTTTAGTCCTTTGCAGGATCTGTTTGTTTTTGTGATGACCTTTAAAATGTTTTTAATTGGACTTGTGCCCCTACCTAATAGTTTATTGAAGTTTGTTCCTTTTATCTGCCACTACTTTTTTCACAATTGCAAAGGTCTGTACTATTTTAAAGTCTTCAAGTCAGTCTATTCAATAAGTTTATTTAACAAAAGACAAGGAAAAATACTCTTTCGATATGTGTGCTCTTTCTTCTCAGCTGATGGAAGGTGCACTTCAGGAAGGGGTTGAAACAGGTATTTTGGTTTAACATATTTAACTTTTTGTAACATTATAAACTCTGCAGAGTCAGAATGAAACTACTGAAAACATTCCAATGTGCTGTTAAAACTTTCTGAGCCAGTGGTTGGGATATTGCATAATAGATCTGAATGGAGTTTTCTTTCATCAGTTTCTGCAGTGTCTTTCAAGCAGTCCATTGGAAATTATAGGTCAGCACTCACTGCACCTCTGCAGGGCTGCAAGGGATGACTGTGGTCAGTCTGACTTTCAGTAGCTTCCCTGAGCTCTGGTTTCTTTGTTTCATGCCTATGGTTTGCTTCAAGTTTTTCAAAACGCAGCTGTTGATAAATTCACAATAAATTGTACCCCCGGTCTTAGTCATTGTGTCTTTTGTTTCGGATTACGTTCATCTTCATGCCCTTGGATCCTTGTCATCCCAAGTCATGGTTGATAGATGTGCTGTTCAGCTTGGCAGACAGCCCTTCAGCTTTTAAACCCAGCAATTCTCACAGTTCTTTAGGAAAGTCACTGCACACCACTCATAAGGGAAATTCTTGTGGAGAAATGTCTGTAGAAAAAAAGTTCAGTTGTTCAAAGCCCTGCACTGGTGCCTCTCTGATATCCCTGTCCAAAAGATTCTAGGCTTATGGGTCACATTTCTCCTTTCTCAAAGGATAAAACATTTAGAAGGATCATTTTATGGTTCAGTTTTTTCTTTAAGTTTTTAAAAGAAATTGTATTTTACTTTTGAAGTGGACTGAAATTTAAGAAGTGAAGGTTCTTTTCCTTTAGGATTGTTTAGGTTTCATGGTGAACTATACCATATTTTGCTCAGCCTTCCAAAGTAAAAGGAAAAAGTACCAGATTCAAGATAACAGCTCGTTCTTTTCACCCTCTAGAGCGGGGCCTGTATTCTTCTCTTTTGCCCTCCTTACCTTGTCACTTTGGAGGGTGTTCTAAGGAATACAGAAGTCACTGAAATGCATCCAGCTACTGTGTACCTATCAAGGAGGAATTAAGTAGTTACAACATTCTTTTCATATCAAGGTGTTGAAAAGCCTTGGAAATCTCCATCTGAAGTAAATGCTTAGTAAGTGCTTGTGGTTCTTTACACAGCTGAGTTTCCTTCCATGTTCTTCATGTTTGAACTGAGAATTTTTATCTAGATGCTGGTGCATTTGGTGAAGATAGATTAACTTCAGAGGCTTGACTATGCCAGACTTCCCCTGTATTTCAAGACTATGCCCTATTTTTAGGGAGGCCTAATTGTATGTAAAAGCTTTCTTTCTAATCAGCCTACTTCACCAATCCAGTAATGCCATAAGCAGTGAATTAATTGCGCAAAGGAGCACTGAAGTGTTGATCAAATCTTCGTCTTCAATTAGCAAGCAAAAAAAGGCACATAAAAGATAAAACATGAGTATTAAGCCCCAATGAATACTTGATGAAGCATGGCAATTTCCTGAAAATTTTGCAGGAAAAATGCTTTAAAAATACAACCAATTAGGTTTTAACACCATCTGAATGTTGTTGGTATCAACGCTGACATTATTTCTGGATTCAGTGACACTATTGGGTATTTGGGATTTTGGATGCTTTGATTCAAAAAACCAGACTATTTCCAAGTATACTAGTGTTGTCTGTAAGTACCAGGTTACTGTGGAGTGTATATTTTCTATTGGATATTTTTCCCAAGCCTTGTTGCATGTCTTAAGAAGTGACACTTTTACACTTGAATAGAGATTGGTAAGACTTGGCCTGCAACAGTAAGTGGAAAACATGGATAGAATCTTCTTCATTTAAAAAAAGAGATGGGTTGAGGAGGTAAAAATTTTTATTATTAGAGACTAAAGGGGTCTTCTCACAAGCTTTTCAAGTTGCAAGGTTTTCTTTAGATCAGAGCATGGAACCAATGGTATGTGAGACAGCTATGGCCCAAATATAATCTGCATGTAATCTGGAAAAATGCTAATTTATTTTTTCCAGGTTAATGCCTCTTAATTAATGTGACCTCTTTGTTTTCCTCAGCAAGGAAAGGTTCTCACCACTGCCACAAAATTCCAAGTTTAAGTAGTGCTGTCTTTGGTGATCAAATTAATCCATAGAGTCTCCAGTGTGACACGTTTTTAAGGGGTTTTCTATGTGTATATTAAGAACATAGGAGTGTTTCTGTCACATAAAATACAACTGCTTGATCCAGAACTTTTCTCATTAACTGCCTGCTTTTGTAGTTGCTTGGTAAAAGCTCTGAACTCGCAGTGCCATGCAGGGGTTTCCTGTGTGCACTGTAGTAATACGGCTGGAACTGCTTTGGCGTGAAGCCCTTGTGGCTTATCCTGTAGTGACCTTCAGTCTTTAGCCTTCCAGCTTTAGTTTAACTTACGCAGGCACTGACCTTTGCTATGGAAACGATATAGAAACACAAAAACAACTTGGCTGAGTTTCCTCGGCAGAGCAGTGGGTGGTGTATCAGGATTCTGTTACAGAGGAGGGTTTCTAGAGGTCAGTAGTGACACAGTGCAGTAACCTACTGCTTGTCTGCAGCATACTGTTTGCTGCTCCTGGGAAAGTGGTGTATCTTTTTTTAAAGTAAAATTAGCAATTTCTTGCTTATAGTGAACAGCTCTAGGACTGCACATTAATGGAATAAGTGCTGGAAGGTGTACCTAATAGTTCAGGTTACTGTTCCTCTGTGAGTGACCCATGGCTGAATCTTGGGCACATTGATACTGTAGTGCCTTACTGTAATACTGCTTCGTGGTGCTGATTCTGCAGCACTTGCCAGTAGGTTGTAAAATGCTGTTTATTTAAATACTTACGGTCTGTATAAAGACAGTGTGTTCTTATTTGTGTATATTCTTTACTAAGGTGAACTAAAGGTTCAGATACAACAGCTTCATTATGTATATGAACAACATATAGTATTTTTTCTTTCAAGTTAATTAAGTACTTATTTTGGTTGAAAAACAGTTAGGTTGGGTTTTTTTACTGACTTAAATATTTGGGCTGTTCAACATACAGAACCGTGCCTAAAGCAGACAAGGTGGTAAGAAAGTGTCACCCTGCTGTCAATGAAATTAAGAATAATCAAAATTTTTTTGAATGAGAACAAAACTGTATTAAAAGGAATGCGTTTTAAATGCCTAAATAAGTAATTTTTCCTGATTTGAAGTCAATTTGGGATTGTAAGTCTCCTGCATTAGTCACAAAGTAGGTATTGCATCAATAATGGCAAGTCAGAATCCAAATACTGTCTTTCCTTTGGAGGAGAGAAGACAGCATTCCTAGGAGACAGAAGGCAGTGCAGATTCTGTGATAATTCAGTCTCCAGTGGGGACCAAGTGTGGTGGGCAGAAAGTTCTGCTTTGCTTACTCTGCAGGTTTTGTGTGGGGAGAGACAGCCAAGGCTTGCTCTCACCAGGATTAGCCACAGAATGGACTTCAGAGTACTTTGATGCTCTTCAGCAGAGTGCTGACTGTACCTGCAGATATGGTGGGGGTGCTTGAGGTAGATTAACAGTAACCCAGCATTGTCCCCTGTTCTCAGGGATGGTGTCACGTGGGCTGTCTCTGCTTCGGTGCTGCTGTGCACAGTGTGTTGGTTTCACTGGGGCCTTTGAGTTAATTTGGTAACAGAGGCTTCAGGGAATGTGCAGCCATCCTCTCTGCAAGATACTGGATCATTTTCTACCGAGACTTTGGCTCACTGGCCCCCACAGACTCTTATCTTTGATTACAGACACTGTACATTTTTGATTGTACTTCTGCAGAATCCATTTGCATGCCTGGAGTTGTCAGCTCACTTATTACACAAGATTTAAGGGGGAAATATTCATTCTAAAGCACAGATTCTTATAATAAAAGTTGGTTTTTTTTCTATCCACAATCTCTGCAGCTGCCTGAGTTTCACTAGCACATCAGGCTGGCTCATTAGCAGGCACAGTCTGTTGAGCTTATTGGCTTTGGCTTTGGTCAGGCTGTTGGGGCACGGGGACACTGCAGCCTGTCCATTGCTTGCTTAAGGCTGGGATGTTTCCTTTTAATGAGGCCCCATTAGTGCAATCAGGCCCTGAATTACACTCTGTGCTGGGGGACATGGGGATTATTCTCTTTCCTACTCCCTGGCTTACTTAATTGCCAGGGGTATTGCACACATGGGTTATATTTATACCTTTACATTGTGGGGGGGGTTTCTCTTTTTATTTTAACCTTGAATAAAAGGAATAAATTGTCTGCAATACCAAACACATATTTTTTAAGTCTACTACCTTGTCAGTGTATGGCCACAGTGTCTCCTGGGCAATACCACTGTGACTGCTGGCATGGGGGATGTTTTACTTCCCTAAGTTGAGCTCTTATTCTGTGTAGGCTTTTGTAGAAGATGGTCTTCATGGACTGTAGACAGACCAGCTTAGTTTTACAAGTATCTCCCCACCCCTCCTTATCTCTGGTATCACCAGTATCTCTAGAACTGCTGTGTACGTGTCCATTGTTCAGGATGGGGAAGATTAGCCTTAATTGGAAATTAGCTTTGTCACAGTGACCGCATTTGGAAGGCAGTCAAATTTTTGAATAGGTCTGGCTTGTAATTTTTATAATTCCCAGTATTAGAGTGAACACATTTAACTAACGTCACATTTAGGCTGGATTCCATTGTGTTAAGATTTAATTTTAACTCTGAGGAAAATGGATGGTGGAGTCACAGTGTTGAAAACTTGTGACAAGATGGCTGCTGTAATGCTAAACTAATACGTGTCCTAATTTTCGTTAAACTCCTAAAATAATTCAGATTAATGAAAAACATTCAAATATTCATTTGGTGTTTAACCAAAAAGAAACTTTTGGAAAGACGCTGAATTCCTGCATAAAGTATAAAAAGGAACTTATGCATGTGTATATATTTAATTGGTGTAACAGTCCCTATGCTCCACTGTCATCACAACACTGAGGAAAGTTCCTTGTGGTCCAGTTGTGTTCCCGTAGTTTATAGTAGACTTCTGACAGATAAAGGGAGAGAAACCTGTCATTACACTGATTGTCACAGGAGGTTCTTTACTGTAACATTTCTGAATACTTGTTTATCACATTTATTTACATGGGAAGCAACTCTGACAATCTAGACTGTCTCCACTCAGAGGCTGAAGGGATAATTTGGTTTGGTCTGGGTGTTTTGTCACTGGACTTAGCTTTTTCTGTACTGAGAACTGCAGGAAGAACAAAAAGATGTTACAAATTTGACAAAACAAAGACTTTCCAGACTTCTGTCAGAACCTAAATTTCTATTCCTGGTTGAGAAAGTTCTGATGAAAGTGACAGGACTGGTAGGTGCTGCCACAGCTGTAGCTTGAATATAGAAACCAGGAGTTCATTTGGTCCATAAAACTCCCTGCCAGGAGTGATGCACCAGCAGTGGAGCTTCTGACTGCTGGGTGTGGGTGTGCTTTGGGCTTTTGTGCCGCTGACTACTGGCTTAAATTACTCTCCTAAGTAGGTTAAATTGACATGTTTCACTTGGTTTTTAAGTGTTAGTTCTGTAAAGAGCTTGGATAATATTGTTGTGTGACCAAATAACTCTCCCTAGAGACAAAAATATTGACATGACAAAACCACGTTTAAAGAATGACTGTCTGGCCCTCCCTCCCGCTTGAACATAAGTTGATGTCAAAGTCAATGAAACGTAAATTTGCTCCAATGCAGTTTAGCAATTATATAACTTGCAGTTTGCGTCAATCTGCCAATTGCAGGAAGGTGAAGGAAAATGGATTTGTAAGAAATACTCTATAGGCTTCAGGTTTATAATAACAGTGCTCAGAGGAGACTTTGATGTTGCTGTTGATTACATTTGTTTCCTTAAATCTTCTGGATAATATTACCCACATACTACCATAAAACGGGCTTTCTCTCTTAGATTCAATTTATTACTTTTTTTTGCTGTTTCAGTGTGTTGTGCCAGAATTGCTGCAGTTAGCTGAAGCAACAGGTGGTTTTATGACAACTGAGTGCATTGATGGTTAGATGTGTGTTTGAGAAAAGGAAATATGTGTAAATTAACATTTGCAAAATTTGGGAATTTAAAGTATTTTCTTTGCCAAAAATAAAGCACACTTGATTTTCTATATATGAATTGAATCTTGTTGTCCTAACTTGATACATTTGCATTCACAAAACTTCTTAAGTTTAATAAAAGTTGCTATACCATTTCATAGTAGAAAAAATATTTTAGTATTTCTAGAATCTAGTTGCATCTCAGTAAAATTGGTGATTTGGCTTTGATTAAAAACAATCCCAGAAACCGACATAGGCATTGCATAGTTTTGATGTAGAAATTCTGTGAGATATTCAAAAATAATAATGATATTTTGATATCCATTTGTTGCAGTAATTGTTGCCACTACTTCTGTGTTTGGGGACAGATACCTGTACTCACTTTTCTGCTTGGTGAAGAGTATGAAGAAATTAGTGATTAAATACCACTGACTCTTAACTCTTTGGCCTGGCCGTGTGTTGGTGCTGTGCACACAGCTGCAGCAGGAGCCAGCTAACCTGTTGCTATCCGTGTGCCCTTCCCGCAGCTGCTGGGCTACAGCGAGAAGCCGGTGAACCTGCAGATGTTCATCGGGACGGCCGACGACCGCTACCTGCGGCCCCACGCCTTCTACCAGGTGCACCGCATCACCGGCAAGACCGTGGCCACCGCCAGCCAGGAGATCATCATTGCCAGCACCAAAGTCTTGGAGATTCCACTTCTTCCTGAAAATAACATGTCAGCCAGGTATGGCACAGCATGAGTTAGCCGTTCGGTTTTTATTTTCTTCCTTTGTGCAAAGGTGAAAGAAAAATCTTGTAAAATTAGTGTGTTTTCCACAAATCTGGATCATGATGAAGAGACATCTCTCAAAGCAAGCCAGTGTAGTAGTCAGAGGTAAAGGAGCAGAGAGGCAGGGAAGCTCCATGCATATGTGTTATTTGATTGAGGTTGTGTGTCTTATATGAGTAATTGACCGCTGTGTGCAGCAGCAGCTGGGACTTGACGGGTACACTTTATCATTCTCTAGTCCTTCCTAAACCAGAACTAAATATTGGTCTCTTGCTCCTTGTAAATGATGTTTACTATGTTAAATAACTCACTTCAGAGGTTAAACAATGTGCAATAACAAATAATCTTTTAAAGGTTCAAAAAAGCAGCAGCTGGACATTTACAAGACAAAATGTTTCACTAGTACTTGCTGCTGTTTTCACACTAAGAGTTCTTTTAATCTCAGACATTTAAAATAACACTTGAAATGCCATAATGTGGGGGAAAAACAGAACAGCTTAATTCTTTAACAAAAGAAAGGCTTACAGAGTGTACTTTGGCAATAGCTTGATTGATTTTCATCCATTTCTTCTGTGATCCATCTGTCCATCCTCTCCTATCTCCAGTATCGATTGTGCTGGTATTTTGAAACTGCGCAATTCAGACATAGAGCTGCGGAAAGGAGAGACAGACATTGGAAGGAAGAACACCAGAGTGCGCCTTGTGTTCCGTGTTCACATCCCACAGCCCAGTGGAAAAGTCTTATCTCTGCAGACTGCCTCCATACCTGTTGAATGCTGTAAGATTGCTCTAACTATACATCATTTATACTTACGTTTTCTGCATGTGTCAGTAGTAGTGTCATTCTGACAGTATTTATTGCCAGAATTATATAAAACAAGTGTGTAAAAAGCATTGTGTGTAAAGAGCTCAATTACCAAAAAATTAATGTATCTTTAAATAAAGATGGTACTTGCCAAGTGGCAGCTTGGAGGTGTAGAGAAAAAACAACACTTTGGGCTTCAACCTCACAGTGCAGTCACACAGCAGCTTCAGTAGTGCCTGTGTATGAGCAGAGGTAGCTGACGCATCTCAGTGAGAATATTCTTTCTAAAGGTAAAACCATTTCATTGACAGGGGTCTGTACCATGACTTATCTCTATACACTATTATCTAATGAACAGCTGAACTTCTAGAGAATAATATTTATTCCCTTAATATTTCTAAAGCTCAGCGATCTGCTCAAGAACTTCCTCAGATTGAGAAGTACAGCATCAACAGCTGCTCAGTAAATGGAGGCCATGAAATGGTGGTGACAGGATCCAATTTTCTTCCAGAATCCAAAATTATATTTTTTGAAAAAGGACAAGGTAAATACTGTCTTGCTGGCTTTTTTTCAAACCAAGCTCAGTACCTGAGCTTGATTTTAAGAAGTAAGGATGTTTTAAAAGGGAAAAAAAAAAGTCCTGAGTAGTAATTGGAAAGTTCATTTGGGCACTGACCTATATGCTGGTTGACAATTATTAATGAGGTAGTACTTCTGATTGAGGAAGACACTTAGAGGGTAACTAACTTGGAATTGTTACTTGGAATTGTGTATATTTGAAAGATGCTGCTGACAGATCATAACATGTATTTTCTTCTTATTATAAAAAAATGGAAAGTGAACATGGGAACTAATTGAAATGTACTGTTTGGCACTGATGCCATGTTACGTCTGATATAATCAGTGCATAGGAACTGACTCCTCAGCTAATGAAATAAATGCTAGTTAGACAACAATAAAACATAAAATCTGAACTTCTTAAATTATCTTTTTTGTGATTTAAGTGTCTGATTTGAACTTTCAGGGAAACGGTAGCAAAATTATTAAAAATAAAAATTTTCAAACCGAGTCTAATTCTTCTACATCTTATTATTTCCTTACATGTGTAAATTGGAGTTGGGTTATTTTTATTAGCGAATACCATATGTTGTGTAATAATGTTCTTTGCCAGACAAACTGAACACCTCTGGAAGAAGCACAGCTGCTGCTGTAGTTCCCTGGTTACCTGTAACAGCCCCCAGTGGCACAGGGAGCCGAGTGCTCCGTTCAGGGTGTGGGTTATGGCAGGTCAGAGCACAGGGAGGCTGCCCAGGTGATTCCCCCCTGTCAGCACAGGCAGTTTGCACAGCATTCGACCCACGGGGTGCCTGGTTTTGGGTCAGGGAGGCTGCAGGCACTGCATGACCCATGGGGCTGGGCAGGAAGGTGTGGCCTTGGTTATCTCTGGCCTGCTGACTCAGCCTCCAAGTCATCAGGTTTGTTTGGATAACCACAAGTGGCAGCAGTAGCTGAACCACCCTTCAGTAACATTTTCAGGAACATGAGGGGACAGTCCCTGGGTGCACTTACAGCACACACAGCCTCCTCTGGAGCTCGGTCTGCCTCTATGGGATGAGCACACTGGGTTCCAATGCAGAGTCCTGCACAGCAGGCAACTGATAATGCTGTAGTGTTGAAGCTCCTAAAGCATCTCTGTACTTTGTTTACAATGTGTCTGCAAGTTTAACAGCCTCTTTATGACTGAAAATAAATCCAGTTTTATATTAGGTATTTAAGTATTTTTAAGATGAATTATTAAAGTGTTAAGAAAATGCTTTTTTGCTTGAATTATTTGTGAATTTCTCTCAACAGATGGACGACCTCAGTGGGAGGTAGAAGGGAAAATAATTAGGGAAAAGTGTCAAGGGGTGAGAAACAATTTTTCTTACTTTAGAAAGCTTTTTCTTTTTAAATATGATAGTAGACATTTTCATTGTTGTTCTGAAATTTAGACTTCATTTATTAAAGTAATAGATCACTGGCTAATTCAGACAGACAATTGGAGACTTCTAAATTGGCTTAACACTATAAAGTAGCCATTAAGATGATGCTTTGAAGGAACTGGAAATAGCATGCTTGTTGTGAAATCAATGAAAAAAGAAATTTAAAATTAAAAAAAAAAAAAACTTAAGATAATTTTGCTAATGTGACAAATTACTTCCAGTGCATTAAAAATTTTTTGAAAGCTTAATGATTCAAATCCAATTCTTTAACTGCTAGAAGGTTTTTTTGTGCTCTGGCAGATAAGCAAAGAGTCCTTTAGATATATGTCTATTTAATTAAAGCATTATTTTCAGAGCACTTGTGTTTAAAAGAAGATGAAATTCTCCAAATAGAAGTTTGCTTGTAATACTGTTTTACTGTGTAATGTGCATAAACTCGAAGTTTGCTCATTTCAAAATATTAGGGTGCTTTAGTTTTACAGTAGGTGTTTTAGTTTTTCTGTAATTAATAGTTTCATTTGCATTTAATGTGTAAAACTTTTTTATTTCAACTTTTCTATAGGCAAACATCATACTTGAAGTTCCTCCATACCATAACAAAACCATCACAGCTGCAGTTCAGGTGCAGTTTTATCTCTGCAATGGCAAGAGGAAAAAAAGCCAGTCTCAACGTTTTACTTACACACCAGGTATCAAATGAAAAATACAAAAGTGGCATTTTATTTTGGTTTTTAAAGTGTACATACAAAAATACTCCAGACAGCCTTGTCCCTTTGACAGGTACATAAGATTAGCTTGGAATTGTTTGTAAAACAGTTAGTAAAGCTTGTCTAATTAAAAAGCTGAAATATAGAGTAATAAGCTCCAGTTCTGTGACTACAGCCAGTTATTTCTTCATTACACTTTCTACAGAATAATTTTTGCATTCTACTTTTCTTTGACAATGATGAGGAATCTTAGAAGCTGCTCTTTAAATAACACTGGGTGATGACACAGAGGATAGTGAGATCATAGAAGAACAGATTTGTGCATTTTTTTCCATTCTCAAATGTCAAAAAAGGAAAAAAACCCCAGGTTTAAATACAAGGAAGGTCAACATATTTTTTCCCCCTCTCTGGACACATTGCAGCTTACTGAGACAAATCAGTTTATAACTTAGCCAGAAGTAAAACCAGGATATGTTAACTGCAGCTGTAGTTAAAACAGGCTATTCCCTCCCCTTTGGTGTGAGGAAGAGCTTACACAAGGTGTGCAATGCCTGCTCCTTTCCTGCCCCTTGCTTTATTTAAGAGCTGCGGGCCCATTTGGAGCAGTCAGGATTCCCAAGGTGCCAGTGATGGTGAGGACCCTTTGGTGCTGCTTGGAGCACTTGGAGTCAGTTTTCTGAAGGAGTCTTTAAAGTCAGATACGGATATTAAAATAAACTTCTTAAAACTTATGTATATGCTGACAAAGCCAACTTCCATTAGTTAACACAATTTAAAATAAGCTGTGCTCACTTGTTGTGCTCTAAAATTACCCACTTTTTAAATTTAGGCAGTGTTACCGAGGTGTCTGGTACGCCAAGTACACATTAACTGTGTTATCCGATTTCTGTGGTATTTGTCAACTGTTTTTCAAGAATATCAGCTCCTAAGATAGTTGCACATCTTAAACTGTATTTTGTTTGAAATATCTCTATTTAAATTATTTAAATGGTGGAATGACATTTGCATTAATGACAGTTGCTACTTAAATAAGAAGCAAGTTTAATTGTAACTGCAGCTGTTAATACACAAGCACTTAACAAACTCTATATATATTACAGTTCATTTGACTGTAATATTTAGTTAACTGTATTTCATAAAGTAGTAAATGAGCATTTAAGTGTTACCATTTTTCTACTACTTGTACTTAAGATTAGTACCTTGTCATGAGCCTACCAGTAGTTTAAAAAAAATAGACCTGTAACTGAAAGTGTGTCAGTTTGTAACTCTGTTATAAGAACAGTTGTTGCCATCACTGAAATTGGGGGACCTGCTTAAAGGGCTGCTGTAATTAAAACAAGGCACACTACTCAAACTAGTGTGTGTATTGGCAAAGTTCAGCTGTCATGGTAATCAGAGGCTAAGGTAAGCCTGAAGCCTGCTAAAAATTTCCTTCACCTTTTCCTAGTGCATAATACTGAACCCACATCTGCCTATTTTCAGTGCAGCCCAGCAGCAGCTCCCCCCCTCTGGTGATGAAAACATCCTTTAGATGAACTGGACTTTCTCTGGCTGGGTTGCAAATGTCATTAAAAACATACATTGGTTAGGACAGTGTGCTGGAAGGGAAGGTACCTTGCCCTTGAGTTCGTGCTGGGAGAGCTGTTCTGGCTTTGCAGCGTTGATGTAGCAGGCATGAAATCAAAGGTGAAAGCAGAGCAGAAGGGGAACGATACTAGCAGTGCTATTGGGGCTGTTAAACAGCAGTTAGTGTGTATCTGTCACAGGGTACAGATGGGCTGGAATTGTAAAACTGTTTTACTTTTTCCAGTTATAATGAAGCAAGAGCACAGAGATGAGGTGGATTTGTCTGCTGTTCCATCTTTGGCCCTGCCGCACGCAGGCAGCGTCCAGGGCCTGCACTCGATGCGAACCCAGCTGCCTTCACCAGAGCAAGGGCACCCCCATGACAGTTTGCTGTCCACGTCACCCAGGAGCCTCGTGTGTCCCGTTCAGCCGCCCTACACGGCCATGGTGACCTCGGCAGTGCCACACCTGCCGCATATGCAGGCTAGAAACCTTAGTCCAAGTGAAGAGTGTCATGTTTTGCCTCCTGCCGTGGTTCAGTCTTTTCAGGTAACATCAGCACCTCCTGTGAGGCCTTCTTACCAGCCTATGCAGTCTAGCGATGTGTACAATGGACAGCCTGGTCTTCCTATGAACTCTGCCTCCAGCCAAGGATTTGATCCGATTTCATTTCCTCAAGACACGGCTGTACCTCATTTGATAAATCTTAGCTGCCAAGCTCTGCCACCAATGCAGTTCCATTCTTCAAATCCAGGTTCTGTGTCAGCATCGAGTCCAGCAGGACACCCACTGGCACATGCAGCTCATTCAGGACAGTCGCCTGCTCACCTGCCATCGCTGGGATACCAGGTCTGCCCGGGCACGGGGCAGGGCTCCATGCCCTCTGCAATGAGCCGCTCCCTCGGCCAGGCTTCTCCCCAGCTGCAGCAGGTCCCGTACCACTCTCCAAATCCAGCGTCCGCTTCATCCCCGTCCCCGACAGCTTCCCACCCGCTGGGCCACTCGCCGCTTTCCGGCCCCTCTTCCCCCCAGCTCCAGCCTCTGCCTTACCAATCTCCGAGCTCAGGACCCGCCCCGTCGCCGCCGCCCGGGAGCCGCTCGGGGCAGCACTCGCCGCAGGCCGCCAGCCCCGCGCTGGGAGCCCTGGGCACCGTGTCACCCCTGGGGCCCCACCCCGTGTGTGACTCGTCTCCCTTTGCACCCGAGGGGGCAGCTGTTCACATCAAACCAGAGCCTGAAGACCGGGAATTGAATTTTCAAACTATAGGACTACAAGACATCACACTAGATGATGGTAAGTGGATATAATATTGCAATACTGGGGTATAGTCTGCGTTAAACTACAAAGTGGGTGTGAGAGAGTTGCTTTGTTTAGAACACACTGCTCTTCACAGAAGGAAATTTATGTAATCAGAATGGAGTCATATTTTTGTGTCCAAAGCAACAACTCGTTTAAAACTAATTATATCAGCTGTTAATTTGTAGTTATACAATTCCAGCATTTTAGTCTAATTTGCCCACAGATTTTGGTTTTGTTGTAAAACAAGGCTTGAGGATCAACTCCTACACATTGACACTTGTATTCAAGAAAGTGATTTGAAGCCTTTTCTGATTGTCTCATTGATATGTTTCAGTGAAAATCATAGTAAGGTATCTAAGTTGCATAGATGTAGTTTGGAGGCTTGTTTCTTGGAGCTGTCCCAGTTTTGAAGGGCAGGCGGGTGCTTTGATAATCTGTCACATGCATTTTGGCACTGTCTTGGTCTCCTCACAGACATTCTGTAGATACCTGTCATCATTCAGCACCTCTGCTCACAGTGGCTGTTTGCTTTCTCCACTCTGGCTACCTTTTTGAGAAATTCACTTAACATAAACAGAACAAATATATTCTAATGCTAAAGGCCAGACTGTAAAGGACTGTACTTTAAATATTTGGACAGTTTTTATTTAGTTATTATTTAAATAGTTATTCATAAAATTTTCCCACCAAGTGAAAAAAGAAAAATATCAGATCCTAAACATCGGACTATTTAAGGTGTAGATGCAAAGCAATTTAAAGAATGTGTCGTGCTAAATAAAGACTGCAAGACTAGAAGGCCTGGCCTTAAAAGTTGTGTAAAATGTGTTTGGTTTTGATGAAGGGAATCATACCAGTGTCTCTTTTCTAAAGTAGCCTTAAATGTTGTGGTTTGGGGTTTTTTTAACCATCCCTGGTAATTATGTAATTGCATCAGCAGTAGAATAAAGACTTAAGTGTAGGCCATCTGTTAAATATCGTGTCAGTCCCAGCTCCTTGCATAAATGGAGCTTTGCTATTGTTACCTCCAGACAGTAGTAACAAAATTTAGTAAGAAATGCCTTTAAAGACATGGCATAGTAAGAAGAAAATGAGAGAAACCAATCTAGTTGTGCTTTCAGTTCAATGGCCACCTTAATTAAACAAAGCTCTCTTTTTAGAAACACTGTTTATCAATCAACTTAAGTTTATTTAGAAAGGAAGGAAGAGACTGATTCTGTCAAGGACTTGCTGAGGGGAGAAAAGCACAGCTTTATGAAACAGCATGCAGCAAAAAAATAGCATTTTATACTTCTATACAGAGGAGTGAGAAAGAAATCTAATGTTTCAAGAGGTGTCAGGTTAGAACCTATCTTTTTCTCATCCTTCTTCTCTCCACACCCAAAAAGAAATATGTAGAAACAAATAAAATATAACTAAATACTGTAGTTAGACTGTTCACAGTGTAAGCATTTATGAGCATCTTGGCAGTTTGTTTATAATTGTTCAGAAATTAAAATGGATGCACAGTAAAAAGTAAGTCAGTTTTTTTTCTCTACATCACAAATATTTGTTGCTTTTCAATACTATTTCCTTTGCTTCACACTGGAGTACTGCCTTGTTTCTGTGCTGACAAAGCCATGGCATCACAGGAGAAGCTGTCAGAGCCCCACTGAGAGCGTGGCCACTGCTGATGGTTTAGAGTACAATGAACATGGGAGTCAAATGGCTACAGCTTAATTGATTTCTTTTCTTAAATGATTGTTCTAGAAAATTAAAGAAGTTCTGATAACTGCTGATTAAACAACACACTTCATATATGGAAAACTGAGCATGGGTTTAAAAGCTGGACTTGCCCTTGGCAGCAGCACCGGGTTTGGGAGCAGGTTCCTGCCTTTCCCTCCCATGCTGCCGCCGTGCGATGGTTTCCTGGGGGCTGCAAATCTGCAAATACAAATCAGATGTTGAACATGAAACCTGCTGTTCCAAAAGTCTGGAACAGCACAGTGACAAGAGGCAAAGCTGCTCAGTTCTCTCAATGTGAAGGAATACTTCCTCTGCTTAATCAGCTTTAAGGAAAAGAAAAAAACATGTTTAGACAAGAACATTTTTCAATAATTTATCTAACATAATACTCTGGTTTAAAAAATTATTCTAAAATTTCTCTTTCATGTATAATTGAATTTTAGTTTCTGTACAAATAGAGCCAGGCACAAATAGCAAATAGGCTATTCTACAATAATGTTATAGCAATTAAAGAAAAACTCCAAACATAATTACATACATAAAATGAGTGTTGATACAGTATGTTCTCCCAGCTAATACATCAAACCTGAAAGCTCTACTTAGTTGGAAAATAGGGTTTTGAGGGTTACCAATTAAGGCAAATAAACCTCTCAAAATAAAACACTAAGGCAAAGCCAGCTGAAAATTCTTTAAATCATGTCTGGATTACTGGCCTTAAATATTTAAATCAGTAGTCTTAAAATAAAGAAAAAACTCTGAGAGCATAAATTACCTTCTTGCTTTTAAGTAATGTACACTGTTTCAAAATTAAAATAGTAGATATTTCTTTGCCAAGAAAATAAAATATTTCAAGAAATACTTTACAAAATTTCAGTGTAGTATGGAAGTGCTACCCCATGACAAAGTTAATCCCAGAATTACTGTGTCGTTTGACAGAATATGATTTAAGATTCTTAAAATCCCAACAAAAAACCCACCATGAAACTTGGAAACCCCCACCCCACCTCCAGATGTGGCAGTCTGGATAACAGTTATATAAATTCATTTATGTAAGACCTCTGGAAGAGACTCTTAACTGCCTCTTCAGCCAACATTCAGGTGTTTTCTTAAAAACACACCAAGAAACCCTCCAATTCCACTACATAATACAGAACTACAAAGCTGCTTCATCTATCAGTGCTCAAGCCAAGACCATCTGGATTGGTCTTGATCCAGCATCTCCTGGAAAGTATAATACATTTTCAGCTTCGCTGCAAAGTCCAAGGTGTTTGGCCAGTGACCAGATGGAGACTCTTTTTAAATTCTGTTGTATTCCTTTGCCTTTTACCTGGGTTCTGTTCAGACCGTGATTGAACACAGGTTCACAATAGAAAGGCAGATCCTGCCCCTGTGTGTCTGCACAAAGGACACTTCTTTCCTTTTTTTCCCCCTGTACTGAAGTTTGTGTGACTTCATTATCTTGTTTTTCAGCAGGACCTTGTTGATATCCTTAGACTTTCCTAATCTCCACCTTGAATTTGCTTTTATGTTTTGTTTCCCCTCTTCCCATCTTTGATTCCTACAGGAAACACCTTCTAATTCACTTGAAACAGGGGATTAAAATGCATGAGGACACATGGATATGAAATTAAAATTAAGTTATAAAAATATTTGAAACATAACACAATTTCAAAATACTACTGTATACTACTACTTCAAAGGTATTCTGGAAAACTTCTCCTTTCTGCTTAGGTTTTTGCAGTAGTCAGGCTGCACAAGCTCAGAAACTTCTGGGCTGGAACTACGTAAAAGCAGCTTCATGCACTTTTATTTGTCCCCTCTACTTTTTCTACCCCCCAGTGTGTTGGACATTTTTTCCTTTAACATCTTTCAGCAAGTCAGCCCTCTGGCCAACACCTCAGGTTAACATTTCCCTGGATAGACAGTGGAATGTTTAGGGCTGCAAATAGATGTAAACAAGGCAGCTGAAGTGACAGGAAACAGGCAGCTGGTAATTTCTGTCCTTTCCCATATCCATCATTCATACTGGGCTCTGCTGCACACTCATCTGATAAAATTTCTTCCACACTTGAAAGAAAAGCTACTCAAAGTTAGACTGAGTCTGGTTATATGATGAGGCCTAATTAATTTCCAACCCCTCTGTTTTTAAAAAGTGCTCCTAATGTAGTGGTTTGCCTGTTGCCACTGTCAAGTTTTAGGTTTAAAACTGTTCTAATACTGTTAATCTCAAATTTAATCTTTTGTGGTTTTCAGTTTAGGAAGGAGTTTACCTTGGATTTCATGGCTTTCTACAGTGATGAGATTTCTAACATGTACACCTGTATTTAACCATTTTTAAGATATTGTTTGGCTGTATTCAGCAAATCAGGATGACCTTCTACTAATCCTCTTACATTTTGTTACTCATTGCATCTCCATTACATAAAGCTGGAGATTAGAAAATCCAGTATGTGCATTTACTATAAATCATAACTAGAAATCCCCTAAGCAGTTTGTGTATATAAAGCAATAAGTCTGCTTTGTCAGATACATTCCATGTTGAACTCTAAGCCATTAGCATTCATTCATTTTACTAATTCTGTGATAACTCTCTAGCTGATAAATTCTCTCGCTGAGAGGCTCAGATTATTCTGGTCTTGGCTAGAAGACTTGTTCATCTTTGCAGGCAGCTTTTTTTACTGTAGCTTCAGCTTAATTTCTGGAGCATCAAAGTAGTGACTAAATAAGAAAATATTGGAGAAGGACTATACTTTGTATTTCTGTCTATATTTAAAACTTAATCACTAACAGATCAGTGTTAATTAAGGCAGCATCCTGCCATTGGAGGTCTGCAGAAGCACAAATAGTACTGAATGCTGGAGTCTGGTGTAGGGTGGAGCAGAGCAGCTCAAACTTGAGATGTACATCTCAAATCCAAGGTGTTTTCGTTGTCTCCTGAGTACAGAGCAAAATGTTGCACCTTGCAGTGTGCCCAGCAAGGCCAAGGACTGTAACCTGCACTGTACCTGGAACTCTCAGAACAATCCTGCTGATAAAAGGCATTCTGAAAACTATACTAGTATAAATTGTTTAGTAAAGTTGTGTTCAAACTCCTCCTTTCTTAGCATTCTGATTATTAAATCTGTATTGTCAAACAGTATGAGGCAGCAGTAAAAAGCAGTCCTGCAATAAGATGTTGAGGTGATAACACAGAACCTGATGTGTTGAAAGAGAATGGAAATCTACTCTGAGAAATGTGTGTTACAAACAAAATAAAGATTCAGACTGAGCAGTAGTTTAAAAGCTGAAGGGTGGAGCAGTGAGCAAAGGTGAAATGTTATGTATCAGGAGCTGTCAGCATTTAAAGGATGCTTTGACCATATCTGCTGGGGGATTCACTCACTGTGTCCATAAAAATTGGGTCAGCAAGGCATCCATTGAGAAGACCAGTTACAGATTTCTAATGTGTAAAAATGCCAGCTCAATCCTCAGGTGTCTATGGCCAGCTCTCCCTGTGAGAGCCACAGAACATCTTCTGACTAATACAAAGTAAACTCAGCTGGCTGCACCACTTCAAAAAGATTCCCATTCAAGAACTGGAAGAAGTTAGAGACTTCCATGAGTGCAGGTGGCACTTCTGCACCAAGATGTGGGTGCTGGCAGTCGCAGCAGAACTGGAAGGAGCTCAGCCTCAGCTCTCTTCTTGTGTGAGAGAAGGGGCAAACATGACTGCAATGAGTTGGTTTCACTAGGATACAGAAATGCAGAGTGTGGTAGCAATAGCATAGCCAAGACATGAGCGGGGAATTTGTTGCTGTGGCACATAACTGCAGAGCTGGTGCTGTGACTCTGCAGGCACATTTAGTTTTTCTGTACAGCTATAACCATAATGTGCACAGGAAAACTATACTCCAACATTCCATACAGCCTTATTTTATCAGTTAATTAAAAAAAAAATAGTACTGCTTAGTGAAGTTGGCATTAAACCTGAAATTACTAAAAGCAAGTCTGGCCTATGGCTTGGAATGGTGACTTGCAAGGCAACCCACCCTGTCCTTGGTAGTTTGCCACAGCAGCCATGGCCTGGCATGTGACTGGTTTGGTCTCAGACCAGCACAATCAGCTGGCTGCTCCAGCACAGGAGACTGAGGGTTAATTATAGCCTGGCAGGTTGTTTTTGTTTGTTTGTTTGTTTTCTTTTGTTTGTTTGTTTGTTAGGGAAAGTTGACACGTATTACTCACTGGTCAAGTGGAGTGAAAACCAGGCTAAATATACTGCACTAAGCAATGCGACGTAATTGCAGGGATTCTTCACATAAATTCAGCTGGTAGAGTTCTGTCTGGAGCTGGCAGAAGGTGTTTGTCCCAGGAAGTGTGTGGTGCAGTCTGTCCATAGTTTTCCTTGAGGTTTGCTGATCCTGTTTGCCTTTGTCAGAGGAGCAATTCACTCATCTGTCCTCTAAAACACGCAATTTGTATCAAACTTTTTTGTGAACATATTTTAAAAACTCCACACTGTGCTACTCACTGAAGCAACACTGCAGACAATCATACATTCTAGAATATTTTGGGAGATCATCTTTTCTAAAACCAGTACTACTTCTAGGTTATGTCCCACAGCCACCACATCCTGCTTCAGTTCAGCAGCAGTAAAGGATACACGGGCTAAACTTATAATCAGATAATGCTACAAAAACAGGTTAATTGACTCCTGTTGGAAGAGATCCTGAAAACCAAGTGGGATGACTCCAGGAGCTCTTTGGTCTGCCTGTATCCATAATAAACCTCTAATTTTGACTTCCTGCTTTGACCCAAACCGGGTGCTGATAATTGAGGATTTAAAGCTTTTCTTAACCTTTCTTTACTTAAAGACTGAGTCAGGACAAAGAAGTCATTCAAAAACTATGAATTTTTGATCAGTTAAACAGATCTACTAGGTGTCATTTTTCTTTACTTTTGTTTCGACTTAATAGTTTTCATTTTGGCTTTATATTCTTTGGTTACAGAATGCATTTTTGTAGTGCTTAAGGAAGTAAAAAGCTTTCTCAAATGTTTAGGATATTACAAAGAAGAATGGTATTTTTAATGTATATTTTTCTGGTACCTCAAGGTCTATTGTGTGGAACAAAATCTTTATGCTGTATCACACAGATGAAAAGGCTGTTGCTTTATGTCCCACATTTCCCAAACAAGAAGCAGTGTATGCCCAAGGGCAGTGCATGCTCTGTCCCAGAAGGTGCTGGCTGCAGACATTGTGTGTGCTGTGCATGACACAATTGTCAGGGATTGATAAAAGCAAACACTCACCACTGGCAGCAGCTTTGGTAGCACACGCAAGAACCTTGGGATCTTGCTAAGTATGAAACTAATTAGAAAAATTGCTCAGAAACATATTTCCCTGCCAGAGTGACATATAATCCTGTATAAGATGTGCTGTCTTTATGGTGCAGATGCTGTTGCTTTATGAGCTGATGAACTCCACTGTTCTCTCTGGAGGCTTTTTGTCAGTGTTCGGTGTCTTGAAAGCTTCACCTTTCTAAAGAGGGTTGTTGGTACAGTTAATTTGTTTCATCATGAGGCAATTTCCTGCCCATCTCCCTGGATTCATTAGATCTTTATTTAAATATCATTTTCTTGCTGTTTCTGCCATAATTGATGGGGGAAAACGATCTTTTCTTATCTCCTATTATTTGATAAGAATTTGTCCTTAATTTACTCCTTTCCTTCGCAGTGGCAGCAGACATTCTCATTGAAACCCAGATAATGCTTTCCACTTCCCATTTAAACACGTGTAACTTTACACTTTGAACAATTAAGCATAAGAAGTCATCCAAAGAGGTAATTTGAGCTGCTTGAATTTCAGAAGGAAGTAAGAGTAGATTGCCGTGTTCTCCAACGAGTCATCCATAAGCAGGGCTTGGAAACCATGCTGGCAAAACAAGTGTGTGCCTCTATCCAGGAGGCACAAATTAGCCAGGGTCCAGAGTAATTTTGTTAATTGTGTTAAAGCCTGATTTACTAAACTTACAACCCTGTCTTGGGCAGGAAAAAAACCCAAATGCAACCCTCTTGTAAGCTCTGCATAGCCACTAATCACAACTGAATAAACACAGACTTGTTGGTTAAAATAATTAATATACTATTTGACATTGATTTTCCCTCTAGGAAAAGCAGTTCCATGAATGCAGCTGTGCACTACCTGCAGGGTTTCTCCCATGGCCCTGGTCTGAGGGAGCCACTTGTGCCAAGATAACCCTTGGTGTTGTGCCACTTGCAGCTGTGGTGGCCCGACTGCAGAGCAGTGCCTTGGGCAGAGCGTGCAGTGGGACAGCAACGGGGAGCCAGCGGCTGGGAGCAGCAGCAGCTTCCTGTGCTTGCGGGAGAGGGAAAATGGCAGGGAAGGTTTTGTTTGCTAGGAATCTTTTACCTACCCTGGAGTTGTTGTCAAGGGCCCTGAGTACTTCTAATTTGACCACAGTAAGTAAAGCAAATTGAAAAAACTGCAGGAAGAATGTTCTAAACACAAATACTAAAATCAAATTTAAGTAGTATAAATTCATGATGATATAACTAGGCAGGCATCCAAAAATATTAACTATTACCTTTATGGCTCTGGCTGCTAACTGAAAAGTAACTAAGTACACAAGATAAGTGATACTGTTTTTAATAGGCACTCTGATAACTTATAAATAGTTATTTATGTCACATACGCAGTGTTGGTGAATGAAACTGGGTATTTAAATTTAGTGCTATTAAAAGAAAAATGAAAATCACTTCCTGGTTGAGTGAACTGTAACTTCTTGGTTTAGTCCAGTCAGTAGTTATGTCTGTCTTCTTCTCTGACACAGACAGTTTTATCTCTGACCTGGAATACCAGCCATCAGGTTCAACAGAGAAATGGACTCAACATTCAGCACTCATGTCCAACTCCTATGTGGAAAATCTAGAGGGTGAGTCTGCTTACTGAAATGCTTCAATGTTTGAAATTGGAGCACGAAGGAAAGGGGAAAGTGTTTAAAGAGTTTTAAGAGCTACAAGTGAAAAGCACTGTGTAATACTGAAGTGTTGCTATAACTGGACACCTGTGTATTCTGAAATAGTTGGAAATTCAGCATTTGTGAGCCAGGTGTACACTCATTCAGTAAAGATCTCCACTCAGAGTATACAGAGCTGCCACAGAACTTCCTGAGTGCGGTAGGATCTAGTAAAACATCAGAAGAGGATATGAAAATCTTAAGCCAAATATGGGCAAGGTAGAAGAGTGGCCAGATCAGTTAACTGAGAAATTTGGAATGTTTCTCTTTTTCCAAAAGATGGAGCAATGTCAATTTAAATAGATGGGATACAGTGGCATGCACCACCAGTCAGAGTATTAGGAATACAGATTCATAACTAGATTTAGAGTTGAATGTGCACTATAATTGGGTATGAATATTTGGATTTATTATTTCAGCTTCTTTATTCCACATATAAGCAAGATAATTATGCACTATGACTCTTCCAAATACTAATGATATTAGAAATTGTTGCATGGTATATTGGTCTCGTTTGTGTTTAGACTTTAGTTGTTTTCACTTTATTACAAACATACCTAAAATGCCAAAGAACTATAGTGTCCCTTTTTTCAATATATACACATATACAAATATATTATAAACACTTATAACATGTTCTACTTTCTCCATAGATTTTTAAAGGGTAATACCTGTAAATGTACAGTAGATTTGATAACGGTAAAATAATCAAGCTCTTCATAAAACCTTCACACAATTACTTTATAAACTGATCCTAAGTTTGCTTGTGAAACTGAAATAAATCACACTGGTCTTTTGCCAGCTTTCAAGAAACTTAATTCTGCTTTCCTTACCTCTCAAAATGTTATTAGTAAGGTAAGTAGCTCCTATTTGGAATGGCAAAGCCAGGGAAAGGATTGTACACCAAGCTGACATTCCTGTGTCTTGAAACAGCAAATCAATTAGTAAAATACGAGTTGTAACTTAGATTATTTCAGTGTTCTACACTATATCCTGTGCAACTCAGAATCTGGTAGGTTCAGAATAATTGTTGAAGAGCAGGAGTTCTTGAAAAATGGAAATCCAGGCTAATAATAAAATAACCCCCAAATACCAGTATCACCAACTAAAGAATAACACACAGGGTGGCAAACCCCAAATTTAGGCCTGTGAAATTTACACTGACAAGGCCCTTTTAGAAAGGGCACAGGAAGAGAAACCCAGACCCAGAGAAAACACGTTCACACACATATTAGCATGTGACAAATGCAATAGAGAAACATGGTGTTTTTAAAAATAAAAATAGTGGGTATTATATGTATTTGGCATAATGTAGTGTGGTGTTAATACAAGAGATAGGTTTACACAGGAAAGTAGGGTGGTTTTGTACCTTGAAGAATGCTTAGTGTCAAATCAGACAAGTTAACTGTCTGCCAGTACATAATTCTTACAGAGCCAACTTTCAGGCTTAAATTAGGAAGAGCACAGCTTCTAAATTATACTGCTGAAGAGGAGAGCAACTGTGACTGTAGTGTGCTGCAGGAGATCAGAGCATCTACAAAGGCAGGAAATAACTAATGGAATACTTGAGTCATCCTTTACAGAAGGGGTAAGTGTGATGACTGCTTCAGGGAGTACCAAAACATGAGGAGAACCCACACGAGGAAATATCTCTTTATTTGGTCAAAAGGAGTGTACAAAAACTTCTTGAAAAAATTAGATCTTCATTTTGTAGCGGTTTCAGCATTACAGGCTGTGACAAACTTGAAAAGACAAACTGTAGGAAAACAATCAAGCTTTTGAAGATATAATAGGTGGTCAAAAGGGTCAAATAGTTGCAAGCAGTCTGCAGATTATTTATGAATGTTCATATTAAGTGTGCAGTTACTCTGCTGTGAGAGAGTCTACAAGCTGCTTCCAAATGCAGAAATCAGAAAAGAACATAAAATTTACCAAGTTAAGTGGGAAATGTGACCAACAGATGACAAATCAGTTATTCAGTTAAAATTAGTTAAATGATCTTAGAAAATTTTGTGTGTTGATGTTGACAGTTGAGGGACTAGAGACTCTCATGCCCAGAGTCCTTCAAAAAGAGACATGTTGCAGGACCTGTCTCAAGGTAAGGTGTCAGTAAAAATGTTTCAGAGCAGTGACAGTGACAATTGTCCTCAAGTAGATGACATGCCAGCCAACAGTTCTGAAAGAGTAAGCAACAGTTCACTATCAACTGTAATGTAGAACCTGATGTAGAGCCTGGGTAAATGTGACACCACTGCTGCTCAGCTATTCAGAAGGGTGAAAACCAAAAACTGTCTAGAAACCTCTACAGGAAGATTTTGTGATTAAAGAAAAGCAGGTAGGTAGAGAAAAAGTGGAAATTAGACTAAAGGAAAGAATAAAACCTGCACTCAACCAATACAGTGACAGCTGCTCTGTTAACTCTTCTCATTTAAAGCTGTCTTGAATTTAAAATGGACAATTCTCTGAAGACTTGCTCAGCAGTGTTAAAAGTAGTCTTGAAAGGGTGAATAAAGGCTAGGAATGTCTAGGGAACAGTGGAGAATAAGAAAATGCTATTCCATAGATCTACTTTGTGCCCACATTTTGTCCCTGATGGCATAAAGGAATTAGATGAATGCCTGTTGTTGGATCTGCTAGAATTCTGCAGCCAGAAAAAGGAATGAGGAGAAAATGCCAAGTACAATAAATTGAGTGGGGGCCACAGAAAAGGTGATGGAAGATACTTCCTGAGAAAGAAACCAGTAAGTGACCAAGGTGGTCCAAGGTCACTCAAGTGTCCATCCGAGGTGGCCCGAGGTCATCCAAGGTGGCCCTTGGATCCAAGGTTGCTCCTGGGGCAAGTTCAGCACATCTAAAACGCTTTGCTACTGCTATAGGGAGTTAAGCTTTGGAATCTGCTGTCACAGAATGTTGCAGTTGACAGAATTTTGCACAGACCTTAAAAGACACCAGGGAGAAAAATCCAAATGGGACCATTTTGTGCAAAAGATATTGTCTCTAACTCAGGAGTTCCCTGGGAAAAACATATTTTGGAGGCTGATGGAACACCCTGGGGAAGCATTGGTTGTGTTTTGCACATCTCTGCTTTTGGCCATTGCAGCCCTAGTGGTCTGAACTGGTTTGCCTGAAGTTCTCCATGAAGGTTTTCAGGCAGTATTTTTGACTTAGAAAAACCTAAAATACTTGGTAACTGCCTATTAAAGAGATTTGCTTGTCCTGTAGATGCTGATTGTAGATTAGTGGTTTCCTGCAAGGAAAAAGAGGTTACTTGCATTATTCCCTTAAAGGCCTGTAGCTTTAGGAATTTCCTTTTCTTATATTCTTATATAAAATATATATACTTAGATATACTTCTGTTTTCCTTTGTGCTCCAGTACAAAATACTTGTCTCTTAGCCAATGAGAGGGGAAATTAAATACAGACAAATTCAGAAACATGCTAGTATTTGCTTGGCATTTGATTAAAAAAGATAATGTCTTTACTTTTGATATTAGAACTTCAAACACCTTAAAAACACCTTAAGAGAGCTTGTTATTCTGAATTCATAGCCGAGTTTTTTGATTTATCCAAAACATTCAGGAATTTATTATTAGAAGCACCAGCTTTCATGATGATGTCGCGCTTCATAACACAAGAGCTTTGTTCTGTTCAAATCAGTGAACATGGATCACTTTCTGTAGGTGGGAATTTCTCCAGAAGGGTTGGTCAGTACTGGAACAGCTGATAAGATCAGCACCCATAGCTCTGGGTGTCACTCACTGTGCAAATGGCTGAGCTGTTCAATCTAATTTTAGATCTTAAAACTCTGGATTGCAAATTGCGAAGTTTGAAGAGCCCACGGTGAGCGGTGGCTGTCAGACACAAACAGCCGGAGTTGTGGCTGTGTCAGCTGTGCAGTGCAAGCCTTCAGTGACTGACACAAAGCCCTCGGCCTCAGGGGCAGGGGAGGCCTCAGGGCTTCGGCTGCTTCCCCTTGTGCAGTGAGCAGGGACTGGGAACAGGCACACAGAGTACAATGGGAAATTAAAACCATGGGAAGAACCCGGTAAAACAAAGTGGTTGCTCTTATTTTACAGCTTGACAGCAGATCCAAAAGTCAGAGCCACTTCTACTCTGTTCCACCCATATGGATGTTAGGATGCTGCTTCATTTTTTGCAGTTTTTAATTTTGTAGGCTGGAGCCTCTATCTGACATTTGGAGCTTTCTCAATGCAGTGTGTTGCTCCTTTTTCAATGCAGCACAGAGAGGGAAGAACAAACAAACAAAAAACAAATCACAAAAATCTTTGCAATGCAATATTGCAGTATCACCAGTATTGACCAGGTCAACGTAATCTGTAGCAGATTTTCTCCCCACCAACTTAACTTCTGTTCTGCACAATCTATTTTTAACTGTTAGTATAAAGTTGCCAGCCATCTTACATTCAGATAAATACTAAGGGAAGAAAAGGTGAAAGTATTGCAAATAAAGTAACAGCTGACATTCTGAAATTTGGGAAAATTGCCAAAGAGGTCAATTACATAGAGAAAAGTTGTTAAAATCATTTCCATTTCACAGCCTGATATTAAAAAAGAAAAAAAAGAGGTGGAAAAACTTACTTTAAAAAAAACTGTATCACATTTTGATCTGTGCCATATCTGACAAGTTTTCAAAGTGCAGTTATCACTGTTATATGGAGGAATATGCCACATGTGCACACAGTGTAATGTGTGCACCCTTCTTTCTTTTCACCTGCTCCAGTCATTATTTCAGGGTTAGTGATGTGGAGTGTTAGAACAGAAAACATTTTGTAACATCTTTGATGTCATCCACTCAGTTGACACTGATCATCCAGAATGATTTTAGGTGTCAGTAGGTACCAAATGACTGCTAAATATTAGCGAGGCCCTGTAATGATTTTGTGTGTCAGACGTTTCTGGTTCTTCCTGACTTGAGGAGGGAGTAGAGGTCCAGGCTATGGGATCAGCAGTTTTCAATTTTAATCACAGACTACTAAGTGTTGTGTGCTTGTCCCTCAGTGGAAAAAAGTGATATGTCATGCATTCATGTCATACTGACCTTTGGATTTCTCTATTAGTCTTTAATACAAAAAGGAAAATGCTGTATTATTTCACCTTCAGCCTTGTACATTTTTATGAAGGATTTTATCTCTTCTGACTACATGATTTACATTTTAAACTGCTTTAATTTATACCATTCCCCATCAGAAAGACAAATTCTGATAATGCTGGTATTATATTAATATTATATGTGCCATGAAAGATTAGAGACTTGATCTGAGCTGCTGCCTTTTGCAAGTTCTGCTTTCTTTGAAGCATTTATTTTTACCATCATCTGTACCTGATGTAATCAATGGAGACTATTCTGAAGTGTGCAGGCTCCCCCCAGTCCGTTTGTTGGATACAGAGTTCCAGACAGCTGAAATGGACATTCCTGGAAAGGATAAAATAGGAAGATGTGTTAGTTGGGAGGCCAAAGTCTGTGAAAAAAACACCTTGGCCAGACACAGCAGGAAAAGCATTTTGGCCTTTTCTTGAGGCCTGCAAGGTGCTCTGGCAGAACACTGATTTACATACTTATTTTGAAAAAAGCACACTTAAATACTGGTTGGGTTTATAAGTTAGCAATTCTTACAAATTACACTGGGACAAGTAAGACTTCTCCACTAGAATTCTTTGTTGGAATGAAGACATGGTCCTGCATTTGCCTAAGAAATGGTAGATGTTTCTAATGGAAATCCATGTAAACCAGATAAATCTGTATTCACCACATGCTAAAAGTATTGCAAAAAAAGAGCACTGAGCTACAAAACAGCTTCTTATAAACAAATCAGTGATTATTTAGAACAAAGCAACACAAACTAACCTGTAGCTTTTATACTCTACATAATGACTGCAGCAGAAGTTTGGCAAATAAAATCCCATGTGATGAGCTATTGTCTTCAGTGTAATGTGTTCTAAGGAGAATGCAGTGCCAATGGCTACGTGCTGTTCAGGTAAACGCCTCTGCCTGTGGGAGCTACAAACCATTGCAGCGTAGACCAGTTTGTGCTGATGGTGCTAGTACAGATACAGATCAGTCATCAGAACTCAAGGGAAGTAACTGTCTAATAATTTCAAAATACTGAACTTCAGATAGTTATTTTTAATGTTTTTATTGTACCACTCTTTAAAGTTTTAGCAGTACTGAACAGCTGGGACACTCGATTTGCACAAAGTTACTCTTCAGTCGTGTTCAGTGGATAAAAGCTGTTGGAGATCCTTAGAGCAAGCTAATGAATGCTCTGACAGAAGCTGATGGAGCACAGTTCTTATGAATGATCATCTATATTTTGTTTAAAAAATAAGTCTTGGGGTTTTTTAGCAGATGTTTTCTTATGCATTGTGTTGGCCAAATAGAAATACTTGGGAAAGTGCCCTACCTGCAGTTGCACAACTTTCAGTGTCGTAGTGCAGTTTAAGTTCATTAAATGACAGGTTTTTTTGAAGCCAAATGAATTTCAAGTCTTGTAATACTTGAGGGAATTGGCTTTTCCATAGCGTGTGACCTGTTGGAACGTTTGGGCTGCAATACTGTCCTTGCATTCCTGAGGAGAAAACCATTGCAGGTGGTCGACTCATGGATAACAAACACCTCCTCCATTACACACAGGGCTGTGATATGAGGTGGTTTTAAAGCTTTCACAAGCTTTAAACATAAACTCTTTTCAGAGTTGGATTTTATGTAAGTTACACAGACCTCAGCATATTCACAATATTAATGTTTTCTTTCAGAACCACTTATGATCCTGCTGCCACAAAGGGCAGTACTCAGGCTGTTCAGTGCTATAAACACAAAGAGCAATTTACACCACCTGTAGATTGATTTTGTTATGCTTCTACCAGACAGGAATGGTTAGTAGGAAGCTATATCCTGCTGTGGAAAATTAAGGAAGCATTAAGAAAGGTGGTGAAGTGCATCAACACTGTTCTGTAAAGTTACCCAAGGGAGAACAAAGTAGCAAAAGTCTGGGGACTGTTTCAATAGAAGCAGCTTAAACACAAGAATGGTCCTTAGTCAACCAAAGGGTCCCATGAAATACCTGTTTATAGAAGGTCCAAGCAAACTCATGCCAATGATTAAGGAAAAGCGTCTATAATTCAGCATATTCAAAGTCTTCCTGAGTAAGAGATACTATAACCTACTGCCCACTCAGCCATGGGAATCAACGGGACTGCTTGCCTCTAACAGTGAAATAATAATTGAAATCTTGGTTTTAAGCCAATATTTTTCTAAAATTTGTCATTATTACTTTATGTGATATTTTTCATGTCCATGTAGAATGTTACTTGGTTTTCTTTGATAACATTACTAAGGTCCATTTTTGTAAAATAGACATTGCTATCACTGCTTTTATACTTAGTCTTTAAAATCATAATTTTTATCATCTTCCAACCTCAATTGCCCTGCAATCAGTTTTACAGGATTTAGAGTAAGACTCCAAAATTGTCATTTCTTGGTAACTTAGGTTAACTTTGTCACAATCACAGAGGTGTCCCTCACTTTGAAATAGTACAGGTTGATTAAACTTTGCTGAAGTTGACACACATGGACACACAAACTGGCCTGCATATTAGTCCATCCTAAATCCTCATTATAGAGAAATTGATATACAAAATAGATATACAAAAAATTTAGTTACCGTGGTTTCGGAAATGCAAGTATTAAGAAAACTGGCCCATTAATAGGTATGTAGTATTTAAAAAGAATATTCTATGAACCCAAATCCAAGTTCTGAGGAAGTTCTGTAAGTAGCTTGAAAGAGCCAGGAGTTGTTAGAGTTATTTGTTGTGCCTGTAACACTCTTGAACAGAAGGAGTTTTGTGGCGAAATCTCTATTAACCTGACCTATGCTGTGCCTCTCAGTTACCTGTGTCTCGTGCTTATTTTCTTCAAGGGGCTTAGGGAGGCTCCAGCATGGATTATGGCAGGAGTTTTCCCCCTGCCTTGCTTAACTGTTGCTGAAACCAGGCTCCTCATCCATCTTCTGTTATGTAATAGCCTCCAGGCTTAGCACTGAAAGTATTTCTTTTTAAAAGGGTTATACTGATGAGTTCTGCCTTTTGGAAAGCATAAAAACTGTCACTTTTTAATATTTCTTCTTTCTTTATAGTGAATGAGATCATAGGAAGAGATATGTCACAGATCTCAGTGTCACATGGAGCACCAGTGGCCAGCCAGTCTGCACATACATGTCCTGGATCTCTGGAGACGAGAATATCTGATGGAATCCAGTAACGGATAAGCTAACGACTCAGCATCCATGAAAACATCACAGTTTCTCTGAAAATTTCTTCATCCTCTTCCTCTTTAGACTTACTGTGCTTCCAACTCTGTGGCCTTTATGAACTGGAACAGTGGATCCTTGCAAAGCCCTTTTAGTGGGTTACATTTTTGATGTAGAGACAGAGCATTTTAACTATAGTTCCTCAGATACTGTAAAGAGACTTCTTAAAATGGACACACAGAATCTACACCAGATATTTTAACTGTTTTAAAGTTACAAACAAGCTTTGCTTTTTGCATTTAAATAGAATACTTTTATATTGTAAGTGCTTCAGTTGTGTGGAGATGTTAGTTTGCTCTTATAATATTCACAGTCCTGAATATGGAAAAAGATTAAATGCACATCTTGAGTGTGCTGCTTGCCCTTAGAGGTAGTATAGTTTGTAACTGATGATTTGTAACACCTTTTGGTCATTTTGGAAAGCCTTTAAAGCTTCTGTTGTTTAATTTTTTTCTTAATAAGATCTTCCAGTGGCAAATCATACCTGTCATCTGAAGCCAATGCCATGGAAGCCATTGTGTATATGAATACTGTAGTGTTTTCTTTCTTAGATTCATAGAAAGCAAAGCCAAATGTAGATCTGCACTTGTTTATAAACTGAAAATGTTACTTGATAGGCTGCAAAAAGACCATTCCATCATGAAAGTGTTGGGATAGAAATTACATTCCAAAATTTAACTTCTATAACTTTGTGGATAATTTTCCTGATCTTTATTAGCACAGGCTCCTTCTTGAAATAGCTTTTTTCTTAGAAATTTGTAATCAAATTTGAGCAGTAGGATTTTAGATTAAAGAACAGCAACATCAAAGCCATGTTAGACACAGGAGAAAATCTAATGTTTGCTGAGGATCTAAATGTTCCCATTATCCCTGCAGAATATGGTTTTGAAATCACCATTCAGTGGCATTCAAGTTTTCAATGCAATAAATCATTTGATCACATCTGTATCATTTATATGCTGTATGCCTGACCATGCCACTCGGAAGTCCTAAGGAGAGGACTGTTACAGTTACTTAGATTCAGGCTGTTTATAAACATCTGTTTGCTAAAAAGTAATTTACTGTGAATTAGCGGTTAGGCAGTATAATGTTTAATTGTAAAGGTGTGAAGCAGGAGCTACCAAAGAAATACACAGGATTCATCACAGCAGCAGTAAACTCTGTGCTGTGCTCCGAGGCTGCATCTCCCTTCCCACATAATCTGATGAATTTGAAATAATCTGTTTACATCTTTACTTAAAAATCTCTGGCCTTTACAACTAGACACCATAGAGAGGATCCAACACTGCCTGTGAAGGCCACACACATTTCCCTCCCCCGGGAGTCACCCATTTACAGAGCTCTCCTCCATGGAACAGACAGGGTACGCCAATCATGGCAAAGGAAAGTCAGCAGTACATGGAACCTCAGAACACCCAAGGTGTTGCTTTTAGTTGCTCATTTGGGTCAGCCATGACAGTCTAATGAAAATTAAGAGTGAATGAATACAAAGAATCAGAAAATCAGAAAGAATATTTGCATTGGATCCAGTTCAGACAGGTGTGGCCATTGTAGCAGTTTAGTGCATGGGGAGCACACGCCTCTGTGTAGACTTCACGTGAATGTAGGGGTCTGACAGTGGAGAGCAGTGCTGAGTTATAACACCTGAAGGGTAAACACAGCTTCTGCTGATATTGCATCTTGGCAAACAAGCATGGGGAAAACTTTCCATTGAACCTTTTGCAGGCAAAATCTCACACCTGAAGTAAAGTCAGTGCCCAAGCAATACCACAACAGCAGCTGTAATCGCATCGCTGTAATAGCTGAATCATGAACTTTTAAAGACCATATATTAAGTGGGTAAAATTATAATTTTATCATTTCCTTTTAAGAGTGCAGCCTGAGGCTACTAACTCGATGTTTCATCATTATTTCAAACAACTTAATGCAAAGCCACTGTGTACCTGCTGGGAATCTTAAGCATCCTTTTTGTGAATGTACTGTTCAATGGTGCAAATCTTGACATTTGCAGGAAATAATTGGCAGGGCTGGAATCTGTAAAGTGTGATATTGTAATGTTCCCTCAGCAATGGTGCTTTACTCTGTCCTCTACTCATGTATGTTAAAGATCCTAGAAAGAACTCACATTGCTCAGAAATACATCTACTTAATGTTTTTAACACCTTCAAAACAAACCACACAATGCTGTAAACGATGTAATTGTCTCTAGAAAGAACTCACATTGCTCAGAAATACATCTACTTAATGTTTTTAACACCTTCAAAACAAACCACACAATGCTGTAAACGATGTAATTGTCTCAGAGTGTGTGCTGGTGGCAAGGCGTGTTCCAGTTTTCATTCATGTATTGGGTCTTTTGCATTAACCATTGTTTGTAGGAAAATTCTGACTTAAAAGCTTTTCATACTGTATGGGATTTATGCTCCTTTATCCTGCTGGTACAGACTCTCCTTGCAAGTTCTCCAAGTAGCTGGAATTCACACTGTACCTAAAATATAGGAGCCCAAACAATCCGGAGTTGCTATGCACTAAATTTTCTGATGCCTTTAAATACCTTGATGCCTGTAGACATAGAAATGCTTTCCTATTTAAAAATGAAATTTAAAAAAATATAGCTTTGGATACTAAAGCAGTTTTGTATTTGCCTTGTAAAAGCTTTGATACAAGGGTCTTAATTTTATTTTAGCTTGTGTGATAATGTAGATGCAGACTGTTAATCTTGTATAATTTTAGTGGTATAAAAAGCACACGATCTCTATTGGACTATGCAAATTTAATTAAACAACAGAACCCGGCAACTGTTAATATTTTGTTGGCATCCACTTCCTTGCCCTTAAGTCCTGTCTTCTCCCTGAATACTTTTCCAAAAATTTTTAATAATTTAGATTATCCTGAAGGAAAGCCTTAATGATGAGGTAGCTTTTCTATAAGGAGGGTCAAAGATCAATGCTTAGGAAAAAGAAATAAAGGGGTAGCATATTAATCCAGGGGGACAGGGGTGAGTTCTGAAATTACCATTAACTAGCAATCTGAATTTCTGTAGTAAAACTTACCTGTTATCAGGGGAACTGCCACCCTTTTTAAACCAAAGAATGAAAATAATGGTTTTGTTCTGATACAAAGCTTTGAAACTCTATTTTTGATACTCATAATGGATGTCATTCCTTGAGGTTCGGAAATCGTTCAAATTGAAGTTTTATATTTAAAAATGTGGGACAATAAAGATTAAGTTCTAGATGTTTACAGAGCCTTGTATTGTAATTTCATGTACATTTTGTATTTTAAACATTTTTGTAAGTTATGATTGCAGTGCTACTTGCAGAAATAAAGGGAAGAACTTGCATTTAGGCTCTTAAATCATAGTGTTCAAATAAATAAAAATAATGCAAATGTATTGTCATTTATTTAAAATGCAGACCCAGACACAGTGGGAAGAAACTCCATTTGTCATGCAGTGGTAATCAGCTGTGCCAGGTTGTGACACATGAAGTGAGGGACGTTGGATATTCCCCCTGGAAGAGTGGTGATTTTGAACAATCTGATAAAGTTTGGGGCTCAGATTAGAGCCAGCAGCAGTGAACCTCCTACATAAGAAGTGCTCAGCAGTGCAGGCGGAGTATCAGTTTGCACCATACTGCTGCTTCCCTATTT
Organism: Monarcha castaneiventris obscurior; assembly: GCA_026261815.1. Classification (NCBI taxonomy): domain Eukaryota; kingdom Metazoa; phylum Chordata; class Aves; order Passeriformes; family Monarchidae; genus Monarcha; species Monarcha castaneiventris. Next base: position 7,486,817 of record JAMPIT010000712.1, on the reverse strand, counting down.
GCAAGTGTCATCGTTTCAATTAGACAATCACAAGACTATTTTGAAAATTTTTTCCAGAAATTATTATGCAAGGGAGTTCATCATAAACAGTAATTTCCATTCCTGAAAGGATATTATCATAGGCAAGATGCAGGTAAACTGTTTCTGAACTAAATGTGAATTTTCTACAAAGTTTAAATTATTTGCCAAATCCTGGCTGATCAGGCAGTACCGAGGGAAGTCCCTCTGTGCAAAGTCAGGCTTTATAATCTGTATCTCATCTCAGTGATCCTGGTGCTACTGAAAAGGTGTTTATCTCCCTTGCAGTTTCGTACCGGGCCCTTTCCTTACCCGTGGGACCACAGTGACGGGTGGGACTGTTCCAAACTGAACAGTCCAAAAAGCTGCGGCCTTTGGCTGCCAATGCTCACCTGCCCAGGAGAGAACAGGAGCAGGATCGCCGGGATCACGGCCGCATTCCCAGGGACAGCTCGGCCAGGGCGGGATTAGCCTCCCTCAGAGTGCGTGTCCCGGCCGATTACCTTCAGCGGTGCTTTCTGCTATAAATACACCAGAAAGGAGATGCTAAAGTGCCACCAACAGAATGCACAGGGACAGGGTAAATATAGCCGAGGGTTAGTAAAAATAGCCCCGGCGGTTTGAAAGCTGTTCACATGTTTTGTAGGGTGATTACCCAGGGTATAATTAGCACACACCGACACCAGCAATAAGCCATTGACTGCGTCTTCTTTACCGTCAATTGAAGTCGCCTTTCAGATGCAAATAGGCTGGAGGCTGCTTCGCTCACGCTGATGGGGTGGGACAGGAGAGGCTCTACAGTCACGCCAGGGCGGGTGAAGCTGAGCGCTGACACACACACGGCTGGTGTTGCAGAGACGAGACTTTATTCCAGGCAGAGTGAAAACGTCCGTTCTACCTTATAAAACACTGGTTTGGTATTTCAAGTAATCAGAGAGAAGGAATGTCCTGTTAAAGTCAGTTCCTTTACAAGAGTAGCCAGAAGTTTGTTCATTTAGGACCCAAACCCAAAGAAAATGCTGGCAGAAATCAAGGCTTTTTAATTCTCATATTGTAGCCAATATTTCCTTACAATATTCCACAGCATTGCTTGTGCCACCTTGTTCCTGCTGCTTGTTCCTGGACCTCTCTCTCTCCCTCCCTAACTCAAAGTACCACTCTATGCTCTGAACCCACCATGTGCTCCACTGGAGTGAATAAGGTGAGGACTGAGCTGTTTTCTCCCCACCTTTTTTCTTTGCCCCTTGCTTCAATTAGTTTACAATAACAGTATTCGGGAAGTAGCCATTGCTGTAGCGAGTGAAGTATTAAGTAAGGTATGTAAAAGGCCATGGAAAAGAAAAAAGGATTTTCAATATATTTAAATTAATGCATAGTTTTGCATACAGACTTCTCTGGTAAAGGAAATTATCCTTTTACCAGGCAGAACAGAAGTTAATGTTTATCATTCTCAACACACAAAAAGCATTTGCAGAGATCCTCTAAGAAATTATTTTACAATAACCTACTGTTACCTTTGTTAACAGTTGCTAGATGCAAAAGAAAACAGAAGGAAAAAAGACAGATACAGAAACAATAGAAAAAGAATATTTACTTTGCAAAGACTTGGATGTTCCATGGATCTTGTTTTTGAAGAGATTGATCCTCTAGAAAAGTCAGGCTAAACAAGTTGTCAAGCTGTTTCTGCAAATGTAGTTTTCATTTCATCGGGGTTTTTAATTACTAGGAACTGAGAAAGATAATACTTATCTCTTCCTTACTGTCATTGCTGTGACACCTGCTGGTAAGAGCTGGAAGAAGGCTTGTAGTCTGGCTTGTTCTTTTCTGTAATTTTTGAACAAAGAAAAGTGATGCACCTAAAGAGGACTCGATATGAAAATATCGCTTGGGAACGCAGTGCTGGATAATCAGTGGTATCATATGAAATAAGTTGGAGGGAAAAGGGAACAACTACTCCTACAAGTTCCTGTGACAGTGGAATGATAAATGACTGATGACTTAGAGAGGTCCTTCTTGTAATAAAAAGCAGGAAAGACAAGGAAGCAGTGTGCTGAAAATCCTTACAGTTGAAAAGGGAAATATTTTCTAGAAAACAGGCAATTATAAAAAACAATAACCACCCTACACATGAACAACTGCAGCATCTCTCAATAAACACCTCCACACCTTAAGGACTGCAGATTCTGGTATCAAAGACACAAGTTCCTAAGCCCAACTTCTCCACATACCAGAGGTGCTGGCTGTTACTCTAACAATTTAGGCTGGCATAGAGCATTTTTTAGGACAAGGCATGAAAGATCAAGGCTGCCTTCCTAAATTTAGTACAGCTTGGCATGAAAGGTGTGATGGATTCCTCTCTGCCAAGGTGGCAACACCACTGCAACAAATGCACAGCACAGAATAGCTGAGCATTGTCCTACATGCATCACAAATTTTTTCTCACAGCAATAAAAGGATCCGTTTGTAAATATCTCATGAAATCCCGGGTGTATCCACCAGCCAAGTCGCTCTTGCAAAGTGTTGGAAAAGGACAAGATAAACTTCTAGCAGTCAGTATGTCACTGTTTTCAAGTAGGAAATTCTACAAGTATGATGCAAGAACAGATTTTTCCAGTCTTCCGTCATTTGAACAAGTGCCTTCAGAGCTGCTGCACAGCCTGTCCAAAGCACTGGTTTGCTATGATTTAATGAATTAAGGTTTACTTTCAAGGTCTGCCATTTTAAGAATTGCACCATAATAAAGGTGCAACAACCATTTACAGGTCAAAACCAGTTGCAGTTGACAGCAGATGTGCAGATTTGCAGTTTAACTGTCACTGGTTCAACTTTACCCTGTGTGTTTTCTAGGCAGGGTCTCCCTGTGGAAAGGTTGCTCACAGGACTCTAATCCTCACACCTGCCTGTCACAGCAGCTCATGCTCAGGTCTGTGCTGTGACCAGTTCCTGCTGTAATTGTTTCTGTCTCCAGCTGCACTGATCAGCACACACTGTTTTGCCAGTACATGCATTTCTGCATTTCCATGTTCCCACCATTTCTTCCCTTACCAGGAATAAAAATTTGCTAATAAAATCTTCAACAGAAAGCAAATACGAGAGGTCAAGGATAACTTTATTCAAGTAACAGCAAATACCACCCTGTGACATTTGCCTGGCTGTAGTCACAGTAGCTGGAGGAGGAGTACAAGCCATCAAGCCAATAGGACAAATAAGGCAATACTGAAACTGAATTAAGTGCTACTATGGGATTATTTTTTTCTAAGGATATGAAAAAAGAAGCTATGCCAAGAATGTCATCATTGCCATCTGACCTCACCACTGACAGAAGTTATAATGGAAAAGTTGCACAAACAATGAGGGATAACAAGCAACCCAACACTGGCCAAATGCTGGGCTGAATGACATCGTGGCTTGGAGAAGCACAGCCATACATTTTGTGGCTGTCAGCAGAGTTTGCTGAGAGACTCAAATGCTGCTTGCCTGAGCCTAAACCCTTTGGAACTAATCCAGCTTCTAAAATGACACTGGAAACCAATAAGGTTTCCTTAGCTAGGAAGAGGAATACAAAACATACAAAAGACAGAGAAAAGGGGAAAAAGAAAAAAGAGAAAATATTTTGGTTACTGAGCAGGTCTGTCTCTAATTACAGGCTTCCACTCCCACAAAAGGCTGACCTCAACTACTTCATAGCAGAAAGCAGGAAAATCTCTCACAAAGTTCTTTCTAGATATACTTTTTAGATAGCAGTAAAGCTGCAAAAACCATCTTTTAGATAAGCAACAGTTGAACATATCACTGGCTAAGCAGAGCATGTTCTAATCTTAATTGTTCCTTTTTCTGTGCTATTTGTGCCCTCCTGCCCAGACCCTCCTCACAGGGGCCTGTGCCTTCATGACTTTGTATCATTTTCACAAATATTACACTAAACTCAATATTTTTTCCAACAGCACGTGAACTCTTAGCAGGTCAAACATCATCTGGACCAGATGAGTAAAATGGAATTCTACCACTTAAGAAAAAAAAAAATTCCTATTTGGTAGGAAGGACATAACCTGAAAACAGTACAATTCTGAGTGACATTAAATGTTGTATTTAAACAGCCACTCAGTCTTTCATAATCAAAGTAGAAAAAATTTAGGAAGAAATTAAATGCTGTCTTTACACTCAGCTTGTAACATAATTTTCAAGCTACCTGGTGTTTCTCTCATCCAAAATACACTTGGGTGGTTTATCACTGAAGGCCTCTTTGCAGACAGTAGAGATGTGCTGCAGATGGGGCCCAGCAAGCAGAATCAGCACTGGCTCCATGCAACATAAAATATCCTCAGAGGTGAAGTTAACAAAAAAGAAATCACTTTATCGAGATTCAAGGAGCTCAGTTGTTCAGCTGTTCTGGAAGTGTCCCCCAAGCTCTCAAATTTGTTGAAGCAAGCACTCACCGTCAAACCTTCATTCGCTGTTACTGACACCCTCTGAGTGACATCGGGATCCTGCTCTCAACAGCAAAAGGACATTTTTTTAGGATTACCTTTTTTAAGAAAGCAAATTGCAGCCTAGGGGTGCGGCCAGGTCTGTTATAACATTTAATTCATGTAGAGAACCTACGCAGTTCTAATTCCCCCCAAGAAAAGTCAGGGGTAAGAAAAAAGCTGACATAGGACAAACGTCTGGAATCTCTTTTTCAGGCAAATGAAGTGTGAGTGCACACCAAACACACGCCTGAATCCAGGTTAGACTTTGTGAGCCCCAAAGGCACAGACATTCGGCTTAAAGCAAGAAGTTAATGGCAAACTAGCTTTAGCTTTCTATTTGCACCTGAGAAGGAGGTTTAAGATCACATGCAGTTTGAATTATTTCTCTCCATTTGTGTATTTTGAATCACTTTACTCTCCGTAGTACTCCCACAAAACAAGCATAAGCAAGCAGGAATAGGAGATGAAATCTTACATGCAGAAAGGTCACTGAGGGAAACAGCTTTGGTCTGCCTGCACTGAGCAGGGCTCATCAGGAGGTTCACAGCCCCTACAGTGTCCCTCTGTACCAAACTCAGCCAAGTCCCTGCTGCTTCTACCTCTAATTAATGCCTGGACTGTGCACAGCCAGAAGAGGCAAATGGCTGACAGCTAACCAAGATACAATGAATCCAACTGAAAGCAAAGCCTGAATTTCTGGTAGCGCTGCAAATTCTTCATCACAGGGCTGACCACAGATGAGTTCAGGGGAGATTTGCTTATAGAACAAGAAAATGCTGGGAAGCCTTGGAAGGAGAAGAGGTTGGAAATCCACTCCCCTCGAGTGGTGCTCGGTCGTGTCTGGTCTCTCTCAAGAGCCAGCAGGAAGGTGACATATCCACAGCACTGCTTTCAGTGCACAGACTGACACAGGTCCTCCTTGAAGCTATTCCACAGCAAGGGGCAGCGTCCATCGAAGGGGGAGAATTCCACACCTCGTTGAGGCAAAACACCTGAGCAATTTACTAAAAGAGCTGATGCTTAATGGGTGGAAACGTTTACATAAATATGGAAGGGAAACATCCTTTATTGTAACTAAAAGGGTGGCCCAATTTTCCTACTTAAAAAAAGGAGTAGGATCTGGAAGAAAGGGGGTATCAGGTGAGATTAAACCTGTATAAATCTTCTAGAAGACTTGAAAGGGAATAATGGCTGTAAAAGCTAAAGACACAAAGGCTAAACCCTTTAGTAAGGTTATCAGAAGGGGAAAGAAAGAGCAAAGCTGATTACTGCACAGAGAGACCTTTCTCACACAGTATAAATGCAACCAGACTAAACATGAGGCTAGTTGTTTATCTATTTCTACTCCTATGTCTTTTTTTAAAAACAAGACAACAACTAACCTGATTGCTTGGAGCATTATGATTAAACACAGATTCACAATCTAAATCACACTTAACTCGTGCTAGTTAAAGTAATCTGGGTAACTGCAAGGCATTCCTTATCCTGACACATGGTGAGGATGAAAACTGAGACCTCAGGACGTTTTAGCAAGTGATGCAGCCACCCAGCACTTCATCCACTCAACTGAAATACCAAAAGAGCAGGTTCCCCATTCAAAAGGCACAACTCTCGGAAGAGCCGCAGTACATGTACCAGAGAAGCACAAATAATTCCTAGAAGCTGTTGGCCATACTGCAGACTCCCTGCTGGGCATTCAGTTTTTGAAAACACACTAGAACTGCAAGGCTCACACAGGGCAGAACATCACAGCACTGAACAAGCTTTGGTAAAATACACGGAAATCTTAGGATGTACAGTATCACTGTACCATAGACAATTTGTGCTATAATTATGTTTTAACCCACTTTCTATCATGAGGTACTTCAAAAAAATGCAAAAAAAAAAAATCATGTTAGTCACCAAGAAGACAGTCTACATTCAGCTGGAATGCAGCAAGTGTTTAATATTTGAAAAGTCAATATTCAAGAAATATGGCCAGCTGAAATAAAGGTGAGTTTCAAGCAGGTATTACGTAATTATCTGGGTTTGTGCAGGCCACTAAGGCAAATGTTTTCTTAAGCAATCATCATTTGAATTCTGAGTTATTTTCCACTATGTCCCACAGAGATAACATAAAATCTCTGTAAAGTACTATGATCTCCAGTTCCCAGAACTCAATATATGTTTTGGTTGACATTTCAGGTCACATATAGAAAGCATTTTAGAGTCTTATTGGTTGCAAAGTGCACCTTTTAATCCCAGTCTTTGCAAACATATTGATCATGAGATGTTCCATCACTGATCTTTCCCGTAACTCAAACTTTCAACAATTCACAGCTTTATCAGCAATTTCCCTCCCTACTCCCAGAAAAATTCACCATCTGAAGTCAGCCCCACACCAAAGGGAATTTAAGCTGCATTTGTTCTTTCCCCCTCCATGCGACTTAATGAGTCCACTTGGGAGGAGAAGAGAAGGACCAGTTCCCAGTTAGGATCAGGTGGGTTTGGGTGGCACACTCACACCCAGCCCCCAGCTCTCCCTGTACTCCCAGAGGAAGAAAACGTGTGGGGAGGGGGCAGGACAGAGCTATTCAGGGGCTTTTCTTATCTGCAACTCGCATCTGCAATGGCAGCAATGCCTCCTGCCAGCTCTCGGTTAGATAGCACTATCTCACTCCATTCTGTTGCTATTATTTCATATTTAAAGTCCTCCTTTCCAGTTCTAAAATCCTGCTGTTATGAAAAGATGCTCGGGTTCACCTAATGTCTTATTTATGTCCCAACATCACATTCTCTTAACTAACAGATGGCAGCTGATGAGCCCTAGTAATTTTTAACACATGCTTCTAGTTTTATTAATTTAAAAGTAAGGAATAATTTATATATAAACAATTAATCTGATGTCCCTCTCTTGTTCCGACAGCGGTAGAGAAGCATCCAAACCATATGAAACAATTGCTTCCAACACCAGCCGTGCACAACTGCCCAGAAAGTCTTCCATCTGCCCCTGCTACTAAAGGTACTTCCTGAAAGCCAGTATTGCACAAGTGGTGGTTTCCACAAAACAGATGCAAAACTGAAGAAAAGGACACATGAAGGTGCATTTAAGGAAGGGAGCGTTAATTCTTACGGAACAGATTCCTGGTATCCCACAGTGGATGCCTCAAGAAAAAAAAGTGAGAAGAATCAAAACAAAATAACCCTTTGTAGACTTATTTTCTAAAATGTAGTGCAGAATTTTGCACAGAAAAATCTCCTTTGTAAGAAAGAAGATACTTGAGAAAAGAGGCTGGATTCAGAGGCATGGCCAGGTAGGACTGATGATTCAGTTAAGGCTTTCAGGCAGAGAAGCCATTTTGGAAGTAAAAAAACGTGTCCTTCAGAGAAAAGGTGTTCCTGCTATAGTAGGGTTAAGAGGAAATCTTTGTTGTTTGCTCAGTGTTGGGAACATTTAAATTATTTTCTCTTTTTTTGTCTGCATAATTAAGGCTGGCCTTGGTTGGCCTTCCAGCAACTACTGTAGCTGCTCCAGTGGCTTCACACAGCTGGAGCAATGTTTACAAGGGCTGCAGAGCTGAGCTGTTCTCAGAACAGGCTGGGTGGGCTGGGAACAGGAGGCACAGAGTGTGCTCACCCTGCACAGCAGAGCTGTCTGTTCATCAGCAGCGACACTGAGCTTCGCTCCCAGCTCCCCTTAAAAGCCAAACCATCCACCTCACTTTGTCAGGCACCCCTTGATACTTCCTATAAATACCCTCCCATCAGCCTGTCCTCCCAGAAATGTCCATTAAATTACTTTTACAGCAGTGCAGAAAGGATTATTTATAAAGCTCCACATTAGCAATCTTTCAGGGAACGCTGCAGTAAGATAAATGCAAAGGCATTTTTGAAAGAGGGGAATGTTTTCCCATCATGAAGCATTATCAAGAGAACATTATCTTTAATACTTTAATAGAGTTGAGACAAAAGGCTGTATGTGTGGTTTGATTATTGGTCTGAAGTGAACTGCATTTACTGTGTTCACAAAGTTACTTAAAAAACCCAGCTTTCTTTGTTCCTCAGAGTGAAAGTCTGAACAATTTATGTGAGGGGGAGGGGATGAGTTAAAAAAGAATCACAAGTTGCTGATCTTATTCACTGTTGAGATACCATGTGGAAAACAAAGATAATTTTAGACTAAATATTAGCCTCATGCTTCAAATGTACTCAAATGTGGCCAAAACCAGATGAGCTCATTCCACAAACAAAATCTATACTTGGGGCATATCGGAGCAAACCTGGGCTGTTGCTCTGGGCAGATTGCTGGCTCAGCCTGTGTGTGCAGTCCATGCAGGGAGAGGTTCAAGAGAAGCCCACAGCAGATAACCCCCTGTGCAGAGCTTACAGAGTACCTCCATACCGAACAGGGGATGTTCTGAAGAGGGAATGAATATACAAAAAACAGACCCATGAGAGACCCCTGAATGTAGAGCACAGCCTCGGCCATGCCACGGAGGTGTTCTGGAAGCACAATCCAAGCAGCTGCTCATGAGCATCACAGGGCAGGACAAAAGCTTTCCTTCACACTCATATTATTATGTCATCCTTACTCTAAATTGCCACTTTCCTTTTCATATTTAAAAACCCCAGAACAAGCCTACCACACTTTTGGTAACAGCCCACTAGTTTGGGTTGTTTTCCATTTTACTGACGGTTATCTATTTGCAAACCTCACCATTGGTGGAGAAGTGAGGTTGAGATCTTAGGTTTTGTTTGCCATTCATGAAAAACATCTATCAAGTTTGGAATGGTTGAAGGGCAGCAAGCATGGAAGGTCTTTGTGCAATTCCTAAAGCACAACAGCAGAACCCATGGAGGAGAGAAGAGAGGGTAACTGGTAACTCCACCATCTCCCAGTGAAGGGGATTGTCACAGCAGTTACCGTTCTGCACAGCTGCTCTCTGTCAACACCATCTAAACAGGGATCTGCAAAGCACTGCCTGTTCAAAAGGCACTGAAAAAGAAAGGTGCTGAAGATCTCATCTCTTGGGTTTCAGTGTTCCACTGTTGATTTGGGAAACTAACGATGGAGTGTTTTTAATATGAAAATTAAAAAAAACACCCTATGGTTTATGTGGGTAAAAAATAAAAATTAATTATAAACCACAGAATCTTATTTTTCCTGGGTACGCTGAACAATAGAGAAAACCATTCAAGTGGGGGTGGGGATGGCAGTGGTTTTGAGCATTCAGGAAAAAATGCAAGTCCTCTTACACAAAGAGTTTGCAGAGTTCAATTTTCAGTGGCATAGTCTGCTAAAGAGCAACCATTTTTTCCCCTGTATACTTCACAGATTTTATATCTAAGGTAAATATGAAACTGGATATTTCTGAAATAAAAAACAATACATAGGAATGAGAAGAATTTCTGAAGAGAGATGCTGTGCTTGCTAAATAGAATTCAAAAGTTACTCTAATTCTGTAATAGCACTTCTGAAGGATTTCTAACTCAAATGCCAGTTGCAAACTCAAGGGCTCCAAGAGCCAGGGATGTCTGTTTCATTACTAGCTCCATAATTACTCCTCAAAGTTATGTGATTTTACAGTGACATCAATACTGATATTGCATGTTCCCCCTTACTAAGCCTTGTTTAGAGGGATGAAAACTGAGGTGCTGGCATGAGAAAAACTGTTCCTTGGCTCTTCCTTCTGATTTCAAATCCAATTTCCTGCTCTGTATCTAGAGGCTAAACCTTCATTTATGCTCAGTGACAGACATGCAATGAACAAACTGCAATTGTATCCAGCAACCCCTCCTTTCCCCCACTTTGGTTTATCCTAATTGTCTCAAAAAATTCTAGGGTCTATAACTTATAATCAGTTGTGACTACAGCTCATGAGACCAGCAACATGAGCAGAGCTGTGCTGGTAACTGCATTCCTGCTTGCCCAGCTTCCTGACGGAGCTGCCTCAGCTGAGTTCTGGAGCTGCCCAGCTCAAAGCTGGTTTAGTTCAATCCACAACGCTCTTTGACTTTTCTGTTTGTGGCTTCCCAGAGTTACCCCAAGAGCAGACTGCCAGCAGTGCTGTCCTTTGCCACCAGCTCGTCCAAGCCTGCCAGCAATGTGGGCTGATGCTGCCTCCTCAGCACGTTTGCAACCTGCTTTTCCTGTTCAAAAGAGGTCAGAAAATCATCCCATCTCCTAAACCATTACAAGAGTCATTATCCTGGTCGCTGCAAACCCTCTGGAAGCTACAATATCCAGCACTGAACTTGTTCTGTAGCTGGAAGATCCTCAGGTCCACTCCAGCAGTGAGTTCCTACGCTGCAGCAGCACCGAGCTGTTTCTCCAGAGCAGCTGTATCTGACAAGGAACCGCTGGTGGAACCCGGTGCCAGTGAACAGAATAGAAAAAAATAACAAACAACCCACAAACCCAAAATATTGCCTTCACTGCATTCACAATTTCCCCTGTTGTTAGCACACTCTCTGTGGTGTATCATCAGGGTCAGGGTCCATGGCCTTAAAATTTTCTTTCTTCCCCAAATCATCTCCAAAGCAGACCCCATAAGCTGAAAATTTGGAGTCCTTTCTTTTCTGGGGGCTTACTTCTTACAAGGTAAGATCAGGTCACTTTGAAAAAGCCCACTGACACGCTATTATCAGTCACCGATATCTTTTAGCTGAGAAAAAGATTAATTTTAAAGACAAACAGAGTCACATTTCACTGAAAATATGGAAGCTGCCATCCTTATAAGCCTTCTCCTCCTCACAAGCAATAGAAATGGTCTATTACTATCATGACAACTACCAGGTGTAACTCTAACTCTAGCTCAGGATATATCTCCTTATGGCCTGCAGATCATCATCCAACCTGTGCTCCAGATCCCATCAGGAATATGATGTACTCGACTTTTGATGAAACATTTTAGAACAATTTAAAAGGTAAATACCACACACACAGAGCACTGTAAGCAATCTGATAGTTTATATTCCCAGGCATATATTTCTTGTCAGTAAAAACTACGCAAAATTGATTGTTTTTCTAAGTTTTTGCATTGCTTTTCAAAGAAACAAAGCCAAAGCAAAATAATCGACCAACCCCACCCCAAAATAAACAAACAAACAAAAAAAAAGAAGTCATGACCTTTTCAAGGACATTTTAATTTAATGCTATTACTGCAATTAATTTGCAATGTAGCTTGTGTGGATTTTCACAGTAAAGTTCACAATTGCACAAGGACTGCATTGCATCAAACAAAAGAAAGACACTCTTAATCCAATGGGAACGAGTCCCATATTTTCAGGGCATGTTTAACTAAGAATTCCTTGGACTAAGTTGTAGTGACCAATGTTATGCTCCAGATAAGGCTCAGACTGTCCTTCCCTCACTTACCCTCTCATGTCCTGACCAGAGATGAGGAAGGACCTGTTCCTCGCCAGCCTTTGCACCATGCAGTTCCACCACACCTTTGCATTTCTCCCACAGCAGAATTTTGTGTGCCTGCCATCTCCCCAGAGAGATCTCCAACACTGAATTAGTTCAGAAAACAGCAGGAAAAGACCTTACTCTTCACGACAAACCCACAAGGTTTTATTCAATGCAGCAAAGACAGCTAAATTCTAATGCTATTCCACTGCACACAATAGAGATTTTTTCAACAAACCACCATCAGCTCTTTAGAGCTTCTCCCAGAAAATTCCTGTAAGACTCCCCCTCCCCAAAATACTTCATTTTTCCTCTCTTCAGTTATTCTGTTGTTTCCTTCCACTTCTCACCTATTCTTGTTGATAGTAGTAAGAAGAAATATAACATTATTTCCTCATTTTTCTCTTGCATACTTTTAAGTGCTATTATTTTAAATGTACCCAGAGTAAAGACTTTGAATATTTTTCACATGAATACAAATTTTAAAAGTTACATTTGTATGAAATTCAAACATCTTATTTTAGAAGGGAATATACACACACAAGTGATTTGTGGCAGTAGCACATTAACTTGTCCCCTACCTTCAGCAAGCAAAGATAAAGTGCTGATAACAGGGAATGATTAAAACCAAATAGCAACCAAAAAAAAAACCTTTCAAAAGTTACAATGTTGTAACAGCCAAGCTGGAAGGTAGGGACCAGTACAGGAGAATGGTATAAACCAGAACAATTGCATGTTCATCAGATCTATTGTAAAAGCTGCTTTCCCAAATGAAAAGCAACACAACATGTTCTTCTTATTTTCACTTATTGCTCAACAAGAGAAAAATGTCCTGGAAGGTCTAGGAGCAGTAGAAGGCCTGGTTTAATGTTCCCAGATTTCAAAGCAACAGAAATTTACAGAGACAACTCCTGTGTTTGAGGTTTAAGGGTTGTGGGTGAGAGTGTTTGTTTGTTCCTTTTTTTAAATACTGGAACTTTGGATATGCAACTCCCCACTCTTCCCCAGTTTCTCTTGAAAAAATTAGGCAGTTCCGAAATGTGGCAAGTGCTAGAGCAACTCAAGATCTAACACTAAACATTAAAAACCTCTCCCCATTTTTACACTTTCTATAGTATCTGCACACTGTAGTGTGAGTGAGTATCTCATGGGATCCTCTACAAGGAGAATTCCCAAAGACTCTCAGTTTATTGTGCTAAACACAACCAAAGGAAATTACCTGAGATACGAGGGTTAAAACCAACAGGAACAACAAATTTACTCTCCACCAACAGTAGTTTACAACCCCCAGCAGCGAGGAGCTGAACAAACAGCTTGAGAAAGTCACCACCTCCTTGAGAGCAGCCCTGCCAACATCGAGGCCATTTCACCACACACGGGAGCCAAGAGCCAACCACAGGGCCAAGGGCAGCTAAATGGAGCAGCAGAGCAAAGCCACAGCACTGGGCTCTGCCGGTGGGGAGCAGGGAGCCATCACAACCAAAGGCTGGTCCAGCCGAGGCAGAAATCATGTTTGTTGCTACAAAATTTAATCTGTTAATTTAAGCCTTGACATTATGCTGCTGGGATATGTGTTCTTCCTTAAAGCCAGAAGACTAAATAGTCACTTTTATTTGATTTTTGGCCTAACACAGTATGTTCACATTGGGGTGACACTTAAAGCACTCCTTTCGTCCAATCATTGCTTCTGAATCTCTAGCAAACATTTTATCCATTTCTTTTTGTAGAGCTGTTTGTAAAAGTTAATTTTTTCCGACTAAACGCAGCCAGATACAACTGTGATTTTCACAATTTGAAATCAATTTGTACGTTTCAAAGCAACCATATTGAATATCAATGAGCACGTAGAAAACATTCAGAACAGAAAAACGAGAACAAATTTGAACAAAAGAAAAAAAAACCAAACGAAAAAAACAACACAACAAACTTAAGTCAACAATTTTATGAGCAGCAAAATGACCTCCGATTTTAAGGCTAACAGGAGCAGTGTTCCCTGAATACACTGAAGCTCCTGCTGCAGTTGGTAACACGGAACTCCCGGCTCCAAAGCTGGTGCGTTTCAAACCCCGGCCTTGCGAACTCCGATGCAAAGGGGACATCTACTGGCAGCAAAAGATACTCTCTCAAAGAGACAGCTAACGTTAAATTGGTAAAATTTGAGCAGGGCCTTAGTAATGTTGACAGAAGGGAAGGCATTTTATTTAAACTCTACCTTTTATTATCAGCAAGCACACAGAAAGCAACAATCAATAGCTATTTTTTTAATCATGTATTTAAAGTAAAATTATTATAACAACACCGCAATAGAAGAAATGGCAGTTAGCAAGTCTAAATTAACATATTGTCATCTTTATTTGAATATTTGCATTTCAACTGCGTATCCAGCTAAATAATACACTAGCCCTCACCTGATAACATAAAAAGAAAAAAAAAGGGGTAAAAAATCAGGTCTCTCATTTAGTTTGGATTTTCTTTTTAAAAAACTTTATAACAAATAGATCTAAAAAGGTGAAATTTTAAATTGAGTATGGGCAAACCTGCAGACTACAGACATATCAGGAATTTTCTGCTTTAGAATAGTTCAAGTTATCCGTAGATGCAATCAGCTTTTAGAAGACATTTTTAGTGATAGACTCAAAATACATTACAACAGATTTTGTCAAATACAGTTCTATATAAGGCAGGACCCAACAGGTTAAACTGCCAGCCTTGCAGTTCATTCAAAGTGACTAAAATAGAACAAATAATATTTCAAAAATGGAGGCGCTGAAAAGCTTTTTTTTTTTTTTTCCTAAAAAAATTGAGGAATTTAATTTCACTAATGAAAGAGTTGTTGGAAATACCTTAGTTTACATAACCAAGCAAAACTTATAAGCCTGTGTTGGGCAAGTCTGCTCTGCAAATGAAGAAATCCCAACAAGGACACCTGATCTGGATGCACAGCTGCAACTTTTAAAACAGAGAACGGCCATTTCAAACACTTCAGTCTCATCTCCAACAAAAATAATAAGAATAAGCTCTCTTCTCTCTAAGATGGGCAGCAACATCCCATGGGATTGGCCAACATAAAAATCATTTCTAGGTAAAATTATCGGTATCAAGAGAATGGAATTAATGGAGTAATTTCATTTAGAAATGACTAAATGAATCATCTCCAAACCAGCACTATCAGAAGTGTGAAACTAGCAGAAGGAATACAAACAACGGTAATTCTGTTCCTCAGTTATACAACGTGGCAGCACAAATGCAGGTGAGGGAATTTGCTAATTGCAAGCACAGAAGTAGCTTCTTTTTGAGAATCTAGTTTTGTGGCTGAGTGTGAGAAACCTTTCTTTAACAACAGGAAAAGTCAAATCAAGTTCTTTACCAAACTTCACTACTTCTTTGGTGAAACAGTTAAAGCTTTATGCTTTTTAAATTTTTCTGTTAAGCTACATGCATGTAAAGACAGTGATTCCTCTGATAAGGCTTTGCAACACAGCATAGTCTAAACCTTCAATCACAAGGAGTAAACACATTCATCAAAGATTGAAAAACAGTTAGGCCTTACCCCGGGTTCCTAGCCCTCTCCAGCGATGGAAGCCATCATCCGAACACGTGTGCTGCAAGTATTTATCTTCCATCTGTGAAGGAGAGCTCTTGGATTTGAAGCCAGCCCTAAGGCAGCATAGCTACAGGTGAGCAAGGCCGAAGGGACGCTGCTGGTGGCTGCTGCTGCAGAGGTGAAGCTGAGGGGTCACTGAGCGCAGCTGAACTGCCTCGGGTTCCCTGCCGCACCTGAGGGCCCGGCACAGCCCCGGAGCTGAGGCCCGAGCCCTGCGGGCTGCCCCGGCCCGGGAGGGCGGCTCGGTGCCGGGCAGTGACGGAAAACTTTAAAGGCCAAGTCCGGTCCCGCCCGACCCCTCTGGCCCTGGAGCCGAACCCCCGGGGGAACCGGGCCGCTCCGGCACGGCCGTGCCGCTTTTACCGAGCAAAAAGGTGAAACAAGAGGCGGCTGGCGGAGTTTCATCCCCCGCTGGCCGCGGGCGCCCGGCCGGGACCGTCCCCTCACGGGATCAGCCCCCGGTCAAAGCGCGGCGCCCACAGTGCCGTGGTTGCTGGTTCGATCCCCGGGCAGGCCATTCGCGTAGGAGTTGGGTTTGATGCTTCTTGTGGGTCCTTCCCGACCCGGAATATTCTGTGATCCTGATGGGTTCCTGCCCCATCCACCGCCCTGTGCCAGCAGCACTTTGGTTTTTACCGTTCCTCTCTTTTTCCCCCTCTTTTATTCTTTTAGACAAGAACGCAGAATTTTCAATACAAAGTTCAGAGGAAGAGCAGCCCCAGGTCTGGCCTCTTGTCAAGCCCCCACCCGAAGGGCCCTGGTCCACCCGAAATGCTGTCACTGCCCTTGAAGTCATTTTACACAGATAACTGCTAAAAATTACACACTGCTCCCATGTCCCACGTGTTAGGTTTCATACACAAAAACCACGCAGCCTGAAACATCCCCAGGTTCACTTTCTAGAACTGGTTCCCACCATCTCATGCTAAACAGGGAATAAAACAGCAGTGGGTGACAGACACGTAGGTAGGTACAGATTCTGCACATGGCAGAGCCTCTTTGCAGTCTCTCATGTGGGCATGGGACTGCACTTGAAAGCGGAACTGTGATCATTGTCAACTAAGCCATAAAGGTGTTAAACAAGTAGGGGGAGTGTTTACATCTAAATCACGGCTGATGTGATTGAGGTTCTCCATTCCAGCTCTGCATCAGCTCACCAAGGAAGCAGAAAACCACAAGTTCCGTATGGGTTTTATAAGAGGAAAAATAAGAAAATTTATTGATTCTGATAGCTGATAGTATCAGCTATAATAACTGGCAGGAGACACTGAATAGGACAGAAACTATTTTTATGCAAGATAAAAAATACATCAGCTGTATTACTGGTTGTAGAAATAAAGTAAATGCTTGTGGGGAATATTCTAAACTGTGTATTTGAACTGCTCCTTATCAAAGAAGGGAAATAGCTCAGACCATGAAGTGCTCATTCTTCCCTTCTACTCATGAGATGGCAGCACCAGGTAACCAAACTTTTAAGTTTTCATAAGCACAATCATGTACCCAGTAATGGCTCTCACTGGGACACATGAGCATCTTCCAGCCTGCACAATGAAATGGGGAATTAGAATAATTCCAGCCTGCAAAGCCTGACCAGCTGGACCATGGCAGACTGTAAGTGTGTAATAAATGGACTACATAGATACCAAATTTTCCTCCAAGGCACAATGACAATGTTAATTACCATTGTGCAGTCCTTTCTACTATTCAAGTTACATTACAAGTAAGATTTTTGGTAGACTTCACCAAGACAAATCTTGGAAACAGATTAATGCAAACACTACCACTTCAAAACAATGAAAAATCTTTCCCTCCAGTCCCACCCGAATGTGCTGGAACTTAATTTGGGAGGTTTTGATGATGAAATGGCATCTGGCATGAGATGCTTCTGACTAGAGAGAAATAAACCTTATCTTGATATGATTTCCTCCCCTTTCTCCATTTTCACTACAAAAAGACTGACTGGCTCTATCCTGACTTAAACATAGCATTTTGGGTTGCACAGAACAGCGAGTGACCCATTAGGTCAATTAAACGTAAACACGAACACAATTTCAAGTTCAATACTTTGTTTCCTCTGGCAACAAAATGAGAACACTGAACATGTAAACAGTTACATCATGTTGCCTAAAAAGTGTTGCACTGCAAGAGAAACAAGCATCATAGAGATTTCTGTCTTACCAGGACAAGCAAAAAGGCAAAATAAAAAAAAAAACAAACCCCAAAAAACCCAAAACCCCAAAAAACCACCAGGAAAGTCACACCACTGGCACAAAGTACAAATGCTTATCCAAATCTAGGAGAAGGGAAAAACGTGTAAGGCTTTTTATCAAAGACTGATGCTCTGGGAAAATACATTAAACCAAAGCATAAGTTACTTTCAAAAGGCAATGCACATTGTAAGCATCTCTTTTATTTATTGTAATATAAAGAAGCATACATCATTCAGTTCTTTAAAGTACAACTCAAATTGTACACTAACAAAAAAGTTCAATTCAGACATCCATGAACATGTCAACAACAGAATTAATTACATTTTGCTCTGCTGGTATTGCACTTGGAATGGTTTAGAAGTAAGGCACAGTAAAAACAAAGTCATTTAGTGCTTCTACAGCAGATGTCTTTTTTTAAACACATGCTACATGACGTAAAAGTACTTCTAGCTTATGTATATACACAGGAGAAAAGAAAAAAAGCATGCACTAGAGAATTCAGATTTCAACATATCTTGTTGTTTCACAATATACAAATAAAGTAGTTTAAAGATGTAAACAAATTGCATGCACATAAACTAGAGCAAAATCTTTAATACAGTATCTGAAAGCTATTATGCTTAAATAAAAAAATATAACTTATTAGTACTCAGGTTTATGTGCCATTTTTGTCCTGTAGAGATTAAAAATTTGGGGCTGGGGGCAGGGATTTATGGGTGGGCAGAGAGGATTTTTCTGGTTTTGCTGTTGGTTTTATTTTTTTGCTTTACATGTTGGCAGCAGTACACTGGTAAGAAGGTCAAATATGGCTTTTGCAAAACAATATCTCATGAAAACACGAAAAAGCACAATTGCGTTCGGGATCCAGCATCTCGATACTTTCCAGTCAAGAACAAAATGAAACAAAAATCAATATGATCTATGCTTTGAACTGGGTAAGCCATGCATTCCAAAAGACTTTTCTAAAGACATTTAAACTCTACAAGAACGAGACACTTTTTCAAGTGTAAACTCTTAAAAACTAAACACAGAAGAATCTGAATGACTCAAGCATCGCTTTCCACTTCAAATGCTACTGAGTAAGTTTCGCCCATGGCTGTGGTAGCTGAAGTGCTATTGGACTGTCTTCAGAATTAACTACATGCCAGGAGCAGGTTTGCTTCTTTTTACACAGGTACATTAGAAATTAAGTAAATTAACTGCATAATTTTTGGTTTCTCTTTATCTTTGGCATAGGACACGCCATTTTTCAAATTAAATACAGGACACGCACCACTCTGCATTCCAGCACGTTATGCTGAAAAGGCACATTTGTTGCTGCCTGGGTGGCAAGGGAAGACTTCTTATTTTGCAAAAGGCACGGTGTTGAGTGCAACATCCTTTCCTCATTCTCCAGAGAGTGTTGAGTTAGACCAGGTACAATTGTACACAGCGGCTTCCCAGGAGCTGTCCGTTTTTCTCAGCCACTGCTTTCTTAGCTAGATCCAGGCTTGGGAAAGTCACCAATGCCTCACCACTGGGCTGGCCACTAAAGTTGTAAAGCATGAGGATGGAATCTGCTTGGAGCTGCAATGGTACAAGAAGACAAAAGAAAAAAATTATTAAGACCAGAGACAACACCTGGAAATGCAGTTTTAATGCTGGTGCATTTTTAGTGCATCTGGTTCACTCCACTCCTGTGTCTGCGGCAAAAATATTCTAGATATTAAGAATGAGAAGGAGAAGGAATCAAAGATTAAAGGAAATTCAGCTTTTAGCTTGGCAAACAGCAGCAGTTCTTATTCTGCTGGCATACTGAATACAGTGATGTAGACATAATTCCATGCAAAAATTTTGCTAGAGAAGCAGTTGAGATTAAAGGTTGATAAGAGGAGAAAGTTAGGTGTTAATAGGAGGTGAATGGAGCACGAAATCCAGGCATTAATATTTCTTGTACTATGTGGACTAATGGCCAAGTGACAAAGGCTATTAAGGCATGTCAATACTCACACAAAGTTAAAAAAAAATCCCAACGCACATGTAAAAAATAAAAGAGCTGTATGAGTTCTGTGTTGGGAGGATGAGCTGAACTTAACACGGGTATACAGTGCCAGAAGATTTTCCAGAAAAATTAAGTAAAATTTGGTGCAATCCAATGGAATTAAATATCTATTGTAATTTTAACAAGGCTAAGACAAAGCTGGTTAGCAAATGAGATTATTTAGTCATTGGAGTTGATTTACTTCGGAGGGCATTTGCCTTCATGAAGTCTTAAAAGGCAGTTCCAAATTGGTGAGTTCAAAGAAGACATCCCTGTCAGCCCTATTGTACCCCATCTATTTTCCATAAGATGCAGGAAATTCTTCCAAGCTAAGTTTGGAACTCCTGTTTGTTGAATAGAACTGAATCTCAGTGAAGTTTCAAAACCAGAGACTGAAGGATCAAAAGCTCAGCATACAAGGTTAGTTTTTTTGAGAAAACAGTGTCAGACAAGGCTATGCTGGAAAATGAACCAGTTTTATGAATATTAACCCAATTCAAGTTAAGTTCATGTGACGTATGTCCTCTTGAGTTTATAAAAGGTTAAAATATTCAAATAAAATATTCATAATTTCTGTAGAATTTATGTGTGTCTGGTATACTACAATAAATAGCAGACTTTGCATTTATTACCAATAGCATTTCATTCATATGTTGTATCACATATCAGCTTTGCATTCAAACATATGAAAATAAAGCAAGTACATGCCAGAGCTTCACTCACCCAAACACTGAGCAGGCAGTAAAAATATTCTTAAAATATAAGCAACAGCACACTTTAGAAACCAAAAGCATGCATAAGGCAGTTAGTACAAACTTTCTATCATTTCTTCTCAAAGAAATAAAGTTAGTCAAGAAATACCATGCAGAAAGATATCCAGAAACAAAAAAACCATCATGTTTAAAGACCACTTCAAGTTTGGAAGCAATCTTGGTTTATTTCAGAGTAACACTCTCTCAAAGCTGTACATAACTTGGGTTGAGCTGCAAATCTGAGCTAAAAGATGCTCTGCTCTAAACCAGCTCTTTGCTGTTAATCCATATGGGAACTCATTTACCATCAGTCCAGCACAGAACTTGCTGTCAGAGTCAGCTGAAAACACACATGGAGCACGGTTAGACTTCTAAGCACAGAGAGGAGTTTTAAAACATAGTTTAAATAGCAGTATTGGTGTAATACCAATGTAGGGATCTGGAAATTCATGCCACAAAAGTCACACAGAAAGTTAGCAGAGAAGTCTACACATTCTGCCAGCAACATAATTAAAAGAGTTAAATAAGCCCCTTCAGATTCACTTTAAGACATACTGGGTTTAAGTTCTTATTTATAGATATTTCAAGAGAGAAATAGATTTTATGTATGTACATGTGTATTTTTAAATTAGATTCAGATTCATACAAATCTTTTTTCTGGATTTTTTTTTTTTGGGTTTTTTTTTTTTGGTTTTTGTTTTTTTTTTTGTTTTGTTCTAAAAGAGTGGTACCTGTATAATACTACTTAGTACCACTTAGAATTCCGATTGAGCTACTCCATGAATTACCCAAAGACTGTTTCCATGTCATACTTAGTAGAAGCCTATTGCTGATCTGGTTTTTCAGTTAATCACCAGACCATGCAGTCTGTCTGCTCCCAACAGATCCAACATGAGAAAACAACTAATTTGAAAACAACTGAGTTGATGGTACGTTTGTATGTGAGAGTAATTCTCTCAAGGAAGAGTATTTGATTGCCATTTTTAAACTGAAAGTTTGTTGTGGTATTTTTCTTAAGGAAAAAAAAAATATACTAACTAATCAGCATTCTGAATGGAATACAGTAGTACTGTGGCATCATTTACTCCACATAGGCCATAACAAAATTTCTCTTAAGAATTGTGTTAGTGCCAGAAATGCAGGCAAGTTTACTGTTAACAAATCTAGTTAGTTGCATTAGAAAGTCACTATACCCGAAAAACTCTTCTGAAAAAAATAATGTAATAGTTCACATTGCATTAGGGAGATCAAGAAAGAGAGAGATTGATCTCTAGCCCATTATATGGTACAGAAAAGACAAAGCCGGCGCTCTGGGGGTTTTTGCACACACATTTGTGTGTGCTTTCTAGCAACATCGGGGGAAAAAATCAGCTTCTACCACTTTACTAAAAAAAAAATATTAGACTGAAAGGTTCACATGAGAAACAAGCACTAACAAAGCCTTCTGGAGGTTTAACACACCATCTGAGCAGAACCAGGCAATCACACTACCTCCACCACTGCTGCCCCATCAGCTACGGATCACAGCTGGCCCATTTCCTTAGGTTAGTTGATTTTTGAAGCAGAAAGACTAACACCAGGATCCCAATGCAAGCTACTGAGGGGGAAAAGCCACAAGCAGAGATCTCTGTATCACCAAGCCCTTGTTTCCCTTCCCATTCACCTCTGGAGACCGAGGCTCTCCAGTCACATCTTACCTTCTTCAGAAGTTACAAAGAGTTACAAACAGACCCACTCTTTCGGTGCTTGTAACACACTCCTGGCTTGATCGCTCAGCTGAATTAGGCCATTGTAGTCATCGGGTGCATACTACAGTACAAGTGTGACATGGGACAATCAGCAAGAGAAGCAACAGTCTGGCACAGCAAGCCACACAGACCATCATTTGCAACCACAATTAAGAGCATCAGCTATAATAACTGGCAGGAGACACTGAATTGGACAGAAACTATTTTTATGCAAGATAAAAAATACATCAACTGTATTACTGGTTGTAGAAATAAAGTAAATGCTTGTGGGGAATATTCTAAACTGTGGATCTGAACTGTTCCTTATCAAAGAAGGGAAATAGCTCAGACCATGAAGTGCTCATTCTTCCCTTCTACTCATGAGATGGCAGCACCAGGTAACCAAACTTTTAAGTTTTCATAAGCACAATCATGTACCCAGTAATGGCTCTCACTGGGACACATGAGCATCTTCCAGCCTGCACACTGAAATAGGGCATTAGAATAATTGTATGGATCTCATTCAGATCTTTTATGCACTCATGGAAATAAGCTGCAGCTTCTCTAGGGCAGAGTGACAAACACTTGAGCTGCAGATAATATTTGTACTACATAGACTACACCAATGTAATAAAAGAAAATCAATGCCCCAGCACGAATGCATTGACAAGGTAAAGTAGCATTGTTGCTAGTACAGTATATTTCTACATTGGAAAGAGAAATAAACTACACAGTGTAACTGCATCATGATGGATTTGTAGAAGTAGTATATTACAATAAAAATAGTGACTGTACAGAACAGGCACACCGACAAATTAGAACAAAAACCTCACATGCGAATCAGATCTAAGAATTATTTGAGATCCTGAAGCTGAACAGTAATCACTCATACTATTGGCTTGGTACAAATATGACATATATAGTCAGAAAATACATCTTGGGGAATATAAACATCGTTCTTAGCACATAACCTTTCCAAAGCACATGTCCTGGAAAGGGACTGAGCATTCTTACACATGCTGCAAAGACTACTTGAGTGGCTCCTATAATGCAGAAGGCAAGAGTGTTTATCATAACCTGAGTTGTAGAATATCTTTTGAGTGGCAAGAAGAGTTTCCTGTCTCCCCCTAGATGGACTAACACTAATGGTTTTGCACTGACACTTTGCATGACTGCCAAATCCACACAATGTAGATGTCCTATGCTGCCTTTCCTTTGATATTTCTGTAATACAAAAAGTCTCCTGCCAGCTTAGGGAGAAAAGGGTATTATATTTGGGCATACAGGACACGTATCCATCCAAAGGGAAGTTGAAAAGAAAAATACCAACCATCACAGTGTACACCTTCCACAGAAAACAATAACCAAGAACCCAGAGAATATAAAAGAAAAGAACCCCCCAGAATTTTACTACTGAATTCTAGCCACCTTCACATCTAAACCCATGCCATTAAGGAAAAGACAAATATAAGAAGTATTTTCTAGATAGTCTCTGCCAGGGCAACCAGACTGTGCAAATATTAGATTTATCAGTTCCCAGACCTGCCCTTGAAACAAATCTACAAAATGTAAGTTTACTCTTTGGAAGGAATGTCTCAAGATAGTACATACTTTAGATTATCAGTAGATGTACAGTAGGCAAAGTTCTACAGTCTTACTCTTGTAAGGGACAGTATTTCAAAGGTTACACTTGAAATGCAATAAACAATGTGGAAAACATGAAAGCTGGAAAAATATCCTGCACAGAAATGTGAAAGTTGTCAGAACTTAGACAAAGACCTAAAGAAAGTGAAAAAGAAAGAAGAAAAATAAATTCATCAAAAGACCTAGAAATAAAAGTAGCTTCTAATCACAAGGATAGGTAAGAGACTGCAGTCAATTAAAACAATCTGTAGAACAGTAAATTCTTCAAATGAAATGAAAACTACCCTAACTTGCCTGAGTAAGCACATAATTGTGAATCCTTCTGATTCTGTCTGCATTTCAGAACCCATAAGAACAAAACAAAAACATCCAATCACACAGGACCAAACCAAGGGTAAACTGGTTAACAAAGACATAGTACACTATACTTTCTCCTTGAATTTTCTTTTCCTTCAAGCTATTTTTCCTTTCTTCTTCTCTTACGAAGAGAAATATAGGACTGTCTTCCCATCACAGACTGTACACAGATTTAACCAGGTCACTAACCAGAAAGTCATTGATTTCCATTTCATTTTTGCAGTTCCTACAGCGAACATTCAAAGTTCAGTCTAAAAACAGCACATACAAAGCAATCTAGAGAAAACAACCCACTGCTAAAAAAAACCCCCCCAGCATTAAAATTGGAAAGTATATTTAGACACACTCCAACTGGGAAAAAACAGGAGCAAAGAAAAGAAAAGGAAAATATCACAGGCAAAATGGCCACTTCAGGACGTCAGCTGCAATTCTAGCCCAAACTACCCACAAACTTCATAGCAGAACAGTCCCCAAAGGGAACTCTCAGGCTCTGGAAAAAAGCCTAGCTGGACTAAGCTTGGAACACAGAATCAGATTTGATGGTAGGTAACTGCAACCTTTGGCACAAGAGTCAGGAGAAATACCCTAAACTGGCTTTGCCCCTAAAAGTATATCAATTGCACCATAAGACTGCCAATACAAACACCTACAGCACCTGAATGCTCTGTGGAAGAGATACCACCTGAATGTTCTGCATATCAGAGACAGAAGCAGGTAATGCCTGCTCCCAAAAATACAGAGGGTGCAACTTCAGTCTCTTCCTTCAAGCGTGGGAGGCAACAGACAGAAACTGTAACCATTAATTTATTGTTCCCAGTCTCACAGATGCTTTCTCCACACGGGCAACATTTCCAGGTGGGAGATAAATTTAGGAATAAAGCAGAGCAAGAAGCATGCTCTATTCTGAGAGTGAGGAGGTGAGCATGTAACAGTGTTTGTATTGCCAGATGACTTCCAATACCAGTAAGAGGGAATTCTTCCTCTACCACATCCCCTCTCCCTTCCCTGGTGAGAAGGTGCAGTGCCTAGGATTGGCACACAGATGATGGGGTATCCCCCTCTCAGACTACAAAGAATCAGATTTCAAAAGGAACCCAAAGGAAATACAGAATACTTCTTTGTTTAAGCATGCATTTCAGAGAAAAAAACCCTAATCCCTAAAAAGTCAGTAACAATGAAGTCTGCTGTCCTGATACAAGAGAGAAATGTCGTTAATGCCCTTGGAATTTAGCCATCCATCCACTTCCCTTCACTTCCTTATTACTGTTTTAAGCACAAGCCAGCCTCCCCCCCTCCACCAGCAAGTCTTAAATTCTGGGTCTCTGAAGCCTTGGAGGATTAATATACTGCAAAAACTCTTTATAGCTACAGACAGAAGACACTTAAGCCCAGTACAGGTTTAAAGAACACTATTTATTTTAAGCTTTTCTTGTGTAGCATCATGGACACAAAGAAGTCCAGATATTTCCATTCTAGCTTTTTCAGGAAATCCAGGGGGCTTTAAAAACAAATTCAGATGGTGACCATGGCCCCTAAATTTTAGTAATCTCCTGGTTTGCTTTTTTTTACTACTATAATTACACACAACCTACCTAAATAGAAAGTCTGCTTTCTAAGAACTAATCCACAGGGTCTTTTTGGCAGGCATGAGCTCACTGCACGTTCATGCCAACCTCCAAGAAACTGGGCAAGTACTACTAAGTGCAAGCTGAATCCTAGCCAAGACAACAGCTGTGAACTAGTTTTTGGTCAGCTAAGACTATGGGCACAGCTAAACTGCATCTACTTTTACATTAACCTAACAGTTCTTGTCACGATACCAACTCTGTCACTATTTGCATTAAAAAAATTTTTTTAAAACCCCCACACCAACAACCACCCCCAAAAAACCCCCAAACAAACAAACAAACCAAAACAAACAACAACAAAAAAAGAAAACCCCCAAAAAAACCCCAACCCCAAAAGAGTCAGTATTTGAAGACTGAAATATTTCTCATTGATTCATTTAGCGGCTAAATAGTAAAACCCATTAAGTATTTAGCTACTAAATAAAGAAAAATAAAAATACTTTAGTGAAAAATTTTGTTCTGCTATGCATCAAATTCAGATTAATCCATCAAACTACTACCCTTGTTCATTCATTATTTACTAGAGTTCTCTCACTGCTTCTACAACTCTACAGAGTGATGACCTAAAATAACACTGCCGAGTTTTATTCTATTACTGTATTTTATTAATATATTTGCACCACTTCTTTTTTTAAACTTTACCCCATATGATATGAAATACGAGTTATTTTTCTGAATTCCTGAAGAGTGTCCTCACAATCCCATCCATGGATCCCCTACTTCAACATAATGCCCAGACCAGGATCTGCTGAGCAGCTGGTGAATTGCACCATGAGGGTTTTGTTGTTGTTTTGGTTATTTTGGGTTTTGTTGTTTCTTTCAATGTAATTTTAGTTGTCTTGGGTTTTACTGTTGTTTTTTTAGTTATCCTTTACGACTGGACTCAAATCAATGGCTCTGTTGCTTTACAGTACAACTAAAAAGCCATTTAATGTGAATTACTGAATAAGAGAGTACTAATATTAGCTCTTTTGAGGATTATAGTACACCATAATGTTATACAGAAGGGTGATGGGGAAAATTACCATCTCCCTGGTTTACTATTAAAATTCTTACCAAGTTTTTCAATTGTTTAATCCAAGTAAGAATAAATACATGCAAACTGGAAGGAATTTTCACCAATAAAAACAAGAAAGCAGAACTAAGAAGAAATCAAGCTGCTGAAACACTAAACAAGAGGCTAATGCTAATAAAATGAAACGAAAATTAAAATGCTGATCTGCAGACTTTTAAATTATTTGTTCTAAGAAGCATGTACTGATGTTGAGACCAGCTTGTTGAAGCCTATGGTAGGCAAAGTCTATCTCTTAAGAGGCAGGTCTGGTATGAAAAGTGCTTTCACTTAAGTAGCAACATGTGCACACATGCAATATACAGAGCCCATGAAGCCTGAAGGGAAAAAACCAGAGGAGAATAAAGCAAGAACTAAAATTTAAACCCTGTTCCTTTCAGATAAGGACACACAAAGACAAAAATCACCCTTTAATCTCAGCATCTCCAATCTGGTTCCCATAATACCAACACTGAAGTCCATTGAATACCAACATCAATTAGTCATACAGAGATTAAAACCATGCCCAAACCACTGATGATTATTAAGGGCTCACTTTATGAACAAGCAGAAGCATCGCGTAATAAATCCTTGGGCAGCAGCAGAAAATGAAAAAACAATGTGAGGAAAGGGGAGAAAAAAAGAAAAAAAAAGATTAGTTATTGCTCCAGAGATGTAATACTGTCCCATTACAGAAAGTCACCATCTCTTTTTCCCCTAAAGGAATGAGTGAGTATAAAACTAGTGTTACCACATGCGGGATTCCAAGAACAATTCAAAAGAATTCCTTGGTTCCTTTATAAGATTTTGAACCCGATCTCATTTGGACAACATCTTCTAAAGAAATCAAATAAGTGACCAATTTAATAACAGTAACTGATGATGACAGGAGGTTGCAGCAGCAGAATATAGTTTTCACCTTGTGGCAAAATTTCTGTTCATCTAACCATTTAATTGTGCAATACAAACACCAGGAACTGTTCTCCAAATGCAGGAATGAGGAAAAGGGCAAACTGAACACCAGACACAAAGTCTAGATTCACTAAACTGAAGGTTTAGTGAAAGGTAGAGATGCTTGAGATTGTCACTGGCATATTCCATGCACAGACAGGTTCAGGCCATACTTTTCAAAGGTGCAGTTACACTTGTAGCTGAATTTAAATTTAGCTAAAAAGCTCTCTCACCTAAGGTTTTAATATATCCACCATCTATTAACCAAAAACCCCCATCAGTAGAAAACAACTAAAAGGCAAAATATCGATGGCTAAACAATAGGATGAATGATTATTACTTGTCCGGACATCATGAAAGCCACAGACAACTGAACTTGGTTTGAACTCTGGAAATATCTGTGGAACAAAAAGCCCTAAGATTTGTTTTGATTTAAGATTCAGTTTGCTTTTACTGTTTGTCAAAATTCACCAAATTTTTTATGTGGTGGTCTTTTTCTACTGAAAAACTGAGTATGCAAAACTGCTTTCAAAACATAAATGTAACATTCCAAAAGGAGATACAAAAGGTAGAGTATTGCGTCTTCCAAAGACTCAAAACTTGGAACATACTCATTTAAGCATCTGTTCTCAGTCTACATTCATTCACCAGACATCTGGCTCAGCAAATTAAAGCTCATTGCCTTTTAAGAACCTTAAGGTAAAAAAAAAAAAGAATTAAAAAAAGAAAACATACCATGCCTGAATGTTTCCTATTAACTCCAGCAATATCACTGTTATCCAACTTACAGAATGTTGAAGGACAAACATGCAAAAATCGTTGCCTTTTGACACAAATCACTTGCAGTAGTTTGAGAGCCACAAAGAGGATTTTAGGTCAGGACTTCCAAGTAGTACCCAAAAGGACAGAGTTGGTAAATGTAAGTGCTGCTATCCACAGGAGTTAAATACTCACCAGAATATACCATATTCAATTCTCTTTCCTTTTAGCAAACATGTTATGACAAAACACAGATATAGATACAATATCCTCTGAGACAAAAGGCAGAAGACATGGAAAGAGCCATTCAGTGAATCCAAATAAGTGCTGCTGGAAAACAATGTTTGTAGATGGTGCCTTTTTTTTTAAACTTACCAAGAGGATAAGTTTCTGTTTGCACACTTGAGAGCATTCCATCAACCCATACAGACTGAAGTTACCTATAGTATATTTGCTATTAATATAGACAGCTTGGATAATACAGATTTCCTTTAGTTTGCAAAGTAATACAGCTTTAATGAAAGATATTCTTGCCTGTAACCAAAATAATTAGCACTTGAAACAGTGTTTGACCGAGACATCTGTCTCTCTCTCTTTCCAAGTCACCACACCCAGCTCACAGTTCTCTGATACAAACCTGCAAACTTTAAATATTGAAGGTCAAACACTGACACTTCCAAAGGGCTTTCACCATCAAGTGGCCAGGACTGAAAACTTTTGGCAGCCCCCACTTTCCTGTGGCAGGCCCTTTGCAGCCACACTCACACTCGGGCTCTGAGGTCTTCCAACTCAAACCCCAAACCCAGACACTAAATCATTGCTTCCAAATTAGGATGTTTATTTAATAAGAAGTAAGGCAGATCGTGTGCTACCCTTCAGTCTGCCAGTGAAATATACAACATGCAGCTTGCACACTTGTTTGGCAATTTCCAAAAAGAGCACTTGCTCAGTTTGATCTCCACTGATCAATTCTCAGAGGTCCAAATACGATCTCAAGGAGGGGCACTGCATACTAACCTGGTACCCCTGGAAGAAACTGAGTATCTCCTTCATTCCTGTGTTGTATGGCAAGCCCTGCATCCGGACTAAGGCTCCAGGCTGGGGCAGGATCGGAGTGTGGGTGGCAGTGGCAGCAGCAGCCACAGCTCCTGGAGGAGCTGCAATGTACCCCACCGTGGTAGGAGATACTGGAGGACTGAAAGAGAAAGAGGAAGGAAAATTGTTATGAAAACCAATAACTGGTTCTACTATTCAGAACAGGCAAAGATGAAACTGAAAATTTAGATTTGAAAATAAACCGAAATCCCACAGAAAAACAAACAGCCCTGATGTGGATTGTTTTGTGGACTTTCTTAATTTCTCTTCAGCATCTCAATCTATTTTTAAAGAAGTGAGGTTAAGGAAAATAGCTAACATTTGTAGTTGAAGACATAAGGAGTGGTATTTGTTATTTCACAAGGGAACAGAAAAAAGTAGCTACAGATGACTTGTTTTAAGATCATTAATAAAAACAAAGAAATAAAGGGGAGGGGTGTGTCATAGTATGAAATGAAGGCAAACAGCCAAACCTGGCATTTTTGAGCCACAAAATAGTGAGCAATTAGCATGTCCATCTCTGGTAACCATCTAGCAAATTACCAGATAGTCAAGCTAGCAAGTGTCACAAGCCTAGGAACTATCAGTGAACAAGCTATTTCCCCACAACCCATGTCCCAGACTTCAATGACTCATGCTGATACAATCTGTAAGGGAAAAGGTGGAGATCTGCTTTGCTTTCACATGTAAAAATGTTCTTTGGTCTCACTGATATACAAAATCAAACCTAGTCTCCACCTATGATGAGTCTTTCAGTATGAAAACAGCATTGTAAGTAAAAGAACAAACTAAGAGGTGAGGGTAGAGGAATGTAGTGACACAGCTTCTCTTTTGGCCAAGAATAGAACTGCCTTGATGACATTGTCCCAGTGCCAAAAAACCCCTGTTAAATATTAGGCCAACGTTATCATGAGATTCAAGCAGAACCTACAGAGGAGATGAACCCCGTTACAAGGCCACAGAGAAACAGTTAAAATGGTTTCTGCCTCTGCTGCTGAACACCAAGTCCCAGGATTACTTCCACCAGAAGTACAAATTTAAGAGCCGTTCACAGGTGACCACACAGTTGCCTGCTGCACTGGGATGAGAGGTCAAGAGAAGCAGTGAAATCCCGGGGTTACCTGGGATAGTAAGCTGTGTAATTCATGTAGAGCTGAGCAGCCTGGGCTGGGTAGTAGGTAACAGCTGGAGCAGCTGCAGAGGCCTGGGGTGTCCTGGTGGTTGGCAAGAGGGCTTGTGGCTGGTAAAGCGCTGCTGCCTCTGCTGGGATCACAGCTGCTGTTTGGAAAGCTGCATAAGCTGGTGGAGAAAGACCTAAAACCAAACCAGGACACAGCACCAAAAAGCAATCAGAATGGAGAACTCTCAGATGAATAATTCCTCTTCTACAGCAATGTGATTAAAACCATCTGGGCATGAATGATGAACACTTGAGCAAAGACTGCTCTCTAGCTTCTCCCCTGGAGACCTTTGCTACATTGCCGTGAATGACAACTGGGGCATTTGGAATGAGTAATTCCTAAAAGTTCATAACTCCTAGAGCTGAGCAACCCTGTCTATATGTAAATGGAAAGTAGGGAACTTCAGAGTTATTAAAAGAAAGCATAAAGCCATGTGCATAGAGAAAGCAGGCGTGCACACCAACACACCCTTGTGTTTTTCTAACAGAAGTTGTACTCTGTGGGACAAAAGTACTGCAATAGTAGCTACACATGGGCATCCATAACTGCTGACCATGAGACTTCATATATAAGCTTCCTGTGGCTTCAAAAAGTATTTTTAGGATATAGCAAATGGAAGGGAGAATATCCCACTAGATCACTAGTCTGATGCATTTTGATGAACAAATACCTAATTTGTACAGGAACATTAAATTGGCTGGGTATGCAGTCAGATTGGTTTTATATACTATATTTGGCAGCTTTTTACTATTTTGCAAATACATATCAGTATCTGCTTTGTGATTTGGTAGTGAGACTAATTAGAACAGTACAATAAAGTTCTAGTATAGTTCCTCGGTAAGGTTCACTGTAATCTTAAAATGAGAAAATTAAAATCCATCCAACTTCACCACTCCATGGTTGGTTAGTATATCATCCCAGTGGGTGTTTTCCTTCAAAAATAAGCCCAAAGAGTACCTTCTCAATGCTCTGAGGCAAGATAGCAAGAGCACTCATTGGCAGCTAGAATACAGAACTTCACCCCATTTTAAAAATCCCTCTCAGTCCAAGTAGGTTTCACTACAGGCAAGTCTACTGCAGAGCTCAGAAGAACAGTACACCCATAAAAAGCAAAGTGTGCAACAATTTCACTGGCAAGGCCTTGCTGCCCTCTACTCACCACCGAAAATACAATAAAAATGCCTCTGATCAGTCCCATTATTGCCCAAAGGGAACAATTCCAATCTTAGCATGTACACAGATGGATGATTATTGATCATGGCAAAACCCGAGTCAAAAGGTGAAAGGCCACAAAGCTTCAGCACCTACCACATATCAGCCTTTAGCAGCAGAGAGCAGAAGAATTGGAGACTTACATGGTAACTTACATGGCGGTGGGGATAAGCCACTACGATTTAAAGTGCCACCCATTAAAACAAAGTTCATCTCCTCTCCTGAACACTGGAATACTTCCACATAACGGTCCTTCATCATTTTTTTGTGACATTTTTGAGCCACCATAAAGGCTTTGTCAGCAGATTTCATTTGGATAAAAGCATCACCTGACGGTCGTCCCTAGGGGAGGCGGGGAAATAATTGTAGGTCAATCTGTTATTAAATCACCCAGATCACAAGAAATGCAGAAAGGAGTAAGATCAAACATTTACTGAAAACCTGTATCATTATTCCTTCTCTGGCACTAAGGACTCACAACTCAACAATTCTTTTTAGGAGCAGAAAAATCAAGACTTATGCAACAAGTGCCCAGTTAACACAATGCTACTTCAGTCCTCTGCAGAAAGAAACAGAGAATCATGTAGCATGGAAAAAAAATTTGGAGGTCTCTAATCCAAAGGCTGTTCAAAGCAGCACTAACTTTCAAGTTACATCAGGCCACTCATGGCCTTCTCCACTTGAAACCTGAGCATCTCCAGGGATGGAGATTCCATATCACCTCTGGAAACCTGTTCAGGTGCTTAGCTAATTTCTCAATGCGATTTTATTTTTTCCTTTTCACCCAGCTGGAATTTTTTTTGATGCAGTTTACTCACACTGTCTCTTATTCTTTTGCTGTGAAGCTCAAAGAAGAGCCTGGCTTTCCCTGCCCTAGAACTACTTTTGAGGTTATAGTACAACAGCATAAAGTTCCAAATCCTTTAGTAAAATCCACAGCTACATCAGAAATTGATTTTCTGCAGTCTGACAGATATACATGTCTGTATAAAATACTAAAAACCTCCTTGACAAAAAAAAAAACCCAACTAAACAAATACAGTAGATCCCTTTCATTTGTTTTCTTTAATACCTCAGTATTTCTGTCATTAAGAGTTTATTTTTAACACAAGACAATTGTGAAAATATATCTCTATGATCACACCATTAAAACATACCTAAACCACAATTTTTAATTATTGACTTCCTTTAAAGCCTGAGCAATCACTAATCAAGTTAGAAAAACCTAATTTTGACACAAAGACCACTCAACACAGAAGGAACCCTGAAGCTGACAGAGCAGCTATGCCACCTAACAGGAGACATTTCTGTTGTGTGTATCTTCAGCCTCTGGCTGAACCATGAGGGCTTATTTCAACAGCCTCTAGGACAAGGTTATCATTCAGAGAACAAGCTTCATCCTCCCCAGGCTGATGCATACATACAGAGGGAGAAAAGCAAGGGTGTATGTAAAAGAGCAAGAGAAAAGAGGCAAAGACAGACAAAGAGAACATTGTATTTTCCCAAGGTTAGCGAAGACTAAAGCACAATCAAGATCAGGTAAGCTGCCCTGACTTCCAAGCTGTTCAATCATTGCAAAGTTACTCCTCCCATGCAAAATGCTGTTACCTGCTGATTAAGGACCATGTGAACTCCATGGGGCTTGATATCACCTGTAGCATCTCCCATAAATTCCAAGATGTCATCAATGCCAGCAGTGTAAGGAAGACCTCTGAGCCGGACACAGTCCCGGATGCTGCCCGTGGCAATGGTGTACGGTGGGGGTATGACTGGAATGATGGGAGTTGGAAGAGTGGGAATAAGAGGTGTTGACATGTATCGATTAAGTACCTGTTGGCAAAAAAACCCACAGAAATGAGATTTACAATCATCTGTCTGAGCACAGAGCAGTTGTCACAATCCTATTTCCAACATCAGACAAAAATACCCCTTCTTACAAAAAATTACTGCAGTTAGCTTCCTGTTGGGCATATGAAAGTTGCAAACTCAGAAGGGGAGAGGGAAAGGCTAACAAATTCAATGTGTTAGACCCTAATAATATACTTTTCTAATGTCAATATAAAAAAAGTTAAAAGCCAATTACAGTTTATAGTATCTCAAAAAAGGAACATCTAAAATCACATCTGTGCTAATAAACCAGTATTACCACAGACAGTTCTTAGTTAAATCAGGGTAAATTAAAAACAGTCATTTTAAAAGAACTGAGACCTGAAATAGCTAGTAAGAAAAATCACTAATTCTAATTTATTCTAAAACCTGATTCGTTAAGTGAGGGTGCTTATTTGTTTAACTCCAGTGCTTGTCTCCAAGTACAGAGTTTCTGAGGAAAAAATAAAAATTAAAGATAAGAATATAGGAGACTTTGATCTCAACATTTTCTCTTGACTCATTCCCAAATGACAAAGGGAACATATGACACATGTTGGGGCTTACTGCTGAAAAACAGTTTTAGTGATGATTATCACAAATAAACACATTCTACTGAAAGAGGTACCAAAAAACAGGTGACAAAGCTTAGGGAGCTTGTTTCAAGAATCTCTTTGTAGCACATTTCAGGCCAGAAACCTCTCTCAGTTGTGTGGAGAATATTGCAATTACTTTGTACTAACACTAAGTAGATGAGAGCTGGCTTTACTTCTTGCAATTACTGAAACAAGTAGCCTGTAATTTCCTAAGAAATAATCTCCTGCCCAAGCAACAAAAAAGTTCAGGTGTCAGCCTAGACAGCTGCCATAGTGGAAGAAGTAATGACATATTGGTAGAATATAAATTATATCCAGGTCTCCCTACAAAAAGTGGAAGCAGAGACCTGGTCGCTGTGATACAGTGATTTTGTTCCTCAAAGGATTTTGCTTCATTCTCTCTCAGGAGGGAAGTTGTGAGGGAGGGGGAAATGCCATTTCCCAACCTTCACAACACACAGATCAGATTCTTGGCTGTTGTAATATCCATACCACAGCAGTAGCAATGGGTCTAGAAGTGTGGATATTATTTCCCTTGCCCTATCCCTTCTACAGAAAGACTTCATCTGTCACATAGGTTGAAACAGAACTGAATTACATTTTTATAGCTGGTGGTTATGCAAAGACTAGACCAAATCTAATAGTGGTTCCCTTTGGAGCCACTTATAGTCTGTATCAGGAAAAAAATACAGTATGTGATGTTTTTCATTGGGACAAGCTGCTGGTGACAAAATAAAATGGCTTTACCCATTTCAGAAGATAATGATAGGAACTAGTAAAGGATAGGGAAAAAATGAAATATATTACCTCAGGGGGAAAAAAGTATTTCACTTTCTTTCACCAAAAAATCAGATACATTCTCTTAATTCTCAGTTTTCAAGAAAGCATTGCAGAAATAGCTCATTTTATGCACCCAGGTTTAGATTCAATATTAGAAATTCTGTACCTGGAGACCAGAATTTAAAGACAATAGTGCAGATTTTCAAGAAGCATTACTACAATACTATCAATCTACTATATTTTTAGAATTATTTTTGTGATTTCAGTCAACCTCTACGGAGAAGAAAATTATGCAATGATTTTTACTTCACGGTCTAGGGTGTGGTGAAAAAAAATCTACCCAAGCAGTGGTAGCTTAAAAAAACCCAAAACAGGCAACTCTCCAAACTAACAAAACGAGTAAAACCAGTGCTGCACTGTTTTCCACACCCATCAGGAAACAAGTATTGGCCTTTCTTGACAATTTTCATATAACAAATGTTCATGACTGCCTACAACATACTGATGTGCAAATGTTAGAAGAAATGTTTTAACTGTTAAGTTTTGAGTCTCACAACCAATAGTTACAACCTGTTGGACCTCTGCTGCTGTGCTCCTGAAGAGTTCAATGTAACGTTTTCCAAGTATTTCTTTGTGCTTTTTAAGTGCATTCTGTGCATATTCTTCACAGGAAAACAACACAAATGCATCTCCTGTGGGCCTGCCATCTGGGTACTTGACAAAGAGAAGTCCCTCTTTCCCTCCTGTGACTGGGCATTCTGGCCCCAGGAACCCCAAGACATCTTCCTGAGTAGCAGTGAATGGAAGGCCTCTCATTCGGATGATAACTTGATTCTCCTTGGACAAGAACTGGGCCACTTCATTGGAGGTGCCTGGTAGAAAGATGACAGCACATGGTCAGCCAGGAACACATGGGCAATGCTGGGCAGTCAGTTCCAGAGGATGCAGCAGCAGCAAAGCATTCAGGAAGAATACAAGAGGTGAGCAGCCAGCAACCAACCCAGAGAAGACCTAAGACACCACTAACTCTCAGGAATCTATTTTGAGGGGAAAATCTTTTACTCCGCAAGTGTTGCATATTTTAATGAAATTGGAACAAAGATGAGATTAGTGTGAATTGATACAAGATATAAGGATGCTTCCAATGCAAAGGCTGGTCTTCCTCCCAAGACCTGTGAACATCAGACCTCAAATGCTCACAGCTCAGTTTCAACCACGTGAAAACAGAACTTGACAGGGTCAAATATTCTTGGAAGGCAAAACAGGAAAAGCTACTTCATTATCTATTTGCATCCTCAGTTAGGGAACAAAAAAAAAAAAGAACTAGAACAACATTCCTATGAACTTAAGTAATCACACTGAACTCCAGCATCACTTACCTCCTGCAATTTTTAAGAATTCTTCTCCAGTTGCTTTGTAAACCTTAAAAAGAAAGTACAAAAAAACCCACATGAAAATCACGACGTTCAACTTTAAACCACATACACTCTTTCAACAAGCAAGGGAATTGTGTTTTGGTACTTTGAGCAAAACAGAAGTGCAGTTTGGTTTTAAATGAGATCATAGCCTAAAATATTCAGGTTTCTCTCCAAAGATTTGTTTCAAGTCACAACTTTTTACCTCAATGTATCTGCTACCCATGTGATGCTTATGCCTTTCCAGGGCAAGGTCTCTCTGTTCAGAATTGACAAACCGAACCAAAGCCTCCCCATTTCTTCTTCCTTGAGAATTCAGACACAGAGCCACACCACCTCTGGAAGGTAAAGCCAACAAATGTAAGCTTAGTCTGAAACTTTAATACATTTAATAAATAATTGTGTAAGAATAGTAAAGGAATCAGACTTTAACACAAAGGTTACAGATTGAAAAAGAAATTGCTACTATCCACAGTTCATTTCATTTTTGTTGTAACACAATTATACTTTAAAATCTGCTTCATTGAGATCATGGATCTCATGTTGTTCACCACTTTCTCTATTCCCATGAAGATGCAAATTTGTCCTATTATCTCACACATGCACATTTGAAATTCCTCATAATTCCAAATAAAAAAAATTATATTTTCTCAGTGTTGGAGATCTGGAATTTATATATTAAGTGACAGGTATGCTAAATAAACCCACTCTCTTTTCATATATATGTATACACATACACCTATACACAGGTATACACACAAGTCATGAAGATTTCTTTCAAACATTACTTGAAAGTTTCTAAATCTGGCCTGTTTAGGAGCTATAGAACAAGAAAGAGGTGGCACAAAATTATAGCTTTTTTCATATCTTGGCCTCTGCTTTGATTAATGCAATAGGATTTTCTCCCTTTAGATACTATAAATAAATGAATGTATGCTGGTTTTCAATTGGTAAGTCTCTTCTTCGCACATTTCAAACCTTTCTTGCACACCTAAGGTTGGTAAACTTGTTCAGTTGTCATGACCACAGTGTGGGAAGGGGTCAAGTAGGGAAAGACTGAAGGTCTTTAGTGGGGAGTGTGGGGGATGTGTGTTAAACAAATATTAAAGGAACTTGCTATTAAAGGCAAAGTGATAAAGCAAGGCAAATTCTCCTTATCTTACTTGGCAATGTTGAGTCCTTTGAAAAATCGAGCGATATCCTGGTCTGAAGACTGCCATGGCAAACCTCTGGCACGTATCACTGTCTCACTGTCCACAGTTTCAGATTTACTGCTGCACAGAAAGAAGAAAAGAAAAAAAAAGAAGCCAAAATAAGCTTTAATCCTCTAATGTAGGATATTGTAGAAAACCCAATATTTTACCATATTTCAGATTGCAACTAATTGAATTGTAAATTGGGAGCATATTTTCTCTTGAGACTCTTCTATGTCCGTTATTCCTCTCAATAAAGAAAGGGAAGAAAACTTGGAAAATTCCTTTATATCTACAACATTGAAGATGCACAATGTTGTCACCACATTGCAGTTCCTTACATAAAAAAAATTGCAAAACTGCCTCGATGTAAGGTAATAAGGAACTGCATTCATTTTATTTGAAAGATCCAGCAATCCAAACAATACAAATTACTTATGCCTAAGATATTTCATTGTCTGGTGACTGAAATGCATTTGTATAAAACAAGCCATCCTATTCCTTCCTTCCTTAACCCAAGACACAATTCAGCATGTAAAACCATTTTGGGAAGCACCACACAGCTCAGCTCATACAGGGTGCACTGGCCATCAGCCCTGTTGACTTAGGGAAAGTTCACAAATATTTCTTCAGCCTGAGTAAGATAAGCCAGCCTCGCTGCCACGCAAAACAGAAGCAAGAGAACAAAGAGCATTTGACTTGCAGTGACTTTAAAGAGATGGACTAAAGTGCAGCATGCAGCGTGCCAGCCACAGTGTGTCTGCACTGGAGTGACTGCTGAGTACACTGTACTGTTCTCAGGAGCCAGCCTGCTTTCACATGACCATGGGGAAATATTCACAAGCTTTCCTTGCTGTACACAAGACTCATCTTTGCTTGTAAACAACCGTGACAAGTGCACTTACCAAGGACCTGTTTCATACTTGTATTTCACAGTTTCAGGCTCAGTAAATACGTGATCTGTGACAAAACAGGAAGTTTAAATATAACCAGGGTCAAAGATTACTTAAGAATGACAGTACCACTGCCAATTCTTTCAGAAAAGAAAGATTTCAGCATTCAGTATAAATAGTTAACTTACTACAACCTTCTGAGAGCATGCTGAAAATGATAGCCACCATGGTCTTCACTTGCCACACGCCAAAGTCCTCCTCCGCTTCATCTGTCCCTAAGCCCAGATCTAAACAGGTGATTATAGAAAATAACAGACTTGCACAATCCTTTGCAAACAAGTCATAAGGCTTTCCTGATATTAACACAGAACTAGTAATCAAATGTACTGGTCTTAGCAGGGACGTGTGACTATTAGACATGTTACTCTGCTCATAAACTGGTCAATATTCACTTTAACAGTCAACAGTTTAAAAACTATTGAGACCTTACATAATTTCAGTGTTAACAGTTCAAAAAAGAAAAAGCTGAGTAAATTCCTATCACTTTAAACATAACTGAACTTCAGTCCCATTTAGATGGGCCACAACAATCCTTTTAATTTGAATTTAGATGTAGAGTACTGTTTGGGTTTTGTTTTTGCTTTATTTTAAACTCACTTCAGTCAGGATCATGCAAGGTAACTATTACCTGCAAACAGTGGGAATTTGCAGGCCAGCTGGTGCTGAAAAGCCCCACTGACAGCTCAGCTTTTCTTTTAAGATCAAGTACCAATACAAGTGATGTTTTTCTTTGCAGATTTACTAAATATGGTTTAGAAATTAGTTAGATTCAATTTGGGAAAAAAAAAATTATAAGCAGAGCCACTCCCCCGACACACACAAGTAGACATTCCTTTCACTTTGCCTGTGAGTTTTTAAAACTCACATCTTGTTTAATTCTTCTAAATTCCGTAACAATCACAGAGATAAAACTTAAAGAAGCTTAACTGATTGTGGTATAAAAGCTGCAGCAAAAGGATACATTCTGCCATGGTCTTGATAGTCTGATCTTTCACGGCGGCTGAACTAGGGTAGCAAGTGTGAAATTCTTTGCGCAGATCATAAAAGGAATAGAAGCAGTCTGACAGCAGGAAGTTCTACAAGGAAGGCAAAAATATTTGTTTTGTACACACTATCCCTTTGAATTCCATTTAATACTTTTGAACTGAATGAGGCACTCTCAAACGTCACGTAGTTTCGTGTCACCAGCCTGACTGAAGGAGAAGTTTGGTTCCTTTGTTACACAGTTTAAATTCCATAACTATACAGAATTGGATCTCTACATGAACAAAGTCAAATAGCCTCTGGGAGTCAGACCTATACAAAACAGCTGGAGAGGATGTCTGGGAAAAAAAAACTTTAAAATATCTAGGTTTTGCTGTTTAATTCCCATTTTGGACACTCCATTTTATCTTTTGCAGCTACACTGAAAAGCGGAATTGTACCAAACCGTGACAACAAATTTTAAATAACTATTGTTACAGAATACAAAATATCCTTCAGCAACTTTCAGAAAAAAACCCTACAACTGGCCAGCTCCTTCCATGTCAGCAGCTCTTACTTGTGGGTTTCCTGTAAACTAGCAAACTCAAGAGCCACCACCTTGCACAAAGGCAAGGTTCTCCTCCCTGTGTATGACAGGCTGCTCTAAACCCTCCAGGAACTTGAAGTAGAAACTGCTGCTTCATGTGGGAGTAGCAATAAGCTGCAGTTCTGCTTCCCACTGAATAAATGCAAATGGAAAACCACTGCCAGGCCACATCACTGCCTGTGTGCTCACCCTCCACAGGACACTGGTTTAACACGAGGCTAAGCAAAGCAATAGTTCTCCATCACTTCTGTTGAGGTTTGATCTGTACCTGTGTTTCCATTTCACACATGGAATTCAAAGTACTTGTATTGTTTCTATCTCTATCCTGCTCTTCCTGATTTTCCTCCTCCTTATGCTCATCTGGGAGTCCAAGTAGTGTGGCTGACTCTCAAGAGTAAGTCCCCAAAATAACTACTCTGCTACTCAGGGTTGAGGCGGGGAGGGGATCATCTTCAACAGTCTCGGAACACTCCAGTTCCCAACACAGAATTGTGTCACTCCCCTCCAGTGCTGCCCCTCTGCAGCAGTTCTGATCCTGTACCTTCTTGGATGTTTCTGGGTGGAGAACTTGTCGAATGAGCAACTGGCCATCACTGCAGAGTGTGTAAGAGCTCCTCCCAAGTACTTTCAAGTCACTGGACACCAGCTGACTAAACTGGAAAATAAAGTGATAAATTTCATTGTACTGACTGATAGAGATAATTTCATGCACTTACCATTATTTCAGCACCTTTTTTTTTAAGGAGATAAAGTAATTAAACAAGTTTTTGAAAAAAAAACATGATGGAGAACAGACATGGGCTCCTGATAAAAGTAAGCAAATAAACTGCTATTTGTGGAATAGAAAACAAGAACATCCAGAATATAGTAAAAAGAATAATTTGGAAGATGTGGAAGAATTAAGAGTTCATAAGAAAGGTGATCATATTATACTGGTAATGTACAAAATCTGGACTAACTATAATTTAAGTTACAAAATATTTGAAAGAACTTTCAAGATCAATCACATTACTGGTTTTGCAATACCCTTTCTTCACCTGTGGTGCCTTTGACTTAGGTTATTTCCTTAATAATTTATTTTTTTCAACTTCAAAAAGAAAAAAAGCTACCCATCAGGATTTACTAATGTTTCAAAAGAATATATGAAGAAATACCAAACAAATAGTTATCTAATACCTTCAAAAGTGAAATTATAATCAAGTCACTTCTGAGCTAATTAAAGTTCTTTGTAGAGACACAGTGTTAAAAATACAGTGTTAAAAAAAAATGATTCCCTTCCTCTAGGATGGGTAACCCCCAGCAGATTAATTCTCAAGAGGAAAGGGCTCCAGCTATCTTGTTCACTGTTATTTTCCATCTTACATACATAACAGTTTCCAGCCTTTTATTTCTCTATACTAGTGTTAAATTCCTAGCTCATAATAGTCAACTAACATGTATAGTACCTACAAGTATCATATCAGTAAGCAGTACCTTGTTAACTTCCAAGGGGACAAACACAATTATTCTAAGCTTCCCTCTTGACACTAGTCCCTCCCAGGAAAGCATCACCTCACAAACAAAGCAATAATTACAGTCACAATGCAGTAGCCACCCACTGCTCTCAGCAGCAGTTTATAACTCCGAAACAACCACCCCCAAAAGCAAATTACAAGTTGACTTGAGACTCAGACTTTGTGCTTTCTTTAAACCTGTGTATGGGGAGAAAAGAGAGGTGGTTTGTTTTATCATAATATGTGTGACACCTTACACCATTACAGCCTCTGCTTAGAAAAGATGATGTCCCAGTGACCTGATCCCACAGCTACACAGAATTCACACTGTGAGCAAGTGTTGCAACACCTGCAGCCCTAGGCAGGGCTCCACAATGGAGAAATCATGTACTGAACATGATTTGGAAGAAGTAGAGACATGATTACCCAAGCTTTATTTCAAAATAACTGCTCAAACCAATAGAGGTCCTTTTCTAGGCTTGGACAGCTGACCAGAGTTCCACATTTTGA
The DNA here is from genome assembly GCA_026261815.1 of Monarcha castaneiventris obscurior. Classification (NCBI taxonomy): domain Eukaryota; kingdom Metazoa; phylum Chordata; class Aves; order Passeriformes; family Monarchidae; genus Monarcha; species Monarcha castaneiventris. The sequence goes on along the minus strand of JAMPIT010000712.1, from coordinate 7,444,373 downwards.
GTTCAGAATCCAGTAGTAGTGGGTCCTACACATCAAAACAGGGAACTGAGGGGCAGAGCTGGGTAAGGAGGGGCAGTCAGCTCAGCACCTTGTGTAAATTGCTTCGTTTGCAGATATATTTACAGATATAGATAGGAATGTAAAGTGAAGTTATTAAATAGCAGAACATATTTGAAACTATAAGAAGAGCGTATATCCCCCCAAAACAAAAACCTCTATAGTGCAATTCTCTGCACACTATCAAAACACACAAAAAGAACAAATACACCACACATAGACAAAATAACTAACTCACTAAATAAAAGTCAACCAACCCAAACTCTTGCAGATTCACAAAGCCCATTTCCTCCCAATTACTAGTACAGGTTGTGTTCCTACCACAAGCTAAAGTCTTGAACAACCTGAGGCTTTAAAGCAAGTTATTATTCAAAGATGATTTAAAGTCAGAAAATCGAGATCTGAGAGTGCTCAAAATACCTCAGTTGATGTGTAAACATCAGAAAAAGAAGAAAATTCCAGTGGACTCCGGAGGAACCACTTCAGAAAAGCAGTTCTGTGGATGGCCACAGTCACAGACCAACAACAAATATTCTCACCACAATAACACACATGAGGAGAATTGCCTTCTTACTAAATGCAGTAACTTATTAGTTCATTTTTAAAGTAATGGACACAGTAAAGAGCAAATATTTGTTACAGGGGATTGGAAATGGTGATAGGGATCAGCCTCTAGAGGGTGCGCAGGGATTCTTGCCAAAAGGAAGCGGAGTCTTACAGATGAACAGTAATAAAACACTCCCCAAACCTTCAACTTTGTACCTTGTGCTTCTGAAGATGCTCAAGAGCCAATATAGAGAGTGCAGTTAGGGAGCTATTTTGATCAGATACAAGAAGAAATCCAACCCATACAATTTGAAGGAAGCAGCAAATGAAAGCATCCTCCTGCTGTACATATAAAACATAAGAACTCTAGTTCAAAAAGACTTTACCAAGTTAGAAAACAAAAGGAGAAAAATGTTTGTACAAGGGAGGAAATGCTCAGGTCAAATGGTGTAAGTCAAGTTAGTAAAAATCAAGACTGCTGCCCTGAAAAAGTCACATTTTTTTCAAGGTGGTGTTTCCCACACAACTTACAGCTGGAAAGACAACACGGATATTTTCAGAAGCCTGTACTGAGAAGATGCCAGAGTAGTAAAATAATGCATAAGGACAATGATAAGCCCAGTATTCCAAGTGTACTAAAGTTTGAAGAACTCCAAAGGGTCAGCATTTGTTTTTATTTTTACCTAAGTAAAAATAAGTCTAAGTATTTGCACTGCATAATTATTAAATGTCAGTGATAACATTCAACATTGCAAACTCCTTTCCAGTGGAACAATCAACATGTCAAAACAATTCTCTATTTTTCTTACCAGATGCCAGCAGCTTAAAGTGCCTTAGATAAACTGGCACAAGGTTGGCAGGCCTTGCTGAGAGCTTATTTAGAAACTTCTATTTTAAAAACAGCCTGTTTGAAACTTTGGGGTGTACTGGTCCAGAAGAGGACAAAAAAACTGTGGGAAGAATAGTCAGGAGATGTAAGCAATCCTTCCTTATCCAAAACAGCTTAACTATGGCATGGGTTAACTGAGGAGAGGAGGAGGGTAGCAGAGCATGAATTCACCCAGAATCAGAGAACGGGAAAAAATAGCCCCAAAAGAACATCAGATATTTGACATTAGCCTGAAGTACCTTCTTTCATCCACATGAGATGTCCCCTAATTCTGCAAATGTTGAGTATGAAAGGCATAGCTGTAGACCAGCTCTGGTTGCTACAGATTACACTGGACCCTCAAGTCTTTCAGGCAATAGATACACGTAACACGTGTCAAACGTGCTAAAGCAACCAGAGCAGATGTGTTTGTACAGCCACATTGTTCAGTGTAACAAGCCACATCAGTTAAGCAAGTCAGCATTCCCGAGGAAAAGCCATCCTCAGCCTCCTTTCTTGCACCACAGATTTCAGGCAGCATTTCAAAAGACAGCCTTTAACAGGCATCCACCCAAATGTAGCAAGCTAAGGACAAGTCAAGACCAGCACCAGATTCACATTACGTTTTTCTGTCTCACATGTTGAACAACCTGTCCACAACTCAGTCATTTTGTAAATTCCATCCCCATCTCCTTCACTCCACTAATAAAAGCCCACCTCAGCTATTTACCTGCTGTCATTCAGCTTCATGCTGCCCTCCAAGCATGCCCCCACTTCAGCAGGCAGCGCTGCCCCACCTTAACGCTTCCCCCACCAAGCTCACACACCCTGTCTGCCCTGCTCTTCTGCTCCTTTCACAGCAGTCACACGCTGTTAATTACCTGTTTGCATCTTACAGCCAGCCCTCATTTCGACTGCAAGAACCAGTCTGTTAGCATCGCCCTCCAACCTTTATTGCTTATTCCACCAGATCAGTCTCTCCAGTAAAGCTCTGATGAGTCATTCCATATTTAAAGGAGTATGTTCAATGATTCCACACCAAGATTAAAAACTGAACAGAGAAGAGGAAGAATCAAACAAGCAGTTCTCTATATTTGCCTCCACGAAACCTAAAACAGTTCTTAGAGAAAAGGTGGTGAGAGGGAAGGACAGACTTTGAACACCAGTTTGAAAAACTGGCTAAACAGGATTTTGGTCATGTAGCTGAGAGTACAAAGAGACTGAAGAGACATGTTTTGCCAGCAGCAAAGCTGGATGAAAGCCAGCACAAGCTGCTGTGTTTTTTGCAAATGAATCCCAAGGGACTAAAATAACAGCCCCCTTCGTGTTGCCTTAAATATAGCTGAACTAGGATGTGGATCTTAGAGAAACAAGATTTTTCATTAAGCTTTTTCTGCAGTTCTGATGCACGAAACACTAAAATAAACGTCTGTCTATTTGGATATTCTCATTTCCCTTACTAAAAATAGCTCTCATCCTTGAGAAAGGCCACAGCATCTGTGGCGTATCTGTGCCTGGCATGGTAATGAAATACTGAGATAATTCAGTCACAGAATGCACCCATGCTGTCAAACAGAACCATTTCTAAAACACCATGGTACTCTGGGGGATTCTCTCTTTAAATCACCTCTGAGAAATAACAGAAAATTCAGCTCTTACTCATCAGATTTCCAGCAGCTCCTAGCAAGTCTTTAAAACAGGATCTTTTCCTTTAGTCATGCACAAAATTTCTCTTTTTTGCTTCTTTTGGCCCTACTGACCCATCACAGCTAAGACAAGACAAAATCATTCACAGAGCTTCAGAATTAAAGGCATCCTTGCAGTTTAACCAGGTCTGGAATGCCATGCTAAAGTATAACATAAAAATCTAGAAAACAGCTTAGCTTGTAATCCACACCTAAGCTAGATGTGAATCCATTTTCAAGTAGGAAGATGAATTATATTTATCAAGATTCTTTGCACAAAGAATGATCTTCACAGTGTAGGGATCTGGTTTCAAATCAGTAGCACCAACAGGATGTTACTGAACTGCCAGAGTTTACAATTTGGTGATTGCAGATGAGTACATGTTCTACTTTCTGACAGATCAGCATATCAAAAAGTGCTCTTTTTTAATTCCATGCCATCTTTAGACTTGGGTGGGTGAACAGTTCGTATCTGGTCCAGTCAAAATTGGAGACATGAGACAGAGAGATGATACTTGATTTGGCCTAAAGCCTCTCAAAAGACTTTGAACAGGTTTAGCATTCTAGATTAGTGTTTTGCAAAAAAAACCCCAAGCAAACAAAACAAAACAAAAGCCACCAAAACAAACAAAAACCCCCACACTAAAACTTTTTCAGGAATGGTATCTTTTGGTCATTACTGAAAAGTAAACTTCCAGGAATAACTTAGAGGAAAAGTTATTTTGGCTCACTTAGGCCCTATATTCTGATGTATTCCCTTGACCTTAAAACCCCCTCATTACTGAAATGAACCTGTCTTAGAGAAAGTGAAAATAAGGCTCCACAGATCTGTAAAGTACCCTGAGTTGAAAAAAGTTTTATCTGAGGCACATAAATGTGCATTGCTTACATCTCCCTTGTGCAAACCTATGGCTAAAGCCATACTGTTTATAACTATGGATGTTTTCCAGTCTAACTTGTATTAAAAAAAAAATCATCACCACTTATTAGATGTCACTGCATTCATATTAGAGCTTTAGACTCTCTTTTAGGTCTTTGGTGTGAGTCATTCTTTGCTTGTAGCATGAAGCATATAACAATGATCAGTCTTCTTTCAGCTTACAGCAGCATGGAAAACAAAGGATAATCTTCAAAAAGGTTTCTCTGAAGATTTTCTACTCCCAGTTCTGTTTCAACAGGCACAGGTACTGCAGTTGTTGTCTCAAAGCCTGATTTTATGCTAAATCCTCTACAATTTTTTCCAGAGAACACCCAAACCCAGTTATACAGTTGCAGGTGCAGTTCCTGAGAGGAGATCTCCAGCAGCTGCACAGTGAAAGAGGCTGCCGAGAGAAGTTGCAGATTCTTCATCGTTGAAGCCAATAAAGACCCAAGTGGCCATGGTCTTTGGCAGCCTGCTCAAGTACCCCTGCTCTCAGGGCTTGGGCTGGACAACATCTGTAGTTGCCTTCCAGCCTCAGCTGTTGTGCAACTCTCACATCTTTGGACTCTGTTTTGCCCACTCTGCAGCTCCACTAAAGATCAGGACACCAATGTCACCATGGTGTGTACACGAGGGGTGTTTGGGAAAGGACACATTTTCTGGGATGGGGAGAAATGAAGGAGATCAGAGTTGAGATGCAGCTAAATCTCATTAACAGAACCTGTCTGCCACTAAACATAAGCAAGATTGGAGGACCACTGAAAAACATCCAACATTCGGACATTGAAGTCTGTCTGAAGACTTAAAGTCTAACACAGCATGAGAAAACTCAGGAGTGACAAGCTATGGCTTTGGTATACAAAGCTTGCATACACACATAATACATCATGACATGTCAACCTAGGGAAATATTTTCACTTGGACTTTGTGCCTCAGTTCCTACACCCATGAGGGTTTCACATTTATTTACATTACTCTCCATGGGCAGTTTTCTGCTCCTTCACTCTTCCAACCCTGGTAATAATGTCAGCCTTATCCATGCAATGGAGGAATTTAAAGCATGTCAATACTACTGGGAGGTGCACAGACTGCATTTCAGCACTATTTACAAGTATGATAACCCTTTATTGTGCTGGGTAACTTTTTAAACAGAGAATCCTATAGTAAGCCCTTGCCTTTGTTCATCTGTTAACTGATATTCCACATGGCTGATAATGGATACATGGTGACCTTGTACTGAAATTGCTGTATGGAAAAAAAAGAAAAAATTGTAAGCCCCAGTGTAGACACAAGCTACAAATAATTTCTTTTCCCCTTCTAGCTAAATAGGGAAAAAGTTACTGTATTTAGACACCATTCAGACATAAACACAAAAAAGAAATTGCCCCTTGGTTTTATTTCTTCGCAGGGCAAACATGCAGGAGGTGACAGAGGCAGCCCAGGTCCATTCACCAGAAATGTTCAAAAATAATATTGCCAGTTGATTTCTTCTATTAGGAGGAAGGCAATTATTTGCTCTACTGAACACTAATGCCTGAGATTATTTAGTGGCTGCAGACTAGGCTGGGCAAAGCATGGGTTTCATTTCCAGCTTGCCAGAGAATCTAATTTTGCTCAATACAACCAGTCAAGTTACGTATCACCTTATGCCTCTCGATGGCCTATAAACTGCATTAAGTAACAGAACAAGTAATCAGTCACAAAGGCCATCATAAATGTACTCAAGAGAGATGCGTACATAGTACTCAAAACCAGTTAAGAGTTTCAATCCAGCTTTGAATTTGCAAGTGTAAGAGCAAGTTTGTCCTACCAAGTCTCAAGGAGAGGCAGGATGTGGCAGTGAGTGTCAAGCACTGTAGACTGTCTTCTCCCCAAGTACATTGTGCTGCTTCTTCTACCTGTTAATCTGCTGTCACGTTGTCTTCTTTCCTGAATAGAGCTCTAGACCAGGTACTGCACATCCTGCTGCTTCTCTGGCTGTTCCAAAGCAGTTTCCTCCACACCAGCTGCTCACATAGACAAGCTCCTGGTTTTGCCTCTCTCACAGAAAGAAACTAGTTCTTTTTCACCCATGGCATGAGCCAAGGGTGACATCAGTCTCAACTAACCTATGCCTGGCATTCTGCCATGAAATTCCAATCACAAATCTTCAAAAGAAGTAGTACTTGAAAAACAAAGAATTATATTTTAAATGTATTTATGATAATCACTTTTATTTTTACTTTGTTGGGAAGCTGAAGTAACTGGAAATAATACCACCTTGTCCTCCTCCTTGTTGTCATCTCACAGGTCACCACAAGTCTTTCAAGACAGAAAGGCCAACAGACACTTCTTATAATTACTGCAAGACTTCAAAGGAGAAATATGGAAGGTATTCTTCAAGTTTATTGCATCCTTCCACTCAATAAAATAGAGCAAATTCCTTTAAAATTCATTATACTCCTTCAGAATTAATAGGGGGACTTGCAGCTTTAAACTTAGATTGTGAGAGTAGCCTAGAGCTAATTTCCTGCCTAAAAATAGGTTTGTTTAGTGTTGTCCAGCAACAGGTAGAACATAAAATACAGAAACAGAGCAACAATTGTCTGTCCAGTGAGTCTGTGGAGCATAGAAATCAGACCATCATGACTCAGGGCTGTGATAAACTGTCTTAAAGATGAAACTTCCACATTATTTCTTTCTGTGGTTCATTTTAATTGGCACTGGGTCTTTGTGCGACAAAGTAAACAATAGCTAACTAAATGCTTCAATTTTTCCTAGGAAAGAATGCGAACATCTAACCTTCTGCCATGACAAAGATCTGTCCAAGCCATGCCACTTGAGCATTTTATGACCACTTTTGATTAATTATTTCTTAGATGGAAGTTTGCAACACCAGACTATTTGCGTGCTTTCCAGCTATGGTATCTGCAGCATCTAATTCAGGTAATGCATTAAGCATAAAAGGCAAGAGCATGGCTCAGGCCATCTGAATGTCACAGCAATCTGGGCACAGGCTTTTATCTTCAAAAGCACAACCTGTTTTAATAAGAGAGTGTTGAAATATGCAGAGTACTCCACAAATAAGCTACTTGAAGTCAGCCTTGTGTAAGATAAAGCACCCCAGTCCAGCAACATAGGAATTTCAGAGTTTGTGGACTTACTTTACTACTACATTATATGTCAGGAAACAGCTAAATAAAGAAACACTTACTGAGATAAACTAAGTTTTCACTTTAAATTAATCCATGTGAAAGAGGCCGTAGCTATCAAAACCAATAGAAGAATGCAAAAATATGCATATCTTGCAAAATACTTTATTATTTGTTAGCACAAATTACTCATGAGACTGAATTTAAGCAAAAAGAAAATTCTGAATACTACAGATACAAAAAAATCCCTACTCTGTCAACCTTTTACCTACATTTCAAGCAGGATTACAATGGTGCCTCACACTCCTCACAGGCTGCTTGCTATCAGCTCAACTCACAGAGCAAGTCATTACTGCCTGAAAGACAAGGCTGAACATACTTTCCAAACTCTAAGTTTTAATTAAAGCCATGACTGCAATATTTCCCAAAGTCTTGATATAAGCACAAGCTCTGTCTCAGTGTTCTATACCTCCCCCACTCTCACTCACCTCTGTTTCAAGGACAAACTTTCATTAGCAATGTGATCTTTAGCACTGGCTCTATTGACTGTAATGCTTGGTACTGCTCTATTTACTCAACACTACCTCATTGTTTGTAGTGCAAGCTTAACCAGTTGTAGGAGAATAGCCAATGCCTGCAAAATTAAAGCATTTTTTTCTAATAAGTTGTTTCTCAAGTTGTTTCTGTAGTAATATGCAGGGAAAGGAAAAAGATGAGGTAACATCAAAAGAATGAAAAGACACCTATCATCCACAATCCAGTTTCCTGTATGATTTTCTCATACTCCTGCCTCTCCATTAAACCTACATTGTAAGAACATTATAGGCAGGGACTTTCCTGAATACAGCCTTGAGTTCTATGAAGTATTGTTGCTTATATAAGAATCCAAGTGATTCTTGATCAAACCCTTATAAATACCAGCAAAAGAAAAGTCAAACTTTTTAAATTGACTCTGCTTTCCTTCCTAAATGGGCGAGTGTTCCCTTTCTTGTACAAACATGCTTTCACAAATACATAAAGGACAAGTGGAATTAGATCCTAAATCAGTTTGCCTTCCGTCTCTCAAACTTTCAAGTCACAGATTAGGGCAAGCTTCAAGAATTGGTTATAACTCATCTAAGGAAAAATGAGAGTAAGAAATTATTACGGATACAATTTTAGCAGTTCACAATTGAGTAGGGTCAAAATTTACGCTTGGCCTGCCAAGGGATTCAGACCTGCCCAACACAGAACAAGGACATTAATGGTGACACTATTTAGAGTTAGCTTCCTCTTACAGAACTATGTCCTCCCTTCCAGGTAATTTACTATTTCCAAAGCAAGTTCCTTGTGACTGAGAAGACTTGACATGAGTTTGTCTGAATGTGAAGCAAGTCACAGCTTCTTGTTATCAAATCTTAGTATCTGAGACTTAGAGAGAAAGGCTGTTGATTTATATTTTCTTTTGTTTCTTTTAAGTATAGCACAAGAACAGCAGTTTTCTTCTGCACTTCATATTTACAGGGTGTCACATGCTTTACAATAAGCTAACGTGCATCCTGTGTAAGTTTAATTCTGTTGTAAGAAATAACATTGAGACACTCAAGTTATCAACCAAGCAAACTGCAAAACTCTGTCACAGTCTTATTCTTGTGACAACTATGTATTTCTCATGATCCCCTCTCCAATCCAATGGTATTTGATTCAGGAGGCTTGTCTTATACACTGTGTTGTGTGCTTCTTAAGCTGCAAAGGAAATTTAAATTAACTTTCAGCTACAATAAGTTCTAGTTACACAGCAAAACTCCCACAGGGGTTTTTTGCACTTCTGTTTTTCAAGTTGCATTACTATAGTTCTACTTTCCTCTTAGTGCAATTCACTGCAATAGACTTACTTATCAGGAAAGTAAACATCTTTACAGAAGTTACAGCAGAATTAATTTCACACACTGCTCATGTCAACACAGCTCATTATAATGTTAAAGCACATGCTTACATTTCTCTAGAATAAGAGCCAGAGAAAGGGAACCCCACTAATTAAGTTTTGATTTGAGTTCCATAAGAAGGATAACACAACTCAGAGACTGTCTGAGAGCTCTAGTAACAGACAGAACCTTTCATTTTAAGCTAACAGGTGTCCAAACTGATCACAAGGGCCAAGTTTTTGCAAAAAGGAGTACAACTGTTTCTTAAGGTTAAGTTTCTAACCAATACTTTAGTGCTAACAAAATATCCATTTCTCAATACTTTTTGCCACCCACTGCAGCTCTACAAAGAAAGGCAGCAGGAGGAAAGAGAAACTAAAATATTTTTAAATGGAAGTTTGGGGGAAGTGGGAGAGTTGGTTTTAGTTGTTTTGTTTTGTCACTCATCAAAGGGGTGAGCATTTGAATTTCAATTCCCAATAACTTTGGCATAATATTTACCCCATAACTCACATCTACCTTCACAGCATATGGATTTAATGAATGAGGCACAAATTAGGAAAGCAGCTTTTTATGAACAAAGCAAGAACAGAGACTATTGTATAGAAGTACACTGGAGCAAGATGCGAACAGTTTAAAGGATATCACCACAGATTATCAGAGCAAAGCACTGAAACATGGTTTGTAAAACAAACATGACTTCTGACTCAGTACTCGCAGGGCACGTGTCAAGCTGTCTTTCAGAGTATCAATATTTCCCCTCTTTTATTGGAATAAGGTTGTAGCTAACAGAAATGGATCATGCAGGAAAATATTATATATCTCTGCAGGCTTTTGCACAGCAGCAACTATTATGAAGAAAAAAACTTTTCCAGAGTATAGGAGATGGCAAAGACATGAACATGAGGGAGAATTACTGTTCATGTTTCTAATAAAGAGATATAAAATTTCCAGTTTTAATCATATAAATATAAAATGATACAGGACTGACATTATGTTGCTAAAAAATTAATCTTCAAGCAGCATTTTTAGTTTTGGCCACAACACTGCTTTGCTCACAGTATCAATTCCAGCATCTGTGCATCAGTCTGAAACCCAACTGCTCAGCAGAGAAGTGCTGCAATACATTGACAGAGATGTTGCCCTCATTTGGCAGCACTCAGCTACCCAAGAACTTTATATATAAACTTAAGGGCGTTGGTTTATGAAAAAGCAGGGGGAAAAAATGAAATAAACCAACACACAGATTGAGGAATTCTGCAACCCTTTCAAAATGCTACCAGAGGAAGAGAGAAACAGCACAGGTTTGCAGACAATGCAGAGTATCCACAGAAAGTTTTCTAAGCTGCTTCCATGTTAACAGCAAGAACAGATACAAGAACTGCACATATAATTACTCTCAAAATAGCAGAATAAAAATCATAGAATAATTTAGGTTGGAAAAGCTCTTCAAGATCGATTCCTACCATTAACCTAACAGTGCCAAGTTGACTACTAAACCATGTCACTAAATGCTACATCTACACGTTAAAATCCTTTATGCTTCATTTATTCCTCAGCCACTTTTGAAAATCCTGACAATAATTCATTAACACATTTCCAGTGATTTTTTTCAGTAGCTGCTTAGAGCAAGTTAGAGGAAAGAAGTTCAAAGTCTCTGAGGATCCTGCAATCCAGCAATCTTTGTATTAAAATGCTTCTACCCTCTGTTTTGCTGTCTTTCAATGACTTTAAAAAAAAACTGCAAGAACAATTTCAAGAGAAATTCAAGTATTCAGACATAATACAGCTGTGGAAACATCCAAATGTGTTAGTGACACAGTTTTCAAACACGGCACAACATCACTCCCTGTGAAGACAGGCACCTCAAGCTATTCTGGAAGGTCATAGTAAAGTTTATTTCTCCATATATGCTAATCCCTGACATGGTAATTTAAAATTACTGTTCAACTTCACCAGGAAAAGTAGCAACATTTGCTATCATAAAAAAATCTACTCATCCTCAAACCACTGGGCCGAATTATTCACTTCTCATGAATACTGGCACTTCTAGTGTTAAGAGAAGATAGCCCAGCTGGCCAAGGCTACAACATTTTTATGCCTCCAAGGAAAAGAATATGCAGCTTTAGACAAATACCTTTATCTAATTCTCTGCTCATTCTGAAGTGAAATGTACCTGAATACAGGAACAAAGCAAGGGAACCTTCCTATATCCTAAAGGAAATACTCGAGGTATTCAGATAAAAGTATTGCAGCCTTTGGAGAAGGTAAGGTCACTGCTTTTCCACACAACCTAATGCTGCCAATAACAAACGGATTCACATGATCTACATATGTATATGTATGTGCGTGTATATATATATATATATATTTATAACATAGGAGCTGTTTATGCTATAAAGTCTTTTCTGGGTTTTTTGAGAGAACAGATATGATTGTTTCAATAATAATGTAGTGGGCTACAGAGCTGGGTAGCACTGAGGATTTGTAAATGGAAAAATAGTTTACCTATACCATCAACAACAGAATTACAACTAAGGTTCTGAAAAAAGAGTTAGCCATAGCTAAAAAAAACCCATAAAAATCCACACTGTAATATCCTACAGCTACAGAAAGCACTAGCAGATCCTTAATTCCACACAGTAAATACTGACGATATTCCAATATTAAGTATACAACATAATTTAACCAATGCTCATCTAAATTTTTTAATGAAAATAGGCAGTTATTGGATGTTAATAGATGTAAAAACTCCACATAAGGCTTCCTGCACACAGGACACTCAGCCTTCCTGCAGGAGCAGGAATCTCTCACTTACCTGCCCTGACAACCTGAAGGCCCTTGTGTCTATCAGGAAATCCTCACCACTCACTGCTGATGCCAAACAAAGGCTACAATTTCACATAAACTGCTCAGTGTCCTACCTGTCTTAAAATGTTACCCTCCTTTCACCCACACCTTAGGGCTATGGCTGCCCTCAGGAAAACTTCCTAATCTGCCACATGTGCATCAGACAGAACACTCCAAACCAGAACTGGCTTGAATTCAGAACAGTGCCCTGCTCCAGTTCAATCTGCAGCCCCAAAAACTTTTGTGCTGGCAGAATGCAGGTAAGGGAGGGCCAGGTAGCAGCATCTGCCTAAGTGAAAGGTGCCACTGAAGTTTTCATACAAGGGCAGCTTGAGCACACAATGCAGAGGTAGAAATAGTTCAAGCTGGTATCACCATCAAACATGTTGGGTCATGAAAACACAACCAAAGGGTGTAGTTTCACAGGACGTGAGCTTGGACAGCAAAGCAGTTTAAAGTTCCCACCCCACCTGCTCATTTCAGTGATCCTGTTTACAGTACATCTTCACAAAGGGTTTTACTGACACAACAAAAAGATGGCAAAGTCTGGCACAGGGGCAGGGGAGAAGCTGGCTTCACTGCTGAAGCCAAATCTTGTGAAATGACACCCTAAGTATTTGTTGTGGAAAAAACAGCCTGTCTAGTTACACTTGCCAAAGGTTTGCCAAACACCTGCTCCAAAATGTCAGAACTCAGACCCAGCAAATACTCCAAAATCAGTTAGAAGTTTTATGGAGGTGATGCAGCCACCAAATAATCTGAAGGTGGAAGACCAACCATAAGACAAAAAAAACCCAAATAAAAAAAGCCCAACCAACCAACCAACCAAAACCCCCCAAAAAACCCAAACAAAAAACCCAAAACAAAACAAAACCCCCAAAAAATAAACAAATAAAAAACAACCAAAAAACCCCAAAACCTCCAAAAAACAAACACCGAAAAAACCCTCCAAAAAACACACAAAAAAAAAAATCCACCCAATAAAACCCCCAAAAAACCACCCTGCATTTTCAGGCTTTTTTCTGCAGTTTAAAGACTGAGAGATGTATTAAAAATACATTTTAAAAAAACATTTATCCAAAATGAAGGTGTGACAGCGGGCAAGGGAGCCAAGAAACCTTTCTGCTAGTACTTTGTGAAGAAGAAGCTGCAGAACAAGTTTCTCTTAAAAAGAAGGTTGTAACCGGTTTATCAGGTTAGAGGAATTCCCGGACTCTTCCACCTCTTCCCCCCATCCCATTTGTTTCCAAATGCTCATTTAACCAGCTTGTTTCTTGCTGAATTTGCTGAAAATAAATTGCACCTGCAGCTCAGCTGGATGATCAATAGGCATCCAAACATGCTTGAGGGAACTGGCAATTTGCTATCACCAGATAAAGTGGCAACCACTGAGTATTTTCAATTTAAGCATTGTTTAGCAGAGTGGGGAGAAAAAAGGCCCAGCTTTGTCTTTCTCTAAGAATATGAATCAAAATATTCACTGATGTATTTTATTCAATATATTCAATCAGCAGGACTAGGACAGCCTTTTAACAAAATTTTTAATACTTAAATGTCAATCCATAGATTAAATTTGAATGCTTTCAGTAGGTCCAAAAGCAAAGCCAGGTCTCACATGGGAATGTCTCCCTTTTTATGTATATCTTTCAAAGAAAGATGGTAATTACAGCTAAACACTGCAGACAGTTCTCCAAAATTATTAGCTCTTCTTAGACTTATCCTTTCTCAGGAAGACATGCAAATAGTGCCTTGCAAAAGGAAAGCAACATGTCTTAAGGCAAGTCATGCTGATTCAGCCAGGTTTTCTGTATGGGAAGGATTATGAAATCCACAACACTTTCAACTTCATATGGGGTTTTTAACTTAGAACCCCTGTGGCTACAATCAGAGAAGCACATGAGGATGTCAGCTTTTTGATGACAGAGTAATGGGGCTGAGAGAAAGGCAAAGTTCATTTTGGTTTTGCTCTTTAAAAGCAAGGTTCCATTCTTGCAAGGTTTCAGAGAGCAACCTGAAAATAATTGCTCTCCCTTAAAAGCTTGGAAACTGGGAAAGTATAAAGCTTCAGCAGTTAACTAGAAAAAATATAAATAACATGCTAAATAAGCCAGTCCCGTGATTTGAGGATCTGAACAATGAAACCTAGCAAGAATGTCCCAGTAATGCAGGAAGAAAACTATTCCCCTTGGTAAGTGATGTAGCTGATGCATGTTTAGAGGCTTAGATCACAGGCTCAAGACAGTTCCAAATACACACTTGAACAAGAGATCTCTTCCACTTACTTTGTTATATAGAAATCCTCACATTTTTCTGCTCAGTAGCATTCTGCAACATCTCAGCAACTGTGAGTTCACCATTACTGCTCCCACATCAGAGATAAGTTATTAAGGCCATTTTGAACTAAATACATCAAGCAGGCTGCTCCCGAAGAGCACACATTTTATGACTTCAAGTAACTATTTCCCTGACATTTGTACATACTCCACTCCTCCCCAAAGGAAAGCTATGACAACGTGGCACATCACCTATCAGAAAGTACAGATGGATCCCATAACTGCAGTAGTACCTATGGAATCAAATGCTTCTTACCCTGGACAAGTACAGTAATTAAAACCTTGCAACAAAACATACAGAGCATACACTGCAGCAAAGAGCTTGGTTATTTGGGGGCACTGTGTTTCAGAACCTTACCTTGTAAAATTGCAACAACCAACACTTATTGATAAACAACCCTATTTTAGAATGTTTCTTCAGAAACTCAAGTTTCTGTAACTCAAGTAAGTTGTGCAAGATGTAACATTTTGAGAATATGAAGTAAAATTGAAATGATGCATCATTTGTTGAAGTGCCTGGTTAAAAGCAGAATAAAGACTTGACCACAGATTACAGGTAGACCCCATCATTGTTGGAAAGTGAACTACACAGCAATAGAAGGAGACTTTCTGTGGTCAGGGGAATAACTGCAGACCCACAGTAGCTGATCTACTGTTTACCAGCTACAAATCACTGATTCAGAACCACAGAATGTTTGAAGTTGAAAGAGGCCTCTGAAGCATGGATAAAAGTTACAATGGATTTGTGCTCAGTGATTCTCACTTCCCTCTAGGCAAAGAGGCTGGGATCCCAAGGCAAGAGCCAGAGGCAGGCACCAACACTTTCATTTACATGCCTGAGATATGTGCTAAAGTGGGTGATTTTCAGCTGCATCATCAATTTTCTACCACAACCCAGGCGGGGCGTGGAAAGTTAATTTCACATACTCTATAACATTATCTCAAATCAAGGTACAAGTCTACTTCCTTTTCCTTGTCCTTTTCAAATAACCACTTCACCTACCCGTGCTTTTTCTGAACAAAATGCGTAACTGAGAAAGAAAAAAAAAACCCTGTATGTGTTGTCAAATACCTGACTCATCCTTAAAATACAGGATGCAATTAAAATATTCAGTGGACTTGTCTTCGAAAATGCAGAAAAAGGTCTACTATTAAAGAATATGGAGTTTTGCTTTTTGCTACTACTGCAAGTGGGAAGTTGAATTAATTCTCTCCAAATTCCCACAGGAGTCAGGACACAGAGGGGAAGGGAGAAGAGTTTAGGTAAGGTGTGTTCCAAAAGACTTATGATGGATCTGGCCACATCACAACTGGCATCCAACAATTAACAGCAAAATCATTATTTAGTTGCATAGATATGCAAACAAAAAGGAAAAAAATTGTTGTTTTTCAAGAGTCTCTACCCACCTACACACAAAGGTAGTATTTCCTTTTATTTGCTAAAGCAGACCCACCTACAGTGCAATTTACAGCAATAAGATACAATCTCTCATAAAGTATTGAGTATAATTAAAGTGTGTCTGTTATAAAGGTAAACAGAGTGTACTAGGCTAAGCTGTTCCAGATGTCTTTAGTGCAAGATCTGGGACAAGATCAAACCTGCAGCTGCACATTTTCTCAAGGGTTATTATGGAGCTTTAAAAAAAAAAAAAAAAAAAAAAAAAGGCAGCAAATCACCTCTTGGTCCTGGACTCCAGCAAAACAAATGCAAGTAGAACAAATGTCATTGCAGCCAATGCTGATGGATTTTAAGCCACACAGAAGTTACGTGTTCAAAGATACTCACTCCAGAGTGCAGTGTTAAGCATGTAGTATCAAAGAGGCTTAGGACCAAGTCTGCCAAGTTATCTGTGTCACCAGAAGTTACAGCAACATGAACCTGTTCTACTGCCTAAGCAAGTTTCTTGCTGAAACACACCTATGAATGATTCAGACAAGGTGTGGAAAGCCAGGTTTATATGTTACACAAAAATGCACTATTGTATTTTTCCATTCAAGCACATTTCGTGTACAGAAAGGACACTCAAAGCAAGCACACTTTAGGGAACTGCATTATATATACACTATTTGTACTAAATTTTTTGAAGGAACTTAAGTCCTCTTGAGCTGTAAGTATCACACAAATGTATAGATTTACTGTCTCAGTGTGATATTTAATGAGCCAAAGAGCAAAACTACAAAAATCAGAAAAAAATCAAACCAAATCACTTTATAATCCACTAATTAGGCTCATCTGGAAAAGAGTGATACACAACAAGCATATCTGATGTTACATGAAAGATTTTGAAGATTTCAGCTGACTTTAAGAATAGCAAATGAGAAAAAGTTTTTTAATACACATTAGAGCAGTGAACCTGTAGATTGGAATGTACCATGTGAAGGTTGAAAATTTGATTAGCACTGCTTTATTAAGCAGTACTTTTACTGGCCTACTCTTTTAAGGCTTAAGAGAATCCCAGAATAAAAGTAGACCCATCAAAACAACCAGAAGTCAGATCTTCCAAACACTTATAGCAGCACCTCACATACTCTGGTCTTGTACATAACTGTTTCAGAATTATGGGGCTCCCATTTCAAATGGTTCAGGTATCTTTTGGGTTAACTTAAAAACAAGCATGAAAACTTGCTAGTGATTTCGAAAGGAAAGACAAAATAAAAGTCCGTTTCCTTTTTCACATCCATTGAATCTCGTGCACAAGCTTCACCCTGAAGAGCCCCTGCTCCCAAAGGCAGCACCTCACCTGTTGAAGAACACGGTCCAGTGGTTCAGCTTTGCCCAGTCCCTCTGGTGTTAAGCCACTGACTTCGCGACACTGGTCACTTAAGTCCAAGTTGTCTGCTTTCACCAGGGATTTGTGTAGTGTCCCTACCTAAAAACATTTAAGAAATTATGGGCAAGAGTGAGGAACAATCGAATTAGCTCTTTACAGCAATGCGTTGAGACTGCAGAAAAATCAGAAAGGTGCAGTATCACCTCCCGATAAACGCCAGGAGAAAACGCATTTGTCTATTTCACAAATCGAAACCTTTGGCCGCGGTTTCTCTCCCTCCCACCCCGGAGAGCCACGCTCTCAGCTTCGGAGTATCCGAGCCCATTTTCATGGGAGGCCTTTTGCAGTTAGCACCGACTTTTGCGGGAGTTAACTGCAAAGGGAAGATCACTTAACATTAAAGCAGTTTCATGAATCCACTAATGAAATTGATAGTCCTGTTTGTTTTATCAAAGCCCTTCATCTCTAGGGGGTTATTTCTGATAGGGCTTTCCGGGAGAAAAAAGATTAGAGATGACTTTTAGGTTGGCCTAAAAATTAAAAGAAGTCAATATTCTCTTAAAGGTTATCCAAACACTGGTTGAATAAACAAAAAAGCAGGCCCAAAGGGTCCAACGGTGACCGTGAGCCGTATCCCAGGGAAGCGAGCACGCTCGGAGCCACCCGGGGCAGCTTTTTGTTTTAAAGCTTCAAAAGTCCGTAGACATCCTCGAAGCCACACATGATTGAAGGCGGACGGGGCAGTGGGGTGTGGAAGCGGCCAAACTTTCTTTAAAAGTTACTTCTTCCCAGAAGCCGGAACAAAAAGGAGCTTCCCGAGCAGGCGCCCCGGGCAGGGAATGACCCCCGGGCACGGGCCCCGCGCCCTCCCCTCCCTCGGTGCATTTGTGAAATGAACAAACGGCTCCGGGCAGGCGGCGAGTGGCGGGGAGAGCCCGCTCGCCCCGCGCCGGGGAACGCGCCCTCTCCCCGGATCCCGAAGCCATACCTTCTTGCTGTGTAGATCCACAACTTGCCACACCAAGAGAATTAGTTCCCTCTCATCCGAACCCAGTTTAGCCCCATATGCACCAGCTGTTGCCCCAAACAACACCACCAAAGAGTCACTGTGCGAAGCCGTCATGACCACAGGGGGAAACAACTACAATCAAAAGCAGAGGTCAAAAAAAAAAAAAAAAAAAAAAAAAGGAAAAAAGAAAAAAAGAGAGAGAAAAAAGCAAAAGACACACTAACAAACAAAACAAAACAACCCCAAAATAATCCCACAAGGCTCACCCCCTACCTCCAAGTAATCAAAGGGAAAAGAAGCGAACGAGGAGTCACAATATAAAGAGCAGAGAAAGAGCTATTTAGGAGCTTGGGTGTTTGAGAAAAAAAAACATGGAGAAAGAAAGCTCCCATCTCTACCTGTTCCCGGTGATCTCCTTCCCGGGGCCGATTGGGAGGTGAAATTAGCAAGCTGTGGGTTTCTTTCCCTCTGACATCATGGCAGAAGCTCAGTCTGGGCTTGGGCTCTTTTTTTTTTCTCTCTCTCTCTCTTTTTTTTTTTTTTTCTTCCCTCTTCCCCTTCCCCTCTCCTGAGTTACCTGCCCTTGGTGCAGCTCATGTGACTCTAGTCAATCTCCCAAAGGGACAAGGCCATTGGGCCTCTGGAAAAGGTGTAGGAGGGACAGAGGGAGAATCAACGCCTGGCTGATCTGGCCTGATTGGTTTTTGAAGGAGATCAGAGGCAAACTCCCTTTCTCTCTTTAATTCAGCCTGCAGGAAGTGCCTCTACCTGCTTTCAGTTCTGCGGGATCCCGCCCGGCGCTGGGTGCGGGGCACACGGGGCTCTGTGCGCTCAGACCCGCGCCCGTTTAGGGCGGAAATCTGAACAATGTACAAGTACACTTGCTAAAACACGATTTAGGATTTAGCATTGAATTCCACAACAGAAAAGTCTTTACCTGTTTTTAAGTAATTGCCTTTTGTGCACGTTGCTGTGTGTGTATCCAGCTACCCGTGCCAACGTTAATGTGTAATGGAAGTGTAGTATTCCACAGGGATTTTAGGCAGAGAGTACTTTTCAATTTAGGCCCTATTCTTCATATAGTTTGTAAAGATGGGTCCTAGTAAATTTTTTTTTGTTTTGTTTTGAGGAAGGATGTATCTAAGAAGTTTTGCAAAATAGCAATAAACAGCCCTGCATTTTCTACCCTACAACTGCTCAATAAAGAACTGTCTCCTGGACATTAACTGCAGTCCAGGACAGGCAGCTTTTCCCCACTCCTCTGTCCTGTTTCACTGGTGAGACTTCAATGGGAAATCACCACCTAGTTTAGCTGCTATGAAAACTCTCCAGCGCAACAGCAGCAGCAATAATATTTTTAACATCAAGGGCTGAGACAATTTTCAGAGATATTGTCAAACTCAAATTGATTTTAAAGCAGAAAAGAAGATCAAAAGGTCTCTAAACTCTTTTGAAAGTTATTTTTCCTATTGCCACCACTGATGAGTTACTAGTGATTTTTAAAGGCCAAAGTTGGACTAGTCATAATTTTTCTTTTGTTTAATTAAGTCTTCAGTTTATGCTTCAATATTAAGTGTTGTGTTGAAATAGTTTTTACTGAATGAAAATTGGTGCTGCTAATTAGTTACTGATGTCTATCCTGGGAAAATGCAGAGCTGGGCATTTAACTGTGAACATCTGATGGCTTAAATTATTAAATCACATTTTCTCATTTTCTTTTAAAATTCCAATTTTATAATTGATTAATTATAGCAATTATTGTGTTCCTCCTTCTGGCAAACACTGACTCCCCGTGCTAACACCACCAGCAAGACTAATTCCTTTTATTTCAGTGAAAATAAACTACAGTTCAAGGATGCAGTCCGATGTGAAGTATCTTAGAATTCAGGTGTTACAAGTATTTACCTGATAGAGGCTGTGCAGGAAACTTTGCACAGGTGCATCTCACTGAATATCTCAAGACAGCTGTTAAACACCTCTCAGCTCTTGTCTCTCAGCTCACACAGCTGCTTGGGAAGCCATCCTGAAAATACATTGTTACAGAAAGGGCAAATTCCCAAACAATCAGAGATGAAAACTTTAATCTGTAACATGAATATATTTATATATTTAAAATTTTTTCAGCATTGTATTTTCTGGCATTGCTGAATTTATGCCACAGCTATATTTTCCTCTGTCAATGCATTTCTAGAAGTCCTTGGTAAAATAAAAACCCATTTCTACTCCTTTTGGTTAGTTATATCCTATGGATATAGTGGTAATGAAACAGTGTAACAGATTTATTGAGTACAGGATGATTTTTATCCCTGAAGTCTGCAATAAGAACCATAAAAATGCATTGACTGCAAGTGTGAGACCTGTTCCTCTATTCCCAACCTGTTCTTCCCCTCCCAAGCTCACACATATATATGGGGGTGTTTGGAGAGAGGCAGTGCACACATAAGTGTAAACACAGATTAAGTGTAAATACAGATTTTAACTGTAGCTAGGTTCACAGAAAAAAGTACCCAGCTGTTGCAATTAACTGCCTTTGTGAGGATGTCACTTTGTAGCCCTAATATGTGGGTACCTCATACATAATGGGACTTTAATGAGCAGATTTCTATAGACAATCATACACATGATAAATTTTTGGCCAGGTTGACACACAGGCTCACAGGCTCTAGTGAATTGGCACAGAGAATGCCAGTACATATGTACTTGTCTTTAGGATCTAAGGTGAAAGAAAAAAGGGCTGTAATTGACTCACAGCAACATGTCAGATTAAAGAAGTCCTCCTCAAATCAATGCCAAAGACCCTTGAAAACTAACTTGAAACGTATACACAGTATCAAAGGCTGGTGAGCCAAAAAGCTTCTATGATTTTTACAATTATATTAGCTCATCTCATAAAACACAGCCTCTCTTCCTAGAAAGCCCATCTGGTTTCTACTTTTAGACTATCTTGACTCATATAATCCTACTATTACTAATTTATCTGAACTATTCTAGCTAAATGAATTTAAAACATACTCTAAATTTTTTAAAAAAATTTAAATAAATGCTGGTCTTCCTGCAATCACACGTTTCAAAGTATCAGATTATGCATCTGATTCCTCATTCACCTTTTATCCACAACTCTCCCATTTTCTGCCCTGAATTATACCAGCAGTGTTATTGATCTAAAAAATATAGAAGAATGACATCGTATGTCTCAACAAAACAGCAACAGGATCCAGTTCCTGAAAAACACGTGGGACAAGCCCTTGTACACTGAGCATAGAAAAGTTAATTTGTAACCAATATCTTGCTGAAATAAAGAGTTATTGCTCACCTTTAGTTTTAATCCTGGCAGGCATATTTATAGAGGGGCTTGTTTGTGGGCTCCATATAAGGATAATATCTCATAAATGTAACTGGGTGGAGAAGAAAAGTTTTAACGATGGACATTCATTGTTATGCAAGCTTAGTACTGTGATTATTTTGTTTCTTATTAATAAAGCAATTAAATCTGGAAAATAGATCAGTTTTACAGTTAGATCCCATGAGAACACTGAAGAGAATCATTAAAAGCATTGTGCTTGCAGTGGATAAATCTGTAGTGGCATCTTCATTCTTACTATAAAGGGAAGGGAAGGGAAGGGAAGGGAAGGGAAGGGAAGGGAAGGGAAGGGAAGGGAAGGGAAGGGAAGGGAAGGGAAGGGAAGGGAAGGGAAGGGAAGACCATCTCTTTTAGTACATTATTAAAAATTCCTGTGAACTGAATGT
Organism: Monarcha castaneiventris obscurior; assembly: GCA_026261815.1. NCBI lineage: Eukaryota > Metazoa > Chordata > Aves > Passeriformes > Monarchidae > Monarcha > Monarcha castaneiventris. The sequence goes on along the minus strand of JAMPIT010000712.1, from coordinate 7,422,550 downwards.
CCTGATGACTGAAGTCCTTTTGTTAAAGCCTAATAAAAGGAGCATGAAACTTTGACACATGAGATCTGGAGTAACATCCTGGCTGCATTCAGATCTACAGAAATACCTCAGTTACATTTCAGGGAACATGGAAGTCAGTCTTCTGTTCCACACTAGTGTGATATTGAGAAGTTATTTGTCCTCATGAATATTTTAGTCATCAGTTAAAAGGAGGAAAATGATGATGATATTTAACCCTGTCAGATGGTTTGAAATATCCTGAAAAAAGTGAATTAACTTTGAAGTTGGGTCTAATTTCAATTTCTAATTCTAATTTCTAATTTTTTCTATGATTTTGAGAAACAGAGATATTAAATTGAATAGGTATGGAGCCTTGGTGTTTCTCTGCACAATAGGGATAGTAGTAAATTCTCTGCATGCCTCAGCATCTCCAAACTGAACTGGCACTGGAAGTAAAAGATCTGTAAGTGATCTGTAAGCAAATGTGAGAAGACATTTAGATTCCATACCCATTCAGTCCTTGGCTCCTGGATTGGATTATAAGATACTGCAGCAATATTTGCTGAAGGAGGAGCTTACAGTAACTCCTGAAACATAAACTCATATGTAAAGAATTTTTTGGCATCCTTTCTTTAATAGCAAATGAGTGGGAAGAGGCATGGGAACAAGTGCTTAGCAGTGTTCTTTGATTGCTGTCCAGATGTTTGGAGAGATCTGGTTTTTTGGTCTGCCAGGTAGGTCTGCCATGATTACAATGAACTGTAGAAGCCTTGAAATAATTTCCATTGAGATACCCACAAAAGCTCAGCAATCTGCAGAAGAGCTTCAGAACTGTGGTTCTGATGGATTGCAGATACCAGCACCATCAAGCCACACTGGAAGCATTCACTTAGAATCCTGTAGCAGTTGGAATTCTACTTCTGTTGACTTAAAGGTAAATTTAAACATAACACTGGTGACTATCAAGAGAAATAAAAATTAAATTACTTCCCCTATTACATAACACAGCTTCTCTTCTTCATGGAATGGCAATCAATCCAGTGATTTAATTCTACAAAGGTTTTATACATGTTCAGTTCCCATTGGAGTATTGTTATGAGCTGTTTAGCCAAATTTTTCCAGATTACACTTATCAGGCTTTTGAAAATCTAAGCATTTACTTTTCTACCAAACTTGTGGACAAATCAAACATGCATGCATAGTAGTGTCTTTCATAAATATTATTATAGATTTACATCAAAGTTAAGAGTTCACAACAAATAAACTGAATTTTCTTTATTTTTCATTGGAAATAATGTTGTTTGTCAAATAATTGACTAAAGGATTTTCTGGATTTGGAATCACTGAAATGTTTGCTGACAGGTACCTCTGCAAGTCCTCTTGTCCAGCACTGGATTATTGCCAGCACTATGTTGAACCAGCCAGTATTTTGTCCAGCTGTGTCTCGGAAATCTCCACAGATGACACGTCCCAGTGCTGCACTGCATTGCTGATGAGAAACTTTCTCCTGGTTGCCAATCTGATCTCGTTGCTAAATTTTTAAATAATTCACTGCAACTAGTTGAGACAGGATCTTTAAGCTGTGGTAAGTTAAACAAACCACGTGATACAATTTCTGTTACCTAATGAGATGAATATGCAAGTACTTCCTGACCCTTTCAATCTACCTTATCTGTGATAGAAAATTGACTTTGTGTGAAGCTTTCTTGCCCCTACAACCTGCCTAAATAAATTTTCATTGCAATTGGTTACTTTTTTTACTAGTCTCAAGTGTAGTATAATATGAGAAAAGAAGTTCAATGGAAAATACTCTTTTTGTGGCAGGTTTTTAAGCAAGACTGATGTTCAGTCTTGGATCAAAACACTTCTGTATACTAACCCATTCTCTCTTTGCCCATGGAAAGGATATAGCAATTTACAAGCCTGTGAGTGTGGCAGCATATCCAACAGTAAAAAATTTGCTTTTTAATCATGAAGTTAATCTATTGAGTTATTTCTTATAGTGAGTTATAAAGGAAAAAAATCCATTGCCACCATCCTTGCTGCCATCATTCTCACCCTCGTGAAAAAACATAAATTGGTAACACAATCCACTTTTAACAATAGCTAAAAGCCAAAATGCTCTCTGTTATTCACTAGCATTTACATGCAATTAAATAGAATCATCTTCTTAATTTATAAAAAATAAAATCTAAAATTACACATTTACAGTCCAACAGGATAAAGTTATATCCTCTTGGGAAAAGATCAAGATTTGAACTCCTCATAATGGAAGAAGAGAATTACCTGATGTCTACATAAAGCATTTAATTTGGGCCATTTTGTACTTTATATTTAACAGACCAACTCAGAGGCTTCCACTCATAAGAGTAGCAAGACAGGAAATTCAGTAGTCCTTTACCCTTTTAGAAAACTTTTGTCACACTCCTTCAAAGAATGAATGATACTCAGCCTGTCATATTCCCACACATAAATGATTCACACTGTACAACTAGAAAGTTCTCAGAAGTTCACTGAACCACAAAATCACTGATGTTTTGAAGTGAGAAGTGGCCACTGCCATCTGAAACATTGGATTCCAGTCACCCAATTCTAGTCACTTTTGCATGTAAACATAAAACACAAATAGACAACATAAAGGCCATTAGCTACATCAAAAGATCTGCATGCTCCACACTGCTCTCACTGAGAGTTGATAATCTGTGCTGCAATGCAGCAGTGATGAAAGAACTGATCATTAAATACAAAGGACTGTATACTGGAAGTCCAAGTTATTCAATGAAAAACAACTGTAAAATTTACACAATTAATGATGAATTTATGCAGGTTACATCTTCTCAAGCTTTACTGACAACTGACTGATACTGGCCTCATGAGATTATCTTGGCAGAAATTACTAATCTCTGTCTGTTTATTCAGATTGTACCACAAGCTCTCAGCTGACATAAAAACCTCGATAAAAAAAGGAGGGTGTGTTCCTATAATACTCTATTCCCATTTGATTTAACTGCTCTGATATTTAACCTGTTTCTTCATTAGAATTTAATTAAACTTATTCCACATACAGATATGCTAATACACTTCTTTTTCTCACCACAGTATAAACAGAAGTAAAATATAAATGCAAAACATAAGCAAAACTTAACCACCTGTTGAAGTACTTAGGCTTTAAAAACATTTCATCGAAGCATTTTGTATAATAAATTGATGAATGCAATTACATGCATCCAAAATAGAGATGATAGGACCTATCATTCAATGATTTCCTGATCTTTCATCTTGCTTATGGCTATTTTGCTCCACTTCATTTCTTCCAGCAATTGTTACATACCTAGGATCTGACAGGGACTTCAAACACACCCTGTGTCCTGTTCTATCCAACACAAGAATGGGATAATTTCCTCAAAGAAGCAGCAGACCTCTGATACAACTTTTTTTTGTACTTCTGTTTTCACTGTCCTGTCTTGAAAGTACAAGACTTCAAAAAGTCTTCTCTGATACATTGCTACCAGCCTCTAGCAGAACTAATGCCAATTTCTAGGAAGATTAGACGAGTTTATTTTCTACTCTACCATTTGCAGCTTGACAAGACAACTACAGTTTTTGCAAAAGTAATCCAATTTTTTTCTACAGCATCTCTAGATGTAATTGCTTGCATGGAAGACTCTAGTTCACATTCAACTGTATTATATAGTTACAATCATGTCATCAAATTCTCACTCAAATAAATTTCCTTGTCCTATTCAACAAATGCTCTTCTCACTTTAACCTCTGAGCATGATTGAACAAATACATTTCTTCCTTTGGGCTGATGCTGTGGCATATACAGTGGAAATAGGACAGAAGTAGTGTCCTTACAGATACATCTGGCTGATGCAGGAGAGTGATATGGTTTCCTGAGAAGAAACATTCTCAAAGAAACATATTGCACAGTAAGTAAAGGTATTCAGACAGAAAGAGGACAGGTATACCTAGATTATTCCTTTTGGCATACTGTAGAAATTTTAAATTTAAGATGCTGTATGATGCAATTCAGTGCATTTTATCACTTAACAGCTGTAGAGTTGCTTTATAAGCACATGGCAAGCAGGTGCAATTCCCTTCCCAGCAAGCTGGAGTTGTGATAATGTACCCTGACAGGGCTGTTTCATAAGTGCCAGTACTACCTCACCTCCTTTCCATAACCCTCTCCTAATGTGGCACATCCTTGTTGGACAGGAAATGTCACCTTGTGTTCAGTCATTCCTTGTTTTCTCCAAGCAATTATTTCAATCATAGTGTGACACAGTTAACATACATTAAGATTTTGCCTTTTCTACACTGAAATACACGGTGGTGAGGAAAAGAAAAAGAGCCCTGGGGCACACGATAGGAAGTTGCCTGGCACATTCTGGGAGTGGCTCTACAGTGACTTGAGTGAATGCACTGATAACGCTCTGGCTCTGGGTGAAGTAGATGTCTAGGACATAATGTGAACTTTTAACTACTCCTTTGCATACTCTAGTGCTCTGCTTTGTGTGAGCAGGGAATCTGAGGGGTCCATCTGCTCCTCTATTCTCTAAAGCAAAGCGGAGTCATTCCCTCATTTGGCTCAGTTATCCTGGCAAAAACAAGGCAGTGACTCATGGGAACGGGCAAACAAGAGGGGTGCTTTTGCCTGATAGTGTAACGAATCCGTGGCTTTAGGGCACATCAAGCTTTTCTAGGGCCAGCTCCCGCTGAACACCTGCAGCCTCACTAAGGGCAGTCAGGCCGCTGTCACACGTGAGTCACGATGGGCAGCATTTTACACCTGTATACAGACACGATGGGCAGCATTTTACACCTGTATATAGACATTAGATGTGAGACTGTGAGACCAGATCTTCTGTCTCTTCAAAACTCTGGATTACATTCTATCTCTGCAGGAATCCCTGTCAGAGGAGGTATAAAAAAATCAAGTTTTTGATAAATTAATGTGTAAATTTCTCCTTTTCTCACCGCACATCTTGCAAAAATGACTTTAAAAAACGTTTTATATTTTGCACTGCTATCAAAAGCGCAAGATTTATCTATCCAAACCTTGTGAATCAGTTTGGTTTGGGGAAACAAGGTGGAGCCCACCACATCCAATCAAAGATTGGCTGCTTTAATCAAAGAGATGTGAACAGCTTGCATTCTCAACTTTTGATTTCCACAAAGCCTGTTTGTTTTACTTAAGGCTAGCAGTCCCTGTTGCCAAGGAATTGCTAGGGAGCTAAGCCACACCTTTATGAACACACTTAGCACTTCCTGCTCTGTGCAGCCTTAAAAGCAGTCTCCTCTGCTCCAGAGAGATAATTGGAGGTTAAAAAACCATAAACAGCTACATCTTAAGATCTTGCCTGGCTGGCAAAGCCACCTGTCTTTGTGCTCTTGTTAAAAAAAGTTCACATAAGGTCTTGGGGAAGTGTTTACCATGAGATATATTTTTCAGAAGAATTCGATGTTTGTGATGGTGATAATATGTTTCTTACCCTTTCATCTGTTTGAATCCGGAGCTTCCATTGGTGCCTGCTTTGTGACTAGAAGAAAATGAATTGGTGGGTTCCTCTGAAATCCCTCTGGGCTGGTACAGATGCTGTAGGCTGACTGGTAGCTCCAGCACACAGGGTAAGGGTTCATTATTTGTAATATATGTAAACAACCCTCTCAGTGCTCTGAGGCGGCATCATAGTATAATTGCTAGATCATCTGCATCTTCCTTTTTCTGCTTCATCTGTAATTTAAATTATTATATAAAAGGATTTGTCAGTCCTGTTGATGCTCAGTATTTACATCAATCTCAGGAAGTTGTGTTTGCTGTTTGTTTGGGGGTTTTACCATCGTTTACTTAAAGAAACAACTTTTAAACACACATTTAGCACTATAAAACAGATCCAAACAGAACTCATTGCTGAAGCTTAGTCTAAAAATGCCTAAAGCACACCGAATATTCATATCAGAAACCTTCTTACCTATGAGTCAGTCCCACAGTTTCATAGATTTCTCCCTTTATCTTTCCATCTGATGCAGAAGATAAAACTATCTTTTGTTTTATTGTCACTGCATACTGCAAATGGAACTTCAGGTTACCATTAAGCATTTCTTACAGTTTTTGTGACATGTTATGAATGACAGCAGCTTCTAAGACTTGGGTGGATAATAGGGATGATTAATAAGATATGGTTACTGGCACAGCACTGAGGTGGAGTAGGTGTGAGTAATTGTATTCTGTGGGAACTTAATCAGAACCCTCTGGTTCATGGGAATGAAAGTATTTTGTATTCCTAGCATTTATAAGAAAGAACAGAAAATCAACAGCATTTTAGTGCAAATTTCCATCAGGATTTCTATACAGAGGAAAACACAGGCAACAACAGAAAACTAGAAATTTGGAATCAGTTACCTCATTGTCACTTTTGCTTTTCTGAGAATGAAATCTGCAATGCACATTAGAATGACGTAGACTCAAATGCAATGGGAAATGATTCTCACTTACAGACTTGTTGCACAAGCCTAAAAGCACTACAGGGGACAGACAATGCATTTGAGGATGCAGCTTCATTGCTTTAAAGGGACACCATTCTCCACAATAGCCACAATATATTATTGGGGGCAGAGAAGGAGGTTGTGAGCATACACACAATGAAACAAAACTAGTGGGTGTAAAATAACAGCCAGTTTCATTTATTTGCAGAGTTTATCCATAGTAGTAACCAAAACCCCAGTAGGCAAACAGCCTGGGCAACTGGTGTGAAGGAATAGATTCCACAGCTCTGCAAGGATTTCATGTGAAGCAATACCCTCTAACTGGGCTTAGTCGCCTTACTCAAGATCACGCTCAAAGGGATTTACAAAACCACTATATACCCTTATTCAGAGTCATACAGTAACTTCTTCATTGTTGTGTGGACAATATGCTGCGTAAGAGAGACTTGTTTTTTTCTCTTATGTTAGAAGAGAAAACACCCCTTCCTTAGAAAAATGATAGGGGACAGGTAATATGGGGATTAAGCAGGCAGGATTACACAGTCTCAGCTGAAAAAAAATAGTGTATGACAACTGACAAAAAGTGTTAAGTCCCTTTCAGGAAAAGGGATTATTAAGCCAACAGTTCTGCAAGTCAGGCCCACAGTTCCTGGTTCTTGGGCAACAAATATTAATTGTCAAATGCTGCTATTTAATATAAAATGTGCTCTCTTCAGTCTTCATTTGCCTTTCTACAATACAATCAAGGTTAGATGACAAAATGCATTTGTCACATTTCAATAGGGAACTTGGTTTGGCATTGGGCATGATGGTTTGTAAAATGGTTTAGGAATACTGAGGGAAAGGATGTGCATTGGAATGCTCTTAAACTCATAAACCATAGTCTCTACCTTGATACAAAACAAGAAAATTAATGTATTGAGATGTTGTAATGTATCAAGAAAAATTAGTATGGGAATGAAATACTAAGGAGTTTATTTGATCTTCAGTCCTTGAGTGAGACAAAAGACAGTAATTTCAAGAGTACTGTTTATAGATGTAGGAAAATCAGAGCTCAGGGATCTATTTGTTTAGTTTCTTTAGCCCTTCAGAGAATAAAGACATAGACTGTTTGAATTGCTTCAATTAATTCAGCATCAAATTTCAAAGAATCAAAATACAGAAGTTCCGTTTCCTAATCTATTTCCTCAATAAAAACACATCTTTCAAACAAGGCAACATTAACATTTGGATAGCAAGCTCATCAAAACACATGATCCCACATTACAGACAAATATGGATGCATTTCTACATGCACATATACATAACTCCTTTGTTACATATTCATTTCCATTTCTCACCTTTCTGTTCCCTCAGAGTTTTCAAGTTTGGGCCAAAGGCGTATACATGATCTGTTCTCGTTTAGCATTTCTGACTTCTTTTATCTTCTTTTAGTTCATATTTTTCTATCCTTTCTCTCAAGCATCTGAAAATGCAGAACATTAGCTGAGTATATAGCAATGCAGAACAATCAAATGTCTGTAGAGATCACAGGTTTCCCACAATAGTATTACAAGTATAAATTGAATACATATTTCACACATCATTCATAGTTATTACTGTCTCCCCCTGCTCCCCAGTGAAAGGAAGCAACACTTCAAAGAAAAACTACCTTAGTAGTGTGAAACTCACATCTGCTGTAAGGCCATTATGCACTTAATTTCACATTTGATTTGAGTGTGACTCTATCACTTTCCTACCAGCAGTACATATGACCTTTTTTAGGAATGACTGCACAGGAGAAACATGCTCCTTTCACATAAAGTGATTCTTTATGATACCTTCCTTCCACCCCTCCCAGCAGTGCCTTCATGTTTAAGCAGCTTTACTCTGACGTTACAATAGGTATGCAACTGTTGCTCATTCTGTAGCCCTGAATAATTGCTTTCCATTTGGATAATGCTGTTGTCATATACTCTGCATAAGGCTACACCTTAAACACCTCATAAAATGAAGTTCATGTCAGAACAGCAAGGATTACTTCTGAACTTCTTGACTCAACGCAATTTTTCATCCGTTGGTTATGAATAACAAGTACTGCATAGGAGGGGTGTATCAGCTCTTCTCTTTTTCTCCTCATTACTCCTTGCTCTGTGTACACACACCCCAACATATGGCCACAGTCGCAGTCCATGTGCCTCAGTTTGATATCCTTGATGTAACAAAAGGCATGACTGGCAGAAGTCTCCCTGAGGATTCAGAAATTCAGGATATTTGTTCCCATTTGAAAATAGCATGAAATTATATTTTAGCCATAATTCAGAAGACATCTTGTCAACAGGGCCTTTGAAAAGGGATGAGGATATGCTACCACTGATAAAGAACACACAAACCAATTCTGTGTATATCAAGTCAACTCCAGCATCAGGCTTTAGTCTGAAGCTGGATCATGACTGAATTTTTCTTAGGGCATGCAAAGATTCCAAATGTGATGTAAACTGCATTCCTGCAAATGATTTCTTAGCATTTGTCCAGTTTCTCAAGAAGTTTCACTGGGACATGACAGGTATCAGATATGAGGGCAGCATTCAGCACAGAGCTAACTTGTTGCATTCAGGTTCAACAATGCTTCCTGTTAACCAGACTCAATAGAAGTCAGCAAATACAAGACTCCCCTGGGCCTTGTAAAAGTTCATTTACTAGTCCCAAGTAGAACATGGGTGAATTCCTGTTGAAAGTTAAAGCAAAAGTTTTATTGTCATTATTTTTTATATCAATTAGCCATATTATACTTCTTTTACTCTGGATCCATTCTGAATAAAGAATGCCTTGCTAGTGTCATATTAAATGTAACCTACTCCTTTGCAATATTTAGATGCATTTTATTCCACCACAGAAAGCTATGCAATGATTGCAGGTTTTAAGGACATTTGTTATATTTGCTTTCATTTTCATTTTGAACATTCCAAAACTGTGTCCTTTGCCCACTGCAAAAGGGTAGAATTATATTAATGGAACATAACTGTCATTTAATCTCTGGAAGGCCACACACTGGCTTAGGTATGCTGCCAAATATGCTCTAGAAAGCTGCATTTTTGTTCAGCCATGTAACTATGAACCTCTTACATCAGCTGCTCTACAAGATGGGAGTGACACAGTCTCCCATAGCAGTGCTCTGCAGTTACTGCTTCACCTTCAGATCAAATGGTGGTACCAACTGAACCAACATCTCATACTGAATTTTCTCTTCTGTACTCATTCAGAAAATAACCCTAATTTGTATGTTGTTCAAGAACTAGTAGAAGTAACATTAACTTGACTACTTTTACAGCTGCACCACTGATCTAACACCATTCAGACTTGCAAAGTCAATCTTACATGACGAATTTCATGTGAAGAAATTCTAGCTTTTGTTTGTTTTACAAAGTATTATAAAAGAAATCTCTGCTCACAGTTTCACAACATCTTTTGCCTCCTCATTCCCTTTGCTTCCTTGAACTTAATTCTCATAATTCTCCTTAATGTCTTGGGAAGATGACAGTCAAATTTTACCCAATGATTAGACTTTTCCCTTTCCCTCCACATTTGTGTGTTCTCTGGGCCAATTTGAATTTTTTACCCTGGAGAGGAATATCAAAACAAGTAGATGTATCTAAAATGTACAGTAGGCATGTTCAAACAGTAGTAAGTCTCACACTTCTTTTGCACTACAAAGAAACCCACAGGATAATAAACCCATCCAATTTTAAGTATAAAATGTGTATGTTTATATACACATAATAATGACATGTGGGAATCTGATACAAGACTTTCATAATATAGAGGTGATAGACAAAAGCCTTGAAGAGCCCTTGGATACTCTTTCCCTTTCCCTTTTTAAACAGGCATTTTTCTTTATAGTCCACCCAGACTAGGTCACCATTGAAAATGTTCTTTGAAAGTGACTGCATGATAAACCTGAGGCAAGAGGACAAACATACTCCTGCACCACTGTACAATTTGTCTCAATGAAGCAGGTGGAACAAAAGAATATTTTAATTTGTTAGGAAAGAAAAAAATCAGAGTATTTTACTTGAAGTATAGCTTAAAAAAAAAAAGAACATTCAGCAGTAGCAGTATCTGTTAATAAAAAACACTACATCCTGTATGTTAAATGGTAAATGTCCATTTATTTGTTCAGTGTAGCTTTCATCATTATAACATTAACCCTCACAGCTGAATAATAGAGCATCCTCTGCTTCCAGCTCTCAAGTGGCCTATGGCTAACAGTTTTTCCTATTTTGTGTGACTTGTAACCAGCTAACACAGAAGTATGTTTGAATAGCTGGCCTGGCAAAGACCTATTCAACCTCGGAGTAAGGAAAACATTTCCAGACCCCGTAGAGATGAAGAGGTTATGTGTGACAACATATTCAACAGTCTCAGCAGCATTGCTGAGAGAATGCTGGACGAGAGTTTATGAAACTGCTAAATTCATAGTGATGCACTGCTCTGCCACTTTTCCCCTTAGTGGGCTCTATTAGATGACTGCAAAACTGGCTGAGGGTGCTCAAGCCTCCTTGTGTTTTGCTTCATTGAATCATAAAACCAAGGGAAATTTCTAAATCTTTAATATTGAGATGATGCCTAAGTCTAAAACTTTAATTGTTTGAATAGTTAACAGACAAGAGGCTCACATGACCACCTGCAAATTTGAGTTGAATTCTGAACTCTGTTCAGAAAAATCTGAAATTTGACACACGCCTTTTCAGGTAAAGCTTCTGAACACAACTTTTGAAGTTAAACACTACAGCTAAGCTGGTTTAACAGCTTGGCATTGTTGCTTCCCCACACTTCTTTCTCCCAGCTTCATGTAACCCATCGCTTTGTACCTGCTGTAGTTGTGGTCAGACTCTGGCTGAGCCAAAACCACTTGTTAATTCACCAGTAAAACCCCTTTTAATCACCAACCAGTCTGACTTAGTTCTGTTCCTGCCAGAGCCTACATAAACAGAGGGGCCACAGTCAGGAGGGAGAACAAAGAGTCTCCTTTTAGCAAACCATAGGACTGGTCAAAGCCATGATGTAGCCTCCCTCTCATTACTTACACAACTTTAAAAGTTGATTTTGTGTTTGTAACAAGGAGTTTAGAACTCATTTTGGCAAGCAAAATGTTTTTGGAGTTTTTAGAAGCCTTGACTCCCTAGCTATTCTTTAGCTAAACTAAGTTGCAGTTTCACAACCTTTTCCTTTTTGACAGTTGGCTGAGGCCAGAAATGCCATTTTAACTATAACTGCTTTCACAAGTACTGCTGTGAAGAGGAATCATCATGATACCATGCCCTTACAGGGTCCTTCAAACAAATACTTTAGTGTGACAATAATGTAATCACAGTCTTGAGGGAATTCCTTGGCTAATGTGCTGGGACATACATTCTAGTCAGTTTAGTACAAACCATATTGATCTAAAGACAGAACAGTAATGTTCTTCAGATACATGTACAGAAGCAGACAAAGCAATAAAGTGACAATGAACAGTTAGCAGCCAAATTCTTCATTAGTTAATGGGTCATGCACTCATAGCTACTTAGTAGTATTTTGAAATACCCACAGCAACTACTTTAGCCTTTGGGTCTTTCAAAGGTGGAATTTTACATTTTCAAATCTTTCGAGAGTGACAGCTAGAGCACAGAAGGAGGAAAAAGCTGAGGAAAAAGAATAGTACAGTGCTATGCTTAAACTTTTTATTCCATCAATACCCGAGGCAGAAATTGATCTTGAACAAGAATATCAGTGTTTGTTTCCCAGAATATCACAAAACCCAGATGGTATGAAGGACAGATCTTTCCAATGGATGCACAACCATATGTATTTTGAGTGTTCCTTTCAGATAGTTCTGAACATGCATCTATAGCAGTATGAACAGACATACCATTTTAAACAGTTCCTTTTTTTAAGTGTAACTTTAGTCAGCTACGAAGTGGTTCAGGTTTTCAAGAAAAGACTCCCATCTGATGGCTGGAATAGTAATTTTATAAATAACCTGTCCCCATTTGTTAACCAGATTTGCTCATGAATAAATACCATGCAGCATTTTTTCTCCCCATCCCCACCTTTTAAGAACAAAAGCAGCCTCAGGCCATCGAGTCTTCCCCATCACCTCTTAATCTCTGAGAAACAGCTTCTTTCTCAATTGTTGTTGCTTAACTAATGCAACATTTAACACCCGAGATGAATCAGCACTGAGCTCCAAGTAACCTTCTGACTAGTGATCCTTCAGCTCCTCAACACTAAATTTACTGAGGAAAGTGTCTGGACTTGGTGAGCTCCATTTTGGAGCCCAGATTTGCCTAAGATACTTTCTCATCTCTTGTTCCTTAGAATCTGTCTCTAGATTCCAGTACATGCAATTCGTTTCTGTGATGTGGTGCATTCTGATTATCAGAACTCATGTCATCTGTGTAGTTTTTGTTCTTATCTGGGCAGACCCTAGATGATGTTTGAAGTTTAGGCGTTCAGGGTTTAGTACAATACTTAGAGAAATTCCCTTATGACCTTACCAAAGATCAAAAGGAAGCATTGTGTTGGTTGAGCTATTGAAGAGACAGGAGTTACAGTTAGCAGGAAGTTACTCCTTCTCATCTAAACTAAACAAGAAACTCAAGTGGATGATGGAAACAAGAGGACAGGTTTGTTACAAAATCTTTCCTCAACAACATGAATATTTATTTATATGTACACTCATATTTAAAATGCAAGTTATGCAAGTATGTATACACACACACCTTTTCTTCCCCAGCAGTTATTCATTAGGGTGGACAAGGATGAAATCCCTTGATACTTTTGCTGGAGTTCTAACTTGTTCCTGTGTGCAAATTTTCTTTCTTTCCACCCTTCAGTTTCCTCAAGCATAATGGCCTATGTGTAATAGAAATAGCATCAGTCAGCAAGATCTTGTCTTCAAGCATTAACAATTTGAACCAGCAAATAAAATTACCCAGAAATCAGAAAATGTGGGTTGGGTTTTTTATTTGTTTGTTTGTTTTAAAATTTCTATTCTTGTATTTCCCCACTATCCCATCCAAGAAGAACACATTGTCTTTTAGGTAAGTGCTCTGTGGATGCCTTCCTTCAGTCGTAGACATGATCTCATCCATCCTCCTCAAGAGGTGAAGGTGGGGCTGTGTTTATTGAGCAGCCTCTAGCGGCTCCCCCAGGAGCCACCCAGGGCTGTAACTGTGTGCTGCAGAGGCAGCAGGTACCTGCTCACACCTTGCACAGAGAGTAGCTCAGAAAAATGCTCTGAAAACGTCAACTTGCCTAGAACATTGAGAAAACTGTTGGGCCTTTCTTTAGCCATCTCCAGTTTTAACAGAGAAATTCTTCTAGCAATGAAAAACCTTTATTTAGAAACCAATAATTGGAATAAAACTTCCTATTACTGAGAGATTCCTGCTTAGGCTAATAAAACTTTCTTCATTCCTAAAAGAGGTGGTCCTTGGGCAGCAGCAGTGTAAGCCAGCCTCCAGCTCCAGGGTTTTGCTCAGTGACAGGTTGTGGTGGATGGCAGGGGATGGGAAGGATGGAGCTGCCACTGAGCTGTCAGAGTTCATCCTGCTCATCTTAAATTGCTGTGGAACTGCTCCGGACCCAGCAGAGCCCAGGCTACCTGAGAGACCTGGAAGTGACCCCGGGGAAATAATCATCTGGGGAAGATGGGGATCTCAATTAGTGTCTTACAAAAAACAGTCAGACACTTTATACAGCACAGTTAATGTAATATAAAAAATGACCAGCATATGAAAGACTGAATATATATTAATAATGAAAAAACTAATTATAAAATTAATTACAAATTATTTTAAATTGTTTATAATTATAAAATTAATTATAAAGGCTTTGTAATTGTTGCCACTGTTTGTGTTTAAATACATAAACTTGGTGCCCTAATATTCTTTTAGCTTGAAAACTTAATGTAAAAAACTTCAAGCTTACACAGAAATTTTGGGCTCTGAAATTTACAAACCCTTCTCTAACTATTTTGTGATGATAGACTGATATGAATGAATTTTTCCAACTTTTAGTACCAGCTTTTTCCACTAAATATCAAGAAAGGAAGATCCAGCAGTATATTTGTTAGTTCACACGTAGAAACTGGTGACCATCACAGCAAAAAAAGAGCTACATTTAAAGTATCTACTTAATAATTCCTCTGACAGCCTAAAACTTTACACTCCAAAAAGCTCCAAGCATTTTTTTTCAGCCTGGGTAGGATTCTGAGAAAAGATTTTTCAGCTGATTCTCTGCATTTGCATCCTAAAACTTCTGTTGAAGTTCTTCCCAGCAGTAATTAATTACTCAGTGCAACGGGCATGTTTTCACTCCAGCCTGAGATCCACCAACCCTGCCCCGAGGGGAGAACAGCTGCCCCACCTGTCAGCATGCAAATATGTTTGGTATGCCCAGCCACATTCACGGCAAAGCCCGCGATCCCACTAACAGAAAGATTAAGGTTTCCTATTACTTTGAGGCACATTTTCAGGAGATCAAAACAATAGACTAAAGGGATACTCTGAAAGTGGGAAACCAAATTTGCAAGATTTTACACTTCTACCAAAGATAGTTTGAATCCCTAAAAAAAAAAGTCATCTTTTTGAGTTTCTGAAATTCAGTATAGCCTGGGGTTTGATTTTTTTTTTTTCCCCCAAAATGCAAAATGGCTTTTGGGTGACAAAAGCTTTATGATCTTAGATCATTTAATAACGTTCTGAAATAATATCTCATAAATCCAGGATCATGAAATAATTTCAGAAGTCTTATTTGTGCTAAATTAAAGAATATTTCTGTAGTCATTGCTTTGTTCTTATTTCTTGGTATCCCAGGCTCGTAGGCTGGGATATCCTCACAAGGTGGGAAGTGCCAGGAAGGTTTGTCATCCAAGATCTGAGAAACAAAATGATTAAATATCTGAACTGTCAAGAAATTGTGGGATGCAAATTAGATCATGGAAGAAAAAACTCTTCAATAGTCTTCTCTACAGAATGGTGGTGTCAAGATTTTGCATCCTTCTAATGTGGGCAACACAAGAGTTCACCCTCCAGAACTTTGTGGTTTGGAACAAAAAACCCCAAATGTGCTTGTGTCCTTTGTTTATTTGGCAATGTTAAAATGCTCTTTTTTTTCTTTCTCATTGTCATTTATCCCCAGTCAAACCTCATGTCATCTCCCTTTTTCTTCCTTTCTTCCCTATAAAGATGAGGGGGAGTGTGGGTAAGATAACACAGGCTGTGACTGCAAGCATTAGTGTTGTTCTTAGGATAATACAGGAATCTGCCTCCCAGCCACCAAAGCTTTGTTAGGGCATACGTGGAGCCTTCACTATCAAAATGCAACTTATTATACACATTTTTTATGCTACCCTGAAGACCTACATAAGAAAGTGCTTTTCAGTGGTGTAAAATTTCATTCTTAAAGGCTGCATCTGTCTACGTAAGAAATAATGCATAATTGTGTAATAGTCCAGGCTGGATTTAACTTCCACATCCTTTAAGCTTCATCTCTCTGCTGATGCTAAAAATCAAAGGGCCAGTTCAGACAGATGTTTTTTCATCAAAAAAACTGAAGTGTGAGCGATATCTATGAAAAATTTTTAGTGACACACTGGATTGTAATCAACTTCATAGTTTAAAACGGACTGATTCTAGTTAGAGAAACTTTCTCACTAGCAATGATTTGTTCTTATACTTCCTGCCCTTCAAACTGGTGGACTGTTACTTGTGATGATGATGAAGCACTTACTTAAACTTCTGATACAATTTTAGAGGCCAGTGAAAAGAAATAACCTGTAGAACTACACCTGAAAATGTATGGTCTATTTGCAAATACACCAAGAAGAAAACAGAAGATATCTGTAAGAAAATCATGCAAGGAGTGTGCCAGTTCTGCTTCTTTTTCTATAGTTACCTGATTGATCATCTTGATATCAATTTATCAGTTACACTTATGACTTAACACTCCTGAAATATCTGCTGCTCTCTAGTGGCTTCCACAGAAACAATAAAGCACAAGTCTACACTCAAAAACTGTGCAAAACAAAAATCTGTGTTTCAAACACTTGAAGGAAGGGATTGTCTTGCTATTGCATTTTCTGCAGCAAAGTCTGTCTAAGGAGTTCCCTCTCCCCAGTTTGGGCTTTGATACAATAGTTCACACAACTGCTGCATAATGAAACATGCCAAGTAACTGATCAGTGTTAAAAATCGCCCTTTTTCTTAAGATATTGAGGGTTAAGTTAACCCTAAGAAAAAGGGTTATTTAAAAAACCGATAATTTCCCTGATCTGCTGAACAGATGCACTATCACTGCTAAGGACAAGGATAGGGGTACAAAGTGAGCAAACTTTGTAGACTGTTTTTGTCACTGAGAGAAAAAACTGAATCCATGGTGAAAATTCCTGATTTCTTAAACATTTCTGTGGAATGGCTGTGCACAATCAGCTCCTGCTTTGGCAGCAACCAGAATACTACCAAAACTAACCAGAATGGTACAAAACCAATTTACACACTGGTCATACACATTTTAAATTAAATCTTTCAGAAATGCTGTTAAAATCAGTCAGAGGTTCTGTTAACATCTTTCATTTTTTTCTTTTCTTTCATATTTTAATTTCTTAACATCTTTTCATTTCATCCTTACATTTACAGGCCTCAATGAGGTTGGTCCTCCACAGTCATTTTCACCTGTCATCCAATTCTTCCACCTAGATGCCAGTTCTTGCTGCCTGTTTATTTGTGCCCAAACCTGTCTTTCCCACTATCCCTTAAATCTAGAAAACCCTGCTCAGATTAATTAGTATTCAACTTAAAATCCAACCTCAAGACATGTTTATACTTCGGTGTTTACAGTAAACTGCCAGTTAAGGTGGAGAGGAAGGTTGTGTGCAGGGAATTTTGATACCATAAACACTCTTTACTTCCAGCTTCAGGAAGTCTACTAAGTATGCAAATAACTGGACTTGTTTCTCTGTGTCGTTTCTTATTTCTTCCACTAAATTAGCTGCTGTAGCTATTGCAATATACTGACAGAAATAAATCTCAATGCATTGTGGGATAGAAAGTTGACTACTGCTGTGTCTCTTCTGTTTGATACTGTGGTTGTATTAAGTAATTTCCATGTGCCAGGAGCAAAGCTGCCTAATCAACATTTACACTCAGGTAGCACTGTGCTCAATTCACCTTTTTGAATTTTTTTAGACCCAAAGTGATTATAACTGTATTTAGAAGCAAAGATGTTTTTTCCTTAAAGCTCTTAGTAAGATATAGTAAAACTTACATTTATCTGCCTTACTTTGGCAAAGGACTTGAAGAACCAAAGCTCGCTCTTTTACTTCAGTCCTCACTCCATATCCCAAGGGAAAAATGCAGTCATCTGTAAAACAGGAAAGGAAATGTACTAGATCAAACTCCATCAGATCAAATAAGCTTCACCATAATAAACTGATGTGATTCTGTATTATATTATGCAAGAAAGAAAATAATGAATCTCTGAATTTTATAAGCAGAAACTCAGTTTGTACTTGATTTCTGATATATTTTCTGCATATAGACACACACACAGAGAGCAAAAAGGCTGTTCCTAGCAGCAGTGAATCTTTGACATTTCTGGTCTACTCAGCAAGGGTCAAGAGATAGATTACAAATAACAAACTTCATTATTGCAACAGTAGCTCTCACAATGTTTAAGGGCAATTCACAGAGCGTCACAAAATAAATTCATTATGTGTTTAGAAAGACTATTCAATTTGTGCATGATGTCACGCATTTATGAAGTTGAGAAAACAGACATACAAAATACTGAACAGAATTAATCAGCTGTCTCATGGTATAGCCTCTGTTTTCAAATACCACATGAGGCTGTTTTCATTCACAAGTTCAAGTTATGACAGAAGGAAAATTCAAGGGATAGTTTTTCAAGAAACAGGGTTAGCAGGACTTGTGTTAATGCCTCACTGCTACAGTATCTCAAACCCATCTTTCTTCCAATATTTGATATTGTGAGTTTCCTTCCTTAAGCACCAGTATGACAAAGGTGCTGTAAAACCTCTCAAAGAGGGGACTTGAATGACTGAAACATGTGGCTAAGGAAATAAGAGAAAGGAGAAACAAGAAGATGGATGTAGGAGAAAATAGTTTCAAACTCGAGTTTCAAATATGAATGTTAATGTAATATGAATGTTACAACTGTCAGGAGAGAGATCCAGGAGGAAAAAAAACAAGTTCACAAAAAAAAATATCTAAGAACGACAATCTAATGTGGAAGAACTGCCATGAAATCAGAAACTGTTGACTCTATTTCCAAATTACCTCCTGTGTTGCCAAAAAATTGTGCAGAGGTTACTTAATCTACTACATTTTCTGTCTGTAAAATCAGAGAGAAAGAATGCTTATCTGATAGGCAACTCGGGTATAAAAAAATCTGTAAGTAATCTTCAGACCTATCAAGTTTCATGCACTAAAATGAGATTTCCACAACTGCTTCCAAACACACATTCTCATACAGCCAGCCCTCCATACCTCTGCTGGGCAGTGCCACAACTTCCCTTTTCTTCCCACCTCTCAGTCACAATCCCAGGCTCCCTCCAGCCTCTGGTCCCAGCATCTTTTCCCACACATCTGTTTTGAGGTGCCTGTGCAGTGTCACCTGTGGGCAGGAGGACACACCACTGTTTGTTTGAGGGGTCTCCTGTTAGTGCAGTTACAGATCTAAGAGGCTACAGAACTGGAGAGAGTCAAATCCCTTGGGTGATAGAAGCATCTTCTGCAACAAATATCTGGCTAGATCCATAACACCAAGAAAATTCAAATCTCTGACTCAGCCTACTTGACAGGGGTAAAACAAATGAGTGAACAAGTTTGATGTGATAAAACGTGTTGTCTTACTTTTCCTGAAGCTTTTTTCCTATTTACTAGTGAAATCTTGCTCCTTTACCACCACCTGTAGTTGGTTTTGTTTTGTTTTGTTTCCTGGGAAAAAACCCCTGAAATAGAAACAAATATGTAATTGGAAAAATACTCCAAATTAAATGTTGTACAGAAAGCAAGCAATTGTAAAGAGAACTATGTTGTCCACTAGCAAACAGTATTCACAGAAGAAAATTCAAGCAGATGTAGCCAAAGCAACTACAGAAGAATGCAAACATGATTCTGCAGCAGCAGAAGACTAATAATGAGAACAAATGATATATTGTTAATACAAATGATGGAATGGGAAGAATTATAAACAAAGTCATTCACTGAAAGAAAACATCAAATTAAGTATTGAATGAATAAGTTAAGTAAAAAATAATTTTTTTAAAAGCCCCACACCTGGAAATGTAAACAAAAGGAATATTTAGAGAGAGATGCCAAACAAAAAAGATTAACAGTGGAAAGAAAGCCATTGAAAGCCATAGAATATTTTCCAGCTTACTGTGAAGGTTGGATTTAGAGTAAAGAAGATGAAGGCAGGGTATTTATACCACATAAAGTTAAACCTTTACTTTAATGAAAGAAATTGGAAAAGTATTCTCCTTATTTTTAAGTATAGTTGATAGACAAATAAGACCTTCCCCTAAACTGCTTCAGGAACTGCTTACTTCTTTCTACAGGTTAAATAGGGAGTCCAGAGAGTGACAAGTGGCTGAGCCAAATTAACAGTTCTTGGAGGGAGGCCATCCAGTCCTGCCCCCACCTTTCCAGCTTCTCTTTCTTTTTTCCCCACATCTTTCTTGTGCTGCCTCTGAAGTTTATCTGATTCATTTCAAGGTCAGGCAACAAAACTCACTAACTTGGCAAAAATGTACACTGTGGAAGGGGGGCAAAGGCAATTTCTGTTGTTTTATCAGGCTGAACAACCTGCAGCCAGATGAGCTCCAGAGGTGGCTCAAGGTAAGCAGGGGGATCACGTAGCCAAGAGCAGAGAGGGTTACAGGAGAAGGGGCACAGGGAAAAGGTAAGTGCTTTCTGGCAAAAATTAGCTTTTACCTTAAGTCATAGCCAGTTTTGTAACTTAAGCACCTTAGTTAAATACATAAAGTCAGATGGAGGGAACTGTGCCACTGCCAGCCTTTAGGTTTACAGAGGAGGTGCTATTACTATTCTTGAACTTGTATCTTCACTTGTCTTATTCATGTTAACCAAATTATCTCCCGAGAAGTTTAATTAAAGCTGAATTAGGAATATCCTCCACTGCCAACCTCTCCTGTGCTATTCTGCTCCGCAGCACTGCTTTTTTATTATACTACTGAAAGTATGACACCCTTTCAAAAGGAAGCTAACATTTGATTTACACACTTGCAGGTTTTATTGCAAATCTCATGATTGTATTTTCAAATTTTCATTTCTCAGTGGTGTTCACTGTCATAGGGCCTTTGGTTATATATTAAAAAATCCATGATTCTTTAATATACCTTATAGTCTGATATACCTTAGTCAGGAAGGTTTTGCATGGTATTCAGACTAAATTTAGCCAATTTACAACTTTTTTTCTATTTCTAATATCCAGGCTGCTTGCCCCTATTAAATGATACTGAAGCAAGAGTTGGAACAAGGATTCTACTGCCTGTAGGTACAGATGTACAAACAAGCTACCGCAGGGCATGCCAGGGTGTGAACACACAGCACATCACACGCTCTGCAGAAGCTCTGCAACCTGTTCTTTCTCTGGTTTGTTATGTGCTCTTACTGCACAAAGCTGGACTTTATGATACCTCGTTAGCCAACAGGAATTTGTGTGCATGATATACTTATTCAGGCTGGGTGACCGTGCTGGGCCCTTTGTTCTTAATATACAAAATTATTTTCTTCTGGGAGTTACAACTCTCCAACATCTTTAGAGAGCAGATGGATCTCAGATTTCAATCACACATGCACATGTCAATAGACTACATGCATAAAGAAACTGTTGTAGACATCAGAGATCTCATCAGGAAGAGTAAATACACTTTAGGAAACCCTTCACAAAGAAAAAAAACCCTTGAAACTAGCTCTCTTTTGGGGAAAATTTTTATACTCTGGTTCCTCTGAAAGTCTAAACATTCAGCACATACTTAATTTTAAGCTTGGGAGTGGTCATATTAAAGTCAATGAGAGGAAATAATGCATGCAACAGTTTTGCATGAACAAACTTCTTGCACATTCGGGATTTTCCTTGCTTTTATAACAGCTGTATTTGATTGACTTTAGTAAAACAATCTATTTATACTGTGAAAATATGACACCCTCTGTACACCAGTCTCTCCCTATATCCCCCAGGGTCTGTCCATGCACACAGATGTGTGCACACAAACAAACCGTTCCTGTGTGCTGACTGGCTCCTTGAGTTGCTTGAGCAAAAGGTTAAATGATGATTTGTTAGCTCATCAAACCTTTTCTGAACAGGTATAATTTTTCTCTTTGTTCCGGAGAATATGTAAACACTGTAGATTCTAAAAGAAACAAACGCCAGAGGCAGTGAGGTAGGTGTGTTACATAAAAGTGAAGCTCGGTGAAAAGTCGTGTGACATCTGCAGCACCCGCCCAGCCCAAGGTGCTGAGTAGCAGGGTGAGAAATGGAGAGCTGCGGATAACACAGCAGCACAACTGCATTCCCATGGGATTGTGCTTTCTAAATGCAGTGACGCATAATGCGCAGCCCGAGCTGGAGACAATGTTTAAATTCCTGAAGAAAGCTGTCCATGATAAATCCCGGAAACTAAGGCAATATCTGAGATAAGTATGTTGTAGACTGAGAAGGAAATTCATTTTAGATGAATGTATGAGAGATGTGGCCTTCACCTTGTTTGGTTTCTCTGAAGTATAATTTGCCCAGAATTAAACTAATCTACAAAAATTCTGTCCTGTGCTATTGTGCTCATTACATCTATGTGGAAAATAGACAACCAATTTGAAACATAATTTCAGAGGTCTGATGTTAAAATCACAAATCATGACACAGCATACCAGAAAATATACTTTCAGATTGTAAAAATCAGGGATGATACAACAGGGGTCTTAAATATATTAATAATTCTAAAAAGACATTTTCATGTTTCTAAGACGCCTTACAGTAGCCTCTAGGCTCATTTTTAAAAGAAGGGATTACCTGTGATGAATATAAACCAACTACTTGTGAATGGTCTGTCCTGTGAGCGTAAGAAATAACCTGGGATTCCAGTCTGACCTCTGAGACATGTTGAAATTAAATACCTGAAATGTAAGTTTTCACTCTGAAAACTGTTATTTTTTAGTTTCTCCAAAATTATTTTTCCAGATTAAAATTGCTGTTTCAAATTGTTTTGCAACTACATATTCCTTGCTTTTGCTTAAAACATCTTTAGAGACTTTGGCAACCAAAACATAAAACTTTAATTAAATTGTAGGGAACTTTGTCTATAAAGGCAGTTATTCATATCTTTAATATATACTTCAGTCATTCCAACTGTACCCTGAGGAAATGTTAATTTTTAAACTTTAATGTACTATTTTAATGTAACTTTCTCTGTTACTATTTCTGCCTTATTCTCAATTTAGGAAGCTACTTGGAAAACCCTACTAAGGTAAATTCCATACTAGTTTAAGAAGTCTTCCTTCCTTAAGAAGTTTATCTACTTAGGTACCGAAGTAGTGTAAATTCCTATAGAATTTATATCAATTTGATTAAAAAACCGAAGTATTTTGATAATAAAATTTTGAAGTGTTTTGCCCACCTGCAGCATATGACAATGATTTTGTTAGACCTATATTTAACTATGGTAATATATTATTACACTTATCTCACTCTTATAGTGACATTAATTGCGTAGCCTTGGGTATCTCCCTTCACCTTCTGTTTTCCTGACTGTAAACCAGGAACAATAAAAGCACAGCCAGGAGTCATACACAGCCTCTCTGAGCTGTGCAGAGGGGCTTTGCTGGCAGTTAGGTCATCAAATCATCCCCTCTAACCCATTCTTACCTTTGGCTTTCATTGTGAGGCATAATGTCATTTCTACGGGAATGTTTTATATTAAACACAAAACTGCACTCCTTGTCCAGTATCACCAACCATCTAAAGTTGCTAAGAATGTGAATTCTACTCAGAAAAAAAACCACAAACAAAACTCTTCTTTTGAGATGCAAGTAATGTTGGGGCTTTAAAAAGAGTGCCCTCCTGACCTCCACTCATGTCCTGAGGCAGTAGATTGGGTTACTTGGTATCATTGTCTTGGCTTGGATAACTGCTCATAAAGTTACAAAGTTTTAAAATTCCTGCAACACCACTTATTTCCACGAACACCTGCAGCTCTGGTTTCCATAGGCCAGTTTTAAATTTAGTAGAGAAATATTTATTGACTTTTACTGCCTTTCTTACTAAGGCAACTCCCTAATTTCTTGTGGACTAAATCGAGTCCTACCAATTCTGTTAAACACTGCAAAGAAGCAAGTTTTCATTTCCTGAACTTCTTTTTGTAAAGATTAAAATCCTTCTCCCTCAAATAATAATATTTAAAAAAACCTAATTCTGTATTATTTGCTATCATGTAATCATTAATTACACATCCAGAGTTATAGTTTAAACAATAGATTTCAGAGATAATTAACTGTTCAAAGTAGTTCATGATGTTATAGAAAAAGAGATAAATCCTTAGTTTTTTCTGGCATTGGATTTTTTAGTTATTACTGTTTATTTAATACTGCCCTTTGAGGAATCGAATATACTATAATATTACTCAAAATATAGGAAGTTGCTAGCTTAAGAGGCTTATCTTTATCTTCTGATCAGACAAATAAAGTTGGGTTTCCTGTGGGGTTTTTTTTTGCTTGTTTGTTCACTTTACGGCAAAGTACTGATCTAAGACAAATTTCTACATCACACTTACAGCCTTTACCAGGGATCGGATACATCATACTTCTGCTTAAACAGGAATGATGGTGAGCTACTTCATGGATGGAAAGAGGAACAAGGAGAAAGAAAAGGAAGTGGTTTTGCCTTAAGCAGCCAAAGTGAAATGTATGTGTAAACTTACCCCGAAAGCAGGAAACTTCACTTCCCAAGCTTAGCAATGCAACACTCTGTGTGCTTATTTTTCCCCGTACATGTAGGAAATGAGAAGGGATTTCCTTGGCACACAAAAAGCAATGGCAAGGTGGGAATCTGGATGTGTATCTATTCACTGCTGTCTCACTATGCTACTCTGACACTCTGAAAAGGAGCCGGCAATGAACACACACCTGCCATGGAACTGCTGCGGGGCCCGGAGCTCTGGCCCGGGGTGAAGCCGGGGAAACAGGGCCCCAGCTCCTTCAGAAGCAGTGTTTCCAAGCTGCCATACACATCTAGAAACTAAACAACTCTAAGAGCAGCTGAAGCAAAAAATGGGGTGTTATGTACCCTGCTGTAAGGAGGAATGCGAACATGAGGAAAGCATAGGACAGACCACACTGCTGTAGGTCAGCTGGAGTAGAGGCCTGCTCACCTCCCACAGCTCCCTCACGCAGGGAAAAACCACAGCTCCCTGGGTTCTTAAACAATTTCATTGCTTTTGATACACTTTAGTACTCGTGGATAACAATAGTAATTTAACATATTAAATAACACCTCCACCCCTGTGTGAAACTATCAGTGTGCCTACAACTATTTACCTGAGTTAAATTATATCGCAACAAGGAAACAAGTACTCTGTAGCCAACGCAATATGAATTTGGTGCTTGAGAAATGCATAATTATGTTTTTAAACACATACCAAGCATTTTTCTTCCTTCGCTGTTGTGCTCAGGATGCTAAATATTTAACTTTATTCAATGAATGGTATTATCGAAATGAAATGAAAGATCCTATCGCATGGCCAGTCCAACAGTTACACTGGGCTATTTAATTGTCTGGTTAACTCAAGCCAAAGTTCAGTGACCCACAGCAGGTGAAATTCTCAGTACAGAGTGTAATAACATCTTTGTGATCAGAACAGCGTATGCTTTCCTAGCTCTTGTGCTCATAGAATTTCTATGTATTTCCAGTGGTAAAAAGACATAATTTCCTGTATCTTGTAGAGAGCAAAGTATCTTTCTGTGTATCAAACACAGAAAAACGGTGATGAAACTTGAGGAATCAAGGGAAGAAAAAGGGTTAGATGTAGGAAAAAATACTCTGAAGTTCTTATATTATAATTCTTCATTTGTAATATTAAAGGAATGTAAGTATAAGTGAAAAAGTAGCAACCTTGAAATAGCAAACAGTAAAAACAACATCATTTTTTCTAGGAGGCTCCCCCACCTTTTACAAACTTGTTAACTTAAGCCATTACATAAAATGGCAATTGTGGCTTATGGGCATTATTCCACAAACAATTTGCAGTTTCCTGTTCTTGTTCTTTGTGTTTCCATTGCTGCAGAGAATGTATCAGGTGCCTGAGTGCACTAATAACCCTTAATGACCCTCCACTCCACAGACCCCGCCCATAGGTCCAGGAGTCCATATAAACTCTGTCCTGGAACTTCACCCACTGCTGGACCTGTGCTGCTGGGTTGCCTGTTTGAGTTCTGCCCTGGCCATGCCTGTGCTTGGCCATGTACCTTGTTGATATGGGCCCTGACCTATGGACTGACTTCCTGACATGACCCTGACTGGCCACTGTGGTCCTACTTGGTCACACTGGCTTTTTCTGATGACGTTTATTCTCAATGGACCTGATCCTGACCTTGACATACAGATTGTTTCCTTGGCTTCCTCCTTGGGCCAGCCCCATCTGCCCAAAACCAAAAACAGGAGCCTGGAGTGAACCCAGAGATAGAAAACCTTCAATTTTCACTTTACTTTAGTTGTCACAGAACAAAATAAGGTGTGTAATGTAAAATAGCTGGGGTTTAGTGTAATATACAATGCAAATCTTGGGGTAGAATGGCTATTTAGGGAAATGGTTATTGGGTAGAAACCTTTAATTCATTAAGTCTTCTTCCTAGAGGGGCTATGCGAAGTTCTTCAGCAAAATCAGTTTCTTCTGATTCTCATTGTTTTAAAAGTAGGATTAATCAATTAGTGTAATGCTATTCAACATGACAAATGTAAGAGGATTAAGCCAAGCCTTGTTCATAGACACTAAAAGCATTACATACAGAAATTAAACATTGCAATAGAGAAAAAGGGAATTTGAAACCAAATCTATTGATTCTGTTTTCTGCTTTACTCCTAACACTTCTCTAATTTTCTTAAAGGCAAAGCTTCTGTGATTTTCTCATCATGGATATCTTTAAGACTGCAAGAATCATTTCTAATTTTAACCACAAGAAAGTCAAGACTTTTTGAAACTTTTTGAGAGCATCTCAAAACTACCAAAAGCCTAGAAATCAATAATATCACCTAGCAGGAGATGTGAGCTACTCAAATTTGAGTCAAGGTCCAGATCAACATGCTTATTGATGGTTTTCTTGGGGGAGGGAAGGGGAAGTTGTTTCCAGCATAGGCTTTTCACAAACTGGCATGAGGTATTACATTCTGTCAAACATTCTCAGCTTGCCTACTTTACACAATATTTGAAAAAATGTGGGCTTAGGCTCCTGAAGAGTGAGAAAGAGACTAGCTAGATCACTCTGAAATGAATAGAAGTTGAATGCTTAATATATTACAACGGTTTTTTGTGAACATTTCTGTCTCACTGATCTGAACCTTAAATATGCTTCACCATTGAAACAATGAATAAAGTACTTCACTACTTGTTTCAGTGACTTCCAGAGTATTAAAATTAAGCCTAGCTTTTTAAAATGGAAAAGCCACACGGTGGCAGGAGAGAACAAGGCATGTAAAAAACCTGCCCTGCTGAATGCTTCCCTCAGTTTTAACTATTTAATGTTCCCTTCTACGGCACAGCTGAAGGTCTGTGGCTGTATTTTTAAATCTAACAAGCACTAACATAATTCATTATTTGCAATGTTTAAAAAAGTGTCCATAACTTCTAAGTTTCTGATACTACTCACCACGTTCAGCAGGAATTATGCAGTAAATGTTAATATTACAGTAGCTTTTGAAATTATGTACTAAAGTTAAGATTTGGAATCTGCAACCTGTTTTCAGATTGTCTACACTGCCATATATTCCCATAGCATCAGTGATGCGATGACTAGAAGTGCTCTTCACACAACTATTTTCCTATTGTGGCTCTTACGGTGACACTACCAAGTTAGTGACAGGCCATAAATACTGCTTCAAATTCACAATTCTCCAAAAATGAAATATTTAGCCCTTAATTTTTCATGGAATGTGCTACACTGTGAACAGGTCTGCTATGCAAAAATGAAAAGCCTGATTTTTCAGTTTAAGATCTAGTAAGAGCAGTCTGAGCTTCTAATCCTCCAATTTACAACCATCTGGACATACCCTTCACTTCAATCACAATACCCTGTTTGTAGAAGTCTCAGTGCAGTTCACACTGTTTTCCAGTTAATGGCCAGTGGAACCAGTGATGCACTTAGCTGCACATACTGTTAGTACCTACACAGGAGCAGCCAAAACTGAAGATGGACCAGTTACTTTTGCAATCAAGATATAGTTCTGATAGCCGACTTCTATTAGATAAAGAATGAGTGGATTTTGCAGTTTAGCAGATGTATAATCAGGATTCCTAACTTAAGAGCTATGACTCTTTAACCTGTATTTGGAGACTTCATGGCATCTTTTTCATTAGCTCCATCATTTAAATCACTGACTTGACACATTCCATAAAAAAAATTTTCTTCTCATCTGAACATTTATTCAATCTATTTTAAAAAGTTGAGTCTTACTAAGAACCATCCAAAGGATTTTTTAGCATATTTGATTTACGGGGGAAGAAGACACAAAGGAATCCAATAGTATATGATTCTCTTATCTCCATACCTATCAGTGCAAGAACCTTCTTAGGACTGTAAACAATGTTGTAAAGTTGCTGAAATCCTGGTGTCCCTCATCATAGCCCTGGTCACACCCAGCTCTTAATGCTAACAGGAGCAGCAGAAGTTAACTCACCCTCTTAGAGGACAGGCTTATGTCTCTCTAAACTCTGTTTTATGGGATTTTTTTTTCTTTAACCTATTGACCACCAATGGAGGTCACGATGAGAAGTTTTCTAATAAATAACTGTTTTAGTGATTAACTGATCTGACAAGAAAGCATTCACAGAAATCTTAAACTGCCTTGCAACTAGTTTTCACTTCCCTGTCTGTTCTCTTTTAATACTCAGCTTTCATGGCTGAACTTCTCAGTTTCATTCTAAGTCCATATGATTCTTATAATCTTGACTAACTTATTTCTCACGCTTTTCCAGTCAAAAAAGCCAGTAACTTTTCCTCTGTCTTCCCTTTTCCCAATATATGCAGAAAAGGGAGGAACACAAGAGCTGTACACCAACCTGTAGAGAAAACCATCACCACCGTTAATATTTGCTAATTCTGCATCTTCTAAAATATTTACTCTTTATCAGACTCTTGCTTGAATGTGAAAGAATTTGCTATGTTGTTTCTGTGCCACCAGTTAGCTTCCAGATTCTTTTGCCCTCTTCACCCAAGCACTGCGGGCAAACTTTTCATTTAGTCCTGTTAATCGTAACCCTAAGAGTTCCATAATTGCAGCCTGAACTGTCTTTAAAAAGTCTCATAACTTTTGCTCTAGCTCTTCCTAGAAAAATGTTCTGGTGGTTTAAAAAAATATGTTTTTCTTTAGTACAATGCAGTTACCCTGTTTCTGCTTTCAAATAAGGATCTCTGATTTCCCTTGTGCTACTCCTTAAATTACGAGCTGCCCATAAACATTCACAAAGCTCCATTGTTTTAACCCTGATATCTGTCGTAACTCTTTTACCTTGATGCCTACAGAAACATTTTGACGTCAACAGGCAACAAATGTTGTAAGGCTGATGCTTTCTCTTTATGTTCTTTTCTATCCTACTTACATATTGGCTGTACAAACTAAAAATTCCTCACACTTTCCTTCAATCCATTTAATACAACATGAATTCACTTTAAGCAGCATGATTCTACTACAGTAAATGTGAAAAAATCCTGATGTAAACCCATGGAATGTTCACAGCAAGTTTCAGGCTGGGAAATACTGAAACGTTTAGAGATAAATGTTAGGAGATTATTAATTTTTACAAATGTGAGAAATTCAAACTATCTGGTCACCTCCTAGTACTCAGTGTTCTAAGCACTGTTGCATTGACTCTGCATCATGTTCCCTGTGCTTCAGTGTAATCTGAGGTGATTTGACTCAGGTGACTGATGTGGCCCTCTCTTAGCTCAGCCTTCTGCCCTGCTGTGTCATGAGAAATAGCTGGACACTGAAACAACAGAGCAGACTTCATAAACAAGGCTGGAAAGATTAGGAAGTAAGAGAAGAAAAAAAAAAAAAGAGGAACTCAAATGACATGAAGCCTCAGTTTTCTCAGGAAAATCTGAGTGTGTCAAGAGTTACTAGGAAGATTGATCTCACCTCCAAGTCACTATTTTGATCTAGCTTCAACTACAGATAGATGTGAGAGCACATTGGCATTGAAGAAGTGCTAAATCTGGCTGTGGTGTACCTGCTCAAGGAAGCAGCAGACAGCAGCATCAGCTTGTACTTTTATGTTAACCGTTACGGTCCCAGTTACATGACTGTGCTGACAAAAATACTACATCACTGGGGGTTTTAACTGTGCATACCAACATTGGCAAGAATTAACTCTATTTACTCTACATAAAAGTGAAATTAGTTAAGGTTGCTATATTAGTATCTTCTACTACTTCTCAAACAGCCTTCAAAAGAAACACAGTTCTTAGAGATGGCTGTCTACTGGAGGCAGAACCAGGGCCATTAATAAGAACTTAAGAGGGACAGCTCTAGCTCCTTGATGGACCTCATGTTTTACAATGACTTCAGCACTGCAGTTGTGAGTAAAAAGCAGTGGAGAAAATGTGCAAAAATAATATTGAGGCAGAAAATTCATGCACAGACTGATAGAAAGGAAAACTTTAGCTTGTACTAAAGTTTGTCTGGGTCTTCTCCCACCCTGTGAGTTGTGCAATACTTGACTCCTTGTGGCCTAGAGGTTCAGTTGCAGAGCTCACGTGCTCATGAGATAGTAAATCTCCTCATCTGTTCTGTGGTGTTGTTGAATAGTGAGTGATTGCTATCTCAAGAACATATTGGGAAATACAGCTTCACTTTTTTTATAAGTAGATAACTGGAGTTGCTGCTTTTTTGTGAGATAATGTCACATTGTCATATTGAATGTACTATAGCAATTAAAAGCCATTAGAGGGGTGAAAAAGAGTGGTAGGTGAAAGACAGGGTAAAGTCTAAAGGGTTTCATCTGTTGCTTACTACGTGCTGCAAACAAGACCTTGCTAGTTTTCTTTAATTTTAGTGAAGGAGACCTATTGAAGGAAAACCCTCTGTGCTGTGGCTTTTCTCCTATTCAGGAGAAAAAAGTACTTTTTGATAACAAGCAGGAATAACAAATACATATGCAAAGTTTAGAGAAACACTCTTCCATTAACAGCTAAGGATTCTACTTCCCCATGTTTATTTTAGTTTACAAGCTGAATTAATACAACTCAAATATCCTTTGCTGTGACACAGACACAATCAGTTAGTATTTGTAATTTCTTTGTAAAGATGAGTAACATAGCTATTTACCAGCTGTCCAGAAGAGGGTGTATGAAATTACAATATGCTTCATACTCAGTAGTTATCTTGATCTTATCACAAATTATTGACTAAAAAATTAACAAAAGTAAGCATAAAAAATGTTAGGCACAATTGAAATAAATAAAAATTTCAAAAGCAAACACTTGACACCATACAGTTTTTCACAGTGATTTTGAACACATTCACAAAACTAAAGACCTTGCAAATACAAGTCTTATTGGTTTCTTATGGCAAAGTCCACTATTCTATAAGAGAATAAAAAAATACTGCTTTTTTTTGCAAGGCGAAGTTCTTACGATATTAGACACTTTGTACTGCTGCCGTAACTTCCTTACACATAAAAAATAATACCAGGGACCTCTCCTTCCTCCTCACCTGAGCCTGATCCAATTCCTCCTTAATTTAATAGACATCTTGGAAGCTTAACTTCTTTGAATCAAAAATTTTGAGGATACTCCAAGTATATCTATTTAACACACCAATAGTTTAACCGCCACTGAAGCATGCAATGTGTTTGACATCAAATACAGCATGCAGCCTGCAGTGATGTTAGCCATACAACACAGTTCTCATACCTCCTGCTTCTTCAGGAGGGATGTCGCACTCCACAATTGACTTGTTCAAACCTACTACCCCAAGATAATGCAGTAAACGAGCTTGACTGGGTAAACAACCCTTATTACATCCAAACCTAAATAACATAATGAATAAAAACAGCTTTAGATTTTCCATCAAGCCAGTAGAGTTTTGGGTCATTAGTACACTTAACCATTCTTATCCATATAAAGAATTTAACTTCTTAAAACTTTAGATTATATAAGGATTTTTGAACACTCAGTAATTTTTTTTCTGAAGAAAAACTTAGTTTTAAGCTTTCAAAGTCTCTCTTTTCCACATGCAGCTCTTTTCTGTTTTCTGCACACAGACTTTCTAGAAATCAGAAATAATTTTAATGGAAAGTAAAAATGCTGTATTCCTTAAAATTTGAGCTTTTAGCCACCTTGCTGAGGATCTCAGCAACAGTGAAATAGTGCCCATTTCTTGATGGAAATATTACCTTATGAAATGGGTTGTCAATGCCAATTGCTACAAAACACACAAGAAAAAACCCCAAAAGCTTTTATTTATTTCCAGCTTTCCCTGAACTGCTCAATAAATGAAACTGACAGTAGGAGAAGAAAGGACTGCTGAAGGAATGACACAGATTATTCACTGAGTTCCTTGTTAGAGATTTTCTGTGCCTGTCAAAAGATCTTCATGTTTGGCTACAGAGAGACTTCTTTTCTTGTCTTCCTCTGTTACAGTCTGACTGATCTGTTCAAACAGCTTTGATATCTTGGCAAACGTCAGGTGGTTCTGAAACCTTCGTGCAGCAAAAGCATAAAGCACAGGGTTAATACAGCTACTGATGAATACCAGTGCTCCAGAGATGTACACTCCTTTGTCTACAATTTCGTCCAGTGCCAAAGACATCTCCTCATTAGAGAGTTCTATTTCAATTGAAATAATATCCAGGATGTTAAAGAGATGGTGAGGCACCCAGCACAGAATGAACGCCACCACAACGCTGGCAATGAGACGTTCTGATCGCTGCTTGGAGTGGTAAGTCATTCTGCTTATTCTTCTTGCAACACACACATAACACGTGCAAATGATTAAGAAAGGGATTACAAAACCTGCAAGGGTCTCCAGCAGAAGATATGACACTTTCTGTCTATTAGAAGAGTAGTTGCGACACGTGCATAAAAGTCGACCGTTCGTTTCTTCTGTCTCTTGAAATGGAATGACAGAAATGCCAAAAGCAATAGACAGAAACCAAATGAGGAACACAATCAAAGAAATTTTTTCTTTTCTTCTGTATGTTTGAATTTTGAAAGGGTAAAACACAGCCAATAGTCGCTCCAAGCTGAGTGCTGTAATCAGAAATATACTGGCATACATGCTGCAGTAAATAATGAAAACCAGCATTTTGCAGAAGATGACTCCAAAAATCCATGAGTCAGCAAAGGAGTAAATCCAAATTGGTAAAGTGATCAGTACAAGGACATCAGCAATGGCCAGGTTCAAGATCAGCAGGACTGAAAGAGATACTTGCTTCATTTTTGTACAAACAGTCCAGATGACGATGCAGTTTCCAGGGGTGCCAATAATAAATGACAAGCTCAGTATTATGCAGACTACTGACCTCACAATATTCCATGTTGAGTTGACACTGCTTTCCTCAGCTTGGCTCATTCTGGAAATTCTTCTGTTCTTGGTTGCTCTGAGCTCTGCTTTATTCTGAAGGCACTGGCGAACTACTCGAAAGTTCTCTAACTGAAGGCTAATACAGACTATGAGCTCACATCCTCATGCTCACTCTTACAGACATCTGACCATATATGACAGTTCCTGTTATTTAGGAGGATGGGTATTTTTGCATACAAAGCAAAAATAAAAATGCGGTGCAGGACCTGACTTTGCTGTTAGTTATACATCCATTGTGCTTGTGCTAGTCTTTCTAAAGTGTCCCTATTTAAACAAACTTGCTACTGTTGTGATCTTACTGATCTAATCAATGGCTGTGAGGAGAATGAAACCTTTTTTATGCTATTCTATTCTTGCTCCTATGAATAACTCAGCACTTTATTTTATAAAAACAAAAAAAAGAGGGGTGGCAGATAAACTACAAATGTGCATTATATGTATGACATGAATTTTAAAGCACAAAAAATTGTGCTTACTACCTTCATGTCATCTTTTGTAATTCAGCAGAAAAGCATAATATTTTAGAAATATTCTGGCGTAAAGGAAATCAACATTTGCCCTATTTGTACTGTACTGGTACAATAAAGTGGGTGGGAGCTGTATTTCTAATTCTCTGGGAAATTGCAGTTCTTTACCAAACAATAATCATCACAATATTCAGTCTATATATATATATATATATAACATTAGGTCTATATATAACTATACAGAGTTATCAGAGATGCTCCATGTCAGAGAGAAAATATATGATTCTATTATTGTCCTGCTGTGCCAGCAATGGGCTATAACTTTATGACTTTTCCTAGGAAACTTGGTAGTCAGTGCAGTATTCAAATCCTAAATGAATCCTAAGTTCTTCAAAGTCTAGCCAAAGAGTATGAAACTATTTTGCTATCCTGATCTCAAAACATCTTTTGAAGTTCATTTCTAAAATGTTAAAGGAGGAACTAGAACAGCAGAGCCAACAGAAATATTCAAGAAGTGGAACTGGAAGGGTATTTACCATTAAAAAAAAGTCACAGAAACAAAGGAGTTAGTTATAGCTTTCTTAAATTTAAGAACATGACACAGATTATTTCCCTAATTTTACAAACCTGGGAAATGCAGTGCATAGTATTAAGTCAAAAAGTATTTTTCACCATGGAAAAAAGGATTGTAACATCAGCATCCCCAAAGCAGCTTAGCCGGTTTTGCTCCCATAAGAGCATAATGAGATCAAAAGCAAATCCAGAATAACCCCACTGAAGTAAGTATTATATCTTTAAAATACTATTTGAGTAATAAAGATTTTAATTGGGATTTAATCTGATACATGATTCCAGTTCCTTTTGTTTTTAACTACATTTAAGGAGTATCAGGTAGGGGAAAATCTGAAACAAGTGGTTTGTATTCTGAAGGGAATTTCTGGAAACCACTTGTGAAAATTAACTAATGAGAGGAAGTGCTGGTCAGTGTCTCTTCTTCTAATGAAATCACCTTTACACACATTATTTCTCCAGAAGCACCTTCATAGACTATTTTTAATTTATTGCCATTGGCATATCTAGATAGAACTAAGTAGCAGATTTTTATTGGGAAAAAGATAATCAAGGAGAGATGTCCAGTACCTCTTGTCACCCAGAGCTACAGGGACTGGCAGGTTCTTTAAGAAAAATCAATCTAGATGATGACTGTTGTGTCACACACCGATTATCAAGCCTTTGACCTGAATTGCAGAGGGCCGAGGTGACTAACATAACCAAAGACTCTAGATAATAAAGAAAGCTACACTGACTACTAGAAATTCTGCTTAACTGAAAACTGGGATAATTGCTAAAAATCCTGTGTAGCAGTAAGGTACACTAACTGCTAGAAATTGTAGATAACAATAAGGTATGTTGATGAGTGAATTTTTACGTAATAAAAATCTCTAATTGTAGCTACAACCTTGTGGCCAGTCCTCATTCTACCAAGGATCCCTAAAAGCACCTGTATGTTCTGTACCATTGTGTGACACCTCTGTAGGATTTTCCTCTGTAAAACTTCACTTTGGTGGAAAAGAGCAGTTGTCTGAACCATTGGTATCAGTATAGTTGTAATCCAGTAGTGTATGGATCTAGCTGAACTTGAGACTCTGAAGCCAGGCTTTTAGACTAAATATTTCAGACATTAGAGTTAACAGTAGGTCAGGAGCACGTTTCTGAGCAGCTCTATGTGACTATTAGATCACTATGAAAACTTCAGACTGTAAGCTGTCTTTAATATTCTCTAAAAGTGTCTGACTGTTATTTATCAAATTTACATTAGCACACAAACTTTATGGGCAATTTAGAATATATTTCCATTAATGGGAGAGCAATGTAGTGTAGTCAATAACATGCTAAGCACAAGTGGCCAAACAATTCAGTATCTTACTCTAGTGACCACATGTGGGTGGGTTTTAATGTATGAATGCATTTAGACTTTGGACCACAAAAGTTCTGGTCTACTCCATCACAGCAGTGAAATTAGGCTGCATCTGAGTGCTTAAAAAAAACCAAACCAATTTATGTTTTTTGTGTGCATGCATATTATATGTAGTGCAACAACTCAGTAACCAATACAGGAAATGTTCTGTTAAGTCTGTTACGTTTAGATTGGCAAATGACTTCCAAAAACTTTCCAAGCTCTAAAAGTCTGTGCTACTGCTATGAAACACTTTGAATAGAATTTGCTTCAGCTTAAGTATCAGGGGTGTGTTTCTCTCAACCTTCAAATTATTTATTTTACTCTAAATCAATGCATGAGCTTGCCTCTGGTGGATGCTCTGTAATTTACACTACCCATGAGCATTTTCAAACAGCTGTGTTAGCACCCCTAAATGTAAATTGTAATTGATATTTCCACCTTTTGCATATTTATTCTGAGAATCAGTTTCACTTCAAAATGCTAAGAGCCTCTGCTCAAAGTGTATCCACCCCTCCATGCAGTAAGAGCATCCCTATAAGGATTTACAGAGTAGCTGATGCATGGCAAATCCAGAATGTGGAACTTGTATCTAGAACTCTACCAAGATGACTCATAAAATCCTCTAGTAAATGATTGTAGAATAATGATTATCAAGTATCCTGTATCTGCTGACACACTGCAAATTGATGTTATAACCTCATTTGTCTGTTAATGTCAAAGGGAAGAAGCTGTTAGTCTGAGCCCCCCAGTCCTTCAGCCATAGAATCAAGGTGTATTTGCAGGATTTGTACAAATGTACAAACCCAATTCCATGTGCTACTGAGGACACTGTGAAAGCGCCACACTTTGCCTTGATCAAAGAACTATGGGCTACTTCACAGCTGATCGAAACATTTGATGACAGGAGGGGCTCCTATATAAGTGGGATTTCATGGAGGTCTGCAGTGGCTAATAATGTCTGTGCTCTGCAATTACTGCAAAGGGAAATGCAGTGTAGGAAAAGACACACAGCAGACATTTCTAAGGTTTTGCAGTGTTTGTGACAGCAGCCCATGGGGCAGCAAGTACAAATAAGAACACTCCCAGTGCTGCTTTATCAGAGAGAAAATAACTTAGGGAAGAACTTGGGATCAGTTCCAGAATGTAATAAAAGATGTGTACTTTGCACTATAAAGTTTGAAATATTCTGTTCTGTGTGCATTGTTGTTTATCAGTATTCTATCATTATTAAAAATCTGTATTCCTTACCCAGCTCAGCAGCAAACAACGATAGTTTTATATGGCTGGGTAGAGAAAATATTTCCTGTTTGTTATGTTCAGGGAAAACTGCTTTAGGACTTGTGACAGGGAAGTGCTTCCAAGGCACCTGTTGTATGTGCATCAGGCATGCTTACATACCAGCACCCTTCTTGGCCTAACAGACTGATCACTGACTATCAGAACATGTTCCCATGGCGAAAACCACAGAAAAATATTTTCCTTGTACAGCCACACCAGGTGCATTAGATTAGAGGTCTTAATTAAGATAGTGTAGAAATGTATTCATAATTCTGACTGTAAGCAGGAATATGAATAACAATTATGCAGAGATTATGGAAAAAACCTATAGATACCTTTTCTTGACATTATGAATGCATACAGTTTTAGTGTCCTGCTACAGTCCAAGATTTTGAACAGTAAATACATAGATTTGTTACAATCAAGGGCAAGACTGGCCTGTTCAGTACTAGCTACCTTTAAGTAGCTATTTGTACACAAACTGTTGCTCCCCAAAATGCTTAACAATACATGCATATCTGGCATTACAGTTGCTACTGGGTAAATCAAATACACTGTTTACATGCTCTTCTTTTTGAGTAATAAGTTACAGATGACAAATACTGCTTGGATGACTTGCTGCTAAATATTACTTGGTTTTTTTTATAGTTTAGTCAAATCTACTGCCATTTCTATCTTGTTTACTGGGATTGCACATAGATGTTATTTTGCTATATGAACAACGTCTCTTTTTGTTATTCAGCAGTGATGAAAGAAAGTTTCTAGCAGAGCATGTCTCAGTGAAGGACCTGTGATTAAAAACCCACAAACAGATACTGCGCAGCGCCTGAGCAGCAGCACCAGACGGCAGCTGCTCTGCCCACGTGGAAGGGGCTGTCCGTGCACTTCTGTGTTTGCAACACAGGGCGGCACTGGGAAACCACCCCTTGGTTTTTGGCTGAGCCTGCAGGCCCGGAGGTGTTGCCTTACCCTGCATGGGGTGCACGGCGTTCAAGGCCGTGGGTCTCCACAAAACTGATTCCTTTGCATAAGAAGGTTAGGTGATTGTGACTAAAATTTCAACAAACTTGTAGAGAAAAATCTCAATGTCTTTTTTTTTGTCTCGTACATCACATTATTTTCTAAATACTTGTGTTCCTAGCTCTCTCAGTTCTGTTTTGATACATGCCCATTTCCAGTGCTACATTCTGTTTTAACTGATACAGTAAGGACAGCTCCCTCTGCAACAAAAAATAACATTAGTTTTAATAAATAAATTTCATTTTCTATGCCTCTGAAGGAACAAGGTTTGGAAAGTTTGGCAATTGTATTAACAATTGGTTCATTGTAGTTTCTGTTTGTGTGTTCTCTTTGTAAAGCAGATCACATTGTGATCTCTTGGGTTGTGAAACAACCCTGTTCAGCAGATTTGAGCACCTTTGAAGACTTATTTAATTCTTTTATTACACATGCCTTAAGCTTGGGTCCCAGCGTGACATGAAGTCTTGATTTTGTGGCCTTGTGTCAGGAGGCTGGTTAATTGTGCTGAAATTAGTAAAACTGTACTGATTTTATGGGGAACACAAAGACCTTTCTCCTGCTCTGTAGCAGCCACCATGTATGTTAGGAATGCCTGTGTGCTCACTCACTTAGTAATTAGCATACCTGACATTCTGTTCTGCATAGCCAGAGAAATGAGCACCCTGTGCCACGCTGCTCTTCAGAATGGTCTTGTCCAAGCATTCTTAATCTGAAACAAAAAGTAATCAGGATTGATTCTGAGATGCTACACAGAGCTACACTAACAGCCATTTAGTAAACACACACATAATATATTGTATGGAAAAAGTGTAAGATATGCAAACTTCAAGCACAGGTAATTTTTTATCATTCTGTAACGTGAGCTATTGTTTCTGTAGAACTTTTATATAATATTAGGAATGACCGTGAACAATGATAACTTCTCCATTAAATGAAGCAAGTGCTTTCACTGGGAGAAAGTGGTAGCACCATTTTCTTAATTAAAAAAATTAATTATTTATGGAATTTAACAGAATGTAAAGCTAATAGACTGTAAAATCATCTGATGTCATACTTTTCCTGTATTTGACTCTTAAGCCTAATTATGTGATCTGGTTTTAGGCAGAATTATATCTTATGTTCTAGTGTTGAGTCAGATCAAAAAGTACTTTTAGCCCAGTATCTTGTCTCTGGTAGCAGCCACAAGCAGGTGCTTAGAGAAGAATATAAGAACAAGCCATGTGTGTCTATACTTGTCCTACACATTCTCTGGCATTCAGACAATTACAGCTGAGGAGTTTCCTGAATCAGGGATGGTTTCTGTGTGTTTAATAAAGCTTTGTGGACATTTATTCTGTAGACTTGTAAGCCTATCTTTGAACTCGTGTGAACTTTTAGCGCTGCAGCTTTGATCCACACTGTATGAAGAACAACCTCCTCTTGTTTGCTGGTTTCCTGTTGGCTCCAGCTGGCTCCCCACAGTTCATGTGTTGGAAAAACAGTGAACACACATCTGTGTTCGTCCTTTCCACAGTCCTTCCTTTATTAAAGCCTACGTCTGTCAGTCATTTCTTAGCTGCAGACTGAAGAGTTCTTACACACATGAACATACCCATACACCTTCCTATACCCCGTATAGGAATTGTCCCATGCTTTTCATCATCCCTTCTTTCTTCTCATTGTCTCTTCATTCAGGTATTTTATGTTTCTTTCAGACAGAGGAACAGACAACAGACCAGTTCTGAAATTCAATAGTTCAATTAAACCACAGCGTGCTGATGAGGGAAAACAAAAGAAATCAAGACACACAGAGGTCAAAGTTCCCTCATCTCTAGTCTGCCTCACCCTGCTGCAGTGTAACAGGGCTGGCCCTACTGCACTCAAACATGTTTTTTGGGGTTTTTTTTTCTAATTGGGGATTAGTTTAGTTTACATTCAAACCACAAAAATAATAATTAGCTTTTGTCTTTCTCAATGCCAGTCTGTGCTCTAAGATTTAGAAGACTTTGTTCCAAAGGTCACTGTGTCATTCTTCCTTCATTTACTCCAGATGCTCCACAATCATAGAAATCCTCATGTGATGCAATTACCTTGTAATCCTTAAACCTCTAACTGGTAGAGCTTTTTGTCTCTGCTGTGCTCCCTATTCTGTGCTTAAACCACTAAAAGTCAAGTATGATCTAAAATTGCCATTATTTGGTACTGTATGAAAGGCAGCTTTAATTGCATCTGTTACTTTTTTCTTGGTAGCTTTGTGTCTTGTTATGTCTGGCTGTGTGGGAGGCATTTAATCCTCCATGGTATTGAACTCTATCTCTTTAACATCTCTTCTGACACAGCAAATGTGTGACTGCTCTTTCTCTCATGATTGTTGTATTTCTGTCTTTTGAGTTTGTGACTATTCACCAAGCCCTGTGGTATCTGACCATGGTGTCACTGAAGCTCTGGCTGCAGCTGTGTTTCCCTGGCTCCCCTCGGGGTTAGCTGCATGTCCCTCACGTTGGCCCAGCAAAGTATTTGCCATGTGCAATATGCCCTGATACACAGGGTTGGTTTTGGGCACATTCTGAGGTCTGTTAGTGAGTGAAAAACAGACAACATAGGACGGAAAACATGGCTAAGACTCTTGGTAGACACTGCTGATGACTATCCATTGATCGAATTACTAGGGATCCCTCTTGGCATGACAAATCACAGATCCAGTCACAAACTT
Source organism: Monarcha castaneiventris obscurior (assembly GCA_026261815.1). Lineage (NCBI taxonomy): Eukaryota > Metazoa > Chordata > Aves > Passeriformes > Monarchidae > Monarcha > Monarcha castaneiventris. Next base: position 7,381,788 of record JAMPIT010000712.1, on the reverse strand, counting down.
TGCCCACGTTCTAGTCCTCTGATTGAGGTTTTGAATAGTGTTAGGCTCAATTTATAATTTAGAAGATTTGCTAAGTTGTTGTCATTATGTAATACTAACTTCTATGAAAGTTTATACAGATATCAAGAAGACAACTGTAAAGGATAAAAAAACAGATTTTAAACACACATTTATAAAGAACTCACATTTTAAACACTATTAGTCTTTCTATGTTATCTGAGAACAATCATCTTGTGTAAACACAACAGAAAAACATCAGTACTGTCTAGCAGATTGCCAAAATGAGGAAATATCCAATAAAACAGAGTAAGAGAGCAGCTTTGAAAGAACTGTTTTCTGCAGCTAATCAATGCATCTTTGCAGCACACAAACACAGCAGAACTGTCTTCACATGTTATTTTAGAATGAGGTCCAAGCAGAAGAGTTGAGATTGCTTCATAATAGTATAACCTTTTACAGGAACACTGATGTATTTCTTGCTTTCAGCAGAAAATTTGTTTTCATGTCACATGATAGCAGTACCCATTTTTTACTGCTTCTTTGGCTTGTAATCTGAGCAGTTTCATTTCCAGCTGCCAAGCACTGATAGCCAAATTAATTTCACCATACCATGAAGAAACTCTTATGAGTGTTAGTCTATTGTCATTGTAGCATGGCAACAATATTTACACCATCTCAAGCTGTCTTTAGGATACTAATTTAAAAAAAAAGTTCCAAATAAATCCATCTTCTCAAAGGACTATGTCCAGATAGCCCTTGGCAAGCTTCACCTTTCTAATGTGTCCACAAGTGTCTCTAAAATATCATTATTCAGGTTAAAACATGACAGGTCAGTTCACTGCTGCCTGTTTAAAATGTCCTTTATTCAGTGTTGTTACCAGGAATGCATTAAAGGAAATGGTGGAATTTTATTAGAATTTTCATTTGATATTCACATATTTGCCCAACAGAACTATCAAAATAATTGTCCTGATCCAAATTTGATCATAGCTATGATTTGAACAAAGGATTAAAATAAAGACCTTCAAAAGTCCCTTCCAACCTTAATTTCCCTGTAACTGTATTTTTGCACTGACATGTTCGATAGAGCCTCACACAATGCTACTCATGATGCTGCTGATTCAGCCATTGCCCCATGATTAACTGTTCCCAGCTGCCTGTGTCCCTCAGTCTAGAAGGGAACTGTGTCCTTTCATGAATCATCAAGCAATACTTTTTAACTTAATCTGCCCAAAGGACAGGACAGTAAGTGCCTGTGCATTTGTAGCCTATCTCTTACTGGAGAACATGGTACTAGCAAAACAGCAGATCAGGCATTTATTTTTGCGTTCAGTGGCAGTCAAAACTCAGATCTTAACAATTAATTTTGTTAACCTTGTTCATTTTGCTTGTTTTTAATGTTAATCAAGAAACTTTGGTAAAATGTGGATCTGTCCTATTTGGTTGTTAAGTGTAGTTAGTTTGCCTATTCATATCTAGTTTTTAATGTGATAATCTGGATTTAAAGGATAGAAAATAAATGGGTGGTCTATGGACATTACATCTTCACATCTAAGACGACATTTGCTTTATAGATGCATCTTTTGGTGGGACTGCATACACATTTCAGAGCCAAAGAGACAATTATAAAATGAAGAAAAAAATCTTTACATATCTTTTAAACTCAGGTAAACTCTCATTTTTTAATACACCAACTAAAGAGGAACTCTCAGATTGTTTTTTAGAGGCTGAAGGGAAGTCTCTCAACAAATGTGACCAGGGTCAGATGTTTTTCCATCCTTCAGTGTTGGAAAAATTTAGCACTGAAAATGAGTGAGTGAAACCTTATGGAGACTAGGCAAAGACCAACAATACATAACTAAATTACTGACACCAGTTTCAGTTCTTCTGGACACACTTGTGTTTGCAAAGATGGATTCATTTTTGTCAGTAATCCATCGGATTCACAAGTAGCAGTGTTGCATCTCTTCAGAAGTAGCTCAGAGCCAGCAGATTTCCTAAGCCCTGTGTTTCTCTGGGACTTCCCTGACACCCTGTCCAGCTGGGACACCAAACAGGTGTGACACTGCATGGAACTGCTCATTAAACAGTGGGCTCTTGCCTTTTCATTATATGTGGACTAGAATCCTGAAATGCTGCTGCTTGACTCGTGTCACTGTGCCCTCTCCAACCACCTTCAGTCTTGTAAGTCTTGTTAAGCATGCCAAATTCTGCTTTTTCTCCAAATCTTCTCTTCACAGAAAAAAGTACCTTGTCTGCAGATTACAACCACCTTGTCAGCTTTCTACCTCAGAGGGCCTAAGTTTCTCTGCACAGCAAAAGGTGTCAGGTTCTACCACTCTCGCAATGTGCTGGGAAGTTGTTGTACTTTGTGGGAACTTGTGCAAGACATAAACTGTCCCTGAGGGTTCAACCTACCCAGTTTTCATCACAACATAGATTATATTTTCAACGCTTTTCCTCATATATTCATCCCACACAAAATTGTATCTCCTCTTTTCATCTTCCCATGCCACCTTTTATTTTTTAATTTTTTTTTAATTCCATATATTGCCTAGCTCCAATTCCAAAATTCTTCAGTGGTCCAACCCAGAATACCAGCTCTGAGTAAATCTTGAGTAAAAGTCCCACTATTTAATCTGAGCATTCTTGCTAAAAATTTCTCACTCCCAGATTCTAAAAAAATTCTCTGCGAGCAGGAATTCTGAAATTCAGCTTGTTAGTAATTAAATCTTCTCAATTTACTATGAAGCTCTATTACATGTATGGTTTACAAGGACAAACTGATTTGCTTTAGCAAAACATGAGCCAAAGGAGTAATATGATCTCTACTATATGGCTTAAAGGTTTGAAGATAGAAGAGATGACAGTGACTGTTAATCTGTTAATTGTGGTTATCCTACCTTGGCTCTGAGTTTGTGAGTTGACGTTTATGTAAGCCTACATTTCAGTACTCCCACTACCCAATTGCCCTCTTCCCTTTTTTCCAGTCCCTGTAACTAAACACTGTAACTAAATTTAGCCTGAAAGACAATGAGGAACACAAGTTTTGTTTACTGTCCTAATGCTACTGAGCAGCACCAATGGGCAACTGGGCAACAATGTGGAAGTGGATGTGAAGGGCTGAGGAAGCAGGGAGAAGTGAAAGGAAGAAGTGTCTTTGCAGCCCCGGTTCAAATACATGTCAGATTGTGCCCTGGGACTGCGCTGCTGCGCCGAGGCGCAAGGACAGAGTAGATTTGTGACAAAACTTTTGGTTGTCTTCACATCTTTCTTTGAAACTGGCTATCTTCTACTCTTGTATATAACTCAGCACAATCCTGTTTGAGAGTATTTGAGCCAATACAAACACCTCTTAAATGGCAAGTATCAGAGGCAAACAGAGAATTCTGTTAAATCAAATAAAAGACATTTAAGCAAACAGGAGATTTCTGGTAAGGATTGTTACTTTTAAATAACCAGTATGCAAACTCATGTCTAATTCACAGTTTTTGTCAAGTTGCCAGCACAAGCCCTCAGAGAGTCTTAAACAAAGATAATGCTACTGACACCATAGCTTCTGGTGTTTAATATAATTTATTTCTATGGTGTGGGTTTTTTGGAAGAAGAATGTTTTCTTAGAAGATGGATTATTCACATGAAAAAAAATTCTACAGTGGCAACAAACTGGCCTCTGAATTATGGATAATGTTTTTTTTTTTCATTTCATACATAAGTGAAAGAGATGCAGTACTCCTTTTATCAGTAGTTCAACTGTAACAACTTCATTCTCCATTTCTAGACAGCTTTGGATACGAAACATGTGAAAGAAGCAGTAAACAGTATGTATTTCATTAAATAATAACCTGGCTGGCATTTTACTGGCAGGTCAAATGTGTAGTTGGTTCTGTTATTCTTTGAATCTGCCTTGGATGATGACCGGTAGATTTCTGTGTGGCTCCACACGGTCATGTTCCTGAACTGCAGTTAATCTACAAATGCCCTGCTGTCAAGTCATTCTCTGTGGAGAAAGAGCTGGATTGCTCTTCTAACAAAACAGCCCCTGGAAATAGTTACACTGACTCAATTAATAGCAGGGTATCATCAGCTGGAAAGCAATGCCGTGTGTCCAGGTTCCTGGGTTTGTTGGTGTGAGTGACAATAGGACCAGGCACTCAGTTCGAAAACAGAAATTTGCGGTGCATATTTAAACCTTACAAAGCCAAAGAGCTTAATTTACTTTGTGTTTAAATGCAAATGGTCCTGATCTCACAAAAGGAGACAATAAAAAAAAAAACTAACATACACTACTTGATTCATCAGCTGAAAGACCGTTATCTAAAGAGCCTGGGCTTGCAGGAATAGCTATTATGGGCTTAGAAGGCTTTTCCTGGAACAGAATTAGATGGAAAGTATTTTAGTGAAGTGTGAAGACATTCACAGCTGTCAAAATCACAGAGATTTGTAAAGGAAATATTAAGATTGGTTTGAAGACATCTTGAGTAGAAGCAATGAGGAAATGGTTACAGAAGTGATACCTATGTGATAATCAATAGGAGCACTTGTAAACGCTGACAAACGCAAAGAGTGCATCAAGCCCAAAAGGCCCGTGCTCTGAGAGGCCTACAGCAAGGCACAGAAAATCTGTCCCAAGATGATGCTTTGATGCCACCCAAGAGAACCCACAAGATGTAGAGGACTTGACAGGTGTCATTCCTTGAATCTTGCGTCATAGTACAAGTGATCCCAGCCAGGCTATTTGGACATGTGCATTTTGGGGCTTTTGAGTATGAGAAAAAAATGATTTCAGACACAGTCATCCTTTTAAATACTGTTTTAGCCTCCCATAAGGTCTTTTGCTGCATTTTGTAACTTTTAATTCATACACCGGATTCACTGTTGCAATCAGTTTTAGTCAGTCATACTTGCACACCCTATAGTTTGTTTCAGTAGGAGGTCATTTCATGTCAACACTTGCACGGTGACTAAGCACCTGTCTTTGGGTTTGTTGGATGTAAACACACAAGGTGTGGCTGCTGCCTAGAAAAAGGCAAATCTAGATTTAGCCTTAGTCTTACCTTCCTTGAATGATTTGTTGCTTTTTCGTCTCTTATTTAAGGAGGACGATGTATCCTTCTCCTTCCATGTCAATGCCAAAACAACATAATTTTTTCAAACTCCTCTCAGTAGGCTGTGTATCTGATTTACCAGATTCTGCCTTCACACACAGATCTCTGACACGTCTGTCTTCAGGAATCACAGAAGTTGTTGAATACTGAATTCAATGAGGCAAAAAGAATTTCAATTTTATACCTTAGTTGGTAGGAGTTACCAAGTCACTGAGTAGTTTTCTGTTTCTACTTGTCTTTCACTCACGTCTTCACTTGTTATATTGTTCATGCTAGTGTATTAACCATTCAAGGTAGGAATATTTCTGAAAATTTTAGACCCACTGGGGGATGTAGGAAGCTGTGAAGTAGAGAGTGCAGTGCTCCTGTCGCAAAATAACTTTATCAGAAATAACTTTATCTTGAGCACGCATTGATAACATCTGGCTCAGAAAGTGTGTTTCCAGAGCAGCAGAAAATATATGAGTGAATCAAGGAAACCTTGTCCAGCCCATCAACACAATCATTACTGATCATGAGCTGTGATTACCCTGGTTCCAAGTACCATTTTTTTTCTCTGTTCAGTTTCTTCATCTGTGGGTACCCTTCCTCGTTCCTCTCCACACACAGACATCCACCAAACCACCTGTACACCAGAGAGAGCACGTAGCCCCTACTAACTGGTATTGCTGAAGCACGAAGGCTTATAACCCTTCTGGTTCCAAATTACTGTAATTACAGGTCTGTCTGTTCTTGTTACATGTTTAAAGGTCTAATGATTTTTTTTTTCCCTCTCAGTATTGCCAAACGCCTGATCTCAGGGATCCTCTGTACCAATTAGCTCTCACGTTAGTCGGGTGTTGCCTGAAGTGCAGGTATGTCCATGAGCTTCTGTATCAGATACCCAGTCCTTTGACCGTGTAATACTGCAATTCCCAGCTCTTCCAAGTACTTTGGCTTTCCCTTGAAACATTCTGACCACGCCCCTTATGCGCTACTTATTTTTAGACATGTTTTGCAGCAAACGCCCATTACTTCGCTGTTGGAATTTATCACGACTGTAGACGTAATAACGCAATAACGAGAGACAAACGCTCTCCTCCTTCAGCACGTCTCCCTCCTCAGAGCGTTCTGTCGGCCCCAGCCCGGGGCTGCGGGGTGCCCTCCCTACCTGTCCGTTCAGCTGCCTGTGCCAGCGGCCGGGGCCGCCACACTGACAGGGCTTTCGGCGGGCACACTGCGCTCCCACAGCCGGGGCCGCCACACTGACAGGGCTTTCGGCGGGCACACTGCGCTCCCACAGCCGGGGCCGCCACACTGACAGGGCTTTCGGCGGGCACACTGCGCTCCCACAGCCGGGGCCGCCACACTGACAGGGCTTTCGGCGGGCACACTGCGCTCCCACAGCCGGGGCCGCCACACTGACAGGGCTTTCGGCGGGCACACTGCGCTCCCACAGCCGGGGCCGCCACACTGACAGGGCTTTCGGCGGGCACAGCACACTGACAGGGCTTTTCGGCGGGCACACTGCGCTCCCACAGCCGGGGCTGCCACACTGACACGGCTTTCGGCGGGCACACCGCGCTCCCAACAGCCGAGGCCGAGCGGCGTCGGACCGGGCCCTCCGCGCTCGGCGGTGACGCGGGAGGGGCGGGCCCGGCGGGGGGGGGCGGGCCCTTTTCTGGCCGTGCCGGGCGGCGGGGCCGCACTCCGGCCGGGCCGCGGCAGCCCCGGCGCAGCGGTGGCGGCTCCCGGCTCCGGGGTTATGCGCTGGGGCGATGTTTCTGCCGGCTGGCGCCAGGCTCCTCCCGCGCTCCGCACGGAGCTCCTTCCTCAGCCTCTTCCTGCTGCTGCTGCTGCTGTGCCCCGGCGGCGGGAGCGCGGCGCGCCGCCGGCCCGCGGGGCCGCCCGTGGTGCTGGGTAAGAGCCGGGGGGCGGCGGGGCGGGCGCTGCGGGGCCGGGCTGAGCCCGCCGGCCCCGGTACCCACCCCCGGCGGGGCGGCGCGGGGGGCCCGGGGCGCTGCGGGCTCGGCACGGCCGCGGGGAGCGCGCCCCGCCCGCCGCTGGCAGTGCCCGGGCTCCGCGGGGCTGCGGGGGGCGCAGAGCCCGCACCGAGCGCCGGCTCCGCGGCTGCCCCGGCGCTGGCAGCTCCGCCCGGCCCGGCCCGGCCCGGCGGCGGGAGGTCCGGGCCGGGGTACGGGCCGGGGGGCGCGGGCGTACCCACAGCTTTGGCTGCCTTGGCCTGGCAGCGGGTGGGGGACAGACAAGGCTCGCTTTAATACGCCTCGAGCTCATTAGCTGACACCGGAGCATCGCTGAAATCTTTCCTGTATATGGACCTTACCTGAAAGAGGCTGGAATCAGATGTGGATAGAGGAGTGATTGGGTGCTCCAGCAGTCGAATTACAAAATTTTTTTAAAATAGGCTTATTTCATCATATAACGTGAAAAACGAGTATTTGTTACTGGCCTGTGGTTTCACCTGTTAGCACAAAATAGTTTGTAATGAATATGCAGACAATATTCATATAGTAGTTAATAAATAATATTTGTTAGTTTCTTTTTGTATCCATTGATGAGAAGACATAAATAAATTTTAAATGCTTCCATAACTTGTCTACTGAAACTGTAATTCTTAAGCATCCCAAGACAGCAAGTGCATTTGGTGACAGTAATGTCAGTAGCCAGTCCTGTGAATATATTCAGCATGCTGCATGTTCTTATTATTGATTAACCTTGATGGTCATGGGGGAAGAAAAACTAAGATGAGAATAAGATAATCAGTGGCGTGTTGCTCAGTTCAAGCTCCATTTCTTGATAATAGTTTAGGCTCTGATGGTGACTTTGTTACTACTTTTACAAACTTCTGATTTGGAAGGGAAAACTCTTAACACAGCATTTTTAAAACTGTTCTTGTTATCTCAGGGAACAGTGTGTACATACATATCCACAGTTCTTAAAAGGCCACAGAACTGACTGACAGGCTGTGGATTTGGATGTAGAAACTGCACAAGGATGTCCTAAGAGGCAGGAGTTGAAACAGGAAAAGTTCTTTGAATTTTGTCTGGGGAGGCTAGAAACAGTCTTTTATGCCATCTTTCCACTTTGTAGTGCTGGGGTTTAGCAATAGGCCTTGGCACTTGCTCCAGTGGAAGCTTCTTGTTGACAGAGATGTTTTAGTTGCGGATCCAATATTGAACTCTATGTGGGAAGGAATCACAGATTTAAAAGCCATTGGGAGAAGGGTTTACTGATTGTAGAAGTGTGGATTTACTACTGATGGATCTACTGTAAGTATATATGTTCCCTAAGGATGGTTTTAAGAACTGTGGCTGACCTACATTTTCTTAAGAGACATTCCGGTAAATACTGTGTGGCTGAGCACACGTTTGTCCGGAGTGGTTTACAACAGACTTTCTTGCTGTAACAGTGAATTTTCATCAAAGGCTGCAGAACTTGCACCTCTTATTGTTCTAGTCAGTCTCTGCATTTTAAAATTTGCTGGATTTTTTGCTGCCCAGTCCTCATTCTTCTTGCATATGTGATGTGTCAAGATCAGCTTTTTTTTTTTTGGAATTACTGCAATGAGGATGGTGGAAGGGCTTAGGAGAATAATTTAGGGAAGTATTCTGAGTGCTGGCTTAACACAGATGTTTGGGGGAAGGGAGAAAAACCCACATCACCTGGATACACAAATGAGAAGGAGATTCAGAAGTGCAAGGCTGCATTATACAAGCCTGAGATTAATTTGGAGCCCATACCAGGTGGGAGTACAGAGTTGATCCTCCTAATTTATCAGACTGGCATCTAGACTCCTAATTCCTCATGTAAGTTCAGTTTTAAAATGCATTTTTATCTTATAGTAAACAGGGTTTCATGATCAAAGCACTTGGTCTCGATCTGTTTGGAAGTGAACACACTTCAGTAGAGATGGGAGTTAAGTTTGGTCTTACTCTGTGGCAAGTTGGCCACCTGATCTTAATGAATAAAGAAGAAATGCTGTTTAAAGGAATGCTGTCAACATAATGATCACTTCAGAAATCTTTTAGATCAGTGATGGTCACAAGACCCAGTGCAGCTTGCTCTCAAACCTTTTGTGTAATGACCCCACTTTGCAGTTGCAATCTGTGGTTACCCAAGTAACAGAGGGGGAAGTAGAGCGGAATCTTGCAAAATACGGAGCGTTGCTGGTATAAGGGTAACTTTTGTTTTGCTGCCCAGGTACTGACAAAACTGCTGCTTCGAGGAATGTCACATCTGAAAACAGCTGAGCTGCATGAATACAACCTTGTAACTCTTGGCCGTAGTTATGATGGCAACAGCTCTCAGATTTGGAGAGCCCCCAGCTGGCTCAGATGAAAGGTGGTTCTGTGGAGCAGCTGTGCCAGTCTAGCAGCTCCTTAGTGCTCACCCAGCTTTCCTTGTACCTGTTTGTTGGCCACTTTGTGGAGTCCTTTGTCTTGCTGAAGGATGAGGAAATAACCTGGTGAGAAAGAAGTGATTAATTTTGTAGTTGAATTACTTTAATGGAGGAGCTGGCACAAAGAATGTGGAGAGTGGCACCACACCGTTTGGGTTAGGTTGTTTTTTAACCTGGTCTGTGCATCCTCAAGGTGATTTAGTAGCAGGAATTACTATGCCTCGAGCTCATGTTTGTTCATAGCAAGGGAGCAACACCAGGGACCAGACTGCCATGTGCAGTAACAGACAGCAAAATCCTGCTGTGCAGTTTTCTCTGAGATTGAAATAAAAACACATTGAAGTGTATTCATATAATAGTGATACTAGAGAAGAAGAAGAAACAGGTGAAAGTCAAAGCCTTCCTTTGCAGAGCCTGCTTGAAGGCCTGATATCAGGCACAATGCTCATAAAATCTAAGGTATTTTCTTGGATTCCTTTCCCAAGTGTTTTGGGGGAAAAGGAGACTAATAGTGATGCTGACTTGCTTTTATGCCTTTTTTTAAAGTGTTTTCTATTTAGCCAGGATGATATAATCATACAGAACCCACTGAATGCTTGTGTTCTACTGACAATATCTACTAAAAATGTATATTCTGTGCAATTGCTTCTGCATATTTGCTTCATATTTAGATGAACTATAATTTTTTACACTTCTCTTATCAGTTTGGTGATGTTCAACAGGCTTGTCTTTACTGCTTGTGGCAAGTAGTTTTTGTAGCTGCTCTTCTTCCTTCATTCTCTTATATAGCCCGTCGATAATCACTGCTTACTATCTCATGTCTTAGGAGTTTTTGGAGCTGATAACCAATCCTTATAAGATCAGTGTCAGATGCACTGAACTCTTTACCTTTTAGAGCTGACTAAACACAATTACTATATCAATGTTCTGATACCTTTTGCAAACAATTTGTTAGGTACTTGGCTAAAGTTTTCTAGAAAGATACCTAAATGAAGTTTGTTAATAATTGATTTACATGCAAAAGAGCTTTGCCTGTGAATTCCTGCTGACTGCTAATGGAGCTGTGTTTGTATGGTCAGCTGGCTAGATGTCAGGAGTGATTTAAATGTTTATGCCTCATGTGATCCAAGGTATCTGGAAGTATCATGTGAGACGTTGTTTGCTTTCTTGTTCCTAATTTTAAACACAGGCCTTTTCTGTGGCAGTCCATGGAGTCTATGAGCTACTTCAAGACATTCTTCTTAGAGAACTGCGATCAGAGCTTAAAATTAATTTTCCAGGAAGGTTGGTTCATTTTGAAGGAAGACTAATTTATAGAACCGAGATGATGACAGTTATTTGAGGAAATAATACTGGTTAAAAAGTTATGATAGTTGATAAATACCCAAAGGCATTTGCATTTCAGATAAAAGTAGTAAAAAAGTACCAACTGCTGGCCCGCTTATTTTTCTTTTTTCCCCCACATACGAAATATCCTGGCTCCCCACCCTGTTATTAAATAGGTACCTTTTTTTTTTTTTCTTAGGATCCTCAAATTTGGCCATTTGTTGAATGATCTCTTTTCTTTGTTATCTGAGTAGTCTTAAGGCAAGTCACTTTCAGGGTGCAATTTGCTTATTGTCTCTTGGTGGGAACTGTGAATCTGTCATTAAGACTTAAGGATAGTGATAGGCAGGAGTAAGAATGTATCCTAAAGCGAATTGCTGCAATTCACAGTCTGTTACCTCCCTTAAACCTCTAATGATACTTCTAAATGTGCTTTTCCATAAAGTTTCGTCATACAAAAACACATCCCAGAGGGAGATCTACTAGTTTTGTCAGGGAAGATGAGATGCAAAAATTAGCCAAGGATACTATAATATTGGAAGTGAATTGGGCTCATAGATGTATTAGAGTGAGTTCTGTTGGGATTAGCGTCTTTGTGAAAAATGCAGATGTGCTGGAACTGATAGAACATGAAATCTAATGGAAACGCTTCTTCCTGCTGAATAAGAAATCTCATTTTTCCAAATGCTGCAGTTCTGAAATTAATAGAGGAATTACACAGCTGCAAATTAGGGAAGCAGGGTACTGCTGAAGATCTCGTCTTGGACATCTGGTCTTAACTAGTGCTGATGTATTTTGCAGAGCTTCACAAGCAAGTTATTTTGGGGTCAGTCTGCAGGCTTTAAAAAAATAACAACTCTCTTTAATGTTTCCAGCAAAAAGGCTTAGAAACTACAGGTATTGGTAGATGAGAGGATGAGGAGAAAAATTGTATACATATTACTCTGCCCCCAGGTACTTTCTCTCTATGCCCTGAAAGAAAAGGGAAAGATGTTTTTCCTACTGCTTTCAAATTCGACCATAGAAAATTTGGAAAGCTACATCCTTAACCTACAGAATTAATCTTCAGTGTGATATTTTTTAACCTGTTACTTATAAAAAAACACTAAGTAGTTCTCTAGCCAAAATGTAAATCATTAACACTGTTAAACTGGGTGGGTTGAAGACTGAAGATCTTGCATGTTTTTTTCAATAATCTCTAAAACTGAAATTTGTATTTTGTTCCCTATAGGTTCATCATGAAGTGTCTTCATTTTGCAGAATATACATTACAAAATAAAAAAACCCCAAGGTGTGAATGATAGTGATTAGCAGTTTCATTGTTAATATGGAAATGTAAACATGACAAAAACAGTTTTCTTAATCCCTGCTTTACAAACAAACAGGCATCATACTTGTACATAAGAATTTGTTTTTAAATTACAGTATGTATCTTTGCACAGGTAGGACTTGTCCCTTATCTTTTGTTTAGAATTGAAAAAATTGCCATTTTTCATCTTGTTCCTTATCATCCCTTGAGTAAAAATCAGTATGTCATGTTTCTCATCTTGTATCCTGAATTGGACACAGGAGCACAGCCTCTATCCTCCAGAAGCTTGAAGATAATGGATCTTAACTAAATGAAACTTGCAGTTAATCTAAGATCATTCCATTAAGTCCAAGTGAGACTTTGTAGAGTTTCCTGCTTTCAGTGCTTTTGTTGATAAATGTATCTTGATTATAATCTTAAACTTCTTCAGTTGTGAGTTTTCCTGCTCTGAGCAGGAGTGCTTATGATTGAGTGCAGTTTGAAAACCTCAGCAAGTTCTCCAAACTTTAATACCCCAGATGTTTGCCTAAGTCTTTGAAAGGTGTCTTTGCTGGAAAAACTTTATTTTTACCCAAGGAAGTGAGATTCCAGGATAGAACACAATGTCACTCTTCTTTGTTTTGCATTGAAACTGAGGACAAAATCAACCTGTTCTGTCCTTGGTGGGTCTGCTGCTGAAACTGGCCAGTCATGAAAGATTGATATAAATAGAATTACGTTCTGTTCCTTTTCCAATTAAAAGCACTGGTACAGCAGAGGCACAAGACTGGAACAAGTTGTTGCCTTAGTTTTCTAGGCAATACCTAAGTAGGATTTTGTGAGGTTACAAGACTGAACTTCAGTAAACTCTTTCTAGGGTGTGATGCAATACTGTAATCTCCCTTACTATGCTTTCCAGTATATCAGAGTCCTTGAAATATGACCTAAAATAAACCATGGTCAGCTACTGGGCCTTTTAACGTTTCACTTAAGGCTACAAAAATGAAGCCCCTAGAAACCTAATGAGAAAGTAGAGGTAGTTAATAAAGAAATCCTGAAGTATATCTTGTGGGGCATAACCTGCAGTGGTTGGAGGTTGTACGAGTGTGGTTGTCTGAAGTTCTGGCCTTTTTCAGTTCTGCAGTAAGTTTTTCTCTAAAAGCACATCTGGTTTTCCAGTTAAATTAGGCATTCCACTTAAAGATATTATCTCTTTCCTTAAACCATTGCTAAGTATCAGTGTGTTATAGAACTTGAACTGTTTTGATTAAATAATCGACTGGGGGATGGGGGGAACAAATGTATGGGTAGATCTGCATTAAAAAACTTCAGAACTAAACACTGATGAGTAAATAGGATATAGCACACCCTAAAACAAGGGCTTTGTGGAGCTGAAAGGAGTGGAGGGAGCCCTTAAGAAGTGCCTAACTTCTAAGTTTTTCTAATACAGAAAAACTCAGTTACTGAAATGTTTTTGCCTCTCTGGTTCTTGAGGAAAAAATGTAAGGATGTAAGAAGTTTCTCTGAAAACTTGATGCTGAAAATTGTAAGAGTGTTTGGTTAAGACTAATTCTAATTTGGAAAAATATTCCTGTTTCCATCTAGGGTTTAAAAAATAACGAAGAATAAACCTTAGTCAAAGGGATACTGGCATTTAGTATACTACCTTAAGGAGGTGCAAATACCCAAGACCCTTTGCTCCAAGCAGTACTGATGTAAGGTATCAAAAGGAAGAAAGTAATACTGTTGTTGTAGCCAAACCTGAATGTAAAAGATAGGAAACTGCATTTTTACATTGCTAGCCAACTATGTCTTGTGTTGCAAAGTGTGGCTTTATGTGAAGAAGGGCAGATAAATAATATAAATGGATCTTTTACTTTTTTCATTTTTAATGTTAAATTGATAGTTTGCAGGCAGCTGTTTAAAGAGAATGTTAAAGAGAATGAAGAAAGACTTGCATGTGCAGTTGTGATGCTCTGAAAAAAATGTTCTTTCAGAAAGATTCAGTTTGTACTTTAAAACACAGATAATTTTGGTAATGTCCAAGACAATCTTTTTCTTTATACCCATGGCCTTAGATTATGTGGTCCCATATAGTCTGCTCTTTGAAGTTATGAGCTGTTGATCCAGAATCATTCTACTTGTTGGTTTCTCAGCTAATGATTTTTGAAAATATATAAATATTTTCAGTGGAAAATGTATAGGTAGTGCCTTCTTCTTATGTAGTATTTTCTTATCATGTTACAAAACCTAATGGTGTCTTTGGATGCAGTGGTAGTGCATATAAGGACTACAGTATTTAGCTGTGTATACTGCAGTATAAAATGTTATATACTTTAATTAACTGTCTCATTTTTATCTCTCTCTCCTTTTTATATTTTTCAGTTCCAGGGGACTTAGGTAATCAGCTGGAAGCAAAGTTAGATAAGCCATCAGTGGTGCACTATCTCTGCTCTAAGAAGACAGACAGTTATTTTACACTCTGGCTGAATCTAGAATTGCTTCTGCCTGTGATCATTGACTGCTGGATTGATAATATCAGGTAAGATCAGAAATGTTGCTCTTTGCAGTTACATCCTTTCCTTAGACTGACATGCAGAATGGCTGCCTTTAAATTCCTTTTCTGATTCAAGACCAGTGAGAGAAATGACTTGGAATTTCTGCTCTTTTTGGAGTCAGGCTCTTCTTGGTGATGCCAAGCAATAGGACAAGAGGAAATGGGTAGAAACTGATGCACAGAAGTTCCACCTGAAATATTTTGGTTTTAAAAATCGCCTAATTTAAAGCTTTCACACTATTTTATAATTCAGTCTGCTTTATTAATGTTCCTTCAAAATATAAATATATGAATATGTGAATAAATATGTGAATATATGAATAAATATATGAAAACAAGAAATAATTACCTGGTGCATATAAAAACTATTGTATTGGCATGTTGCTCTTTTATGAATGTACTGAGCTGTTGTAAAGCAGTCTGCTTTGTCTTGCCCTATGTTTTATGGATTAGAGAGATCTTTGTTGAGAGAAGATTTGTGCATTGGTTTAGATTCTTAGACTCCATCTAGGGGTAAAAACTTGCATTCAGAAATGGCAATTGTATTGATACCATATTAAAAACAAACCAACCCCCAACTATAATAATAGGGATGATTAAAGAAATAAACTCCTGACTCAATTCTCCAGATTCTTCATATCCTAAGTTGATTTGAAAAGTATTTACAAAACACTCAATATCTCAATGTGTTTCCTGAGGTGCTAATCATTATTAACCAAGAAAAAGTATTCCCTTATACTGGTATGGGTGTTTCTAGTTAAATGGAAGTGAATTATGTTTAGGTTGCATAATATTTTTGATGTCTGATTTTATAGGTGTTTTATGTCCTATTGCCACATTCTTTTGCTCTTTATAAGGTTTTTCCATTTTGTGGCTTGATGCAAAGTCAAATGGTACAGAACTAAATAAAGCAGCTTATATTTTAAAGATGAAGTTCAGCCACAGCTCCATATAATCAGTTTTACAGCGATGAAAAGTCTTAGATTCTGCATGAAATGCATTAAAGTAATTAAAGTAATTGTTTGCACTGTATAACCTCTTAGCCATGAGAGTACTCTGGTTATGTCTGCTTGGGTTAGGTTTTTTTCCTCCTTCTGAGTAATAGCACTTAAAGTTCTTGTACTGCACTCAGAATGTAAGACCCAGCGTAGCTGAGGGTTGTCATGTGGCAATATAACATGTTTCGTGGTTTTTTTCATTGTTTTTTTTCCCCTCCTCCCCAGGCTGGTATATAATCGAACAAGTAAGGTTACAGAACCACCAGATGGAGTGGATATCAGAGTACCAGGATTTGGGCAGACGTTTTCCTTGGAATTTCTTGACCCAAGTAAAAGGAGTGTTGGTATGTACAAGCTGTGTCTGGTGTGCTTTGTCACTTGGGGGGTTTTTCTAGTTTGTCTTTATGCAACAAGCTACTGAAATGTGATTTCAAATTACAGTTCCATGAGCTCACTTTGTTTAAGAGTTTTCATTACATTGTATTGTTTCATTTGCTGCGTGGCCTGACAGATTGAGACAAGAAGATTCCATGTTATTTAGTGTTGTGTCAAATCTAAGTTTGCTGGATGAAATCTGAGTAGGCATATTGAGGACAGATGCTTTCTGAAAATGAGGTGGGCTCAGTAGAAAATTCTGTGACTGAAGCTTGACAAGCAAAACTGAAATAAAAGCACTTCAGCTTGGTTCTGAGTAAGTTGTTCTTTGGCCTTAGGTGTGGGTTCATGGGATTGGCAGGTATGGTACCACAGTGTGTAGCTCCTTGTACTTTGTTGATGACAGAATAATTATATAATTGCATTTGTGCTGCAAAAGATTTCTGCATTAATGTGTTTGCAGGGCTTTTTGTTTAGTGCTTTTGTAGAAGTCATGTTTCAGAAGCGACTGAGTTTCATAAGCTTTTGTGAGTTGTTAGCTGTGGCTGAAGACTGGAGGAGTTGAATAGTCAGTGATGCACTGAGCTTCATGTGCTTCATAACATGGATCTTTCTTTAAGGGCAGTGATGTGCTTAATGATCTGCACTAGATCACTCTTATAACTAGAACAGGTTTGTGATTAAATTCTCTGCTTGAGGGACTATATGATAAACATTCAAGACTAATGAGTGAGGTTCTGCTCAAAACTTAAATATGACTGATGTTCAGTAGACTGTTCTGACACTGTTACTGGAGGCATGAAGTCGTGGTAATACTTAAATCCTACGTGTCAAACCTTGTAATTTGTAACATCTTTCAATATGCAGTCTGAAACTGTTTCCCGTCTTTGCTATTAAAGCTTTATGTTCAGTTACTTAAGTCTTAATCCACTACCCCAGAGACAGAAAAACAGTTTTGGGGTAGTTTCCAGAGTTCTGCCCTGGGGTACACAATAAGCATTTGTTTCCAAGAATAAATGTTAGTGAAGTCCAGGCCAGCCTTTATACCCTACCTGACGTTAATTTGCAAACAACAAAAGCTATGACTCTGACCAAAACCCCTCAGAAATTATTATGTTGCAATTCAAGGGTAAACTTTCCTCTGCTGAGTAAAATTTATCCACTTTGTGCATACTACATTTTGCTGCCAAAATATTTGACAAATCAGACAACTAGTAAGAAGTTTTAATAGTGATGTTCTCTCAGTTTTGGGGGCTAGTGAGCATAACTCATTTTGTTTAATATGCGTGCAGCTTTCTCGATTGTTAAGGGCAAACTGCAGGTTTAATGTCTGTCTGCATGGTGTCAGAGATAATGCCTCTGGAACTTTGTTTTGCAGTAGTGTCTGACAGCTGTTTCTCACACTAACCTTGTTACTGTTCTGTTTCTCTCTTATCTGATGTTTACAGGAAGTTACTTTTATATGTTGGTGCAGAGTTTAGTAGATTGGGGCTACAAACGTGACGAAGATGTAAGAGGAGCACCTTATGACTGGAGAAAGGCACCAAGTAAATAATATACTGTTACTTAAAATTTTGACTCTCCTAGCCAGCAAATAATGTATTGAATCTCTTCTTCCACCCTGTACAATTATACCTAAAAACTTAATTTTGTTTAGTTCTTGGGGCCTGGGTACTCCTGAATGTAGATGCAAACTCAGTGTTGTGGTTTCTTTTTTTTTCCTTCTTTAAACAACTTGCCACTTAAAACTTGCTTCAAAACAGAACAAAACAACAGAAAAAGCCCATTTCACCAAAGCACATGCACACAAAACCCCCACCTCTCCCATTTAATATTGGAATTTCTAAGCTCTGGATTATTAATGCCACAGACAGTTCAACACAATTATTTAAAAGCTTTTTTTTTTTTTTTTAAAGCTTAACATTCACAAAAAAGCTTAGCATTCACAATTAATAATTATCACTGTGTAATCTGTTTGTTTTAGATGAGAATGAAGACTATTTTGTGGCACTTCGCAAGATGATAGAGTTACTGTATGAGCAATATGGAAGCCCTGTTGTCCTCATTGCCCACAGTATGGGTAATATGTACACCCTCTACTTCCTCAACCGACAGCCCCAGGATTGGAAAGACAAGTACATCAAGGATTATGTGTCATTAGGTGCTCCATGGGGAGGAGTGGCTAAAACTCTCCGTGTGCTGGCTTCAGGTAGGTAATTTGAGGCTTTGCACTGCATTTTGTCTGCAGTGCACAATACTAACGAGACTGTTGACTGGAAGACTGCAGGATGAGAGTTTAAGGTGCCATGAAGGTAAAAATAATTTTTTGTAAGTGATGATGACTTGATGTTTCAGGCCTTGCAACCCAACTGTTATTTTTTGTATTTGTGGGGGTGGACTGAGTTTTCTCACATCCTGTAACCAGGAGCTTTCTCCCTTCTTGACCTCTCCTGACCTCTTTTCAGCAGACTGTTGTGTCACTTTCTGTTTGGCCTGATGCCTTCTATTTCTGTCTTTTCTGCCACCAGCCTGATTCCTCTCTGTTCAGTATTGCAAAGCTACCAAGGACTCCAGAGCATCCAGCAGTTTCCTTTGATTAAAGATCACACAGCTGCTTGAGGTTAACATTAAAGAAAATTAATGTTAGACAGGGTGGGGAACAGTTGTCCGCACTGTAAATGTCAGGTGAAAGTTAGAACTCTACAGATTAGGAAAGTGAGTCTTTGAGGTTTTGGGTTTAGCACACTGGATATGCCAGAGACTAAAACCCAAAAAAATTGAATAAAGCAGCAGAATGTATTTCACTAAGTAACTGAAAATGACTGATGGAAAATGTTTGCTTGCCCCATCATGTGATACCATAATTACATCATGTGCTTTGACATTTAGTTCATGATGTTTCTGACTTGTTAGCTTTGGATAGCCACTATCGTCTTCCTAATCAAAGCTGACATCAAAAATTGGACTTCATCAAAATGCAAAACACACAGCAAGAGCCAGCCATGCATGGACAGAGCAAAGAATACTTTGCTTAGCAAAGGCACTTGATTCTGAGCAGTTGTGCACTACTCCATTACTAATTAGAAAACTTGACTCAATGCAAACATCCAATTTACACATTGTTAAAGCTGCTGAAATGGCACTGTAAAAATTGATTTCCCTTTTCCACAAGCTTTGTCTGACATATTTGCATGCTACAGAAATGGCAAGAAGTGAACAATGTTAGTATCACCTCCATAAAATTACACGATTATATAAATATCCACAGTCCCATATTTCTGTTAGATTAAACTTTTGTGCTTCATGTCTTGTCTACACTTTATAATGCATCTCAGGCAAAGTGGCTAATTCTTCTAATGCATAATGAATAGCTAAATTTCTACTAAAATGTAGTTAGTCGTATTTTAATCTGTGTATCTGTTGTACTAAATTTCATGTTTTCAAGCAGAAATTTAAGAATCATGTGGGAAAGTTAAATGGGCAAACATAATATCAGAATGTACAGTTTTAGGCTGTTTCTATCTCAAGTATCTGTAGTAAAGCAGCACCATCAGCACTTGGATTGCATTGGTCTATTTAAGAGTTTCTAAATTTATCAGGGTTAGTATGCAGAATTGTTTCTTTAAAAAAAATATACTGCATTTCAGGAGGAAAGACAAGGCACTCTATGAATGCATTCTTTCTGCTCCCATTCCTGTTCCTAGTATGTAATGCCTAGGAACTTCATGTCAAATCCACAGCTGTGTTATCAAGGTGGTAAACAGTACATGAATGGAATTGTTTTCTGGAGATTTGTGATACTTTCAGCTACTTACACATGTGCTTTGCTGCATCGCACTACAGTGGGCAAAGACACAAAGCTCACAGTGGTTTGTTTCTGGTTTTGAAAGGTTGAAATGTTAGCAGTGTCTTCCTTAGACCTGATGTTGTGAGTGTTGTGTCTGCAGACTTACGCATCTTGTTGGCCATCCACAACTTCTTCACTTAGGAAAAAAGTAAAGGATTTGAGAAGCACTTTGTAACAGTTCTGTAAGAGAAGGCTGGAATAGTCAGGTTCTGTGTTTGATTATTCTACTGGAAACAAATGTTGTACACATTCCTTTCATTGTTCAGTTCAGAACTGGGGCTTTCTTTGCTGAAAACTGCCAAGCAATATTCAGTAGCTTAGTGGTGAGAGTGCACAGTGAAGTGCTTACACCACACAGTATCATGAAACCCATTTTTCACGACCTTTGTGATTCTTGCTGTGCATTTGAGTTTTCTTTCTGTTTCACACTAGCAATGGCTCCATATAGTCCTCCTAAAGATGGCAATACTGCACTTTGTGTCTCTTTGCTGAAGCAATAGTGCCACCCCATGGAACTGAAATAGCACCAGAGTATATTTTTCAAGAATAGTGGTTTTGGTTGCAGCATTTCAATTTTTTTGTAATGGTTGACCTGGACCATGACATGCTGTAACCACCTGGATCTAACAATGGAAAACAAAATTCAACGTTCAGCTGACAAAAGAACTGAGGTGTGACAGCCGCTGTGATAATGAAAACAAATAAGGTATATAAACTTGTGTCTGTCTCAGGGTTTTGGTTTTGTTTTTTTTTTTAAATAGTCCCTGTATCAGTCATTTATTAAGCAGCTTTTAATTTTGCGAAGATGCAAGAACAATTGTTGAAATATGAAAAAAGATGCATATAAATTATCATTTAGTCATGTGTTAGGTTAAGCCATTTTTTGCAGTCATTCATCAACTCATATTTAAATTTTGGAAGTTATTAAAACTCAGTTTACAGAAGTTAATTAACAAGACAATCATAAATGAGGAAAAACTTTTCAAATTGTCTGTAAGCCAGGGGAACGAGTTATTCATGTTATCACCATGAGTGCTGGTAATTGCTGCTGCTGAAGATTGATGCTTTGCTTTATGGATAACGAAATTCCACTTTTTTTCCTAAGGTGACAACAACAGAATCCCTGTGATCAGCTCACTCAAGATCAGAGACCAGCAGAGATCAGCAGTTTCCACGAATTGGCTGCTCCCCTACAACTACACGTGGCCTTCAGACAAGGTGTTTGTGAGCACGCCCACGGCCAACTACACTCTGCGGGACTACCGCCGCTTCTACAGGGACATTGACTTTGAGGACGGCTGGCTCATGAGGCAGGACACGGAGCCCCTGGTGTACGGCATGACCCCGCCCGGGGTGCGCATCCACTGCCTGTACGGCACGGGCGTGCAGACCCCCGACTCCTTCCACTACGAAAGCTTCCCTGACAAGGAGCCCAAGATCTTCTACAGCGACGGGGACGGGACAGTGAACTTACGGAGTGCCTTGCAGTGTAAAAAGTGGGTGGACATGCAAAAACAGCAAGTGGTGATGTTCGAGCTTTCAGGAAATGAGCATATTGAGATGCTGTCCAATGATACTACTATCTCCTACGTGAAAAAGCTGCTCTTTGATTTGTGATAACCTTGTGTTGATAGTTCTTTTCCTCACCTGTGATGCCTTCCCTTAAATATGGGGAAATGCCTTTTAATCCTTTGATATTTAGATATTTGAATTATTTATTTTGCTTTTTTAAAAGGTTGTGTTCAAGTTGCTTGGTGTCCTAAATGATCGTTTGTCTCTGATTTGTGTTTATGATGCTTCATGGTATTTTCACATTCTGCAAATTTTGTCAAATATGCATTTTGGTGCCTCTGGTGTTGTGTCCAATGGTCATACAGACTTTGGAGATTGTGCAGCCCCTAGAACATACCACATGGAGTCATAGATCCCAGAGCTCCTTTGTGTGGTCTTTGCAGGTTTGGAGTGGGAAGGCTAGGAACGATGGCAATTTTAGATGCCCAAGGGAATGGTATTAACAATTTGGGAAACACAGTAAGCTTTTTAAAGGGTCTTGCATATTCTGATCCACAGTTCCTGGTGGATTAGTTTGTAAATGTGCATATCTACTAGGTAAGATAGGGAAGAGGTCTGCCTGGAACTGTGTTACCATTGTTGTAATCCAGATGTTTTCTTACTACAGCCTGGGAGAAAAAAGATAGATGTGTGAATTACTTGAAGCTTCTTTATTAGGTACCCTACTGGGTTACTTTAGGAAGAAGAAATTGTTTGCTCATCAACTTCTAGAATCCCTGATTGCATAGAGTCTGGAGTCTGAGGAATTCTCAGCCTGTGCTTTATTTATAAGTGAGGGAATGAAGCTAAACTGTGGTTGGTGCTTGTAATAGCTGTAGCAGTGTGGAGTAGCACATAAATCAAAGGTAATTGAATACTGCCAAGCAATCTATACAGTGTGGAATTGCATTTCTGGGTGAAAAACAACCTTCTGTAGTGGAAATAATAATGGACGGTGGGCAGTATTTAAAAAAAGAAAAGTAAACTTCTGAAATGGGGCGGGGAATGGAAGCCAGCATAATGTTGTATGGAGTTTAAACCTTGTTCTCAGTCAAATACTTTGGCTTTGATCCTATTACCTAAGCAGTGATTAGATCAACATTGCATTCCACTGAAAAGAAATGTTTTAAGACAGAAAGTAATTTCTCATAGATTACAAGTTTCATTTTTGCTGTTTCAAGAAGTTGGCATAAGTGGTTCCTTGAATGTTGCTATAAATTGCTGAACATACAATTCTGTAATTTCCTGCAGTATTGTTTTATTCAATGTTAAAATAGAATAATTTCAACTCTGACCTCCACAGAAGTGCTGGCCTAAAGGCCATCATATTTACCACCTTGATTACAGAAGTCCTGTTGGAGAAATAGTTCTACTCAAAAATTCTCACTTGCTTGCTTTAAAACCAGTCACCCAGTTAGACTGCACTTAGTTTTCTGAAAACACAGTTTTGGGTGCTTTCAAAATGCTAGGTTCTCCAAGAAAAATGTTTTAAGAGTTTCAAAAACTCATCAAGCTATTAAGGATTTATTACTTAAGAAACTGAATTTGTCTAAAGGGTAAAGTTTTAACTGTTTTGGTAGCATGCCTAAAATGTTTTTGCCATTTGACTTATCAATAACATGTGTTGAACTGATGATCTTGAACTCTTGCTATAGTAGAATGGAACGAGGAGGTAATTTTAAGGCTTTAAGTTTTAATTAGAAATCTCTTGTTAATTCAAACCAACTTGAGCTAGGGTCATCAACAAGTTAAATATCTTCCTAGGTTTTAACTTCCTTATGTAGCTTCATCTCTCTCTCTGCATTTTTTCCTAGTACTTATGTTGAGGGAGTGTAGACATTTTCCTGATTTTTAAAATGGATCATTAATCTTGTCCTCACTTGCCCAGGAGCCTACAGTTCAGCAGCAATATTGCCTAGACTTTTCCAGAGTAAGTACTGAGCTGCCCACAACCTTTATGTGTAATTGTTGAAATGAAAAAAAAAACCAACCCACAACCAACCAACCTAAACAACCAATCCCTCCCAAAATAAAAAACCCTACAACAACAAGGAGGGGGGAAAAAAAATCTAATCAAAAATTTCCTCTTTAGCCACGTGATCTATTTTATGCAGGGCTTGTCAGCTGGATAAGCTTCAGGCTTGTGTTCCAAGACTGCTCAAAGATGATAAAGCTCTTCCTTGGTCTGACTCAATTTCTGAATAAATTGCTATTTGAATACATTACAGAGAACAGCTAATCACAATCTGTATTTCTTGCTGAAGGGGAATGCCTGTTAATAAGCACTGGATTGAGTGGAGCTGGAGGCTGTATTGCAGGATACCAACACAGACCTCAAGGGCTGCAAAATGAGGAAACAATGTAGGTAAACAATTCTTAACCTGATCTGGGGAATGTTTCTAAGCTTCATTTGAATCCTTACCCATTGGTCAGTAGCATTTTCAGTCTCATTGCAAGAATTTAGCTTCAGGGGTTTTTGTGATTTGAAGTTCCAAAATACATAATTCAAAAAAGGCTTGTCCTTTTTTCTCTTTTTTCTTTTAGTACTTCCAAAATACACTTTTTGTGACCCAAAAAAGAGAAAAAGCACAACTCTTTTATTCTTTTCTAATTTTGGCAACCAGATACTGTGTTTCTGAGATTAGTTGGCTGTATCTTTTAATGTAAAGATTTCTAAACCAGTTTTCCATGAATAGACAAGCCCTAGAGTGTCTCCTTAAATTTGTATGAGTTAGTGTGGTAAGATGAAACTGAAGGTTTTCCAAGGCTTTTATTTGTTTTTATTTGTCACTATGAAGCCTTGTTGTAAGGAAATGTGTGTACCTGAGTCCTAAGTACTGTGTGAGAGCCAGCACAGTGCTTCTGGTGTTCTTTGATTGCATGTGGTGGATCTGCAGGCTATAGTTTTATGTCCAGAAAGTGTGGTTTTGTTGTTTTTGTTTGGTTTTTTTTCCCTACCAAGTGATCATCAGCTCTTTCATTTGCAGTTTCTTGCATATTAGGATGCAGTTGTCATTGAAAAGTGGATGCATTATTCAGTTGCTGAAATGGAACCGCTGCACCCTGCATGTGAGGAGTGGCTGCTCTCTGCAGCACCATCCTCTGCAAGGACAGTACTGAGCATTACTGTTACAGACCTGCTGCAGCCACGTGCATTGAGCTTTCTAGATTCATGTGGGGAGGGAGGTCTGAAAAAGAAATATTTAAGAAGAATGTGGCACTTTGATAAGAGGATTAACTCAGGTGCTTTGCCACACTGCACAATGGAAATGTTTGAATTCACTAATGTATCTTCATTATACCTAAAGCATTAATTATGTGTCTCTTTCCATAATTTTTACTTAGTTTTATTCTTCCAGGATATTTTCAGAAACCAAAACTAGTCTTGAGGACCAAATGTGTTTCTTATTTATGACAACATGTATAGAAAATTTCGAAGAAGCTTTCAGCTGTCATTGTAGTACTTCTGAAGAGGTTCAGAGTCACTATGTGATTCTGTATAAAACCAGAAAGCTTCAATAACTAGCAATAATTGCAAAGGATTTGCAGACCAAAGGAAGGAATGTTTGGTATTAAGGTAGTTCTTGGAGCACAATGTGTTCAAGGCCCTCTTAAATTCAGGGAATGTTTGGCAATGACTTTGCTGCTCTACACTAACCAGTATTTTGTACAGAACATATTCTGAGACCTGGCATTTTGTATGTTCTTGTGTATGAATGTGTTCAATAGATTTTGAATATTTTATTGTCAAATTTGATAATATAATAAAGTTGATCTAATACAGATTGTCTCCTATTGTGAATAATGAATGATGTGCTGTTTCAGTTTTCAGAGGAAATGAGAACTTGGTGCTGTTTTTCTTCCCTAAAGATGCTTGGTGTCTTTCACAGTTATTACTTCTTGGTTAATCTTCCAAATGCACCTACTGTCTTGTGGTCCATTTGTAGTTCACTGTTAATTGTTCTTGAATTTATGGAGGTGTGGGACTGGGACTACTCAATTTCTTTTTGCTTGCATCTTACTTGCTCATCTTGTATTTAAAAGAAAAAGTTCTCAGGATGCCTTATATTCTGCTCAGGTAATTATTTTGAAATGAGTTCCTCAATCCTGAAGTGTTTTAAATGCCAACAGTTATCTTTATACTGTTGGTTTCCAAACTGATCCCCAAACCTGTGCATGATGACCATACAGTTTTATAGTTTTATAAAACAATCTTTTTCCAATTAGAAATAGTGCATTGTGGCTTTGAAGAAACTCTAATGCTAGACAGTAATTCTGCGAGCATCTGGGGTTTTTTTTACATGAAGACTGTGATACAAGTTGAGTGTTAGTGACTGCTGCTCCTCTCTGTGCCCTAGATGCCAACTATTTGGCCATCTTGTCCAAGAGTACAGACCTTGTTCATGCCTGCCTCAAGGTTCATTGGCTCCATATGATTGCAGGAAAAAGGGGAATGTGGCCTTCCAGCTCCCTATTAATATGGGGCAAGTCCTGCACTAAAGCCATGTGCCCATTCTTGCAAGGAGCTGGGAAGGCTGAGAGCACAGGGAAGAGGAGGAGAGAATGATGATAGGCCTGGTGGAGTGCAAAGCCATTAGAGATGTGTGGTCTAATGGAGTATTTATATAACCCTGGCATTAGCACAGCTTGTGCACCCTTCAAATAACAAAATTACAGTTGCAGATTTGTCTGATGCTGTTTTGCTGTGCCATCTGAAATTATTTCATTAGTGATGGGATTACAGTTTTGAGAAATGATGCTGACTTTCTCTTGGTTGGGTTGTGGTTTTCCTCCAAAGTTCTAGCTTAATAGTTTGCTTTGGTTTACATCTAATGTCCTTTGTGTTCATTCAGGTCAACAAACGAGTTAAATGGAATATTTATCTCCCAAATCAGCATGCTTTAGGCAAAACCAGAATGTAGTATGAGCCCAGGAAACGCAAGAAATTAATATGCAATGTTTTACTAAAAATATTGATGTTAAGCTTGTTTTAATGGTTTGTCTCTCTCTATATATGTGCAGTAGAGGGCAGTAGTATGTAAGTTACAGAGGTTTTTCAGTAACATTGAATGGCATCTGTGTTAATTTCACCTGAGAGATACAGGATTGCAGGGACATGAAGACCTAAGTTTGATATCCATTAAGATGTTTCCTGTCCTGAAGCAATTGTGCATATGTAGACTCTGCTACTGGAGGAACTTTATTTTTCTGAGTTAAAAAGCAAGAAACTTCAGCTTGACTCAAACTCTTGAGTAAAACAGTCTGAGGCACAAATTATTCACTCTCATTTACATGCTTAGATTAAAGCACAAATTGGACACTACAACTACATGGAGTGGAGTAGTGTGTAATACTGATGTACAAAAGAGGACAGGTATTTTTAAAACAGTGCTGCAAATGCTGTCAGCTCTGTTTACTTATTGCACTGCTGAATAATGGATACATACTGTACCTCGAAGTTTTCACTTTGCTTGTAACCACTGACTCACACCTAGTAACCTTTCTGGGAAGGCAGATTTATTGACCAAGCTGCAATTCCATGTATAACTAAAAATGTCACCTTATGTGAGTAAATTCATCAAGACAGATGGTAAGTTTGACTGCATGCAAATACTGTGCCTACAGATTAAGTGGTTTTTTATCACTATTAGTATTTTTGAGATTGCGTTATGTCTGAGGTAGTCAAAGATGGATTCTAGTACAGGTCTAAGCAGGCTAAGATTAGCCAGGAACACTGCTGTTATCCTAGCTGTGCCAGCAGAGTCTTTGTACCTGTATTAAAAGAAAAGGCAAGATTACAATATAGGAAATCTCACTAAATACTTATCATGACTAAAAACTATTGTGAGCAGTACAGATCAAAGATCACAGTGGAATCTATAAACAGATCTGGCAGACAAAACTGGCAAGGGGGGCAGTAATAAGGGGTCCTTGCTTATCCACATCATGAGAGCATACTTTCAATGACCAAACCAAAACATGTCCTGTAGGTGCCAAAACATGGACTGGCCAGCCCTGCTTTACACAGTTCAGGTGTCTGGAAGGACCTTTAGAATGGGATATTGTGCAGTGAATTGTTAAAGAGATTTTAGTGGGAGTAAAATCATAAAGCAAAGAATGATATCATCTCTGATATGTGTAAAATCCTCACTTCTGTTGTAACTGCTTCAGCCTTAAGCTCTTGTGAGCTCTTCATTTCTAGATGAAGGAAGTACTGTTGTCCCTGTTTGACGCAGACCTAGGTAACTTGTTCAAGTTCCTTTAGGCAGAATCTAATCATGTACCTTTAACTCCAAAGTTGTGCTCATGTCATTAAACCATCTTCAGTCTACAGATTGTTTGCAAGTGAGGAAAGGCAAAGCAGCCGTGCTATGCTTGGATAGAGGAGAGAATACCTGAGAAAAATGTAATGCATTAATTAATGCATTTTCTGCATGACACATTCCTTGTTAGTAATTTCATCTTGCTGAGCTAAATCTGGATTCCAAAGCCATTCATCCCCTATGAAGATGCATCCTTGTTTTGCCATCTACTGGTAAGTGTATGTTACTTCACGTTTTCAGTGTTTCTATTACGTCCATTAGTACTTGTATGCCAGGCTATGATACAATGAAGAAAAATAGAACTAAAATAGGACATGACTTGGCAAGATGGAATGCCTTCAGACTGGAATACAGTAGGTTTATGTTGAATATCAGAAAGAAATTCTTTACTGAGAGAGTGGTGAGGCTCTGGCACAGGTTGCCCAGGGAAGCTGTGGATATCCCATCCTTGGAGGTGTTTAAGGCCAGGTTGGATGGGGCTTTGAGGTCTAGTGTAAAGTGTCTTTGCCTATTGCAGGGGAGTTGCCCCAAGAGGATCTTTAAGGCTCCTTTCAACCCAAACCTTCCTATGAACATGAAAGATAAAATGAATACCAAATATTCCATTAAAAAGTTCCTCAGTCTAGTTTTGGCTCTTAATACAGTGCCACAAGCCCTTTCCTCCTTGTCTGTGATCCAAGCCTTTCCAACCAGGCTTTTGTCATTAAGCCCAAATTTTTTTCCCTGCTTCAATGGTGCTTAAATCTCAGCACCTTATGCAAAAATAAACCTTCCAAAGCCAAACACAGCATGAAAATCTTCCACACAGACAGAAGCAAACTGTTAACAATCAAATGTTATGTTGAGTTTCTTTTTGGAGAGAGACCAAATGCTTCAATAACGCCAAATTAGCCAAAGAAATGCATGTTTTCTTTGCAGGGATGCCTATACAAAGATAGTATTTAGCTCATAGCTTAAGGGTGTCAGGAAATCAGAAAAGAGAACTGAAATGTCAGGCAGCAGGAAGAAGTGAGAGGCTGGGCTGGTAAAATGTCTGTGGGGCTATGATGTATTTGTGTTTGTTTTTAAAATCTACTTCATCAAAGCAAAAGGAAAATTCTGACTCCATGAGAGAGAAGGAAAAAACATGTAGCTAGCTGGGCTGCAGTTACTGGGATTTGATTATCCTACATCAAAATCCACATAGCAAGAGCTAATTTAAAGCTCCCTAGGTTCTCAACTGGCCAGCAGAGAGTGATGTTGCATTGCTAAACAGTAAAGGCTGCAGCTATCTGGGAATCCTGAAGTTGTCAAGTATTTGCACAGGATCCATGTATAGATCACATGTCTTAAGAGCATGTTGCCTGTGAGAAGCAGCACAGGATCTGGATTTACATGTGGAGATAGAGAAAAAGAGACAATGTTTTCTATCTCCACTTAGCTAGAAGTCATTTAGCACTGCAGGTTTCAGAGACCTCTACTATTCATGGTGAGTGACTTGCCTAGCTTTGGTCTCTTCACTTCAGCTCTGAAAATGTCTCAGCTCCTAGCTAAGGAGTTGGGACTCACCTAAGGACCCCAAGTCTCACTGTATTTTGCCATTTTTTCATGTCTTCCATTTTAAGAATACAGACCATAGTTTACTTCATCTCCCAGTTCAGCCTGTGCAATAAATTCAAGGTCATCATGTTATTCCTTTTCCAGCTGTTTTTGTTATTAACTTTCTGAGGAGGACCCCTAATTTACTACCACTGAGACAAGGACATAAACACACAAGACAGCAGTATACTCTAAAACAGGAGTATCATCTAATTTACACAAGAATGTAAAGCTGCTCTGTTGCAGCTTAACAGTAGAACAAGACAAGTTTTATTACCTAATTCATTTGTTTATGATCAGTCTAGAAGAATTCAATTTATAAAGTAAAATTTATACCTTTTGTGACGACATCTCAGTTTAGGTAAGGAAATAGTTTGGTCCATAGCAAAAGTTAGAGTTTTACCAAATTTATTTTTTAAAAAATTGCCAGGTTCTGTTAATCCATAAAATAATTCCATTTTTTCAATGTAATAGTGACCTGCTGGATGTATGCCCAAGTATGACCAACTACTAGTGAGTGTATTTTTCAGGAGCATAAAACAGTGAGGTGCTCAAGAAGAAATACTGCTGCTATGATTCTTTACTTCTAGCCCCTGTTAAATATTTACACATTCAAAATTTTATTTAGTTTTTCAGCTAAATACAGTTTTTCTAATACTTCTTAAACTTTAACACAGCCCTATTTCTGTACAATGAAGCAGCAAGGATTTAGGGTCAAATCTACATGGAAAAAGTTTTCTTATATTTAATGTAAGGCTGTTCTTGGGAATAAGTATTTAGCATCAGGCCCTTAAAAAGCAAGACACATTAATGGAATAGAGTAAGATACTGTGCACTTACTCCTTTCAGAAAGGCTTCTGTAAATGCTGTGTATGTTCAGTCAGTATTGTTTCCCAAAAGTTTCAGATCAATAGAGTAAACAATTTAATTTGTTACTGTTTGTTGTTTGTTTCTATTTCCTGTACTCCAATTAGCAAATTGAGAAACTGATTTGTCTGGTTTCACTAATGAATAGAAAGTGAGCAGAAAGGTCAGGCTCAGACTGACTTTTCAGAAATGTACAAACACATGATCCATAAAAATACTTTTTTTGTAAAGAAATGGCCGGTTGAAAACAGGAAATGCCATATTTTTATCTGCTGAAATTAGTCAAATTGTGATAAATAATAAGAGCAGTAGGGTTTAGACCTGACCTTACATTCCATCTGTTTTACTATAATAGCTCTGAGTTCCAGTTGCAACCAGGGACCAGCTGACAGCACCAACACTGACTGGGAGGCTCTGGCTGCCTTCAGCAAATAGGAGCAGGCTGTGGAGCTTCCTCTAAGACACAAAACTGAGTGGAGCAGCACAAAGCCTGTCACTGAAAGCTCATGAGACTTGTCACAAACTTTCACTGATAAGCTGTTAATTACTCTCCTTTGCTGTTGCCAGTGTCATCTTTACTACAATTCTGTAATGAATTGTTTGCAGAGAAAAAATTCGTTTCCTCCCAAGCTCTGTGTGTGTCATCAAGGCAAGCAGTGAGTCAATATCAGAGGAAGTTTGACTTCAGTGGTACTGTAGTTAAACCCTCTGCAAGGTCCTTGTTTCACGATGCAGCAGCTACAGCTTTCCAGTCCTCAGCATAGGACTACCATTCTCCGTGTTTCCAACTGCTCAGAGCTGGTGCACAAACTTGTCTCAGCAGCAAAGTTAAAAATTATGAAATGCCTATTAATTCAAAATGGATGTAATGGGTAATTTTCAACCCACTGCACTTGTAGTTTGGGACTTAGCTATAAGATTCATTTACTTTTCTAAATAAGGCACCCTATTTCAAAATGTGTGTGGGAAGCTATGCACAAATGCAGTCAGTAGGAATTTGTATGCTAAACTCCCACATTACATTAAAATGTCCTGCACCACAGGAGGTGGTATGTAGGAGTGGGTGGGCAAACTTCAGAACAGAAGAAGGTACTGAATCACTTGAAAAATTCTCTTTACTCTTTATTTATGTATTCAATTACTTGTTCCAGTTTTTACCTCCTAAGCACTCTCATTTCACAGTGTTATTTCAAGGCTGAATAGAAGTGCTACATTCTTGATGCAAACCTGTCTTTACTCCCACTTCCATCTCTCTTTAAATTTGAGATGCAAAATTTTACTGAAACGTGATGAACCAACTCCCAATGCAAGTTTCAAGCCTAGCTTGCAGTTGTCAGTTATTATCCAGGATTCCTGAAGAGGTACCACAATTCTGCTACCTTTGAATTTGAAGACATTCATATTTTATAGACAAATAAGTACTGTTGTGTTACAGTTCCCATAAAACAGGAGAGATATATGGTACACATTGTAATACAAACTTTCATTGGATGCTTTAAGAAATGCAACTTTTCTTTTTACTTCATCCAGGTGTTAGAACTGCCCCTGAGTTAGGAAAGAAAATGTTCATTGGTTAAGAAGATCTCCTAGAAAAAAATAGCAGTGTTTGAATTGTAACACTGCATGGCTGGAAAACAGACAGTAGCTGGGTGTCTGCATGATTCTAGAGCAGCAAAAGCACCAGGGCCAGCTGCTTGGACAGACAGTAGTTATAGCCTTGACCAAAGACTGCATTTTTAAGTGGTCACAACTGATTCTAAATTTGTGTGTTTATGGTTTATGCATTTCTCCTTTTACAGAGAATTCAAACCTGAGCTTACTGCATTTAAAATTCTCCTTAACTTTACCATTAATCTGCTCTCTAAGCTGGACTTGCACTGAAAAGTCAACTATGGAAGAAAGCACAGCTTCTAATTCATTACTGAATTCTCTATTTCTCCTAATTTGCAAAGCTTCCTCTGGAAAAACTACATTTAGTCCAGAGACTTATTATATCATGCTTTAAAATTAGCTTGTGACTTCTAACTGCAGTTCTGGAATGGCAGGGTTTCATTAGAGATGTTTCCAAAACTAGTAATTACCCTCTTAATGAGCCCTTGATGATATTGTTTATATTTATAATTAGATTTACAGGGGACACTCAATCAGTTCAAACACAGCTGGGTGCATGATGCTGGCTGAGACAGTCAATCCACTGCAATGTCCAGTCATACACAATTGCCTTTTGACAAAGATCACTGAGCAATGGCACCTTGCAATCTGCAAAGCTAATGAAAATACTGCTGCTTTGCATATTCCACTATAAAAATGGTGATTCTCTGCTAGAGGAAAGATTTTTGATTTTTTTTTTTTTAATCAAGCTGACTCTCAGTTTTGTTCCTACTGAGTTCTGCTGTATTTGTGGATATTTGGGATTTTGCAGGCAGGGGAAAGTGGTGTCTCATTCACTGAGATACATAACCCAAGGACAAGGAGGAATGGCTTCAAACTGAGAGTAGATTTAAATAAGATTTTATGGTGAATTTTATTTACTCTTATGAGGCAGAATTGTTAGGACAAGATGTATGAGTCCACGATCTCATGGAAACTTTCTTAACCTACACCTGATGGCAAGTCCAGAAACAATGGCTCACAGTATAGCATCAACTAAACACAAATCTACAAACCAGAAATTACAGGAATTCCTAAGGCTTCATTTCTATATTGCTAATAATATGCAATGTTTTTGAGTCTTAAAAATCTAGAGATGTTAAGAAGAGGAAAAAAAAATGTACTTGTCAGAGTGATCTGCTAACTTGTAGAAGTCTTTACCTGTGTAGTGCCTAATGGCAATTATTCCTTACTGTGTAATTTCTTTCTTCTTCAATATCTTTGTACATTGCCTTTCTGTGCGCCATTTATTTCAGTGCTTTTTCTATCCACAGAACAGTTCTAACCTACAAACACACCCATAAACACTGGAGGAGCTCCATGGAAACTAAGGTATTCCTTTTCAAACTGACTAATTTCCTTACGTAACTGCCAGAAGATGGTCTGGCAGAGCTAATGCATTGATGAAGACTGGTAGAACATACATAGGCAATAATGTATTTACACAGATTGATGTTTGCTACTTTGCTTTAAAAACTATTATCTGTAGTTAAGTGCTACTATGTGTTCAGCAGCTGGACACTAAACCAGGAAAGCTGCATGTTCCATTTTCTCTGTTAGAGTGACCATGCCCATCAAGCACACCAACTGCAGCATAGAAAGCAGTTATAAAGTTGGTAGTAACATTCTGATTTACTCTAGAAGTTTACATAGGGCTCCTAAGGCTGACCAACAAAATTTTCCCTTTAATTTTAAAATAAAAATTAATTTAAAAACTAGACTTCATCTTTGTCACCCAGCTGAAGCAGTGTGCTCACACTCAATCTCCATTGCCATAGCAACACATGCTTGTCAGATCAGGATTGAATCAATGCAGGAACCTCCCTGCAGGAATATGCTAACCCTTAGATACGCAACTCTAGAATTCAGTAGGATTTCTTTTTTCTTTTAGAAGGTTAATATTGTTATATTGAGATGATAAACGTCTCAACCCATCTGATCTGAATCCATGTAACTTGCTTTCTAGTAAACCAGAGTTCTGAAGTGCTTAAAGCAGCTAGAAACAGAAGCAGGTGATTCAGGTGACAGGTTTTTCAAGTAGGAAATTGTAAATTAAAATAGAATCATACCATATGCTGAGTTGGAAGGGATCCACAAGGATCATCGATTCCAACTCCTGGACATGCACAGGACATCCCAAAAATCCCACCCTGTGCCTGAGAGCATCATCCAAACTCTCCTTGAATTCCATCAGGCTTGGTGCTGTGACCACATCCCTGGGGAGCCTCTTCCAGTGCTCACACATGCTCTGGGTGAAGAACCTTTTCCTAATATCCCACCTAATTCCCCCGGCACAACTCCAGCCGTTCCCTCATGTCCTGTCACAGCAAGCAGAGATCGGGGCTGCCCCTCCACTGCCCCTCCTGAGAAAGCTGCAGCCCACAACGAGCTCTGCCCTCAATCCCCTCAATCTCTTCTCCACGCTGAACAAGCCAAGAGCCCTCAGCCACTCCTCGTATGGCTTGCCTTCTATTTAGCATTTAAATAATAGTACAAAAACATTGGATGTCATTCTGTTCCCTTTGGAGTGAACTGAGAGTCCTTCCCCCTTTCATTCTTCATAGAAAAATGTTTGTTCACTTTTCACCTGCAGTCAGTCATAAGACATTCAAGTTCCATTGTCATCATACAGAGCTGGATTAAGCAAGGTAGCAGTGCAGACGTAAGTGATTTGTACAAGCTTACATATAAAGTTGGCATGAAAAATACTGCTCTGCAGCTCTGGATCAGTTATTACTGCATTTATCATTATTATATGTGCTACCATTTATATTTTCATCTTTACCTGATTAATGGGATAAAAAAAGCAATAATAAAACCTGTCAGCTAAAGTTACACATTTCATCTGGTTCTGGGAATTCACCACAGAGATGTCTAGGCCTGGTTTTCACTCCAGTATGCTGTGGTTTATTTAGTGTCTTGGTACATTTTTAATCAATCAGGTGTTGCTACACTCAAAAACGTATGCAGATAGAGAAGTTAATGTCCCTGTAAACTGAGGACTGGAAAATGCTGAAGTGTAACCACAAGTTATACTCAATACTGCATTATTCATGCTCTCTGGTTTTACTTTTTTCTACCATAGTTGGGCAGCCTCCCTTAGTGCAGGAAAATTAAAGAGATTTCTATGGAAATGTTGCCTCAGACATACAAGTACATCTTGAAGAATTGCTAGAATCAATTTACATGAACTGGTTTATTCTGCATTGGTAAATTATTCAGAGGAGCAGGTGATTTATTTCTAATAATTTAGGTAGGAAACTGCCTCGAGTAGTTAGAAAGAGTTCAGACTTTGGTAGATTAGGAAAACCCCACTTCCTGTAGCAGATTTTTTCTGAACCACTATTCCACATTTGTTAAGAGACACAGTCTAAACCATGTTTCATAGAGAATGGCAAACAGCAGGTAACTCAGTCACGGAGTCTGGTAGGCTCTTTTAACTTTATATGAAATAGTACAATTCGCTCTGTGTAGATTTTAATCATGATGTGCTTGGATTTAGGATGACTTAAAAATTTGCCAATTTTTATTCATATCAGGTGTTTTGCAGTCTCCGAAGTGTTGGGTTCTCAGGTAATGTTAGATCAAAAATGATTCTAGAAAGATGAGAGTAGTTCCACTCATCCACTCTTTTCTGCATCATACTTCAATAAAATCTGACAACCATGGATTTTTTGTCTTTTCAACAAGGCATTAGACAGAAGCAGAATTCAAAATAACCATGCTTTAAAATCTAAATTAACTTTTAAGAAATCTAGGATGATATTTAGAACAATAGTTCCTCAAATATTTCAGTCTCAGCTGCAACAATTAAAAGTATGTTGGTTGTACGAATCTAGTTGACAATAACATATTTTTTAGAAATGCTGATAACTCACCTTGAAAAGGTTTTGCAGCACATCAGTGAGTTCCTCTACCTTTTTCATATTTCTGATGTTTCATCTCATGTTTTCTCTTTGTCAATGTCTGGGAAAAAAAATTATATATGCAATGAAATGCCACTACAGAATTCTTTTAGATTGAGTAATAATTCTTTCTAGAAAAAGAAAATTCATTAAAAGTTGTTATCTCCCTAACTCAAAAGAAAAGCACTAAATTACAGAGGAATATTACATCAGATGCTATTATGGTTGGCACTAAAACTAAAATCTGTAACTGCATTTCAGGAAACATGCCAAAATAATGAAAACCAGGAAAGAGTCAGGAAATATTCCTCTACAGTCCATCAGCAATGAAGCTACACCACAAACACCTAACCTATCTGTGGCAGCTCTTTATGTAATTTGGGGTTTTTAAGTCTATCAATACAGGTTCCAGTTGTTTAAAAGTCTGTTAAAATGTTCAGTTCCAAAGAAAGGAAAAGCCTTCCACCCAACTGCTCTCATAATTTTCACAGGAGTTTTCTTCTCCTCAGCAGATCTACAAACCCAACACTCTTTCCTTGTACATACCCAAAGAATGTCAGTACATCATCCACAGCTTGAACCAAAGGACAGTTGTTTCCTATATCACCGGTTTTCTTCATGAGAGGGCAGTTCCCTAAACAATACTGATGATGGGAAAAAAGAGTAGGAGGAGTACTAATCAGGGAGTCACTTAATCTGCTGAATGTGTTAACATGGCTGTTATCAATCATAAATCAGCATCGATAAGAACCAGAAAGCTGTAAGACTTAATAAATTCACACATACCATGATTTTGTAATTTTATGCTATCCATATACAAATGTAATACACAGCATATTTCAAAGTTCTGTGGGAAGTGTGGAACATTTAAAGCATACCAAGACATTATGTAAGATCACCTAAAAGGCACATGAATGATTAGCCAATTACTCCTGCAAGAAGATAATGCACTTTTTCTACTGCAGCTGCTAAAAAACAACTGTCTGTTCTGCATAGCACAACTGAGATAGAGCTCCTGGGCAGCTGCTCTGCTGCCATGAAAACACTCAGTAGCTTTTTGAAAGAGCTGGAAAAAGATGTAGAAGTACAGCTGCACTGTATTCAAGTGACTTCAAGCATGAGATGGCTACAGCACATCACACTTCCTACTACTGCACACTACCTCCATGTTTCCCACTAATAAATGGAGGAAGAGAGCTGGTATAAAAATTGGTGTTGCCCTTTAAGATTACTGTCTATTTTATTTTAGTACTTTTTCACCTGTCACTTTTGCATCCCAGCATTTGGGCCAGGAATTGCTAAACACACTTTGCGTTCTCAGTAACAACACAATCTCTCATTAGAATTCTGGCTCCATAACCCAATCACTCTAATTACCTTTTCAAATACCCAATTTAACTCTCTCAGCTAGGTAAAATGACAATGGTTTCTATGATAGAGGGAATGCTGATTAGAAAAAAGCACAATAACAATGTTTACAAGGTGTTATCACAGAGCAGAGCAGTTCTGCATTAAAGGAATCCAATATGTAGAACTGTACAAAGCTCCAAATGACTTATCACAGTATTCCTAATTCAAGACATAACACACATACTAAATGTAAATCTTTAAAACAGAATTTCAGGTTTGCAATTAATGATCTACTTCCACATAATACTTCTTCTTTTCAAAAATATATTTAGAAACCTCTAAAATTATAGAGAATTATGAATTTAATCTATAGTTCTACGTTTTCTAGCCTCGGGGTCCATGGTATTATTGAAATGTATTTCTTCATTGAGTTCTAATACACATTTGTACCTGGGTGAGAAAAGATCCCAACCCAGTGTCCTGGGCTCCAAAACATACACTACGCCACCTCAGTAGCCACACGTGTGTTTTTATTCAGGCAAGAAAAGGTATGTGCACACATACAATGTAAGTTTAATTTGCTATACTTACATACCTAGGCTACCATGCAATAGCAGTGTTGCTATGGGAACAGGTTTTCAAAAAAGTAGGAGATCACACATGACAGGCAGCACATTTTTGGATGGTTTTTTGTATATATATTATGCCAGGGTAGATAGCAAGCATATCAAAATAAAGTCTTACATGCCCTGATCTATGATGAGATTCCATTGATAATTTTACATTTCAATTTTTTAAGGATTCTACAAAGTGCTACTTGTTTCTAGTGTGTAAGAACTGTTTTCCCTCATCTTTATGTACTTCATATTTAATTTGTAATTTCCTATCTTCTTATCAGGTCCTCCCCTTTTACTTTTTTTTCCCCTAAATATATTCATAATGCTCTTTTGCTCATTCATTCTTCCTGCTCATTATATGCCTCTTTCTTTCTTTTTTCACTCTTTCTCTCTCTCTCTCTGTGTATATTTTTCTCAGGACTTTTCAACCCTCTTTTGTGTATTTTGCAGTCTACCTTTACTCATAGTGTTAAGCCCAAAAAAACCACTCAGCTTTGCTCTGACACGAAGGCCAAGAGACACCCAGAGCCACCATAACAATACTTGGAGTGGTAATTTTTTCATTCAACAAAACTGAATGTGCATTTCTTCCTTCCTTCCACTTCCTCAGAGGATAACATAAGAGGAAGAGTCACTTCTGCTTTTTGTTTTGTGTATTAAAAGAACTACAGCAAAATGACATAGAATTTCATTTGTTCTTCCAAAAATCTCTCAATATATTCATTTTGCAGAGTTTATTTCCCACTGTACATAGTAGCAGGTATGATGTTTTCTGTAAATTGATGATATAACCTTTACATTCTAGTAGAGAGTTTCAAAAGCTTACATCCCCAAATCTTTGAAACTGAAAGGTAACACAGGCAGCCAGGTGAAGGACAGCTCAAGACAGTGCAAATGTAGCAGTATTCCAGAAATCTGTCGCATCAATTCCTTCTTTTTGAATGCCCATGAAAATGTTATTAAAGATTTTTGTAGGTGTTGACATAAAAAATGGTATTTCATGTCTTAATATGACTTAATATGCATTGAAGAGCTCTCTAGACTAATAACTCGCCTGACTTGCATCCTGTCCCAGGGTATAGAAGCCACGCTGTGCTTCATTTGACATTTCGAGCTGTTAGTCAGACATCAGCAGTGTCAGGAAAACGTCATCTGAAGTGGAAGGTAATATATTCAGATCAGTTCTACTTTTCCAGCTTTCTGATTTCTTCCTGTTCCATGATTATTCTTCTGCATCAACATTTGCAGGAATTTGTAATTCAAATATAGAATTTTTAAACCACCAGCAGCCCAAGTTCCATCTGGGATTTGAACAGTCAAGCTGAGCTCCTTCTGCTGCACACAATACTTACACAACCACTGCCAATAAATATTGGGAAATTAGAATTCTGCAGACGGACTTCCTAATGAACAGAACAATTTGCTCTTTCACACTCTTACTATGACTCTAATTATGATTCCCATAAAAACTGATTTCGTGATGTAACATTTTTAAATCTCAGCGAATCAAAGTATTAGTCAGATAACCCTAAATTCATGTGCATACTTAATAAAGGTTTAAAAACTGTGAGTATGAGTGGCATGTCTATATGAACATGCACTGAAAGGTGTATAGTACCAATTTCCTTGATCACCCAAGTGAGTGAATTGTGTGAATTGTATGAATCACTTTTTTGGCTTAGGGTGTTGGGTTTTTTTTTTTTTTTTTTTTTTTTTTGTTTTTGTTTTCTTTTTGTGTTATAGAAGCGCAGAAGACTCAGCGTAATTTTTTACAAAATTTAACATGTAACAAGAGTAGTGTTATAATTGGCTTATACATGTAAAAACAAGAGATTTCAGAGTTACTCTCTTTACACTTTAATGTATTCAATTCATTGAAAGCCCCTAAGGTCTGCAGTTTTCTTCTGTATTTCAACTGACATTAAATTTCAAATAAAAGTGTGTTGCATTTTTGTAAGAGGTACCATTTAATCTTTTGCATTTATAGTCTACTACTTCACCTGCTGCTAACTCAGAAACACAGTGATTCTGAAGTTCACCATCATTGTAAAATTGCTCACTTTAAGCTATTTCCCTTCTTGTACTAAAATCAAGAGAAAGTTGATGGCAAGTACTTTAAATAGTTCCCATTTCAGATGAGATGGCTGCCAGACCATAAAACAAGCTGCTTCTACACTGCTTTGCCTGAAACTGTTAAAAATGAGGCTAATTTAGAAAATTGACACAACACAGAAAATAAATATCAGAAACACAAAGAGCTCAGATATAGTGAGTTTCCCCAATTCTACCTGTTGTTTTGATAAAAAAGAATGACATACCATTATGTGAATTATTGTGTGAGGGGGGGAATAACCCCCCAGGTATTAATAACTTTGTAAAAGGTCTTTAAGCATGCATAACATATATACAGACTGTGTGAAATCCCATCTGTTTGTAGGATAGAAGCAGAATAAGTCAATATTGACAAATTAAGTTTATTAAAAGAATATATTTATGCATTAAAAAATATATTTTATGAGTAATCCTTACAAAATCTCTGGGGCTATTAAAATTTTTCCCTGCCCCATAATATGCATTTAGAAGCCCTTAGAAAATTGTTCCTCTTTGTAATTCAGCTTCTTTGTATGTTGAGCAGGAAGTGTGCACTCTCACACAGGATGCTACAGGTATCAGCAGTTCCTTAGGCATAAACATCAAAATCCATGGGAAAAGAGCTTTTTAAAAGATGTGTATCCAAAGAAAACAAGGGTTATTGAATAGAGCACTACATGGAAAACATTAAATTAAACAGTCAGTAAAAATAGATGAAAACATTAGTTTTTTGCTGTTTATGGTCAGTTTATTCCCAAACACCCAACATTTCAGAAAATCCACTAACTGTCCAAGTGTACTGTTAAAGGATTTTGCAGTGTTTTCCTCCTTTTGGGGAATTGGACACTAGATGGCACATCACACCATGAAATGTGTAATGAAGTGTAAGCAAACGCTGCTTGCACTAGAGCACACTACCCATCTAAAAAGATCCTTAAATCAATACAGGAACACGTCTACATCAGACTCGAGGTCTGCTTCTGAAAAAGGTCCTTGAAAAATAAATTTCATACAGTATTCATAGGTAGATGGTTAATTTACTACTAAATTAATCTTATCAGGCTTTATTATATATTAAGCTTCTATTGTATTAGCTGATGCTAAAATACAATTTAATATCCACAAGAGAGTCATAAGTATTAAGTTATGTGTTTCTTTCAAAACCATTTGCAAAAGAATACCACCATGGATTAGTTTCACTTGTGATGTGTTACTGTCTAAACCACTATTTTAATTTACATAGCATTGAGTGTAACTGCCAAATCTGGAACTCAGAACTGAGAGCAGTTCTCAGAACTCAGAACTCAGTGATTTTTTGCATATTGAAAATTAGTAAGATTATGAAGTTGAGCTGTAGTCCTCCAGACCTCATTGTACTCATAAAGTAAGATTGTATCACTAAACACAATGGATCCTATGGTCAGAGCTGTGCTGCTCGAGGCCTGGAGCTTTCCATGCAACCAGTATATTTTATTCATAGGGCAAGTATTAAGTGTATTTTTAGGCCTGTAAATAAATATCTATGACCCACCAAGGTATTATATTTTTGATGCACAGTTGCACAAAACATTTTAAATTAGATCTGTATTTCACATGCCTTGTAACAGCTTGGAAACATTTAAGTAGGAATCTAGCAGGCAGGGTATTTTTAAGCTACACTGATGTTTGATGCATGAATCCTGTAACAAAATGCAAAATAACCTCTGAGTAAGAATTGGTATGCACTTCTTTTAAACTTCATGAATAAAAAAAAAAGAGAGCTGCTCTTTTCAAAATAGAAATAAAGGAAGATCTCATAGGGAAATAATTCAGTCAGTGGAAAGCAGTGCTTATATTTGTCTTCATAAGAAGGCAAGGAAGTGAGAGTTAGAACGCAGAACAAAATGTAATTTTTTCTGCAAAAGAAAAATAATTTTTAGAACTCTATTTCATGTAAACTGAGTCAAAACCCTAAAATGTTTTAAATGACAATGTAATTGCAAGATAAGGAGGTTATATGGTTGCCATGGCTGCTTCCAAATGCCTTGACGTGCTTTCCTGTCTTTATTTTTAATCTTAACTCTGAACTAACTCTGAATTTATGTCTTTTACTGCCATATCAGCCATTTTTCTTCAGAAGTCTATTCCACTACTTGATATCTTTAACTGGTAAGGCCAGATAACTTTGGGATAGTAAATCTCCCAGTCCAACATTTCAATTCAGCATTTTACACATTAAAAACAAGTCTGGAAAGGAATACTTCAATATCCAGTTCCTCTGCTATGCAAAAATAACTGTGGTTAAACAGTTATAGCCTTATTTACTTTCTCAGCATGATTTTTCTTGTCTCTGGGTAGATACCCAGCCTAGAATAAGATTCTCTAGCTGTATAACATGATTTTCTCCACTTACATAGGAAAAAGAGCCCATGGTGCTCTGAGTACAGCTAGGCAACCAGCTCACTAACCACAGCTATTTTGGTAGCAACAGCACCTTACAAAGAAGTGGGCTCCACAAAGATAATGTGGTTAAAACTGCATCCCTCAAGAAGGTAAAATTGTCAAAAATAGCTTTCCCTCAAATGCAGTAATCAGGCTTGTATTTGTATGTTGAAATTATAGGCGGTTTTGCATTGCAAACAACTTTGTGGGAAACCAAAAATACAGGGTATTTTTTTTCCCTCCCCAATACCCACATGTTGATTTATGTTGTCCATCAGGTAGAAGGAAGTTTCCTCTGTCTTTAAAATAAAGCAATCCTTTAATAAAGTGAGTTTGGACTTTGAAATGACAAAATAATAGCTGGGATAATGTAATCCAAAGACAAGCTCTCTCCTGTTATAATGCTGTGGCTATAACCACCGCAATCCTTTGAATTCCGTTATTTTTGAAGAAAGATGCTGGCTTGTACTACCCGTCAAGGAGGCTCTGTTTCCAACAGAATTACACTCTAATTCAGGCAGTTTAAGGTATGCTATGTTTTGCCCTTTAATCCAAGGGCAAAATGGAAGTTGAAAGACTGGTCAGCTTCTTCATGAACAACGGATGCTAACAAATTATTAATGAAAGTACCATGTTTGCTGTTATGCCATCACAGCTGGAGGGTGCTTTCAACATATTTTATATAGAAAGCATGTTTTAGTTGCAGCGTTATGTAGCATTCTGACCTAGGATGGACAAAATAAATACAAACAATAAGCATTGGGAAGGTCTAGATCTAATCTCAGCCAGCAACCAGATCCATATGGCCACATAAACTGACAATTATCAGTGGGTTTGGGAAGACTTCATTTTATTTGTGTCATTTTACTTAGTGATAGTGTTAGAATTAGAAGCTGAAAATCCAAGGATGCAAAAAGATTCAGAGATAATAACACAGCCCGTCACTAATGACATACTCCTGTACTAGTGTAAGTAGTATATATGGAAGTAAAAGGAGAGAAGTTTAGGCTTTGAGGATAACTACCACTAACAGTTCTAAGGTCACTGTAGGATCATGAAGTAGGCACAAACATATGCCCAAACTTTAAATAGCAAAGAACAAAGAACATGAAACCAAATATCCAGATTAAAAGGCTACTCTTTCAAACATCACTGGAGCTGTGTGCTTTGTACTTTACCATTTCCAAGCCCAGATTTACAGACTTGTGTTAGCAAGCCAAGTCTACAATTAAAGGGAGAGGCTCTTTAAAGAAGTCAGCAGTTTCCAGTTAAGATAGAAATGGAAGGACTAAGTCTCCTAAACTCCTGATCAACCAGCAAGTTCCAATCAGTTTGTGTATTTTTAAAATGTCACTGTTTAATTTTGAGGTCTAAGTATGAGTTCAGGTCTTGTTAAATAGGATCTTTGATGCAGTGTGGAGAAGAGGCATTTGAAAAACATTTTCCTTTAAAGCATAGTTGTAAAAAACCAGAACCACTCCAACTAAATTGTCATCCAGCCTCTTACTGCAGCCACAGTGTTGCAATGACTGTACTGTAGTGCTACATTATTTGCAGCAACAAAAGCCCTGCAGATTTGCCAACATAAAAGCAGAGCTTTGTGGCATGCCAGTGGGGTGCACTCCTTAGCTTTGCATCCCTAATAAACACTAGGTAGTCAAAAATCTGATAAATTTATCCTGACATTACTGATTTATTTCTTTCTTTGTAAAAGGTATATATTTTTTTAACACTCATAGTCTATACTTCAGCAAAAAGCAAAGTTGGAAAGTTGGTCACAGTTCAAAGCTGATTAAGGAGGAAATAAAAGAAGACAATGTGCATGCTTGGATCAGGAATCTGTTTGCAGTGGTAGATAATTTTTACACATCTCCTCTACTCTATCTGAATTTATAGGAAATAAACCTAAGAGCAGAAGACTGCTATCAGTCAGGAGTGTAGCTCATGAAGCTATGAAATTACTGAGTACTTTCTTTTAGTGTTTCGATTTAACTTTACAAATGGTGTTCTCCATTTTTTGCACTCATTGCAAACTACATAATTAAAAGACATCATACTCTGCCACTAAAGAATTCTTTGTTCTCACTCCTTTTCCTAAAATAAATTCAAGTTAAGGTACATTATTATTATGGATGTCTAGGAAAGTAGAACAGATCTAAACCTTTTAAGTGCTCCTTCCCTAATTCAGTTACTCACATTAAGTTAAAAACTTTCACTTAAGAATGTGCAGTTGATATTGCTATGGCAACGTTAGAGGAGTGAATCCAATTTTTGGAAAGATTTGCTATCCAGATTCGTTGCAG
Source organism: Monarcha castaneiventris obscurior (assembly GCA_026261815.1). Classification (NCBI taxonomy): domain Eukaryota; kingdom Metazoa; phylum Chordata; class Aves; order Passeriformes; family Monarchidae; genus Monarcha; species Monarcha castaneiventris. The sequence continues at coordinate 7,337,234 of JAMPIT010000712.1, read as the reverse complement.
TATGACAAGCCAGAGGTTCCACTCTGGACCCAGGGTTTCTTTCCACACTCAAGAACAGGGGATTAAAAGAACTGAACAGAGCACTCTGCTGGACACTGCAGATGTTCACAGATTTAACAGTGGCCTAGCAAAAACCTGGAAATCAAAGGTAAAGACTACAGTGAGCAGACTACTGATATCCAAAAAATGGCAGTAAATTCCCTTAGTATAGGACAGCAAGCAATGACAGAAGAAGAGTAAAGTCTTCTAGTCCTTGAGATGTCACAAATTTATGGACAACAGAATAAGTCAGGTTGGAGGCCAGTTATTGCAAACTGAATTTATCACCAGCAGTAGAGATTCGGTGTTTTCACTCTGCATAGCAATTTTTCCCAGTAACTCTCTTGAAAGGTTTGGGTAAACAGGAACAATTTGTTCAAGAAAAATGATTTCTCTACGACAGTCATAAATGTCCTGTGTCCTCTTATCTGCAGCAAAATGCAAAGGAAGAAATTTAAATACCTACTAGCAGAAAGAGACTTTACTTAGACATATGTCAACTATACCAGGCTTAGCTGAATACCATATGCCATGGATACATGACTTACATTCATATGCATATGCAAGTAATGTGACATTTTGCTTCTATATCCAATTAATATTTTAAAGGATATTGAAGAAATGGTGGAACAAGGGTAAAAATCAGATTACATAGTTAGATTAGCCTTTGGTGTTCTCATTACTTAAATTTAAAAATACTTTCCTCTTCTATTGGTCTGTATAATTTAAGAATAATTCTCTAAAGAATAGAAGCCAAGATATAGGAAAATTTAGAAATAGATTCCATTTAATAAAATCTTACCAGATCAAAGCCACCCTAGGCTCAATTTGAAATTCATATGTTTAAAACCACAGAATGGAAACTTTCAGTTATACTGAAAGCCATGTCCTGCATATAGCCTTTCCCTTTTGGAAACTGGAACCACAGTCTTGCTCTTTATTTACTGAACTTTCTCTGTACTTGTTCATCACTGAAGTCTGTCATTATAGACTCTCTGCATAGTTCCAGGCCAAAAGGCTGAACTATTTATGAACCTCTGTAGCAGCAGAGGTAAAATAGGGATACTAATAGGAATTCAAGGCATGTGCTAACATTCAGGATCTTGAGCAGAATTCTTTAGGCAAACAAGAAGGCAAACAAGACCGAACTGCAAATACTATGTATATTAGTCCTAGACAAACATATGCAGCAGAATAAAATGAGCTGTCATTCATTCACTTCTATTTTTTTCATTTTCGTTTCCAAATGGGCACCTAGTTTGAAAAGGATCCCATTCCCTTATCTTCCCTGTGATTTGCCAAAACTAGAAAACTTGCTCGAGGTGTTTTCATGAAGAGAAGTGTAGTTTAATTTTTTCACTGGTGTTCAGTTTTGAAGGATCAGTGAGTAAACAACGGTATATATTTGCACATCTATCAACGTGGGGAAAAAGTCTGGAATATTTCTTAAGGATGATGGTGGAGCTATGCTGATGTAGGGATTAAGAAAGAAGGATTAAGAAAGAATGATTTTATGGTCTAAAAATTGCATGAACAGAAGCTCAGCAAATAGAAAATTGCCACCAAAATATAAAGTCAATCTGGTACATGCTAACTGAAATCAGACACATTTAACTGCTAATTTTGTCTTATAAACCACAGCGATTACCTATCCTTTCCACAGCTCTTTTCCAGTTTACTACTTATTACAACACACTGTCTGTTAGTGTAATATTAACATTATTCCAGTATTATTTTATTGATGCATGTCTGCGTGTGGAACAGAATCTACTGGTAAACCATCATTATGATCCTTCAGCTTTTTATGGCTTAGCAAGCAATGTGTACTCACAAGTGTTCACAGCCTATTTAATCTCATTTATTCTTCTAAGGATCTTATTATTAGTTGGAGTTTGATTTGTTAATTCTAAATTTAATTGAAATTTATAAGATTTATATAGTGCTTGCACATCAATTATAACATTAACTTTTCTTTCACAAAATTTTCCTTTTGGTGCCACGTGTCTTTTTTTAGGTGGTAATCTCAGACATTTAACATAAAAATAATTGGGAAATTCTACATGGCTTGAGTAGGATATACCAGCTTTCGTAATTATAAAAGACCCGAAAGAAGTGCAAATGAACAGTTCTGCATATTTTCCATGAACAAGCAAGCTAAAATAAGTGAAATAACTGTAACTACGAAAACATAATCCTATCATTGGAATTCCAAGAACAGCATAAGTAACCTACATTCCTTTTTTCTCCATTCCACACCAATTCTCTTGATAATCTTCCTTCCATCTAGAGATGAGTTGTCAAAGGAGTACAGAACATACGTACATAAGAATCATCAAAATCAAAATGAAGAATGTACAGTCACAGTCACCAGACTTCTCTATTTTTCAGACCACCCTTGATCTCATGAAGTTAGAAAATGAAATGCCATTATGTGCCTTAAACAGAGCTTTTTATTCCATGTGTGCTCCAGAAGAGGAACTGTGTTAGGTGGATTTGAGTATTGCTCTTTTTACATGAACAAAAGCAGTCTTCTTCATTCTTCCTGTTCTATTTAAGTAGTTTCCTTGCTGGCTCTGATGACAGTCATGTAATCTCCTAATTCACACGTGATGTAAAATCTGGCTAATAAGTGGCAAGATTTATTTTCATATAACTGACTACATATTTAATGTGCAAATCTAGATGCTAAATATTCAGCATCTTAACTCTTACTTGACTTTTCTGATTTGCTCAGTTGAATCCCCTTAGAAACGGAGGTCATATTAGTTGAATATTTTAGACTTTGAACAGAATGCATGCTTATCACCTAAAATTAAAATATTTGAATTTTTAAATAAAAAGGTCTGCTTTTACCACTGTAACTGCTGGTGCAGAGAGGACCCATTTCTAACACTGGGATGCACAATAAAGAAAAAAAAAATAAAACATCCACATGCATTAAAAAAATGCAGTTTAAATCAGCAATCTAAGCCAGGTCTTAGAAAGGGGCATTAGGATACAATATGCTGTTGTATTTTGTACTCTATTTCAGTGAAATGAAATTTAAAAATGAGCTGGAGGTTAAAAACTTCTCTAAAACACATGGCTATAGACTCCCCTGGAATTATGATAAAGGCTAGTAATTTATTTTAGTTTAAAAAGAATCTTGTAAGTTCAGGATAACAATTACTGAATGTAAAGAAAGAACACCAAGTGACTGAACAGGATGTTTTAGCGCAGAGTTACAATTAAGTTCTCCTTTCTTTATCTGACCATCTCTGTAATAGGCAAGGAAATACCACCAGGCATGGATTAGTGTCACACTCCTGAAGCTGTAGGTAACTTGAAGAGATATTCCATAATCCTTTACTCATAGCAGAGATCCCAGCCCCAGAGGGGCTCATGGGAACACTATATATTTAGCACATAATGAGGAGAGAGGCTTTGGGTGAGACAAGCATGTAGGGAGAGGGAAGGCTGTAAATTATTAAATGGTTCAAGAATTACGACTGTTACTAAATGACTGCACAGTTACACATGCTGTATGTTTGTAAAGGGAGGTGATTATGAAAGAAACCAACATTAAAACAGAATGCTGAAATCAGTTTAAAGAACTCAAGAACTGTCCTCTCTTGACAGGTTTATACCATAATATTTATAAAGTATCTATAAAGATAGATGCTACAAAACCTAGCCAAACATTTAGCCAGAGCATTCTGCCACTAACAAACAAACAAACTAGATAAATGCTAGTTTGGGTAGGCTTAAAAATGCTGCAATATAATAAATAGATCCATGAATTAATCCCTTACAGAGTGTTGATACTTTGATATGCTTCTGAGGAAGGAAGCTCAGAATATAAAACAGTTTTTCATATGATACTTTATGTCAGACCTGATGGCAAAATAATTACAAAATTTTGACTTGCTAAAGTCCTCACTTTATTTTCTCTTACTCTTGATTTTTTGTAAAGCTTCCACTTAAAATTATTTGTAATAAACAGAAAAAGAAGAATCCCTTCAAGTAGCGCTAAATTGGGTATGTCTCTACATAACATAGTAAAAGTCAAAATCAACATTCCAACTTGAATATATGTTGTGCACCTCTTTGTTACTGGTAAAGTACACCTTACCTTTATCTTTGACAATTGTGTGCATCATCTTAAACATTATTTTCTCTGAGAATTGCTGCTCCTTGTTAAACTGCAAAAAATAGAAAAAAAATTGACACATTCTACTTTCTTAAGGTCATAATATAAATTGTCCCCCCTGTTACTATAGAAACAGAGTGGATTTCATCATTTTAATGCATGCAGTGATAATTGTTCTTCTTTCAGTCTATGGATAGGTAGTTAATGGTGCCAGTTGCTGTTAGCACAGACACAGACTATTGTCATCTAAGCACAAAGCTGCTGTCTCCTGTTCTGTCACTGTGAGCTTTCCTAACCATCAGCAATTCATAAGGGAACATTCAGGCAGAATGAAGAGCTGTTCACAGGCCTCCATTCTGTGGCTGAAACAGAATTCCCTGCAGGAATTATGTTTTCAAACGAAAACCAAATAAATATGACACAGCACAGAGTGCTTCTTCAGATTGTCCTGTCACGTCATTGCACAAAAACTGTCTTCTGAGTGGTAGTTTATAAAATTTGCATTGTTTCGAGAAAAGCTTCAGTTGACATCCTATCTATAGAGGAAGCTTTCACTTGCCAGATACCATGAGCTTACAACACACATCTCTGTGCAACTGTGTATTTTAACCTTGAGATTATAAACAGATCAATGGGTACTAAGGAAATGTAAATACTGCAGTTCTGGGAGATCACACTTATTCCACGGGTGCCCAAATTTAGGCTCATTTAGAATACGCAAATGGGAAGTACAACCACTATCCAAATTCCAGCATTATCCAACCTCAGTCCAAAACTTGGTTGCATCAGTTTTAAAAGAGATGCACTCCAAAATAAGCAGATAATGGTCCCACAGAACACTATGATAGCTAGAAATCACTGGTAATTTGGGATTCCGTCTTTCCTAACATCCAGACACACACAGAGCTCGCACTGTGATGCTCCAGTCCCTTACACAGGACACTGTAGCTCCATCTCCCTCCTGCAGTGGCAGCCCAGAACAGGACACAGCACTCCAGGTGGATCCAGGAAGGATCCCGCCCTGGGCCTGCTGGCAACACTCCTGATGCTGCCCCGGGTGCCCTTAGCCCTCTTTGCCACAAGGGCACATTCCCAGCTCACTGCCAACTCATTAGCCCCGTGCCAGCCAGCAGAATTCCCTGACCCTTTTTTGTCAATCTGCTTTCCAGCCAGTCAGCCCCCAGCACGAACTGGTGCCTTAGTCCGTGTACAGATAATATGGAATAATCATCATAAGCATTACTAAAATTATTGTTATCCCTTTTACTCAGGTTTGACTTAAAACGTGAAATATTTATTCCCAATCAGTTATTCTCAGTTCATGTTAATTTGCCTATAATTAATGGAAGTTATGGGGAATATTATCTCCTTATAAGAGATGCAGCTAATGTGTAGTTTAAATATTAATGAGCTTATTCTTTATAAGGATAACTGCAATGCCTAATATAGATTAGTGAAGCAGACAGATGCTTTTCTTAAAATTGAGGTGCTTCAAATCAATAGGGTTACAGGTTAGTTATAAAACACTCTTTCCTGTACGTAGCCTCCCTTGCTCAACACCATGAAATACAGAAATTGTACACAGGATTGTATTTCCCTCCAACATATGTCTGTGCAATTTGGTTCTGAAAGTCTTTCAGAAAAAGCAATTGGTTTTTCTTGTCAGTTTGCCCGGTCTAGAACTGACAAAAATGCTGTAATGAATTAGAGCAGTGTATCATCAAAAATAGACATTTATGCAAAGTACTATGAAAACTGAATTATGACTGGAATTATACTTGGAAAGGTCTGTTTAGAGGTCCCATCTGTGAACACAGAAAATTATAACAGACAAAATGTTGATAGTGGTATAATTTGTGAATACCAATAATGACATTAGCTGTTGATGGGCAGATAAAACCACCAAACCATATAACTGTACAATTCTTTTATTAATTATTTCTCCTCAGATCCTAAGAACTGTAACTTACTGATTCTTACTCATGAGATTTTATGCAGTGTATCCCTGCATGTCTCTGACTCCTGAGGTTTTCCCAATTCCCCTGGGAATCATCTCTCTGTTATTCATACATATGTACATACGTACCCTACTTATTTTGTATTTAGGTCACATCAGCTGTGCGCACACAGCAGCACCAAACAGGTCACCATATGTCCAAAAATTCCACATATATTTTTTATGTATGTACATTCTGAAATGCATTTGGTTTACTACAGTGAGAATATACATTTGTTCAGAAAAACAGTAAGCACAATTAGAATTTTGGCAATTTATCAGCTACACAGTAAACTCAGCCTTTTGGAGAAACATCAGGGTTACTGCATGAGTGCTCCATAGTGCACATACACATACAAGTCCTCACAAATCTCAGGCAAACATGACAGCCCTGTGTTTTCTGAAGATTTTATTTTTTGGCAGATAGCCAGGCTGAAAAGATTCTGCTGGAGCCCTATAAGCCATATTTGGTAACATCTCACTTCCTAAGAAGCATATATAAAACTACACGAGAGGAGAAACAAGGTTCTAATTCTCCCCCATTTGACAAGAGCCCAGTGGAAAGAAAACCAAGAGTGTTCTCTGCTAATGTGGCTTGTTGCAGAAAGTTGGAAATGGCTGTGACCATGATTCCTGCCCTTCAGGCCCTGGCCCATTTGCCCAAAACCTGGCTCATTTGCTCAGGACAGGCATTGGGCATTGGAACAGAAACAAAGTGTGATCAGTGAAGTTGTGTTGACTTCTTTTTAAACAAATGTTTGCTTTGAGCAAGTATAGCTAAAATAAATAGACCCTAATAGGAAGAGAGTAATTTAGGCATATTTCAGTAGCCAACTTGACTCCCATAATACTTTGCTACAGACAATATGAAATACTTCATCTTCATTAATGATACTACAGCGCATCACAATATATTGTTTTCTAACCTGAACTGAACCAGAATGCAGTGTGTGGAAAAAAAGACAAATGAAAATTTAGTAAGAACTAATTACATACAGTGGTATAAAAAACAGCAGTACAATTCAAATTTGGAGAGCAATAGTCCAGCAAAAGTGGCATTCTTTTCATATTCCAAATATCAGGCAGTGAGATCGGTACCTTGTAAGCAAAACTGAAGCACATGAAAAACCTGTAACATTTCAAGACAAATCACCTAGGCAATTGCAGCATTTTTTATGATGAACAATACATTCATAGAAGGCTAAATGAACTCAAAGACAAACCAGTTGGAAAAAGTTCACTGCAAAATATGTCTACAGCTCATTTGTGAGCTACTTAGATGAGATTGGATATCTTCCTCAGGGAAAGCTGGGGTAGAATCTATGTCTGTGATCCAGGTCTTTTTGAAATCCAGACAGATTTGCACACAGAATAAAGTCAGCTTGCTTTCTTACAGGTGTCTTTCATATGCAGCTGTTAATTTTCCTGATAGCTTTTGTGCTTTCATTGTATTTGCCTATACTTGGTATGGTGGACAACACCACAACAAACAGAAACATCCTCACATGTACCAAAATCTAGAGCTCACAGTATACTTAACAGAACTTCCTAGACACTAATATGGAATACTTCCAGGCCATGCTCCCTTTACAGCTATTAGAGAGGGGATTGAGACAGGAAATGACCTATTAACAACATTTTAATGTAGGCTGCCTTGTTCAGCAAAGAGAATTCGGTCTGGGAAGAAACCTTTCCCCATCAGCTCTTAAAATGATTCAGGTAATATTCTGCCTGATCAAAAGACTAACCAGTTTCCTGCTGACCACATCCTTCTCTGTTCTGACAGTGAATGCAGTGAAATAAAAGACTGCGGGCACACGCTGGAGTAAAAATATTTTTAGATTTTTAATCCCCTGGCTGGATACAGCCATATTAAATATAGATTACTTTTTATGACTAGAGATAAAACGGAATGAAAATAGGAAAATTGTCACTGAATAAAAAAGAAGTGCAGCAATGAAGGTATATCATATACTGTAGATAATACAGTATAGAGAAAGTTAATGTATATGTTCATCATATGAAACAGAACAAGGAAGATAGTATTTCTGGTGTATATAATTTAATATTAATAATTTATAAATATATTCTTACTCTAATTCCATGGCTGAACCATTCTTGAATTTACACAGTCTTGTTTTAAAATGTCTTCTATACAAAATGAGATTCAAGACCTGCAACCTCCATTTACATAGTCATGTCTTGGGACATAGAGAAAACGTAACCATTTTCCATTTAAAAAAAAATTTAAAACACAGTGATGTTTGTACTTAATACACAAAACTTCTGTTCCTTTGGCTAGCCTTGCAAAACAAAACAGTCCTGTTGTGATGAAGGATTCCAAATACAACTTAGTATTATAAATAGTATGACAAGCTGATCTTTCAACTAAGTTTTCACTGTACTGGTACAGTCAATGAGTTGGGATCTTCCTGTTATAATTATAAATATGTTTGCTTTTCATTGAAGTTTCAGGATAACTTCTTTTGTTGTGAATAAAATTTATATTTTCTAGAAATACGTCTGGCTTTAATACAGAAGCACCAATCAAGCAACACCCAGTCAATGCTCTCTGTGTAGCTGGCCAGTCAAATGCCAAGAGTTAAGTGGGATGAAACTGTTCAGCTGCAGTGAGCAGTGAAGAAGTGACTGCTGGGAAGAACTACTGTGAAAATTGTTTAGCCACACACTGAACAGTTTAGCAGTAAAACAGTAAGAGAGAAAAAAACATTGAATACTATGTTTTAAAATATTACCCCAATTTATCCAATTTATTGCAAGATTCATATAGGCAATCTCTTCTGTCTGGAGCAGAGTGCATATAGGATAGATTGGGGAAAATGAAGGTGTTCATGTCACCTTCAATGGAAGTAGCAATCCTTTCCTGTGAAAATGCTTATTTGGCTATTCCAGAATCCAAATTTACTGAGTTAATCTGGAAACTTCCTTTCATTTATAAACTTAAATCCTTTTTTTTTTTTTTTTCTTTTGCTGCATCTTAATGACATAAATTAAAACCCAAGGGCAAAGAAAGGGGAAAAAATCAACTCCCTACCCTTTGTGCACATTTTTCTGCTCTGGTTACATAAATGAGTCATTTATAACAGGAAAAAAAGGAACTAACACTTTCACTTCCAACACAGGAGCAATAACAAGGTGCCTATCTAGGCAGCCAGAGGGGTGGTAAAATCCTGCATTTTTTTTTAAAGGCATTCTTTGATTTTTTTTTTTTTTTTAATGGTATAATTTTGTGGGTGATTTGGTCTGGTTTGTTTTTAGTTTGGTTTTTTTTTCAGAACCAGCTCTTCTCCCAAAATGGCATGGCAGACATCTGAAACACAGATGAACCAAGAGACTGGAAAAATTCTTAGTGGACACAGCTCTGGCTAGAGTTTTCACAGAATAAACACTACCACTTAGCAGTGACTGCATTTAAGGGCTCTGCTCCAAAAATAATGCAGAACTCCAGTTTTGCCTATTGCATAGAAGGAAAAAACATTGGAGTTCAACATCTTTGTGCTGATGAAAAAGGGTTATTTGGGTTGAAATGCCATATTAAAGTGCAATGTTCATTTTTGTAAAGTAAGAACCATTAAATAACACTGAAGCATCTATTACTGCACAGTGTTTAAAACATTTTGAACTCATAGTTCTATTTCTGGACACTTCTTTGTCCCCTTTTGAAATTTTGAAATTGTTCACAGCTCAAAGAGGAAATCGAAGGCAGCCTTTAAATAATTGTCTCTGCAGATGCAAGATAACTAAATTTTGAAGATCTAAGGAGTCAAGAAGAGCACAGTAAGCACACAAAGCCAGTTTGATTACAGAGGGTCAGACTAGCCTATGTTTCATCCAGTGTTATACATTCTATTTTAAAAAAATCTTTAAACTTGTGGAAACTTTCAGTACATTGCAGCGTGTAGAATTGAGAGCATAATCCTTCACCTCTGATATAGAGCTGCTGTTGCTGAATTCCCCTCTCAAAATGTCGTCTATGAAGACTTCATATTAGCCAAAACAACGTATTCATAAAATTTTCCTCTTTTCATCACTCTTCCTAAGAAACAGGTGTCAGCACACTAAAATTACTTCTGTTTCCAACGGTCCCTGCCTGGTTCTGAGCTCATGATCCATTTTCCAACTTCTGTTATTTTATTCCTTCTCCTATTGTAAGATCATCTTCTACCAATGGGTGTCTGAAGGGAGTGTCATTTGAAAACCTTACCAGTCATGAGAGACATAATTGTGCTCAGATTGGACACTGGTATAAACCAGCAGGAGTCAGTAGTTGGGCAGTGGCTCATTCCAGAGCTGAATTTGATACTTTGTGTTTACATTAATTGTTTCACCATTTGAAACAAATGTTTATTTAAAGCTGATTGAGGTAAGAGCTGACACAGTGTGCCATTTATATCATCAGTGCCTTTGCCACTTCATCTCAGCAGGTTTTACTTTGAAGAAGCAAAAATAGCTTCATCAGACACTGAAAGAAAATCTTAACATTCTGGTTAATCAGCAGCAGTCTGTGAAGAAAACAGCAAAGTAATGAAATCTCCACTTCTGAATAATTGTACTTGGGAAGCAGTGAGATTCCAGCATAAATTAATTCTGAGCATTCAGTTTTCAGCTAGAATCAATCAATCAAGCACTGAAACTAAATTCACAGCTCTCCACAGCATACTCTTTTTGGTAGGATGCAGAAAGATTAAAAAATAAAATAAAATTAAGGCACTAAATTATTTTTTCCCTACACAGGAGATCCATTATTTGTACAATAGAAATCAGTTACTGATGTAGGGAATTTTAATAACCTTATGTTCTCAATGTTCCAAATCCAAGTAATGGATGCATTGGAAGGCACAGTGAGGTATATGCCTCAGCATTCTAACTAAACATGATTTACTATTGCAGAATTGTTAGCAAATCTATCATAACACCCTGCCCCCCAACCTTCTGTTGTTTTATGTCACATGCAATCTTTGCACCAAGTTCACAAAAAGCTCAACTATAAATTTTGAAGAGGAGTCCTCATTAACCATGCTTCTCAGACTGAATTTATTATTCCAACAACTTTATAAAAGTGTAATGAAAAGAAAGCAGCTAAAGTTCTATTTAAGGTATACCATAAAACTTCGGGCCTTCACCACCCTGAGGTGACAGGGCAGGGAAGGAGGCAGGAAAAATTTTACCCCCAATAGTATTTTGTACAGTCTCAAGTACCCAGTCACAGAAAATGAGTCAGGCAAACAGAATGTAAGAGGAAGATGTAAAATGACATCCTAGGTTAGAACTGGGCTGTTATGAGTGAGCCAAATGCAGACCTAAGATCATTCCACCTTAGCTAATCAGAATTTACAACTCACTCCAATTTGGGTCTCTGAAGTGCCTGAAAACATCTTTTTGTAATTTTATTCCATCACTGCACACATCTGTCTCAAAGCAAAAGTGTCCTTAAATCCATGAATAGAACATATGCTACTCATTCCATTCCTTTGGGTACTTGACCAGTCTTCCAGAGCCCAGTGAAATTTAAAAGCCATTAAAAAAACAGCAGAAATTCTAGACCAACTAGAGAGCTGATAAAGGACAAAATTTCTGTGGAAAAATATCCCTCTTGTGACTGGAATTAGTCAGAAAATGTCTCCATTACTCTACTCTACTTCAAGGCAAAAGCCTAAACCTTTAAAATCCCTTAAAAAGTTTTAGTAATTGATCACCTGTAATTCTGAGAAACCTTTCTGAGGACAAAGAAAAGTAATTCTTTTTTTAGCAAGAAACCCATCACTAATTTAAACTGTAACTTGTGTAATCCCTAGAAACTGTAGCATTTTTCAAAGTGGGATTTTTATCTGAAGAGAGACTCACTGTATTTTGTCTTCAGACTACGATTGAATGTTTTCTGCCGAGGGCCTCATGACAGGGGAATTGATCAGTTTCTGTGGTAAAGAACAGTTCACCCTAGAGGTCAGTAATAAACCAAATAATTTCGACATATATGTAACACCAACCACTAAAAAAGCACCCTGACAAAGGAGCATAAGCTGGTTTTTGCTCATGAGGACCATATTTTCATCTAGGTGAGAAAGGAATTGAAAGTAGAAAGGTTTAAGTTTCTAAAAAGGTTGCCCTTAAAATAAGAGTATTAGAAAATGTATTCCTTATTATAGTATGTCATTTTATATTAGAAAATCATAAGGTTTCAAATTCTGATCAATCTAAGGAGTTTCTCACTGTGTAGTAAACTCTGCATCTCAAACAATTCATCTCCTCAGCAATTACCAAATTACTGAACTAATCCTCATTTGCTTTACAACTGTCAAACAAAGACCTTTGTAAAACTGTGTGCAATGCTGTCGAATTGGCAGTCTCTTCTGTAACTTTGTAAATTGTCTCTTCTGTAAATTTTGTTAACTTGTGGTAGTGGGAAAATTACCTGTATTTCTTCTATCCTTTACCGTAAGAAGAAAATATGCACAATCTTCTGCTCTTTGGTATTTTATTCAGTTAAAGATAGTTTAAATACTAAAAGATATTTTAGAACCTATTTCAGCAAATTACTGAGCTAATGTTACAAGAATTCCTTCGTTTGCTCATTTTCCTGTACCTGCACAAAGAGCATGCCCTGCTGATGGCCAAGGTGTGCCATAGAGACAAGAAGAACCATAGGACACTTAACTGTGTATCAGCCAGACAGAAACAAAATATTCAAATACTCAATACTAGATGAGATATATCCTTTACTGTAGGAAAAAGAAATTTCTAGGAGTGTTTCCTGAGCTTCCAGTTACTGACACAAACAGGGACACTGACCACAGAAAACTAAAGGTTCCCTTCCAGGGAATGTTAAGAGTATGACATTCCAGCCAAGCTCTCTGTAGTGCTTCTGGAAGACAGACAGAAAGCAGATATTTTGATGTTATAAAAATATACAAATAAATACTTAAGTAAATAAAGACTTGCCCACTTGGTTCTGCTAACACCACCTTCACTATCTTCTACAGGTGCAACAGCCTCTGCAGGGGGACACTTGAGTTTTGATAGCAGCTCTTCTGGTTATTACAAAGGCAAAGCACAGGACCTTTATCACAACACAATGGTGTCTTCACATGGCTTTCTAACACCTTCTACTAAAAGGGAAATAATTAATTAACCTGGGACCAAGTCCAAAATTATCACATCAAAGAATCAGATCTGAGAGGTAACAGTACATTAAACAGTTGTGTTTCCTGAAAAGATAACTGGAATGACTATAAATAAATAAGCATCTTCTTGAGACTTCTGAGAAATAAACCAATTGGAAGCTCACCAATAAATGAATACTGGAAAGACAGAACACAGGGCACATAAATCTAAGTATGGTGGTTTTGCATCATTGAAACAAGAGTCATATATGTAACCTTTCCTCTGCTTGTGTCAATATTGAATGGCCTGCTGTAACTGTTTCTAAATCACATAAACTTAGAAGCTGACTGAGTAGCAACTGAAAGTTTGTAAAATGGAGTGTAGTTTCCTCATTTCTCATCACTCTCTGAAGGATGAGGATTCTTCTTTCCTCTTGCTTCAGAAGCTGAAAGCTCTCTGTTTATTTGTTTTGATTTCCCAGGAGATCAAGGGAGACAGAAATTACAGTCATGACCACAGCTCTCAGCATTTGCTTTCTGACTACGGCATCTCAGATTTCAGTTTTGTCTTTAATGCTCACAAGTGACCCACATGAATGCAGTTCGAAGACAACATTATTATATGAAAGTCACTACAGAGTCCAAATTAAAGATCTCATAATTGATCTGAATGATGGCTCTATCCATAGCAGAAGGCTTGAATTGCAAGGCTTGCTTCTCCTCAAACTAATGGTAGACTCCTCTGTGGTCTCAGTTTCACTCTTTATTGCTTAAATTAGAAGATCAAAATACAGTAGTTAGCAAAGATGTTTTGGACCACATTAATCTCTGAAATTACTCCTGCAACTTGATAAAGTATAAGTAAGCATTTTTGCCTTAAAAAATCACAGTGAAACTAGGGTTTTACTATGAGAAGAGCTAATTATTATTATACAGACAGGCAGTAAATTTAGAAACAGAAAAATAAAGCTTAAGCAACAGCAAAAAATGGAAGATTTAAAACACTGTCTAGGTAGCTGATGGCTGCACTGATGCCACAAACAAAAAAACTAACTGGCTTAAAGTAGTGGTTGTCCACTTTGTGGTCACTACATTTTAATTTCCATGGTTTAGGAAAACTTTTAAACTTGTTTGTTTGTAACAAAACTCAACATAACTGCAAAGATGTTGAAAATTATCATGAGCACAGGAAAAGCAGGGCAGTAAAACTACTTTGTATACTGCAGTACAATTCTATAAAGTAATATAGAAATGTCTTCCTCAGTAGTAGTTAACCACAGGTCAGTTTGTTTCAAGCCATATTTTGGTGCCTTGGGTGCAACCCAGCCTCTGCAGTTGCTACCCAAACTCTATCCAACATCATTGTAAAAGTGATTTTACAAGCTGGAATTAATCAATGCCATAACTTAAGCAGAACTTTGGCCCTTGTACTTTAATCAGTAATGGACCATGTATCACAAGAAGAAAGATCTTGGTGTATCACAGCTGCTATGAGAACAACTATCAAAATCCTGGGAATGAGCAAGTTTGGCAAACTGTAGTAGCCAGCCCTGTGATGCTGCCACAGCAGACAAGAACATAAACTTCTTGCTAAAATATTTGGCATTATCAAAAAATATTTTAAAAATCTATTCCACCTGAACAGACCAGCTCAGCAAGGAGGTGTCAACCTACCTAGGTTATCCATGACACTTGGTTGATTTCTGACATCCTCTAGGATTTAAAGAGCATTGTGTCTACAAAAACCAACGCATATCATCCTAAAACATCTAATCTATCCTGGTTATTTCAAGCTAGAGATGTTTTAGGGATTCTGAAGAATGCCATGGTAATGCAGCTCAACAGCTGTCAGTACCCAGCCAGTCAAACAGACCTAGCACCAGGACCCAAGGAAAGCTGCCTCTTATGTCGAGCAGAGCTGAACACAAATGCATAATCCCTGGACTGACATGGAAATGCACCCTCAAAGTGAGTCACATATGGGCTCCTGCATTCCTGCTCTCTCGCTTTTGTAGGGGATATTTATTTCAGCCCCCTTCCCTTCCACCAGCACAGATGTACAGTCAACAAATCTGGGAGTGGAAAACTACATCTTCACCTGTAGTGGTTTAGTTTAGACATCACCAAAGACTGATTTTCTGAAAAGGACAATCACAGCACCACATATGCACCAGTGTCAGACCAGCAGCAGGTTGCAAATGTCTGATCACAGATGGCTGGGCTTGGCTTCAGTCTCCTAAGAACTATAGCCTAAGTTCTTACTGGTTTGTGTGTTTTATAGTCCACTTGTACGTCAGTAAAACTAAAACCCATTTCTATGTAATGCTCTCCATGGTTTTAAAATGTATTAGTGATTTCCACAGATTCTCTGGTAGGAGATCAGTGATCCTGCCAGAGGGGAAAAAAAAAGAAATCTTTTAAAAGGTTATGTTTACTACATTTGAAAGGATATGCTACAGATTTGCTAAGTGGCCAGATTAGGCAAAGTGCTACTCTGAAACATAACTGAGCTTTCTTTGGCTACTGAATACTTAAGAACAGTCTACAAAAATCCTTTACCATTAACCTCAAGAAAACTGTTACTGCAGTTCATTCAATCAGAATTCTTGCTGCCACAGGTACTTGTCTACACATACTTGCAGGCCAAGAAATCACTTACTACTGAGTCATTACAAAACCTCTTCTGGAAATTACTCTCCCAGACAAAAACAAACAAAACCAAAACTCAATTCTGTATTTTTTAGAGTCCTCTCAAAAAGAGCCAGCACATAAAGATTAAAAAGTTTCATGTGAATGACAAAAGTAGGATTTTAATTTATGCCTTAATTTCAGCCCCTTGTTAAACACAACTTTCTTCTGTTTGTCAAGGAAGATTTCATCCTTAGGTCTGTTCTTTGCTATTACATTTAATCCTCATGTCAGATACTATATGGGATACACATTTGTCTTCCACCTATAAATTAATCAAGCTAAAATTATGCAGACAGTTGTGAGATCTAGGTGGTAAAACTGAAGAAATTAAAATATTCTTGTTGTCTTCTGTGTTTTCTTTCTAATTTCCATAATATAATGGCAGAGATCAGAATTAGTCCAAGTGATGTAAAGAAAGTGATTTTAATCTCATCTAAACCCATTATGTCTAACACATTTGCTTACAGAGTTCAGAACTGAAAAAAGAAATAAGATGATGCATAGTGACTTTCCACTGGACTTGTTCTCTTTCCTTATGTTATCTTGATCTATTCAGGGTGTCTGATGATGTAGAAACTTTTATTTTACATTTTTTAGTACTTAAATAGTGTTCAACTGTTATTTTATACACAGAAGATTAAGTTATCTACTTGAGCAAAGACTTCAAAATTAGTGCTTTCTGATGATATTTTTACTCTACTGAGCAAGAAGCTAGAAAGACACAAATTGTTATATTAGCTTGATTATACCTATGATTAGCTCAAGCTCATCTCCAGTGCTGGCCAATATCAGACACTGATTGCAAAAGCATAACAATTTTGAACCCACTTTATAGGCTAACCAGAGTTATTTTGTTAGGCTCCAGGCTTGCTGTACAGGTGAAGGTTGTCTAACAGTTCTTAAAACCCCACAATATTAATGCAGTAAAAAGCATACCAAAGTGTGAAAAAAGACAGAATTCTGTTCTGCAGTTAAATCCAGAAAAACTTAAAATGCACTTCCAATGTCAGCTTAGAAGTGGCTCTCTTCCAGAGGGCTCTAAAGTCTATTCCTCAACTGTTTAGCAATTCTGCCTCTAGGTACTGGGAGCAATATTTTACAGATCAGCAGATGCCTGGGACCCTACTGAAGAGAGGAGGTAAAATGCTCTACTGTACTTGTGGTAGAAAACTCTATGGCAGACATAACAGGCCCTGCAGAACCCAGCCTGAATGAACACAGAAAAGTCACAGGTGAAAAATAACCCAGGAAGGTTTCAGAGAAAAGGGTTCATAGGAATGTACTAGAAAAGGCAGTCCTTTCTAAACTGGAAAGTGAGGATGTAAAAAAAAGTCTGAGGTTCTGGGCATGATTTTGACCCTCCTTAGGCTATAACCATAGTGATACAACAGCACCCAGTTCTCAGATCCATCATGTGAAAGATATCTACATTATTGTCTTGAAGTCAACACTAAGAGTTTAAATAACGAACTTTTTAAAGAACTGCTCTAAGTGCTAATTTCTGTGAAGACCTTAAGACCTCAGACCTCTTCTGCCATGATGCTTGTAGATTGTTCCCAGTTCCTGCATATGAATTGCCCAAAACTAAGACCCCATTTTAAGACACCAGAAGAACACAATTTATTTCAGTTTTCTACTTTCAGTTATAGTAAGAGCTAGGCTAGATTTCACTTTACATTGTAGAAACTATATTTGGATATATTTACCATGCTCTATAACTCAGTCTTTCAGATTGATAAAACAGACAGGAGACCCCAGAATTGGAGAAATGTATTAGTTTGTTATACCAAGTGAATTCAGAGTGCGTATGAGCAAAGGGAGGGTAAAGAAAAACATGTCAAGGTGAACATCTTAGTAATTTGTAAAAGTTGCTGGTTCTACAAATAATATAACCACTTATGTATTTGAAATGAGGTGTTTCTTGTGAATTCTTGTAGCAGCTGGTAAGATCCCTGCTGCAGGTCACGCATGACAGTACAAGAAGGGTAAACAAAACCAGGCATATCTTGTCCCAGTGAAAGGAGATGGGAACATTTTGCACAGAGATTGCATTTTTATTTGATTAAAACTTCAGCAGTGCTCATGGCATTAAACCATTTAATTAATTTACTGGAAGATTAGTTTCAATGCTATGCCTTTTAATAGAAACTTAACCTGCAAGCCAGAATTTCTGAAGTGACAACTAGCGTACTTCTAATACCAAAGTGACTCTATTTAAAAAAGCATGTACATAATTCTGAAACAATCCCATAAAGATCTATTGACAGCAGGAACACTCTGTATTAGTCAGTGTAAAAAGAGTAGTTACTGTCAAAAGCGAAACTGGCAGTGTTGTGTTTTTCCTATTCTTCAGAGTTCTGACATGAAAAACAAATCCATTGCAGATCACAATGAAATCAAGGCTTTACAGGTGTTCATGGAAGAGGGGATTCTTGTCTCAGGTATTCACCATTAAATTCAGATCCAAATCCTTGGCTTAGTTAATTCAAACCTAGCTGCTAACATCCAAGCTACTGCCCATCCATCCAGACAGCAGGTTTGCCTCAGTACTTCCTTGTCGATGGCATTTCATACTTTAATAGATCAACAAAGAAACAAATACTAAGAGTTGCACCCTGAAAGCAAATCATTTAGAGATCAGAGCTCAAATGTAAACCAGCAAGTTGAGGAAAGAGATTATATTTCTCAATGTGCTGTTGATAATGACTGTTATTAATTTTTGGCTCACAGGTAGTAATTTTCAAGAAATAATGAGAATATGCAAATACACCGTTGTCAAGAGACGCACAGTAAGAAGGAATGAAAAGAAGGATATTTGGCAGAAAGTTTCTCTCATTCACAGGATAAGCTATATGTCCCCTTCACATTCTCTTTGTTAACAAACACAGATTAAAGGACTTGACAACTGTGCAGGGCTTCTTTCCATTTGTGGAGAGCATATGAGAACACACATAATTTTAAAATTTTCCATCTGAAAAAATGTACAGAATATCAAGTCCTTGTGCTTGCTAGCTCATTCTTAAATATATCCCATACCCAGTTATTTTTAAATAGACGGAAAGAAAGAAAGAAAACCACCACCAAACTTTAATGCTGTTCACTACCTATGACTAAGAAGTGTTTCCAGAGGATTACAAGTGTCTTTAAACACTTTTTATTTTAGTCTCCTGATTGAAAATTTAATTTCTCCTGGTCCTGTGGTATTAGTCTTAGCAGATGATTCCTAATGACAACATTCTGGTGCTAATAAAAAAACAAAGAACAGATATCTTATTTTATGACTTATGATTGGTTCTACACCTCTTCTATATTACAGTTAGATTAAATGGTAAGTAAGTATATTTCTTGGCAAGTTTTCATATCAAGTGACACTGGATTGTGCATAAATAAATCCAACAAATATTAACCATGTAAGCAAGCAGTGTTCCAGTGCCACAGAATACAGCTGTTGGTAATGGTGATTATGGTCATGAATGGTAAAAAAAAATAAAAGAATCCATTTTACCAGATTCAGAAAATAAAGAAATGGTTAACATGTTATGTTCAGTGTCCCAGCTGACTTGCAAGAACCACTGTCACTGTCTTGGATGGTACCTTCAATCAGAAGAACACATCGCGTATCAGAAGGAAGAGAGAATCAGGTAGAAAGAAATCTTGTTTGTTAGATGAGGAAATAAATATAGAAATGAGAGTTGATATTGTGTTAAGCTAGTTTAGGTTTGAAATGAAAGTCAGATAATTCAAAGCTATGATTCACATAATCATAAATTGCATTTCCCCTTCTCTGCCATGAGACTGCAAAGCACCTGCTTGCAGGAGCTTCACAGCAAACAGATGAAAATCTTTAGGTCCAAAAACCACCTGTGAACTCCTAAACCAGATGATAATGTTATGTCTTTTATTTGCTGAACTTTGCTGGGATGCAGAAGAGACTGCAATGTACTGTTTCAGTAAGAGCTGATATGACTTAATCCAGCTGGAGTATTTACCCCACTGTAACCTTTTGTTTAGATGAGCTCTTGAGGGCCCAGACTTCTCTTCCTGGGTGAGTACTGAGCATAAATGTGAAGTGATGGTCTAGAGCAAACACTGTGGGGGTGTCTGGGGTTTGTACAAAGGTCTGTTTGGAGAATGGAAAGGTTTCATGCTGCCTTTCTTTGCTCTGAACCTATGCTTTGTTCAGCCCTGAGGATGTAACCCGGAAAAAATGAACTTGCAAGATGTGGGAAATAAAGCTTTAAAGATGCAAAGCACATAGAATTAACAAAAGCAGAACTTCCAGATGGTAAATAAGCTTAGTGAAGAAACCATACATATCTTGACAAAAAGCCTTCCGGCCACAATGTACAAAAATAAACAATGAAAATCCCAACAGTCAGTCCACATGTTTTGGCTAATATTGAGCCTGATCTCAGGAAGAAAAAACTTTTAAAGTAAACGCTACACTAGAAGTTTTAAATCTCTGTTATATGAACTAATGCTTTTTTCAGTTCTCTTTCCCTATCCTTTATATAAATCAGGAGAAATTATCTTCATACTGCATTCAACAAATATGCATAAGCATGATCAAAAGGGTATATTTTATTTATTACTGCATAAATTGCAGAATTCCCTTGCTTACTTGGGCACTCCAAGCATTTGGAAGTGAAAGATATTTCACTCATCTGCCAAAATAGGTGACAGAACCTTTGACACCAACGATCTAGGGGGATGCACAACATAAATTAGGCAGGCCTGTTTCAATAAATTGACAAATTGCTTTTACAAAACTGTTCAGTCCCAAATGGTATATCATAATTAGCAGAAAAGGTTCTTAGCACCTCATCAACATGAGGAAATTCAACACTTTGGATGTCACTGCCCATGGCAGGGGGTTTGGACTAGATGACCTTTAAATGTCCCTTTCAACCCAAACTATTCTGTGAGTCTATAAGTAAACACTTCTTCTAAGACTGAGGTACTGTATAATAAAATGTCTACATTTTAAATATACAATTTGACTATTGGAAAGGTTGCTCTTAGCAGGAATTATTCCAATTGCAATGGTGATGAAATAGCTTAAAATTTCTGGCTCTTCTACCCTCACATCCCATGAACTGCTAACTCACTACTTTTCCAGAGCACACGTCTTCATGGAAGCCATTAGTGATGGATGGGGCAAAATTTTCCTTGGAGTAAATTGTGCCCTACTTCCCATTCTCCTCAACACCCCCAGCCGCTCAATTCAATTCTTGATTCCAATTTCAGTGAAGATACAATTAAAAATACTAGTTGAGAAGGAGAAATGAAGAGTTATTTAAATGGCTTTAAACAAAACCACATTTCTGTTCATTCTCAATTTCACTTCTAAATGGCTTGTGGCAAATGCTCAGCATAGATAAAAGTTCATAATCCTTTTAATAACAATTTGCCTGCTGTTCAAATCCATTTTATTTTTTGGTTAACTGAAGATATTTTGGAAAGTATCATAAAATCATAAGAAACCAATTACATTGTTTTGTTGGCACAATCCATTTTTTATGTCACAGGGTGTGAAACTGCTAAAAGGCTAAAACTGGAAATTCAAGGACACAGTCACTCAGAGAAAAACCGCTGAGAAATAAATTAGGGTGTTCAATGTCATCTTCATATCCTTTTAGTTAGCATTGGAGAAAGGAAGTATTTAGCACAGAAATCCAGTCTGAAGCAAGTGTTCAGACTTCAGTTAGTGTCCAACCTGAACAGTGTTCTGAAGCTGAGATGATCTTGCACCTATTGCACAGTTTGAGGTGGTTCTGCACTCTACCACAGTGAACACTTTCAAAAAATGCACTCAAGTGCCTGCAGGAGATAAAAGCAAGGACCTTGGCAGTCTATCCCTTGAAAAATAAATCTCTCTGATAGCAGAAACCAAAAATGTTTCACTGGAACAGAATATTATGTTATGTCAGAAAAAATATTAACCTCTCTCGAATTCTGAGTCAGCAACTCACTGAGATTTCTACCAAATTCACGTGTTCAGGTTCACTCTACCTCCTGATTCACTTTTTGAACTGTCCTTAGAGGAATTAAGGATTTAAATAATCAGTAAGTTTTTAAAACCAACTACCTAGTGGGAAGACCTTAAATCAAAAAACAGTAGAACATATAGCTTTAAATGCTAAAATCTTTCTTTCAAATCCAGAAAGAATCAGACAATAGAGCCAACTAGCAGGATCACCCCAAGTAGCCACAAATGTCTTCAAATGCTTGCTTGTGGATTTTTTTGGTTTGGTTTTTTGTTTGTTAGATTTTGTTTTCCACCAAGAAAGTTAGAAGGAAATAGAGAAGCTGTTCAATTCTAGACTTAGGTCTGACCTTTTGATTCATTATACAATTTGTTAATTTTGTCTCATCTCTCTAATTTTTCTCAGAGGTTTCTGTTTTAGCAAACATTGATGTCTGTTTCATAAATCCCATTAAACTTTTTCCTAACTTTTTATTACACTAGTTTTTTCACCAGATAGGCAGTATATGCCTTCAGTATGGACTAATATTTAATGAATATTGTTTTAATCAGCTTAGTTCTTTCCCTCCTCCTTGTACTACTTAATCATCTATATTCAGATCAAATCTTCTTGAAATAATCTGTTATTCAATGTTAATCTGAGAATCAAAGTCAATTTTTTTACTAGAACCTAATAAGGCAAACTGTTTATGGCAATTATTCAATATTAAACTAATTTGAATTACAAAGCATTCTGAAATTTTCTAACTTGGATGTCCAAATGTAGGCAGCTTGATCTATAGTTAGGAATCTAAATCAATGGTCTGGCTTTTCAAATATGTTAACTAATTTTTTTTTTTTTTGGCCTAATAAGGCTTAACTAATTAAATCTTGCACAAACTTAGTATTTTTGAAGGATTATGAAAGGGGCAAATACTTGGTTTTTAATTCACAAATAGCTTGCAAAAAGAATAATGATATTTTAATGTTTTTGTACTAAAATGTAACATGATAAGTGCCTTTTTACTCCAACATAAATAAAACATTAAACAAAACAGTAAAACCATCCATAACATCAATGGAGTCGTCTTCTAAAAACCAAAACATCCAATTCAAATGAATAATGAAAGGCTTCAGCACAGTTTTTACGCTTACAGTATTTACTTATAGATCATCTAATTTCCTCCTAAGGCTAATGTGGAAACTGGAAGCTGCTACCATACACAATCAATAATCCTCTTAGAAGCTTAGTGTGAGATACAGGAGACATTGCCAAAAGTAGTCAGCCAGAAATTAAATTCATTTGGGTTTTGTTGTTGTCACTGTTATTTTAAGGAGAAAGCAACTCAAACATTTCCCAGCATCTCTCATTTAGCTTACCCACTTTTCCTTGCAAAAGATGATGTTCAAATCTTCTAAAGCTTTGTTTGACTGGCTCGACCTTATTAACACAATTGGAGAAAAAGCAACAAAACATTTTTTAGTTCATGATTTCTGTGAAATTTGGTCACAACACAGAGGGAAAATTCAGCTTGTCAGTTTTTACTGCTATTAAACATGCCTTGGGCCCTGAAGAATGTCGAGTTACTTTGTGGGGGAAGAAATTATCTGGTTGCATTAGAAAGCGGAATTCCAATAAAAGAGCACATCTGATGAAAGGGACACATATTCTTCCTAGGAACAGCAAGAAGCAGAACCAAGTAGACTCAAATATACAAGATATTGCACATTTTAACTAATGCTGTTCTCTGACAACATCAAATACCCCAATGCTCTGTGTGGATCAGCCTCTTGCACACTGGGGGAGAGAACCCATTTCAGGCCAACATGAAAAACACCCAGTTATTTAGAGCAATTTAACTGAACTTCTGAGATATTAACTATAGGGTCCAGCAATATTTTCCAGTTTGTGTTCTTGAAATCAAGCCTAGAGAACTACTTTTCTAGAAGTGATCCGGCCTGACTCATTAGAATGATAACATTTTTAGAGAATGATCAGAATGCTCCACCATTAAATAGTTGCACTGGGCACTCCCAAGGAATAAAGCCTTTGAAAGCATTCAAAAGAATTATTCACTTCCTCTGCAGTCACTTAAATGTCAAAGTTATTAAAATACACATCCTAAGTGTTGAGTGATAGATTTGTAGGCACATTGAAGTTTCCCCACCACTGGGCTATCCAGAAAAATAAACATTAAGCATGATTTGGAGAACTTTCAATTCAAATGTAAGAACAAATTCTGAGATTTGCTGACAAATTATTGCTTTAATGTTACTTTTCCAAGCTTTGAACAAAAGCTCTGCAAACCCCTTGTCTCCACCAGGGAAATTCAGACACTAAAAAGTGAAGGGAAATAACCAATACAATGTGAATTTTAGGGAGAAGGTAGTCTATTATTTTGAGATGTCTATAATCCTCAAATCTTGGCAATACTATGCAAGGGGAGAGAACTGCCAAAAATCAAGTTAGGAGATTACACCTACTACTTGGTATTAATTTCAATTCTGATGAAATGGCAAGCCCAAAAATCAAGAAAGGAGAAGCATTTCAAAAAAGTCAACATAAACTAGTAATCACTCACAGTACAAAGGACTAATCAGAAAAATCCTTAAATTTGGTAACTGAAATGTAGAAGTATTTTGTGCACTGGGCACGTGCTGATTCTGGTTTTCTCTTGTTTTTTTAAATCAAGGTCCCCCTTTACTGGGGACCTTGATATGTTACATAAATCTGCAATGAAGGAATGTGTCTGCATTCCCAAGGATGGACAGTGAACAAGAAGGAATACAGATGAGTGTACAGCTCTGAACAGAAAGATCAAAAATTGGAGACATTTTTATTTGCCCAGAGAAACCAGATTTGCAGTGTCTATTACATGTCATTAAAACTGTTCACAGGACAAGAGCTTGAGACGCCCTGATGTTTCTGGTTATTAGGACAAGACTAAAAGCAATCATCCTCTATTTCTCAATTGGAAGCTACAATTATCCTGGCCAATAGGACTTGAAAAAGGATACCCATTCTCCCAGAAATCTGAAGCATAGTCTTCTAGTCTGGATAATTACACTGCTTAAATTGCAGATGCAACCATAATTATTCAATTTGCTGAGCAACAAAAAGATCTGAAGCTGGAAATAAACACTTGGCTCCCGCTTTTCTGTCTTTTGTACATTCTACCTAGGAACACAAGAACGGATTGTGTGCTTTCAACCTAAGCTTATGTGTTTTTCTGAGTGACTGCCTAATTTTAATCCTTCACTTTTACACTTTTTTCCACTAGGATCTTTCTAGATCTCAAGATCTTTGTCAGATGGGCTTTAATATAATATTTCTTAGGTTTCTAATGAAAAAGTAAGTCAAGAGTGAGAAAAAAAGGAAAGATTTCACACTGCTTTCCAATCCAGATGAGGTAAAAACAACCTACCTACAAACTTCAAAATATCTTGTTCGCTAAAGGTATCCAGATACTGGATAAATCATCCACCCTCATTACCTTATAAGAGGTAACAAAACCCCTTATGATTTTGAACTGAATAAACTGTTTTAGCACCAGATATCTGATGATAGCTAATGAAGTTAAGTGCAATACTGCTGTCTTGAATTCAAACTCTGAAAGTTGAGAGAAATATTAAGTGATAAAAAGTACAAGAAAGTTGCTTTAATTATGCTATTTTTAACTCTCAACATTTTCTAAATGCAATCTGCTCTGTGCAGTTGATTTGACTTCAATTTATATTAATGAAACATTCCAACAGCATACTGCTTTGCAATAAAAAGCTTGTACTTAAGGGCACAACACTGATCAAAATGAAGATTTTTGTGGTGGTCTGAAGAAAGGTTTATTGGGTTGCACCCAGTAACTGAGAGGGGTTGTGGTGCTTTTTCTACCCCTACACGGAAATAGAAAGAACCTGTCATGGTTAAAAATTATCTCAGATTAAAATTATTGCATTTTTTTTTCCTGTTAGAGGAAGATAATTCTCACCCATACCCATAAAAAATTCCATCCATAAGTTATGGGCAGCCTCAAGCTAAGTCATGTACCATAAATACCAAAAGAGAATACTCACTGTCAACTTCCAGATGTCTTCATGTCTTAATCTATGGTAACTTGCCTTCTGGTTGTGGTCCAACAGGTGATTTAAAATCAATTTTGTAAGGCTGCAATAGTGGTTTTGTACAATGCAGGCCTTCAGATCTTGATGGTAAGCTCAACTTAGAAGTAATTGCTACTCTCTTGTCAAGCAAATCCTAGTAATTTTGAAAGCCAGAGTTTATGGGCATAATTCTGACTGTATTTAGGAAGATGAATTAAATAATTTTATTTTTAAGGATTCACTGTTTAATTAGCACACACCTTTTACTAAACTCAGTTGTAGGGACATGCCATGTTTGCCTGCCTTTCAGAAACTGAAACTTGAAATGCTACTCTGCTAAAGAAGTTAAACTAAAAGTGCAGCAGGAGATTAAGCAAACTTGTTTTTGGGGTATCATGTCAGTAAAATATTTTTCATTATCAATGCAACACTATTAATGGAAAGTCTACCTAATTTTGATCTCTGGATCAACTTTTACCTTCTACTACTTTCAGATATAGTTTAGTCATTATGAGACCCCTTATGCTTCCTTGCTGACAGTAGGACAGTCAATATAATCCAGTCTCTTTTCTTTACACAAAGCACAGCTGCCTCATGATGAACATGACATAGATTTTTTTCCTCATAGAAAAAATATTCTTGCTTCAGGATTTTTCCCTTCATTTAGGCTTCACAGTGAGGGTGTCAGAAGCCACAGCATAAAGTTAGACTGGAAAAATTAATTTTCCACTGTGGATACTAACAAATAGAAGTATACAATTAAATCATATCATAATAAAAAATATCTCTTCATAGCAGGAACAGAGCAATATTTGCTGATAACAATTCCAATATCTACCCCACTGCCTTACTGTTCACTATACCTTGCTTTCTCTTCTTTTTTCATTCTCTACTTTTATTCCTTTACCTGACTTGCTTCCCAGCAATACAGCTCAATTAGAGGTACTGCAGTGTGCTCCATTTCATTTCTGCAAACATGACAATTGCTGTCACCTTCTGTGAAGCCAGCTTGATCACCTTCTTGGATTCTCCAAATCTTGGGCAACTATGGCAAAGGATTGGACTGTCTAATTAATGTTTTTTAGCATTATTGTCTGGCAGTTCCCTGTCATAATTCAGAAGTCTTGCACATTTACAACTATTTCACACTTTTTTTTCTCCTGGTTTGTTAACTGATGCTCTAAAATCAACTGCTTTCTCAGTTCAGTCTATTCTGTCTGTGCATTTGACATCTATGCTTAAGCAGTGATAAACAAACCATTACAACTCCATACATAGAAAACTGTGCCATGGTATCTCTTACTGATAAAACATTGAACCTCCAGTGGCACAATCATGAAAGACTTATGCAAGACACATCAAATCAGTTTGCAGTACTCTCTATGTGAACTGCAAGGTCTAAAAATAATTTCAAAGCCCTATTTAGATAGTGACTACTTAAGGCCTAATCAAGACTCTATCTATGAATTTTTAAAAACGGTTGTATTTTTGAGAAAATACCTTGAATTTCTTCTTTTACATATCCTTTCAATTTTGTGAGACTCTGACTTTACAAGGCTGTGCCATTTATTTTAGCTGTTCCATTTGGCACAATCTTAGCTTTTCTATTCTGTTAACAACTTAAGAGAAATTATTCTTACTTTATTCTGTCAGTTTATTTCTTTGCAAGGCAAAGAAAATGTTGACCCTGTATGGTTATAATTCACAGATGATGAGAAAATGGAAGTAGTGAGGGTGAATCATCACATCTGCTGTTCTTTCATTTAATAAGAACAAACCTTCGAAAGCATAATTGGGCAGTCCTTAGACAGAATGATCAGTGATCCTTCAGTATGTCTAATTAAATGTTTACTAAGCCCATCAATAAGAATCTGGATATACAAAACCTGAAGAGAAGAAACACATTGTGGTATCTGTTGAAAATAACAGTAATTTTTCTTGCTTTCCTTCATAAGATAGATGACTTACTGACATAAATGCAGGGATTTCATTGAAATTGGGAAGAAATTTAATCTTCTGTCTGGGTTTCCCTGAATCTATTTTATGTGTGCAGGAAAATGGGAGTCACTGACTCCAGGGTAAGCAGATTGGTTGCTGCTGACAACAGCACACTACAGCTGCTGTTAGCAGAAACCAAGATCCATGAATCCAGTGATTCAGCTGTACTTGAACGGCTGATGGCTCCTTGTGTAAGATATCAAAGAACTTTTCATATTTGATTTGATTAAGATATTCCACTTTTACTTCTGTCTGGAGTCAAGTGTAACTCTAAAAAATTTAACCTAGCCAGACCTAATTCCAGATTCAAAAGTAGTTCTCAGGAACTTCCATGAGAACCTGGAAGCAAAGCAGTGTTTGTTCTTCTCTTTCGGTGCCCAGGAAGTTATAGTTCAGAACTGGGGGTATGAAAGAGGAGAGTAAGAATGATGTGAGCTTTTGATTAACTAAGTTACTGTGTGTTAGAGTAACGTGCATTAAATTGTTTCAGTGACTAAGTCCTTTAATTAAAAGATAATTTCAACTGTGTGTTTGAATTAATATATTTAGATTATTCACAACTATTTTGAAAGTATTCTGAGTGTGTCTATATTTCTATTTTTCTTCTTTGCAAAGCAGCAAATGGTTAGTGGTTGGCAGGACCCTTTCAGCTAACAAAAGAACAAACTTGGCTTCATTAAGATTAATGGGGTGGGGAAACAAAGAGCAATGAGCAGGGAGTAGGGGTGGTTGTCCTCCACGTTAGCACTAAAAGGTTTGCTTAGTTGTGGTCTTGTAATTTGGGAGTGCCCTATAGCTGCCTACACTCCTGAAGGTTTTCCTCAGGCCCCGTGTTTATCTCAGCCAGGCTCCTTGGCAGGGCAGGTTCCCACTGCCACAGACAGTCTCAGGCAGCCTTCTGGAGAGGGAGCCCCAATTGCACACAAAGCCCCAGCCTTGAGGAAGTACATTCTATTGTTACTTGAATGTGAAGGAGATGCCAAATGGAAGAAATTGTTTTCTGTAATTTGTTCTTTACTACATCAAACCCACATTTTGAAAAATCTCAAGAGTCATTATTCAAAGTGAAGTGTTTGCCATAATAGTTTCATAAATACTTTCCACATCTACAATGTGTTTCAGTGAAACAAAAGTTGTTATAAGGTAACTGCTGTTTTAAACTTATCTACTATACTTTGCTACAACTTTTTAATGCTGAAAAGTTCAGCAAGGTAGGAAACTGAGAATACATAATCCTGATCTGAGTGAGTCTTGTGAAAACACTGGGGAAGGTACTTCAGGAAGCAATTTAGCAGTCAGCATGTAGCAAAGATGAGAATAATTATCAAACAGCTGTATATATTCCAAAGATTTATGCTGTGATCAAGTTAACAGGCTGGTGGCAGAGAATGTCATATCATATCAGGCATCCATTACAACAAATCTGACAGTACTTTAAATCTGTGAACCACTATGCAAAATGTAACATCAGTGTCAACTTCTCACCTTTTCAGGATGGCTGCAGAAGCGATCTTGCTCGGTAGGGTGTGACTATGTGATCCAGTTGCTGTCTGGGAAACCTATTACATTTAAGAACTATCCAAGAAAGCACCCAAAAGTGGGCAAGAAATCATTATAATATCTACCCATTGAATAAAAAGAAGCAGTAAACCTAACTTCTGCATCTCTGATTTAGAATAAACCACATAGGGATGAAGACAACCCAAAGGGAGGTTTTGCTAACACTGTATAAATAAAACATACTGCTCAGTTTATTTGGCTGCCCCAGATTTCTGTCATATTGCTTGAAAGCTGGCAGTACAGCTGCTAAAAACCTTCTTCTAGATGAGGGAAATGCTTGGACAACAGGATTTCAAAGCATCAAAAGCAGAGACCTTCATGCAGTTCAAACATACCAGATCCTCCACACAAGCCTTCAGCATCTTTCAATGCCACATAATTCAGGATGTGATGGAATAGGACCCAGACTTCTAAATTTACTTGTTAACTATTTCTTTTTTTTTTTTTTTTAATAACACTTGAAAGATTCTTCTGTTGTAGTTATTAGCAAAAGAATAAATAAACTTCTAATTTAAAACTACACTAAATAATGACCTTTTCTTTTGATGAGCAAGTAAATAGAAAATGCCTGGAAATACTGTACCAGTTCATTTGTAAGTTAACACATCCTGGTTCAGAAAATGCTTCGTATCTACATGAAAAGCCCTATATAAACATAGGTATCAGAGATGCCTTTCTAAAAGCCATCTGCAATTGGATTACAGGCTTTTTTTGCTACATTTTCTGCAGTGTTTTGCTTTTGATGAGGCAGGCCTGACTCTATTTAGCTGCTCACATGTATCTTCTATCTTCTGAATCTTGGTGGGAGGAAGGGAGGCAGCACAGCTTTCAGGACTCTCTCAAAGACCTATATAAGAACTATACTATCACTTTTTTTTCTCCCCAAAAAAACCTAACAAAAAAGGACAGTCAAACATTTTGGAAATGCTCTCCATATTAAATGAGAAAAAGAGCCAGAAAGGCAATTGCTGGGAGCAGTAAGACAAGTGTTTAAAATCAAGTTGATGTGATTTTCATCAGTTCCCATGTTATTAGAGGCTCTCCAGTCTGAATAGGAATATAGTACTTCTTATATTCAGCTACTTGGCTTTTCTTCTTTTTTTTTTTTTTTTTTTTTTTTTTTTTTTTTTACTAATGCTTAAGGTTCAGATACGTAATTCATTTTCAAGGTAGCATACATTCAATTTGTCGCATATAGGCTGCAGAGTAGTAAAGATTGTGTTTTACTGTAATAAAAAGAAGTTTTTTCTCCCCCCACCGAAAAACCCAAAAAAGGAAGGAATCAAACATTTTGCAAAGTCTCCAGACAAAGCGCAGCGCCGCAGCGCCAACATCCCGGTGCGGGGCAGCCGCGGCCCCGCGGGACTCGGGCGGGCGGAGCTCCCCGCTCGGGGGCGGCGGCTCCAGGCGCTCTCCCGGGGGGGACTCACGCCCAGGCAGAGGCGCTGCGGCCACCGCGGCCAGCCCCCGCACGGCTCCCGGCACCGCCCAGGCGAGCCGGCGCTCTGCTCGCTGCACAAGCTCCGGGACTACACCTCCCGGCTGTCCCCGGAGCGAAGCCGCCGCCTCTCCGCGGGGCGGCTGGGAAGCGCGGCCGCTGCCGCCCGCTCCGCTCGGGCGCCGCCCGGGCCGGGCTCCCGCGGAGCGCAGCGGGGCGGGGCGGGGCGGCCGCAGCGCGGCGGGCGGCGGGCGGAGCGCGGCCCCCCCGCGCCCAGGGGCGGGAGCGCGGCGCCGGCCCCGCCCGTGGCGCTCCGTGGAGCTGTTCAGAGCCCAGGTGCTGAGTGTCCCCGCGGCTTACGGAGGCTCCGGCGGCGTTCTCTTCCCACCGCTCCCCGGCGCGGCCATGGCCCCGGCGCTCAGCCGCCTCCGCCAGGCGTTCTGAGTGCCCGCCCGCCCGCCGCGCCCCGGCGTGGATGCAGCAGCTCCAGGCGCCCCTGGCTCCGTGGGGGAAGGCGGCAGGTAAAGCCTTTCCCTCCCCGCCCATCCGCATTGCATCCTCGCCCGCCCTCCGTTCGCAGCCGCCGGCTCGAGGGGCTCCTGCCGAGCCGAGCCGGAGGCGCGAGTTGTGTGCAGGGAGCGAGCTCCGCGAGGCGGACCACGGGGAACAAAGCGGTGCGGTCCAGATGCTTTTTGAGTAGTTTCGTTGTCTTAGTTTCCGGGGAGTGGGAAAGGGAAGAGCGGGATGGCTGGTTAACTGCACATTATCTGTGCTTACTTAGATGTAGGGGGGAAAAAACCCCCTACGTATGTTAATTTGCTCATGGAATCACATTCCTATTTTCATGGTTCAGCAGGGGAAAAGATGTGTTTGTCATACAGGTAAGATAGAGCTATAGTCAAGACTGCAAAATGGTTTCCTTGAGTATCCTCCTTAACTGTAATGCTTGTATGGATTTTGCACTGCAATAATTTCTTACTTCTTTCTGTGTGGATTACCAGCCCAATGAAGGGCTAGGACAAGCAGCAGAAGGTCAGAGTAGCAGCTACAGTGTGCCTGTGACAAAGTGTCAGAAAAAGAGAGGAAAAAATTCCTCTGTATTTAAGGCCAAATGACAAGTTGCATCCTACATGAAGTCATTTACAGCCAAGCATTGTGCTGTTACGCCTGATGCTTGAGGCTTCCTCTTCTTGCTGGGTGATGAATAGGGAATTGAGCAAGCATATTAACCATGCATAATCAAGCAGCAAGTGTTCTTTACTGCTTGTGTGTGTAGTACCTTCTGTCACAGGATCAGCAAGTATTCCTGTGCTATCAGAAGACTGTTTCACTCTAAATTGAGTAGGATGCAGCTGTACCCTTTTTGTGTTGTTGGTAATACAGGTTAACTTACACTTCTCAGAGTGGCATGGGAAGGGGGAGCCTGGTAAAACAAAAACTCAGCGCTTTTCTCAGGTGTGGATGGAGAGAAAAGTTTAACCCAGGAGACCACATGCGGTCAGACCAAGAAGTTGTAGTGTTTCTGTGCTGATTTTCAAAATAAACTGAAGAACCAAACGAAGATTAAAAAATTGCTTCCTTTAGAAAATCAAATGCTGTCTAATTAGCATACTCTTAGCACTTTGCCTTAACTTACTTCTGCCCGGTATCTAGAATTTCTTTGTGTATTGAGCATCTCCTGCTCCCCATGTTACTGTATCATTAAGTCAGAAGAAAACAGCCAGAAAAACAATTGCAGGGAGCAGTAAGGTAAGTGTTTAAAAGCAAAATTATGGGACTCACATAAATTCTCATAATATTAAAGGTTCCCCAGTCTGGATAGAGACATAGTATTTCTGATTTTCATTGACTTGGCTTTCTTTTTTTATCTTTTTGTACTAATGATCAGGGTTCAGATATGTAATTCATTTCCAAGATAGCATGCATTCAATTTTTCTTATAGAGGCTTCAGATTAACAGATTTTGTGCTTTACTGTAATAAAAAGAATTTGAGTAGATTGAATACTGTTTGACAGTCATCTCACAACGAAAAGCTCTCCTTCCAATAGGCACCTTGGACATGCAGGGGCATAACATCTGGCTCTTAACAGTAGCCTTTTAGGGATCAATTGAGTTAATAATTACTATAGTGCTTTACTGTAAGATTAAAAATCAATTTATGCACGACTATGTGCAAGGCAAGCTTCCCCTCTCACCAGCAGTATTAGATTTCCTGACACAGCTCCTCCCTACCTCTGCCTTTTAGTCTAAGCACCATCGAAGCCTCAGAGCACGTGATCAGCTATGTGTGATTTAAGCGATGCTATTGAATTTTTTCCACAGGGAACAATTACTATAGAGTGACAAGTCAACCATTTTGATCTTAACAGATCCAGCTCTGTTTAGTGATGGTAACCATAGCATACTCTGCCTAACCCAGTCTGAATATCTCACTGCAGCAGTTTGCTTCTAATTTAA
Organism: Monarcha castaneiventris obscurior; assembly: GCA_026261815.1. Taxonomy (NCBI): domain Eukaryota; kingdom Metazoa; phylum Chordata; class Aves; order Passeriformes; family Monarchidae; genus Monarcha; species Monarcha castaneiventris. The sequence goes on along the minus strand of JAMPIT010000712.1, from coordinate 7,303,742 downwards.
AAGGACACTGTTAAACCTTAAAATAGGTTCTCATTTTTGGGTAGGAATAAGAGGCTTAATAACAGAAGGACACTGTTGACATTTCAGCTGTATATTTGCAGTTGCTGCTGCCTGCAACAGCCCTCAAGAAGCCACTGAAATATGAGAAAAGCTAAGCAGCGTGCTCTGACCACACCCCTACATTGCCATAATTCATAAATAGAGACTGTGCTTGCTGCCACATTCCTATTTCTACCTGGTCAGTTAGGACAAAGACAAAGCTGCTTTGTCCTAATGAAGCCAGTGCAGCATGCTTTAAATAGAGCCAACGATCTGGGCTTCCCAAAATATATTAAAAAGGACTCTTGTGTTCCTCAACATGGTTTATACTAAAGGTTATTGCAAATAGAGTAATTATGCTAATGACTTGTATGTCAGCTTGGGCAATAAACAATCAATACTGATGTAGGATCAACTGCAACTTTCTGTGTCCAGTTATCATGCATTCAGCACAGTAAATTAAATTTCAAGTTGCAATTTCTTTGTGGAAATGTTTATTTTAAGTTCCAGAGGAGACTATTGAAGTCACGGAAATATTTCCATTACACTTCAGTAAAAGTCTATTTTTCAGAAAGGTGTGCACAAAAACCTGACCTGGATATATTTTCAATGTTAGAACCACTGTTGTGATCATACCATAGAGGAATACAGTAAGGGTAGGGTTTGTTTAAGGATTAAAAATATCCTTATGAGCACAATCTGTACAAAAATGCTGTAGTTGATAATCAACGTGCTAGAGAAAAGCAGAGACTTTTAAACTGCTATCTGTATGAGGGAGAATGACAGGACACGTACCTTTACGTGGTATGGAGAAGCAAAGTACTCTGTATTACCAAAACACCTTTTAATATTGTTCCCTGGATTTTGGCTGAGATGGCTTATGTATTTTCTACAATTCTAAAAAGAGAAAAAATAATTTTATGTATTGCATAGTGCCAATTTTCTGCTTCAATTCTAGCAATTCTTGGCATTAAGCATAACTAGATTTTACTTGTCCCCATAAATGTCTGTAAATTGTTATATGATGCTCCCAAGTCTACTCTTTAAAAAGGCATTTAAATGCACATTGCACTAAGCAATTATTGAACTTCTTCATTTTACAAGAAAGGGCCTGATAACTAAAAAGGAGCAATCCCAGTGACTTGCTTCAAGTAGCAAGTAATATTTTCAGTAATTTTTGAAGGTATAGTTTCTAACTTATAAATATTTGACCATAGCATTTAAGCATTTGCTTTAAGTTTTCCACAACACTCCAAAACAGAAGAAAATTGTAGCTGCACTCCAGGCATTATTGCTATAATCATGTACTTTCATGTCTCATAGGTCAAAGCACTCTAAAATCAGGGAAAATGTTAGGCTGTGGTTGAATTGTGATGTTGTAAAAAGGGACAATCCATAATTTGAGCTGACAACATGATGCTGACAAGATTTGCAGAAATATTCACTTCTATTTTTTTGTCTTGAACAAGTAGTTTCTGAGAAATGGGCAGCTTGGAGACAGTATTTATGTAGAATTGCAATGAAAAGAAGCTTTTCCTCCTTGAGCAAGTTCTACTCAGCTTTGTTTCTAGTGCTTGGGATGGGGGCAAGAAGAGGAAAATTATGGGACAGAGTGCAAGCCCTGCACATAGAGTTGTACTTATCCACTGGAAATTTACCAGATTTTGGGGACTCCTGACTTGATCATGCACGTATTGCCCTTTGAGGGCTCTACTGTCAGAGCCACTCAGGTTTTACTCTAAAAGGAGGCAGAATGCTGTCCTGCCTTAAAGGAGTGACCAGCAAACATCCTCTTGAGTCAAAGCAGGAGCAAGCAATTTCATGATTATAGAAAATCTCAGTGAAGGTGAGGGAGACTAAGAAATCTTTCAGTCTTGAATCTTGTGCTACAAGTTTGAGGTTTAACAAGCATATTTAAAGAACAGAAAGCTCACTCTGTGTGAGCTGATCCCAGTCTCTGTAATGGGAATAAGTGACTGGGCAGCATGCCTGCTCCTCTGTCTGTGATGATTATTCTCTCTGGCCTAATACTTGATAGTTTGTGTTCTTCACTCACCTGCTGTTTTACAGAGCAGAAATGATGGACCTGGACTAGCACCTGTTGGCAAGAGCTGCATTAAACAATTTGTTCTGTTATTTTTCAGATTTCTTTTTTTGCTTTTTTTGAGATGTGTCTGAGGCTGCTATCAAAAAATTACACTTAGGTTTTTTTTAGATCTCTTGCTACTTGTCCTCAAAAGATGCAACTTGACAAAATTTGCAAATACAGACGTCTGAGGTATTCTACATGAAACACAAAGGACCAAATTATTGAAAATTTCTGGAACAAACAGAATTTCCATTAGTTTCCATTTAAGATAGTTATACAGTCTTCTTTAAATTTGGAACCAAGATGTCTCAGAAATTATAAAAGAAGAGTCATCTATACACAACCAATATTCCACTCACAATAAGTTTATCTTTTTCCTGTCCACTTAGCTTTATGCCAGCATAAAAGGATTATTCTTGCTACATTTGCGGTAGAGAGTTGCTCTGGTGACATGGTTTGCTATTTTTGCTTTGAAAGTGTATTAAAACTTCAGCATCACAAATAAAAAGCAGAAAAACATTAAACTGGCATCCTAAAAGTAAGGAAAATGATTTTAAAGATGCTCTTTGTTAACAGTCACACAGCATCTGTTGAACCTTGCACTTTGGAAAGTAGTGTGTGACCTAAGACACAGCTCAACTACAGAATAAGAGCAAGATTTAACAATTTAGTTCAGTTTTGAGATAATTAAAAATGCATATTCTTCAGATAATAAGAGGATGTTTACTCCAGAAATATGTTACCAGGGAACAGGTTACAATTAAACAACATAAGCTGAGAAATTCTGATTTAAATGCAAATTACATCAATGCTTAGACATGTCACTGTCTTATGGGAAAAAACCCACAAGATGTACTGTGAGTTCAGAACAAACTGCAGAGAGCATATTCTGGGCTCTGTTCTGGGTAGCTGATTGGTGTCTCAAGGAATACAGTCAGGGAAAAAGTTTAACATGGTTTTACTGTACAATCACACCCCCCACCCCCACTCCCTTGTCTTCTGAAAGGCATCAACTTGAACAGCATTCTAGTACTGTTACATAATTTCAAAGTTTAACCACATACAACTGCTTAAATCTGAAAGCTGAGATAGTACAGGCAAGACAAGTATTTTCTCTGAGGTACTTAAGACTTGTTAACTACTGTTACCGATCTACAATCTATTTCAGTATTAACAATAGTAAAAATACCCTTTAAAGTGACAAACACAAGCTTTATTATATTTTAAAACTGACTCAGGTAAAATAGCGATAATAATTAAATTCCATCTGTCCCTCTTGACTATTTCTAGAGGAGTTGATTACGAGTTTTTCTTCAACATAGGGTTTTGGTGATTTTTTTAGCTCTTTCCCACCTATACTGTGCTTCGAGTACAATAGAAGCTTTCCACTTTTAAGCAGGATGTCTTGCTTCAATCTTTTCTTTGCCAAAACAAGAGTTAAGTGATCACTTTATTCTCTCTACTTACTCCAAACTTTGGTACAGCCATGCTGGAAAAAGGGGTAAAAATCCATAGATTTCCTTAGGGTAACTGCAAAGTGGCTAGCAGAAAGAATCATGATCAGGAAGCTGTGCAACTTTGTTTCCTTTCTTTACTGAAGAGTTACTGGCTGGAGAAAAAGCAGAGTTTAATCCTTTCTGGCAAGAGATAATATTATCTAAGAAAAGTAAGCAGCTATCTGTTGAGGGGCTGTAGCTTTCTGTACAGGCTACTCCACCCTTCCTGTATTGCTAAGCAGGATTGTCTGTCATTGAAAACAATGAGAATTTCTGTCTTGGTGAGAAATGACAAGTGAAAATACATCAGAATAATAAGTGTGCCCTGAAACACTTCAAATATCACAGACTAGAAGAAAAAATACTCAGTTTCTGACTCCTTCATCACAGTTACTTCTGTGAAATCAGTACTGCCATACAGATGAGAGATCAAAGATTCATAGCTTTTCCTCTAGGAGTCCTTCATTGAGCTCAAAGCTGAACTCCATTGATCACCCTACCAGCAGAAAGAAAAGGCAGGGAGAGTCTAGAAAACACAGCATGGGCAGGAGTCTCTTATCCAAGCTAAGGAATTGGCAGAGAGAAATGAAGAAAGATAAGAATCTTGTAAAGTTTATTATTTCTTTGTGAACTGGTATATGTTAGTAGATCTATTCAGAGGATAGAGAGCAGATGGTGTTCTTTTGTCACCATGAGAGGAAAGAAGGATAAAATCCCTCTTGGAATCCCTTACTGCCTCTTTGAGAGAGAAAGAGAGGGAGGAAGAGACCCTGACAATCAGCACACCTAATGAATTCCTGAACAGGTGGAAAGAGGCTTTGCTGGCACAGGCTGGAGATGGGGATCCCTGCTAGTCCCAGAGGATGCACATACCACCCTTTTTTCATGATAGAGCTTTAAGCTGCTGTTACTCCGCAAACACAGCAAGACAGTGCAGGTAAAGATGACTCTATAGTCTAAAAACAGCCCTTCATAGATTCTAGTCCTGGGGAAACTTTTCTTACTCCCACAGCAAAGGTGGAAAAATGACTGAAAAAAGCTCATCCTGATAAGGTGCTATTATGTAAATTACAGTTACTGTCAGGGTATCAGCTATATGATAAGCATTCCTTTGAAAGAACAATGTACAATGAAATGAAGCACAAGAAGTTGGCTACCACAGCCTGGCAAACCTAATTGCAATGTATTCTGCTGTAAACAGATGGGAATATCGTGGATATGAAAGGATTTTTATTCATTGCGAGAAGGCCTGAACTTGCTATTTCACCTTCCTTGTTAAACTATTAACTCTCAAATAACATGAGTGACAGAAGTAGATATTTGCAACTTTTTAAAAACTGGTTTCCTGGTAATTTCTCAGAACCTCAGCTTTAGCCCAGTATTCTCCTCTTTATGTCTTCCAAAGCAAAACATAATGTACCCAAGGGACATAGGGTGAAAAAGTACAGGCACAGCTAAATCTTTTTTGAACATAGGCACGTTTGCTGGAAGTTTCTCTAATGCGTAGCACACAGGCTGCTGCTGTACATATCTAATTGTCTTAGACCTGCAAGAAAAGGCTATGGAACACAGAAGGATCAATGTATAGGTATAGAACCCTGCCTTGCCAGATCACTAGGTCAGCACAAAATAATTGTTCTTTCTTAGATTCACTCTTTGGACTTTCCAAGACAGTCTTCACAAGTAACTTACAGCAAATATGTGATGTCCATCTCTGCCAGCTGATACCATGCTTGCTTTCATTATTTCCCTATGGCGAGGTCCTTCAAGTCTAGCTTATACATTAACCTTGCAGATTTTACACACTAAACTTCACTCAGCTAAGCCCAGTACTAAAATAAAGAAACAAAAACCCCATGTAGGTTTCATTCAGGTCTCTCATTCTCCTCATGTCTTAATGCTTTTGACTATGACTTCTCACGCTATTTTTTTCCTGTACAAACAAGTTTCAAATGTCACACCAAAGAGGAGAAAAAGGATTTTTAGTTTGTTTAGTTATTGTAAATAAATATGTCCATTATGCCCATTCACTCCTTCACCTGGTGGTCTGCCAGCAGCTACCTACAGTTCTTCAAAGGGGTTCCATAACACAGCCACAAAGAAAGTTTTCCTCCTTGCAATCTCAGTTTCAAATGAATGTATTTCCTTCCCATAGGAGCTAGGAAAATCCTGACAGATGGAAGAACCAGTAAACAGCTTCAGTGCTGGAATGGCTGCCTATTAACTCTATGTCAGGCAGAGATTACAGCTCTAATTTCATAATCTGCCTCTGAAGAGCTTCTTCTGACAACATTGCAAGGCCCAGCTCCAGATTCCTCCATTCAGAATTTACCTATACACAGTCTTTATATCTGTGCCACAACACAGCCATTTTTACAGAATATGAAAAGTCACTTAATTTAGCTTCTTATTGAACACATTATAGGTAAATGGAACAGCATGCCTTGTTTTAAAAAGTATGAGAAAGAACAGTAAACTCTACACAGTGATGTTCCTATTACTTTAGGATGTTGCAATGAGCATTTCTTGCCAGCTGGAAGTGTGACTTGCTCACGCAGTTCTGATAAAATGTAAATCTATTGAATTATAATACAGTGTAAAAACTATGATGAAAATAAAGCCTCTGTATTTGCCATGATGGAAAGATTTTATTAGCCTAATGTAAAAATTAAGTTTTTATTTAGTTCACATTTTCTTAACTATATTGGTGGAAATTCCAAATGGTGTGTTAGCAGGAATTCTCTTTGATAACTGAGATTATTTAAAGCATAAAATCTTGAAATCTTGTTAGGCATAACTTTTTCTTTAACTTTTTCTTTTCCTTTTTCTTTTTCTTTTTCTTTTTCTTTTTCTTTTTCTTTTTCTTTTTCTTTTTCTTTTTCTTTTTCTTTTTCTTTTTCTTTTTCTTTTTCTTTTTCTTTTTCTGGAATTAATAGAGATTCCTTTTAGTTAATAGCATCTAAATAGTAGTTAGCTCCTTCTAACCTAGCATGCAGGTAGATTTTGTCTGCTCTTAAAATACCCTTCCAATCACATTCTGGTGAACAGTTTCATTCTTCTGAAGCCAGTTTACATGTAATTTCAAGCAGAGTCAATTAATATAGGTGGTGTGTTCACCTAACAACAACATTCCTTAATGTTCATGGGATAATGCTTGGTTTGAACCCAGACTACAGAGTATGCCCTGGTAACAAGAAGGGAAGATAAGCTGTAGCTCACTGGTTTCCTCTGCAGCTTTCTTAGATTTGTCTACTTGTTCTTCCTAGCATAAGATATCTGTAGCTTCACTTAATGAGAGAAAAACTATATTACTTACCAGTTCACTGTTTCAAATTTCTTTGCCTCTCCTGGTTGTATTTAATCATAAGTCTTGTCATGATCACACCTGAGTACCTCACTTAATAAGGTTTTGGAGACAACCTCTGCTGCTTGAAAGACTAGCACGATGCCACCTTCCTACTGGAAGTCACATTCTGGAGTTAGGGAATTGATTTGCCTGAGACAAAGACAGAAAAGGAATTAATTTACACTCTCACTCTCTTCTATGCTGCTGTTTTGTTTGACTGTTTTCACTTTCTGTGTACAAAAAAAAGGGCCTGAGCAATGCCAGAAAAACACCATATAACTTTGACTAAAAACTTTTCTGTACCACTGGAATTATTTATTATGCTGGCATAAATTCTGTTACCAATACAGTAATACAGTTTTAACTTTCTAGCCCAGAAGGGATGAATGTATTATAAACACACTTCTACCAGCATAAGAGCACCACACTGTGAGAAGACCTGTTTCAGTGGCAATGTTTAGTTTGGAAGCAAACCTTGCTCAGATGGACAGTCCCTCATGAGAGGCATTAAATGACAGGTCCCAATTTATCCTGTCACAAGTACAGTGGGGAAATAAAATCCATATTACTAATTATTAGTTACTACTGTAAGCATACTCAGTTTTCTTTATCATTAAGAAACCACAAAGATGGAAGAAATCTAGAAGATTACAAACAATGACATCTAACATGCAAATCAGCTGGGAGTTTTAATCTTCTGGGGCTTCTTCATGAGGACAGCTGCCAGCTGCAGATGCTTGGCTGGCTAATTGGCACTAGCAATAAACAATATTTGAGTTTGTCCAGGAAAGGAGCAGAAGGTCTGAGAAAGGATTGTCAATATACATTAAAAAAGTGAAAGCTGGTATGTCTCTATTGAAATTATTGTCTGTGTGATTCATTCTACAACTGAAAATTGCACTAAACCCAAGTAGTTGTTTATAAAGCTCTTGACACCATCTAACTGAATCTTAGCTATTGGAAGATTATAAAGCAAGTATAGTGTATAAAAATAAACCAAACTGCTACTATAATAAGGAATACTACACTCTCGGGGCTTCATAAGGCAATTTTGCATCCAGGCCTGGCTGGCTTACAAGCAAATAGAACTTTTCATCAAAAAGATTGCTAGATTGTTTAGCAATATGCCAGCCCCTGAGTTACAAGACAATCTATCCTATCTGTAACACTGTTACTACCACAAAGAAGTTATTATCTAACTTATTGACAAAAGGTAACAATCTTACACTTCTCAGGAGCTATTACCTGACTCCTGTAATATCTGAAAGTACTTAGATGTTTCTTGCAGTGATTGTAGAATTACTGTGCCACAACAAACATTAGGATTAGGCCTTCCCTGCATTCAGACATGCACTCCCCAGATAGAATTCAGGGACAAGTTGTCAAATTGAAGAAAATTACTTTAAAACTTTCAGGAAAAGAAATGAAGCGATAGACAAACAACTTGCAAAGGAACCTGGAAAAAGGAGGATGCAGAAGAAAGCAACCATTAAGAGCCAAGGATGGGATAGAGAGGGTTGAAATATAGGATATTTGTGTGCAGCAACAATTGTTTTAAAAGCTTCTGAATAAAAAATTAACAGCTGATGGCATACTCACTAGGACTTACATCTAGTCTGAGAAGGAGAGCTGTTAAGATAGTGAGTGAGCCAGCAAGACAGATGGCTGGTGAAGGAACTGACACTGCAAGAGCTGGAACATTCAGTAGAGAGGAAAAACAACAGCTATACCCATGAAGGAACTGCTGCCAAGCACGTAAGTGAAGTGAGCAGAATCACACAATTTCAACAGTTTCTATAAAAACGTGGATGATGTGCTGAACTGCAGGCGATGTATAGGGCCCCAAGCTGACAGATCCACATCAGCACAGAAGCAAAGGGACAAAGGAATAATTAAAGGGTCATTACCTGAAAAAGCAACAGCAAATAGCTCAGAGATGTGAAAGGATACAAGTGAGTAAAAAAGAGATTTTGTAAGTAAGGAAATGCTCAATAGGCATAAGCACTGAAGAGATAAATGTATCACCTAGAATTCGTTTGCAAAAACTACCTCTTGTATTCTATATAAAAAACAGTATCAGAAACTAAGAATTATGACATCACCTCACCCCTCCTCCCCAATTAAAATCTGTCTACTAAGAATAAAATAGTTTCCGCAAAGCTTGCATTTCTCACCGCTACAGATTTACTATCAGTAAGATTCCAGACATTCATAACAGTCAACTCCAACACCTGCATCTTGAAACCCACTAAATATTTGCAGTCAGGTTTCCACATACTTTCAAATATTTTTAGTACAATCCACTGCTCTTTACATTGACAAAAAAACCTCCTGAAAAATCTGGCCATAACATATTCTTGAAAAAAGGGAATTTAATGCACAGGGTTTAGGGGTTGTAGGAAGAACAGTTTTGAGAACTGAACAGCTTTGCATGCACAAGGAGGTGTCATGAGGTCTCATGAAAACTGATCTCGAATTTTGATACCATCATAAGGAGAAATAGTTCTGACAAAAAAGGAGATTTAGGATAATACCCCAAATGAGCACCTTAATAATAAAAAAAATAGTTTCTACATTGACTTTCAGTTAGCCAAGTTCCTTTTTCCTATTACTTTTCCTTATTACTTTTCCAGCCCATTACTGCTGCCAATCATTGAGAACAAGAGGAGAACTGCATCCTTCTTTTGAGTTCTGTGATGGTGTTCCTGTATTTATAAAGCATTACCACACAGACATACACTGAAGTACACGTTGTTTTCATTAATTGTGCACTGTATCATAAGTGTTTAAGCTGTACAGTTCAAGAAAAACAACTCATTGCTGAAGACAGATCTCCAGAAATTCTTTAAGCGCTGATGAGTCTGTTACTGCTACTGCAGTAGAAAAATGGCTATGGCATGGAAAAGTAGAATATTAAAAATCATGTCAAATTTCCTACAGAATATGATTATCTTTCTGGTATTTGGAAAATTAGATTACTTTGCAAGATGCAGAAAGATTTTAATATAGGGGCCAGGCAAACTAATTAAATAAACAATATAGGATGGCTCCAAAACATTATAGATCACATATTAATGCAAAAAGCCAACATAATTATGGAGAACTCAAGTCAGGCAGTTTGGCATCAGTAAAGGTAGTAGGGCTTATTCATTATTACTAGTTAAGGCACCTTTTCCCTGGTTTAAGAACTGTGTTGTTAAAAGTTTGTTGCATAGCTTTAGAAAGATACAGGTAAGGCGAAGCGAGGCTATTCCTCAAGAGGGCACTGACACTTTATTCTGAGGCCAACATTAAATATCTCTGAACAAATATAACATTGAGGTGAACATACAGATTACATTTCATCTAGAGGAGAACACCGGCGGAGGTTTCACCTTTTACCAGAGCACCTGGCTGCTGGATACAGGAGAATCTCTGGGCAGATCCCCTGAGGCAGCGCCTCCTCAGCCCCCTGAGCGTCCCCGCCCTCACACCGCGCTCCCGCCCTCACGGTGCGGCCCCGCCCCCGCCGCCTGGCAGCCAATCAGAGCGCGCCCATCTCCCCCCCCGCCGCCGGGCAGCCAATCAGAGCGCGCGTGGCGGGAAAGCTGATGAGGAGCCTCAGCACTCAGCACTCAGCGCTCAGCCTCGGCTGCCGCGGCGCTCCTCCTGAAGGGCCTGTCATGGCAGCCTTGCAGAAGGAGAGAGAAAGAAGGATAAAAAGCAAGGAAAAAGCCTGGAGGAGCGCAGGAATAGCAGCAGCTGAGAGAGGCCGGTGAGCGGGAGGCGCGGCCGCCCCGGTCCGGATGTCGTGGGTCAGCTCCTCGGAGAGGGACTTCTGCTTGTGAAGCTCTTGGTTCGCTTTGTCCAGCGTTGTTGTTGGAAATTAACCCTGCTAGACAGCACGAAACAAAAAGGAGTTTCAATGGCAGTAACTCTATTAAGTAATTAAATGTTTTATTAAACAATTCGTTATTAAATAAGCATTGTTTTAATAGATTATTTCTTTTTCTGTCGGTGTGCAGATCCTTACCCAGGCTGTACCGAGCTGAAATCAAAGCCTAGGTACAGTTTCTCTCGAAGGGAGATGCGAGGTGAGGCTCAGGGCAGATGTGCCCATTTTCAGGGCATCTCGCGAGGCACCAGCACAGCACACAAAACATGGAGTTAGACAAAAGCAACAACAAATGATAAGTAAGTCTTGCAGGGCAGTGTCTTTCCTCTGGAATTACTGAGAAATGATGAAAGCACAGGAAGCACGTGGATCTGCCATCCTCCCCCTCTTAAGTGAGTGAATCTTTAAGTTGGGTAAACACTCTTAATCCTCGAGGGTAGCCTGGGGTGGCTCTTCTGTAAGCCTCCATCAGATTTTATTGAAGCTTTAGGATCTTGGGATCAAATTGATTGGCTATTCTGTGTCATGTTTGCTCAAGGGACAAGAAGGAAACATTAAATTACACCCACTTGAGGTTACTTGGTAATGAATAATGTAATTATACACCAGGGTATTAGAAAGTTTTTACATTAGGTCCCTTATGTTTTCGTTTTCTCTTAAGAATCATCTATGTTTAGATAAGCTAGAATTAACATTGCCTCTTTGAAAAGTCTGTAATTTTGACCACAGTAAAAATAGTTTTTCTTAGGAAAATAACATGTTTAAATTATCAGGGCAGGTGGCAGAAGTAAAAAGCCAAGCACTTCATGCATATGTTTAAAAGGCAAGGGTTCCTTAACAGATGCTTGGAGACTTCTCCTTGTAGCTGTGATTACAGCAGAAAAATGATGATCCTTTTTCTGTGCAGCAGTTCAGGGAACAAGTGGAAAGTGACTTTCTAGTGTAATAACTGTATGAATTGGCCAAAACTGTAATTTCAGTTTTACATTTGAACACAGAAGTTTAAACAACTACTGTACTGCTAAATTCTAATATCCTCAAATAAACTTCAGTAACAGAACAACTTTTATTCATGTCCTTGGGACAAAGCATTGTGCTGAAGGCAGAATTTTGGCCTTGGTATTTCATATTTTATAATTAAGTTCAAAGCTGTGAAAGCTTTAAAATGTGTAATTCAATCTCATTTTGCACAACACTTTCTTTAGGAAGTGAATTCTGGGGTGTGTGTTAAAGCTAAGTGATACCATTCTAGCCCACGTAAATAGCAAATGGTTATGTTCTCTTTCACAACTGAATAAATTTACAGTTGGATGAATATTCTGGTTTTGTCTTTTTTTTTCCCATGGTGTGTAAACTGGGATAATTTGCATACATTGAACCTGATTTGGTTACAGGAAAAGTAAAGTGTGAGGGATTGCTACATTTTCTGTCTGGCCAGCTCATTGTTCTGGCTCTTGTCTACTGTTTCTAGCAATACCTCAGGCTGATATCCGTGAGGAATTGGCAAAAGGAAGATGTACTCAGCTCTGGCTCAGAAAGACTAATATATAAATAAAAAAGAGGCTAAACCCAAAACTGGATGGTGCCAGTAAATGTAGTAGTAAGCTTTGTGATTTCAAACAGATTTATTCAGTAGATTTACTCTGTGTGTTCTAGGTTGCCTCTTGCCTTGTTCCTCCCCTGGTAGAAAAACACTGTCAGGAGTCCCTTTAGTGACTGCAGTGTTGGTTTTCAACATATGAAAATGGATTTTTAAGCACTTGGAGCCAGGTTTTCAAGTGCTTGGCATCTATAATTGGGGCAGATTTTCAAAAGAGGTTAGCACTGACTGTTCTGAGCTGTTGCGAAGATTTGTCCATTTTGATTTTGTGCCTAACTGGACTGATTTGTTGGAAATCTGGTGTCTGTAGCTAAGCATGACATTCTTAGAATGCTGTGAGAGCAGTAATAACACTGCCAAGAAAAAAAAAAAACTGTACAGTACCCTCCACTCAGTTCAGTACCCCAAAACTGCCACCCAGAGCACAGAGTATGAGTAAGGCAGGGTTTTATGCTGGTATGTGCTGCCAGTTTTCTAGGATTTCACAGTGAAAACAAGCATAGTTTTGCTACTTCTGTTCTGGATGTGTTTATTTAAAGTAAAAGCTGTGAAAGGAAGTTATAAGTGCTAGTTATAAGAGTGCAAAAATGTCATATGTGTTTGGGAAGCCACAAGAGGAAAATGCTTTAATTAAAATTTACTGTAGCTATCGTTAGTAATATGGTGAGTTCTGAGATACCACCACTGCTTCTAGAGTCTGCTGCCTTCTGACCTAGGGCCTGGGATAAACATTTTGATTTTTTATCACTGTAATCATCGGTGTAATTCCTACTGGGTTTGATTTAGCAATCTTGAGTCCTATGTTAAAATAGTAGCCATATGAACAAAATGAATGTTTTGTGTTGGGAAAAAACTTATTTAAATCAGCCATCAGCCATCTTTTTCACTGGCAGAGCTGTTACAGGTGGTAATATTGATTTATGTGGTCTTTCTGGCTTATGTAGTAGTATAGTAAGTAATAGTAATAGTAAGTTATGTCACTTACTATTGCAGATTATGTTAGAAGATTTTTATTTCTGTTTTTGAATAATTCCTTATATTTGAAATTAATTTAGTGTCCATTTCTGCAATGTTTTGGCCTTGTCTTTGGTCTCTTAATCACTGTGTCTGAAGAATGAATTATTAATTGTTGCAGCTGAAGAAACAAGCCAATAATTTTCTCTGGAATTTTGAGGGGAAAACACAAACCAAACCAAAACAGAGCTTTATTTTTGCACAGACTCTTCTTCTTCTGTGCTGCGCTTGCACAGTTGAAATCAGGACTTCCAATAATCCAGATAAGCAAACAATAATGCTGTAACTTTCATGTAGGAAGCGTGGGATACCTGTCTACATGCTAGCGTTGTATTTGTAGAATAGCTGAGTGAACATCTGATAAACAAATGGAAACAAATTGAAAATGGCTACATTTGAGTTGATAACTCTCAGAGCAGTACGATTCAGAGACTTTCACATAGAGGTGATAAGAGAAAAGAGATGAGATGTTGTTGAGATACCTGCTTTACAGACCTTCCATAAAATTGAACTGGAGATTAGGGCATCATGCTATTTCTAGCTTGCCAGTGTTAGCTGGAATGGATTCTAGGCTTTAAAAAAACTAATAAATTAGAATAAGGTGGTCATTGTAGAGACTGAAAAAATTGCATGAAGAGAACTGCCCATAAACACAGTCACTGCTCTGTGAGCTCCAGGTAGAGTCCTGTTTTGTTTCCGTTTTGTCTGGGTGGTTGAATGGAGGTTGTATTTTACTTGTTACTTAACTGTGATGATGTGACATTGTTCTGCTTTTTTGGTGTCAATTGCAAGTAAATGTAATAGAAAAGATTTTGACCAGGCTTTGAGAAGTGTTCTTGTGTTCCTTGTTAGCCATGGGCACAAAGTTCTGGAGCTTGTCCTTCTACTGTTGCATATGTCCACACTAAGAAACTCATGTAATGTGTATTCTGAAGTCAGTGTTCCATATAGATTCTATACTTATTGATATCAATTCCGTGTAGCAGTTGCTAATCTTTCATCTTGTGGTTTGTTTATTTTTCAAATGTAGAACTTGTACACTGAAATGGCAAAGCAGAGCCTGTCTATACTCTATAGTTCCCAAAGCTGTTTTCCCAGGCACATGACTGGGTCACTGTGCTTTCTCTCTGTCTTTTATGGCATGTACATCAGGGTCACAGTGGTAAATACAGGAGGTTGGGAAAGGGTATGTTTTAAAAAACTTTTTTTTTTTGCACATTTTTTAGTATCTTCAGTCTTTCTGATGAAAGAATCTCAATGCTAAGCAAGTCTCACGGCAGTCATAAGCCTCATTTTGGACAAAGAATATTTGATGTGCTTATGATAAGACTGAGCATCCTTTTGTCGCGCTTTTGGAGTGGGTGGATAACTTAGCTCTGTTATACATCTGTATCCCTTGAATGTCCTTCTGCAATTGAAAATTTAATTTGGTGAGGTTAATACACTGAATTTGATTCAGCTTGCCCCTCACTGACATTGTGAGCCCATTATGGCATCATTACTCTCCAATTACAGGCATGAAGGTGAGCAGTGACCTAGTAATGAAGGGAACACACCCAGAGCGGTGTAGCAAGAATTTTACATGAGGCAAAAGGGAAAAAAATTCTACTACACTGATATCTGCCAAAAGGCTGTTTGTCATAAGTGACTACTTTGAAAGAGTCCCCAAGAAGGGCTTGTGCTGAGCATTACTGTGCTGTCTTGGGTGCCGATATCTACAATTTCTGTGGTTCTCTGTGCTGTATAGTACTTGTACAGGAACAAGGTCAAGCAGTTTGGTATCCTAATATTTATTTAACTTGGGACAGTAATGTCTAAGCTACAGTTTAAAATAATCTAATATGGAACAAAAATTTCTGCTTTAGTGCTTAATATTCCTCCGGTTTTGAAAAAAATACTTAGTGTCAAAGGTACTCTAGAAAACACAGATTTTACTAGCATTGTTATTTAATCAATTTAATTGTATTCTGTGGTTTAAGATACTAAAAACTAACTTTGTCTGCCTTTCCAAAATGTCCTTTCTCTTGTGTGAGTGGAATTTTGTGAGAGTGAGGGTGATTGTTATGCAATGCTACAGGATACCTTTTTAGAGAAACTGCACCTGCTGTAGGATCACTTTATTGAGACTGTTGAATATGCTGCAGTAAACTGAAGGCTTTGAGAGGAAGCAGCAGGATAATAAGTGTCAATAGGAGGCAGAGTCCATATAAGTTACATTGTATTTAACAGTTTAATACTACTTGATATGGATGAGTATTTTCATTCTCAAGGAAGAACAGACCCACAGAGGACTGGTGGCTAGAGAAAATGGAATAAACCTGAGCAGCAAGGAAACAACTTCTGATACAGCAAAAAGTGAAATTAAGAAGACGGGTAGAAGCAGAGGCAAAAGCTGCATATTCTTTTCAGAGGATGTATCTGAAAGTTGAGGTCTTTCTGAGAGAGGAAGGCATCCAGTGGAATATGAATATTAAGGCTGTCAACTGGCAGAGTAGCAAGTAATAGTGAGTTTCATTTAAATTCTCTTTTTGTCCTTTTACCGATTTATCTACAAGTAGTGTCATAAAGATTCCAAAGTAGTCAGCTGCAGTGTGGTGTGCTGTGGTGCTATGCAGTACTTTGGGGATGCAGACCTGCAGACCCATGCTCAGAAAATCAGTGTTGCTACATAGTTTTTAGCTGCATCAATTCCTTGGTTTAGTTAACTGTGCAGGGCTGCTTGAGGTGCCAGTGAAAAGGGCAAAAGATACCATGGAAACACACATAGCAGGCAGGAAAAAGTGCAAACCAATCCTTTCTGGTACAGGTTCACAGTGGCCAAGTCAAAAGTTCTGTGAACAGATGAAAAATGGTCTTGCACATAGTTAGTTACTTCTTGCCATTTGCAATAGTTTATTAAATTATTAAATGTCATCTTGCATTTAAATTTGTCCAGCTTTCTGCTCTGGTTTTCTTTCTGGAAAAAATCACTGAAGTTTTCTAGGTGCTATGGAGACAGTGCTGATGTCAGAAATGTTTTCAGTGGGGGCCTGGAAAAGGGAACCAGATGGCTGCAGTTTCTGGTGAGCCTGGCTGGGTGTTGGTGCATAACCGAGCAGCGGAGTGCAGCACAGAATTGCTGAGCTGGCAGAGGAGTGGGGTGAGTCAGACTCTCAGCAAGGTGGAAGAGGCTGCAGAGGGGCAGAGGCTGTGAACTTCCCCCGGTGCTGCGGTGACTTTGTGCCCCGTTGTGTCCCCACGAGCAGAGTCACACCACGTGGCTGCACTGGCTTGGATTCGTGCCAGCTCGGGGGCCTCTCATTTGCAGATCTGGGCCACATTACACTGCCTGTTTAACTGGTTTTTTTTCTGTCCCAGTATATTATGAAGTATCTTTCTGCTATTTATGTTGTCTTGACCTTTATAGACCTTTATTTTCTCTGTGACTTCTTAACTCACGGGGCTTTTATAAGACCTGATGACCCAGGGGTGAAAAGACAGTATAGGTGTAGCTAGAAGTGCCTCGGTTAATGCAATAAATATTTTTTTTAAAGTGCTGAACTCTTGGGTGATGTTAAATGCTGTTGCCTTTAACAACTTGACACAGTATCTTGCATTAAACTGGAGCAAAACCAGTAACAGTACCACCAAAAAAGCTTTTCAAATTCCGGACTTCTCCCACACTCTGAGAAGAACCTCCTCCTCTGTGAACCTTGAATCCAGTTTTGTGCAGCTGACATCAATGCAGAACTCTGCTGCTAAGGCCATTTGCTTTGCTCTTGACTTAGCCATGCTGAGTGGTTCTCCTACTCGCCCCTTAAGCATACCAGTGACAGGATCTTGCCAGCTGCTCTGCTCTGGCTTATCTGTTGTGTTACTTGCTTTTAGTTTTTATTCTGAAGTACAGAGGAGCAAAGAGTCTTGGTGGTTTATTTATTGACTTTCTAACAAGCCTCTTTTGCTTTACCTTCCCTTGTGTTTAGAAGAAGCTGCCTCTAAATACTTCTTGAGATCACCTTTCTTCCTTTCAAGTCCATTCTTTTGAAACTCTGATCTGCTGTGATAACTGTAAAGACTTTACAGTGATTGAACAGTGTTTATCATGATGTTCACTTGTATTTTCCAGTCACTCCATTCAGTTGTCTAAAAATAAAATTAAATATTCTGTAAGTTGTTCAGAACAGAGACTGGCTTTTTGTACAAGTGTTTAACACAGCAGCACCCAGAAATCCAGGCAAGGGCCTATAGTACCACCTCAAGAGAGAATGAAAAAAAAATGTTTCCAGGTATGAGTTATTTTTTCATAGGAAGGTAACTGTGGGTGCCTTCAGGGGTCATTTCTTTATAATGAAATGTGCATTAATGCTAAGAATATGCAATGATTTTTAATCAGGCTGACATGTCTACAATGCAAAGATCAATTTTTTTTTATCAATGGTATTTAGGGCACCAGTAGCATTTATGTGAGCTACAATGGTCTGTGTGACAAAATGATTCTGCTGGAAAGCTACAATTATTCTGTAAACTTCAAAATCCAGAATTCAAGATGAGAAGAGGCTGAGAATTTCTGCACTTGATTGGCTCAGCCTGAAAGCTGGAGAAAAAGCAGTTTGCCTTTTATGCATTCTGTCAGCTACAACAATGCTAACCAAAGAAAGTGTCATCTCCCCAGAGTCTCTTTTCAGACAAATGTGCTATAGGGCAATAATGAATCTTAAAAGAAATTCATGATTGGAAGAAGCAGTGTTTTGCATATAAATGTTTCTAATGGAACTAAAAGCATCAGTCTTGTGCTCTATTACTTTGAAAAATACCATGTGAATCCTTGTAGCTTTTAGTAATTCAAGACATGAAAGATGTTATTTATTTTTATTTGTATTATGTTTCTTATAAAATATTAAATAATCCTTTGGCCAAAAGTGCTATTTGCTCTTTGAGACTGTACAGAAATATTCATAACTTCAAAAGCTTAAGTTGCTAATGGGTAACTTGGATAAACTGTGATCAGCAGAGAGCAATTCCTACTGATCTCTTAGATGGGAGTACCTACAGGCAGGTAGATTAAAATCTGTAAGGAAATGTATACTTCTCCAGTATTGTTGACCTGATGAAATTTTTAAGAACAAAGTTATTCTTTAAAGCCCCAAATAAGTGACTTAGATTTAAAGAATTTTTTCACTTTATTTTTCTCTTTGTATCATCTGTCATGTTCTTTAGGGCCTACACAGCACAGATTTCCAGCTCATCTCTTTAGCCACAGGGAGTAAAGTCCCCAACTGACTGTACTTTAAGAGAACTAAGATCCCTGTAATTTGCTGGAACCTTAGAAGAAAAAAACTTTTAACTCCAGCTATGTTAGGAGTTGTTAATCTAAAGTCTATTAGATCAGCATTAAATTAAAAAGACCTCTTTTTCTGTATTGCACGGGAAATTGATGACTGTTTTAATTGTCCATCTTCATGCCACAGCCATCCCCAAACTCTGCCCACACACTGTGTCATCAAGAAAATGAAACTGTGCTGAGATTCCGTTGCCACATGCGATTGAAACAAATTTTGACACTTCTTGGAAATTTCAGAAGCACATATACAAGCTGAATTCTGTGCATAGAGTTTTTTTGGACCAAGAAAATATTTTACTGTTTGTACAAGCTTTTCTGAATCTGGCTGTTGCAAAATGCTACTCTTAATACTTCCATTTAGTAATGCAGGAATAAATGGTGACCTGCACATGGCTGTTTTTGTTTGTTGTTAGTCCTCCTCCTTGTAGAGCACATCTCCAGGGAATGACTGTTACAGGATGATCTGACTGTGGAAGAATCTGTGTTCCATTAAGATTTTGGTAGAAGAAGCAATCCAGCCTATTTAGCAAATAGAAACTTTTCCCAATTGTCTTGTCAATGTGTTCCAGTGGTGTTGCCTGAAAAAGTTATGATAAAATAAAGTGGGTTTGGGTCCTAATAAGTGCAGGCAATGTCATTAGGTTGTTTTCTGTGGTTCTGGAAAATAGTGACAACAAGTAGTTTTATTTCTTCTTGGGTGTAACGGTAACCTGGTCGTGTTGTGCATAATAGATATTTTCTCCAGTTACAGTTTTTCACTGGAAATAAACTTCTAAAATTTAAGTCACTCAGGAGTCCCCGGCACTCCTTGCAACAGGGAGGGGATGAGAAACTCAAACGAAAAGCCCTAATTGCTTTCTGTGTTATGTTTTTCTTTGCTATTGGGAAGTACTGTAGTGATGGCTGCATGTTTCTAAGGCTCGTGATGCAGTGATTCCCTTTTCCTGACATAGCTGGGCTCCAGTGGGGACTGCAAATATTTTTGCCTGAAGACAGAGCTGATTATGATGTGGCTTATGCTGGTCAGTGCTTATTTTGCTAGTGTTTGGCAGCAAACAGTGTCTGGGTACTGGCTACAAAAATAGTGTAGAATCCTTTGGGATGATAGTACTGATTTAGAAGTAAGAAGACTGATTTCTAGGTTTAATGCAAGTCTGAAACTGGAGGAACTGCACGTGATGGACAAGATGAGCAACTGGTTCTGAGTTACTTACGTGTACAGGCATTATTTGCTTTGCCATATGCAACTTGTTTATCACAGATCTGGATTCCAAAACAGAGTTTCTTTTGACTAGGTTTTTCTCTCCCGGGCTATTGTGATGATATTTTTATATGAAGTTTTAAATAAAGGAAATAATAAATTAAAGTCTGACCTAAATCTGCCTTTTGCTTTTGAAGTCAAGTAGTCAGCCAATAAAAACCTGCAAAAAAGCTGGTGTTGCACTCCAACTTTCGAAACCAGAGGAATTCGCAAAAGGTTAAAGGTTGTAAATACTTCTAAAAGCGTTTGTTGCTAGACTGTATTTGTGGACTCTTAAGATTATGGTGTTCTTTGAAATGTCTGTGGAGTTACTCTTTGTATGACAAATCTTTCATGTTTTTCTCAGAAACATTGTGAGAGAATAGCAAACACTAGTGAGGGGGAGCAGAATACATGGGGAAATAAGACATGTTCAGTTTGTAGTAGAGATTTTTTTTTTTGTTCCTGAGTATTAGAAATTCACTTCTAACTGTATCAAAAATTACCAATATTTCACATTCCTGAATTTTTGCCTATTAATAATCACCAATGAATTCTTCATTCTTTACTGCTCGTCACTGAAAAAGAAAAAAATATAGACAACATTACAATGTTCCTTACAATGGTCCTTATTGATTCTAATATCTTCAGTGTATTGTTTTAGAATCAGAAATGCAAGGGTTTTCATGTGACACATGACCAGACAATTCCTTGTCCTTAACACGCTATACCTTTTCTCACTTTAATAGTGACATCTCATAGAACTGACAGATTTAGTTACTGTTCAATCTCTACAGAAAAGTAGAATTTACATGAGTTTCCTATTTCTAATCCCTATTTCAGATAGCATTCTGTGTAGCATGCTTTCCTTTCCTTAGTAAATCCTATTTGAAAGATTTGCCTGGCTTCAGAAATTAGTTCTGCTCCATTGTTAACTTCATGATTCTTTGATTTCCTTTGCTGTAAATCTGACTTCTGAAAAAATCTGTTGTTTTTCAAACAAAGGCAAAATAATATCTTCTTATTTTCTTTTTTTTTTTCTTTTTTTTTTTTTTTTTTTAATACCTTTTGTGCATGGAATTTCATTAATAGTCTTACTCCTCTTTGTAAAAAATGGTGAAATTTGATATTAATTGAGGTTTGGGGGAGTGAAATTTACTTAATTTAGGCTGCCTTTATGCTAAACTGTGATTCTTTAAAAATGCTGAAGAGACTTAATGTACTGATTGTAAGATTTAGGGACTGGGAGATCTGGATTCTTTCCCTGATGTTACTTCATGTTTTCTCTGTGTGTCATGTTGAAATCTTGTTTCTTTCTGCCTTTAGAAATGCTTATAAATTACCCCTGAAAAATGTGCTGATTTAAAGATGATAGACAGTGCACACAATGTTTAGCTTTGGATTTAGGTGCTTGAGTTGTGTGAGGCCTTGTGCTGTCCCCCTGTAGGGGAACTGTTGTCTTTGAATATTTTTAACTGCCAGTACTTTCTGAAAATATAAAGACATTCTTTAGCTGCACAGGTGTTTTTCTGTTCATGATTGTGTTTTTCTACAGTTTAATTAGAGCTGAATTTTCAACCTGGCATTGATTTATCACTACAAGTGACATTTTCTGCTGGTATCTTCAAGAGAGCAAGGACAAAGAAACAGGTGTTCTGGCAGAAAGTTCAAAATAGAATAATTCAAAGTAGTTTCAAAGGCCAAGGGAAACATACCAGTTACATTTCTGTGAGCAGTTGTCAGCTTGTGTAGCTTTGTGCAACTACAGCACAAAACTGTTGTGTGCACAGCATCTGAGTTAATCCTCTGCACTTTTTCTTTCTTCTTCCATTTCCGTGGAAAGACATGAGTGCTTCTGTGAGAACTGTATTTCAACTTTGCAAGTCTGAGTAAAAATAGTTGCTTTACAGAGGTCAGAGCAGTCTGCCCTGCTATGCCCAGAACACTTCTTGGATATATTTGAAGGCAAAGAAGAGCACAACACATTTGGCTGTGTCTTTAATCACTTCAGATGATGTTTAAACTCAGTATGCTCAAACATAGAACAGTTTTGTTTGGAATAGGTTTTGTCCACACCTAATTGCTTGTAAGAGATGCAGTTGCTAATGTACAGCACTGCTGAATGACTGCCAGCTCCTCACAGGGACTTGTGGCATCAGAAAGATGTGCTTAATTTATCACATACACTTTATATTACTTTCATTTGAAAAGTGGAGCAGTTGGCCAGTGGCTGGCTGTATTTATGCCTTGGTGTCAGGTGGATACTGATGTGTTGTTAACTGGTGCTTGTGCCAAAGGCAACAAATAATCAGAGCTCAAAGAAAATAGGAAGAAACAACGTATCTAGGGAAAGGGAGTATTGTAGCATTAGTTAAAAACTGAAGCAGACATCTGATGCAAATAAAAGTTGCAGTTTGCAAAAGGTTACTCTTGCCTTCTGCCTTGTTTGCTCAGGTGAACTGTGATAGGAAGTGTAAAGTATCAGGGAAATCAGTGTTTTTTTAATCCTCAAAGACCATTAGAATTATGAATACCAAGCTTTTGTGGAATGATGATAAGAAATAATTAGTTTGCCATTCTTGTGTCCTGCTTATATGTCTGCAGTAAATGTCTCACCATGTATTTCTTTAGCCTTAATCCAAGAGAAGGTAAACCAACTTCATATGTAACAGAGTTTGGAGAAGCACTGAAAATGTTACTTAGAAATTCTAATACTTCTAAAAAATTTAACTAATATTGGTGTTGCCCTATAACAGAGGATGCGCTGAAGGGTAAGTGAAACTAAACATTTCACATTGATAGGATGAAGGGAAAATATACGGTGAACATGTATAATCTAGACATAGGCTGGCAAAGCAGCATCATCCCCTTGATACTAATGTGATGTTGTGATTGTTTTGATGTAAATGTGGGGATTTCCCACTCTAAACCTTCCTTTTTATAAGAATCAACAGGTAAGATGGTATAATTTTGCAATTTGTTTTCTTTTTCTTCAGAGTTGTGGGAGATTTGCACATTCTGTTTTAGTAGGGTGTGTGAGAGACTGACTTCTGCATACTTATATGGATTGGGCATATGCAATTAAATACATAACATAGGTTAAATTTTAGAATTTTTGGTTTGTTTGTTTGGTTTTTTATTTTAATTTTTTTGTTTTAATCCAAAAAACAGTTGCAAGTAGCTCTTCTCAATAGGAAAATGTATCTTCCAGATGTGTTGGTAGACTGTGGCTATCCTGTACAACAAAACATAAAAAAGAAGTAAAAACCCGCATTAGAAATTTGTATTTTAACACCATCTGAAGATAGGTGTCAATTTGTTTTTTCTGCAGGCCTGCAGTTGAAATTGATAAATCTTCAGAGAGGTTAAGAAGTGTAGTAATTTCTGTCAGGACTGCATTTCAAAGCAAGTACTGTCATATCAACTGCAATGGCGTAGTATCTCTCCAGTACTTTTTGTTTAAATCTGCTTGGTGTTTATGCCCATGTCACATACTACTGTTCCTGAGTATAATGAATTTTGCATTTAACACTGCAAGGAAGACACATTTCAGAAGATACTTACAATTCTTTGTATATATGCAGAATTATTCAACTAGGTATGACTAAGCCTAAATAAATGTCACGTTTCTGTATATGATATGGCTCAGAAGCTACTTCAGTGTAGGCCAAAAACAAACAAGAATGTGTAGTCTAGCTGAGGCTTTGGACTTGTGCTTCCATATTCCAAGTGATGACTCAGTGATATTGTGGTGTACTGTGGAAATGTGCTCTGACACGTGGTCATCCATCACTGTGAGTCTGTGATCCCATAATAAGAAGTAGAGAGATTAATGTTTTATTACAGCAGGATTGCTTTTACAATTACATATGTAATGAGAGAGGGAGGAGGGGGATTGCAAAGTCTCCATCTTTCTAGAATTAATATGGAACTCAAATGACCTAAAAATGAAGAACATTATGATCCTGAAAAAATTAGCTGGCTTAAGTTTCATTCTTCCCCCATCATGGCTTGTTAATGAGGAAAATCCTTTCCATTGCTATTTTGAACAAAATGATATTCAGCAAGAACAGAGAGTGCTCATATCTCCTAGAGAATACTGAACCCCCCCAACAACCATACAGAATAATTTTATCTCTGCAATGAAATGTCTGTAGTTCACACTATGGTTCTTTCACTATGGCTTGTAGTAGTGAGGTAGCTCCTCTCAGTAGTTGGTTCTTTGTGTGCTTCACCTTAGAAATTACCTGTAAGATAGGAAGAACAGCACTGTGTCTGCTTGATCCTGCTTTCTGTCCTGCTCTTGTGCTTTCCAAAATTCACAAGCATGGTCTGGTATAGAAGGTGATTACTCCAAAGGTCAATACTGTTTTCCTTAATAATTTACAGTTATGAATGGTAGGAAAGTTTTTATTGTCGTATGTTCATTCCCTCAAATTGACTGACACTGACCAATAAAACCAGGTTTGACCTGAATATCGGGGAAGAGTAAGGTAAGGAGATCTACCCATAGTGACCAGAGTCATTCTATTTTGTTGTTTGCTTCTAATTCAACACCAGTTCTGGATATGATAAACAGAGCTGCTGATTTAACTGTGTAGCCTTTAAAATCTGGTAATGGTCACTGAAAGCTACAAGATGGGAATTATATAGCTGATTTTGCTTGATTCAGTCAGTAACAGAATTGTTAATTTCGTAAGGTGCAACAAGACAGCTAACAGTCTGCTACACATTCTACAGCTTTCTCCTGAAATGTTAAGAGATCAAAAGGCCTCTGAGGTCAGGGAGTAGGGCAGTTTAAAAAAAACAGACAAATCCAGGAACAACTCATATTGAAGAAGGGTCTTGGAAAGGAGGGAGAAGATGATTATCTACCCAGCATCACAGTTTATCAGGGACACAACACTAATGCAGCTAATCTGTATAAACCTATTACAGATAGCAGCTAAAAATGGGGGAAAGGCATGCTCCTGAAACCTGGGAGCAAGGAGAAATCCACCTAGTTGTTGATTTGCTATGGCTGGTACTTGCGAGCACTTGTGAGCACTTCACAGTCAGTGGATAACTCAGCAGGTACCTTGCTGATTTTATAGCTGACATTTTGGAGGTGGGCACAGTGGCAGTAATGATCCTCATGTCTGTTGTGTGTCACTGTATTGTCACTGTGCAGTGTAATAGGAATATGATTTAGGGAACAGCCCTAAATTCATTGAAATTGATAGGTATTTTGTTTATCTGCAACTGTGCACTCAGGTTGAGTCCTTTAGTGTCTCCTTTTGTAAAGCAATTAAACATTCTTGAGCTGTCTTTAAGCTTGTTGCTTTCCCCCACTGAACTGTTGTCAGGAGAAAATCAAACATAGCATCTGTTTCTCATTGACAGAATTAACAAAATAGAATGCAGACAGGATACAGAGCAAGTGTAATTCCAGCACTGCTGTTATACATCATTCTTCCCCAGCAATGGAAGAGGCAAGTTCAACTTGATATCCTGCAACAGCCCTCAAGATGAATTCCTTTAAGTAAAGCTGTCAATTTTGTCATTACATCTCGAGTTTCTATCAGAAGTTCTAATGGAAATATATGTAGCTTCTGTTGTCTCACTTTAAGGAGAAGGACAGAAAAAAGAGTCTGATGCCAGAGTTGCTAGATTGATGTCAGAATTACGTGTTCCACATCAGGGACTTGCATACTTGGTTGCCCACCTGCTGTTAAACTTAACTGGGAACTTTAAAGGGCTGTTAAATTCTGTGGAGGTGCTTGCAGGGTTATACCATAATTTTTCTTCTGCTCACTGCTTTGGTCTATGATGATTGCTAAAACATTTAAGACCCTAGTTTGAACCATCTGTTAAATAGCCTTAATATTAAATTGTGGAACTGACTGGGTGCTCAAATCAGCAGATAATCTTTTGAATGGACATACCAGCATGTTCAGGCCAAGAAGGAATGAGTGCAGTATAGAGTTAGAGGCTTTTGAGAGTCTGTATTTTAATTAAAATCCTGCCTCCCAAAAACCATAATATACAGAGCTGAAAATTAAATCAGCTCACGTTAGTTAGTGCCTTACCACTGAATCAGTTTTTTTGGCAACAGAACCAAACACTGTGGGAGATGGATATGAAGGAATTTCCACTTGGAAAGTAGAGAGTTTGAGATAAGTATTACCTAATTACTGTGGATCTTTAGGGGAATAAGTCCATAAAAACTTTGGATTTACTGCTTTTTTATTAATAAAATGTAATTACTGTCTTGCTATAATGAAATATTAAAATGTTGCTTAAAGTATATCTTGTTAACCTCTCAGCAATCCTAGACATTTTTAGCAGTGAAATTAACATTTGTTTAGAGCAAATAAAATTTTCAAGTTAGAAAGAGCTTATAGGGAGTTACAAGCTGTGCAGGATCATTTTTCATCCATTTTCCTTTTTTACCACAGTAATTAGACAAGTTTCCAGGCAGCACAATGGAAAAGACATTTTCTTTAATAGAATGTGTTTTTACAGGCACTGCTGGACACATACAGACATCTCCTGTATTTTTTCTTCCTTGTGTTGCTCTCTCCCTGCTTGTATTTTCAATGGGAAAGACTTTAGGCCATTAATTAATTTTTTTCTAAGTTATCTACAGGCTATTTGGGGTTTGAGCCATGTCATTTAGTAGGACAATTGCTCACATTGGCCAGAGTGTTTCTGGGGTTTTTTTGGCTTTGAGGTACCATGAGGATACTTGATATGGAGCAATGTTAACTAGGATGCTGCACAAAGAACATTCTGGAAGTAGCACATGCAAGTAACTGTCCTGCATGTTTTAGAGTGATGCAGGCATTTGCAGGACTATAAGAATGCTTCTGCAGCTCAGGTACTCACCTCTGTAGCTCCCTCTGATTTCCAGCATGAGTCTATGTGAAGAAAAAGTACTTTACTGCAGTAGTTCCTTAACTCTTTGTTTTACATTGATTTCATGTCATTATAGGACTGGCCATGTTTTCAAGAATATTTTCTTTGGCTGAAATGTTGAGTGCTTTTTGCAGACAGCCAAGCTGCAGAGAAGGTTTTTTTGTTCTGTCTGGTTTAAAAGGCTGTAACACCATTTAACTCCTGTTACTGACCCATGGTACACGAGATTTCTAGAACCTTCAGTGTGATTTTATGGTATTTCTGGTTTTATTGGAATTGAGTCTACATGTTGTGTGGAATTGGTAGTGTCTGTTTTTCATTCTGCTACTGTAGTTCAACTGTTAGAATATGAATAATCAAATCGGGAATTGATTTTAAAAATATAAGATTCTCAGCATTGGCAATTCAGTTAGTAGTTGGAGGTGTATTTAATTTCCTTTAAATATTTTTAAAGCTTAAGTTTAAGCTTTCAGATATAAAATTTGAGTTGTTTGGAATTAAGCTGGTAGGAAACTGGTAATTTAAGTTTAACCAGATTGCTTTTCATGGGTTTGAAATGCATGACCTTGAAAAGATTTTGTATTGTAGGCTTTCATCAGCCCTAGTAAGCTATTTAGCAGAAAACAACCTCTTCTCTTCCAAAGTCTATTGTGAAATCAAAAGTCCTCTTTTCAGGGCTGTAAATCTTTTTTTACTATAGTTTAGTGAGTTACTTAGCAAAAATGCACCTCTTCTATTGCAGAGGCAGCTGTCTTTTAATGTTTATTGTGCCTTTTAATTTAGACTCCAGTCCCAGTTTGTGTTAATGTAGCCTTTTCAGGAGGATAAAATACAGAATACAAAAATGTGTGTTAGTTTTAAAAACTTTAAAGGCTTCTCTTGGGTTGAGCAAATTTTGTGTTAGGTTCTAAGACTTTACAAACTTGTTTTGGATGGAGCAAATTCTGCAACTAATTGCATCCAAAGAATCTGTGAGACTGCTGGTTACTGAGAGAGCTTCTTCTTTACTTTCCATTTCTATAAGTGAAATGCAAATATTTTGCATGATTTCTGCCATCTTCCAGGAATTCTGTGCTTCTTTTTGTTTGTGGGATGCGTTGAGTGGTTTTGACCATTTTACACAAGCTCTACAGCACTTGAAATGTTTTAGTCACAGCACAGTAATAAGTGCCTGTGGTAGACTTGATTTCTGTACAGTCTCGGAGTAATTGGAGTCAGAACAATGTATGTGGTGTGTATGTATGATTTGATGTACTAATACAACAAGTAGTAATAACAATAACATGCAAGCTGGTGCATAACTTAGTCCTGCTGAACTAAAGGGAATTAACTTGAGGATATAGAGGAACCATTTTCCTGTGACTCTTAATTGCATATTCAGTTGATACTTCAACTACTACACTTCCATTGCTTGACTGTGGGAGGGGCATGACTTCATAAAAGATCCTCAAAATCAGAGTGACAAAATGGAACCGCAGGGACAGGAATACCTCCATTACAGAGGTTGTGCTTTTTCTGCCCTCTGCTTGCAACTTGACCTCAACCCTTCTGTGAGCTGCATCAGAAAATGCTGCTGGGAGAGGATGGGATCTGTAGTTCCAGACTGTTTTCACTCTCTTCATTTCTAGTTGTAGGCCAATTTCACCTGATACACTTAGACCTGGGAGAGTGCAGTTAAATACAGGTTTTGTTCAAAATTACTTCATTTCAGAATTTGCATTCTAGGCATCTTTTTTTCATTAATGTTTTATATATATTAGAATTCAAGGAGGCCTAGTGGGGAATAGAGGACATTTTTATATGCTAAAGAAAGTGATTTTATTATTAATGTTTCTAAGAGTAGGAAAAAAGATCTACAGTTAAAAATGGATTGCATATAGAAAACTACATTTGAAGTTGCAAGTAAAGAAGATATTTAAGGTTTTGTTCATGGAAAATATAGCACAATTTCCACTATTTAGCTTCATGTGTATAATATACTGTCTTACTTCAAGATCTCTGTTGGGGTGGAACGATTTCCCCTAGAGTACACAAAGCTTAATATTATTGTCTGGCACACATCCTGCTGAAAGACCTGGGAAGTGTCAGAAGTTGGTTACTCGGGCTGAAATCTTTTCAGCTTCTTGCTTAGTTTGTATTAGTGATCATACAGCACATGCTCTACAGGCACATCTGTGTGTGCTATATATCTCAGACATAATGTTTTATTGCATAGCGTCTCCACCTTCTTGATACAAAGTGATCTTATTGACTACAGAAAAGTAAATAAAAAAATAGTTGTGAGTCGTGTTGCTGTGTTGAAAGAAAACTGTATGTGTTATTTTGCAATCTAATCACAAAGGCTTCTCTTTACAAAAAATAGGACTAATACCTGAATATTTGTTCCATCTTCATTCCTCCCTACCATTTTCCCATGTTTACAAATGTGTTACAGACCAAGTGCTGATTTTTTTAACCAATTTTTGTGATCATATCATGAATGACATTCTGTTCACATAGATTGCAGCTGGCAAATGAGGAAAATGGGTCACAACCAGGGAAAACTGTTCATAGGCATCAGATATCTAACTTGTATTTGTCTGGTTGGTAATTGGTCAGAAGCCAGTGTGGTACTAAATCTGAGCAGAAACTGCATCATTTTCTTCAGTGGTTCCTTCTAAGGAGCAGTCTGAGAACTGAGATCCAACAGCAGCAGCAGCTGCTGTTCCTGCAGCCCTCAGCACTGATGGAAGTTGTTCACTGTTCCCTTCAATCTAAAAAAGATCAACTAATACATTCTGGAAATAACCTTTCAGGTTGTAGTGACAGCATGTGTGTAGATATTTCATCCAAAAATTAATCTGAAATTGAAGTTAAAGAGGGTGCTCAGTCCCTGATAGACAGCTGATGCTCTAAATCTTTGCTGTTTCTTTCCTCTTCTGCCTCTGGCTTTAAAATGCTGCTGGCAAGGCTCAGAAGCTTGGTAGTTTTCCAGCCAGTAAGATGAAGTGGTAGCTGCACTGGAGCAGTTCCTTAGCTGTAGTTTCTGAGCCCAAGGCTGCTGTATTCTTGTATTTTACTGTATTAGCTAGAAATTTTGCTCAGACTTAATACAAACAGGAAGGACCTTCCCTATACAGAGAAGCCATTTCATAATGTAACTTATTTTATAACTCTCTTCTATCTATGTGAAATATAATTTCTCAAAATTGGCAGTCACCTTAAAAATTATATAAAAAGGCATTTTGTTTTTTTAACTATGAAATATACAATTAGATTATTTCAGACACCTGTGAACCAATTTAAAATAGAAAACTAATAAGCACTTTTCATTAAATCTATTGGTATTTATTGACTGATAGCTATGTGTGAATACTTACATTTTTAAGGAGAAAAAATTCTTTCATGCTTTACTTATTAAAAAAAGAGTTTAATAATCTTCATTTGTTTGTCTCAGAGGTGGCTCTTTTTATTAGAGATTTGCTGTCTCATTTTTGAAAAGCCCATTGTTTGCTTCTGAAAGGTTCTTAATAGAGCTTTAACAGGAGACTAAATTTGAAGAGCCAGAAATATTTGAATAAAAAGTTTGCTCATTCTCACTCTGGGTTGTTTAAATTTTAATCTTTAGAACTGCAGGAAGACACTTGAAGATTTCTCCGCTCTGTCTCTGCTGCAACTTTAGCCTTTGAATTTATTCTCTACAGCAAAATCTTGTATGTGCTACTGATTCTCTATCAACATAATTATTATTTGTGTATTATACCCATCAGAATTCTACTTCTGAAATTAGATATTAGGAAATCTAATTTCTTTTGACTTGCAGGGAGGAAAAGGTTGTATACTTAGATATTTTACACACAGACTATTCTAAAAATGTTTGAAATACCGTATTCTTGTGATTCTTGTATTAACTTCTATCTGATAAAAATAATGTTGAGCTGTTTCTCAGTAACTTTGAGTTATATAAATCTAATTTCTGGTTAAGAAACAATAGTCTTATGCAGAAACAAGAGAGGACTGAAAGAAAGCATGAAACATCAAGCACCATTCTTACATCCTGTTTAGGAGTGGGTTTTTTCACTCCTTTTCAAGGTCTTGGGTAACAGTGCATGAACAACCAGGCTGAGTTAACTTGGTATTTTTTCCTGAGGAAGTTGTACTTTTGTTTTATTCATAAATGTGAAAAAAAAAAAAAAGGATTAGCACTTTGGCCCCAGCTAATAGTTAAAGGAAGGGTTGCAAACACCCAAGTTCTATCCATGTTTCCTAGTTGGGGACCAGAAATTTGTCACTGCTTAGTAAATTTCATGTGCAGGGAACTCATATGCAGTGAAACAAACTGTATGGTTATATTTGTAACAATGTCACTAATTCCACGTAGTATGAAAATGGAATTGTAGGCCTGATTGCACATGGGAAGGATAAATTAAAACTAAGTCTACTGGTCCAAATGTTTGATTGTTCACCAGCTGATGATGAGCAGGAGCTTTATAGCTGTGTCTTCCAGCCTCTGCACAGCTGAGCAAAACAGCAGTTACCATTTCCCATCTAAATCCAGTTCCTATTGAAGAACATTGTAGACAAAGGAAATACACCTTCTTGATGATTTTTACTTACATGGGTTATGTAGAAAATATGGATTAACTGAAAGCAAAATCATTTGCTGAATAGTTTTTTTTCTGTTTATCTCCCACCTTATGAAACATTTTTCATATATTTCATAATGAAACATTATACTTATATATTTTTAAAATTATATATTTAGGGCTTTCATCAAAAATTCTTTTTTTCAGTTGTTTTATGAAGAAAAGTTCTGAAATCAAAACAATTATTTAAAGTTACTGACTTTGGAATTAAATTTTGATACAAGGGACAAAGAGCTGAAAATTTTGTACTTCCGAGGAAATAATTCAGTATTTTAGACCTTTTGCTGACCTGAGAAATTAATTCCATACAGAGATTTTCACAGGAGTTCACAGAAAAGAATCTTGCATATTTTAGACTTCTTTTAAAGCCTAGACCCGAATTAATTTTAGATGGCTGTGTAGCCATGACAAAGGTGAGATCAATGTCTGCTGCAATAGTGAACCATGCCTAAATTTTGATTGTGGACAATTTATCAGTAATTAGATCTTATAGAAACTAATAATTATGGCCAGAGTTGTACAAAACTGCAAGAGGAAGTGATGGCTCCATAAAAGTTTGTCTCATCCATTTTAGGTTGGCAAGAACATTCAACAAGGCAAAGAGATGGTGAGGAGAAGAATGAGCCCTGGAAATCTGAGAGGGCTGTGAGCAAGAGCCACAGACAGAACCTGAATCTAAACATTGGTGTGGGGATGGAGCTGAGCAGCTCTGTCTGAGTAATGGCAATGCCTGAAGCAGGGAGCGGGGAACAGATCTGCTCCTTCCCACAGGCTTCACAGGGCATGTTTTAGCTCTCCTGTCACTTAAGGGCAGAATTCTCTCATCTTCCTTCAATCACTTGCTTGGTGCTTTTTTCAGCGCACACTGTCTTCTGAAATCTACAGTGGGGTGAGGTTTTCTTGGGGGCAAGGATATGTGTGTTTGCTTTCTTTGGGAAATGCTGTCTTTTTACAAATTTTTAATTACTTTTTTGCATTTAATTTCTCCTACAGCTTGCTTCATTCTATATTGGGTACTTGTTTCCTATTTTGTCCTATTTTGGCTTAATTTCTTTTCTTCCTGTTTGTTTTGCTCATAATTTTGCTGTTGAAGTTTTCCAAAGATCTTTACAATAGGCTCACGATTTTAAAGTATTTTTTGTGTTTGGAAACCATAATGTTTATCTATGGGGGGGTCTCTTCATCACTCGAAAGTTCACAGACATTGTAGGCTTGAGTTATCAATAATCAGCTCAGCCATACTCACAGTCAAATGTTAAAATTGTATTTGCAGGTGTTGCTTGCATAAAGCCAAATGTAATTGCTAGAGAAGTCAGCAGGAAATGGGATTGACTTGTATGTGTACCAAGTTCACAACTGACTGCAGTGATGAGCAGCAGGACTCGTGTGTCCAACTGCTCCCCTGCAGAAAGTCTTAGAATAGTTCTTGGACCTGTCATCAAAAGTTTGTTCTATTATTGCAAAGGGTGAACTTGTCCCATGTAGAAGAGTACTTAAATCACAGTTGGTAGTCCCAAGCTGCCTATTTTCTTTCAAGTCAGATTTGACCAAAATATTAGCAACCAGCATGGCTTTTTCCTTTGCTTAACCACAGGGTACAAATCTCAGGTTTTTAACTGCTGCTAATCTGTTGCTGAATCCCACTGAGGAGAAAAGGTTGCTGCATAATGATTTCCAAATAGGTCTTTAAAATTAGAAAGCAATATGTTTATTGGGAAATTACACAAAGTTCTTGTCTCATATTAAAATTGAAAGTTTTGCATTGGAAATATCTTATGGAGCATTAGTTTGTCCATGCTGCAGTACTCTTCAGACAGAAATTATTTTCAGGGACCTATAGCATACTCATGGTTTTGTGAGGAAATGCTAAACTGCTGGGGTGGGGAAAGTCACTTGGTTTTGCTTTATTTTACAAATCTTCTCAAGAATTTGGTAATGGAATGTGTTCTGGAATGTTTATACCAAGTAGTTGTGTAATCTTGATGAAAGTAGGCTGCTGGGAAGACATTTTTTCTTTTCAAGAAAGCTGTTTATAGCTCTTGAGTCTAGAAAGACTGGTGCATGAAAATTGACTTGCAGAAGCAGAGATGGGTATTTATAAGATAAAAATCTGTGTTAGTAGCATTGCAGAAGCCTTTTCTTCCTTAAAGTCTTCTATGAATAGTCACATTACTATTATGTGTTCATAATCATTTATATATCATCTTTCTTCCATTAATAGCTGAGTATAGAACCATTCTTACCTTTGGCATGCTGGTATTGCTAAAATCAGAAGTGTATGTGCTAGGGCCTGGTGTGAATATTCACTTGTGTGATTCCTGTTGGTGTTAATAGAATAACAGAGCACACTTTTTTAGGAGCCAGATCTTCAGTCCAGCAAAATCAAGAATATGTGCTCCTGATAGACAGGTCTTGGAAGGTGCTGTCTTCCGATGTGGCCAGCCTTCAGGGAATTCCATGGGCGCTCTCTATGAGTACAGCAGGATGTGGCTGCAGTCAGGATCTCTCTGCAAAACTGCAGTAATTATCTGCAGTAGCAGTAAGATGAGGGGATGTGCTGAAGTCTGCTGCTGAGAGAGGAAGGTGCTGAGCACAGTGCTGGAAATATCCATAGCTGGCTGCTGAATATGGCAAAGAGAAATGGAAGGGTTGTTTTTTTTTTTTTTAATAAGAGTCCTGAAACTTCTGATGTGTTGGTGAACATTAAACATTGTTTAGGAACATGCATATTGAATAGGCTTTGTTTATTTGTGAGGTATAAATATTGTTAAAAATGAAGATTTTAAGCCTTTGGGGAGTCAATGTGTTCAGATACCTGTGGATATAGGACACATCTGCACAGTTAATTTTCTCTGCATTGTACAAAATGTTGAATCAATCAGTACCTCTGAAAACTGATGTGGAGAATATGTCTTTCTGTCTGATTCAGAACAAAGTAGTTCAAAAGCACAATGAAAAGCAGTCATTGTTTTGTCTTATCAGTTTTTTGCCATATGTTGATTTACTCAACTGAAATGGTGACTGTATAAGACTATCCAGTCTTCTCTACAGAATTGTCTGGACCTGTGTGAAGGGTTTCTGACAGGTGTTTGTAGTAACTGTTGAACTTAAAACTCAGTTGTACATTTCATTTTACTTCTGCTACTTTTTTGCACGAAGTTTCTAAAGTGATTAGAGCATATATTGCTTCAGAAATATTAATTGTAAAGGCCTGATTATTGCAGACAGTGCATGAGGTACTCAATAATTCCAAATAGAGTTTGTGGAACCTGATGGTAGAACAAAACCATACCGCTAGATGTCAAGGACGAGGCACTGATTCAAAGTAAAATCTGTCATTACCTGATTGCCAAAACCAGCTTTAATGACCATGCTTTGGCACATAAATTTCTCATGCTTTTCTTAGTAATAGGTGAATATGTACAACTCTGAAAATGCCATCGTTTGTTGCACAGTTCTTTTTCAGCAGAAATCTGCTGTGTTTCCCTGGAACTTTGTTCTTCAACAGGCCTTGATGAAATTTATGAGAGAATAGTAAACACGTCTCATGTGAATGATAGCAAGGCAAGCATATTGGTGGTAAAAATGTATATTTTGGTTGAAGTTTTTTATTATTGTTATTTTCTGGGCTTATTTTATTTTAACTGGAAAATGCTGAAGTGTGGAATATCTCAGCTGTGGCAGAAATTAATGGCAGGGCTGAATGATGCAGTTGGAAATACAAACCAAATGTAATGCAATTTATTTGGCTTTGGTGACTTGCAGTCATCAGGAAAATCTGAGGTGTCTATTATGTATGACAAATGTGCTGGGGAATCCAGAACTGGAAACATAAGTTTTGATTACTACAGGCAATAATATACTTGATTTGTTGGGCAAGATTTGCCAAGAGCATAATGAGAATTGCTTTGTCATTTAATAGATGCTTAAAAGATGCAGTGAGGTTGGATGAGATGTGAGGGATCTCTGTTAAGGAAGTGTTACTGTAAGCCCCAGTGATGCTAGACTGCTAATACCCTCTGCCCCTTTATCTTCTGATTGTCTTATTTCTGTTTGTACAGTTTTAGAATCTGCAGTGCTTGAATGTGCAGGATCTTGTAGCTATAATAGTTTTTTACAGTATGGGTGGGAAAATTATTCATGCACCGTTTGCCACCTGACTGTAAAGCATCATAAAAAGTGATTATTCCTTTTTTTTTAGTGCAGATAGTAGTAGAACTGTCTTATGGAATATTTGATATATGTTTACCAACTGGTATGCCTAAATCAATGGCAAAATTTTCTGTTTATATGCATCCCTTCTGATGGTTGTACAATCACAAGGCGTATGATGTTTGACCAACTGGTGAGACATATATTCATGGAATATTTATTAACTTTTGTATGCAAAAATCTGAGGCTTGGTACTAGATATTTTTTCAAATATTGTTGCTTGTTCTTATTTACAGCACTCTGTATAGTATGTATGGCAGTCATCTGTGTTTTTTCTACTAGCATCTGATACACTGTCATGAAGATACTGCTGCTCAGGAGCACAAATCTTAACAGCAATCCCTAAAAGGTCACCTCTTATTCTTTACCTAAACCTGTGTAATTTTTTTTGGATTGCTAGGAGGGATTTCTCTCATTGCAATTTCTAAATACAGTAGGATTTGGATATTGGTTTCAGTTTAAAAGGAAAGGGCAGTATTAGAAGGGAGGAGGGCATTTTTGAAGTCTAAGTAACTGTAAAAAGACTGTCAAATTTCCAAAAGAATGGCACGCAGAGAGGTCAAAAATAATTATTAACAGACTTAATGAAAGACATAATTAAGCAAGATTAAAGAAATAAAATATCTAATGCAAAGGATTGGGGATTTCTTTTAGTGATGTTGGCAGTAATAAATTTCTCATGGGAAGTCTCAGTCAATTTTAGACATTGACAGATACTGCTGTTCTTTAAGTAGAATTTGCTGGG
Organism: Monarcha castaneiventris obscurior; assembly: GCA_026261815.1. Classification (NCBI taxonomy): domain Eukaryota; kingdom Metazoa; phylum Chordata; class Aves; order Passeriformes; family Monarchidae; genus Monarcha; species Monarcha castaneiventris. Next base: position 7,267,245 of record JAMPIT010000712.1, on the reverse strand, counting down.
TACAGAGAACAAATTAGATTATTTCTGTAGGCCTAGAGGTTTACTAATATGTAAATCACTATACACATTCTGAGTGATTTCACATCTATGATTCTGTGAAGTGTTAGAATTCTCCAGAGTGAAGAATGAACAAATAAAGTCAGCATTTGTTCATGAGTGAAAATCACTCTCTCTGTTCTCCAAGTGGTTGATGGGCTGATTAAACTCCTATGTCCTATCGACTTTCACAACAAATATTCTTCTTTGGAGCTGAAAGGGGAAGACACCAGGTGCAGGAGAAAATAGGGCTTCTCTTCTTGCTGTGACACTTAAGTAATGAGTGATGACAGACACAGAAACCCAGATACAAAACTGCCAGGACACCTGTTGCTCTCCTGCTGTGGTATTTCAATGGTAGAAACACCTTCTAACAGTGTTTGAGAATAATTTTGGAACCATGTGTTTACCTTGCTGTCTCAGTATCCCACTCTATTTACTGTGGCACTTTGTTGCCCACTTACGACATCTGGGAATGCTGTTTGAGTCAGTGAAGTAAATTTTGGAAAACAGCAGCCCTTTCCAGCATCTTGCACCTGACCTTTCAGAAGTTGAGATTCCAATTTCCTGATCCAGATGGTTGAGGAAATAGAATAAGTCTCTACAGAATCTTTACAGATGCAAACAGTTCATTAATAATTCAAATTGCCTGAATTAAGAGAGTCATTCCATTCTTTATTCAGTGTCTGAATTAGTGTAATCTTATTTCCTTTATTTCCTGTACTGCCTTTACCAAATCTTATTTTGATATAGCATATGATTAGGCCATGCTATGAAATAACATGTTGCGAAGGGTTCTATTGAGTGACTTTGGTCATAATAATTTAGACAGTGATGACTAGCACGTATTTGAAAAGAAATTTTTACATATAACACCCAGAACAAATAGCTCGTTGTATTATGTAATTATGTCCAGTCATTTGCAGTTACATCTCAGGGTGACAAGCAACCTGGTCTAACAGTAATTTGGATAAGAACTTCCAGACATAACTAGGTCTTCTATTCAGTTTATTCTGTGTATCTAGTTTCATGTAATTTTGGTGCTGTTTAAATATTAGCTCTTTTAGCATTCAGTTTTAAAATTGTTCATGGTTGTTTTGTCTTAAAAATGAGGCAAAGTTGTTATTATTATTGCAAATGGGCAGCTCTTTCACTATTAGGTGTTTTGAAATTAATCTTGCACTTCCATTTTGGGCACTAAAGGTGTCCTCTCTCGCACAAAGGGGTGTGAGAGCCATTAAAAATATTAAATTACAAAAGAAAGTAGGTGATCCTATGAATTTAATAAAATAAAATTAATTAAAATAAAATTTAAAGGTGTTTCTGGCCAATGGGAACAATATGGAATTGAGTGGTACCACTTAAACCTTATGGGAAAAGAAGTCTTTTTTTTTTTTTAATTTTAATTTTTTTAAACTCTCACTGCCCATATAAGAAATGTTATGTTTAGATGGCAAGTTCATTCCAGAACTGCTGCACAGAACTCTGTGTCAGTCAGCCAGAAACACTGATTGACCCATGCTGCCAGGCCTGGATTCTCACACTACAAGAAACAGCAGAGCCCTGCAGACTGAGGCTCATGAAGCTGAACTGAGCTCCAGGAGGTGAAATGACCTATTGTTCAATCAAGAGGAAAAGCTCTTAAATACTTATTTGAGTTCCTGATTGGTTTTTGGCCATACCTGCCTAATCAGTATGCTTCCAATGACCTTTACTAGCAAGAACTGGGCTCTCCAGGAAAGTAGGGATTGTAGGTACCAATCAGAGCAGGTTTGCATTTTTTTTCCTTATAGTACAAGTGCGAATACACCAAGCTGCTTCAGTGGTTCCTCTCATAAACATTTCTTTGAAACATAGATAATTCCCTTCTCATTTTTAATAAAGAGATTTTCTTTGAGAGGGAAGGAATTGCCTGATTTGAAGTATTTACGTTTCTAATAGGCTCTGTAATGCTCTGCTGTAGAATTGACTTGCAATTGGTTGCATTTTGAATTCTACAGGATTGAATGATAAAGTAACAGCATAACATGAAAGGTCCAGATCACCCCCTCTCACACCTGCAGTCATTGGAAATGCCATTTCTGCAAACATCAGGCACACAGCCCTGAGACTGACGAGGCTTTCTGGCTTCTCTTCGTCAGGTAGCAATTGTTAGGTTATGTGAACATGAGTACAGAAGAATTTCCACATCCACTTGTCCCACTGATGATGGCCAAAGCATTTGGAATGCTTTTGTGAAAGGTCAGCTTTGTTGATGAGAAGCAAGAAAGGGCAGTGGTTTTAGAGATCTAATGTTAAGGGAGGTGAAGTGGAAGAACTGAGACATGGGAGGGATATTACAAGCAGCCAAGACACTTCTGTTAATTATATTGCTTTTAAATTTTTTTTTCTAAAAGCTCTAAGGAACTGGAAAAGAATGAAGTTGAGATTTGATTAATGGTTGCCTAGACTGCAGTTTGAAAGAAATGGATGGAGTGCTTTTGAAATAGATTTGACTTTTAAAAAAGAAAGATTATCTGTTATTGCTCTATTTCTTACATCATTGTCTGGCAAATGAGATACACTTGGAAAGAACAAAACATAGCTGAGATACCAGTGTGACAACCCATCTAATTCATAATCATAGAAACTTCCAGAAGGCATCAGAATTGTGTTCTCTGTTTGTTTCTGCAAGAAGGGTTAGCACTACTCTTACATGGTGGTGCAGAGAGGCATCACATACTATAGGTGCCTGTAATGCCTGGAGTGTTGTTTTGTTCAAAAATAAATATCTCCTAACTACTGAGTAAACTCATGCATGTATAAAAGAGAAAGTTACGTAAAGCTCTGGACTGACAAGACTACTTCATTCACTCAGTATTTACCATGGGATATATTAGAGCCCCTGGGCATCTCCATAGCATGTCCACTGCAAGCATTGTTTAATGAATTCATAAGTTATTTGTTATGCACCACGTGCCTTTGACTGGATCATGTCAGCCTATATTGTGCAAATGGAAGGCAGAAAAGGGCTACACTAATAGGAAATGGTTCACTTGGTCATTGAGGCCGTCCTGGAGATGCTTACAGATAAGGTTAAGCAGTTTGCATTTGTGATTTCGACTTTTTTTTCTGATAGTCTTCTAATATCTAGTGTTTCGTTAGCCTACAAGTTATTCTGTGATAAAAATAATGGAAGTGTGAGGCACTCTTTTCTTCGTTTTAAAATTTAAAGTGCCATTTTTTCTGCACATAAAATTGGAACTACTAAGATGATGACTGTTAAGATAACTTATTTAAGTAAGTTATCTTTGACTTTTTCCGATTTTGACCATTATTCTGCTTTTCTACTGAAATTGATAATGAAGATATCAGAGTGAAAATGAAATTTAGTCCATTCTGTCCTTAACATGACTCTGGTCAGATTGACAAAGCTATTGATGTATCTTTTTTTCTTGACACTGTTTTGAGGAGTATTGACATATAACTTTTCCTTATGAGTTTGGTGGTGGTGGTGTGGTTTTTTTTTAATCTAAGCTGTGCTTCTGCTCTTTCCTCCTGCAGGATTGGTTGTATTTGCAAACAAACCCCCTCTTCTTTATTTCCCCAAATAAGCAGTGCTATCAGTCTAAATTTACCTGATCCTGAAGCTAACAAAAACTTATATGACTGCTAATAGGAAAAAAAAGAAAGACATAGAGCCTGCAGTTACCATGCCAACACTGTTCCCTGGGGTGTAGCAACACAGAGATGGATGCTGTGAAATTAAGATCTGTGTGATAGGTAGGAGGTACCTTTGCATGTGACTGTGCACTACTTGGAGCTTTCATGTACATTATATTTTACAATTTGTATTTTTAGTGTTATGCACCAATCTGGTCTTTGTTGTTCCCTTCACTCTCTGTGTGCACATGACAGTTTCCTATTTTTGTGGAATGAGAGAAATTGGTGTTTGAAAACCTACAGCATATGTAATAAGTTCCATGAAAAATGAATAATAAAATGGATAAGATTTGATGAAGAAAGAATGGTTTCTGGCTTTAATTCTATCTACCATTTACTTGTCTCTGTAGAGCTGTTGGAGTTGTACTCTACTCTCACATATGTCCACAGTCTATTTGTGGGGGCAATATGGGGATAAGCAAAATGTTTCTCAAGAGGACCACTAACAAAACTCACACATGGGACTGGTGCAAGACAAAGTTTATTTTGCATTTCTCTGCTTAAATGTGATTTTTCTATGTTTGCTTACATCTGACCTTTAAATATTTGTTAAATATCAAAGACAAACCTCCTTATTCTTAATGTATTGATGTGTTTACCTAATGCTGCGTCATTCTATGAAGTTACAGGTTGTTCCTCACTACATTAGTACTCCTTCCTTAGATTCAAGAAAAGGGCTCTGTTCCATATTCTCTCACCCACTCTGTGCTTTCTGGGTTGGGGGGATGACAGGAGATTAGGGAGTATAATTCTCAGTCAATATTTAAGATGGTCATAAATCAATAAGACCTTGATTAGAATTGTATGTTACAATTCTATAGTATTGTCCTATTTGAATGTTTTGATTTAGTGACTGCTTTGAAAAGCACTTTTTTAATACCTTCACACACTTCTTGAAGCAAAACCTTTCTGAGTTAAACATCTCAATTTATTTTCTTTTTTCCCTGCTGCTTTATTTGTTTCTCCATCCTCCAGTCACAAATACATGCAAAGCAGAGGCAGAACTGTTTATAACATGGTGAGCTTGCCAGGTTGGTTTACTTAAACTTTTTTTGAAGACTGTGGATTGGTTATGTAAGTAGAAATTCGTGGGATATTTTACTGACACTTTTTCAAGTCTCTGAGAGGTTGCTTTGTGCGCTAGAAATGCCAGTCTTGAAGACTGAGACTGAAAGCAGCAGAAAGTTCATCAGTTCCTAAATTTAAAGTCTGTTTAGATTTTTTTGTGGGTCATATTAAAGATAACAGTCTTTAACTCAGTAGCAGCTAATTAAAAATATTTAAATTGCAATGTTTTTGCATGCTGATTTTTGCTGAGGTCATAAAGCAGCAAAGTGATATTCATCATAACTGCACTTATATAATGTCCCAATGAGGTTTCCTTCCTTCCAGGCCACAGCAACACTAAGAAATGTTCAGCACAGCTGCAAGTGCACTTTGTCAGTGTTAATAATTAACGTCCAAAAAGCAGCTAAAACAAGAAATCAGCCAGAAAGGTATCTAAATCTATTACTGTTAGTTATGTGGAAGTATAAAAAGGATTAATATATGTTGTAATGACATCTAAAAAGCTGGTCTGCTACTGCACAGAAACTTATCAAACCAAAGTATGTGGCTTGTGGTTTCGATCTACTGGGTACAGCTGTGTAAACTGGGGATTTAGAAATTAAAATTTAAATGTAACTAAGATACTAATGCATCTGAGCCTCGTCAACCAGTGGTTCTTTCTGGGAGTGTTTTTTTGAGGTGGCAGCTAAAGCTTCACATATTTAAGCCTTTGTAGTGAACCAGGCTCAGTGAAGCTGTTCTTGACATCTGCAAGCATCATGTTAATGAGGCTAAAGTATAGAAAGGTGGATGAGAGCAGAAAATCTAATTAGGAGCTGCTGCATAACAGCTGTTACATCAAAACAGCACAGATACAGGAACAATACGCAGATGAGGGACACTAATTTTGTGTGATAAATGTATATCTTGTGTGTGATGCACATGATTGCCTGTCTTGGATGTATGTCTGATACAGTCTGTCTTGGATTGCCTCATTTACGTAGTAAACTACTTCCCTGTGACTCCATGTGAAGAAGGAATTCCTTGAGAAATTGAGGCTGGCTCCTTATTTATCTACAAAATTTGACTGTGAAAGCCACGGGAGTTGTAATTCTGACTTAACAAAGATTTTCATAGCCTCAATCCTTTCCTGTAAGACGTTATGAATAAATCAAGATGAGGGAACTGATCTGGAGCTATAGGTTACTAAAACTTACTCTTTCCATATTTTTAAAAAATTCCCTGGAACTGATTATATTTTTCAGGCTGTAGCCTGTAGGGGTTGTGTATTGATCAATGTGTAAATGTAATGAACTTTTCCCTTAAAAATATCCATAATCATGTATCAACTTACCAGAATTTTTCTTGTAAGCAAAGAAGCCTTTATCTCTAGTCTGACATCCTCACTTTCAGATTTCTGTTGGTCTTTTAGCAACTGAATTGCATAATGCCAAATTCTGCAGCTGGAACTGGAATGAAACTTCTGTTGCCACACAAAATGACCACTTGACATTATTCTTGAATGCCTACTGATACTATATTAAAAAGAACTCTGCTATTATGTTTGTGACCCAGCTTGGAGGAAAAGAGTTTTTCAAAAAAACTTCGTTTACTTACATTAGCTAATGAACTAAGCAGGCCTCAAATGTAATATGTTTGTAAAACTATGTATAAATTTACTTTCTCTAGTGAGTAATGCCACTTTTCCAGCTATGTTAATGGGGAGAGCCAGGAAACAGTGGGACATGACAGCTAGATGAGTCCTGTGTACCTGAAATGAAACTGAAATTTTAGCCCTAACAAGTGGTTAAAGCAAAGCTTTTTGATTGTGAATCACAGGAAATCAGCTCACAGAGGATACTTTAATCATGCATTGTCAGGCAGAACACCTGGAAACATGATTTAAGTGGTAATTCTGTGTACAGCACCGACCTACCTTGCACTGCACAGGAAATGAGCTTGGTATGCTGATGCATAAGTGAGGACATGCCTCTGAATTAAACCCATCAGATTGTCTGAATGCGGAAATTAACCACCTGATTGAAAGTGTGCCTCATAAATATTAACTCTAACTGCACTGGGAAAATAGACAGCAGATTACAACATCTAGTTAATAAACAGATGCCTTCTCTTTAGCATGTGTTACCCCTTATCCACTCCCGTTTTCTTCAGGAATGTTTTCAGAAGATTGGCACTTGACTTTTCCTGTAGTGGATTAGTTTGTCAAACAAAGACCAGAAGCTCGGGGTTTGCAGTTCGATCATAGCGTGTGCTCGTGTGCTAATCTTCATATGCTGAGCAGCTTTCCAGCTTCAGTCCTCAAAGACGTACTTAAAATGGAGATTGTACGTTCCCAAATAAGCCTTGATTTGCAGAGTGAAAGGGAAAATCTCAGGCAAAGAATAGGCTAAAATGGAGCTGGGCACAGCTGATCATAATCCAGGGCTGGCAGCAGGGATTATAGTAAAAATATTACCAGCCATGTAACACTGGCAGTGGGGGTCTCTCACAGGAATCTCTTTGAATATTTAAAGTCAGTGCAGCAGAGGTGTGTGATTAGGACTTCCCAAGATGGTAGTGAAGTCTGTTGAGTATCCCCATGCAATTCTATAATCTAAGAATATAATTGACCTTGCTTAATTACTGCCCAAGCAAAAAAGCTAGAGTTGAACTGTATGTCTGAGAAAAAAAATATTAATTAAGACCTCTATAGCATGCTTATAATTCTGATATCAGGGGGAAAGTTGTTCTGAGTTTTGCTATGATGCTGCCTGACAGGGATCAGTGCTGCTTGTTTCCTTGCTTTTGCTGTTAGGAAAGCTGGTTGGGTCAGCCCTCCTAGCAGATCTTGACAAAAATGAAAAATCTCTGAACTGAATATCCTACGTTGATGTTGGTACTGGTAAGGAGATAGCTGTACTTAATGAAGCTGTAAATTCTTCAAATTATTATGTTTATTTTTGAGGGGCGTAGTTTTAATGCCAGTGCTTAAAATTTCATTTTGGTAATGTTGGTTGTCAGAGTACTTGGAAATTTTACAGAATTGTCACTCTTTAATGCTATTGAACAAGTTTAGCTGTGAAGAGTGTAGTGACTATATTAAAAAATTAAAATAATGGTAATGCAGCTCATCCTGAAAAAATTGATATACAACGGTCTCAACATAATCCATTGACACACTGGGTAGGTTTGGTCCTAACATACAAGTATTTCAGTGTGTTTGATATTGATAGAATTGTTTATAATGAATTTATTAACCTGGAGATTTATATAGCAGCCTATCAAAATATACATCAATAGCTAAATTAATATGAATTATTGTAGTGGAGAAAGAAGAAAATAAGTAATGAAAAAAGGATGGCAGTGAAAGCAATATTAAATTTGGATGGGAGAACTGATGAGTCAAAAGAATGCAGAACACAGGGTGATCAAGGTAAGGAGATGAGCAGCTCAAGTGCAATCACATACAGTGTCTTTGCCATAAAAAGAATAACCAATACATAAGAGATGTTATTAGACATTCTCTGCTTTGTTTAGGGATTTTCTAAAACAGTTCATCATGAATGCACGGAAAGTGGAAGCCTATGCTGGTGACCTTTGCAAAAAAAAAAAAAACAATCCAAAAAGAGAGAAACAGTTGATCTGAAAGCTCTTCTCAGAAGGTTTGGTTTCACTGTCTGTGATGGTGTGAATGACCAAGGACAGCCTCTGCTGTGGGGTTTTTCTCCTTTATGTTACAGTTTTTTCCTATACACTTGTAGTTTTATTTTCCTTGAAGCTTATGCTGTGCAAGTGTTTGCAGGCACAGATGGGCATCCAGGCATGCAGGGTTCAGCAATAACAAATAATAATAGCATTTTACCACTTTTGTCTGTACTGTGATGGCAACATGTGTTCCATTAGCACTCTGATTGCAGTGCTCTTGTCAAGATTCCTGGTTTTTGCTGCTGGATTCTAAGAGCACTTGATCAATGGATCTTGGAAAGTGCTGGGCTTTTTCCCAAAGTCTTTCATACTTGGCTATCAGCAGGTGAAACTTTTAGCAGTTTGATTCTATGTGTAAGTAGAGGTGGATGAATCAATAAATTTTTCATTATTTTTATTGAACTAGAGAATCAGGAATATATACATAAAAGAAATTTCCTCTTTCTGCAGTATTTGTTTGTAAAATTAGATGAATAATACGAGGATCTCAATAGGATGCTGGGTGATTTCCTTGCAGTCAGTAACTAAAAGTATATTTTTTTACTTTCTGGAAAACTTCCTGTACTGTATGCTCTGCACATTCTCAATTTTGAAACTTGTGTATGGATAGGAGGCTTGTACTATGTGAATCACAGGTTGTTTATTTCTTTGTATTTTAACAGTGTATTTTAAATATGTTTGTAATAACACTTTTTTTATTTATATAACCACGTGGCAAATTCTGCCTATAGCACCACCTTAATACAAGGTACTGAAAAGGAGAACAGATGTGATAGGAAAAGCCAGTGAATTTTTGAGATTTCCAAAATGTGAAAGGCTATTAGTAAATGGTGTGAGACCCTAGCTCAAATCTAGAGTTGCAGTGTGACAGTTCCAAACTTCGCAGCTGGTGCTTATCTGTATTTCTGACAGAGCAAAGCTTGGACTTCAGTAACACATACCCCAGTAATTCAAGTGTTATTTAGTTTATATATGCATTAACAAGACCCTTTGCAGTTGGAGTCATTGCTTTGCAATCCTTTTAAGGAGAACTGTGAGCTTGCTGGTTCTCTGATCTTTATCCTATCCCAGCCAATTAGAGTGAGTGTGGTTGGGTAAATGATAGCAAAATCCTGCCAGCAGCCTTAAATAAGAATCGCCCCAATTATAAACAGAGAAGAGTTGTGACAAGGGTGTATTTTGGAGAACTCTGTTGTTATACCTTTGTTCAGTTTTCCTATAGTTTGGGGATAGAAAGCAGGTACCTCCCATCTCTCTGTTTAAGTGCTGCTGCTTTAGTAAACTCTTTCCTCTGTCCAAAATAGGGGATTTTGCTTACTCCTATTTCTCTGAGTGATTTTACTGTCTTCTGCTGTGTTTTGGAACTGTTTAGACTAATATTCTATGGGCAGTGCTGTATTCTGGAGAGGTTTGGGTTAAAATTTCCTTGATCCTATAAAGGACAAAAAGCTAGCTGACCATGTTGATAGATCAGTGAGGAAAGTAGGGAAAGCAAACAAATCATTAGATAAATGACTGTTGTGGGCTGATACAAGAGGATTTAAATAAGAGATGCTTAGAGGAGATTGTTTGAAAAGATAATGATGGAAGCTCTGTGAACCCTGCAAAGCAAAGACGGAGTCTTATTTAAGCTACTGACTTCTAAGGAGATCAGAAAATCCCACCTTCAATGCTTTGTGTGGGGGGAATTCTTAATTACAAGAAACTTGTTGCTCTTTCTGTAGAGGAGAAACAAAGGACTGACTTGTAGTGTTGGAAAAGTCAGAGCTGCAACACTAACTCACTTCCCTGGTGGCTTTCTTTTAAAGACATTTTTAAAGGCATTTGAGCACCAAACTGTTCATTTGCCTTTGAAAAATCCCTCATGTGAAAGCAAGGGTCATTTATAAAGGCTTATCATTTGGAAAACCTTTGATAACATTTTATACTGGTTCCACAATTTCAGGACAAATAATCGTAATTAATTCTTAATAGCAACCTGCTTACAACTCACTCATGCTTTCTCAAACAGATTCTTAGTAGTGATGCCATAGTGAATGTTTGGATACCTGATGTGGATCCCAGAAAAGGGGGAGTTGTAAGCAGTGTACCCTGAAAGAGGTGCCTAGCAAAGAGCAGTGCTTCAGATCCTTTTTGACTGTTACATGAATGTGTATGAACTTTTCCAGAGTGCATCTCCATATATATTGCAAACTGAATTTGGTGCTGGTGCTTTCCTTCTTGTTTCCTTGCTAGATTATTCCTAGCTTCTAAACCATGTTGCCTTGGATCCCTGTGGGAGTTATTTGTTTTCTTAGCATCATGACTTAGTGGTGATTTTGTGTAGTCAGGGTTCTCTATCAGGTTAAAAGTTCTTACCAGGAGCTGCACATTACCCCTTAACTTCCATGAAGGTCATTCCATAGAATGTGCACAGGAACAAATGCTACTCCTGGGGGTACAAACTCAGTTTCCTAGTACAAAATCTAACATTGTTCCCTTATACTGGATACCACGTGAGGGGTCCCTGTGAGGCCAGTCCCTGGCTGCCACGCTGATGGGGCAGTAAAACACAGTTGTTGCTGCAAAAATGTGTGAAACCTTTGAAGGCAAGATGTAGATCATAACAATAGTGATGGAGAGTGCTCTTCAGGTACTTATCAAATACCCATCTCCACACAAAAATACATCTTGGTGACTATGTTTAGGATCACCACGTCCAATAAAATGTCAGGGTTTTCTGGATTTCATTTATTTTCAATAATCATACTTCTGCTGCTGCAGATCTTGGGGAGAGATGCTGCATTTATGCCTTTTTTAATGGTAAAACTAGCTTAATATTCTGATTTCAGAGCTTGTTAACACAAACTGCATTTGAAAATGGTAATTTTCCTTTAGTGAAACTGCATAAATGGGGCTAAAACTTACTTGGTAGCTGCATGACATTTGAAAGAATTTTGTGATTTTTGTATGCCATGTGGCATCAGTTTACAGTACTTGGTGTCCTTTTTAAGGCATGCAAGACTAGAAGGGACCATCTGGGTTACCAAATACAAAGCCTCACAATCTCAGGCAAACAGAGAGAAACAGACCCAGTGTAGAAAGGCCCACAGAGTAGTTTTCTTTCAAGTATCCTCCCTTGCCAAATACAATAAAGTCATTCCCAAAACCTTACAACAAAGTAAAAAATATTTTTAATTAAGAAGAAAGAAAACTACTGTGTCAGGTTTTATCAAGGCCAAGAAGAAAAGCTGAAGTGTAATGAATTGCATACAAGTTGGGAGAAAAGAGAGAGCACTTACAATTAACTGAGAACAAAATTCAGAAAACTTGCAAATTTTTCCAGTTTACTTATTGCCAACTGCATTTCTAAAAGCAAAAATGAGTGCTACTTGGCACACAGGTTGTGTATAAACCTCTTACCAATTTGGAAGGGACACCAAAGCTACTGAAGAATGTCTGTCCAAAGCACAACTAACTGTGATTCCGAGATACAGGGAACACTTCATTTTATGGTATAAATTATCTTTATCTTCGAGAGGAATATAAACTAACAATTACCAATAGATAGTCCAGTAATGCAGCTATTCATTGTAAGCAATTTTTAGTGGGTTGATTTCAAGTTAATTTTGAAAAACAACATCTTTTGTTCAGAGAAAGGAACTGCATGTGTTACCATAACATTATGCAGATCAGCTCCCATTACGGTAGCATTTATTTTAATAGAAGAAGGTTTTCCTGCTGTGAGGGGGACAGGCAGTTTTTTAGTTCTTTTATGAGTGCAATTCTTGTTTCTGTCTTAGTGTCTCTTGAAAGACATATCCTTTTTTCCATATCTGAGACAATGAACAGGTGTATGTATACTTGATGTATCTGGAGTTTCTTAATCCACAGGGGCATGTACTATATTGAATTAATCTCCAGAAGAGATTTACACAAGGGAAATTCCTCCTCCCTTGCCCTTTCTCCTTCTCTGCACACAGAAGAGAGAGATATTCCTACTGAGTATTAAATATTTTTTATTCTTTGCATATTATTTGTGATTAATTGAAAATCTTTTTTGTTCCTTTTAGGAAGGTTTTGTAAAATAAAATAAAAATAATGTAATACTATGAAGAAGAGCGAACTGGCAGTGTTCAACATACACCACAGTGAATCCACCAGTTCTTTCCTACAGCCTTTACATGAGCAATGATAAAATAGCTTAACAGTTCTGCTTGTCAGTATTAATATATGCAAATACACCCAGGAGTGTTGATGCACACCTACATGCTCATCAGTTCGTATAGAAAATGTCTTGAGGACAAGTTTTCCAGTGCTCCTGATTGGTTTTTGACAGGTGTCCCAGCTCCTGCCTGTGGCCAACTCCTCCGGCTCTTATTTAGATATAGTTTAGGTAAAACTTTCTTAATTTATTTAGAAATTTTACCTGGCAGAGATTGAAAGATTTATTTCCATGTGTCATGTCTAATTTATATAGTAGCCAAATTTATTTAATTTACAATAGTAACAAATTATCTAAAGACTTTTAAAATGCCTTTTTAAATGTACTAATATACAGTTAGGACAGTAGGAAGGAATGTTATTTAATAACATTGTAGATGGAAACAGAAATTTTAATTAAAATAATTTATCTCATGCTCCTCTAAAGCCAGTGCACAATATAGGAAGTACAGAACACACATTCCAGAATGTTAAAAGAGGTAGCAATTAAAAAATAAAGCAGAACAAATAACAAAAATGCAAATAAATTTAAAAAAAATCCCTGTGTATTTCTCCAGTGTTTGTGGAGCTCTGATTTTTCCTTCTTGATGCAGAATATTTCTGTCAAGGTAGGTTCTTTCCTAACCCTTGCAAAGAAATCTGATCTGTTTCATCTCTCATGCACTCTAACCTCAGTACTGGTGGGTTTTTTTGCCTACATCTACATCTGGTTTAAAAACTGTCCTGTTGAAGGAAAAAAATCTGGTTAGCATTTCCAGTGCAAGCACATAAAACAACAAATCTGATAAACAATGCACACTGCTGAACATTAAAAAAATTGCTGAAGAGCATTAAACACTGAATTTCTGAGTGATATTGTAACAGCATTGTTCCTGTGAAAGACAGGCAGCAATATCCTGCTGGTTAAATAAGCAGCATTTCTGGTTTGTTGGGAGCTTCTTGCATTATTTTTATGAATATAATATTGCTTGCTTTTTTTTTGTTGTTTCTCATTGTTTCATGTTGCTTTGCTATTTGCATGCAAAGGGTTACCTCTTGCTAAGTTTCCCTCTTCTGTCTACAGGAGACAAGGAGTAGCTTTCAAGAATCCCTTTGACATCTTTTAGTAGATTGTACTGAGTGCTAATGGTGCTTTAAATTTTATCTCCAGTATCTCAGGGTGTGATGCAAAATATGAGCTGAGGAGTTTCAGCACACTCAGGCTTAACAAACCTTCTGTGGTTAAAAATCCCAGAAATGACTGAGAAGCACCTTTGGGCAGAAAGAGCCCTCTCCCTAGGAGATAATGTGGCTGGGATAAGTTGACTCCAACTTTATGTTTTCCCTCAGTAGGATAGAGAATGAATTTGGAATAATTAATTTCTTTTAATTCCTTCTTCTATTTACTATATTCCCATGTGCAATTAGGTAGAATTAATTTTGAAAGAGTCATTCTGGATCTCTGCATTTGCACAATGGTCTCCACTTTTTTGGTAGCTGCTCTGCCAGCTGGTTGCCTTTGCTGAGAAACTGGTGAATGAGGGCTCAGTTACCAGGGGCATTATGAATCAAGGGATGGTGCAATTCTGCCTCAAGGGTGTGATCTTTCTGGGAATGCATTTCTAAGAAGGCCTCAAAGATTTCAGACTGAAAGGTGAAGATTGCCCTACAAGAGACAAAGCCTAGCTGAAGGAATATGAGAAATAATTGTAGCTCTTATTTAGCAGCAGGTAGCTGCCTGCATGAATCTGATCTTTCTCTCAATCCTTAGGTCATTGGAAGTGATGCTCTTTCATCTGTTTCTAATGACAATTCACTGGAGGTTGTAATATGGGTCTTTACAGTGAATAATATACGAATATGCTGAATGCTTCCAAGTGGTTCTTTGGGGTATGTGTATTTATTTGTTTTGCCAGAATTTGTTTTGGGGGGTGGGTGGGAGGGGGAAATTAATGCAAAATTAAGTGGGTAACTGTGTATGTCTTTAACGTGAAATAGTTGTGGCTGCTATGAGCTGCTGCTCTTGGTATGAGCCTTCTCTATGATCCAAGCATAGCATCTGTCTTCCCTGTATTCTGCATTTGCACTGACATAATGGTTCTGAACTTAGGATCAATAAGCTGAGAGAATTAGTCATTATATATGAGTATTGTGTTCTTTCCCAGGGAGTTTAATCAGTAACACCATACACAATTAATTTGAGCAAATCTAAGCAGGGTACAATGGGATCAGGAGCAAGAATATATTCTTAACAGTCAGGCAACACCTATATTAACTGTTCAGATTAAAATTAGAATTTGAATTAAAATTCAAGTGATACCCATTTGCCTTTAACGAATTTCTTGGAAATAATCACCACTGAAGTACATGTTAAGCCCTTTCATTAACCTCTACAAGAATGCCTCTAAGTGTTGCTCCTTGGCTGAGATGTTAATATGCTAGTCATGCTGATGACCTGCTCACAAAAGCTGAATTACCAGCTGCATTTGCATTGATCTACAGATGAAGAGTGCTATTTCAGAGCTCTGGTGTTCTCCAGCCACAACTGTATGCAGTTATTTGAGTGGTAATACAACAAACATTAATTATGTTGATGAAAATGCATCCATTTTTAATATGATGAGTATAAAATATATGATTTTATATATATGATGGGAAATCTTATACAATGAATAATAATTTTTCCATCAAAGGCACCAAAATAGACAGTTACTACACTCATAGAAGGTTATAGTGTGAAGGGGTGAGACACAGGGCAAGAAATTGAGTGATCTCAGTGGAGAGAATAGCATTGCACAGATGATTGTTGCCTCAGAAAATAAAATTGCCTATTTTCAGAGGACAGCATCTCTTCTGATATGCTGACTAGCTGAGGTTCACAGCTCATGGGGTCATGATCAGGGAGGTGCCTCCCTAACAAACTATGCCTAAATCCAAGGTCTTTCACAGTACAGAGCTCAAGCAGGTGGGGCAGCTTGGACTGGGAAATGGGGCAGTGAATGAGGAAGAGCACACAGAAGTTCAAACTCTCCTGTCGGGGCAGGTGACAGATGCAGGAGCAGTAATGCACTTTGCTTTGTGTCTTTGCCCCAGCTCCTGCTGCTGGGAAGTTTCTGGATCGCTGTGTGTGCTTGTGCTGTGCACTGGGCAAGGAGGCACAGGCAGGGTGGGGTCTGAACTGGGACCGTGGGTGACACAGATGTCAGAAATGGTGAGGCACACCTCAAGGTTTGTGAACCAGTGCTTTGCCCTGTATTAGTGCCATAACCTGGTCATTACTCTGGTCATGAAGTTTATCCTCCATACAATAGAAGAAAAGAATGCAAATTATGTACACTTACAGTGTTGGGTTACTGTGGAGAGGTCACCCTTTGTTCTGGCCTGACAGTTCAGCTTATAGCAATGATGGAATTAACTGTCTCTTCAAGATGAAAGCTAGTGACGAGACACACCTCTGGTTCCTTCCTGTGATATTTTTCTGCAATTTATCATGTCTTGAAGGTAGGGTTTTAAGCCTAAAAGCAAGTGGAAGTGCTATGTTGAAAGCAGACATATGCTGTATAAAGACAAATAAGTAGAAACAAGGTGCATTAGCAGTAGTCACAGGTTTGTGTGCATTAAAAAAAACCCTGTGAAACAGAAAATGTTAGGTAGAGTTAAAAAGAAAGGCACATTGCAAGATTTGGGCTTCCTTCTGGGTGAAGTATTTTGTTGGTGATTAGTTATTTTCTTGTATAGTTATACCTAACCTGCTCCTGTTGGGGGAATTTCCATTAAGTAATATTAATAATAATAATGATAATAATGATGATAATAATAATGATAATAATGATAATAATAGTAATAATAATATCAACAATAATAATAATAATTCAGTTATACGCCCCAAATATAAGGAAATATAAATAATTCAAAGGATTTTTTTAAAAGAAAAAATGATGTGGTCACAGCTCACAGGGAAACAGAAATGGGGACAAATTTGTCCAATATCTAGTAAATCACTAAAAACTAGGGCAAACAGGTTTTTATCATAAAGCAAAACAGTTAAGTCACACATCCTGTGTCATGATTTCTTTTAGTATTTGATGGGAAGGTTTCCTAGATTATCCATTTATAAATAAGTTTTTGTTTCATTGAATTATAGTGTAAAGTCTGTCCTAGCCTCACCATATGAAACTGAAATTGCAGTAGTTAAACCTCATCAGCTTCCAGCCTCCTTGTATGAGGTAAAGTATCAAATAATCCTCAACTGTTCCTCTTACAGTACTACTCAAGTCCTTTACTCTGAGATTTATCTTAAAATATAGCACTGGTACTGATGAGTATTTATCTGGTTTTTCAAATGTGCTGTTACAAGACATATTCCAAGATTACAAAAGAAGGTCATCTTCTGAGCCCCAGTGGGGAGGTTGCTTAGAAGGTCCATGCATGGGTAGAAAAAAAGAAAAGAAAAGTTAAAAGAAATTTAAATTATTTTTAGAAACTTTCCTCCAGAAAGCCAATAAACCTTTGAGTTATTTCAACTTTTCAAATATTATACTCAGCACAACATAGTAGAGAAATTACTTGGGTTGAGCGCTGTCCTATAAAATAATCAGTGTCTGTGCTGCTTGGAGTATGTCAGAGTTTGACGTTCCTGATCTTTTTTCCTCTACCAAGTCAAGTTTTCCTTTGAAGACCTTCTTTCACATGGCTGTTGCCACAAATAGATAATGTGAGTTTCTTCAGGGACTGATGCTAATTGTAGCTGATTTTGGCATTCTTGAGAAGCCACAGCTACAATCTGAGAAAGGGTTAGACCTGGCTGAATTGCTTGTTGCAAATCTGTTATGTGGATTTGTGGGTATGAGCCATTGTAGGTGGACTTGGTGAAGAACTTTCAAAATAGGCTCCTAACTTAACATACACTGGGAACTGTGAAGTATTTTACATAAAAATGTCATGTATAAATATGTGTTACATAACTCCAGCAAGCAGCTGCAGTGTAGCTGGGGAATGCAAAGAGCTTCTGAGGGGCCTCGGACAGGGAGCAGCCCACAGCTTGCCTGAAGAGATCAATGTTAATTACAAAAGCAATTGTTTCCTCAAAACTTGTTTGTCAGAGTTCTTGCAATTGAAAAGAGGGATGAATGTGATAAAACAAAGCAGTTATTTGGTTTCCAAGAAATATTCACAAACATAGAATTAGTGCTTTCATTTGTTGTTGTTCTGCTTCGTTTTCAGATAATGCTGCAGCATAGAAAATACTGGGTTGTAGAAAATGGAAAATCAGTAAACCTGCATTTAAGTTACAGTTGACTTCAAAGAACATCTTTGATTCTGGAGGAGTGGGTTTGGAACTGAAGTGAATTTGCTTTGAATTTACTTAGCTTCTATTCATGCCTTCCTTTCTACTGTTAGTTGCTTATAATTTCATTGATGTATGTACAATGCAGCAGTGTGTACAAAAACATGGTATAACAATGACATAATTAATATGCCAAGCAGCACATGAAAACACCTTGACAGGTTTGTGGTTTACCAACACTGGTTTTACGAGATTTGGCTGGAGCTCTCCAGCTGCCTTACGTGAGTTGTTTACTCAGTCTCTCATAATGCTGAAAATCAAGTTGTTGTCAGCTGAGTGAGCAGAAAAGTGTTAACCATTTTCAATGCTTACCAGTTGGGCATCTTTGCCTTAGTGAGCCAGTTATAATTTTCAGTTAGTTTAAGGATAACAAATTCAGAGAACAATTTTGATCTCATCTACAAAATTACTTGTTTAAATGCATAAGACAGTTTGAGATACAAAGGAAAAATTATTCATACATAGAAAAAAAACAAACCCAGAACACAAACTTTTTAAAATTTAGTAGTAGTTTCTTGTCTTTGGAAGGTTGAAATGACTGGATCTTGCATGTAATGGCCTTACAGCTTTTGCCCAGTAGTATTGTCCATCAAGACAGATCAATAACCCTTTTAAGCAGGATGAGCAGTGTAATAAGCTGGCAGTACCTGTGCTCGGTGTTCTGGGCCAGTTCAGTGGTCTCAGCCCAGGCCCTGACCAGCCTGATAACACTTACTACAAAATGCAGCAGCAATATTTAGGGGCTTGGTGGTTGTTTTTGCTGTCGGGCTTCAGGGTGAATGAATGTGGCTTGTAAATTAAAGCCTTCTGTTCCCTAGGAGAAGGTGATTAATTTTAGAGTAACTGTGTAGAGTGTGGATGGTGCTGTTCCCCAGGTATCTCTGTGATAGCACTCTGCTGCTCATAGCTAAGGCAGTTATGTCTCCTGATCATATTGGAAGTTGTTATTCTTTTGGTGTGAAAGGTTTGCTGTTTAATTGTGTAGACATAAGTGATTTCTTGTCACCTGTAGCCAAGGCACAGTGGAATTGGAAGTTCTGCTGTGTTTGCTGTACAACATAGTTTTATGTCACTTACACGAGGCCTCGGGTCTCTTGATTTAGTGGCTTAACACCTGTCAGATTGATATGAAAAATCAGAATAAAAATTAATGTTCTCTTTTATGAATTCCCTTCACTAGAGGTAATCCAAAGGCTTTATGTCTTCAGTTTTGCTGGTGCATTTACTGCACATAACAGTAATTATCTGAGATAAAAATCTACTGTACTTTGACTCCCGTTGATAGTGAAGCTCATTACACCCCCATTATAATTATTACCCTCTTTATGTATACCTCGTTAAACACTTCAAAAGCTGGCATCCAGGGGATGCTGTTTTAAGAAACTATTTAAGTGATCGGGATGAATTATGTAAGATATTAACAGTATGTTCCTTCTACATCACTTCAAATCTCACAAAATTTGGGGTGCATAATAATCAGAATTATACGAATAATACTGTTCTGTCTACCAGTTCTCTGACACTTTCCCAGTATGCATTTGCTTCACTAATGCAAATTTATCTCTGGGAGCAGTCCTACTAAAGGCAGTGTAGAAATAGAAGCCATGGCCAACAAAGGGTATCTCTACCTGCAATACTCAAGTAAGTGTATGTCCTGAAAAGTGTAGCACAGGCTAGGGGCATCCAGCAGAAGTAAAAATGCAACTAATAGCTAATAAGGATAATTAAAAAAAGAAACCCAAACATTTGTGTTTTATCAGTGAAGCTGTACCATTCAAGACATGGACTCTTGGCTCCTGGTATGTGACAACTTCAGCTGTGTAGTGGGGATCAGATAACCTAAAGCCACAGAGATTACCAATATCAGAAATATTGCTTTTCACAATTTACACCTTTTTCCTTGACATTTCTTTGTTACATGCAGGACATAATGCAAACTTAGACTGAAATATGATTTTCATTTCAGTGCTGAAGAGCTTCACTACCAAGAACACAGCATTCAATATATGAAAGCCTGCTTTTCTATTAAAGACAATTGAATTTTTAGAAATGTATTTCTGCTCTGCAAAATGACTCTTAAAAATTGAATTCTGAAGTGAATCATAGGGCAAAATGAGTTTATTTAATAGCAGGACAAGACTATGCTGCTTTGGAAAATGCAGCAAAAGTCTCTACAGTTTAGGCATTGCTATTGGCAATTCTTCTGTGTGGATGCTGTACTGTTTAGCAGTTGCATAAACCTAATGATTTACACAGATATTTTGCATGTCTCTTTGAAAATAATGGACTGCGCAGTTAGTCCAAATAATGAAACAAACTTGACAAATACATCAATGCAGGTCTTGTAAAACCAAACCCTTATTTAACTTGCTGTGGTAGAATTGGTTGTGAAGCATTTACTAAAACCACCCTTTTTAAAATAGTTTGTTTCTTGCACTGTGAATATGCATCAGAGGTATGATAAAAAAAAAAAAGTTTTTCTGACCATATTTAGACCAAATTTTAATGCACTTCCATTTTTTACCCCCCTGAAACAGCAGCATATATCCATAATATCTTCTTGCTGAACCATTCTGACAGTAAAGCTTACCTGGAGGAGTAAAAGCAGCAATAAGATCTAGAATGTTTGCTTTGCATCCTGGGACTGAGATCAAGTTGTTCATACTGGAAATGGGCCCAGGCCTATTTTGGAGTTATCACTTCTGATTCTCCACAGTTTTGTTATTTGGACTGAGATCTTATTTAACTTGTCTTATATTCTAGTATATGAAAATAGCATGCGTGGAATGCCATGCATGAAAATCTAATCTGGAAAGCACACAGCTTCTGGTTGTTTATTAAGGAACAGCTGCTTCAATTAAAGATTTTACTTTTGGTCACAATAAAAAACTAGTATTAGTTTGACTCAGTAGAAATTTTTAAAAGCATACTAAATATTTAAACAAATTTTGCTCTGCTGATGGCTAAGAGAAGCATCTGGTGTACCTCATTTGTTGGTGATCACATAAGAGCACTGCAGAGGGTCTTTTTAGATGTAAACAAATACTCTGTCCCTCTTGCTCCTTCTGGATGTAGGAAACTTGCTGATTTCTTTCTGGTTCCAAGAGTAAATAAAAAATGGGGTGTAAAATGAAATATCTGTAGATTTTCCTAATCTTTACAAATGCATTTAATAACAGAAAAAACCACAAGCATTTGCTGTATTTTTAAGGAAAATTAAAGTCCACAGAATAGTGAGATGAACTTTGTATCCATATAGGCATACCCCGCTAAAGTAGCTGCTCATTTTCACTCATTCCTGGTTTTTATCCTTTTAGATTTTTATCAGATTCTATTACTGGGTTATGCTTCTCTCTTGATTTTGAAGCGGTAGAATGTAGGGTATTTAGTATAGCTTCCCTTGTTTCTTTTCTAAACAAGGAGCACTTAGATTAGCAATGACACAGTTTTGATATTTCAGGTGCGTTATGGATTAAATATATATTTTGTATACTACAAAAAATGAGATTACCCTTTATTCTTGTTTTTCCACAGAGATACAAAAACTTCTGGCTCAGAAATAAGATTCCCGTCTCCCTATCCCACCTAAAATTTTGTGTTCCCTTTTTTTCTACCAAGTCCTTTCCCAATTCATGCACAAAAGCAGTGATGTCTGAAGAGTAGAAATCTCTGAAATCTGGAACCTGAAATGTTGAAAGTGTCCAGGCATGAGCCAGGATCTGTTCTGCCAGCAGAAAATATGGGAGATTCTTGGGCAATTTAGTGTAGAATGCCAGAAACCTGGTTCTTATCAGGCAATGTCAGCAGACTTCAAAGGACACTTTGTGACTGAACATTGCTTCCTGTGCTGTAACAGTGAGGCATCCAGAACAGACTGAGCATATTCCCAGTTTATTAGGATGTCTTGGAAGGTGAAGAGGAAGGATCAGCATTTTCTGTGGAATGCAATGGTTAACAAAAAGTGAAGGAAGTTTTAGGATGAGTGAGAAAAATATTGCAATCCTTCTGTTTTGTGTTCTTGTAAGAGTCGAAAAGACTTTTTTCAAGAATGCCATTTTGGTGGCAAACATGCTTCAAAAAAACGTTGCAGGGCTGTGGTGTTCCACCCTGAAGGGAAGGGAAGCCCCCAAGATTTGTAGATGCTCATGGTTGAAAAGGAACCGCAAATGTCAGAGGCTTATAAAAGAAGAGTTTTATTGGCAAATTATGCACTTGGCATGGAAATTGGTGTGTTAGTCCCTTATCTCCTTGTGTAAACACAGAGTTGGATTTTGAATAAAGGGTAGGGTGAAAGAGAGAGGGAGAGAAAGATCACCAGTGCTGCCTCCAGCATTGATCCAGCACCCTGGGATGTGCACACCTGGGCTTTGTGGAGCTACCTTTTTACAGATGAGTTTTCCCCACCCTGGATGCAACTTTCTCCCTTTCTATGCAAGCAGTTACAATGTGCAGTTCATTCTTCTTGGCCTATCTGGAAATGGGTCAGAGCCCTTTGGGGGTCAGGGGTGGTCTTGTTTTCCCCCTACTGAGCCAGCTTTTGGTCCATGTCTGCTTCTTGACATGTGGCTGTGCTATGTTGTGCTTGTTCCCAGGACCCAGAACAAGGTCATTTGTCCCAGAAAAGCCCTGCCCTACCTCCCTTGTGGCCCCTTCTGCAGCCCCATCCCATTGTTTCTCACAGCATGTCCTTGCCAGCAGTCCCTGTTGGCTCTGTGGCTGTCCAGCCATCAGTGTTTGAGATGTGCACTCAGCCCCTTGTCCCCAGGCCTCTGCAAGGCTGTCTCTGCAAACGTGTAGCAGCAGCATGTGCCATGAGTAGATTCTTGGCATGGGTCTTATCAGGTATCCCTGTTCTCCCAGAGCTGCCCAGCCTAACAAGGAGCAGTGTGTTACTCCGGAGCAGCCAGTGGAAGTTTCACAGTTAGAACAAGTCATGAGGCTTCCTAGAATAAACCTGCACAGCGTCTTCTCTCTGCTTTCTTAGGGGTTGTTTTAAGACAAGTCGCCACACAGATTTTGTGGTTTTAAATAATTCATTCTTGAGTATTTGAGAGATTAGTAGCTTTGTAATATCGGAGCTAAATTTAGCTATGCTTTATGTAAAGATGGCAACAAGTGTTCTTTTAGAGTGCTAAGTGATTGGATGGGATAATTAAAAAAATCACATATTGCTTTCTGCCTTTTTTTATGTCTCACTCTGTAAGAAGAAAATATGAGAGGATTGGCATACTCTAGTCTACCAGTGTATTACAGTGAAATGAATTTACAAATAAGTAAACATAATATTTTTGCTTGAATTTGCTATCACATTTGAAAAGCTGTAAATGTAGACTAATCTGGGTTGGTTTTTTTGGTTTTTTTGGTTTTTTTGGTTTTTTTTTTTTTTGGAATGAGAATTTTAATAGATGTATGTTTGGCTGTTTGAAAATATGCAACAAAAATACTTGGCCGATCTTGGAGCAATTTGATTGTAAAAAGCTTGAGTGGGAATTCTTTCATTTTTGTCAGAGTGGCTTAACATAGTAGCAAGTTTTGGGGGAAAGACTCAGTATTTATGTGTTGAGTTTTGAGTAGTGCTGATTTTATTTATGATTACCACCATAAAGTTAGATCTCTGAGTCCTGGGGAAACACACCTTTGTCAGTAGAGCTGGAAATAGTTAAGGAGTCTAGTCTTGGGGTTTCCATGAAGACTTATCCAAGTTACAAATGCTCTGCTTTCCCAGTTTTCCGTAAGTGCAACGTGAATAAATGTACTTTAATTTTCTTTAAAAGGGTAGCTGTGTTTTAATTCAGTCACACTGTATTTTAATTTCCTTTATAAAGTATTTTGAGAATTGTAGGTAAGCGTTCTTCATAGAGGAGCAGATATTTACTGGCAGGAATTTGTCTTGGATTTATTGTAGGTTAGGGTAACTTTTCTTTGGCACCTTTAAGAACAATTTCAACAGTATAAAAATATCCACTCTGGGGAAAAATGATTACTTTATACTTCTATTGAGCTGTCTTGGACTAACAAAGCCTGGAGGCTCAAAGTGCTGCTTGAAAAAGTACAGCTTTTCATTTTACAGGGAGTCTGTGCCCCCTGACAATTTATGGGCAAGGCATGGCTGCAGTCAGGCCTCTGTAGGATTTAGATGGTGAAAGATGAGTAGGAAAAATTTTATCTCCACTTCTGTCTTATGCACCTTAAGCCAATATTGTTCCATCCCACTGAGTTTTGTTAAACAAACCATCTACAAAGATCAGATTTATTTAGCCATTATTGAATTACTCCAGCTCCTGTAAAATACAAGGCTAAAGCACACTAAAAGGTGATTTTGTAAATAGAGCCATTCTGTTTCTATTGTATAAACAGAGCTTAGTGTCACAGATTCATACTTTTGTAGGCTGCAGTTGTCTCACTACTGGAGTTCACCAAATAAGGTCTCAAAATAGAGAATGTTTAGCTTTCCAGGTGCTGAGTGAGATCACCAAGTGGTCAGATGAACTTTTTTTTGTCTAAATCTTGCCTGATAGCAAAGCTTTTCTGAAAACCTGGAGCTCTCTATATTTGCTGTTATTTTCAGCCATCAATATGCTATTGAGTCTACTTCTTACCAGTTCCCAAGGCCACAAATAGGAATTGATAATTTGGAAATATGTGATTGTCTCCTGTACAAGAAGAGACAGTTCTGCTGATTAGGATTTTTTGTATGAATTCTGAAGTAGTTACTCAAACAATGCATTCAAATTTATGTTTTAAAGTAATGTCCTTGCAGATCAGAACTGACATTGCTTGTTGTTACTTAGTTTGCATAACCACGATATTTTTAGAGACATTCGTGGCATTGGCCCCTCTAAAATACAACAGAAACTGTCAGTCTGCTTCTATTCCTATGGAAATAAAAATAATTGAAGAAAGTTTATGGAGTCCAGATTTTTAGATGAGTCTTCATGCCCTCCAGTGAAGTAGAACTAAATGCCCTTGTAAAAAGTTCCCACATGGCTCATATTTGATTAGTTAGCTGATGTTCACAGCCTGGCAGTTGTGCACTCACACTCAGTAACAGAATGCACAAAGCTTTGGAGGTGTATTTTAGAATTCGGAGTTGGATTGGTGAAGTTTCCTGGGCTTGGAACAGGCCTCCAGGCAGCAATTAGTACAGCTGGTGTGTAAACACAGCATTCATTGCTGGGAGTGCAGTTTGTATGTGCAAAGTGAAGAATAAACCTCTCTCCTAGGCTTGAGAGATGTGATGCATCCCCTCTGCATTTATGGCCCTGGATGTAAGTTTTAAGCAAGTATAATCTGTTGTGTCAGGGTGGACTCAGAGTTGCTTGCAGGAATATGAAAGTTGGTTTATTTCTACAGTAATGCATTCAGCTTCAATTTTTCATCCATTTTGAAAGAAAAAGGGACAAAACTGTCATGTTTTATTGCTTTTCAATGGATTGTAATCGTTTAGACATTTTTTTAACCTGTGTTTCCACACATTAACATAATTGAATTTATAATTTTTTATTAAGTTTAAAACCTGACCCAATTGATTTAGGTAGCAGAAGGTGTGTGGGTACGGTTTTTGGCCTAGGAATATGATCTGGGACTACCAAATTCAGATAACTTGCTTTTGGAAATGAGAATCTGTTGCCATGGCCCACGTAACTGTAAATCTCAGAGCAAGTTTTACAGTGTGATCACAAACAAATTTTCAGCACTTTGAGAGAAAAGCTCCCATTTGGGGTGAGGTGGTACCCAGGGCACCAGGCCAGCCCAGTTTCTCTGCAGCTGCAGCCAATCTTTTCTCAGATGAAGGGGATGACTCCCACTCACTGTCCTTTGGTGACCAGAGGTCACTGCTGATCCAGCTCCACCAGGCTGGGCTCAGCACTGAGTGACCACTGGACTCCTAGCCCTCGTTCAGGTCCCTTAAACTGCCCAGGCTGTGGTTGATAACAGCACCACACCTCCTTCAATGTACAGCTTTGAGAGAAATTCAGAGAGAGGCATGACTGAGATTCCAAGGACTCCTTTGGAAAATTTAGCCCAAGTGCTTGATACCTCCTTGTTTTGAACAGAGATTGCATCATCACAACTCTACTCCCTAACTATGCCAGAGGCTTGAACAGCTCTCTGAACTTGTTGGGGTGCTTGGGATTTTTTTTCTGCAGACATATGCTTAACTGCTGACATCACTGGTATTCAGTGAGACTTGTAAATTCACACTTCCTAATATTTTATTTTTTACAGGTTAGTTCAATTAAGTTGGACATCTTGTTTATACTGGCTTCTTGCCTGATGGCAGCCTGTGGACAGAAGAGACAAGCTGCAGAGCAGCATGGCAGAATTTGATTACCTTCTCTAGAAAGAAGGGAGAGAGCTTAGGCAGAAACTGGTAAATGAACTTTGCAATGGCAAGTCTGCAAAAACATTTTCCTCCTTCCCTTCTCCTCCTGCCAAATCCTTAGTTTGAATGGGCTCTGCTTTATTCATCAGTACCAGTTATTCACCAAATTCAGCTTCGCATACCAAAGAGGATCCATGTTTTTACTGTTTTTGCTAAGATTTTCCTAAGCTGTAAATTTTTATTGATTTAAGTGGAAGTTAAGGTGAGCCAATAAGTTCTACTTACATTCCCTTAGCCTGCATTGTGAATTCCTTCAGCCCCAGCCAGGATGACAGGATTTCAGTTAAAACATCAGGCTGTAAAGTGATCACAAGGGAACAAGAGAACCTCTTCATTAGAGCCACTGACCCCTTGAGATGGCTGCATCTCTGTGATTACAGTCAGGTAATCAAGCATGGAAAGCAGTTCATGTGGTTTTGGCCTTTTGGAGTAGGTTTTTTTTCCAGAAGGTTAGTTAGCTGTTGAACTAGACTCTAATTAAAAACACGTATAAGAATAATCAGGGGAAAGACACTGGATAAAGGAAGATTTTATGAAGTGTGTCTGGGAGGAAAGCCAGATGAGAACAACAAGGAAAGCAAAAATTAAGTTGTGGTTTGTCTAATAAGCCTGCATGATGTGAGAGCCTGAGTGAGAATTCCCTCAGTTACCTCAGATGTTCATTTCACCTGTGCTCAGTTACAAACTCTAATTTTTGCTGTTTCACATGGTGTAGTGGGACCCTTTTTGTAAGATTTTTTTCTCTGACTCAAATTACAATGACAATAAGGAAATCCAGGAACAAAAAACCAGCCTAAATAAACTGGTTCCCTAGAATTCATTTTTAGATAAATATTGCTACAGCTTTCAATGGAGAGCAAGTGTCAGGATTTGAGAAAAACTAGTTTTAGTGAACATATGTCAATTATTATATGAAATTACCCATAGGCTAACTTTCCAAATCAGTTAGTCACTTCAGCAGGTTTTTCCTGTTTTTAAAGAAATAACTGTTCTGCCAGACATTTACTTATAGTTTTAAAAAGACAGTTGATACTACTATCACCTTTGAAGAAATTGTAGTTGTCTCAATCTGAAAGTGTATTTTAGTTTCTAAGCAAAAGGAAGTTAAAACTTTTCTGACCATTTCTAGACTGTCCTCATAACCTTATTATTGCAAGATTTGTTGTTTTTCTTCTGTTTCTCTTATCACTTGTTGACTTGTATTGTCCTTTATTTAGTTTGCAAGCAATGCTGGAGCTAGAAACATCTCTTTTGATCTATGATGTCTCTAGCATACCTCTGGGCATAATTATAATCATAAAAAATCTTTGAAACCTTTCTGCCTGATGTCTTGTTATCACTAAAGTTGAGATGTTCTATACTGCCACCATAAAAAAAAATTAAATAAAGTCTATTTTTAGCCTTCAAACACTCACAAAGTAATAAAAACAACCAAACAAGACTGCAGTTTATGTCTTTGTAGCATACAAAAATATCTGTTTCATTGCAATATCTTAAATTCTCCCTTAATCTCTCAAACCCCTATGAATAAAGCATTGGATTACCAAGTAATACCCTTCATCACAAGGAATTAGGCACTTTAGCTTTAGGCTCCATCTAAACCGTTGCATTAGGAGAGATGTTACTGACGTCATGTTTTCCAAGTTCCTGTTGACTCACATGGTGCCTTCCCTCACCCTTTAAGAACTTGTTGAGACAAAATCTGTGTCTCATGACCCTCTAATTCTCTTTTTTCGGATGTCTTTGAGGCACTGGCGTGCACAGGATTTTCTAGCAAGGAGTAGGAAACTTAGTTCCTGTTTGTGCATGTGCCAGTGAGTCTGTAACAGAGCTTTGGCAAGTTTGTGATTGCCTTCATCTATAAGTTTAATGAGTCAGGATAATAATTTCCTTGCAAGAGGAGGGTTTTTGATTAAGACCTTGATGTGTCTGTGCCTTCTGTCTGCAATATGCAATAATTTAAAGGACATTCAGCTAAAGAGTCTCTCTTCCCTTTTGTCCAGCTATTATATTTTAAAACTTGCTGTGGTACCAGAGGTTTTGTACCTCTCTGTCATGAGTTGTGGGAATTCTATTAGAATTTATGGAATAAAATGCATGGAATACAAGTGTGTACTCAAATCATTATTGCCTCCTCACTTCAGCAGGCTGACAGTGAGGAATGCAGCTGGCACCTTGTCAAAAACTCTCCTGATTTTGAAAGATACTCTCCCTTTTTAAGGCAGAGGAAGTGTAGGAGTCTCCAATGTGGCCTTGAACTGTCATTCAGCCTTCAGTGTTTACAAAGAATCCCATTAGTGCTAAAAGTTGTTAAAACAAATCTCAGTCCAAACCAATTTGCTTCATGACATGGGCTGTGCAATCTTATCCCAAGAAAAGAATTGTGATTGCATTAATTTTTCTTTCATTTTTACAAATACACACGACAGTATGTTGGATCTACAGTAAGCATGAATTCCTTTTACACAGTATGTCCCCATAATCTGGGTAATTGCTTTTGTGAAGCTGTTTTAGCTGGGTACTTCATGGCTTGCTGGACAGCTTTATCTTGTAGATTTATCTTGTAGATTGTTGATACTGCAGTCCAAAACAGAACTGGCAAGAGTTGTGTTGAATTGATTTTTTTTTTTTTTTCACCTCAGCACATCACCAAGCAGGGATTGACTGCTCTATCTAAAAATCTGTCACTTGATGTCATGTTCCCCAGGGAGTTGTAACATCCTGTCATCATATACTCAAGAAAACACCTATAGAAGACCTAACTAAGCAATTTTTTATGGATCCATTGTGCTTCTGCATCTTTTCTGGTGTATTATTTTAAAATAGTTAAAGTCAAATTAACCTTATATTCTGCAACACTACTACACCTTTCACCAGGAAGGTTGTCGGCCTAAAATTTGAAAGGTTTGCAGTCTTATCCTCACTTCATGGACCCCAAACACAGTGTTCTGTTTACCCTTGGCACTGCTGTAAACAAGAATCTTTCTGGTCTGCTGAGTGATTATGTAAATAGAGCTTTTATAAAGCATTTTAAGCACCCAGTAGAACAGAATAACTTCTTTAGAGTTTTTTCTTTTCTAATGGTAATTACATAATTGGATAGGTTTTGGGTTATATTTTTCTATCTGATACGTAGATGCCAGAGTCTCCTATGAGCATTTTTACTGAAGAATCCTAAAAATAATTCAGGAGAACAAATCTCTCAGGCTCCCCGCTATTATCAACATCCCAAAATGCCTCTGGCAATGAGTAAATGCTAAGCATTTATTTGGCACTTGACTTGTCCCTTATTTCTTTGAACTCAAACATGTTGCATAAGATTGGTAAAGTTATGCTAAGCTAATAATTGAAACAAACCAAAAAAACCCCAAATCCTCCCTTGACCCAATCTTTCCAATTTCCATCTAAATGCACTACATATATGCATTTTATATATATAATACATATAATATATTATATAATACTGTATATAATAAGCCTTTAATTGTTGTGAGAAAAACTCAATCTGCTTCAAACTTCCAATAAGTGTTACTTAAACTTCCAATATATTTTGTCTTTTGTTTCTACAGATTTCTGTTTTGCCTCTGGAGAGTTTCATTATGGCAGCCCCCAGTGAACAATGACATCCTTCCACAAACACAGATGCCAAAAAGCCAGACGGAAACAGTGGCCTTGTTTCATTTTTACTCCAACACAGTGAAATGGTGCTCCTAAAGTTTTGTTATTGACTCTCACTGGAAAAAAACCAACTCCTGACTGGACCTTTCTTTCCCCATCCCTCTCCCAGTGTTCTTATGGATGCTTGACCCAGTGACATCATGTAGTAGGCCCTGAAGTGTTGTCATAATTGAGTTGCAATGGTTTTATACACTTCTCCATTTCCCAACAGCTTTCTGTCAGTTCTGCATTCTTTTTCTTGGGGCCTGATTTTCCCATGTTACTGGCTAGCAGACAGGCTCGTGGGCTCTTTTGTTCCAACCACCTATGAAAAACGTCAAAGAGCAGATGACCCATGCTATTTTCATGCACTCTGCATCATTATTACCACTCCCATCTACTTGGCACTCTTGGTAGCCTCTCTCCCTTTCGCTCTGATTGGCTTCTTGCTCTGGTCCCCGCTCCAGTCAGCCAGAAGGCCCTATATCTACTCCAGACTGAAAGACAAGAACCATGCCAATGGAGCCACACTGCTCACTGAATGGAAGGCTGCAGGGAGTGGGAAAAGCTTCTGCTTTGGCAGCGCCAATGTTTGCCTGCTGCCCGATTCTCTGGCAAGATTTAATAACGTTTTCAATACGCAGGCCAGGGCTAAAGAGATTGGCCGGAGGATCCGGAATGGGGCAAGCAGGCCACAGATTAAAATATACATAGATTCTCCTACCAACACATCCATCAGTGCAGCGAGTTTCAGCAGCCTGGTCTCCCCCCAGGCTGGAGATAACCGTACTGTTAATGCTGGCATCAAAAGGACAACATCAATGGAGTACAAAGGAGACAATTGTGGCTCAAACAACGGCGAGGAGAACAGAGAAGATAAAGGTGGAAGTGGAGAGCCACACGAGGGAGAAGAAAACACTTGCATTGTCCGTATCAATGGAGAGGAGAATGGCCACATGTCAGACACAGAAACAGACACCGTCAACGGCCAGGCTCGTGCCAGCGGCCCAGCAGAGCCCTCCCTGGAAGGTGATGCAGACATCTCAAAAACACCAAACCACAAACAGAAGGAAGGAGATTCTGGGAGTTTGGATAGCTGCTCTGCCTCACGAGAGTCCCTAGTCAAAGTCCGTGTTGGAGATGGTACAGTGGACCAGAGCACTGTCAACAACAAGCTCCTCTACAAAGCTTCAATCATGAAGAAGACTTCAGTGCGGAAAAAGAAACACACAGATGAGACCTTTGATCATGAGATCTCTGCTTTCTTCCCTGCCAACCTGGACTTTCTGTGCTTGCAGGAAGTGTTTGACAAAAGAGCTGCGGAGAAATTGAAAGAGCAGCTCCATCACTATTTTGAATACATTGTCTATGATGTTGGGGTCTACAGCTGCCATGGCTGCTGTAGCTTTAAGTTTGTGAACAGTGGTCTACTTTTTGCCAGCCGCTATCCTGTTATGGATGCTGCCTATCACTGTTACCCCAATGGAAGAGGAATGGACTCCTTGGCTTCCAAGGGAGCCTTGTTTCTCAAGGTAAGAGGCTTTTTGAAGCTGTAAATATTGACTCTGTGTATGTGACAAGTTATAAAGTTACATTGCTTTCTCATTTCTTTAGACCTCAAAGAGGCAATATTCAGATTGAGATTTCCTGATATAACCTAATGGGTTATTGGTATAACCTTTATTGATTTGTGGCCTCAATTCTGTGTTAAAATGATAGATGTGTGTGAAATAATGATGGACTTTTGGAGGCAGAACTCAAGTATAATTTCAAGACTCAAAATTAGAAGTGGTTTTCATGATATTTGAGTTTCTTTCTTTACAGAAATCTCTGTAATAAAATGTGTAAATTCTAAGCTTCATAACATGAGTACAGTACAATGGGCATTACTGTCGGAAACCAGCTTGTGCTCGTTGTGTGTTTGTCTGGCAATCACAAGACAATCAGAAGTCTAAATGTCAGTATAACAAAACGGAAAGAAATGCAGTGACATGTATGGCTACTCTGCTCTTTTGCTTGCAAAAGAATTAGTAAGGAGAGATATGAAGAAGAGTAAACAAGACAAACGTGCCTGGGACGCTGGGGAGCACAGAGCTTTTTTGCTTTATTAACACAGTTTACTTAAATTAACTAATGGTAGAGAGAACAGGAAGCCTGGGGTTATATGTCTATAAATCATGAAAAGCAGAAATGAAAGTCTGCATGCAATGATTTGCTTTTCCAAGACTAGTAGCTATTCATGCTTGATTCTTGGGAGAAACACGCTGTGTTCTTTCTGAACTGGAACGTGGGCTCTTCTAATTTAAACAAGAATCAAAGCATTTTGCCAGAGATCCAAGTCTGTAGACCCAAACCCAGATAGATCTGAAAATCTCCAGAATGCTGAATTTCAGATTTTGTGATTTTGTCACAGTTTGGAATGGGTTTGACTAACTAATATCAGAACATCTTTTCTAATATTGGCAAAGTACATCAGATGCTCAAATTATATGTACTTTCTAGTCACAAGTCCTCAACAAAAGCCATTAACAGCCGTTAAAAATATGGATTGTGAATAAGGATCAGTGGGAGGCTTTGTACCCCATCTGTAGTTTTTAAACAAAGCAAAAACTTTGGCATTGTGGCTTGTGTAAAAAAACCCTCAAATTTTAGGTCTGATAATAGTTCAGTATTCCATATACATTTGACATAAACAAAAGTCAATCCCTATCTGAATACAGGTTTCCAAAAATGGGGTCTAAGCTCTCTATGTTACACTCTTATGTGTTTATAAACAGCAACCATTTATTTTTTCATCATAAATTGCTGCAAGCAAAAAATGAACATAGATAAATATTCCTGGGGTCACAAAGACTACCCTTGAACATGTGCATACATTGGGGATTAAGAGATTAAAACCAATCTGTTTTTAACTGCCCATTGCTGAGTCATTGATTTGCCACCCTGCTAGGCAGGCTGCAGTGTCTCCATTTCTCTTGCAGAAAATTAAGCCTCTTTTCAAGATTCCACTGGGATGATGAACTTAATTATGGATCTAAGTTGTTAAATAATGTTACGGTTGAGCAGAGAATAGAGGCCAATTATTACAAAGTTCCAAAGACGACTCTATTCTTTTAAATATAACAGAATTTTGCCCAGCCATAAGAATATTTGTCCTCCTGTCTGTGTCATTCTGATATAGGTTCTTCATACCTAAAGTATTTTTCATTCTGAGTTAAGTCTATCTTGACATGAATTCATTTTCTGTCCTAATTGTACATTAAATCACCAGTTGTACATAGGTCATTTCTTTGATGACAGCAACAACATAAAGTAGGAATAATTATTTAATTTTGTCTTTGAAATAAAGTAGGTTTAGAGGTTGTTTTTCTTGATGTGGTGCTTAATCAGCAACCAAGTGGGTGTGGACTCCAGAGACAAAAACTACATACAATAAATAAAAGCCTGGTTTGTTTCTGAAGTCAGTGAGAATCAATGCACTAACTCTGAGAAGCCGTGAGCTCCCACACTGGGGTAGCAGAAGCTGCCAGAGGGGATCAGAGCTCTGGTTGGCAGCTGTTGTTCTGGCCTGCACTCTGCCATTCCCAATGGACAGCTTATCTCCCTGCTTCCAGGTGGGACTTTTACTGGCTCTTACAGAATTTTGAATGTGGATAACACCAGCCAGTCCTACATTAGAGTTTCCCTGGTTTTAAAGAAAGCAAGAGAGCCTTGCAGAACAAGAGTGTCCTAATTGCTTCCCACTCTGTAGTGGCATGGAGCTGAGTCTGTCCTGTGCAAACCCTGGGTTTTTAAGTTTCTGACTCCCCTGGAATGCTGTGTTCCCATTTCTGAAGTAGAAAAGGCATCAATTTGGGTTTTGTTTTGGAAGGATTCTTACGAAGACTGTTCCCCTTACAGAGCTTCCATATCTGAGTAAAGGAGCAGTTGCTCCCTGTGCTGGTTAAAAGCCAAAAGTTGTGGAAAGCAGTTGAGGGGAGAAGACTCACATGTTTTGAAAATATGGATAAAGCCAGTTAATGTTTCCACTCACGGGAGGGATAAAGCCTTTATTCCAATTATTCTGAACCTTAAGAAAGACCCAGATCTAAATTCAGAAGAACATTCAGAGGAAGAATCTGATTAATGTTTAATAAGTATGATTGTCTTCTTACTACAAATATAACTGTTAAGGAAATAAATTAAAAGTCTCAGAACTAAATATTTGAAGAAAGTTGAAATAATTTGAAAATTACAAAACTGCTTAGGGGGACTCTGTCACAAAACAGATCCCTACTGCCCTGGTTCAAGTGTTTTGCACATTTTTTTGCTTTAGAATGGGTTCTGTTTCCAGTGAATAAGAAATTATTTTCCATTGCCCTCGTCTTCCCTGCCCTGTCTTCACTATCTAGATTGTAAAGTTCAGGTAGAGATTTGGAAGGATTTGAGAGATTTGCTTAGTCATACAAATTTATTTTACCTGAGAGACTTAGAGAGCTCAAGGATTATTGTTATTAGTAGCTGTAATAACAATCAGCTCTTACCTACTGCTTTTCATTCCTATGTCTCAGAGTGCATAATGAAGAAAGGTCAATATCTATTTAATAGAAGGAGAAACTAAAGTACAGGATGGTAAAGTGATTTGATTGTGGCTTAACACCTCAGATGTCACAACCCAGGAGCCAAGTTGGAAGTAAGTTACAGAGGCTTTTAGCACTGTTTCATGCTACATAACAGCTGTATGGAGACCTCTGCCTCTGCTCTCCTCCTAAGGTTGTCTGCCACAAAAGGTGCTTCTGCTGGCATTTTCCTGACAGAGGCCAGACTGGTTTTTCCATCTGTATGTGCTGATGCTTTGCAGGTCAGGATGAAGACACAAGAATGACGTAGTTGTGAGGAGCTATTGTGTGAAGTCCGTTTTCTGCAAGGCTGGAGGATTAATTTGCGTTTAGCACTTGGAACTCTTCAAACTCTACCAGTGTTTCTAACTCCAGTCTGAGGGTCTCATTGGGATATAAGAGAAACACAGTCACAGAAGAAAGTAGCATATATGGAGGGGGAAAATGTCACATCCAAGTGACAGTTTCATGTCTGAAGTGTTAAACCATTGTTCCTAGTTGCCACTAAAGACTTGGAGGAGAAGTTAGCAAATACATAAATCATCCAATCCATTTTCATTCTTTGACAGTCTGGGCCCTTGGGAGACTCTGCCGTGACTCTCTGTTCTAGCGTTGCATTTCACATTAATTTAAAACGCCAAAGAGAAGAGCCCTTGAGTCACTTTGTGGGTTTTATAACTCCCATTGTCTCTGCTGCTGCTCTGCTGCAGATAGAGGTGGGAAGTGGGATTGGCATGGACTCTGTGCTGGTGACTGGCACTGAAGAGCTGGCTTGGACAGGTCTGTCTGTAATGTGGTGCAGATTGCAGTGGTCTCAGCTCCTCTGCAGCTGCTGGTTTGACACACACATAATGTTAATGCACTGTGGTTTTGATGGATTTAAAGGCAGTTATAAAATACACCTCCTTTTCAGAAACTGGATGTTGGTTTTACAAATCAACATTGTCAAATCAAGTTTAAAAGGTGTCAATGAGTGCTGAGCAGAAATTGTGCAATGCATGACCTGTCTGTAATTTACTAGAAGGTTTCAAAATGTCAACATTCTTCTTTAGACAGAGGATTTAGTGTGGAGCCTTAGCAATGCTCTGCCAGGGATGCTGTGTAAGTTTTGGACAGTAGGGCAACAAAACTGGACAGCATCATTAACTTGACCTGGTGAGTTTGTCCATATTTTTCCAGGTGTAGCCATCTAATAAAAACTCACTTCTGCTGGCAAATTTTACCTCTCTTGTCCTTAAATTGTAATAGTTGTAACTGTAATGTAAATCTAAGATATCCAAGAGATGTAGATGCACAGCGTAGGGAGGTGAGTGAAAGAGGCACCCTTCTCAAAATGGCTGTTAAATAAGAGAAAGGTTTTGAAGACTTCTTCCTCCCAGTGGGACTGGGAGATACAGAAGTATGTTGTGTAGAAAGCTGTTCTTCCTACTGTCCCTAGTAGGAAGCTATTCTGGGTTTTGGCATCTGCCAAGAGGGTCAATTTTAGCAAAAATAAGAATTCTTAGTGAAAACCCAGTATGCAAACATAATGCAAAACTACAGTCTGATGTGGGAAGTTTGGACAGTCAATAGTATTCTTCAAAATCAAAAGGAAAAAGAATGTCTTGTGGATTTTGCTAAATTTCTGGAAGAACTTGTGTTTAATTAATATTAATTCCTAAGGTTATTAACAGATTTACTTTTCAAATTCTCTGAAAATGAAGGCTGTTCTCAGGGAGCACAGTAATTTTGCAGAGAACATGTTATTATTCATTGCTTAAAGGAAACCTAGCAACGTTTGCTTTGTGTGCAAAGCTCAACTTGTTTTCCAAAGAGCTGATATGGTAGTAACAGATGGTAGAAGGAGCAGCAGCTCTGATTTCGAAACTGCTTTGAAGCACAATTTTTACTGTTTTCTCCCCTTGAGGAGCCTGCTTTGTGTGAGAAAATGAGGGTTCCCTGATTTAACCTCTGCGATTCTCCTTTTTGGTATTTCTGATGCAGATGCATTTTGCTTGGGTAATGTAAGCTGCCTTTGCTGTCCCAAGCCAGCCCGTGTGTGCTGTTCTTGGAGTGAAGGGGCAGCTGCTGCAGTTCCACCCTGTGCTGAGGGGAACCTTTTGGACCTCAGGAGTGCACAGGAAAGGGGAATGGCTGCTTTCTGACCCCAGTAAAAGAACACCTAGAGTTTTCAGTGGTTAGATTTTCTTGTCCTTGATCAGTTGTCCAGTATCTACAGTTATCCCAAGATGTATAAAAGAAATGTCTAGTGCTGCTCATGCATTTGTTTAGATTACTCTAAAGCTGTGCCATTTAAGGCAGGAGGGTAACCTAAACATTTTCCATGTGCTGAGTTTCTGCTGTAAAATGTTAATGCAGGAATTGGATGAAGTCCAATAAACTGAGAATTTTTAAAAAAAAAGAACAAAAAGACCCTACCATGGCACTGTACCCTGTTTGTTCACTTTGATATAATTAATGTTATTAATCACAGTCCTTTCCCCCTTCATTAATGGGAACAAATAAAAACTGTTGTGCAGAATGAAATACAGATTTGAGAAAAGGTGAGTTGTGGGCTTTATCCTCTTCAGAAGAGGAAGAGCCTTTCATTCGTGGCACCAATTTACAGCCACTTTCCCTCGCATAGAAGCTGAATGAAGCTTTGCCAAATAACAAATTCTGAGTTCATGGAACAGTAATTGTAACGTGGCAGGTGGGAAAAAATAGAATTCTGAAATAACCAGGTGCAAATGTAGCTAGAAAGAATTGCAGAGCACCACACAATTTTGAACTGACTTCTATAAAGTTTTTAACTTCTTTAATATGCTTAAATAACATGTTTATAATAATAAATTAGGGATTTAACTAATGTGTCTTCTTTCAGAGCTGCTACATATTTCTGAAGGCAAAAGGCAGAGCTGTTAAAGGACTGAAAATAAGATAGATCTTTTTGCACCATGCCTAAGCTAACCAAAAATATATCTTTCTTGGGAGTTATGAGTAATCGAAGTCATCTCTGTGGGACAGGAATGTTTGAAGTGGGAATGGGAGTAGCTGCAAGCTCTTCTTGGCATCTTCTCTTAACAGTACCAGGAATGAGGACTTGGGCACACAGTTTGACTGTTCCAGTCAGTTGCTTGATGCCAGCTCTCCTGCTTGTATTGGAAATTTGCTGAAGTGGGAAGAAAGTCCAGGAGCGGTTGATACAATGTGGAAGATTGCACAAATGTTGTACTGGAAAGAAAACTAACTGTATTTCCCATTTCTTTCTTTTCTGTTCCTTGCTGTTTGCTCATTATAATGACATTGGATTACATAATGGCATCCCCAGTGCAGAGGAAACAGGGAGGTACAAAGCCTGTTACCAGCACATCTCAGAGCATCCACCCCGGGGGCCTGAACCCGGAGTGTGTGTGCAAATACCCCCTGCACATGGGCAGCTGCTTTATCCATAGTAATTCAGTTGAATTCAGGCTCTTTTTAAGGGAGCTTCCCTTGAACTTAAACAATATTGGCTACATATGGTAAGATGCATATTTCTGTGGGAGTAAGTCACTGTCACATCGACTACAAACTCTGTTTCTGTGCCCTGCACTTACCCTCTGTCTGGGGTGTTTTACTTCCAACACAGAGAGTTACTCAAGGCCCCTGAGCAGATGATGTTCTTTACAAATGCAATGTTCATGCTTTTGTTTTTAGGGAGAGAGGATTTTTTTCCCCAGAGCATACAGGGGGGCTTTCAGCCTGGTTAGTTTTTCTTCACAATATGACCATCTTTAGTGTGGTTCCTGTCATGATTGTGAACTTATTTCCTGTAGAGCTCTGTACTTTGGTGACTTACCCTCTTGAGAAGAGCAATGCAGGGAGCAGTACTATGGTTCACATTCATTTCAGTGGCAAAATTGACACCTTCATGGTCATCTGAGCAGATGAAATGGATGGTTTTGCTCATTAACAGCCCAAGATGTGATTGAACTATACTGGCTGAAGTTGAAGCTAGGCCATGGAGATCCCATCTACCTGAAGGAGACTCAGTGTTACAGGCAGGTTATTTACCCTTCCCAGCTCTGGCTTTATTGGCTACATGGAGATTCTGGGGTGACAGACTTTGTGAAGAACTTTTTCCATGAGTATGCCAGAATTTTAGCTCTCATCTGGTTTGCATACCAGGATTTGCTTCCCCTGAAGGGAGAGGCAATGGTGTATGCTTGGACTTTTATGTAAATAATTCCTTTGTTTTGGAGGGTACACGTTTAAGAAACTATCTACTTTATTTTGGATTTTTTGAATGGCTTCTTTCTGGCAATATGAGGCTTCTAGAAAATGTCACTAAAGATTAAGTTCTCCTCATAACAAATGTTTTGGTTTTGTGTACTTATTATTGGTCAATATTTGAGAGTCTAGACTGGTTCTTTAATCAAGTGAGATTTCTCATGCGCAACTCAAATTTTTAGCCATTAAAAACCATTTCCTTCCCAGCACTTGATGATTTACTAACAGAGCAATGTGTTTGAAGCTGTTTTTCAAGGTGGTTGAGAAATACCCCAGTCTCACAGTAGCATTCCCTTGGGTTTTGTTTAAGTATCTGTTGATGCTTTTCTTGACATCCAGATGTGATAAAATTGTTTTGCACTGCTGGAACAGATGTGTGTAAATATAAACTCTTAAGAGACAAGGTATTTGTCAAGTTTGCAGCTTTGTATACTTATTATGCTAGCATATGGGAAACATGAGATGTGCAAGATTTCCAGTTAGCTCAGGAATTCCCATGATAGCAAGCAGTGTGATTGAATTTAAAGTTATTTTCCCTTGCTGTAGCTCTAAAATTTCATCTCTTGCTACTCATTAGTTTTCTTTTCCCTGTCAACAAGAATCTTTCTGCCATAACCTTGTTGACTTGATTTCTTTCATGAGCAGTTTATTACCTGATCCCATTCTCAGTGGAGGACAGGACACTCCTCAGTCATACAGGACAAGCTTTTGCAAAACAATTCTAGGAATATACCCATTCTTGCATAGCACAGCACAGTCCCAGTGTGGTCTCTCCAACAGATTGCACTAAAGTGCCATAGCATTGAGATGAAATCTTTTAATAAAAAGTACTTGATGTCAAGTACTTTTGTGTGCTTGACACAGCCAGTACTTGGAAAACAAAAATTCAGAGTGATCAGTTTTGCACTTACTTATTTAATTTACAGATAGGGGACAAATATAAACATGTAGCAGCAGAAACTGACATTTTGGATTCCAAACACACCCCTAGTAGGATTTCCCCCTTAAGGAACAAATCTCTTTCCCATCTGTAATGAGCTTTTCATGCCCCCCTCCCAAGAGCAAACAAAATGTAATGATCAGTGGTATAATAGGGATCTGAATCCACTCTTAGCTCCTGAATGTTTGACTAATTTGATTATTGCAAATGTAGTGAGAATTGGAATTTATCTTGCATATTTCAGCATAATCTTGAAAAATGCTAATTTTTATGTGAAAATTATATAACTGGGACACCTTATTAAACCACAAATAGGTTCTCTCAGGTGTACCTCTAGGTAACACTAGAGTTCAACAGGTTATCACATACTTTTTTCCTCCTGCAATAATGATCCTGTTTTAAAACGTTGGGGGCTCACATTCAGATATTATCTTCCTGTACATTTCCATACACATAGAAGAGTGGCTCGTGGCACAACTGAGACTGGCTGATGATTTTTAGAAAGCAGTATCTGAAGTAGGTCCCTGCAGAAGGACGATTCAATAAATGTGTTATTGACACACAGCTACCAACGTAGAGCAGCTGAGGTGAACTCAGGTCGGGCTTATGGTGACAGAGCCACTCTGGCTTATTTGTTTACATATATTTTCTTTGTAAATGTGACTGTAGAAGTTCCTTCTGTGTTAAGCAGCTAAAATTACATTTCTGAAGTGCTGACTTGGTTTGGTGGAAGTAGAGCCTTCCTGCCAAGATCCACGTTGGAGGCTGAGCTGAAGGCTCAGTGTTGTCTTCCTGTGACGCTGCCACGTCGCTGCCCCGGCCGAGACACCACCAATGTACCCTGGAAAATGCAACAGCCTGAAATAGCTACAGCACTCAGCCACACAGAAGAATGTTTTCATGCAGAATTATAGGGCTTGGAATATTTCAGAGGTCAAGTAGGTTTCCTGTCTGCACAACCCACAGTCCTTGTCCATCTGTGAAATACCAAATTAGACTGAATAAACAGATTTTTCTTACAATTTTACTTCATATTTAATACAGTAGTGCCTCTACCGTAGCTGGGAGCTGACTAGGAGGATGCAAATGTATTTATTTCTTATCTCCTAGTAGTTGTCACAAATATTTGCCTCCATTATGATTATACACCAAATATACTCTATTTAGTGGTTTCCATCAGTACTGCCACTCAAAAGAAACTGCAAACCCCTAAAAGTTTAAAAAGCTGGAGGAAATGTGAAATCTGGGAGACAAGCTTCTTTGGATGTACTTCCATGCTGGGACTTTCCAAGGAAATTCTAATTATGTTAATGTCTTCAGCTCTTGCTTTTGAGCTTTGTTTTTTGAATTAGCAGGGTGTTGATGAAAGCCCCTCTCCTTTCCCCCTGGGACTGTGTGCTCCAGCAGAGCCCTGGGGCACCATCCCTGTGGGCATTTGTGGCACTCAGCCCCCTCCATACAGCACAGCCAGGCTTTATCCTGGCCCATTTCTTGCCATTCTTTGAGAGAAAAAGATCCCAAGTCCGGTTCAGCACAGATCTGTGCACACAGGCACACTGAACAATACATATTTATTTATGATTAATGGAAATCAGTGTGATCCTATGCACAAGTTGGTTGAGGAGTACAAGGCCTTGTCAGGCACTCCATTAAGGCTGCACAGGAAAGTCTAAAGGAGTTTGAGTTGACTTCTTTTTCTCAGTTGGGCTATAACTTATGTTTGGATGTTCAGCTTTTAGACTTAAATCTTTTATGCTTTTTGAATAGAAACACTGAAATGATTCCATCTGCTTTAGTCAATAAGGGGATTATAAGGAGCACATTCCTGCTAAAAGGCAGAACACTTTATGTGCAGTATTTTCCTTCCAGAGTTATGGTGGATGACGTTGAGAGCTGTGTGACATCCACACTTGTCCTCTGCTGCAGGAGACCCTGCACATTTGCAAACAAGTGGAGACTTTTTATAGTTTAGGATTTTTTAATAGTGTTGAAGAGAAATCCTGATTTTGAATTACTAAGCTTGGAAAATATGGTTCATACACCTGCCTGTCCTAGACAGCAGAGGAAATAAAGTGTATTCCACTTTTCTACTGGAATGGCATATGTTGCATAAAAGAGTTGGAGAGAAAGCTGCTTATGATTCAGCAGTGACACTGAGATGTTCAGGCAGCCTGAGGGAGGAGGGAGAGGTCTGTGCAGTGCAGCTCCTGCAGCAGTCCCTGACAGCCATCCAGCAGAGCTGCCCATCCTCTGAGACTGCTGCAATCTTGTGAGCTCAGGAGAATCTCCTCCTGTGGGGGTGGATGCACCAGTGATTGCCTGTATTTTCCTTGTCTCCCTCGGGCTCCCTGAAGCAGGTTAGCTGTATGGGAACAGCAATAAGAACACCATCAATAACCATTTGTAAAACTGTCTAAAACAGGACTGAACAGACTGAGGACAGAATAATGCCAGTTGTTTATTACCTACTCCCCTGGCTGGCACAAACCCTCAAAGTTAACAAGGCATTGTTAAGTACAAATGACTTCTAAATTCACTTACTGCAAAGCCACCTTTTCAGTTATAAAATGAATCAGATGGTTCTTGAATAGCTGAAAAACAAGAAAACCAACCAAGCTGACAAAATTGTGTCCATATGAAATGGAGCTCTGCTTGTTATTTAGAGGTGTCAGATAAAATTTGAGCCTAGCCTTGTGAAGTAGAGCTATCTGTGGTGGTGTTTTCTGAGCCCTGGGTACAACTTTCCTCTGCAGGCATTTTCTTTAATTCATGTGGTGTTGCCACATAAATTGTCAACAGGAAGACCATACACTCAAACTAGTTTCTTGCCACAATCCAAAACTTGATCCCCTTGTAATTGGGAATTTTGATTTGCAGTGAAGTCCTGAACTAAGCCAAAATCCTCAATAGAGTTGAAAACCTAAACCAGAACTTGATTCTAGTTTCCTTGTGTGTCTACCTGCAAGTACATTTTTAAAAGATTGTAGGTTATATAGATGAGGAATTATACTCCATTCCAGCTTCCCTGGAAGCCCTTCCTTTCTGTGTGTAAGAACAGGACCTCACATAGTGTTTTGTCTGCTTGACAGGCATGGGGGCTGCTGCTGTGAGCTGAAGGATGCAAACACTGCTGAGGTACACCAAGGCCCCCAACACCTTTGTAGAAGAATGTAAAAAATCCATCAAAATCCAAAACTTGGTGTAGAATGGAGAAAACATGATCAAAACCAATATTTATTTCATGTTTCATCCTTTTCCCTAGACACCCGTGGCATTTTTTCCTTTTACATTCTAGTCTCACCCAGGTACCAAGAATCAGGCTGCTGATGATATTAGTTTTGTAAGGCACTTGAGTGGTGGGCCTGAATCTTACATAGGAATAAGAACTGGGACAGGGAACGAGTGGGACTGTGAGGAACAGGAGAAAGTAAGGTTTTTGTATGTGTTGCAGATCAAAATCAAAACACTGAACATGGTAATGTGCAAAGGGGCTGGCTACAAGCCCCAGTAAGACCAGTAAGTCCCAGTGTGTGTCTCAGGTGGTTTTGTGTCTATGTCTGTTTTCAAAACGGAATTGGCTGGAAAGAGTGGTGAAAAAGGCTACACAGATGGGTTGGAAGTAGAGTTGTATGAGCTCTTCCATTAATCACCTTTTTATTTCCTCCCTTCCAGGTGCAAGTGGGAAGTACACCTCAGGACCAAAGAATTGTGGGATACATTTCCTGCACTCACTTGCAAGCTATTGCAGGTACTGTCCTAAGATTCATATCTTAGTGTGTCACTGTTCCAGGTCTGTGGCAGTATTTCTGTGCACAAGCAGTGAGTGTTGCCCCTCCTGTGTTTCTGACAGTCAAGTGCAGCATGTGTTGCAAAGAAGGGTAGACAAGTATCCCCCACCCTTCACATCTTTAGTCCCAGAGTAATTATCATAGGGCACAAACAAAAAATGTCCCTTGGGAACTTTGCTCCCTCTTAACCAAATACTGGTATTTTAGAAATACATTACTATCATTGTTACTCAACAACATTTAATAACCCATACTGTGAGTATCAGCATATAAACAAAAATTTCTTCGTACATAATTGGGGGATAATCAGAAGATACATATTGGGACACTAATTCTAGCTGCTGATTTCTGGTGGAAAAAGCCAAAATTCTCTGGCTTTTGACCTGCAAATTTCATCCATAAATGATTAGCAAGTTAATATACTCACTGGAAAAT
This sequence comes from Monarcha castaneiventris obscurior, assembly GCA_026261815.1. Lineage (NCBI taxonomy): Eukaryota > Metazoa > Chordata > Aves > Passeriformes > Monarchidae > Monarcha > Monarcha castaneiventris. Next base: position 7,223,171 of record JAMPIT010000712.1, on the reverse strand, counting down.
TCACTTGGTCATATGTTTAAAAGCAGTTCTGTAGTTAGAGTAGGTGTAGTAATAAAAGCCAAATCTACAGACCTTTACTTTGAGTGTGATCAGCATTTTGTTTAGCCAGAGGGTTGGACACCCTTCCTTTATCTAATATGACTGTGGTTCTTGTGCTGCTGGCTGCTGGAAGCAGGACAGCCCTGTCAGCCTGGCTGCTGACAGCCCATGTGCTGGGACCAGGGCACGGCAGGGCTGCACGTGGATGCTGGAGCTTTGCCCCCGTGTGCTGAGCGTGTGGCAGCGTTCTGCTGCTCCATCCCTGCCTCAGTGACACCGGGCTTGGGAACAAAACTGCCAGTCCCTCAAGTCCATTAGAGAGACTGGAAGGTTCTAAAAAAGATTAATGAATTTTTCAACTACTTTTTAACAATGTAACATCCTTCTCTGCTTTTCTATTTTTACCTCACAGTAATGTACTGTGAGATTGCTCTTGCGGAGCTGAGATTTATTGCTGTTCCAGTTTAGTTTAGTTTTTTGGTTTTGTTTCTAGTTTTCAGTCCTGTTACTTTTTACTACCTAGTCATGTATTCTCAGTTGGTCCTTGATAACCACATTGTGAAATCCTAAAATATTAAAGAGGAAGAGGGGGGAGGAAAGAAGAAAGGGGAAGTAATGTTCTATTTTCAAAGTCAACCTAAAGTTTGTTCAAGGGTAAAACACAACCTATTATTTCCTGCTTCATAGTTTTAGGCTTATCTGGTTCAAACTACATTCAAATAGAGCAGACAATGATTTAAGAGTCTGTCCTTAGATATATAATATTTGTTTATGTAATGAAATGGAAAACTAAAGTTCATAAGTTCGGCAGAGCTGTGCTTTCTGATTTGCATCATTTGATTCATTACATTCACACATTAAACAAATTATCCAAAAAACCAGTTTAACGATGCAAAGATGTGTATCTATAAAAACAAGCAGTGTTTAAAAGGTCAGCCATTTAAATCATCTTGTCACACGTGGCTGAGAGCAACCTGGTTTCCCTTCTAGGATACATAAACTTACACTTGACAGTTCCGATACTTACGTAAGTATAAAGTGAAATGATCCAACTGCTTGTGATCAGGGACCGGCTACTAATGCTTTTCTCAGGGGATGTGCTGGCTCAACTCTGTTCTGAGCAATTACCATTTGTTCAGACCTGACCCTCAACTTTTTCAAGAAACTTTAAAATTAGATGTAGCTTTCCTTCTCAGGTCTCTGCCTGATTCTGGTTGCTGCTATGAAGAAGGTCTTCATTTCCACTGTGGAAATAGTTGCATTTCAGTAACAATGAGGGGATCCTTTAATGAGATTTGATGTAATTGTTTTCCATGGGGCTGTGAATTTTACATAGTTCTTATATGCTTTTTGATTAGTCAGTGATTAATGTTCTGGACAGATTTTGCTGCCTTGAATCCACCCACATCCCGAGTCCCACTGAGTCACGGATCTCAGACACCCCACCAAGCCATGAATGCCGAGTAAGCCTCAAGCTACTCCAGCCCCAGCCCAAAGGATGTATCCTGCTGGATGCTGTCTCATAACCTGTTCACATCCCTGCTCTGCATTTAGTGTGAATGTAGCCACTGGCAGTCCAGCTGCTGGGAAGCCACACTTCTCTAGCCCCAGCTTCAGGCTCCCAAGCCTACACACAGCTGAAGCAGAACTCAGCACTGAGAAAGCTCTCTCAGCATTTCAATTTGTGCAATCAGGAGTAACTCCTGTGCTGAGAATCCTTAGGCAGTGATTCCACAGATGTTTCTGAAGTAGCAGAGCCTGCATATCCACACCAGGGCAGCCTGTCCTTCCCTCTCCTCTCAGCTGTGCTAGCCCAGCTGTCGAAGGCTGTGCTGTACTTGACTGGGGACCTGAGCCAGCTGAAAAGTAACCCTGCAGAATAAAAGGGGGCTTTGTTCCTTTGGGTTTTTAGGTGGTTTGTTCTTACCTTGGTTTATTTTCTTTCCTCAGTTTACCCTGGATTAAGTGTTCCATGTGCAGGGGTCTGCACACAGTCAGGTGTGACACAGCTGAACTGAAGCCTTTGGTTTGTGACATGGAAGCAATTTTTCCTTGTGACTAGGCCCTACATCCTACACTTTGCAAGTCTTTTTGCCCTTCTTCCCCAGGTTCCCTGCCAGCATATCCCATACTGCAGCGCCTCCAGCAGACCTTTTAATTTCCTGTGACTAGGCCTGTATCTGCTTTGTCCTAAACCACAGTGCTCCTTCCAATGTCTTTCAGACAGTCAGAACAGAACAGTCAGTGTCAGTACTTGCCTTAATTCTAACTGAAGCCGGGGTTTCACTCAAGTGTTTTCAAAGTGAATGGAAAGGGCAAGTATGAATATTCTATGATGAACAAAGGTGAAGTATTTATTTATGCTGGCTGAAGTTTCCCATATTACCATTTCATCCTTCCACAAAACTTGAAGCTGAAAGGAGCTTTCAGAGAATTCAGAAATGCTGACTGCAGGAACCAGTCACAACACAATTATGTGCATTTTTCCAGGCCAGTTCCTGAAGAAAAGAGTGCAGAGCAATTAGTACAAATCTGTATCCTCTAGCTAATCCCTGGTGGCAGTCAGATCACTGATTCCATCTGAACATTTAAGAAGTTGAACCTTTGTTGGGAGGTATCACCTAGTTCTCTTCTGTTAATATTTACTGATGCTATTTCACTTCAGCAGCAGTTCCTGAAATATCTGTTCCCCTGAGTGTTCTGGATGCAACTCTGGCTTCTCTTCTACTTGGGTGTCTGATGAGTTCACTTATCTTCATCTCCAAAGCTATTGATCATTGGGAGATGCTTAGACTCGGGTCTGAGCAGTAACTTTTGCATGTAGATACATGCAGTACCTGCTGAAAGCTGCAGTGAGCTGGATAATGCCAATCTCAGAAAACAGATACATTCAAGTCATTCATTAGAGGGATTAATTGGAGGGATCCCATCTTGAGTCCTGGAAATGCAGCTGACTTCATGTCCCTGCTCCCAGTAGTGCCCTGAAGAGCAATTACTGCTATGACCTCTAGTGGGGATAGTCAGGGCTGCCGGGCTGTCACCAGCCCTACACTTTGCTAAAGACAGACGAAAGTCATGCTCCCAGAGCTCCAAGGCTACTGTTTACCTGTCGAGCCCTGAGGTTAAAAGCTGTACAGGGCTGTTATAAAGGCTCAGCATCCTCAGAGAGAGACGTATGTCACTGTGCAGTTAATGCTCTTCTAGTAACAGCAATGCATCTTATCAGACACAACATCATTTTGCCTGCGTGTCTCTTGGTTTTCTCAAGATTTTTCTGTTTTGGAGAATGTTACTTTTGTGCGTTTCAGTTAAGTGGTTTGCTATATTTTTCACACTGATCTAAGACAGGTTGCTGCCTGAGTTTTATGCCCATGTGGTAATGGTCCTGTTATTTTATTTCTCATTTGGTGAAGCCATGCCAGATGGATAATTCACAGAAAATGAGTAAAAAACCCTTGGCCATTAAGGAATGTAAAAGCCCATCTTAGAAAATGAAGCAATTTATGTAATTGGGACTTTGTGGGGAACGAGATTTTACTGCATTCTTGACAACAAGCACAATGCTTAAAAGTTATGTTATGAGGAAACAATGGCATGTCAGAAGAAAGTACAGCCTAAGGAAAGGAGACAGGAGAGGAAGATTCAGATGCTGCAAAAGGAGGACAGTCCATGAATTTGAATAAGCTTCACCAGGAATGAGAAAGCTGGGGACAGCTTCAGGAGGAGAAAGCTCTTGTCAAAGTGTAAATACCTGATGGGAGGGTGCAAGGAACATGGAGGCAGCCTCTCCTCAGTGGGGTCCAGTAAAGGGACAAGAGGCAGTTGGCACAAACTGAAATGCAATTTAAACAAAGGAAAATGGTTTTCATTGCAAGGATGATGAAGCACCAGAACGGGCTACCCAGAGCTTATGGAGTCTCCAGCCACAGAGATTTTCAAAACCTGGCTGGACATGGTCCTGAACAACCTGCTGTAGGTGACTGCTTGGGCAGAAGGGTTGGACTGGATGATCTCCAGAGATCCCTTTCACAAGCTCATACATTCCATGAATCTGTAATATTGCCCCTATCTTGAGCTAAGCAGAATGGATCTGTTAGTCACACACACCTTTTGTAGTGAGTGTCACCTGCTCCAGGCTCTATTTATTCCATGTGACCTATTTCCTGTGCTTTTGTTTAGCTCCATCTTCACTGTAGGGCTTTCTTGTGCTGTCCTAGCAAGGGGCTTTCCCAGGAGTATGTTGGTCTGGATTTGTGTCAAGCTGTGTGAGTAGGGTACGATGTAAACCTGAGGGGCAAGTAACTAGAAACTGTAGGTTAGGGAATAGATCAGGAAAACGCTTGCATCTGCTTTTATATTACAGCCCAGCTGGTAAAGATTTATTAGGAGTAACACAAGCAGAAGAAAAAGATCCAACTTTTGCTGTTGGAATTACCAGCCTGAAGAGATGAGTCAATGTCAGAACCTACTTAAAACCCTTTTTCCCTAGTCATGGTCTTTTCAATATTTCTTTTAATTATTTAGTATTGTATCAAATAATCCTTGGTAGAACATTTCTGATTCTGTTTGTATTCAACTGCTGCTTTAACACCTTCCTGCTCACCCCTGCCCTGAGATGTTGAAATTCCAACCCTTCACAGGGTAGTAGTGGTTGGAAGGTGAAGTCCTAATGGGACTCCAGGACTCTGGGGTCTGTGTGTACTAATGCAGTAACAGTGCTAAGGCTGCACTTTTTAAGAGTCTCTAAAGAGTCCTGGTGACAGCTGCAGTTGAGATGAGTGATTAATAAACTGTGAGGGTGTAGACTTAAATATTCACCATCTCCGCAGTGGCCTCTAAAAGCAGCTCTGGACATACATAACTGATGTTTTAAATAGGTTTTACAAAGTAGTAAATTATATGAAAGCAAAATTCTACTCAGACTAAGTAATTTTGGGTTTGCTGCTTTTCCTTCTGATGCTGGCATTTGAAGACAAATCTTTTACTTTGAAGAAAAGTAATGTTCTGACTTGATGTATCTTTGAAAGTCTGAAACAAGCAAAATTATAGCTGTTAACTATAGGGACAGTGAAAATGGAAAGGGAAGACAATATGGTAAAGAATTGTTTCTAGAATGTATCTTTCTGCTCCTTTGCCCACATCAAAATGATTTGCTGTAATCATTGTAAGAGAGAGAGACAGACAGTAATCATTTTTTATTAGACTTCATGTCACCTAATGTGCTTGAAGTTAAGTGTGGTTAGTTGCTGTAATTAAAGAGCTGTTTCGTGTGTCAGATGGTTCCATTTGGCAACCAATCAATCTCAGCCCTTTCATGTAAAACATCCTGGTGTAACTCCCTGGAACTGGTGAAAAGAATCTGGTTCTTTATTTCTGAATTCCTGCCTACTTAAACCTGTTTCCAACACGTGCCTTCAGAAATATGAAAAAATACTTTCAGTTTAGGCATTCTTACTTGAACATAAATAGAACCCATCCTCAGATGGACTACTACAGTATAAGTAAGATGAATTTAACATTGATGTATATTACTATTTACACTTGAAAGTTAAACTTTTCATTTTTAAAAGTTAGAAAGCAAAGCAAGATCAAGTGATTTACCCTAGAACATACTGTCTAGTTCTGCCTGAAGTAGGATTTAAGCTCTGAATTCCTGGTTATAAATGTGGTGCATCAGATTCTCCTAAAGGAAGAGACATCATTTTGGCTGGTTGTCTGCAGCACCGGGGACCTCTCATTTCTTCAGATGTGACTGGTTCCAGAAGGAGATACTCAAAACCATCAAAAAGTGTTGTTCCTACTGGACTTCTAACAGGCTAAGCACTATGAGTGCACTTCTGGCCACGTCTTTTCTTATCTTGCAGCCTTTTTCTCAGGATGTCTGCCAATAGCTCAGCAACTCCTACGTGGCTGAGTAACATTCTAGAAGGAGGTCTTACTCCTTGTTTTGGTTGTTTGTTTGCTACAGGAGACACTACTGTTCGATGTGAGCAACTGGATATGCTTCAAGATTGGCTGTCTGAATTCAGAAAATCTACCTCCTCCTCCAGTACAGCCAATCCAGAGGAGCTGGTGGCTTTTGATGTACTCTGTGGAGATCTCAACTTTGATAACTGCTCCTCTGGTAAGACAACGTTTGCCTTTTCCTGGTGTCTGCCAGTCCTGAAAAGGAATAGGAATGTTCTCGACCCCTGTGGGTTATAGCAGTATATGACTATATACTAAATTAGGACTGGCTTTTGCTAGGAAAACTTAATTGCTACAGACACTTCTAAAATAGGTATGGGCTTGCAGTGTGAGCTACTCCTCTTGGCTCATCCCATGAGCTCTGTGGAATTATTAAGAATGATGGGTTTTAAGGCACAAAATTTGTGACTTGTGGTAGCAGACAGAATTCAACATTGCTGAATCAGTCTTGGAAAAAAATTAACTGATGCTATGTACTTTTGGGTTTTTTTTATTTTAAGAAATTTGTTTTTTTCTTTTAATTGAATGCTGAAGGTACTAGAAAAAGAACTCCACAAAACCATAATTAATGGGTGGTGAGTTCACAGAGATGGAAGCTTTTTCCAAACCTGAATATTATGCTGTGTTAACAGTTAAATTGCCAACATGGACTGCAGAGTGTTGTGTCTGTGTGTCCTCTGTGCCTCCCTGCTCTGTCCAGCTCAGGCATCCAGCAGAGCTCCTGCTAGCGTGGAGCTGGCACATGGATCAGTGGCTGGGGCTGAGGGGCCACAACTGAAATGCTGCCACACAGAGAGCACAGGGCAGGTCCAGGAAGGGGGGGACACAGGGACAGTGCCCAGGGGAGCTCAGGCTGCAGCACCCAAAATGGGATTCAGCAATTCAGATCAGAGTTTGTGGATGAACAGGTGAATTTGGGAACAGCATCCAGTGGGTTCTGTAGTCTTTACAAGAAGCCTCAGGTAACTGAGGTAGAGAGCAACCAGAAAAAGCATTGTCTGATCTAAAAACCCCCAAATTATTATCTCTAATCGCACTTCTTGTATCAGACACTGGAAATGGAGGATTTTGGCAAAGTTGGAGAAACGTTTAATTGGGTAAAAAAGACCACCAACTCAAACCCCAGCCCTTCTCTCACAGTAAATCCATCACAGCTTGGGATCCAGAGTAAACTCGGAATGGTCAGAGAGATGCTGGCCAGTGCTCTGACTGGTGGAGGAGAGCAATAAGTGGCAGTGGCTACAGAATGCTGTGGTCAGACAAACACATCTTAGGGTGAAGTAGAATGCAGCAGTGGTAGTGAGTTTTTGAGGGAATACAGGAAGGAAGGAAATGGTCAATAACAGCTCGTCAGCTGCCCAAGCTGTCACACATGATGGAGGCTGCGGCAGTTCCGGGCAAGGGAGGCAGAAGCTGGGGACACAAATAGACACATCTGCTGTGATTTGACCATTTCACTTGGAATATTGTTGGCTGGATGGAGTGGCCTGGAGGCAAAGGTGTCCATCAAGGAAATAAACAAGCTGCTGCAAACTAAATGGGAGACTGCCCAGTCAGATCACAAATCCAGAGTGAATGGGCTCTGCAGCATGAGGAGAGAGAGATGGGAATGAAGCTGTGAGGCAGAACATATGGTCAGGACTCTCCACCTGAGAAGTGTTGGCACTCTACCCAAGATCTTGCACAAGAAGCACAGAGCATAATAAATGCAATTCTGAGCTGTCTTTTTAACGAAAAAATAAAAATAACAATTTCCTTTTGCAAATAATAGTTGTAAACGTTGCAACCGCTGCTAAAGAGGATTGAAAAATGGGTTAAAAAAAATAATTCTATCTTTGCTATCTCTGACACTTATTTACATCACCCTCCTGTCACTGTTCTCACTGCAGCCAAGAAGAGAAACAGCACAAAGTCCAGACTCAGGGCAAAAAGAGAAAGCACTTTAATGAATTCTCAGAAGACTTTTATATGTTAGTTCACAAAGTGGCATGAGGTGATTGGTTTCTGCCATCCACCCCCCAAGGGGATTGGTCAAGTTCTAAGACACCCATCTCTGAATGTTTTTCTGGTCAAAGCCATAACAATACTGCAGAACAACCCGCAGGTGCAAGAAGTTTACAATACTGTAATCTTGTTTAAAGTAATCAGCATGGGAAAGACTGAACTCTCACAAAGTGCTGCAGAGAGCTGAAGAAATTCTCTGCTGGAGTTTTTCAGCATCCAGAACCCTCCCCTTTAAAGTGCATCCAGTCTGGAAACTGGAATTAAGTTGGCTATTTAATTTTTTTTATTGTCAGATTGCTTTCTTTCCATATGTACTAAGCAAGATTAATGCAATGTTTTAAAGTTCTCTCCTTCATTTTTATATTACTCATTGTTTTGGGACATTTGTTAGCATTATAGGTTAATTGAGTATCTTAAGTTTTTTTAAAGCAATAATCAGCTTCCTGTAATTCTCTTTATGATTTTCTGTATCCTTTCCCACTCCACAGACTGATTCAACAGCTAATTAATGTTTTAGTGAATACCAAGCTTCTATTCTTAGTTATATTGACAGTACAGTTTTCAAAGATCTTTACATCCATGAGTGACCTTACACTTATGACAAATTTTCTGCAACTCAGTTTTCCCCTCCAGCTTTACAGAACATTATGGCAACATTCGTACAGGGAATTCACACTTAGTGGGAATGTTATTAGAAAGTTACCTACTGTCATGTTGTTTTGGACTGACTTGTGTAAAAGTCTATTAGGTTTTTAAAGCTTTTAGCATAAGAAAAAAAGCCTTCCAATCAGATGGGTAAAGTTTAGTGTCATCAGCTGTGTCTTGTCATGGTCAGTGCCACAGTCATAAATGAATCATTTTTAATCTTTCTTGGTTTTGAGGGAGGTTCTATAGACATGATACAACAAGAGAAAACTCAGAGAAACGAAAAATGGCAAAGATTAAATCTTCTACTTTTCTGTAAATATTAAACAAATCCACTGGCTGCTCAGACAAAAAGAGACTTCTCTGCATTGCCCACCTGGCAGAACTTAGAGAGGGTCAGTCCTCCAATCATCTGCCACAACTCCAGGATTCCCAGAAAAGTTAGTTTTTCAATCTCCTTGCAGTTCTGAGGATGTTCTCAAGACTGAGAGCTTTACAAGAGCTAGCTGGAAAGATGTAATGAGACAGATGAACTGTCAGTCAGCTGTACTAAAGACTGTGAATAACAAAACGGCAAACGAGCCAACAGCTGTGAGCACAGCACTGCTCCATTCCACTTTTTTGTTCAGAGGAGAGATCAGCAGCTTCTTCACTTGGCAAGACCAGCGTTTTACACAAGGATTTTGATGTGATCCTTGGTGTGTGAACTGGGCTCTGTCTAAGAGACACAGCTCACAGTTCAGAGTTTTGTTTCAGACTTTATTTCCCATTTTCACACGTTCTCTTGGCACACAGACAGTGACAAGTACATGACAGCAGCAGCAGCTCCAAACTCAGGTGAATATTCTGACAATCCCAAGAGAGAGCCTTCAAGTGTTGCTAAGATGTTTTAACCTTGTAAAAGGTGCTAAGTTCTGTAAGGAAGTTTTCAGGAGCTGTTCGCAGTTTCTTTGCCATTACACAGTGGAATTGTAGCCATTGGCATTTTCAAGTTCAGTTTGTTTCCTGGCTGTGGCAATTGCATTGATAAGCAGCACGCACAGAACTGGAACTTGCTGGTTTGCTCAGGCTCTGAAATGCTGGTGTGTGCATTTTTGTGGGATATCTTACCAAGTGATCCTAGTAGCTCAATGTGCTGTATGCTTTCAATGCAAGGAGCACAGTAGCAACCAGGAAGAATTTAATTTAAAGTTGATAGGTCATGCTGATTATGTTTAGAATGGCTTTAATGCTGTAGATAACATCCCAAGCAAATTATCAATTGCCTATCCTTTCCCTTATCTGTTACAGCTTGGAAAACATTCAGTCAGGGAATTCTTCTGAAGCAAAGAAAGCATAAGGTTTTATCTTCAAACTTACTGAGATGTGTAAATATGCCCACAAACAGCCATTCCCTTTGCTACTGGGAAGCCAGCCCAGCCCTCCTCTGGGTGTTCTATCTCAACAAGAGTTTTTTACTGTGTAAGCAAAGCAATGGCAATGGCAGAGGGAGGAGATACATTGGAAAAATTTCACTTCAGCTTAGCGCTAAAAACTACCAAGAATATCTTTCATAGAAAAGACTTTGTAAAAAGGTATAGGAAAGCACTTTTATTAGCAAGCATTTGCTGGAATTTCTGACCGAGGCAAGACCCTGCTGTGCAGTAAAGCTACGGCTGAAGTGATTCTGAGGAGAAACGAGGGCTTGGTGTTGCTCTTGTGGCAGAACACACAGTTGTGCAGAGGTTCATAACCAGGGGCTGATGTGCCTTTTCTTGGGGTTGTTCTTTCCCTGCAGAGGACAAGCTGGAGCAACAGCATTCTCTGTTTACACACTACAAAGACCCGTGTCGAGTTGGTCCTGGGGAGGATAAACCTTGGGCAATTGGTAAGTCCTTCCCTAGCTCTCGGTGTGGGAGCACCTCCCTGTCTGCCACCCACAGCCAGCTCTAAGCAGCAGCTGCTTCAGCTGGCCAGCAGTAAGAATTTGGTGGAGGATGAATATTTATAAGGGGCATTTCTGTAACATAAATTTTATAGACCTTATCATATCTTGTGGAATGATAATTAAGACCCAGATGTCTTGAACTTCAGTCCACATTCTAGAGCTCATGCATCAAGCTACCTGAATGCCTTCCCCACATATTGTACTTTTAAAATAATCTCTAGATTACTTAGAGAGGAGGGAAGCCAAATTATTGTTTCTGTACTTTGTGCATGCAGTGAAAGCCTGCAGCTTCTGATCAGAGTGTTCCATTTGGTGCTCAATAAATACTGTCAGCGAGGATGTAACAAAGCAAATCAACTCTACAAACTTGTAAGGTTTGTATTGTAAAAGATCTCCTGGAACTCTGAGACATTAATACCTGCTGAGACTCAGTTGAACGTGCTGAAGTTTTAGAACAGAAATGAATACTTTCTCCAGAGGAGCTTTAATAACTGTGAAGATACTAAAGATAAGTAGAACTTTTTAATAATGAGGCTTTACTCTGTGGTAGGAGAAAAACAAATCAGAGACATGGGAGCTGAGAAAGTGGAAGTGTGAAGACATTTTCAAGGTGACAGGCAGTAGGGAGGTCTGGAGAGAGGAGAAGTGAACACAGTGTGCTCTTAGTCAGAGCAGTCCCCTCTCTCCCACAGACCTGTGCCTCTGGAAGCTTCCCAGGAGCTGTGTTGGGACACTCACATCTCCCCTTCTGTTCTCAGGTACCCTGCTGGATCCTGAAGGATTATATGATGAAGAAGTGTGCACCCCAGATAACCTACAGAAGTATGCAATTCCTAACCTTTCCACATCTATTAGACAGTACTGTAAAAAGCAAGTTCATTGCTTGCTGTTTAACATTTCAGATGTTCAGATTGAGAGGTATTTTATGGACTGAAAACAAAACAAATAATCAGATTTTTACCCAGGGGTGTTTGGGGAAGAGTATAAAAGGGGAAGGAAAAGAGGCTGGTTCTCTAAGTCAAACAAGGTTGGCCTCAGTGGGTGATGAGAGCAGCCTCAGGCAGTGTCTGTTTGTCTCCAGAGCTGGTCCCACCCGGGCAGGCCCATAGCACAAGAGACTCCAAGCACTCCCAAAAAGGGTACATGGACAGCTTGTCTGAAAGTCTCTGCAGGCAGCCAGTTCTGTGGTCACAGCACTGTAAAGGGCAGCAACAAAAGGAAATGTAGTTTTCCTCAAATAAAAAGCCCATAAAGTTTAAAACACCACCCCCAGCCCAAGAGCTGCTGAGTTACCCATTCATTGCAGAGTTCAATACACCTAAAAGCACCAGCTCACAAATAGAGAGAGGAATTAAACAGCACATCAGACAGAACTAGGAATATGGCTTAGGACCTTCCAGTGATACTAGTGCAGCATCACCTCTAAAGAGTGTTTGATATTGAGAAACAGGTGTCCTTGGTTTGAGCTAGTGAAGTTATGAGAAATGCAAAAAAATCTTAATTAGCAGTAGTGTTAAGACAAATTGCTTGAATACATGTTTGTTAAACGATATGCCAGTGGAGGGAAATTAATAAGCTTTGTACATTTTAGAGCAGCACTTAATGAATGTGGCAATCCTTTTGTCACCTTCTCTACCATGAAGGCAAGTTTACTGTGCTAAATAAATACCTTATCATCATGACTTACTATGAAAGATGTTCTAACTATTCATTACCAAAATATACTACAGAGGTAGTTATTTAAATTAAGAAGTCAGTCCAGATGTTTCTGTTGACTCACATAATGGAAATGGTGCATTATAGGCAGATGATATTGTCATTACCCACCAAGCACAGTACACTTCATGGCATAGATGGACACTTGCTTGAATGTATTAAGTGAGGCCACACCCTGAAGTTTTCTTTCAGTTTTGGACAAAGAAATTGAATTCTAGACATCAGGTCTGGGTTTAGTTTACATCCAAAATAAAAATTATTTTCAGCAAATCCTGCTTTGCACATTTGAGAGCTTACAAAATTTCCAGACATTTCTATTCACATGTTAACAACATAACTTTAGCATATGTGAAAGGGACTTCTGGAAAATAAAAACAAAGTAATTTGGCCCTAGAATCAAGTTTGCAAATACAAATCTCTATGTGGGTGCAACATTGTATTTTATGCCTCCAAGAGCAGGCTTGGAGCATTTAAAAAAAAACACCAAAACAAAACCTAACCCCCTTCATCCCCAAAGGAAAACAAAACTAAGCAAAACAAACAAAAAAACAAAATAAACAAAACCCAAAAGAGCCCTGTGTTTTAAAGTGGCCTTTTCAGACAATGTGTCACTAAATTCCTTTTGGGGTATTATGTTTTATTCCCTCAAGAGTTAGCTGTATTCAGCAATTATGTTCAACTGACAAATATATGACTGATTAAACAGGGAGCAAGCAAATGATCAATAAAGAATTCAGAATACTCCTTCTGCTGCCTCTGGGTATGTGCAGCACCTCAGGATGTGATAACTGGAAAACAGCCCTGAGTGCTGGGAACAGAATACGTGTAAGATTTCTTGCCTGCTAAGTGTAGCTTTCCATTTTCTGCCGTGTGTTATAATTCTATTGCACTGATGAAAAACTCCTCGATGAGACTGGCATTTCCCCTGGCTCCTTCTGCAGGGAATCAGGGCTCTGCATGAGGGCATGGTGTGGAGGTGCTCATGTATTGGAGAAGCCATGGTTTCCATGAGAGGCCAAGGGAGCCTGTCCTGCTGTCTCTGCAAGGCACTGGCAAACAGGGCACTTGCAAAGAAATTCAGGGAAATTTAAAGCAATTAATGGGATCTGGGCTTTAAAGACATTTAAATGTTAAATAGCACAGTAGCTGTGGGGCACTGTGTAGCTAACAAATGCTCTTCATAGACACAGCAAACCAGGGTACCACCTAGAATTGATCCATTCTCAAATTTTTCAATAATAAACCTTGATGAAGCTTTACAGATATTTGAATTGGCAATGTCAGCTATCCAGTGAATTATTTCTTCATCAGCACTCTTCTCTGGTTTATAAATAAAATTAAGTATTTCACATTACTAAAATAAATAGGCCATAAAAACAGCAGAACAACTTGTTCTTAACTATCTCTTTTGTGTTAAGCACAGCATAGGTAAAACATCAGACTAGAACAACAGACTTGGTAGAAATAATGAGCACGTCATTTACAATTATCAAACAATTAATTAGCTGGATGTAACAACCTGGGCCCTGCCACAGTCCTGGAAGCCACACAAGCTTCTGCTCAGAAAGGCTTCAAGAAATGCACGCAAATAATCCCATCTCACAGAGATGATTGTCATCTTCAAGTTAAGCACTGGAATAAGCCCATTTTTATCTCTGAACCCTGACCAGAGGCAGGTCTAGGAGAGCACACTCCAGCACAGTTATGAAAAAATTTAAATGACCAGTCTCCACTGCTGGACAGGGGCTTACAGTTGAGCTAAAGGCTGCAACACCAGGGAGAAAAGTCTTCCTTAGCTCAGGTGCTTCTGGCTGAAATGAGAGTGGTCCCTCAAGGTTTGGGATGAGGGAGTTTTGCTTTATGGCTCCCTTACATTCTCTGCTCTTGGTGCTCCTTCACTCACTGCAGCTGGGTCAGCATGACACAACCAACCAGCCAAGGGATGGGGCTTTCACACTCCAGCTCTGGGGTGTTTGGGGCTGAAAGCCCATCAAGGAAAAACAAAGTTCCAATTATTTTGTTCTCCCTTTCTTTGTATCCTATGAATCAAGACAATTATTCTGATAAAAATCAGGTTTAGTTGTGCAAGGCAGTCATAATTAGAAATGTTCCCTCAAATGGTGAGTGTTTAACTGCCAGCATGGCAGAGCCACCTGTCCTTTACTTGTGTCAACTTCCTGGAGAGACAAACAGCAAACACAGCACAGGGAGGTGCAAGTTCTCAGCAGCAGCACATGCACACACATTTACAATTTGCTTCCCTCATGTATTTGAAATTAATGTTTCCCTTCCATGCACACTTGTGCAGGTTAAGTGAATACACAGCTCTCACAGACTTTTTAAAAGACATAACTGAAGCTGAAACAAATTTATCTTTTAAATTAATGCAAATAATTTTTTTTGCAGTAGTGCTGCAGAGCTAATCAGCAGTTTCTTCTACTTTGTTACTTAATTAGCTTTGCCAAATATAAATACAATTTTTGAAAGAGGTCAGTACCATCAAAGAACTTGCTTCCTTTCCAACCTAGAAAAACAATCTAAGAAAGTGAATCATTTGCAAGAGCCCTTTGGAGAATCAAAATGGGGTGCAGACAATAAGCTAATATAATGTGACTTATTATTAAAACAAAGCAACACATAAAAGAAAGTTTACTTTCATGAACTGATTACAGTATGATCTAAGAACCTTCAATACCTCCCTAAGTCTGAAGGGGGGGTTAAAAAAAGTTCTGACCTAATGACTACATGATCAGAGTTCTGTCACTGTTACCTGCTGAAGCACATAAAGTGCTTCTCGAATCTATCAATTGACCCAAACTTAGAGATTATAACATTACGGAGACCTAATCAACTGTAGCCGGTGCTGGGTCCCCTCTGCCACCATTCAGGTCCTTCCAAAAGCCCAAAATTTGACAAAGCAACCATCTGAATTTCACACATTAAAACGTAACACTTGTGTTTATCCCTTGTTTTTCCACCATTCTGTAATCTCACATGCATGCATTAAAAAAACTCCTGAACCTAACCCCATAAAACCCATCCAAGTCAAGTCTTAAAAAACCAGGTGATCAAAAATATCTTATCTTTTCCCAAGGTGAAATTAAAGGCTTTGTGCCTGCTAGGACCCAAGTTCATGGCTCAGTGTTTCTCCTGAGACAGTTGATGATGCAGCTTAATGGCGTGATCAACTCTTACAAGGGAAACCACAGAACCTTGAGCTCAGGTTTTGGCAGGTAAGTAAAGGAAGGAGATTTTTGAGGAAGTGGTTTTGAAAGTTTGTGTTTTAAGGCAGATACAGGAAAACCACAGCCTGAGCAGCCCCTCTCTGCTTGCACAGCTGTGCCACTCACCTGGGCTGGGTTTGATGTCACCTGTGTGCACAAACCCCAGCACAGGTGGGTCCCAGTCCAGCTTTCACTCACACAGTTGGGTCTCTTCCCCTCGGTGCTCCTTTGGCAGAGCTTTTAAATACAACACTGGAGGGTAAAACAAGTTTCCTTCAAAACCCAACACAACAGCAAAACAACACAGAACAACACAGGATTACTGTTAAAACAGAGTGACAGGGACCCCTGTGGGTTACCTGGTCCAAAGTCACGTTTGAAGCTGGGCTAAGCTGAAAGTTAGATCAAGTTGCTCGGGGCTTTAACAGTCTTCTGTTAAATCCTACAGTTACGGTTTAAGCACCCAAAATAAGTATTTTAATGGGGCAGCAGCATCTCATTTCCTTGAACACAAGATTGGTACCTAGAAAACCAATTCTCAGTTTTGAGTGCTCCTGTATGTGGCCTTGGGCCAGGTAATTTTGCAGGGTGGGGGCAGTGCTAACACACCTGCTGAGTACGTCCATGTGGAGGAGTTTGCAGTGTCACATACTGGAATCAAGTAAATTAGGCTGTCATTTCTAGTGAAGTAAGAGCTTGGGGTCCAAGAAACAGTAATCTGATGCTGAAACTTGCTCAAAACCAACCACCATGTGCCCAGATGTGTGTTCCTGCAAACCAGTCCTCATCCACACACTGTCTGTAGAGCTGGATGTTGTAATTTCAGGAACTGCTCTGATCAGAATGGAGAGGTTTGTATCAAAGTGCTCAGGTTTGTACTAAAGCAATCCAGGAAACAACTTCCTCCTCTGCCAGTTTCAGCAACATTGGAAATCAATAGAGGGGCTCTGAGCTGCCTTATAGCACCAATAGGAGGTTCCCCTCTCAGTGTTTGTTCTCCTGGCTACAGGGAAGTTCTAAGACAGCACCAGTGATGCCAAGGCTGCCATGAGGCTTTAAGAGCACTGCCAGCAGTTAGTGCAGCCTCATACTGGCAAACACATTTGGAGGAAGATGTGATTTACAGGTTTAACAGTCCTTTGGGACTGGGATTACCTTTACCAGGGATTTGGAGAGAACCTTGGGTAATGCATAAATGGAAAGGATAAGCAAACATTTAAACATTAAAACTTGTTTTGTTTGGTTTTTTTAATGAAATAGGGTGCTGGAAAGTGAAGAAGGAAGGAAAGGATACTTAGTCTATCCCACCAGCAAGAACCACAGCTCCAGTCAGAAGGGGAGGAAAGCATCACTGAAGGGAAACGGGAGGAGGATTGACTATATGCTCTATACAGAAGAAGGTCTCTACTTGGAATGGAAAGTGGTAAGTTTCAGAGTTGCCAAAAAGGCTGTAACTTGCACAACAAACTTGTCTGAATGGCACTGCAGCCTGTTCTGCTTGGATTAAACCCATACTCCTGGGAGGACCTGCTGCTTTGCTGTTTTCCACTTCTGCATGCAGGTACCATGTTTGTAAAGCTATAACAAAGTTAGGATGAGTTTGAGGATTCTGGCAGTAGCACTGGTAGCTGTACTGCTCTTCAAAAACAACCAACCAACCTCCTTTTCTCTCTCCTTTTAAGCTTTTGCCTAACTGTTTGCTTGATGCCTTTCCTATGCCTGCAGTCTGAATATTTTTAATCTTTTCAAGTGTCTGGATGTTTTTTATGCCTATGATAAACGTACCCAAGTTACAACTCTGCAATATGTAGGCAGAAGCTGACATGAACTACTCAGAGGGAGAACTTGCAGGGTGCAGTTCTGCTTCCTAGTGTAGGGCCTTGCCTTGTACAGCATTCCATGGTGAAAATGAGGAGCTCATTCACACGTTTACCATACCCTGCACATGGATCACCTACTGCAGCACTGCAGATGAGTCACCGTAAATGTAACACAGATCTTACTGTAAATGGAAAGAAAAAGTACAACAGATTTCATCCAGACCAGCTCAGCTGGGTGCTATCGGTGGCTCACCTCATCCCCTGCAGCCCCCTGACACGCCCTGAGTGGCAGCTCCCTGTTAGCCCAGCCAAGCCTGGCTGGTCCCACACATCTCTAACACATTAAGGTAGTTCCAAGAGGCTGAGCTCTGATGTGTGGAATGACAGACTGATTTTTCAGCTCCTTTTCTTACTGTTGTTTTCCTTCTGCAGGAAGTGGAAGAGTTCAGCTTTATTACCCAGTTAGCAGGCCTGACAGACCACCTACCAGTAGCAATGCGTCTCATGGTGTCTACGGGAGAGGATGATCCTTAAAACTGACCAGCTCTGAGAGATAAGAAGAGGGAAACATGAATGATATTTCAAAAATATCAGAGGATAAGAATGAACTATTCTGGTGCCACGTTAGGAAAGATGACCAGACCTGACCTGGGCTACTCCCAGAAAGTACCAACAATGTGGATCTAAAAAGGGAAGAAATGGAAGGGGCTGTGGCCTAAAGCCACTGTCACAAGTGGCTCAGGCAGCAGGGCAGGCCTGTACTACAATGCTTTCACTGTGGACCGAACGCAACCAAGATGGAAGTCCTAATTCCTTCTGAACCAGTGCCATTCTTACTAAAACATGTTTTTATACTAATATATAGCACAATTTAGTTTGTACTTAGTCTGTGAGTTAGTGACGCTCAATGGTTTTTTGCATCATTTCTTTGTCTAACTACGAAGCTGCAGCTTTTTCTCTTTCTTTAGCCTGTGACAGTTGTAGTTCGTGCTTGCAGCAGCCGCATGCGCCCGCACTGCATGCACCGGAGAGGAACCGGGCACAGCATCCCTGGCAACAGCAGCAGGGAAGGGAGGGCACAAACCAGGCCCAGCCAAAGCGTCCTGGGACTGGCAAACCCTTCTGTCAGGACAGGTAGACCTTAAACCAAACAACAACTCTTCAATTTGCAGACCAGTCTCTTCCTGTCTGATTTAAGGATAATTAAAAGATTTGGGATCAAGACTTTAAGAACACAGTTCCACCCTTATTCCAGCTGTGTTCCCACTGAAATTATGAACTGTTTTGTCTGAATGATGACTCCAGAATCAGGCCTTCAGCTTTCTAAATGCAACTTATTCCCTTAAGAAGAAATAGTTTCCCTGTAATGTCTTTTCTTTCCCATGCGTGGGACAGTTCTGAATTATGGTATGGGATATGTATGTTACAGTAGAGTGAATAGATTCCTGTAGTACCATTGGTAACACCAGAGCCAACATTCTGCCTTAGCTAGAAAGGGTAAGTGGGAAATGAATTGTAAAATGCATGCTAGATATAGAGTAAAAAATAAACATAAGTGACATTCGGGGGGAAAAAGGTGTAGAACAGTGTATGATTGATAAGGCAGAATAACCTGACAATTTTCTAAAGGAATCAGTACACTTAAAGGGGAAGTGGAATGTGGCCAGCTGGAGAGTAGAGAATAGAGCTGTGACTCTTGGCCTTTGGTAACTGCTTCCCAGGAACAGAGGCTGTTTTGATGTCTGTGAGACATGATTCTCCATTTGTTATGCACTCACAGACTGAAAGGGGGTCTTGCCATCTGATTTGTAGGTTCTTTCCATTAAAACTATTCCAATGTGGGGCTCCCCTCTGCCATCTTGCCCCCATGACCTGACCTACCCAGCCTCTGTAACCTTAATGAAAATAATGAAAAACTGAGAATCAGGTCCATAACAAGACTTGGCATTTTTTTTAGGGATTTAATTTCAGAGGGTTTGTGTTGTTGGGAGAACAATGAGACCCCTTCTGTTTTAACCATTACTTAGTTTCTTCTGCCTATCTCCTGTTCAAGTTTAATGTTATTTCCTCTTGCATTATAAATTCCCTGTGTTAAGAAGAGTTAACCCAATATTAGATGTACTCCATTAAGTAACCTGTTTTAGTTATGCGGCCCACAAACTCCTGAGGACGCTCTTGTTTTGGTTTAGTTTACACCTGCTGTGAATCAGCTTGAGCTAAATCAGAATAGATCTAAATTAGAAATCTCAGCCTGCACAGCCTCTGGTACTTGCTTAGTTAGCTACAGTAAACAACAGAACTTGTACTTAGATCAGCCTGATTTTGCAAATAGTGAAACTCTTAATAGTCATGAGAGTACAGGACTAACAGTATTGGCTAATTCCAAGGAGGCAGCAAGGCCACTGCTCACAGTCTCCCTCTGCACCTGGTCTTGAAACATTTTATGCCTCGTTTTCCAGTCCTGGGGTCCCTTCAGCAGAGACTGCCTCTTAAAAGTGTACTGTGCCAAACTGTGGGGTAGTCTGAAGTGTAACCCATGGGGACTCAAAAATGGAACCAGATTCAGTTCCCCTTTTTATAAAATTAGGAATTCAAGTTTACAGAATCAGAGACTTTAGTATACTACCCCAGTGCACCACCAGTTTCCCACTTTGTATGTCTGTCTTTATACAGAGGGTGCACATATGTGCAATGTGTTTTTCGGGTTTCTTACTGCTCCACCCAAGTCAGAAAAACATGTACCCAAACCAATGCTTTTTAATCCTGTTTTCTACCTTGCTTGTATTTTATTAACCTTTTTTAAAAAACCCAAACAGTACCAGTAGCAATTTGTGTGCTGTCCAGCAGCTATTTCTCAGTAGTAAGACTAACTACAAGGTACAGTATTTTTAATAGTTTTCCTAACAATGTAAATTACAATTTGATATCAATTTCACCAAGTATCAGTTGCAGGAGCTGAATTTGACACTGTGTGGGATACAAACATAAAACTACTGCCAAATAATGTTACATTATTTACAGTAAAACTAACATGGTCTAAATTACTTTAAAATTTCTGTGGCTTTGTGCTGACTAAAAAATCAGCCACTTTCGTCAACTTTTTGAGATATATTGAGAAATGTTTTTTCAAATTTGAAGTAAACTGTTTTAGATTTTGATGTTCCTAGTTCCTCAGTGCTCAAGAACTGGCTAGCTGTAAAATGTTCTCTTACACAATTTAACACATACATTTAACCAGTGTAAGTAGTTCTTTCTAATTTACTGTCTTAGGGATGTGACTTTGCAGGGGAGTGATGCTGGGAGGTTCAGCATTGTGGCATCACTGTATAGATGCTCCTTGGTTTTTTGCATTGATCCTGTGCCTTCTGATGCCTCGGCAATGCTTGCAGGGGTCAGAGAGTGTCTGTAGCAGTGAGCTGGAATGAACAGGCTTCCCCTTCCAGGACAGTGACCTCCAGCAGAAAAAGGAGTTTTACCTATACCACTCCAACCACCACAGTTCCATCCAATATCCCACAGACAATCCACTCAGACAATGCCTGTACTGGCACAATATCAAACATCACAGGCCTTAGGCAGGCACTATAGAACAGAATATTTGCATTACATACAAAAAAAAAAAGGAAGAAGAAGAAGGGGCGGGGCTGAAGAGACCATGCCCGGGAGATCAAACCCTGGAAGGCTTTTTCAGATGTCAATCCTACTTTGCTTATGGATAGCATGACCCAATTTATAAGTAGAATGTTATTTATAAGAAATCAAGTTAAGCTTACTCTACTATGCTTATCCCACTTTGTACTGGGATTTCAGGCATCTTCAAGAAGTGAGATAAGACAATGCTTGGTTTATTACCTGCCCCTCACCAGGGATACAGCAGATGAAGTATCACCTTTTTATAAAAGCTCAATAATGTCTCCTGTTTCTCATGTTCAGTTTGCATTTTACAGCAGCACTTCTAGAACAAGTGAAAAAAAGACCCAAAGAAGACAGTTGAAAACCAAGCATTTCCAGAAGTTTTGAAGGTGTCAGGTCCTGACAAAGTTGGTAACTTTAGATCACTTCAAAAATGCACCCTAGAGACAGAGCCGCTGAGCACCAGCGAGGTAACACGCAGCCTCATGCCGGGGAAAAAGGCATTTGACTCATTCCAGTGGTGGCCAGTGTTATCCATCCCAGCCTGGACACTTAGTAGAAGCTGCCTAAAGCACCCAAACAGAAACTCCTGGAGTCTGGCTCCAGGAGAAGCCTGCAGCCTGAGGTGTGTCCTGCTGGCTGCAGGAGGAGTTTACCTGCCTCGTGCCAGTATCATGACAAAGTTTTATCCCAGAAACACTCAGTTAGTCTGGCCAGACCCTCAGGCCTACTTGTTGGGTAAGACAGTAAGATTTAAGGAACACACAATTCCAATAAGGAGTTTTTTTTCAATGGCCTTTGTTTGGTGGTCCAGATGAAGTTGATCAGACTGTCCCCAGTTTGGTGTCTGAGCTACCCTGGATCATGCAGCAGCACAGCAGTGTCAGCACATATCATCAGCTCACAAATGAAGCAGTTTTGCCTCCTCCTGGCACTACAGGATGAGGACAGAAATACAATTCAAGCACTTTGAAACCTCCCAATTTTATCCATTACGAGGGTCAAATTGTTACTGAAGGTCTCACTTTTCCATGCCATCTTGTTTTAAATATAATCTTGATGCTTTTAAAGACTTGTATTATTGCTGAGGTTTAGAAGTCCTATAAGAAGAATAACCTTTTTTTATTTCAATGATTTTTCGGTATTGTATCCTTCTGGAACCTGATGTTTTTATATGGTAAGCACACACCTTCTGACATTTTGTTATAAATGTATTAAAAAAAAAAGGAAAAATTTAAATATTTTCATTGGTTTATTTACCTGCAAGAAAACCACAATCACAGACCTGATAAAAACAAGGTATTTTAAACAATATGGAGGGGTTTTTGTCTTTTATTGGTGCTGAAAGGAATAACTGGTTGATGCAATCAAGATAATAAAATTTTAAGGCTCAAATGATTCTGTGCAGTCACTTTCTCTGGTTTTGTGATGTGGAGACTGATGTCACCAACAGAGATCTGACTCCAGTCAGATCTGGTGGGTGGGTCAAGTACATCTCACTGTGCTACCCCTGTTCTAGTGAACCTGCAGAAAATACAGGGTGAAGAAATGAGTCCTTTTAACTCCCCCTGCACTGCCCAAACACCCCCTGCACAGACACCCCCAGCAGTTTTCCAGGAGTGCAGCCTTCCTGCAGAGCATTCCCCGTGCATCTCACACCAAGTCCCCGCTCTAAGGACAAGGATCTGCACTGGAGCCTGCTGGTGCCTGGCCCCCGACTGCAGGAACAAGGCAGGATGCAGGTGCACAGCTGGCACCACAACAGTGATCTGCCCCTGAGCTCGGGCAGAGCAGGTTTTTATCTCTGTGCTGTCCAGTCAGAAAAAAAAAAACAGCCATCACACCCCCAGTACAATTGTTGATTTAACAAAACAATGTCAAGAGAAAAGTATCCATTTTACTGGTTTAGTCCATCTGAACAGTCCTGCAAAAGCCAGTAGGGAACCCCTCCTCGAAGGATTTCTTTTTTCCACAAGCAGAAAGGATGAAATCAGTGGAATGCAAATGAGTAAGAAAGAGCCCAGTGCACAAGTTTCTTGTCATTGCCTCAGGAAGGAACCACCCCATCCTGTGGGACAGGACATCAGAGATGGATTTCTGCAGCTTTCTCCATTGCTGCACAGGTGATTTTTGTCTGCATTCTGATGCTACCATAGCATTATACTTCGACAGACTTGATTTTCCAGTGGTAGATTCTTAGATTGCCTCTTTTGCAATACCTGACCTATTTTCCCATTGCTACAGTGTGTTATTATGTGAGCAGCTCATGAGTGGGTTCCCTTCTATAAAGTGCTAAGGAACTACCAGTTAAAAACACAGTAATTTCTTGGATATTTGCATATTGCAGACAGTTATAGGAACAAGTACAGAAAACTGCAGCTCCTTCCTGCTCCCTGTGCCCAGGAGTTGCAGTGTAGTTCATGATGAACTCGTGCCCACAGCTGCCTGTGGGTCAGCACTGTAACAGCACTGCCATCTGCCTCTTTGGCTGTTTTACAGACTCCCTTGGCAAAGCACCTATTAAAACACAAACCTCCCCATCCCACTGAAATTCCTGCTCAGAATGCTGCTAAAACCATTATTCTTGTGGCCCTTTTCTTTCACTGTTTAATACTTTCTCCTTGTTACAGCAAACCGAAGTGGCTCATCTACATTTTCGTGACCTTTCAGAAGACTATTTCAGATTTCCCAACTACTACTCCTAAATCTGTATGCCCATTTTCTTCCATACTTTCCCTGACATTTAGGGAATGCTCCAAGAAGCCACTTGTGAAATCAGAGTGTGGGGCTTACTAGGAAGACTGGCAGGAGAACAACAATCCTCTTTCTCATCTTTTACATAATGTTAGATTTAACCACTGCTCCTTACAATCATTAAATGTGGACAAGAAGAAATATGCATTAATTGAAGGAAAGATTAGAAGAAAATGGGAGGAGAAAAAAAAATCTGAGAACAGTTACACAAAAAGATCATGGAATCTCCATCAACATTTAACTAAGCATGTATATTCCTCCTCCCCAAACACCCTCAGAACTCCTTCCTGAGTCTAATAAACATTTCATACTATTGCAGATCACATGAGCTGCTGAGGTTGTGCTCAGCCACCGACACCTCCCCTGTGGTATGAAGAATCACATCTGAATAGTCAACTAATCAAAAAAGGAGATTATCTGTAGTAGAAAAATGCCACAGCTTTCCTGTGTGCTTTAAAGGATGAGATAATTGAATATAACCACAAAATAAAGGGGCATTTTCCACATGTTCCTATTAACACACCAGCTTTCAGCTGGCTCCCCTGTCTGTAAATGGTGTAATTCCTAGAAAACAGCACCTTCTTACTCTGCCCCTCTGGAAATGTCTGTAAGTTGATGCTTCACCTTCTGTTGCTCCCACAGGAGCATCTCACCAACTCACAGAGTGCCCAGCATTGCCAAACGCCCTCTTTCCCCTTTGTAAGTAAACCTTTGATGCCTCCAAAGCCAAACCCAGCAGAATAACTTCAAAGTGCTTCAAGTGCCTCAGTATTTGGTAGCCAGGTGTGTCAGAATATCCTTTGTCTGTGTAAACACTGCAACAAAAGCCTGAAGCTCCATACAGTTTTCACTGCTACACTACAGCTGATACACCAGGGTTTTTGCCAAGCTCTGCTAAAGCTCCTCAAGCCATGGCAGTTTGTGTCCAAAGCAACCAAAAGCCTTAAAAGTCCCATTCCTATTTGCAAATGATTTGACCCTTCGAAATCCCAGCAACAAGATGCGTCAGTGAGCTGAGCTCAATAGAGACCTTAATGTGATCCCGAATGCTGGGATGTCATTAGGACATGGAATATTGATATCCCTGCCTGCTTTCCACCCGGCTAAAATGGAATTTGCCTCACAGATACACACATTAAACACTGTATTAGCTACTAGCTGATATAAATCCTTCTGCCTTAATGAGACCAAACAGAGGATGGTGGCTGAGACACCACAGTGTCAGAGCAGGGAACCAGAGACAGTGGTTCCCTGGTCTGTGACAGTGTCTGCAGGGCAGGAGGGACAGACCCCACAGATGTCACCTGGGACCCACAGATGCTGAGCAGGATGACTCACAGAGCTCAGGATGCAGCTGTGCTGAGAATTATTCCACAACAATATTAGTGTAATTTTAAGATTCTGGATTCAGGGATGTCCCATGCCTGGAAGTGTTCCAGGCTGTGTTGGATGAGACCCTGAGCAACTTGATCCAGTAAATTACATCCTGCCCATGACAGAGGGGCTGGAACTTGATGGTCTTTAAGGTCATACATTCCAACCAAAGTCATTCTGGGATTCTGTGGATTCAAACAACTGAAGGGGTTTCCAATGCTGCCACAGCATCACATGCTGCAGTGTCTGCTCAGAAGCCTCTGAACACTTTGCTAGTGTGATGTGGGAATTTAGAACCTGAAATTCCCCAGTGGCAGTGTATCTGATCCCACCACAGTGAACAGAAAGAGATGAGCATGATGAGGGGAAGATGACATCTTTCCACATCAAAAGTAATTAGGTACCTTTGTTCTCATTAAAGAGGTTTGTGAACTTCTAAAAGAGCAGAGTTTGAACACTCAGCCCTGCTACACTTTGGGCAACATTCTCACTACCTTTTGAGACCTGCCTAGGTATAATCGTTGCCTTCTTTGTAACAGGTTCTTAAATACCTTTTAAAGGCCAATCCAGAATTTTGAACACCTAGAAAAATCCAGCTGGATCTTTCTCTACATTTAAAACTTCTCCTGAGGTCAATTGCCACACTACCACCAGCTTCAGTGAAGCCAACATGAAATGTTTTATATTGCTTAGTAAGGACATCAGGGTATCAAGGAACAAAAGGCAGCTGCGAGGTCTGCAGGACACCAACCACAAAAAAATCCCAGGCCTAGCATGGTGCCAAGCACTATGCCAAATAAATTTCTAATGAAAGGTGTATCACACAAGATACTAAATGTGTATCACACAAGACAAACTAATTCTCGGTATGCAACCTGGTCCATTCTCTCCCCCCCAAAATCAGACTGTTATGAAACAGGTATTTAAAACTGTTTTCTGTTTTCCTTAGTTACACTTAATTTCTCTTTTCCACATTTGCCAACGAAGTTATTTATAGCCACAGCAAACTCAGACTTTTAACCAAACTTGTCTTGTGTGCCACAATAAGCACATAAGCAGGACTTCATGCTGCAGCCACTTCATTATGAGTGTTCCTGAAACTCTGTGCCACTTTTGAACTCACAGAGCTTACCTGGTGAGATCCCTTTTGCCCACAGCTGACCTCGAGTGTCCTTTCACCTCACAGCAGAAACCTCATCATGCTGCAGCTCTGTTCCAATGGCAGAGCAAATGAGAAGCTGTAAATGTAGCATTTATTATACACTGGCAGAAAGAAATGCTGAGTCTGGTCAATTGCTGGGCAGTGGCTCCACACCCAGTATAAGAGGTCCTTGTCCAGGCCTGGATTCCTGGGCTGACAATTAGAAGAAGGTTTCTGACCACATGACCAGGAAAGTTCAAAACCAGCTTCCAAATGACCACAATGGAATGCAAAATAAACAAAAAAAAAATCCTCTCTGAAGCCCCAATGCTTTTAAAACAGAGCTGAATGTATTTTTACAGAGATTCTATGCATGAGCCCAGCTGCAGGAAGGGATGATACAGAACAACCCAGAAGGTCCCACTCATTCCCGTGTTTGGTTTGAGGACAGGGGGAAAGTACAGAATTTCTTCTGCTTCTGGGTTATGCTTATTTATATAGGAAGCATAATTATCTGTTTGGGACCTTCAGTTTATTATTAAAAAAACCCCAACACTGCTATTTTTATTCATGTTTTATACGTGGACAGAACTGGAGCTTACAAGCAGAAATGCCTGAAGTATGAATAGCTGCCTGTCAAGGCTCGGTGTGAGAAGACTACTTAAAGCACAGGGGGCAGGGGGGAATGGAAGGAAAAGGAATGGGAGGGGACACTGGATCTACAGACATACTGCAAAGATAGGAGAACATCTAAAAAGATTAAAATAAATGCAACAAAAAAAGTTAAGTACATTAAGAAAGATTAAATGGCCCTTAATTGCTCAGGAAACATTCCCCAGAACACACACTGCTGACTAGTTCTGCTGGTGACAAGCATGACTACACCTTGCCTTTATTTTTAGACATGCTTTTCTTGTTAAATCTTATTTTAAATGTAATTATTTGATTAGCTGTTGCCCAGCCAACCCAGGGAATGCAAATACAGACTGTCTCAAAGAAAGAGTCACAGCTCTCAGCTTCTAGGGGAGGTAAACAATGGAGCAGTGTATCTCATTCCCAGCTAGAGGCAGGGGCACAAGTGGAATATTCTCCCTGCAAGCAAAGGGATATGGGCAGCAGCATCCAAGAAAGCAGCAGGAAGCTGGCAGTGGATGTAAGGCACTGCATCGATCTGAACAGATGATGTCCTGTGAGAAAAGCCCAGTATTTATTCAGGGCCTGCCTGACTGGCACAGGGACATAACAAAAATGGCACCATTCTAAATGGGGACACATCTGCCATCGAGGGAGCCCTCAGAGAGAGTGGGATGAACAGCAGCTGAAAGGGCCACATCACATCCTCACCAAAACCTCCCACTGATACCTGTACTGACACTCTGGAACAAGGAACATGCTGACAACCATGTTTGTACAGTAACACACCCACAATGGGGCACCAGGAGCTCAGCCTGGGCACTAATTTGGTTTGGGAAGCACTGCTGAGATGGTCTGAGGTGCTGGTGCCCCTTTTGGAAGGGAAATGCTGCCTCTACCCTGCTGCTTCATTCATGGCATCTGTGACATGAAATAAAACCCTCAGCCTGGCAGCAGAGCACATGGATGAGACTGGCCTTGAAGTGTTTTGTATCTGTGACAAGCACAAAAGAAAACACACAAAAATTAAATGTTTTGTCAGTACAGACCCATGAAACCTGTGGAGCAGAGCACTCTGCTACAACAGACATAAAGCCTGTTTTGTATTGAAATATGAAGACATAGTCTTTCCTAGGTATTTTTCCTTCTTCCCTTTTTGAAGACTTTTTTCATGTTTATTGTGAGGTATGTGTCAAGATAATGCAAGAAAAGATAAAAGCCTAACATTTAACACAGAAGTTGACTTCAGAGTTCATTTATTCCGCTGTGCAACACCAAAGGAACTGCTAGTTTTTGTTGAACACTAGTCAGTATCAGCAAAAATTGAAGGGCCAGGGCAGGGCAGGGGTAGAAATTAATTTAGTGCATGAAGAAGAGATGGCAGCTTCCCTAACAGTTTCATACAAAACAGAAACACACACTAAGTCAGCATAATGCAATATGGCAGCACAGTTTTCATCACAGGGCTGTAAGGTATTAACTCAGTGCCTCCACCAAAGCCTCCATCCTTGGCATGCAGCCCTGGGCACTCGGCATTAGAGCTCTGTGATGGCACACAGGCTGCACAAGGGAGCTGCTGTAACCTACCAACCTTCCCACAGCCAAGGCCTCTTCAGTGCATTCAGATAAAGCCTTGGGTTTGTGCATCAATTCCAGAAGCACAAACTGTAGATGAAATGTATTTCTAGGCAGACAGAGCTTTTGCTGAAGAGAGGTTCAAGTCCCTAATTCTGGGAGACTTCCTGGCTTGCTTTCCCGTCAGCTCTGACAGCTCTGCTCTGTTCTCAGGACCAGCCTGGCCAACAGGGACATGGGAGCTGCAGGAAGGAGAGATGGGAACTGATTTTAAGCAAAGCCAAGTCTCAAGGAGAAGCAATGCCAAAAGGGCCCATCACCTAAACTCCACTGAAGTAAGGAAACTACTTGAGTTGGAGTCCAAAGACCATTGTTACTCAATAGAAACAGGCAATGAGAAACATGAGAGAGAACTCTTAAATAGCATCAGCTCAGGAGGTAAGAGACACAAAACATCAGTGCTGATTTAAAACAGCAGGAACATGAGCAGTCAATATTAAGCCACTGCCTTGGCCCTCAGTACCATGTCCCAGCATGCCAGGACAAACACGTGGCATAACAGCCAGCAAAATTGTATGGTCTGAATATTCTCTTTACACCAGCTCATTACTCCTGTGTGTTCTTGGCGCCCTCAGGCTGGAAGTCACACAGACACACTCAACACATGAACTTTTGTTTCTCAAGTCCCACTATTGCTCACAAAACACAGCCAGCCTCTCGCCCAGCTGCTCTCTCACTGTGGGCTGGCAGCAGGAGCTGACACATCTTATTTTGGGTAGGACAAAGCCCAGGGCACTGGGATGCACAGGGAGGGGTAAGGAGAACGTGTCCATCATCCCCTGCAGCTCAGCCCCTCAGGAGCCAGGCAGGAAGGCGCACTGGGACATGATGGAACTCTGGGACATCTCAGGCCAAGTGCACCCCTGGGCACCAGTCCTGTGGAGCCTCCGGTTCATTCCCAATTCCGGATGCACTCCCAGCCTTTCCACCCCACATGAGGGAGCCTCAGCCTCTCTCATCAGCCCATGGGCACAAGCGACTTTGCTGCTGCCTGCCAGGCAGGCATGAGATGAGACGTGCAGACCTACTGCACAGTGCCTCCAGCCATTCCTAGAAACACTGCAGCTGAGCAGGGATATGGCACTTTGGAGTGCTGCAGTGAAGGCTGTTTGTGTCTCACTCCCACCTCATTCATCGCTGCAGCTCAATTTATTTGCTGATTGTCAGGAGTGTGAGTAATTGGTTTCTTAGATACCCTAACAGGAAGCCAGCAGGCACCTTATATGAGGACAGATACAGCAGGATCCATCACCCTGCAGAAGCAGGAGCACACTCAGTAACCCACAGCACCCACTCCTTCTCCCAAAGCACGAGAACATCACTTCCCCAAGGGAGTGATGTGCAAGGCAAGAGAGAGCAGAGGCTGTGGAAAACGACAGGAGTGAGAGGCACAATCCACAGCAAAGGGGCTGCTGCAGCTCGTCATGCAGCTGCACTTCAGCAAAACCCTGAGGAAGAACCAGAGGGTACCTGGCCAGTCCTGTGTAACTTAAGGCCAAGACACCCTGGGACTGTGCCCACACCTCTGTGAAGAGCAGCCAGACTTGCAACTGCAGGGCTTTCCCATGGCACACAGGAAGATCATCGGCTCTCATTCATTCATTAGTACCCTCGTCCACAAAAGAGGCATCTTCAGGGCTCTCAAATCCTAGACAGAATCCTCCTGGGGGGAAAAAAAAGTGGGTCATCTTCATGACAGCTTTTAAAAATAAGACCAAAGCTCTATAGCTTTGTAAATATATATATTTAAATATGTAATTTTTATATAATATTAATATATTTTACATGTGTGTTAAAACCCAGGTGGTTTTAATTACTGAACTATCCAAGGATTTACTGCCTCTGAGCCTTTATCTGCTGCATCTCGGTCAAACCTCGTAAGGCTGCATCTGAAATCACACTGTGCTAAGAAAACAAATGATTAAAGCAGAGCTGGGGAGTCAGGGGATTAGTCTGTTCTGCACGGCCTTGAGCAAGTCATTTTTAGCTCTGAGGCTCTAATCTTATAGTGAGCCTGGGGCAGATGAAACACTCACACACCCACACAAAGCGCACTTCGCTTTTTTCTCATCTGAAAAACCGAGATGACAACACACACCTCTCCGAGAAGCATCTTAACCACTAATCTGCATTAAATGCTTGGAAATGAAGTATTACAATGATTAAGTACCAAACCAAATTAACATTTTGCAATGCTATCAGAAGTCAATAAGGTAGAATGACAACACAAGCACCCATTGTATTCAGCTCACAATCATCATTGGAAAAATCCAACACTAGGAAGCTGTAATAGTCTCTTCCCCCCTTAACAACCAGCTGTAACTACAAATAGAACACAAAAGATGAGCGACTAAATGAATTAGTCCTGAACTGCATCCTCTATCTTGTTAAATGCAGGAAGCCCACACAGAGCAGTTTCAAAGGGACTAATGAAGGAGAAAAGCAAGCTCCAGGATCTCAGTCCTTGAATGGCCCAGCCTTCAGACAAAAGGTACCAGTTCTGCAAATAAAGGAACAAATCTTGCAGCTGCCTGACTTAGAAAACACCCTTTAAAATGCAAGACTTGTCCTTCATTAGGACCATGACAACTTCACTGTCCAAGGAGTACTATTCACTCTGTGTATTCAGCATGAGAGTTTGTTACCTGCTGTAACAGTAGGTGCAGGTCTGGATTAGATTTACTAGCAGTTGTCACCTTTTGCACTAGTTTTCCACTTCCATGCATGCATGCACAGTGTCTCTCATAACACCACAAGTGTTATTTGCACGAGACAGCTGCATTGCAAGTCTCTGCATTTTCCTGGTTTATAATGCGCTAGAAATTTCGAAGTGGGTTCTCAGCACCCTCTTGTGGAGCTCTGCTGTGGTAACCACCACATCTTAGTAAAATTACAGCGCAATTCAGAACTACAGAACAGTTACTTCTGCAGTAAAGCTGAAATTGGGAATTGAAATGTGAATGGCAACACTTGGTAGTTTATTATGATTTTTAATACCTGACTAAAACCCGTGTCTTGCATTAAAAAAGCTGCCCAGTTATACACTGGCTCCATTGCAATATCTGAACTGTAATACTGTTAGTTCAGTGCTGGCAGAGGATGCTGCTTCTATTAGAACGTGCATCTGTGCCTGCAGGCCTAGTCAGGATCAAAGCTGTTGTCATTTAGAAAAAAAATTGCCTGTGATGGCAGCACAGAATAAGTTCCTTCCAAGAGAAAATAGGATTCTTGCTTTGCTTATTAAGATGCCCACAGCCAGCAGCTCTTCCAGCTCAGAACATCACTGCAATGCCTCTGTCAGGTCTGGGAACAAATGGGAGGCTGAATGCTGCTCCTGGGTAATGTTTTTTTGATAAAGTGGCTTTCCTCCCCCAAGTGCGTGCTTGCAGTAAAATGCCCTGTGGAAGAGGACAGAGATAGAAGCAGTCTTTTATTCTGCCCTTGCACACATGTATAAGAAATAGCCAGGGTCCCTCTGTAAGCAGCTGTTTTCCACACAATTTACAAATCACATTAGGTTTTTTAGCCCAACCTGAAGAATTCATGTAAGTCAAGGAAGACTGATACATATAATAAATAGTCCTAATTACATACACATGTGGTAAGGGCTTGCCTCAACATAACAGCTCCCAGCAATTCTAACCAAATCCTTAAAGCAGTTGCAGTGCCTGTCTAAATGCACAAGCCAAACCAGCAAGCATTAGTGATGTTGGTAACACTCACAGTGAACTAAAACATGCACAAGGTTTCTTGAGCACATCTGTCAGATTCTGCTCCTATAAGGGACCCACAGGTGCTAAAATATGTTCAGCATTCCATCCTTCCAGTGGTTTGGGGTTTTTCTGATAGCACCAAAGCAATTTCTGCTCCAGGTACACTGAAATTTAAGATGTGCTTCCTTATATACACACAGCAGAAAGCTCAGCCCTGGGAGCACAGTTCTGCAGATTGCTGCTACTGCACCCAGCCTCTGCCCTTCCCCTTCACTGCACCCACCCCTGAGAACCTCTACAGTCCCAAGTCGCACAACACCAAAAGGGTTTAACAAGGATGCCCTCAGTCACCATCCCTAATACCCTCTGCAGGGACCACATAACTTCAACATATGTAACACTGATAACAAAATACATATTCCCATCAGTATGGATTTCTTCCCTTTGGCATTTTAACAAATTTATGTTTTATTTTTTCTTAGGAAGTACAATTCAGGCACATCCATACACAGTTACCTTTGAGAAAGTTAGTATGATACAATACAATACTGTGAATTTCATTGTGGTTTTCCCTAACTTATTTTTTCAAACATATAAATTCTAATATATTGTTATTAATTTTGTGTTCCCTACAGAACACTGCACTCTTTTGCTGGATCCAGAATGACTTGTGCAGTTAAAAGCACTTTCAGAAGCTATTCCTACTGCAGAACAAGAACAGCAGCTCATGCTTCCTGAGTTACAGGACACAGTCAGGAGAAGAGCAGCTGTACAATGTCAGCCTTTTTCAGCCTTGCACAATTGTGCCTGTGCCTTTTAAAAAAAAATAAAGGGCCAAGCCTTTATTATTTTAAAGGCTTGGCCATATTATTGTTCCCTTTCCAACTGTACTGTGTACAACACATAACAAAGAGATTTGCTACCATACTTTCTGTGGGCTAGGCACAGTGTATCAAAATTAAAACTGTTTAATGAACAGCAACCTATATATTCCAGCAAAGTCTGTAAGAGATGACAGGCTAAAGTTAAGCATCTTAAAAGTGCAATTTTGAAAAGTGAAATTCACAGATCTCAGCAGGAGCTGAAGGGTTTCTGTTCATCAGGAAAATGGGCCTAAAAATTTGGGAATATTTCAGGTGGCTTGTGGGTATATAAATATGATCACACCATTAGGAAAAGAAAAAGGAGAAATTTTTACTCACAAGAATGATATATCATGGTGACCAGGAAAGCAGAGTAGGGGAGGCTCCTGCTGCCTTGTGGCTTCTTCATGGTATTCCTTTCACTTTGCTAAAGCTACTGCTCAGAGGAAATAGGAGTAGCTTTGGGAACTGCTATCCCTGTGGATGGCTGACACAATTTGAGACAGGCAGGACATTGATTTTCTATCAAAACCTTAATAGGTCACACATACAAAACAGATACACCAATTGATTATTCATCTAAAGCAGAACTCATTTCACACAATGCCACTGCTGCCAACGTGACCTGAAGAGCAGCTAAGAAAACCTCAGCAGTTGTGCTACTGCAGAGCACCTTACAACTTAGCCAAACTGGCAGGTGTCATTTACACCTCTGACAGAATGAGTTGAAGGCCACATTTTTAATCATATACTGAATATTACATATCTCATAAAGAATTGCTTTTTAGACTACTCCCATTCTTTTCCTTTTGTTTCTGATCAGACTACCATCAGTTTGTTACTTCCAACTAATTTGAATATGTACATTTTCTAATTTCCAGTCACAGCTTCCCAGATTTTTGTCAGTTTGGTGAAGGACTCTTCAGAAATGCAGCATGGCAGAACATCAGTGCACCATAGTTTAATTCACTGGCCGTTTCAGCTTAGAACCAGCCACAACTTAGACAAGTCTGAGAGCAGCTAAGCTGTTTCCTTCTCCCTATTAAGTGCACAGATATGCATATGTAGCTTGACTTGGGATTTCTTTTGTGCACTCTGGAGATTATTTCCCATTTTACAGTGACTAGAGCACAGCCTAGAAATAGATGTGTTTAACTCACTTTTCTCTAATGTCAGTGTAAGGCCTGGTGACCTCATATGCATGATAATGCCATGATATAACCAGCTGCTATTGTCAAGTCAACTGTTCTGTAGCTCCTCAGCACTGTGTAAAACCCTGAAAGAGATGATGTAAACCATGTGTATATATGGATATAAACCCTGACAAGAATACCCGTCCCTAAGAAATTGCTCCTCTCTACCTCACTAACTGTATTTTGAAAACAAATCAAAAAAAGTTAGAGTATGTTCCAGAACAGTTTGCTCTCTGAGCACAAGAAAAGAAACCTTCAGCTATACAAAAAAAATTACTGTATGTTTATTATAATTTAGGAATATGAACAAAAGGAAAGTATTTTATAATAGCTTAAAATCCATGGCAATCTCTCCTGTCTTTGTGTCAAAGTTTATAGCATATGTGATAGCAGTAGGCTCTGACAGAATTTCTGATTCAATAACAGAGCTGAAGAAATAAACAGCTTGCTTGCAGTGGGGATTCCATTCACAGTTTCCCTACAGGAGAGAGTTAAAAGTGAAAGCAGTCAAAATCTACAGTATTATTACTATACAGTAACAATGCAGTAAGAGTTTGTGTTCCCAGCTGAGCACACACTGATCAACAGTTACCATTTACACTGCCATCCACTCCACTATGGAACACATAACTCGAAATACCATCTGCTATACCACACATTGAAGTCACTGAGTTAAAAATGGATTTGGTCAAAGAATATTGAGACAAAATACTAAAAATACTTACTCCTTCCCCTCCAAATTTTTGCTTTTGTTAAACTGAGATCAGGTTATTTGTGTGAAAAAACTCTACTTTGACCGAGCATCCCATTTAAATTCTGAATTTGATTCCAAACTAGGGCGCATTTGGATGTAAATCAGACTCTCTGATTTTAAGGTACATCTCCTGCTCCCCACAAAAACATGAACAGGTATTTTTACTAATTCTGGCTACACAGTATCCAAGCAGTGCAACAAGGGGCACTAGATAATCCAAGCATGGCCAAGAGAGACCCGCTGCAAACATACAGACTTGGATGTAATAAATTAGATTGAAGATATATATACCTTCTCATCTGACATTTGCATCAGTCCTGTACTAACAGAGACACCAGCAGCAAGATGATATTCCATCCACAGAACTGCTCCATGGCTCTTGCCTTTCCTGGGGAGAGGGGCAGGATAAAACCTGTTACTTTGCACAATCCTGGCAGCTTAAACACGGCACTAGTGTTTAAGTGAGAGCTGTAAGAGCATGAACAACTCTTTCCTTGAAAGAAAGCTGAACAGCTGACGGAGCTGGTAATTGGGGGCAGCAACTTTTAAAGTATTTGCAGATATGAGATCTAAAAAAGGCATGGAGGAGAACATGTCATAACTACATCTGCTCAGCAGCACAGCCACTTAGCCAGCACTGAGTAACATGGCATAAATTACACAGCATACGCTGAGAACTTCCTTCAGAGACCCCAGTTTCTACTGACTCTGAATTTAGAGGAAATATTTACCACACACACCGTGTCACTTCAAGTGCCTGCTCCACAAGGAGCAGAGGTCATGCCAGTGTGCTGCCTGTAAACACAACTGCTGCAAAGGCACAAAGACCCCACGCAGATGGCTCTGGAGTCCCTAAAAGCTTGAATTTTGTTTACTGAAAAACACAGCAGTGTTTGAGTTATGTAAGCTCCAGATAGCTACAAAATAAAACTTTCTTGGTTTTTATTTCTTAACAGCATTTCAAGTTTGAACAGATTTAAGCACCGTCCACAGTTATAGTGGAAAGTATCTCAGAAGATGTGGCAAATATAAAGATTCCCAGGATTATAGTTGGAAGAAAGAATAGCATATACATTAAAAGCTATTAACACAATAATTTTAAGGCTACTAAACATAATAATTCATTCATTATTAAACACCATAATCTGACAAGCTAAATAGGAACTTTTTCTGCAAGAACTCAGCAATAGGCAACAAACAGTAAGATTAAAAACATCGAGATAATGTTTTATTTTCTCTTAACTACAAATTAATCTATTTAATTATTAAACCACAGTGACAGCTAGTAAAATGTTATTTTTTTAAACAGAGGCATATTATCTGATAATATCTAATACAATTGTATTATTGTTATAGCCTATTGTGAATAGCCACAGGAAGTTTGTGTCAGAGCAACTTCCAGAACCTTAGGTCATATTATTAAAAACTGCCAAGTACATTTGCACCAGCTAAGCGTAAATACACTTAGAAGAGCTCTAAACTCAACTCCTCTAAAGAGCTTGAACAGGAGGTAAAAAAATGGATGATGACAAGAATATTTATTGCATTGACAAAACTGACCGTAAGAGTTTTACAGAGCCCTCGGTGCTGAGACAGTGCTGTGGTACAGTCTTTGTGAAGTCAAATGTCAAAACTTCCTGTGGGTCAGACAGTGACTTGCAGGGATATTCCCACAGTGGGTGAGGTTCTGCTTCCTTGGATTCCCTAAAATTCAGAGAATCCTGAAGAAAGGAAGGAATAAAATTAACTGAAAATGACAGAAATGCAAACAGTCCGTGTTTTTAAGTTGATTATGGGTCCTGAACTCAGAGTATTTAAGCAATAAAGCTGCAAGAGGGCAGGACTGCACTTCTCAGGCACAAGGGAAAAAATGTCCTACATGTGTGAAACCAAATGCTGTGACTGGGGCCCTGAGCCCTGAAATAGAAATGGACACTTTCAAAACTCAATGCATTGACATTTTCTTCTCCCTCGAGATGAATTCCACTCTACAACTGCCTGTACTCCTCCACAATTACTGTAAAAGTAATCTCAATGGTTAACTCAAACATGGATATTGACAGCACAGCCCTAGAAACTGACACAAATAAATCTCCAACAATGGGGTGCTGCCTACTACACAAGTTTTTTAACAGTCACTAAATGCTTTATTAAGCCAAACTGAATTTTTGTTTTTCTGAGACTTGTGCTGAAACTATTTTTCTTACTTTAATCATATCATCCATAGTCTGGACATCAAAACCTTCACAGATGCCACATGGACTCCGGATTCTCCATAAGTCCTACAAATGAAAAGAGGATTTTGTTTGGCTTTATTAAGGGAAACAGGAAATCTTGAAATAATTTTAGCTGTAGTTTAGACATTTGATAGCAAGCCAGATAAAGACTTTTTACTGTGTATATATTCCTAAACCATTACAACTACTGCAGAAGACAATTACATTACAAACCATTATGACTTTCCCAGAAGATAATTCTGGGAAAAGATTTTAAATCGGTTAATTCTTTGATCACTGTTTTCAACTCCTCTAAAGAACATTTCTTAAAATGTCTGTGGGTAGCTTATTTTAGAGCAGGTATGGATTTACCAAGATTTAACCCTTACAGCACCTCCACTTTCACTATCAAGCACAGGTAAGTGCTCCCAGCAGCATCAAACCTCTCACAGCCTACCAGAGAACCACACTTCCCTTTAGCCCCCCAAGGTGGAGTGAGATGATTTTAGCCACTTCACACCATGCCTCTCGTTGACTTTAGCAACCCACTGGACAAACAATGATTCAGTTCAACATCTGCCTTTTCTCAGACCTCATTAACGGTTTCTTAACATGACCACTCACTAACTATAGATATATACAGTTTTTATTACCTGCTCATTGTTGCATTCACTCTCAAATGTTCCCGCTTTACAAGCTGGGAGCAGGACTACTGTACATTTAAACAAATACCTTTATAATTTCTGCCTGAATACAGCATGAACTAGAGTGACTCTCAAGAGTCTCTGAATGGTACACCCAGCAGAACTATCAAAACAGACAGGCAGCACCCTGCTCCCTAAATGCAATTATGGATGAAACAAGTTTATAACTGAAGTAATTCCATCAAATTTTTTCTCCTGGATCCAGGTTTTGTTAATTGCTTAACCACGATGACATATCCATTCTGAGAAGACAGAACAGCCTACAGACCCTGTTTTGCAGGAGACCCTGCAACACTGTGTCTATTCCCTCTGTCTAACCAAGGACTGGTAAATGCAGAGGTTATTTTTAAAATCCCGGATTTCAGTCTTTGAGTCTAGATTCACCACTGAACAAAGAAGAAAATGTAAAATTAAAGCATCAGCTTTGGGGACAGCTTAATGGAACAAAATACAAGTTAAATGTTCTACCAAAATGTTTATGTGGAATCATCTCTGAACAAACCCTGTATATGGAAATGTAAAACTGAGGCTTAGGTGACAAGAATGTTACTCTACATTCTGCTACTAGACTGCTGAATAATCTTCAGTCATCACTGCATGCCTTGGTTTCCTCATCCATGGAGAGAATAATGCTTACTTCCTTACAAAATGCTTTGAATTCTAGGGAAGTAAATCCTCTAGATAAGAGAGCATGGAATTAAAATTTACTGCTTATTTCAATCTCATTACTGTTGATTAGTCTAAATATCTGCTCCCTATTACAGGATTCAGATTCACATTATTTACTCAGTATATGCTTAAACTCCGTACATTTTTGCAGAAAACTGAAAAAATGTGCATCACAGTTGATTAGTCCCAGAGGGGAAAAGAACAAACCCATTTTCACACACACAAAACAAAAGCAGAAGTAAGAGAACAAGGCTAAAGGGCATTTGAATAAGGGAACTGTTAAGGGAGAGAAGGCTCAGACACAAAAACTACACAGCTGGTGAGCCAGAGGGGAGAAAAAATGACAAAAAAGACCTGGCATTGCTAACAGATAAACTGAAGGCTGCATTTATGTGAAAATTCATTAGATTATAGGTGTTTTTATTTAAAGATATGTATATTTATTTACACAATGCCAGACTACAGAGCTCCCTCACTTAAGCTATTGCATTTTACATATTAATGATGAAAGTACTTCATTAATTTCCATTGTCATTGTAGGTAAGCACTTTACAATCTTTAGGTACAAAGTCCTTAATAACCGAAAAAAGTAAGTTTATAACTTTGTACAGTATCTGAAATATGACTTTTCAATGTATTTTTAAGATGTGCTCATATTCAGAGCTGTGCACAGCCTTAAGCAGTTAAAAAAGAACCCCATGCAATTAAGAATCCTGCCTACAGTCTTATAAAGCCTCGTTTCAAAAAATGGTATGCTGCAGAACGTCTACTTGATACATGTATTTATATGTAATATATATAATATGGAATTTTATAAATAACCACAACTGTCACATGCTTCAGCATTCTCTAAATAAATATTTTAAAACATGTAGCCCTAACATTTTAAATGGCAAAATTACTTTAGTTGATTTACTGACAAGAGATGGCTGGAACAGCAAAATTCACTTTCAAGATATCAAATATTCTTTTCTCAGGTAGTAGGTACAAAACGTATTGGACGGGATTAAGATGCAATAAAGTTGTCATTTAGAAGTCCTGGAAGAATACTCATTTTTAAGGGGATTTGTGTAAATATCTGAACAATCTCACCTGGAACTCCACAATCATCATGTGCAAAGCAGCAGACTGAGGTAGCACAGTGACATTGCTGGCAAGGTGGGAGCTCACAGCTGTCCTGGCATACCAGAAATACAGGTTATGCCACGGCAACAAACTCGTAGTGAAAAACGGCTCTCCCACAAGGACAGAAATCTTGGCAAAGAAAGGAAGACATAAAAAGCATTGTAATAAAGTACAACTCACAACACAGGCTGTTGAGATCTTACAACAGCTGCCAGTGCAATATATTAAGTGAAATCATCTAGATAAAAAACTTCTACTGCTCCCTAGGGATTTAATTACTGTATACTGCACATACAGCACACTGGATATTGTTTTGTGTGTTTAGTTACCACGTTTTAAATTGAATATTCCCACAAGAAAGTTTGTGAGAGAATATTGCAGTTTGAGTTTGGAAGGCTTTGTAATGAGTGATAGAATTCTGAAGTATTAAAGTATGTTATTACTTCCAAATAGATTGCAATCTTCTCGAGTGGAAGCGCTGTGAAAGAGCTACAGCCTTTTAGAACACATGCAGTTAAACCAGTTAAACTGCCTTAACAACTGGTGCCATTATGCAGCAGGGAAAAGTCAGAACCTTCAAAAACAAAGCAACAACCCTCCCACAGTCTTTAGTCTCCTTTAGTTTTAGTGGCACATGGTGTGAACCATTTACTCATGACATTTTACGTGAACTGGGATATAACAGGATTCATTGTGGTGGCACAGCAGGAAAGCAAGATTCATTTTTGCTTTCTGCTCCCTACCAACCTCCTGAAATTCAGTATACTGAGCAACAATAACATACCTTTTTATCTTCCAAATGAGAAGGCTTCAGCAACTCGGGACGTGCTTCTATTATTTTAATTTTATCTTCAAGATGATTTGCTTTAAAAAACTAAAATCAAAAAGTTGCACACTGTCTTTATCAAAAGCCACAGTTGAGACCAAAGTAATAATTTTACTGAAAAAAATTAGAAAAAAAACTCCAGTAGCCAGAGGAAATTTTAATAAAACTTCCTGCCATAACTCATGAGGATGACACAAGTCTATTCTTCAAGGCTGCATGCACACAGAGCCAACATGTCACACCTAGGGAACTAAAGCACATGCCCTCCATAGTCCTTCAATCACCTATATAAAAAGGCAGATTCCTCACCTCCATTCATTTATACTTTGAAGCATATGAGAAGGAAAACCAAGAAAGGTAAGAATCACTTCAACTATGAATACACTGCATATCTGGCTTCCCTCTGAGACCAGGTTTGGGTCCTCATTTGCCCACCATTCCTGGTTTTGCATTCCTGAGCCACAGGCTGAGCCAGACCTCTTTCAAATACACAGAGTCAACTAAAGGAGCCACAGCCACGATGACTTCAGGAAGCTGCTTCTAGACATTTCTTAGGCACCAGCTGCCTCTCCTGAACAGCCTCCACTCCACTGGCAGAGCCTCCCGTGCCCTGCCCCAAGGCAGAGCCAACAGCAGAGCAGGCATCCCCAACTTGTCTCAGCTGGAAGACAGAACTGCTGGATGCTGCTTGCCAGGTAAGACTGGTGCAAGCAGCGGGATGCTCTCACCGACCCTCAGGAATGAACAGCCTGGCCTTTATCACCAAGGCAAAGGCAGCAGCAGAGCAGCAGCTCACAAGCAAAGAGGCATCTGCAGGAGAGATCCAGCTTTAACAGAAAATGGAATACTCACTTTTTCCATGACAGAACAGGACACACCAGAGTTTTCTAATGTAAACACCTAATGAAAATACATCGTTAGTCAAACTAGCTTTATAGTTTTTAATTAAAAGAATATGTAACTGAAGAATGAAGGAACATTTCAATGCCCCAGTGAGCACAGTTCATAAGAACTATTCATCTATTCCACAGCCACTATAACGAACTTTTTTAGCAACAAAACACTCCCAAAAACTACAGGCTAAATAATTCTGTTTTCACAGCTATACCGGAAAAAAACCTCATCAGAATGCAAATATTTCTTTTCCATTTCTAAGTTCCACACATCATATTAACATTTGTTCTAAGCACATATTTACTCATGAACTAATGCAAGCGTATTGCCAGTGTGCCAAATTGTAAATACTGCTTAACATGACCCAGACTCTGTCAGCTGTAAAGTGCTCAGAAGCCTTTTGCAGTAAGAAAAAACATTAGTTTTTATCCCAAACTGGTGAACAGTTAA
The DNA here is from genome assembly GCA_026261815.1 of Monarcha castaneiventris obscurior. NCBI lineage: Eukaryota > Metazoa > Chordata > Aves > Passeriformes > Monarchidae > Monarcha > Monarcha castaneiventris. Next base: position 7,181,252 of record JAMPIT010000712.1, on the reverse strand, counting down.
GCAATATACTACATTCCTGCAGATTATATTACATTACACATTCCCAGATATTCAGTTCAGCTCTAACAGATTTTAGTTAAAGAGCCCTGTGACATCAAGTACGGAATTTATATATGAAGACAGCCAGGCAGCTCTCAGTTACACACTGACCCAGTATTCTTACTGCTTCCTACTTTGCTTTTACAGCTCTTCCACTCAAGATCAGATAATAAATGTAATTATGGTACTGCAAATATAAAAGAAGAAAAAAACCTGGACAGACATTAAGGTCCACAGAAAGAGTGTTTCCAAAAGGACAAGATACAAGATGGCAAACAGGAAGCAGTGGGGAATGAGGAACAGCACTTTCCTTCAAAACTACACATAGGTAAATGTCAAGTCTGGTAATTATTATCTTCCTAGACTTCAGCTTGATCAGAGATTAATTTAACCTCCCCTTCAACACAATGTGAGCCTATTCCTCACTTGTCCCTGATGGGGCACTGGAAATAGTTAAATAATGAGCTGGAAATGAATTACACAAGAGAACAATACCAACTAAAATGCAAAGATCTGAAAAACAGGACGAAATACGGTACCTGCTTTGCTCCAAGATAGTGAGCCAGCACAGGCAGCAGACTGCCATCACTGATACAAAGGCAAACACTATCTGTTTTCAGAACCTACAGAAAACAAATAGTCATTCTTATTCCAGAGGTAAAAGTTTTCCACACTTTATACACTTTCGTATCAAATATTGGTAAAAAATTCTCATTTAATGCCCTTGACCTAGGTCTGAAAAAATTTGCTCAAAAATGTATTGGGTGTCTTTATTCAACTACCAATACATGCAACACACAGAACTGCTACAAATTCTATGCAAAAATGGCTGCTTACCATTTAAAAATGTAATACTGGAGTTTTCAAGACAAAAGTATAACTTATATCTGCTGATGGATAAAAAATATGCTTTGTGAGCACAGTCCTTTGCAGGGGACAAAAGAATTCCATAAATAATTACTGCAAATTAACCATTATGTGCATCCATCAGAGAAGCCAATAAAACCTGCAGGCAAGGAGCACTCACTTTCCTCAAGGACTTGATGTATTGGCGTGTTCTGTTCTGATCATTCAGCTCCCCGAAGCGGGCTCTGTTCCAAAGCAGGTGAGCACGACACCTACAGACAGGACTCTCCACAGAAACATCTGCTTTATGCTCCTCTTCATCTCCTTTATTTTCCCCTTCTCTGCAGAAAATTTCAATGAAGTATTAACGACAGCATCAGTAACACGGTTTTTGCAAACAGGCACATTTATGCATTTTGGCTGATATGCACACTAATGCATATGAACTCTGCTGACATTTTTTCAAAGTTACTGGTTCTCCAGAGACATTTTGTAAATGCATTTCCAAATGAGGAGAGGCCAAAAATAATTTTTTGTCTTCTTTAAAAGACAAAACCAAGAACCATCCCCATTTCCCTACTAACTGTGATGGTTAGGTACTTTAGGCTTTGCTCTTTCAGCAAACAGTGACTTGCTTGGACTCCTAAGTAAAAAAGGCACAGCAAATTCAGACATTTTAAAGCTAGCACTGTTTTTTAAAAATGTTAGCTGCTACTGTCATCACAGCCAACATGATTAAGCTCTTTTTAATCTGAGCAGAAAGTAGTGATCTCAAAAAGACAGCGCTGACTAGGAAAACAGAAAATGGAAATACAGTGGCAATTATTTCGCTTCTCTACCTGTATGTCACCTCAGCTGAGCTGCTATTTTAGGATTTCCAGGAATCAACCATAAGTGTTTTAAGTTTCTTTGTCACAGAATGCAACCAGGTACAAGGCAGGAGCTTGCAGTTCAACTGCATTTTTATGCATAATGTGTATCTTCCACCTCTGCATTGCCCATGAAGCAGCCTTTAGTATTTCTCTAGTCTTTGGGTTCTTATCTTGCTCTTCTACAAAACCAGATGTTGTAAGAGCAGCAAATACTCCAGCTAGGAGTAAGACAGCAGCCTTTTTCAGATACAGATTGTTACCTGGCTTTCTGCAGGTTGTACCACACAGAGTACTCATCACGACAGGCAGTCAGGTACAGCTTCTCACCCTGCAGAACTGGCTCCTCATTTGGAAGAAAATAAACACACTGCATCCAGTGATCTCTCCACTGAAAAGGGTTAATATACAAAACCTTAGGAACTCACTCATAAATAGCAAATGGAAAGTAAACAAATAGCAAGAGATCAAACAGGAAGAATGGGCACAACTTTGAAAATGCGTGATTAATTTAAAGAATCTTGTTCAAGTCAGCAAGGCTGAATAAACACCAGTATCACACATTGAATAATACTGATTTCTTGCAACACAGTAAGCCTGAGATCACTGGCTTGCTCACTAGCCAAGCTTCTATTTCAACCAAATGAAAAACAATCCAAAATTGCTTTGCATTTATTAATGCTGCTCCACCTCCACAGTTCACTTGTCAGAAACTCATATTGAATTGCTGACAGCCTCATGCACCTAGAATGATGTCACTTAGTGTCACTCTGATCACAGCACAACTGTTTTGTGTTTCAAAAAGCTGGTTTTTGCACGGCAAATATCCCATGCTGATCAGTCATTCTAAGCTGACTGAACACCTCCAAGTTTGATAATTTCAAATGTTATTCTCAAACATGGTAAGTGTAGACAATCAATCATTTTGTAACTTCCTTTTGACTAAATTCATCCTACTAATAAATACATTCACACGAAACCACAGGAATCTGACTTAACAGTGATAGGGTTTCTCTAAATATTCATATCAATCCAGCATTTTCCTACACCAGCCTCTGTTTTTTAATGAGCATATAAACACACTACCATAAACATAACACTTACTGAGAAATTTAATAGAAGAACTACATGGAAGGAAACCACAGATATTTTAACCAGGGATAGAGACTAGTTAAGGAAAAAAATACAGAAATCTTTATTTCTTGAAAGTAAAAGAAATAACAGTATCTGGAAGACAGCTTCACTCTTTAAGTTTTATATAAAAATTAGTCTTAACGTTTAACATTAAAGAAAGCCTCAAATGGGCACATACCATAGCTAAAATTTCTACAATTTGCTTATTTAGCATCTTCCAATATTTCAAATATTAGCAAAGTTCCTAAGCAATTTAAGGCAGAGCTGCTTAAACCCTCCAGTACTCAGAAGAGTTGCTCTGTCATCTGACAGTGGTATCTGAAGGCTCAGTATTTTACCTGCAAAGCAGAAGTGGGTTTTACCCAGTAGGGAGCCATCGTACAATTTATCATCCCAGAGGGGTCCATGTCAATATCCCACCAGGAAAGGACAATTTGTGCCTTGCCAGATTTCACAGGCTCCAGCTGCACTCTGTAGTAGGTAGAAGCACTCTGTACTGGCTTACTGAAATCCACACTGCAGAGAGAGAAGCATGAAAATTGTAAAAAGAAATAGTTCAGCATTCTTCAGAAATTCTCACCAGCTTCTTAAGCTGAATGCACAGCTTATATGAAAGGTGTAACAGGGTAGCTTTGTTTTGAACAAAACAGTGTCTCCTTTACCTGAACATTGTCACCACATCACTAAGGGTAGTGAAGTCACTTAAAGGCATCTGGTTCAGTTGGATATCACAAACAGAAGGAACACCTGGACAGCTCTCCATTTCTGAAGGGGGAACAAGAATTTTTTCACCATCCTCTGCTTCAACATGAACAGGAAACAGTTTCTTCCAGGACCACATTCTTTTGGATTCCACTAACTGGACATACACTGTTGCCCTGTGAGGCACTGCCTCACATCCTTCCTGAGTGTTCAAAACAAAGGGTAAAAACATTCAATAAGTTTGACTTATTAACATGAGTGAGAATTAAATCAATTGAAATGCAAGCCCACTTAAAGGAAAGCTAGACTGGGAGCTCTGAAATGTAAAATACAAATTATTTTGGAGACTTTTGTAACCTCAGAGCAATTTATCTCTCTGTGAAATAGAATACACGTATCTATCCTGTTCAGTGTAGTTCAGCAAGGCCAGATGACTTCATTAACCACACAACATTATCAGTTTACCAGCCTCAGTTAAACTTGCATTTCCACTCTCATTCTGAAATAAGAGATTTACCTTGCGCTTCTCAAGGCAGAAAACTAGTAAGGTCTCAACAATAAAAGGGAGTTGGTGATTGCAACAAGAAAATAAGAAAAATAATGGCTCAAATATTTATGCAAGAACAACTTTGTATCCATGTTTAAACAGTAGAAAACATATAAGTTGTACTAAAAATCCCACTATGAACTAAGAGCCAACCGTGAAGTCCAAAAACAATGCTTTTACAGAAGAAAAACTAATTGCAATTTAGAGTTATATATGGAGAGCAGTACAAAGTTGTGGAGTGCTGCTGTCTTTATAATGTGTCTTTTAAACTGGTGAAAGGAAACCTGGAAACCTAAATAAAGTTTTGCCATCCACATTTTAATGAAGGGAAAATATTAGAAAATGTAGAAGAGAAAGCCCTAAAATTATACCAGTAGATCATATGTCCAAAAAAAGGATACTAATTTAAATACAGTGTTTAAAATATTTTCACATGCAAAATGCATATGGAGTAGCAAGAGCACGATAGGAAAAAACAATCAAAAATGAACCAACGCCTGGGAGGTGAAGCTCATCAAATTTAGAATTTAATTTTTTAAAACATCTTGGAACAAAGATGTTATTAAGAAGAGCTTCAAATCAGAACGGATGCCTTTCTGAAAGACATTGGTTAACCACCAAGTTATTGGTTTCAACACAAAGCAACTAGGTGTAATTTCAGAGCCTGTGATTCATTAGCAGAGCTAATGGTGTACTTAGCAAAGGATACAGAAGCCTAAGTTCTGTATAATCTCCATCCTACTTCAAGAAAAAGCAGAAGAATTTCTCTACTGATAGATGTGCCACACTTTCTTTTCTTACCTGTACAAGGTATTTGTGTGCATGCTCATAGGTTGGTAAAGCTCCTTCTCCTATCAGCTCTGTATCAAATAATTCTGTTACCAGGATGTTTGCCCGACACTGCATATCTCCATCTAAAAGACACAAATTAATATTGTAATGTTAAGTCTTAATGTAAGTCTTTCAAGAAGATGCTATCCTGAATACACAAGTAATTAGAAAAATTATTCCTGTCAGAGAGTCTGCTGAAGACTGGAAATTATTTTCCATCCGAAATACAAACAGCTACAGAGATATTACCAGAACACTTTCTTTCTAAGTAGATTTCCAGTGTTACTTTCTAGAGTGTAAAGCATCACAGAATCCTTAAGGTTGGAAAAGACCTTTAAGATCAAGTCCAACCACCAACCCAGCACCATCACCATGTTCACCACTAAACCATGTTCTCAAGTGCCATATCCACATGTTTTTGAACACTTCCAGGGATGGTGACTCCACCCTTTCCCTGGGCAGTCTTTTCAATGCTTCGCAACCCTTTCTGTGAAAAAATTTTCCCTAATCTCCCACCTAAACCTTCCCTGGCACAACTTGAGGCCATCTCCTGTCATCCTGTCACTTGTCACCTGGGAGAAGAAGCCAACCCTCACCTGGCTACAACCTCCTTTCAGGCAGTTGTAGAGATAAGGTCTCTCCCTGATTCTCTTCTTCTCCAAGCTGAGCCCCGCCAGCTCCCTCAGTGCTCTCGAAGTACTTGTTTTAATTAAAAATGTATGAGGAATAAGAGTAAGACATATTCCCTCACGATTTTCAGGTACTTGCAAATTTTTTTTAAGCCTAGCCTATTTTTCTCACCTGGGCCAACTGTGACTTCAGTGGAATGCTTGTTGATTACTTTGATCTTGTCAGAAAAACCATTTTTCTCCACTATCTTCACAGCAGCATTAGCCATGGGCTTGAACACCTGTGAACAGCAAGAGTGTAACAAAATGGTACCCTCATAGCAACTCTCGAAAATGGAAGGGCACCAACACAAAATGCAATATTTAGTTCTGAAAAAAATTAACATGTTCTGTATCTTCTCCTATGTTTGAAGTCCACTACCATGAAACAAGGCAATGAGCCTCACTTGAAAAATTCAGAGCTCCACTGTTAGAGAGTATCAGTTGCCTCCAAAAGCTACTCCAATTTAACTTTTGAAACACAAGAATACACATTAATATTATAGCATTTACATTAAACAAATTTCTTTGTAAAAATAAAGATATATGCACGTACATCAACAGAAGCCCCTAGAGACTTAACATGTGCTGAAGACACTGTCAATGAAACCAAAACAACCAGCACTTAGTCACTGAAGTAGACCAAAACCCTGCTTTTATTAATAGCATAATTGTGAAGAGAATTTCTGTTTCCTCCAGAACAAATAAAAGAGGTAGTACATAGCCTGAAAATAAGAGCATCACAAAGAATGTGTTGAATATGTGCAACCCCTAACAAATGCTCACCTCAATTGCATAGCAGAAATCTGCCCCGGCCGAAGCTGCCATCATGGACAGGAGTCCTGTGCCTGTCCCTATATCCAGCACAATTGCTTTCTCACCTCTCTCTTTTACTCTGCTCACTGCAGCACGAATACCTTCATAGTATTTCACATTCTGTGGAGAAGAAAGAAAAACTCAGCAACCTTTTACCCATTTATGCTTTTAATTTTTGTACAGAAATCTTGCGTTCTCTGACTGTGAGTTTATAATCAGAGACAGGCCTACTGTGGAGGCACCACGAAAGTCTTTTAAAAGATTATTGATGGAATAATAATTCCACTTTTACAGCCTTTGAAATTTCACCTAATGAGCTCTCTGTCAAAAATGTCAAACACAGAACAGCAAAACTGATTACCGAGTATAAAAATGATCTGCAGTAAACAACAGAACACAAATGTAAGATGTAAGAAGGCATCTGCTGATGTAAGAACAGGTCTGGTACCTTAGAGAGTACAAAAATGTCATCATTTAACCTTTCAGAAAAACCTACATAACAATCAGTGACAGCTGTTCAAGAGAAATGAAATGGCTCTTTTCCCACCATTCAAAAGGGTTTTCCCTCTATACTTACCCTGTCCCTATCATGAAGCATATCTGCATAGCGTGACCTGCAATAAAAGAGATTCCAGTTAAAATACTCCATTCTGCAAAGCAACATGGCCCATAAATGCACAAAAAACTGACACATGCTTTGAGGATCTGAAGTGTTTCTCAGATCTAAGGGATAATGTAATTTCAGTGATCTGGCCATCAGCATATAAATGAACTGATGAACCAGTGGCACAAATCCTCTCCACAGCAACGGACCCAAGGCACAGGCCTATGGACAAACAGCTGTGCAGCAGTACCCGAGACAGACGTAGAGTTATACAGAGCAATGAAAGACAGACTACTAATGACCTATCATTTTTTTACCAAGACTTAAATTTCCTTGGTTCCCCCTTCTTCACGGGTTGCACTACTCAAAAATAGCCCAAAATATATCTTCCCACCTTCTCTGGCTGTTAGACTAAGCTCTAAAAAAGCTAGAACAGGAACAGACGACTAGCAGTTATTTGTTGCACTGGTATTTAAAAGAAATTTAGTCAATGCATTTTGCCCCAACTCAGTCACTGTCAGTATTAGGATCAGCCCCACAGAAAACATTTAAAAAAATTTAGAAGGAAACTACTTGGAGAATAATTCACAAAATTCGACATTGACAGTTCTGCCTTGTACACCACTGGGCACATTTACTGACATTCAGACTGTTCTACAGTCTGTTCACTCCATGCCCTTGGAACTTCTACAAACACAGATCCCCCAAACTGTCATTAAAAAAAAGCTGGATTTGCTCTTTTTTTGGTATCTTTTAATGGAACAGCAAGCTACTTTTCCAAGCATACCTTGCAATCTCCTGGTGGTAGTCATAGTCCTCACCCTCTTCTAACCACTCCATCGAACCAGTGGTTGGATTAGCTCTTCCACAAAAGGTCTTCATGATCAATCTCAATTTGTATTGTTTTATTTATGTATTATGTACAGTTTTGCTTTCGCTTCAGTATAATACACCAAATACCAGCTGCGAAAAAAACCCAAACCAACCATAAAACTTTTAGTAAACACAACAGGCATCGCTTTAGCTCTGGATATTTGTACATTACCCCCACTACACCTGCCTTGGCCAGAAGTACTAATGACTGCTTTACGCTTCTTTCATAAGGACTAGTCCTAAACTGAAAGGGAACCCTAGAGACCATCTAGGTCTAATCCCTGAGAACACAACGCAGAAAACAACCAAGCCAGCAGCAAATCCTCGTGGAAGAACACCCTGTAAGTGAGCACGTCGGGCCGGCGGCGGCCCCTCAGCCCGAGGGGGGACCTGCAAACCCCGCGCCGGGACCGGGGCCGGGGCCGGGACAGGCCCGGACCTTCCCCGCCTCAGGACCGAGCAGCGATGGGGGACGGCCGGAACGTTCTCCGCCATTCCCTGCCCGGAACCAGCGTAGCGGGCCCGAGAATCCGCGGGCTCGTGGCCTCCTCAGAGCCCCAGGCCGGCAGCTCGGCAAGCCGCGTGTACCTACCGCGGCAGCCGCGTGTGCCGTCCCCGAGCAGCGCGGACCCTCCCTCGGCGCCGCGCACGAACCGCCCCGGCCCGGCCCGGCTGTGCGGCCGTGAGGGCGCTCCCGCCCCTTCCCGCCCCTTCCGCGGGCGCCATGGCGGGCGCGGCCGTGCTGCGCGTGCGGCGGAAGCGCGGCGGCCCCGAGCCGGCCGAGGCGCTGCTCCTCGCCTGCAAGCGGCGCCGGGCCGAGCCCGTGGAGACCAACCTCTTCAAGCTGGTGGCGACCGTGTCCTCCAAGGTAGCGCGTCCGGGGCAGGCCGGGGCGGGCGGTGTGGGCCGGCCGGCGCTCCTGGAGGGGTTTGGAAAGCAGCGGCTCTCTCTGGGTGCTCGTCGCGGCCCTTTCAGGCTCCCCTGTGGATGTGGGGGTCTGGGGAGCAGCCCGGCCCCGAGCAGCGCCCGCCTGTCCCGGTGCCGAGGGCGCGGCGGCTCCTCCTGCGCCGTGACAGCCGCGGACGGGGCAGGGCCGGGGCTACGGGCCACAGCACACAGTGGCCACCGTGACAGGCTGTGCTCAGCACTCGCTCTTCTGTAGTTAGAGACTTTTCTTCGTTTGGAAACTACAGAACAGTCCATAAGTGAAGCTTGAATTTCTGCTGTGTGAGATGCTGAAACTCAGCCCTACAAGGGTAACAGCTACCATCCGCCATCTAGCCTTTTATATTGAATAGGACTGTTCTGTTTTGGGAAATGGTCTTCTTAGGACATAAAGGCTATTATGCCTTAAATTTAGGTCCATTGCGGTCTTCCAAAGGCTTCTGTTTTTGTCTGGAAGATTATTTTGTGCCACAAAGTTGTTTAAAAATCAAATTGAAATAGTCTAAGGACTTTTGTTCTGTATCTTCTGCTTTCTTCCCCTCATAACAAGAGAATGTTACGATTATTGTGTTGCTTTAAGTAATAGTAGAAGTTACTTGAATGTTGTTAGGTTTATTGGTACTGCAGCTCTTAATCCCTTCTAGGAAGGGGTATGACTTGCTACATTGATGGTGTCATTTTTTGTTCCTTTTTACCAGAACGAACCTGTTCAGAAGTATGTTAAAGATGCCATCACACGAGACAAGGCAGCTCAAAGCCTGCGCCCCTCTTTGGGAAGCACGCAGCGAATCCTTCAGGAGCTCCGTTGTGCCAAGCAGGTGAAAAGGAAGGAGAACCGCTACCGTGTGATATCCAGCCATCGGCCCGACTGCACTGGAACAGCTGCACCCGCCCCACACGGCCAGGCTGTGCTCAATGGGGACAGCTCAGACTCTGCAGCACAGGAAGATGCTTCACCAGAGGAGAGTGGTGCTGTCCATAAGAGCTCAGACTGCTCTGGGAAATTCCAGCTCTTTGATATTGTACAAGAAGAGGAGACGGGAGACTCCAGTGTAACGGCTGCACACCCACAGGTCAGCTATGAACTTAGCATGCTTCAAGTACTTTGGTATCACTGTTGAGTGGTACACGTGGGCAGACTGCTCTGGGAGTTGGCTTGCACTGTAAGTATTCCATGATTTAATAGGAGCCTTAACTAGGCTGCAAGGTGGAATGTTTCATGAGGATCCTAAGTGCATTAATGTTGAGGCAGACAGTGTGCAGAGCTGCTGCTTAAGGAAGGGCTTGTACCACCCTGTTCTTTTCTTTGCCCTCGTCTGATGTATAAGTTCTCTGTTCCTCTGTCAGGTGGATCTCTGAGGTTTTTTTATTAATTTCTCTACCTAGAAAAGGAAAAATCTAATTCACTGTCTTTTCATCTACCCAGATGCCTAGGAAAAGCACTTGTAGGCAAGATTCCCTCAAGGAAAAAATGCTTTTGAGCCTCCTTTCTCATAGTTCCAATATACGGTTTTATTGTATATTTTGTTTTAGCAGAACTCCAGGTATTTGATAGACTGCTTAGGCCCCTACATGCTGTTTTCATTGGTACTAGGAGTTCAGTATGTTTTCAGTTGGAGGAGTATCTGCTCAATGTCTAGCGTGGTTGTAAGTTGTGCCTTCTCTGTAAGGTCACCTTGTATACAGAGTGTTGTTAAGATTTTGTATTACAGACTCACAACTACATGGGAAAGAAGGTGAGAGGGCTGTCTGTGCTTTGGTAATTCCTTCACTGTATATAAGTACATGTGGATGCTTTCTTTATGCAGCCCATCACAGCTCTGAGGAAAACTCCAACACTTAAAGACAGTGGGTGAGGACAAGCCCAGCCAGCTGTCATCCTTCAGCACTTCCTACAGGTTATTTCAGGGCTTTGACATCAAACTTTAGTATGAACATTTACTTTCTATTAAGAAAGTAGTTCAGACAGGCGTTTTGAGTTCTGTTAGGTAACTGTTACCCATCCCTCTGCTAATCAGAAAAAACAAAACTGAGGTAGTATCAGAATTTTCCTCTTACATTTTTTTTAGAACTAGCAGTAGGTGTTGAAGCAAGTAGTGAGCTTTCTTCTTCATTCTCTAAGTATTTAGAAGAAAACGACCAGCAGGTCTGCAGCTGCTCGTCAGAAATAACTAGTTCAGGAGACACCACTGTGGATTGGAACATATTCTTAAAAACTCTAGAAGGGAAAAATTGGTGCAAAAAACTGCCTGTGTAGACCTCAAGTGCAGATCACTGAAACAAATACATTGCAAATAATTTATTAGGGAGGAGAAAACATGAAGAAATTTCTTCTGTGTTAATGCTGAAGGAAGGAAATAAAAACTGTAACTGTAGGGCCTGCCAGCCTTTTTCTGTTCACCTGTGACATTTCCGTTGTTTCTCCTGTACACTTTGTGTACTGTAACCTGCTTGCATATTATCCACACTACTGTCTGCACATTTCTACAGTGCTGTGGGTGCAATGCTCTGCACAGCACAGGCTTTCTTAAAACCTGTATTTTCAGTCAACATGTAAGCAGAAATGGCAGTTCCATGGAGCTGTCATATCCCCTTCAATAATTTCTAATGGACTGGTCACAGACGTTTTCTCTCAGTATCTGAATCCTGTACTAGGGAAACATGCACAGTACTGCAATAATTGGAAATTTCTGGTGTCTTTCTGTTCTAGGTTGCCAGTGTTCTAAAAGCAATCCAATGGGAAAGCGTTTCAGTCTCAGATTTCAGAGTGGCATCCTTGGCTAGCTACAAAGAGAATTGTTGGCTGTAAATAAGACTTTGCATGACTTTAGTGGAAATATGAATTTTTTATTTTTTCTCAGCAGAAGACTGATCCAGATGCAATTCTTTGCAATGCAGTAGAGATGATCCGTGAGCGTTTAAATGTTTCTGAAGATGGTAAAAAAGAACATGGTGCCAAAGAAGATGAGTATGTTTATGACATCTACTATAAGGAAACATCAGCTCCTGATTGGATTGAAAATATCCTTTCTGTACAGCCCTATCGAGAAGAATATGAATGGGTAAGGGTGTTGAAAAAATGATTTCTTGAATGGAAAGGTCACAAATAAAAGATGCTTAAAGTCCTGCTGTTAAAAGTTGCCATGCCAAGAAAGGTCCTTTAAGATAGGTACTACATGTATGCTCAGTGCCTTCTGTGTTAGGCCTTCTGTAACTGCCCAGTCCCATGTTCCTGCAGGTTGCTCTTGATCCAAGGAAATCATACGACAAAGTGGAAGGGGTGGTGCTCATGTAATGAGAAGAATCTGTCTTCTTTCAAACTGTCAATTAAATTTTGGCACACAAATGTAAACTTGAGTAATTCATGACTTGCTTGTGATTAGGAGGCAGCCATTCAAATGTCATTGTAAATATGACTGAGTGAAAAGAACAGCAAGGGGGGACACACAATTTTTTCAGTATTTGAGGACTTGACTTTAATCTTCATATGAGATGTTTTTTCATAATAAATCATTCTTCAGTGACTGTGGAGTTAGGAAGTTTAATGGAAGCTTTAGTCTTTTGTTGTATAGATCCTGTAATCAAGAGACTTGTATATTGGGAACCTGAAGTTACTTTCTCTCTTCCTTGATCCATTACACTACTGCTGAAGGGAGTAGGGTTAAGTTAGACATTAACATTTAAATGCTGGGAGTGGAACATGTAGATGTGTGACTTAACTGATTTTTCACTTAAAGCAGATACGAAGTGTTATGGTGAATGCAGTGACAACTCAAATTCTCCTGCAGTGTGCCTTGTGTCACTGCAGAATTCCTTCTGCCTGCCATCAAAAAGTATCTCCTGGCTCTTTCTGATCTGTATAGTATTGCACAGGTGGATGAAAACCCTTAACATTCAGTATAAATACAGACACTCAGCATTATGTTTTGTGTTGACATGCAGGTAAGTGATGATCCTGGTCCAGAGGAAGTATATGAAGATGAAGATGATGAAAATGATGAAAATAACTGGCGTAATGATTATCCTGAAGAAGATGAATTCTTACCTGAGGAAGATGGAGAAAAAGGTATGCCTGTCATAAATGCTGTTTGTTTTCCTGCTGTGCATGTATACATCCCCTGTTACATGCTATCCCTAAAAAAGCAACTGAGCACCGCTGGGGTACATTCTGCTCTTACAATGGTGACGTCTGCATAGAGAAGGATTATCTTTCTTGGAGCTAGAAGGAGGTATGAATGTTTTTGAAAAGAAAAAATTGAGAAGTCAAATTAAGGCTCCTGCAATTGCAGAGGTTTGCTTGCTTAGAGAAGGAATCCATGACTTGGGTCCACATGCTCATTAAATGCTGCCTCTGCCTTAAGTCCCTACCCCAGAGTACTTCAAGCACAATTCAAACCTCAGCTTATACAGAAATTGTTCAGACTTCATTAGTTTCTCAAGAAGGTTAAACTAGTCTGATTAACTTAATTATTTAAGTAAAAAGAAGGGATAATCTCGAAGTGTTTATGCTTTCCCTACAGACTCTGAAGAGAGCTTCAGTGATGAGGACCAGTGTTACAGGAGAAGACCATGGGACAAATACCGACAGGAGGTTTTGCAGGAGTTCGGATACGATGAGATCGAAGATTTGGGTTCTGACTAAGAGCCTGTTTTGGGAGATGAAATGCATACTGGAGGTGAACATCTGCTGCTGTAGGAGAATGTACTATCTGAGCAGCCAACTTCAGCTGGTGGATATTAAACAGAAGGGTGTGAGTACGGCCACTCGACAACACAAATTTTGTTCCAAGCACAAGATACTCTATGCTTTAAAAAAGAATTTTCTGTCCATTGTATATGTTAAGGTTCTGAAGGGACCTTTTATTTATTTTTGTTTTCCCAAAGCTGCATGCCCAAGAGTTTGTACCTGTAGCAAATGTATTTCCACACATATGGAGGTACTGTTGGCAGCAGCCCTTCTGGTCATGACTAATGTGTCAGGTTGCACAAGAAGATCAATGTGTCTGCCCTGATGGCAAGTGGAAGTCCTGGAAAAAGGCATCTTATCCTGCTGCTTTCTACTTCATTTGTTTCCAAGTGTCAAGTGACTTTCTTCACAAGTGTTTGAGCATATGGAATGCCTTGACCTGTCCATTGCTCTCCCCAGTAGTTTTACTGTTGGAACAGAATAGTGTGCATTTAAATTGTAAATAAAAACTTTTTTGACCAAGTTTTCCTTACTCATTTAAAGATCACAGGAGTTGGTACAGCTGAACTGAGGTCACCATTTTAACTTGCATTTGTACATCTTTAAAACAATTCCATTGTAGCTGTTTGGACACACAAAGTATTTCAGCACTTGAGTCTGTAAAAAATAGCTAATAGGATTAGCTCTTAGCTGGTCAATGTCATTCATGAACTGTAGGCTGCAGCAGTGACTTAGGCCAATTAGTTTTTACTGTTAATGGCAAAGTAGTGGAGGCAAGGTATTTTTGTTTGCTTCAGAGAAAGGTTAACATGGCAGTGCAAAAATCCAAGTATCCCCACTATTATTCAAGTCACTGATGCAACCATGGTGCACCCTTTGAAGTGTGTATTGCTTCAGCCATAATCTTGTAATTACAAGATTTAGTTCAACTTAAATGCTCAAAACCATACATGTGGCCAAGCTTGGGTCAACTGAGACAGACATTCTGAACTAAGGTAAAAGTCTCAAGTATGTTTTTGAAGTACACCTCACTTTGCCAGACAAACAGACTGGCTTCTTGTTGCCTTTTGCTGCACCAAAATTCAATATCAAAACTGTCCTGATTTTAGGCTTAGAGCTTTGGAATAACAAAGACTACAAATTTGCATGTCTGTGCTGCAACAGTACTTTTTACTTTCGTTTTTATTTCTAGTTTTTCTCCCTGCTACTTAGCTTTCAAGATCTAGTATCTGCCACAGAAATTCTGATATAGATGGAAAAAAAAAGTAAAGTGGTTTCTGTGAGGTTTTAGATGGTCACTTGATAGTGGACAGCACTGAAGTTTGTAAAGGGAATTTTCTGACTGCTGACGTAATTCAGCTACTATGTGTTCACTGAAACAGTTCAGAAACAAGTCCTTACAGCCTTCAAACTGAACATTTTAATTTTGGAAGTTTCAAAAAACCTAAAAGAAATTGACAAAGTACTAACAAGTTAAAAAATCAACAACCGTTAATCAAATCTTTAGTGCCAAGGTGCTTTGCTGATTAAATCCTTGCCACAGTCAGATACAATTCCACGTAGCATACAGAATAAAATACTTTTCTTTAAGGGAGAAAGGTTGGTTCAGTCTTTAAATAATGGAGCAGAACTTAATTTATCATTAGGGGCCGGAAGAACTAATGAAGTAGTTTGTTGTGACCAGTTGTCTTCTGGGATAAAAACTGAGATAGTACAGCAAATCATTTCATGCAAACATCCATCAGAATTAAGCTGGAAATGACTTGGTCTTTGGAGTCAAAGTGGGTTTTAATCTAACTTAATAATGCATTACTTTACCATCTGGTTCTGCAGAAACCTAATTTGATCCATTAGCTCTTATCATTTTCATACCAATTCTGAAGAAGAAACAGTATTGACACACAGCTTGTGTGAGTAGGTGATGAGTAGGTAATCATTATCCAATGAAAACCTGCCCTGAAAATATGCCAGTTTAGGAGGATGACACAAGGGCATGATCTGTGTTGAAATCCATCTGCAAGTAAGAACATTTTCAGCATTTCTGAAAGACCACCGAAAACAGTTTTCCTGTGTCTTCCAGTTCCAGCTCTTCCCTTTCGTTTTTGTAATTGCTTTATCCTCCCTCCTGCTTCTTGTAATGGCTTTAAACTTTAGTTGGATTTGATTTCTAACTTCTTTTCTTCATTTGTGTCCATCTCTGTTAAAACACAGTAGCAGAGCAGCTGCATGTTTCGTGTGACTGCACCTGCACAGAAATTGGAGACAGATTAGAACAACAGCCACCTATCTCAACTCTAATTACAAAACTCATCTGACTAATGAAAGCTGTCAGGAATGCTGTCTCACTTCTCTTTAGGGAAACAAACAATAAAAGTTAATACAATAACTGTTTCCCACTAATTTTTTAAATAGATAGTATCTTAAACTGTTCTGTCAATATCCTAGGGTGTTTTGCTTCTTAGGCACCCTGCCAAGTAACTGAAATAAAATCTTTTTTTCTCTGTAATTAGGAATGTAAAACTGGTGGAATAAAAAAACTAAAACTAATAGTACACAGAGAAAGCTACAAGTTTACTGAGTGTTTACATATATGCTACTGCTGCACCACCACATCCTGCTTTCAGGGTAAGATTATGCTACAAACCTTCCTTATCACATCCCTCATCATGGTTGTCTCACATAGTAACGAGAGCACTGATGGAGAAAAATGTGTCATTTAACTGCTGTAATTCAACAGAAGGCAAAATTCCATCCTTTACTGACATAAAATCTATCCATCTTCAAGTAACTGATTCAGTAAAGCTGGACAGTTTGTGCTTCCAGAATGTTCAGACTTTTTACAGTCATCAACCTTGGTTAAAGTAAAGACTTTTTTCTGATGTTTTGGCTATTGCTGGAACAGTGTTTGCACAGCATTAAGGCTTCTTTTCTTTCCTGTAACTCTGCTCTTCCTGCAGCCAGCAGGATGGGAAAGGGCAGGAAGTTTGGCAGGAAGATGGCCAGAACAGCCCACCCAAACTATGCAAAGGGCTATTTCATGCTATCTGATGTCATGCTCAGCAATAGAAACGGGTTGAGCAAGAAGTGTTTGCCTGTGGGAGTCTCTTCCAATACAGCTGTTGCCTGGAGACTGGCTGCACGCTGGACAGCCTGTGGGATGTGTCAGTGATTGATTGCTCTTGCAGCAGCAGGGTTTTTTCCCTCTTCACTTACTAAACTGTCTGACCTGACCAACAGGTCCTCCCACCTTTGTTCTTCCTGTTCTGTCGCTCATGCTGCTGGGGGTGCTGGTGAGCCAGCGGCTGCATGGGTGGGGTCAGTCCACCACAACCCTTTCCATCAACAGACCGAGTCACCGATTTACTTTTCCTCTCTCCTAACAACGTCTCCAGCTAACAAAGAAACTTACCTATAAGCTTGTTTATAAATTGAGGTCTCCTTGATGCAGGTAAATAGACTCCCAAGAAAAAGAATGGAATTCCAGATAAAGCAATGCCAATTCCAATCAGTGAATTTACAAAGTCACTATAGAGTGGCACTACCACCAGAAATACTGTGCATATACAGAATATTATTGGGAAAGCCAGACTCAGCTGCAGACAGAAAAAACAGAACACAATGTTAGTGAAATATTTATTGTCTACAGTTACAAACATTATGATACAGACTATTCTCTCTGAAACTCACTTTGTGAAATTATCTGTTCTTCCTCTCATATATCTGGCTACTTAGGACCATAAGGAAATTGCAGAATTATTCTTAACAGAACTGTTGCTAAAAATTGCAGAAGTAATCAAGTATGGTAACTCTGCTGTGCTGAAACAAAGTGCATAGTGGCATGAAGTGTTTTCAGACAAAAACAGTAAAACTTGGGAAACAAGAAGTACTGACTTTTTTGAGTACAGTATCAAAGTATGAGAAGGTTATTAGAGGATCAGATATCATCAGAGCTAAATGTGGTCCACAGAGTTACTTTACTTCAGCATTTCCAAACAGAGATTTCTGCTGCTAGATAAAAGGCTAACTAGTATGTCAGGCTATTGAGACATTCCCCAGTGGGCAGACAGGAGGGATACTGATTGAACTTGCATATAATAATAGAGTACACTGTTACAACAACCTCTATTCTTACCTAGCAGAGCAGCTAACTTCCATGGTACAACATCAAATGGAAACCATGCCTTATGTCCTGATCAATTTGTAACCTTAAACTTAATGGTCCAGATTTTAGACAGTACTTTTATATTATATGGAGGCAGGGATTTTAAACAACTGTGTAACAAGTATTACCTTAAGAGGTCGGGGCCGATCTGGTTCTTTCCAACGTAGATATAACTGCCCAGCAATAGACAGACCAACAAAAAACCAGTAACTGAAGCTGAAGTAATTAATAAGCTGGAAGACATCTTCCACAGCGAGGTAAATAAGGGTCATAAAACACTGTCAGAAAAAAACAGGAGTGAGAATCTAAACCCAAAAGTTTGAAGCTTACTGTTTATGCTGCTTTTTGCCTTTAAGTAACACCTTATACTCCTTGGTTATGCCTCAAAAAAATCACTCTCTCAGCAATCACCTTGATGACAGTATATTTTAGGTTGTCTCTTGTGAATTTTTTAAAGTTTTCCTTTAAATAATTCATATTCTTGTCTGAAAAGATTGTCTTAATTCATTGACTGTATCATAATAAATTACATTCTGCTTCGGGGGACTGGGTTTCTCAGAGCTGCATTTAGATGCAATAAGGATCTGAGAGCAGCACTTTGGGTTCTAGGAATTATTTATTTTTGAGCAGCAGAAATCTTTCATATACAATATGTCAATTATTAGTTGCAGTTTCAGTTGGCTGGAAATGCAATCCATGGTAATCCATGGTATACAGAACACATTTCTTATGACGTCTTCTGCTTAAACTGATGTTCTGATTTCAGCATGAAATAGAATACGTACATGGATTACTTCTTTTATACTTTTCTCATGTTATTTTTTATACATATATATTTGTGTACATTTTTCTAGCCCTGTCTTGAAGCTCCATTTTGAGGGAAGCTGTGCTGTTTGTCCCATCTAATCAGTTGAAAAGAAAAGCAATAACAACTTGCATTGAAGAGCAGTGCTGGCACAGGCGTGAACCTCTCTATGTGAATCATAGACAACAGATCAGGAAGGTGACCTTCCCGAGATCCTACAAAAAATAGCCTGAAAAAAAGCAGTAAGAAAACACATGTTGAGACCACAGGCAAGAGAGAATATATTACAAAAAAATCAAAGAATAATACCAGTCAAAATAAATATGTACACCACTGAATTTCCACCCATTAAACTGGAACCTGGATTCAACCCTTCTTATAAAAATGTACTGTACAACAACCACTGGAAGACATATAAGCTTTTAGAAACATGCTGTTAACACCCATTTTAAAAAAATCATATTTCAGGTAAAATACACAACATCTACAGTAACTGAAACAAATTTCTGTTGATTCATAAAATTCTAAAAGCTAGCACTGAAAACATTCCAGCTTAGGGAAGAACAGTTTTCAATGCCAACCAGAAGAGACTGCCAGGGCCCTAAAATGATGTCACTCAACCACATGCTCAAAAAACAAACACACGTAATTTTATTACCAGCTGTTCTATATTGACTCTTCACCAAATGATCATATTTCTTCTCAATACAGAGGCATTGCAAATTCATTCAATGGACAGGAAGAATCTTAAAATGCCTGAATAAATCTGTTTAAAATTTTTGCTAGTTACATCCACAGTCAGTGCTCAAAGAAAAGGTTCTACACCATATCCTAAGCTTTCTGCTTGCAGCTTCATAGCAGTAGCAAGTTATTTAGGGTTTTTCAGAGTACAAAGTTTTAAAATACTGATTTTAAATGGCCAGTAAGTTTTAGATAAATACCTCTGAAAACGAAAACTTGCTAGAATTATTCTATCAAGTAAAATGGAAGGTAATGCAAATAATCAGCACACAGACAAAATTATTTTGATCTTTAATTATGCTCTGCATACACTCAGGAATGTTTTGGGGAAACAAGGCAGTGTTAAGAGTGTACATACACACAGAGGTTTATTTAGATCTGTTGTTTTATGGTGGCTATTCATTATAGGTTCAGTTAAAAAACTATTTTTGCCACTCTTATAATAATACATCAGCATAACAGTAACATGTAAAAGGACTTATGAACACTTGTCAAACTGAAAGAGATATGCACTACCTTGATGATGCTAGAATTGAAGCATTAAGTCCACCAAAACAAGAAAAGGCTACAGCAATGGGAATTGTCCAGCTGAAGATACCAAATACCTGGTCAGCAAATGTCTGATGAAAGGGAAAAGAAAAGGAAACATGAAAATATCTGCAAAAAAGAATACGTAAAACAATGACATCAGAACTTTTGTAATACACTTGTATGGAAAAACAGTAATACAGTAAGGACAGTCCACAATGCAGCACAAAGAATCAAACAGCTTTCTTATTTATTTATGGATTCTAAATAAGCACAAACTTCCTTAGCCAAGCATCTGAAGTCATATTTTCTGCTCACAAAAATAATGCTCACAAAGAAAAGCAAAATGTTATGAGAATTTCCTTACCAATCCTAATATATTTTATTATCTAACTGACCCACAGAACTCAAGTGAACATTCTTTGGATTACAAAAAATATTACCTAACCTGAGAACTGCCATATTGCAGTGGATAACCACAGCCAACATCACACCTATTGTTTAGAGATACTATTCCAGGACTCTATTTTATCTTCCTTCTTTTGCAGTTTCCTAAGCAACATCTTTTCCTTTAGCTCCACCGGCCAGGCCTCTGGGCTCTACTCTCACAACTTGGCAAATGACAAAGTAAGTGATCTTATCACTTGCTCAGTTGTTAATGTTGCTAGACAACTGTGGTCGTGCGAGCAACTGTGGTGACTCTCCACGGTAGAGCTCTGAAACCAAGAAGTCATGAGCATCAAAGTTCCACAGCAAGTGGTAAGAGCCACTGATTGCCAGCAGTCTTGGATCTAAAACAAAAATAGCTAACAATTTGCAATATACTGTCCTGGTCTATTCTGTTCAGCCTCCTGGATGTTGAAAAAAGGGTGAGAGACTTAGAATATCAGACAACACATTTAAAAAGTGAATAAATTTAATTAATGCAGACTGATAGGTATTTTACCTCCCATCTTGGTCTGAGCACTGTACATATCTGGACATTAGCTTTAGTGTGAAGTCAAGTGGAAATCCCCTCGTGCTGTGCTCAGAGGACATGGGTGGAAGCTTTCCTACCCATCCCCATCCTACCTACAGATAACTAAATCACTGCCACGATTTCTTTTACAGAAGCAAACTAACAGTCATGGTAGCAAAAGAATCGTGTCTGCATTAGTATGAAGTCACTACTATGGAAACAGAAAGGTACATACTCAGGAATAAGTAGTATTCAAACAAACACCAAAGATTTGAGTATTTTACATCTTAGCAAGTAGCAGTAATCTAATCCTTTTCATGAACCTTTCTCTAAATCGCTTTCTTATCTCTCTTGCTTTATCAATTTCAAGATCCTCAGACATAAAAAGCATATGTAGTAGTTCACCTTTCTGCAGGTTTGTCTATTATAAAAATTTTCTTCAGTTTTTAGTATTTTAGTATTTTTAAACACACTGCCCTTGACCTCCCCTTCAAAGCACTGGTCTTCATCACAACACTTATGAGCTAAGGAGCTCAATCAAAGATGATTAACATTCAGAACGGGACTTTATCTGTACCATATGAAGTTATCTCAATTTAAGTGATCAAATTTTGATTTAATTACTCCAGGAACCAGATCATCAATGGCAGTGCATTATGATCTGTTTTCTTAATGTACTCACAGGTCAAAAAAGCCTACAAGACTTAATATGGTTGGTTTGGGGTATTTTTTTGTAATATGAGGGTTGGATTTTCATGAGACAAAGCCCTGTATATAATGACAATCTTTAAGCCACAAGATGCTGAGAAATTCATTGACATAAACCAAAACTTGGCCAGCTAGTTTCCTGTTCATTGTCTGCACTGAAAAAGTGCTTTGTCCAGCACATTATGCAGGTTATGGCTCAGAATCCAACCCTGCTGTGTACCATCATTAACACTAAAAAGCAGAATGTATTCCATCCTTTTGTGTAATTTAGTTGAGCCTCAAAGGCAGACAGGATTTCCTGCTGCTGAAGGACAATGCAAAACCACATAATCACTTCAATGGAACTTTGCCTAAAGGCTCAAAGTCAAGGCATCAGCTGTGTCACTCTGGTTCTCAGAAAGGCACATCTCTTCCTGAGCTCTTTTAGTTTATCCATCTTAGCATGGCTTCCTTCAAAATGGAGCATTCAACACAGGGATGGAAAAAATCACACAGATTCCTACAGATATTATAAAAAATAACGTGAGAAAAGTATAAAAGAACTAGTCCATAGGCTAGTATTCTATTTCATGCTGAAAACATCAGTTTAGCAGAAGACCATGCCATAAGAAATGTGTTCTGTACACCATGGATTACCATGGACTCCATTTTCAGCCAATTGAAACTGCAACTGATGATTTACCTTATTGTATATAAAAGATTTCTGCTGCTCAAGAATAAATAATTCCTAGAACCCAAAGGGCTTCTCTCAGACCCTTATTGCATCTAAATGCAGCTATGAGAAACCCAGTCCCCCAAAGTAGAACGTAATTTATTATGATACAGTCAATGAATTAAGACAACTCTTCCAGAACAAGAATGAGGACAAGATGAAAATTCTAATAAACAATTGTTGTAATATTTTAAAGGAATATTTGAACCTGAACTGCTGATTTCTGAAGCCAAACAGCAAAGGAAATTACTAGACACAAAACTCCTGAAGGATTTTTTGTTTTCATACATAAAGTTAAGATACAGAACAAGATGTTAGAGAATTAAGATGTTAAGTAAAATTGCCTAAAGGATAAGCATTTAGGTAAGTAATATTAACAGCTGAAGCTAAAGAAGAGAGAGAAAACCTATTAATGTAATCTTATGCTGAAGGATGCAAATTAGCTAATATGTCATTTGAAGAAATTTTTTCCCCCCAAAGATGTTCTTTACATGCATTTTCCATTTCCTTTTGAAACATTTGGTAATAGGCCACTGTGAATGACAGGCGCAGGACTAACTCAAAGGTTACTTCCATCCTGTAATCTATATCCAATTTTTCTAAGATATGCTAATGCTGTTTCACACATCTCAGAAAACAACAATCATTCCTCTGAGCAGTAAAACCCACAAATTATATACAGATCAAAATGCTACAGATTCAATGTATTCTGGATGCAGGCTATGTTCTACATCGACTGTTGATCCAGCTCAAAGTCTAAATAAGTAGATCTGTACAAGTCAGACTCTTCAAAAGAGAGAGTAGTGACAACCTCTACCAAACACTGTCATTTCCAATGCACTTTCTAATGCTGTAGTTGGGATTCCTGACAGAGAAAAGGGTGGGGAAACTTCAAGAGGTAAACTTGAGGTGAGGTAATGCAAAAGACTATTTTAATTGAGAATCATCTAAAAAAAAGTCCAGCTTGGTTTGCCAAGTAGATCTGCCTGCAAAATGATCTTTCAGCAAAACAAAGTTGAAAGGTACCTAAAGTTTGGCTCATCTTTCTATTGATATTGACCAACTTAACATGACACATAAAGACTCACCTGCCTTTAAGGAGGTGTTTTCTGACAGGGTTTCACCCTCATTTATAACAAAAATCAGCCAAGTTCATTACTACTACTCAGACACTTGAGTATAAATTCATAAATCTTTCAACACTCTCCTTTCAACAGATGCCAAGAAATGTCTTCTCTAAAGCTCAGGTATAGTCTCTTGTGAACAAAGACACACCCAAAGATCTCCACAGTGTTTCTTGCTGAAAGAGTTACTGAAGTGTAAGTAAAAGCAACCACAATAAACATTCACTGCGTGCATTTCAGAGAATTATTTAGCATAAGAAGGCAGGGCAGAGAAAAGCACAACACGAAATCAAGTTATCAAGCACGCACAACTGAGTGCATTGCGCCAAGAAGGGAAGGGGGGCGGGAAAAGGAGAAGAGTTAGTGGCTGCTTTCTGCTAAAACCACAATTGTACAATCATGGATCCTCCACAAATGAGCCAGACCTCTGAGCTGAGCTCCTCACCAATTCCACTTTAACTACCACTACTTCTGGGAGTTGTGAAGTGCATTTATAAAAACAAATGAGCTGGCAATGGAGGAAAGAATGGAGCATTCACAAAGGTATGTGGAGGATGACAGAGGAGCCTACCTGGAGGCAGCTATAAGCAGAAACATTTAGTCCACCATAACAGGAGAAAGCCACCACTATGGAGATGGATATCATCTCAGGATTCTTCTGAGAAAGTCTAAAGAGCAAGAAGGATTAAGAGATTAAATTGTCATCTCTGCTATAGTCTGACAAGTCCTGTAGTCCAGACTTGAATTGTAACTGCTTCCAACAGCTTGGAAATTCAGAGAATTGCTGATGTAACACTTGCAATTACAGATAAAGTTCTTTTATGCCCTCCCATCCATTGGGTATGTAAGATATACATAGATACATGCACACTGTAGGACATGCACCTGGAATTGTTCTCCTTAGTTTCAATTTTTTTTTTTTCAAACCATCGTCAGGGAATAACAATGAAGGAAGAGGCTTCCAGCCATGCACTTCTCAGCTGAATTGCCCTTATTGCATCATGACTAAAATGTTACATTACTCCCAGAAGAATGGTCAAAAACTGAATTACAGCTTTGTTTCAAGGCATGAATGACTTATTACATTTTATTTTTGTCTTGGGTTAGTTTGATCTGATGATCATCAGCTGGAAACTTGTGAATGGTTTGCAAGAACACTTTTTTGTCCTTTTAAAGGTCCAAACAACAGTTCTATACAAACAGGCTGAACTAAAAGCAGCAGAAATCCCCCGCATCAAGAGCTGCCACAACAAAATACAGGGAATACTGCCTCACACTCAGTAACTCAGGCACACAGATGAGCAGCAAGACCCACATTCATGTTACAAATCACAAGATGAGAACTGTTTCATCACACTTAGCTGCACACAAGAAGTGCACTTAGAGGCACACAAGAAATGTCAGACTACACTGAGAGCATATGGAGCTACAAGCACATGCTAGGCTGGCAAAGCACCAAACAGTATTGATTGGAGGGATAAATGCAAAGAGAATGTGTAGCCTAACATGACTAAGAAACTTATACAAAAAAATACCCAAAGCGTATGATGTCTTTTTATTAGGAGAGTTTAAAAGGCATCTACGGAGCCTCTTCATGTAACTCTTTCCAAAATCCTATTGGCCAGGAGCTTTTCCAGGCTCAGTTCTGTAACATGCTTACCCTGAAAATCATACAGAGCAGTAAGGGGATTAAAATATATATATGAACGATCTGACTAGTGTTTTGGAAACACAATTAATTCTGCTTTGACATTTCTCTTGAGGCAAAGTATAAATACATTCACACATAACAGCAAGATCTGGCAGTCAGAACTACAGTGTGTTTTCTTAATTTTGAGCTTCTGAGGTCTCCAAGGTGCTATTTGTTAACACAAACAAACTCTGATTTATGGCAATCAGGAAGCTGCACATGCAAAAAAAGACCCTGAGCAGAAGCTTTCTCCCACTGCCATAGATGACATTGTCAGGATACTGTAGGACATCTCTCCCCATTGACCAAATTAGATTTAATGTCACATATATTAAAGAAAAGAAAGTGCACCTCAACCAAACCCAGAAAATTGTAAAGGTGCAAAAGTAAACAATTTAAATGTGTTTCCTGTAATTCTTGTTTCAGTTACCATGCTGTTGATCGATTCTGCTCAAACAGAGATAATTCTCTCCTTGTATTATTGGCAACACCTTTACTAAGAGCAAAAGGTACCAATGCAGTGCAAGTTCCAGCACAAAATTCCCGCTTCATTTTTAGGTCACTGAATACAGTTTTAAGGTAAGAGAACCAGCACTACTCTGCCGCATTAATAAATTGCATTCCTACTTGCATGTAAGATGTCTCTTCTGTCCAGTCCACAGTAAAATTTCCAGTGTCAGCTCCAACAGTAAAACAGTTCCATTTATATTTTCATGGAAGTGCTGAAGATATTTGATCTAAACCTCCTCAGGTGTTTATCCTGTTCTTAGCATCTCTAACAGCTAGCTGTAGGACAAGGGTTCAGTGTTTCCCAAGTCTCTTACCTATCTCATATTGAAAATACTACATAGTGCTCTCAAGTTCAGCTCAGCTCTTCAGCTTGGACTCCAAAGCCAGAGAACTTCCATGTAACTGGCATCAGAAGCACTGCATTGGCAGTGAATTACAGCTAGCCCCAAGAAAGAAGGCAAATAGCTTACTACACAGCTCTCCCTCTAAAAGCAACTGCCTGCCCCTAACGAAGAGCTCTTCAGTTGTAAGGTATGGAATGTGCACTTCATCCAAAGAAACCTTACTGGGAAGTGCCAGCACAAGCAAAGGAGAGGAACATGACACTGACACCTAAGGACAAGCAGATTTTCCTCTTCAGAAAAGAAGCCAGCGAAGCCAATGAAGGAAGAGAAGTAATATCCAAAAGGTCTAAGAAGAACTTAAAAAGTTCAGCCTGAATTCAGTTAGAAAAAAATAACATTTATTAAACTATACACCGAAGAAGAATGAAACAGCTGAAACACACAGCCTCCCACATTCCAGCTCATTGAGGTAGCATGGCAAAACAAAGCATGCCTGCTCTCAAATACAAGAGCCTGCTCTCGAATACAAGAGAGGGTGAATTGATTGATCTACACTGGACTCATGAGATGATATTCAAAGATGCAACTGAAGTCGTCCTCTTTATCCCCAGTTCACTGACAAAGTTGTACAGCTCCAAGAAAGATGACAGCTGGCTATGCAGGACAAACAACTGTTTGCTTCCAGCATTTTTAGCTCTTCCTAAGGCAAGCTGCCAAATATCAGCTATCGTGTGAACTCAATCAAAACCCACAGACATGACCAGCACAGGAAGCAGGGGAGCTGTGCACTGGCAGTCAGTATGCTTCCTGTTAGGAGATAAAACAGCCCAGAAAGTGCTTGTGGAGCCAGCTGCCACCTTCACAAACAAAAAACATAACTGTAGTCTCAAACAATGAAAAAAATGTTGTACAGTGACGGTCAAGATAAAATGTTTGCTTTTCTTTATTTGTTTTTGTGCTATGGAGTAACTTTCATATGCATAACGCTTAACAGGCTGTGATGGTTTGGAAAAGGAGGTAAAACAGAAGTCAACTGTGAAGCCCTGACAGGAGTCATTGAAAAAGTGAGTGATTTAAGATGATCAGCAATCATCTGAAGAGCATTTTCAGAACTTTTAAGCTAGCTGTTGCTGTGCCACTTAAATTTCTTCAACAAAAAAGCTTTAAAACTTCAGTGTCTTAGCTCAACACTGGGACTACAGCACAATGAAGCCAATTGTGATGTAAAAGGAGGGCATTTTATCATGTTTTTCCCCATATAATCCCTTGGTATGACTTCTTTTGCCTCACAGCCACCAAGAAAAATAGTACACAAGATGATGTGGAAAGATACACTCATACTTCCTCACTCAGAACTTCTAGTCCATTCAGAAGCCGGAAATAGCTTCACCCCACCCCTTTACAGCTCAAAGCCTCTTCACTGAAAGGAATAGCAGAAAGCTACTCCATTCCCTCCCAAAACAGCAACAAGGAAGATCAAATGTAACTGCTGCTTGACTACACCAAAGACTCTAAAATGCAGCAGTATTACTGCCATGTTTCTTCAAAAATTCATTAATGTAATTTTCACCCTACATCAACTTCTACCAACTACATAAAAGGCAATAAGTAATCTGTGTCTTGTATCATGTGTAGAATATGTGAGTAGATGAAAGTGGCTCATTTTCATCAGATTAATTTTTTTGAATAGCTTAATCCTCACCTCCTTTTTTCATTCATCCCCAGAATACAATGCCCTAAATCTTCTTAAAGATTCCATTGAGGATAAAACTCTCTTCCACCACCTAGAGAAATTTCACCATAAAAATTTTTCCATTTTTGTATTATAGGATGGTTTTCAAACACAACCATTAGCTCTTCCCCCCTCTCCCTGAATTAAATATTTGAATTTGAACTGCAAGTGCACTTTTGAAGCAATTCTCCAAATTACTGCCACTTACTGCTTTTTGGTTCACATTGTTTAGCTTCAGCACTAAAAGGAGCTCCCCTTTCAGAACAGGCTAAATTAGAAGATGAACTACAAGAGCACTCGTGCTGCACTCCCCCACTGCAACCCAACCCCACAGAATAGTGCAAAGTACACGTCATGCATGTGTCACGTCCTCAGTGTCAACTCCTCCATTCCACAGACATCCTTCCAGAGGCCCACACAACTTGCTAAGGTCTTAGTAGATCAAGTTTAAAGTCGGTTTCATAAAACTGGGCAATTGTTCATATCAATGAGAAGGAATCTTCAATAGCTCATGTGTTAAGTATTAAATTTCAGCTGCACTTTCACCTCATCATTCTAAAATGGATGGAAATAGTAGCAATCAGAAGAGCATTGTTTGCCAGCTGATGAGACCTCTCAGCAAAAATGCCTTTAGATAAAACATTAGTTTGGCTTTTAAATTCAGATATTTGACAAAACTGAGAATGAAAAATTATATGTTTAGATTTCTAAAAATCTCTGACATTCTTTAAGTTCCATTAAAATTAGCCCAACAAGTAAAACATCTGAAATAACTCTGGAACTCACAAACATATTTTTTCATTCTGTTCCTGGTCACTCAGTATCTCTTCATGCAATTAGATTGACTAAGGACTTTATATCATTTTTAAGTCTTCCTTTTTTCTCCTCCATGTTCAGATACATCCTACAGTAGAGAGGAAAAGCTGATCCATCCCATTCTGAGTATAACAATTTCATGTAAAGCTGTACAGCATGTATATGTACATAAATGTATACATGGACTCAAAGAAAAATACATGCTCTTGGTAAAAAACTGATCTCAAAGAACAACTAAACAAAGTGTATAGAAAATCATAAAAATTTAGGCCTGGGTTTCACATGTGCAGTAAGGTTCAGGCATTCATCAACCTTCCTTTATCTGGCCACCAATTGCTGCTGCAATGCTGTCCCTTGCTGTGTTCAGGAACAGGGACTGGGCAGGCCCCCAGGGAATCACTGCCCCAGTCTCCCAGGGTGGGTCATTCTTCCTGATCCCATTCACCACCCAGCTGTACAAACCTTGGTGAGGACAAGGGGCAGGAGCAGTAGAGCAGGCACAGAATGCTCTCAGGGGATAGGCTGCATTGGAGAATTTCACTGCTGTCAAAGGAGTGTATTTTCCAAATTTTGTTAGGGAAAAACCTGTGCTGCTTTACAGAAATCAGGACTTTGTATTGGCTTTTAGATTTGTCTGGACTGAGTAACTATGGACAAGTATTAATAATTCTATTATCAGTCACTGGAAGGTACTTTATACTACAGCCTACAACAGAAATAAATTACCCCTTAGCATATGTTTTTTCAAAGCCTAATATTTTCTATCCTTGTTTTGTCTCATTCTGAGATGTTTTAGGAAGTTTTTCCCAATACATTTCATGACAATTTTGTATTTGTGTATTCCTGCTAAAAAAGGCAAAGAAATATTATTTACTTTCAATACATTTTGAAATAAACATTTGTATAATTAATTTGAAATAACAAGCTAAAGCCCACATTTACCATAAACTACTTTGAAATCTTACACTAAATACAAGTATTTCTGAAGTCTGAAATAAAGTCAAGTCAGTGCTTTTGCAAGACCATCTGTCCATATATCTGAAACAAGAGTTTCCTGGTTTACCAAGCCAGTTTTTAATCCCAGTAATCCTCTGTGGGAACAGAGAAAATACTTCCTTCATTTTGATGTATTTAAAACTGTTGTCGAACTACTTATATTTTAGAAGCAAATTGGGAATCTAAAAGGGAGGCAAGGTATTATTTATTTTCTTCCTATTTAAACAGCCAAAAAGATTAAATTTTCTCAGGTTTCAACTTTAAAGTATAGAAAGTACCCAGAACAATCCAATTAATTCACTAGTTACAGGGCCAAAGAAAAACCTGGCCCTTTACTTTTGTTTCATGATTAGCTTAAGTACAGATAATGTTTCTACTGGCTTTTACTTTAAGAAGTTTATATATTTTAATTGGATCCAAACTTCCTTCCATACACAAAAATAATGAATTTCAAAATGTTAAAAGTTTTTTGAATGAATACAGTGTTGGGAAGACAGTGGTATAAGTTACTGAAGAGGAGATAGAAAGCTGAACTTTGTCATGGCTGAGCTGCCACACATCCATTTACAGCTAAGCTTTGCACCAACCATCAGCTCAGAGCAGCCCTGGTCCATGTTTTGAACACTGAAGCACAAAGGAACACACAGACAAACATGTACTAATGAGTCTTAATTTACCATCAGCTCCAAGTGCACAAGCCTAATTAGTGACTTTGCAAAGTACAGTAACAAGATGCATCTGTGCTCATTTTAATAGATCTGGTAATCTCTTATTATTATTAGACATGATTTCATTAACTGCTTTCCTACTTGAGATTAAAATATTTATGATGAGTTGTTCTGTCCTCCTGTGTTAAGTATTAAAATAAACTAGGGATTTTTCCTGTTTCATCCCTTAAAATGAAATGCATCTCTAGAAGGTGCAAAGTTAATGTAGCAAAATGCCACTTGGTGTGGTGGTGCATTCCCCATCGTGATCTGAGAAATGCTCACTAGGCCTCAGCCTTGAAAAACAGCACCTGGGCTCAGCTCTTCCCGAGCTTATCAGAAACACAGTCTGCTCCCAGGAACTGCTCTTGTCTAACAAGCTCCTGTTCTCCTTAGGAACAGCCTTGGAAAATATTTTTCTTGCCAGAACGGCTCAACATTCCCGTTCTCACACCTTCAAGGAAAGTGCCGCCCCAAACATTGTTAGGACTGAAGCCCACTCTCCCGTGACCCTACAAACAGCAGTCCAAAAGGAGACCCTTGGAGCTCTCCTGGGACTGCAGCAGGCTGAGATCAGCACCTCCGTCTGAGCAGGGCCTCTCAGAGCCTGCAAACTCTCACATTTGCTACACCCGAAGGATCGCCCAACAATGAGTCCTGGGCTGACACCTCACTCCTCGAGGCCTGACCCTTCACCCTCCCAGGAGATGCAAAGGCATCCAAAGTGAGTATTTCACTGACCTCTGAGGGGAATTTTTCACAGGTACCTTGTTTGCACAGACTCATTCTGCCTGGGTGCATAAACATGCATATATGCTATAGCAAATCCAGGAGAAAGACTGCTTTCTTAGATGTTTAATTGCCTTAGATATTTCAGTAAGTTAGGCCTGTAAGTAAGGTTAAGTTATGAGCTAAGTTAAATGCTACTTACTTAGTGTTGTTCTTCTGTTAAGTTGCTAACTTTGACTTAGAAGTCGTAAGTTAGGCTAAGTGCCGCTAAGTGTCCTCATTTGTTAAATTGTTAGCATTAAGCTGTAACTTAAGCTTAAGGTAGGTATAAGTCAAAATACTGTTATGTGTGAGTGTTGTTAAGCTTTTAGGCTGCACTCCTTTTTTCCTTGTCCTCACTATCCTTTTGTCACTCACACACACACACACATACACCCAGGTAGTTCTCAGTTAATTTCAGTTTTGATTGCCTGGATTGTATTTGGTTTTGTTGTTATTGTTTTTCCTTGGTGAGCCTTAACTGTCCTCTAAGTAGTACAGTGAATCTTGCCAACGAACTTGGTTGTGCTGTTGCTTAACATTGAATCTGGTTTTTGTTCATTCCCTTACCAATGATTTTATAAGCAATCTCAAACACTCATTCACAACACTTGGTCAACTTACCACTGCCACAGCATCACTAGCGAGAACAGCTTGAGCATCCAGCACTGTATAGTAAGCTATATTGGTCATAATATAGATAACTGTCACAATTGGCATAGACACTGCAATAGCCAGGGGCAAGTTCCTGTAAGACAAAAACAACCAAAACTCCACAACCCACAACTGCAGAAAAAAAAAATAATTCCATTAGTAGTAACAGATTACAGTTATTTATTTGTATTCTTTACAATAGACAGAAAAGTTATGAAGCCAGAATAAAGATTTCAAAAAAAGGTATCTCTGGAACCAGAGTCTGGTTTCTTTTATAACTAGAAATTCTAATACAGAAGACTGGAAAAAAATCTGATTTTTATAGTAACTTATAACCTCAATTATGTTTAGAAAGGGATTCTATGCAATTGCTTTTCAAATACTCTAACTTCAAGGTTTCCAGATCTGTAGTAACAGCCTTCAAACTTACATGCTTTAAATGATTTCCTACTGTCAGTGTTAATTACCACAACTAGAACCCAAAGAGGCAGAGCTCTGGGTCACTGCACTCCTCCCTGGGGAATGGGGTTGTCCTTCCAGAACCTACTCCTAGAACTGGTGCAGAGAGATCTATTAAACCAAACCCCTGTTCTTCTCATCTGCACTCACCACTGCAGAGAACAAACTAACTGAGCTGCACAACAGAGATGCAGATGCAAAATTGTTGAACAGCTGTGAGCCCCAGCTGTGGTGTAGCTTACTAGCACACACATATCTAGAAAGCTGTATAAAAAAAAGTCAAGAGTAACAGGAAACAGTGCTAACCTTTAGATGTAAGTAGGTAAGACTTAACTGTGAGATAAACTCACAATCCTGAGTGTGCAGCTCCACAGAAAGAAACTACAGAGCAGAAACAGGTTTTTAATGTTAGGCTCTGGCTTTTCTCAGCCTGACTCGTTCCTCAAACCTCACAGGAATATTCAAATGTTTCGAAAGGGGAAGCAGAACTGAGAGTGTTAACTCTCACATTTGCCCAGCCTGAAATCAAACACAGCAAGGTGACATTGATGGGCATCTGCCAAGAATATTGTTTTCAATAACAACAACAAAAAAACCTCCAGACAACAAAGCCCCAAAGCATAAAAATTATCAGTCTGACTAAAACGTTGAAAGTTTCCTCAAAAACTTCCTGAGGCCCAGAAGTCCAGCTGTGCCTGTCTGCTGCCATGGAAGCAGAAAAACAAACATACCCCACAATCCTCCATATAAATCAGTAAATTAGTAACTGGGAGTTCTGACTCTTCTTCCAGGTTGCACACTCATAGTAAGACACCCATGAATCCCAGCACAGAGAAGAAAATACAAGCAGAAAACTGTGAATTTAATTCAGAAATATTACACAATGTAACAAAAATCTGAAATAGCATTTTAAGGACTTCACATCATCCAAGATTGAAGCCAAGGGACTTGGCTTTAATGTCAAATGTAATTTGTGGATTGCAAGTTTTGGGTGGACAAGCATGAAGGCACTACCAGTCAAGTGAACACGAAAAATATGTAATTCTTGTAGTAATTTTGTAGAATTCTGGAATACCTCATTATTCCCAAGAACTGTCAATGCAGAAAGCTGAAATATGAAGTTCACTTTACCAGCTACCATTCTACCAAGAATGAAGCTTGCATTAGGCACTGATGCCTATCTAGAGCAAATGACTATGAAGAAATTTTCAACAGCTAAATATCCTGTGAGAAAAATCGTTTTTCAAAACAATACATCTAATAGAACAGCTATCAAACTGATAACAGAGAACAATACACTAACTTTAAAAAGAAGAAAAGGCATTGCAACAGTACTCAAAAAAAGGAGTTTTTAGCAGAAAAAAACACAATTTGAAGGACCAATTGACTGATGAAAAGATGAAATGTATGTCTTCTGAATATGTTTATCAAATCTTTAAAAGAGGATTTGAAGAAACAAACTGTCAATCTGGAATTCAATCTGACTAAAAATAGCTGGTTTTAGAGTTAAAATACTTATCCACTATTTTATCTTTTTAACAGGTAACTTTCCTGGTTAGATAAACGCTCAGCATAAAACTCAACATCCAACATAGAAGAAAATAAACTGCAAGTCAAAATCAGTTGGGAGAACTAAAACCAAAATCTCATTCATTCTTTATCATTCAGCAGTAGCAATCTGAGCTGTTGCTCATAACAGGATGTAAAAATTATCAAGGGGGGTTCTATTCTAACATAAAGGTATCTGCTTACAGACTCGCAACTGAGGAAGATCAGCCAGTCACACTTTTAGAGCATAAATGCATGGAAAAGATTAACATTCTTAAATACGAAATCAGAGTGATTGCACAGGTAAGCACAGACAACACCTGTTCCACTGCAACACTGACACCTATTATAATAAACAGTAACAACATCTTGAACTGAAAGCTTACTTAGCACTGAATACACCATCCTGCAATGATCTAGACTTATTTATTGTTATGTTTTTCTTTCTTTTGCATTTTTAATGGAGTTTAGTAAATCTTTGGTAGTGGCCATACACAGCCTCACCAGTAGAGCAGTTCTACTAATTTCTGTGTAAGCTCAGAATTTATTAGTGAGTAACATCCACAAACCCAGCAACCTGGAAAATATCCACATTTAGAAAGCTCAGATCATTTACCTTTCTGGGTTTTTGATTTCTTCTGTTACATAATTGAGCGTATCCCAGCCAGAGTAAGAAAACAAGGCAGAATACAACGCAAGGGAGATGTCTCCAATATCAAAAGAGGATCCCTCAAAAGAGTTCTTAAAGTGCCATATATGTCCTGTGTGGAAGAGATGCAATGAAGGACAGGATAATGAAATACAGTAAGTAACGTTTTTCAATGCGGCATACAATTGCAGAAACACCTCAGAAACACTAATTCCTTCAAATCTGCTTATTAAGACCTTTTCTTCCAATTCAACTCCATGTTTTAGCCATGAGAATAAGCATGGCATTTAAAACTACTAAAAATTATTGGGTGTGTATGATACTGTTCTACAATTAAACACCTGGTTTGTCCACAGTGGCACAAGAAGTTCAGGAACATTAAGTTCCCACTAAGCTATGAACAATTGGCAATGACAGTACTCAGTTTAAGGGTGGGGGTTTATAACACATATATTTAGAAAATAACCCACTCTATTCTTCTATATCCTTTTAAAAGTTCAAACATTTAGCCTATGCAGAAAAGAAAGATTACAAGTGATTTTAGACAACTATGACAAGAAACCCCCACACAAACACCTACATGGATGTTTGAGGTTTTGCTATTAAAAACAGAAAATTGAGAAAAATCAACAGAGCATAAAGTGTAACTGTTAAGATAAAATTTTCCCCAGCTAAAAGCGTATGCACGTTTTTTGGACCAGTATTTGCGAAAACTTGTGCCATCTTTTGACTTTAAGCAAGTCAAGACAAGCTCATCCATCACAGTTTATACATTCAGACTGTATATATATACAAACACACACAAAACGGCCAAAAACAGAAAGGCAAGTTACTGTGTAACTCCAAAACATGCCCTGTAGTAGGCATCCTGAAGTGTTTACACTCCATTAAAACTGGCCAGGGTAATATCTGAGGCCTCTAAAATATCTTTACTTGTTTCTCTTCCCTACTTTTTATCCCAATCAGACATTGCTACTCCCTTGGCACGGACATAGGTGGAGTAACTGCTGAGTTAGGAACAGAAAAAGGAGACAATGTCAAGGAAATTAGATGTGAACAAGCTCAGTATCGATGAAACAAGGGATGGGCTGATGTGCTAAGGATTAAACCTGGTGCTCACATACACATATTTTTGTTTGGTTCACAGTAGTTACCTTGCTCATGAACTTTCAGCAATAACCACTTAGAGCAAAGGACATAAATTGTCAGATTGCCAGGGAAAGACACATCTTTATGGCAGCTTTGAAAGCAGGATAATTTTCTTAAGCTAACACACCAGCAAATTCTTTCCAAAGGAAGGGCTAAAAACAAAACTAAATTCAGAATTTCTCTTAACTCGAAGGCACAATGCCCAACACACACACACATTCTAATTCTCAACAGCTTTAACAGAAGTCAAGCTTTGAGCAAAAACAGAACTGTAGTTTCACAAGTCTACCTATATATTCTTAGAAATCTATTTGTGCTTTAAGTTCAGACACTTTCAGATTGGACATGCGTTTTGTAAAAAAAATATTCAGTTGATCTGATGTAAAGTAGCATGTTCCTTAGAGAAATTTGTAACTTTCTCCACTCCCACTGTATTTTGCTGTCTCTGTATATTGCTGTTTTCACTTCCTCTATTATTCTGTACTGCAGGCTGTAAATTCCACAATGTTGCTGAGCAATCAATTATCTTCTTTTACCAAGTTCAAAGTCAACTGAGATAGGATGGATATCTCATGACACAGTTTCATGATAATGCCTAATATTGGTATTACTGGTATTTTCAAGGTGGCTGTATTATGCGTTTTTTGCTGAGGCTTTTCATAAAACATAAAACATACTGGTCTTTAGACCAGTCACTCAGTTTAACTGATAAACACAAACCTTTGCTTTAATTTTACAAGCTTACCCTGGCATATTTTAACAAGTCCGGTGATGATGATGGCAATAAGAGCAGTAACTTTAGCGTAAGTAAATACATCCTGCACACGTGTGCCCCACTTAACGTAGGCACAATTTATAAATGTTAAAAGACCTAGGGGAGGAAAAGAAAAGAAAAATTAAAAGACTATTTGAAAATTGCTCAGTTTAACTCACTTTTCAAAGCTTTTAATTGTAATCTAAATATGCACTTGTTATACTAAGGTTAAACTAAGCCAAATACATACGTACTGAAAACACACTGATTCCAATAAACCAGGAGGAAACAGATGTTCTGAACACACTGTTTCAACAGACGGAAGGAAAGACCTTCCTGCTCTCTGATTACATCCCCATTTTCCTAATGTTACCCCTCATCGGCTGTACTCTGCAACCACCTAAAAACGAAAGGAACTGCTACATGAAGTAATTCCATTCAGTGTAGCAACATTGTTCCAGTAAGTGAAAGATTATCTAGAAATTCCTTTGGGCAAACGTATTAAAAGAGTGTTTGAAAAGTTTTTTTTATGCTTCCTTGTTAGGCTGAGGATGAGTTCAACATCCATGGAGTAGCTGCAATGCTAAATATGATTACAGGTGACTCAAAACTCTTTTCCAGTTCTACTGAGCTGTATTATGGAGAAGAGATCGATTTTACAAGGGCACGTAGTGACAGGACACGGGGTAATGGCTTTAACCAGAAAGAAAGTAGATTAGATTAGGTGTCATGAAGAAATCCTTCCATGTGAGGGTCATGGAAAGCACTGGCACAGGCTGCCCAGAGAAGCTGGGGGTGCCCCGTTCCTGGAAGTGTTCAAGGCCAGGTTAGATGGGGTTTGGAGCAACCTGGTCTAGTGGAAGGTGTCCCTGCCCACAGCAGGGGTTGGTACAAGATGATCTTCAAGGTCCCTTCCAACCTAAACCATTCTGTGGTTCTAAAGAGCATATGCTTTACAGCTAATACAACAGCAGTCTGGATTTTTACAAACTGGTAGGAAGTAATGAGTATTCTGAGTGTATTTGGCTCTCCATCCTAAATAAATTAGTCAGACCTATTTCACAAGATTGTAATGAAACTTGAAATGAGACTTTCCGATGTCACAAACATTTTGTAGTTGCTGACTAAATTTACTCACATGATCAACTTCCCCAAGACAGTTCTCATGACTCTCAACATTTTGCTTTTGCATTCATTACCTTTTTCTGAAGTGGAGAGTCAGACAACCTCTGCCTGAACTCAAGGGCTGTGTATTGAGTAAGATTCCATATCTTCAGTATTCTTTATTTAACAAAATCCTAATTCAGTACATATTTTTCTAAGCCAGATTATCACTATATTATTGAAACTTCTGTATTGGAAACAATATTTCCCCCAAATCTCAGTTTTCTCTTAGCAGCTGGTGAAAAAGTGTTTATATACTACTGTACTTTTTATCACTACAGAGTCACCTTGTACTGCATTTTTTAAACATGCATATAAATAAAAACAAAACTTGATTGTTTCAGGAGTAAGGTAGTAGTAAATCAAAATTAAATAAAAGATGTGATATATTATTTCTTTTCCCATAATTCAAAAACACTGTGATATTATTAAGATAAAAATTACCTAAGCACTGCTACCAAACTGAAAACAATAACTTTTAAAAGGTAACAAAAGAAAGGTAATGATCTGACAAGTATGGCACTAGTATGTTAGACAGTCTGGCCAAGCTGAACGAGGTTTAAGTGAGCTTGGCAAGATGAGGAGGAAAAAAAACCCAGTTGTATCAAATTTCAAAAGTCACAACTGCTGCAGCTCCCACAGAGACCTCAGGAAAAAAACACTGCTCAGTCTCTTGTCTTCAGTATTAGTGATGGGAGTATTTGCTCATTGGGTTTATTTCAGCCATTTTTTTAAAAGCAACTTTCATTAATTATTATTATTAATAAGTTAGGGCTTGGTCTCTACTTCAGATGAAATGATACACTAATACCTTATGAGGAAAAAAAAAGAAAGATAATCAATATTCTGCATAAACCACATCTCCTCTCTTTCTTTTGCTAAAATGACTCTGTTTTCTTCAACTTAATTATTGTTTAGCCACTTAAAAGTTTCTGAGAACTGTCAAGTTTAGTTCTGTAGCACCAGATGACACCCCACTGCCAAAACAATTGCCAAAGTTATGCTGTATAACAACTGTTCTCACACTAGCTCAGTATTGCTATTACTACAATTAAAAAAACCCAACCAACAAAACTAAAAGTAAACCCCACAACAAACCCACCCATTCTCACATACAATCTGTACTGAACCAATGTGCAGGCTTTCACTCCCAGCAGCTTCATTCTTAAGGGATTAATCATATCCAGAGCTAGGGATGTGACAAACAACATCAGCCCTGCCAGGACAGGGAGAAGGCTAACCTTTAACAGCTAAATGAAGTTGTAGAGCAGGGGTGAGTCTTAGCACTGACACTTAGAGCAGGACAGAACAAGCATTTACACCATAAAACAGACTGTTAAAGTAAATTGTTCCACCTGCCTGAGAGTGATCCTGCTGTCATGTGTCTCCACTAAAAAAAGAGTTGCTAATTCCCCTTATTAGCAGCAAATGTAGAGGACATCACACTGCCTTTCTATACCTACTATATAATAATTTTTATTTAATTGCTTTGTCTTAATTTCTTGCTTTTTAATAATCTCCTTTTTATAAGGGCTAACTGCCCTCAGAGTGAGGGGATACCTTAAATGGAAGAGCAGATTCCCCCACACTCTTGAATTTGTGCCAGGATACCTTGGGACAATATCTGTTTTAGGAATGTGAACATGACATTACAGGCTCATTTGGAAGAAAGGAGGGAACAGAACTGATTAAACTGACAGATTTGTGATTATCTTTCCCCCTACCTGGACCTCAACCAGCATGTTAATGCTTTCACAATAATAACAAGCAACTTAACAAATATGGAAGCTGCAATCATCATAACCAGTTACAGAGGTCAAATATCTGAAGCACATGCTACTGCTCTGTCGTTTCTCTTTTGTATCCTATACTGACAACTCTAATAAGGAACATTAGAGCTCTTCCAACAGGTGCTTCAAAAAGAAACCAGCTAGAAGCAGCACATACCCTTGCAGCATGTTGCTGGCAGTCAAAGAGCCCAAGTTCTGTATTAGCTTTTTGGTACAGAACCATGTCAATACATGTGACAGGCTCCAGAGCACACGGTTATGGATCAGTACATCACAAAGCACTGTCCTACAGACTTGCTGAAATACAGTTTTCACTGTTTGCTGATAATGTAAAATATGTATATAAACACTT
Organism: Monarcha castaneiventris obscurior; assembly: GCA_026261815.1. Lineage (NCBI taxonomy): Eukaryota > Metazoa > Chordata > Aves > Passeriformes > Monarchidae > Monarcha > Monarcha castaneiventris. The sequence continues at coordinate 7,141,871 of JAMPIT010000712.1, read as the reverse complement.
TTAATACAAAATACCTAAAATTAAATCAGACACACACAATCATACAGTTTCATTTTTTTGATACAGCAGAACAGTTCTGGTTTGACTGTGGACAGCTGTTCCTCTATATTGACTAACAGAGCTGGCTATATCAGTGTTTCAGGTGCACGCAAAATTTCCACTTTTCAAAACAGCTTTACCACACAACCTGTTGTACTGATGACACAGTTAATCCCAAGCATAATCTTGAATGAATGATTTTTTGAAACCAGAGTAGTACCTGAACCATGTAACCACTGAGAAATTATTGCAAACCAAATTACACTGGAATTTATAGCATAAGAGCCATTCTGCAAGAGCTCTTAAGACCACACCAAGAGTATCCTGAGGTTTGATTTAAAATACCTCTCCCAAGGGATAACAATTTTCACCCCCATTTTTGCCAGGTAAGTAATCTTGGAAGAGTTAAATACCTTGTTCTGCTTCCAAGTGAGTAAATGGTCGTTCACTGACTGAACACCTGCAAGTGCTGTGTATTGATGTGCTGGAATTGTTCTTTTCCCCACTGTAAATCAAACCATTGCAGATCCAGTATGCAACAACTCTGAGTGTGGGTAAGATTTGTTTTACCCACCCTGGATAAAAACTTACCATAGTAAATGTCAAGAAATACTTACATTCACAAGCAGCTGCTATGAGACGACAAGCCAAATATGGAGGGTCACAAGAAGGGAAGAAAGGCTGAACTATGTAGTTAGCAAAGGTGATGGCAATAATTGCCTGACTAGTTGGCTCAACAATTAGGAGTGAGGTCCACAAACGAATAAAAGCAATGAAGCTCCCAAAAGACTCCAAGATATATGCATAGCTGGCTCCTGACTTTGTAATAGTCGTTCCAAGTTCAGCATAGCAGAGAGCTCCAAAGACTGAAAATATCCCTCCAATTGCCCAAATTATTAGAGACAATCCATAAGATCTGCTGTAGATGAGAACTCCTTTGGGAGAGACAAAGATACCTGAACCAATCATGTTGCCTACTATAAGGCTTATCCCATTTATTAAAGAAATTTCTTTCTTCAGTTGCAATGCATTTTGGTCTCCATCCTGTGTTGCACTTGGATCTGTCCTTTCTGATTTGTTGACGGGGCTGTATTCAGCCAGTGAAGTATGTGATTTTGTAAAATCTGTCCTTTCTGCCATTGTAGAAGGACTGTGAATTCTCCACAACTCCAAATCACAATCTAAAACAAAATATAGACAGCTGAAATCATTATAAAATTTTTCATCCCAGGACCTTCTTGCAAAATCTTCTTTTCACCTTTTTTACCCAATGACTTACAAATGTAAATTAAGACATTTCCTTTTGTTGCTTCATGTTTCAGTTTTTTTACACGAAGTCAAATTCATGCACAGTTAAACAGGAGAACCAATGCAGACAAAGCGAGATACAGATTCCAGTGTAACTTAGGATGAGAGAGGAACTTCTACCATTAGGAAAACAAACAAACAAACAAACTTGTAGGAAGGACAGAATTAAGGGACTCCTATTTTGAGAAGAACAGAAGAAAGAACTGAAAGAAGGACAGTGAGATATTATAGATAAGGAAGCACCACAAGACCAAGACGGAAGTTCTAAGAATGAACATAGAAGTATTGCAATACTAAAAATATCAATCCAATTACTGTGCTTACACACATAATTTATGAATGATCTAGTAACATGCTATCAATGCACTGGGGGCTCTTGTTAAGGGCCATGGGCAGAGGTACTTACTCCAGAATGCCCTTGATCCAACCCGTGACTCCTGACTGATACCACAGATCACTCCCTCCCCAGAACTGTTTCCAGATCTCACTGCCTCATTTCTCGGAGTTATCTAAAAGCACGGACTGTCCACGAAAAAACCCACAGGAGTTTCAATCCGAATTCCTCCATTAGCAACTGTATTTAATGGTATCTAAGGACACAGAAATTAACCTTTTTCCTCTGCTTCAGAACTGACTGTCTGGCAAAGAGCCACTTTCTTCTGAAGTCTCCAGAAAATTCTCCCATGCCTTCCAAAAGCAAGCTACTGCTAATAACATTTATTAGCTCAAGAAGACATTGATAATTCTCAATAAGACCCATTAGACCCATTTTACACAAGTTTAAGATTACTAGCTTATCAACTGCATAAAGAATAAGCCCTACATAACTACCAGAATTAATTTAATGACTATTCCTTTGCCCTGCCCCTGATTAAACCTCTAGTGTATACTTCAGCCATTTACTATAGAATAGAAAAAAAAAATGGAAAGTCTGGGTCAATCAGAATAAAGCAGCTAATCTAGTGTGGGGGGTGGATTTGTGCTTGGGGGGGGGGGGTAACACTAATTTTACAAAAAAATTTTTAACTGCAACAATAAACTTGTCAACTGAGAGAACAAAAACCCTGAATATGGGAATTTTGTAAGGTCAACATGCAGTCACCCAAACTACATGTGCATCTAGTAACAGACGAACATACAAGCTCTTGCAGGCACACTTTTCTGGAGAGAATACTCCTCCTTTATCATAAAGCCAACACCTGTATCCTAAAGCACAGAAAATCTGACCTGACATCCCTAAACTAGAATGAAGATGTGAAAATTACAAAGATTATTTGCAATCAATTTAAAAAGTAACTTCTACTGAAATGGGAGTACAAATCTGTTATTGAAACATATTACATCATTCATCTCCAACTCATAAATCTTTAGAGACTGCATTCTTTTAAATAATGCAAAGTGAAATAATGCAGTGCAAAAACCCATCTGTTTAGTTGGATGCCTTCTGGTTTATTTTCCCCTCAATACTCCAAATAAACACTTTAAAGATGCTTAATTACTAAATACACACTTTATCATTTATACATGAGTCAACCTCTAGTATCACAAATATATCAGAAGACATCAAATTTCACATTTGCAATTAGACAAAAATTTTTTGAACTTCCAGAAACTAATCACTGCCATTTCAGAACTTAAAAGCTTGACTGTCATAATGAGGCACCTCCAACAAAATTAAATTAACTAGGAGGGAAGCATCCACAAAAATTTCTACAGATGAGTGTGCCCAGAACTGCAAAGGAAAAGCAAAGTAAATTTATCACACCAGTTGTTACCTGTTCTCCTTGTTATTTACTCTTCCATCTATCTTGTGCCAAATTCACTTGCAACCACTTACTGGCTGACTTTCTGTTATTGGTGTAGTAGAGCTAAGTCTTCAAAAATACATGTGTCCTATAAATTCACAAGATTATCTGTTTGCTTTACAAGAGGAAGTTCAGTTATCTGTAAATGCAGATTATCATTAATCAATTATAAATATGACGCAATCATCAGAAAGCTGTGCAAAACAGCAGAACAAATAATCGAAGCAGATGTTTTCATTAGTAATTTAGCTGTAAGAAGTGGATTTAAAAGAACACTTGTGACCCATAAAAATATCCCTCGACTCCAGACTGAGTCTTTTCATTTCCATGAAAAGAACTCGGGACAGGACACTAGTTGCAAATGTTTTTCAGAAGGCAATTCACCCTGAACAAATGTCAGCGGAAGAAACAAGAATACTACAGCTATTATTATGACATCCAACTGCCATTTGAAAACATGCCATGTTCATTTTCAGCCCTTACAGCTAAAGGATAAAACTGCATGAATATGTTAAGAACAGATCACAAATGTAAAACATCATTTTGGTGGTAACTACAGAGCTTTATGATTTCTTACTCACATATCCTAATCATCACTCCCATTTTCTCCTGAACACCTTCCAAAGTACAAGTTGATCAGAAGCATACACATTTACTTGGAATAATCAAGCACATTGATGATTTAAGTCAATTGAGTAATTCAAATCACACCAAACCTGGTGTGTTAACTGGTGTGCCCAGCCAGTTTTGTACTAAGAGTAACCATGATTTACCTCATGGTTCAGAGGTGCATCTAATTACCTGCAACTAAGGACTCAATCACTGTTCAAATGCCTCCACCTCAATCAGCACCATGTGACTGCAGTTCTATACAGTTTTGTTACTGATGACCTTGACTGTTTCTTGCCCTGCTATCTCTAGTCAGGAAAGAACAATCACAGTATCTCTCAACCTAGCCTGTTTTGTCCCCCAATTCTCCTTCTTCCCCTCCGAGTCTGCCATTGTTATTCCCAATTTTGGGAATCTGCCAACAACTAGGATTTGCATGAAGGTGTGTACAACAGCTCACTTAAGATTTGATATTTTATTCTCTTCTCTAGCCTTGTTTGTTTTATATGCCTTTTAAAGCCTTAAGGGCAGGGACTGCTTATTTGCCTGAGTCACGTGATGAATTATACCACCTCTGACAAAATCAAGACTGTTGGCAGGTTTTTCCTGCAGGTACTTCACTTAATCTTAAGTGGAACCAGAATCTGCAGCTTTGACCAATTGGAAAGAAAATTTACCAAGGAAGAGGGAAGGCAGAAACTAGAGAAAACTGAAGCTATGTCAGACAAAAAACACATACATTAAATCCATGATTCTGTCACAAGATCATTATTTCAGTGGAAACAGAAGAGAGGCTTGGAGGAGGAGAACCAGAGACAAATAGTACGTATTTTCTAACATACAATAATCCTAATGTACTGCAGCTAAAAATACTATTGGAACAATCCCTAACGCTGCCAAAGCCCAGCCACAGGAGTGCTATGGCTAATGCAGGGTTCTGCCTTCACACAAGCTAACCAACACATGGATTTCCTCATCGCTCGTCCTTGTGCAATACAAAGTCTTCAACTCTTTTTTTTGCTGAGCACTGCATCTGGGAGGAATCTTTTTGCTGATAGGTATAGATTGTGTTTTTTACTGAAATTACTCTGCTGTTGGTATAGAAAGCTGTGATATGAAACCAGGACAGAGCGACCTGAAACTAGGATCACTTCACTGTTTCACCAAAAAGATGTATTCTGGTAAGGCCTATCACACCACGGCCAGGTACCAGAGGAGCTGATGAAGGTTAACATGCGACCAGCAATGTATTAACACTCCATTACAGGGTGGACCTCTTTTAAGGGGAGGAAAAGAGGAACCATCCACCAAGATCCCCTTTCTCCCACTGAGCAGAACAGTTGTCAGTTGTTTGACCTGGGATGAACCTGCAAGTGAGTTAATAACCAAGGTGAAGTACCAAACTGCTAAAAGCTTACTGTGTTTGCTGTGCTTTTATACAACACCCACTGATTAGCAAAAATTTCTGGTGTTCTTGCCTCTGTCGTCCTTAGCTCTTGATTGCATAAAACAACTCTCGTTGTAACACAGCTTTACATACACACTTTGGCTATTCACATACAGCAGATGTAAGATTCCTATTTCTGAACACAATGATTGGCCCTATGAGCAAGAATCAAGACTGCTCTATACAGGCAAACAGCATCAAAGTCTTCAGGGAGTTAAGCACCAACAGAGCAAAATAAGTCCCAGAAATGCTTATTCATTGCAATGTATATATTTAGGCACCTCGCAGTCTAAATATTTACATGGGAAAGGCTTAAGATTTTGTCTAGGATATGTTTTTCTTTCTTCTGGTGAGAGAATAATCGCTGCCCTACCATACATATGCTTAACAGACAGGAAGCCCTTGCAACAAAAGCAATTCTCAATGTAAAGATCTAACCTGTTCAACCAAGTCTTTTGTGCTTATGTATACAAACACACCATCTTTAGCATAATAAAAACAAAAAATCCCACAAACAAACTTTTGATCAAATAGAACTGGTTGCAACATCCTTTTTTTTTAAAAATGACAAGGTACGTTTATCATGTAAAAAGGTATGAAAGAGAAGTTACTACATCAATTTTTTCACTTGATAGTTTATCAGTATGGTAGTAAGTAATATTTTCATATTTTTTCATGTTTTTCATTATTTTCTTATTTCCAAGGGAAAAAACAGAAGCAAGCTCACAACAGGGACAGTGGTACACAGCTGATTTAGGCTGGCAGTGCACAAAGCTGCTGCAATGAGAGGAACACCTGGTGAAATTTATACAGTAAGCCCCAGGTAAAGACAGAAGGAACAATAGTAGAGTCTGGTGAAGCAATTCACCTTATTTCTCATGCCGGGGCAGAAAACCTCTCAAAAGAGGGGAATATAACGCCAAAAGGCACATGCTTACCTTCATACCTACACCCATGTGTACTCTTTAGGTGGAACTTACATCCGCACCTGATCAGATTGTAGTTAATACGCTCCATGTAAAAACACATAAAACAATCAAAATCACTACCAAACGCCAGCCAGCAAAGGCGTGCTGGCCTGAGGATCTCACTAAGCCCACCTCAGTGCCCTGCGACAGCTCGCTAACAGAGCGGTCAGAATTGCCTGCACTCACCACCAAGAATCACTAAAGGCACACGTGGCTTCTCAGTGCCACCCTCGAGTCGCCACAAGCGCAGCTTCAGGGGCTGCTGCTGCCGGCCTGAGACCCTGGCGAGGTCCCGCCGCAGGAGGGAAGGGTCCTTTGCAGAGGGGTCATTTGGACTCTCGGTGGCCGCTCCGCTCTCCACAAGCGGGGCTAACCCTCTTTCTCCTTATAAAATCAGCGAGGTTCACACAGATTTCAAGCCTTCTGGACAGCCCCGGGAAGGAAGTAGCTACAATTACCCGCCTCAGACGAGCACTGTCAGAGTTGGGGCACCCTTTATAGACAATACAGAAACACGCGGCGTTTATCCTGCTACCAGCGCACACTCGCAAGCCGCCCGGCTCGCCAAGGCCGCCGCCCCAGATGCTGCAGGGCAGGCGCTGCCGCCGGCAGCCCCGCGCTGAGGCCGCTCCCTGCCCGCCTTCCCTCAAGGTGAAGGGAGCCGAAGGAAGGCGCCGAAGGAAGGCGAAAGCCCACCCCGGCTGTCGGGCCGGAACCGCGTTACCTCCGCTCCCGCGGAGCTGTCTCGGGATGCTCCCCACCCGTTGCCACCCGACAGGCGATGGCGGCCCCTCCGCCCCGCCCCCCCACGCCGGCACCGCCGTCGCCGGCTCCCCGCCCCGGCGCCCGGGGATCGCCGCCTCCGTCACCGCCTCCTCGCCCTTCCCCGGCAGAAATCCGCTACCTCCCGCGTGGTGCCCCCGAGGGGGAAGCCGCAAGCAGCCCACCCGCGCCGCAGGGCTTGCGCCGGACCCCCCGCTACCCGCTGGTGCGGAGGGAGGTGTTCGCAGGGCCGGAGCTGCCCCCTGCCCCGCGGAGTGCGCGTCGGCCCCTCCGCTACCGGTGGGTGAGGAGAGCCCCGATCGCCTCCCCCGCCGCAGCCGGAGCGGGGGACCAGCCTCCCCCTTCCCCGCAGGGGCAGGATGGAGAAGAGCCTTAGTGCTGACGGTACGGGAACGGCGCCTTTCCCAGCCCGGGCTGGGGGCCCTGCCCTCACCCCGCCGTCCCTGAGGGCCTCGGGGGGCACGGAGCTCCCGGGAAGCCCCGGCGGACGACGCTGCACAAAGTTACATCCACATGAGTTACACCTGAGACACCCTCAGGCTCGAGACCGAGGGGCCTGAGAGGGTGGAAGCCCTGAAATCTGGTGCTATTTTGGGTTTCTGCTGTACGGGTCACAGTCACAGTGCCAGTCACAGTGGATATGGCAATTAAAATGGAACAGTACCGCTGGTGTTCCAGCCCCCGAGAGGGGCATAGCTACACCCAAAATTCGACTCCCTTAAAATACATCTAATGGACCTCCCAGAACCGTGAGTAAAAGTGGCCCGTGGTGCCTGAATATAATATTAAGGAATTGGCCGTTCAGTAGATTTATCTGGGGTAGTGTAATGAAAGCTTTCTTGTCTTCCTCTAGCAGGTTAATAGTTTTATCCTGTTTGAGCCAATGAACTCCAGGCCACAGCTCCCTCTTAAAGTTCTTTTATTGCTTTTTTGCTGCACCCTGCGAAGCAAAGGGATGGTCGGTGCCTGGAAAGACAACAGGGCTCAGGCGACAGGATAGTCTTACCTGAAACAATTTAATTATTCTTCCCTCCCCTCGTCCATGGTTATTATCTACCATCTGAAACAGATAAGTCAGAGGTGAAGTTTTTCAAGAGGGTAAAAATCTTAGGGGCAAATAAAAATTATAAGGCTGTAAAAGAAGAGAGAAAGTCAAACTATGCACTGTAATACCCATAAATGTGCTAGTAAATGCAATAGCAGAGTCCAATTCTATTGCCACAAGGCTTACATTTCTGATTTCCATCCTACTTCCTCTGTCAAAGGTTGTGTGTTTTATCAGGGAGTTGTTTTCCTTCATTGTCACAGAGACAATCAAGCTACCAGGAAGCTGCTGCCCTCATCTGTATCTCCAGATATTCATTACATTGTGTTTGGATAAAAATTAATTAAGAAAGTATTTTTGTTAGAAGTTGGCTTTTTAAGTGCACATAGGGAAGATAATTACATTAGACTTTATTTCTAAACTAAAGAGCACCATAGCAAAACAAACTCTCTTTTGCAGGAGCCTGATCATCTCAGCTCTGTAATTAAGTTTGTCTCAACTCTTTGTTTGGCTTTTGTCAAACACAAACTGTACTAAATCTATTACCTGCTAAAGCTGCTCTCAGCGTTGCAAAGCAGCAAACAAAACCAGTCTGCTGCCTTCTGGGAGCTTAACAGCCCTGATAGGCGACTTCTTTGTTTTTAAGCCACTTACAGAGCACTGACAGAAGATAAAAACGTAGATGACATCCCCAGAATATAATCAAATTCTTACAGTATGAAACTGATTGTTGTTACAAAGATAATATGAACCAGAAAGCAGTCATTAGATGGTAATAGTGTTTAGTCATTGCAACAAATGTGCGAGTGCTGTGTTCTGTAGTACAGGATTTTCAGGTAGATAGATGGGCATTTGCAACAGTCGTCTCACACATTAGTCAAAAAGTGAATTGAATGTGAATGTAAAAGATGCAGCTGATTTCAGTTGTTGCTAGACTGCCTTTTAAATTCTCATGATTGAATCTACTGAAGACAGCATTCACTCCTCAAAAAATGGACTCATAAAATGTGAGCTAATTATAAAATTGCCTTTAGGAACAAGAAATAGATGAGAACTGACAAGATGTAGGAAACAAATTATTAGGCATATACTGGAAGTATAGAGAATGACATTTTACTTTAGAACTTTGAAAAATATTTATTAGAAAAAGTGCTTCTTTGAGGGTTTCAAAATAGAAGTTCACCTTCTGAATTATGAAAACTTAGAACTCTGTAGAGGTTGGTATGAGAGATCCAAGTTAGGACAGTATCATGAGGCTAGACAATGCTTCTAAAATGTTTGCAAGTGAGCAGAAGCAAACCTCAGAATAATCATCCAGATAGATATTTTTGTTCATTTTGGTAAGGTTCATCTTTTATAAATAACTTTTTCCATTTTACTGTGGAAGTGAAATGTAAGCCTGGACTCCTTACTTTATTTCTTCTCTTGTTACAGATTACATAAATTGTATGGCTCATCCCTGATGCTCCATAAATGGCCACTGGTAAGTTATGTTTATACAGGAGTGTGTATTCTCTAAGTGCTAGCAGACAAAAAACAGCTAAAAAAGATGTTGTTTCCGCTAGGGTTTTATCTGATACTAATTTAATCAAGTTAAGGTCTTATCTCCTTTAGCTCATGAGAACAGAGTCAGACTGAGTTTTGGTTAAGACTGTGAGTTTTGCCCTATCTGCTTTTGTGTGTCTGACTAATATTGCCACTTAGATACATCTTAGAAAATGTAATTCAACTCAAAAATCTTGAAGAATAAGCCAATTAAATACACCTAAACAAACCGAATTGAAATAGCATCCGATTACAGGAAACTGAATCCACATGATATTCATTAAATGGTTTTAGAACATGACAACACCAAGGTAAAAATTGCTATTGAATCTAAGTGATTTTGGAACCTTATACATCAGCTTCGTGCTTGTTGACAAGTTCATTCTGGTGTGCAGGGTGAGTTTAAGCATATCCTTACAGCATAAGTCCCCCAAGAATGTGTTTCTCATGCACTTAATTCATGGAAGAATGAGCGTGTGCTGAGCTCCTTAAGGGTCAGCATAGAAGGGGTGCTGTGTGTGGGTCAGTAGAACTCATTGCAGCTTGGAACTTATGGTACTGACTAGGATGGAGATGCTGCTTCCAGCCATGTGTTTGATGGTTTATGTTGGTTCCTTTTGGAATTCTACCATATAGAGTGAGTCCTGGGACCACTTTGATGTTTGTTTTGAAATGTACGTTCTGTGGACACAGGAGTTAGTCACAGGGGTCGTGAAATCCTTCGGGACAGTAAATCTGTGACTTTAGCCAGATCCCAGCAAATGACAATTTTTATAAGCACTTAAAAGCAGAGATTATTTTTTGGCAGTTTTTCAACCTTAATAATTTCAAACAACAAACACAGTGTCAACCACATATTTCAGGAGAGAAACAGTTATAAAATAAGTGTCAGTGCACCTGTTTCTTTTCTTTGGTTAAAGCTGAGTGACTTTGTTTGCAAAAACAAATTCAGTGATCCTTTGCCCTTTCTTTTTACCTTCATCTTTCCATCATGCAAATCTCTGCCGTAGGTGGTTTAAGCAGAGCTGAGTGTGACTTACAAATGAGAGTGACAACAAGCACTAAAGTGCGAGGCAATTAAAGGAAAGGGTCTAAATTTAGGCTTCTATATTTACCTTCCCCGGCTCCTAGCTGCCTGTCTCCTCCTACTCCAGTGGCCTTCAGCATGTGATTGGCTCTGGCACTTGCCCAGCCCCCTCTGTAAGGCGATTCTGCTTACTAAACTGGCAAAAACAAATGCTTTTATGAAGGTTGTTTTTTTACTATTGTAATCACAAAAGTACAAATGTGGAGTAAGCTAGGAGCAGAGGAGGAGGTAGTGGAAAATAGCCCTTTAAGAAACAGAAACTGTGGGATGTCTCTGTCTTGTCTGACTGCAGTAATTTAAATACTCTGAAGATTAACATTAGTCCTTCTTCTGTGGAAAACTTAGTTTCCCTATACTGAAGTTTTTTAAAACAGACTGTAAAATAAGCTTTGACATCCCATCTTTTAATTTTATTTGTCCTGTCTGGTTCTGTTGCCTTTTTATTTTCACTGCCTTGTCTACTCTCACCAAAATTTATTATTTGCTTATACATATCTTTGTTGCACATGATTACAAGCTGATTTTGTTCAGTGCTGTCCATGCTGCAAAGCAGAAGTGGAAATAGATACCTTCTAAAACATGGACAAGTTTTCAAATGTTAACTTTGCTAAAAGGGCAAAGAAACAACAGCAAAAATTCAGATAAACTTCAAAGGTCTCCAGGACTTTTTTATTACTATTGTGATTAATGGCACAAACTTTATATTTTAATTTTACATTTCTCTTGCTCATGTAATCTTCTCTATTACAAGGGGAATGTGCAATATATGAAGTTTTTCCCAGTCATTTTGGGGGGATTATTTGGAAAAAACAGTCCCTTGTACACAAACTTGTTTTAAAACAGATAGTTTGACTTAACACTTCAGACAACGAAATCATTCAGCTTTGAAGCCCTACCCTTTGATTATACAAATTGTCTTATCTATGTTGAATTAACTTCATGAGCATCTGGCTATTTATTAATGAGAGCGAGTGAATCACAGTCTTCATTTTCCTGAAAAACAACATGGGAGTTAAAATCATTGTTTCACCAAGTTTTATAAAGCTGCAGGGATTTTTTAAAGATAATGCTCTTTGTCCACATCTATTTTGAAGGCTATTAAATGTGATTATGTATAAAAACAAGCCAAGGAGGATTTGTAGCTGTAAAAAATAGCATCTTGAGAATAAGTATTTTTTTCTTGTTTCAGGTCCCAAATTAGTATGTGGGTACTGTGATTGAAGAATATGAAGTCC